>OY294068.1:93081925-94504425 GCA_958510875.1 Endomychus coccineus
GTGGTAATGTGAGATAAAAGGTTTGTTGCAGATTGTTATTGGTAGGATTATTAATTGTATTGATAGGTTGATCAATATCGATGGAAGACCTACCGAAAATAAGTTTGTAAACTAGTTTTTGTGGGTAGCCACTGTTGATGAAAGTTGTAAAAGTTTTTTAAGATTAGTTGTTCGTAGTGATGTGTGACTTGTGTTAATTACTCTGTTTTTCATACCAAGAACTAAATTTATTTTTTGTCTGTGTTGGTGATATGACTCATAATGTGAGAATCTTCCAGAAGCACCTGGTTTGGTATACCAGCTAGTGATTAGAGTATTGTCAACCCTTCTGATTACTTTTGTATCTAAGAACACTTTGTTCGATGTTTTCTTCTTCGATGGTAAATTGTAGTTTTTCATGGTAAGAGTTAAAAACAAGTAACAATTCATGAAATTTGTCCTGAGGGGCACTCAAAATAATATCATCTACATATTTTTTAAGAAAGGGGATCTCAAATTGAATTTTGTTTAAACAATCTTCAATGAGGTCATCCATCACATATTGAGCAATTATAGGAGAAACTGGGCTGCCCATTGGCATACCTAGGCATTGTTGGTAAATTTTTTTTTCAAAACTGTTGTGTCATAGAGAAAATCGATTAATTTTAAGAATAAATGTTTGGAAACTTTGCAATGTAAAGAAATATCATTCCAATGTCTGGTGATACTCTCTTTAGCTAATTCTTATGTAATGTTATTGAATAAGGATACTATATCTAGACTAATAATTTTAAAATCAAAAGGAAGTTGAAACTCATTAATGAAGGAGCAAAATTCAAAGGAGTCTTTGACAAAATAATTATTATTAGAATTATATGATAATGTGAGTATGTTGGTAACCAATTGAGCAACACCTCTGTTTGGACCATTAATGCCTGAAATAATGGGTCTGAGTTGAAGTGTTGGTTTGTGAATTTTTTTGATAAACCATAAAACTTGTTAATCGTTCCATTATAAATTCTAAAGGAAAAGCCTTCTTCTTTAGAAATCATATTCTTTTTTTCCAGTTCTGTGATCAATTTGTTAGCTTTTTGTTGAATGGTACTTGAGGGGTTACCATTTAATGATCGATAGTAGGTAGCATCGCTGAGAATGTTAGATGATAAAGTGGAGTATTGTTCCTGTGTCAAGATCGTCGTTACTTTCATTTTGTCTGATTGAATAATTTTTAACTGTGGATTGTTTTTGAGGAATTTTTTGCATTTGGTGTAAGTATTATAAATTGAATTGTTAACAGAATCATTGGTGTGTACAAAATTGGTATTGATATTGGTAGTTTGAGTTAAAAAAATATTTCTTTCATTATTTGGAACAAATTGTGAGATTGAGTCAACATCAGCTAAAAATTTTGGAATGTTGATATCTTCGTTTTTTGGTTCAATGCTAAATTTTGGTCCCAGAACTAGAAAATTCGAGATTTCTGAAGGAATTACTGTATCTGTTAAATTCTTAACCAAAGTAGTTGGTGTTTTTATCTTACAAATTTGTGATTGTTTGAGTTTGTTAAATTTGAGAATATTATTCTTCTTAATTTGGAAAAATAATATATATATATATATATATATATATATATATATATATATATATATAGATATATATATTATTTTTCCAAATTAAGAAGAATAATATTCTCAAATTTATTTATATATATATATATATATATATATATATATATATATATATATATATACTGTAATAATCCGACGGATTATTACTTTTTGTTTTGGGACCTTGAATAATATTGATTTAAATTAAAATTGAAAATTTTATAAATTATTATATCTTGAACACGATATACCAAAAAGACCTAGCGACGGTAACCTGAGTCCACTTTCCTGTATTCATTGGCCGGTCAGCCATGAACCATGTTTTACAAACGTAAGCACGGCGCGAGGTCAATAGTACTTTTTTCCCTGAGTCAGGAAAAGTTTACGTGGAGTTGAACAGAGCAATTCTTTCGCCTAGTGAGATTCCTATTGGCTGTTGTTATATTTCATGGGCGTGTTCTGATCCCGGAATTCGAAATTGAACATATTTTCTAAGATTGAGCGTGGGGTGGCCCCCCGCTTCAATGATTTCATAAAAACTAATTACTTTGAGGAAAAAAGGCAGTTCTCAACCACCTTCTCAGTTAGTTCTCCACCAGGTACTTGTCGGTAAGGCCAGCTTGCTTTATGTCCACAGGGATGCTCATTGTTGCATTAAATCAAATCAATTAATATAATGTTTGTCCAGAATATACAAATCAAGTTCAAGAAATTCATAGATATTAAATTAACAATGCAACAAGGGTTATACATTCCTGGGGGGCTAAAGCAGTGCTGGACTTGTTCGCGTCTTTCGCGTCACGCGTAAAGTGTTGGTACCCTTATTTAATTAAATCATTTTGTGACAATTTTCTATCATGCTAAATTTAATCCGATGTAGAAATCGAGTGTTTAAATCCTTTGTGCGTATTTCTACAAGGGGCGAGATGAAATGGTGTTATTAGACCAACAGGGTAAGTGCATTTTGATTGCCAAAGAACAACTGTTATATTGTCTTCAACCTCGGAATCGGTAATATAATATAATGTGGTTATTTACCATTCAGATCATGTTCCGCCCGCCACTGTTTAGTTGTTAATATAATTTTTCCTGCCATTCAGGCTATTTGGAGTGTCTATACAAATTCCGCTTATCGGAGATTACTTAGGGGAAATGGTTGTAGAGCATAATGTCGTTAGGTTTACCCCAGCTTACCAGAAAGGGAGGAATTCTTTAATTTTTTTAACATTATTTATCAATAATCGGCGTTATCGAGCTAATTAGTCCTTCATTTATTTCAACACTCCAAAGAGAACATGGACAAGAACTCGCTCGCTGGCGAAGGGGGTAGATCGAGCGACATTGATAATTTCTCAGGTTCCCACTTGGGGTCAACCTGAACTTGACATCTTTTTAAATCTATGCTATCATTCCTATGACCAAATTTTGGATTAATTTTATAAACGTTCGTTGTTGGTTAATGTATCATTTTTTTTTGTTAATTTTGTTTTATTCAATATACATTTATTATTCAATTTGATTTACGAGTTTAACTGGAAATCCCTAATCACCTCTCAGCGAATACGTCCTTCAGAATTTACGTTTGAATATATATAAAGATATACGTATAGGTAATTGTACGAGCCGGTCCCTTGGAAGGGATCGCGTCCTCATAGTCAAAAACAGCTTCTAGGTGGGCTGAAATATACGCCTAGTGGTGGCAGCTTTAAAAGAACCTTAAGGGTACACGGATCAACTAAGATCTCTGATACCCGAACAGGTTCCAACAAACAATTTTAAAAATTCATACAACACGTCGATGAGGTATTTACGCTACCTGAAATGATACCCAGCCGGCTGTTACAAGTTCAAGTGTTACAAGCAGTGAGATAGGATTCCGAACCTATTCACTTATTTGGGAAATATTAAATCTAGAGCAATCTGGAGTAAGTTCAGATTTATTATTATCTAAAAACACAACGCTCGGCGGAATGTTACATATGGTGCCAGCTAAGGGATTGTAAATTGAAGTAAAAAATCCAGAAATTTGTGGATTCACACATCAAATTCTACAAAAAAGAATTCACGCCGTTTTATAGAAATAGAAGTTATTAAAATAAGTGTGTTATTCAAGCGTAAAATAATGATTACAGTGTAATGGAACTAAGTTGAAAGGTGATATAGGACAATCAACTGGCATTGTTGAACCCAAGTATTTACGCACGAAAGGAATTTTCGCAGTCAGCATATAGATCGTAGTAAATCTGAATTGTATAATCTATACTCTGCAATTGTGAAATAAATAACCATTCCGAGTTGAAGTCAAAGATAGGTGCTTTAGTTCTGCTTGATGATGTTTTCGCTTCACAGGAATTATTTTTATTTTTTTTGTTGTATATTGAACTGAACTAACGATTCAGGAGAAAACATCGGAACCAGCTGTTCTAGGACCAGGAGAATAATTGTGTTATTGCAGTTTGTTTATGTAATTATTTGTTTTTGCTAGTATAGTTACAGCCAGGACTGGAGTACGAGTTTTGTGTTAAAAACATTCGCGTATAGTATCCAGTTGATACGAATTATGTCGGTCCTAGGTAGAATCGAAGTAAAGCATATCTAAGAAACAGGGCATGTTAGGAACCACTGATATAGCAAAAGGTTGTCATTTATAGTAGATTTTGAAATTTTATGTTTATATGTTCATGTTTTATTACTGCTTTTGAACTGGAACTGGTTTTAATTTAAACGGACTGTACCCATTATTTTCAATTCAAAACCCATGTTCAGGGTGGGGACGAGCGAGCGTTCGGCTGAGGTATTAAGGGAGATATGGGCACAGCAGACACGAGGGACGTGTATGTGCATGGAGTTGTGAGTACACTGTGTTTAGTGAGGGATATGGAATTGTTATCCCGGTGTACGGATTTAGAGTGGATAATCCCTGGGATGGAAGGGATACTCTATGGAACACCCCACAGATTTGGAAGGTCGATGACCAGGAAGAGCAAGCACCCCGACGATAGTCCAGGCTTGATCTCTTCCCCGCATAGTATTCGCAAGTTGGCCCAGAGGGAAAAAAATTGTGTAACGCTATCCATCTAGGGGCTAGTTCGCGGGAATCTGCCGCAGCAGCGCGAAGCGGAGGTTAGGGCCGTTATAACGCACGAAGCTCTCCCCTGCTTAGATAATTGATGAAGTCACGTGGGGTCCCTTTAAATTGAAATACAGGATTCAAGTATATTCAGGTCTGGCGGTCTAGCGCGCCATGACATTGTATGAGATCAATGACCTAACAGGCTGATGAGATTCAGATGGTGTGTGCCGCTATTATTTTTTTTTGCTTTTATTTGATTAGAATCTAAAATAAAGCAGTAATTCATGATTCAATGTTGGAAAGGTTAGCGCCATTGGTGAGGTCCAAGGTATTTGAACGGACTTTTGTTTTTTGTGTATTGCAATCAAGGGATTGGCATTGTGTTCACCTAGTAGAGATAAATTGGAATGGAATCATGGGATGTCGAATAATATTGAGATATTAGTAAACCTTTACACGCCTATACAGTGGGCAACCAGTCCCTGAATTTTAAATGTTCAATCTATATAAGTATAGTTTTGTTTATGTCGGCAAATCAGTGAATGTTCAAGCTTATCAAGTCTTCAAGACATTATTAGTCTACGCAAAATATTAGCAAATAACTAACCGAATAGAGAAAGGGGTATGTAAGATCGTAGAACTGGAATTGGATGGTAGCCGAATCCATGGCTGAGGGGTTAGATTCCCCCAAAAAGGAGCGACTGGGCCAATGGGTGTATGCTGTCTCTAGTTAAAATAGTCACCGGATATCCCTATTGTCCAGGTTGGAAGGATAGTTGTACCCCGTAGTGGGAATGAGGTCACTGTATTGGACTGTCTCAAATCCTGATAGAGATGGAAAGGTAGCTTAGGGAAATTTATATTCGTGCACCGGAGTGGTCCAGTACAATGATTC
Organism: Endomychus coccineus; assembly: GCA_958510875.1. Taxonomy (NCBI): domain Eukaryota; kingdom Metazoa; phylum Arthropoda; class Insecta; order Coleoptera; family Endomychidae; genus Endomychus; species Endomychus coccineus. Next base: position 93,087,480 of record OY294068.1, read on the forward strand.
CTCATTCCAGTGTGTGGATGGTGGGCGAATGTAGGTGTTAGAGGTATTCGCTCACTTCATCGAGATGCCAGGAGGAGCATCGAGTGCTAAGGACATTGGGTATGACGCGGGGCAATGTGTAGACCTTATCTGGTAATGAAGAAGCAAGGATCGGCTCCGACTGGCCGAAGCATGTCGATATCGAGATGTCCCATACTTCGAACAACGCGAATCCTGGCGACAGCCGGTCGTTGTGGAAGATCTCTACCCAGCATCTCAAAACTGGTTATAGAGCATAATCTTCAGGGAGGTATTGGGCTGAATCGTAATATGCGTCCGTCGGAGATGTCCCATACTTCGAACAACGCGGAACCTGGCTACAGCCGGTCGTTGTGGAAGATTCTCTACCCAGCATCTCAAAACTGGTTGTAGAGCATAAATCTTCAAGAAGGTATTGGGCTGAATCGTAATATGCGCCCGATGCTGTGGGGAAAGGTCCATCATACCCGAGGTCAGTAAAGGTCATACCCAAGAGGGCTGTCAGCACAAGAAGGTCCAGTAAGGACCGAGGGCAAACTGGAAGTGGATAGGCTAGGGAGGCCGGAAAAGTTTTTAGTTCTGTGTATGGAGAAAGTCCAGGTTGGACTAAAGGGGGCAGTTGTGCCACTGGAGAAGGACGGGAAACAAGTCCGGAATTTTGGAAGTGAGTTTTGGGTCCAGGATGGACAGGAAGGCCAGGTAGGCCAATTGTGAGTCTGGCAGGTAGGATTCGCCAGTAGGGGTAGTCGACCAGGAATTTGGGGTCGATACCAAAATGTGAAGTACCCAGCGCAGGTACAGGATTTTGTATGTTTTGGAAAGACCCATTAGTAAAGTGGGCAGATAGGCATCCTGCATGAGCAGCAAGACGCGTAGTTGTCAGTAAGGCCTGGAAATTGGTGGGAGGAAGTGCGCGGGGCGGGTGGAGAATACCGCCCAGAGAATGAATGAGTCGATAGATCGAGTGACGTCATAGCAGAACCAAGTAGCTTTTATGCAGTGTCATGTTAGTTCTCTTTTGTGAGTCTTGGCCTTGGTTCCCTATGAACAAAGTAGAGTCAGTAAATTCAGGACCTCTGACTCTTCAAGTCACCGCGTTCTGTTTAAATTATTTTTATTTTGTTGCAAAGAAGAGCCCTCGAGCTCAGGTTAAGTAAATTCAGTGAACAAGAGTCCTGACCTCTCGAGTCGCGAATGTAGAAAGATGCTGGGGTAAGTATGTAAGGACACGCGGATGGCAGTCCAGAACGAGAGAGACGTTTCACCCCCAGGAGGCGAGATAGTAGAGGCGCTTATGAGATAGAACGGTGCCCTCGAGCACGTAGTCCGGAGATGTTTTTGTTTGATTAGGTTCGACACCCCCCTTGTTCTTTTTATGGTAACCTATGCCATCGATAACGAATATAGTTAGCGCAAAGAGAAGGGGAGGTGATCTGGATAAACATGTTTAAGTGGTAGCCTCTGGTAGAGTTTTTTTTTCAGTGTTGTTATGTCCGAGTACGACATTTTAGAATTTTTCAAGGAAATTCATTCATGCAGAGAGTAGCAGCCTGATTATACCTATTGTTTTTTTTTGTGTAATGTTGCATGTGTATTTCTAGTGTGGCAGCTTGTAATTACCTGCATGAATTTATTGTTATCTTTTTTTTATGTGCGAAATATGTGTTAGGGTAACGTGTTAGATATTAAGTAACTTTAGAGTAACCTCGCTTCTATGTTACGAGGAAGGAAGTAGAATTTAATTTATTTTCATGTAAACCTCCCACAATGAAGGGAACAGTTATTTAAAATTTTTTTTTTGCGATTAGAAAACTTAGCTTCTTTTGTGCGGGAGTATTACGGCCGCAACAATGTGCTGGCTGGTAGTAGCTTTCCTTCTACGTACGTAGACATGTCATCGCTTAGGGTTACAAACGGAACAATTTTCTTTTTGGTTGTGCGATATTATGGGTTCATGGAAGTTAATGCCGGGGCCCATCAGCATGGTACGGAACACCCGGTCCGCAGTAATGGTTTTTTTCTTTTGAATTGATCGACACAGATAACAAAGGATCACCACGAACGAGTCTAGATCCAGGTAAATTACGGGTACTAGTTTCACCAAAGATGGTTAAGTGTGGACATCGGTAGTAGTCAGAACTTAGTGAGGGCATTATAATTTAGGCGATGCAAGGCTTAAGATTTCCGTAGGAGGAGTACCAACCTGGGATACTTATGTTATGGTATGGAAATGGAGAAGACCAGGAGAAGACCAGGAGAAGAGGATTCCAAGAAGAATGGAATGCAGGTCAGTAACCACGGAGGATGGATTGGACCCGTGTGTTGAATGGAATGTTGATATGTGTTATGGTTTATTTGGCCGCCTGCAATGGAACACCCTTGAACCAGCTCCAGTCGACTACCTGCCGCTCATATGGTTGAAGCCGCCGCGTATATCGATGGAGAACCTCATGCCTCCCCTCGTATGCAAAATGACCGAGAATGCTAGTTACACTTGACTACTGCCGACGAGTCATACACATTTGACCGTTTGGTAGGAAGCAACGAACCCCCGTATCCAGCGACATCCTGAATTCGAACACCTAGTGTAAGTGCGGGTTAGTGATTCGCTCTCCGTTCGATCAGTGGCGTAGGTAGCGGAACTGTTTCGGACTTAATCATAGCGCACAAGTGATGACTGAGATTGTTAATTGTATCCATTGTACGTATTGCGAGGTTATATTATGTAGTTATATAGGGTTTATTTTTTTTTTCTGGTTGTTTTGTGGGAACAGCGTTAATCGCTGTACAATGCAAATTATGAAGTTTACATGAGCGGAGCTGCTGAAGCGCGCTCCGGTAGAGATGCCTGCGCGTATATAGGCGGATATGATCTGAAGGGTTTTAAAAACAATAAACCAGAGGCGGAGAAAGGAGTGGGTTCTTTCAGAACCGCACTCTTTCTTAGAAGAAGGGGGTGATGTAATAATCCGACGGATTATTACTTTTTGTTTTGGGGCCTTGAATAATATTGATTTAAATTAAAATTGAAAATTTTATAAATTATTATATCTTGAACACGATATACCAGACAGACCTAGCGACGGTAACCTGAGTCCACTTTCCTGTATTCATTGGCCGGTCAGCCATGAACCATGTTTTACAAACGTAAGCACGGCGCGAGGTCAATGGTACTTTTTTCCCTGAGTCAGGAAAAGTTTACGTGGAGTTGAACAGAGCAATTCTTTCGCCTAGTGAGATTCCTATTGGCTGTTGTTATATTTCATGGGCGTGTTCTGATCCCGGAATTCGAAATTGAACATATTTTCTAAGATTGAGCGTGGGGTGGCCCCCCGCTTCAATGATTTCATAAAAACTAATTACTTTGAGGAAAAAAGGCAGTTCTCAACCACCTTCTCAGTTAGTTCTCCACCAGGTACTTGTCGGTAAGGCCAGCTTGCTTTATGTCCACAGGGATGCTCATTGTTGCATTAAATCAAATCAATTAATATAATGTTTGTCCAGAATATACAAATCAAGTTCAAGAAATTCATAGATATTAAATTAACAATGCAACAAGGGTTATACATTCCTGGGGGGCTAAAGCAGTGCTGGACTTGTTCGCGTCTTTCGCGTCACGCGTAAAGTGTTGGTACCCTTATTTAAAAAAATCATTTTGTGACAATTTTCTATCATGCTAAATTTAATCCGATGTAGAAATCGAGTGTTTAAATCCTTTGTGCTTATTTCTACAAGGGGCGAGATGAAATGGTGTTATTAGACCAACAGGGTAAGTGCATTTTGATTGCCAAAGAACAACTGTTATATTGTCTTCAACCTCGGAATCGGTAATATAATATAATGTGGTTATTTACCATTCAGATCATGTTCCGCCCGCCACTGTTTATTTGTTAATATAATTTTTCCTGCCATTCAGGCTATTTGGAGTGTCTATACAAATTCCGCTTATCGGAGATTACTTAGGGGAAATGGTTGTAGAGCATAATGTCGTTAGGTTTACCCCAGCTTACCAGAAAGGGAGGAATTCTTTAATTTTTCTAACATTATTTATCAATAATCGGCGTGATCGAGCGCGAAACCGATCACTGTTCGGGGTTGTGCTAATTAGTCCTTCATTTATTTCAACTCTCTAAAGAGAACATGGACAAGAACTCGCTCGCTGGCGAAGGGGGTAGATCGAGCGACATTGATAATTTCTCAGGTTCCCACTTGGGGTCAACCTGAACTTGACATCTTTTTAAATCTATGCTATCATTCCTATGACCAAATTTTGGATTAATTTTATAAACGTTCGTTGTTGGTTAATGTATCATTTTTTTTTGTTAATTTTGTTTTATTCAATATACATTTATTATTCAATTTGATTTACGAGTTTAACTGGAAATCCCTAATCACCTCTCAGCGAATACGTCCTTCAGAATTTACGTTTGAATATATATAAAGATATACGTATAGGTAATTGTACGAGCCGGTCCCTTGGAAGGGATCGCGTCCTCATAGTCAAAAACAGCTTCTAGGTGGGCTGAAATATACGCCTAGTGGTGGCAGCTTTAAAAGAACCTTAAGGGTACACGGATCAACTAAGATCTCTGATACCCGAACAGGTTCCAACAAACAATTTTAAAAATTTATACAACACGTCGATGAGGTATTAACGCTACCTGAAATGATACCCAGCCGGCTGTTACAAGTTCAAGTGTTACAAGCAGTGAGATAGGATTCCGAACCTATTCACTTATTTGGGAAATATTAAATCTAGAGCAATCTGGAGTAAGTTCAGATTTATTATTATCTAAAAACACAACGCTCGGCGGAATGTTACAATACATATATATATATATTTTTTTTTTAATCTAATGTGATGATATTGTTATTATGTCCTAGTTATCTAGTCTAAGAATTTCAGGGTATCTGTGCCACACAATATCTTTGATATATTAACACAACATGAACAGATTGCTTGTGGGTCAGCTCCGAGATGTAAACATATACTTAATAACGTTACTAAATAGAAATAAGGTCGCATTCTATAACTTAGGGATTTTAGGTAATCTCGTATAGGAATGGAAGATTTCTATACTACAAAGAGAAGAAGAAGCTTGGACTACCGATGAAGTTAACAAAAGGCGATTGGAAAAGGTTACAATATTGTCGATATATATGAAATATGGCATTTTGCAGAAGAATCAAATTCTTTGTTCAAAGGCCACGTTTGCGATCTTATGGAAATATAACTCGAAACAAGCCCACAAGATTACAATTCGGAAGAAGAATTCTTCAAAGTAATCAAAGAACGAATGGATATCGATAAAAGTGTACACAATGCAGGCAAACGAGCAGTAGCCAAAATATGTCTCAATTCCCTGTGAGGAAAGTTCAGACAAAGACAGAACATGACACAAACAGAATACGTAACTGATGTGGAAAGATGGTACACACTTCGTTTAAATGAAAAATTAGAAAATCCCAATTGCATTTTTGTAAATGAGAATATTATTCAAGTAATTTACCAATACAGAGAAATGTAAAAGATTGTACATCAGCTTACGTGTTCATAGCTGCACAAAAAATTATATTTGTTCTGAAATTCTCCTTTTGGCTCATTTTACGCTCACAAGTTTTACAATTGCATTGTTGGCGCGGCTTTCTCATCTGTGCAACATGTGCTATCGACTCTTCTGTGCAACGTTAAGTTTGACAACGTCGCTAGTTCAGAAAGAGGAAGCATCATGGCTGCAACTAAAAAAAGAACAGTCTGCGTTGTTTACTACATTCTAAAATTTTGTATTTGTACCAATTCCAATTAGTTATAAATTGTGAATAAACCTGTTAAAATGTTCAACAATGTTTATTTAATGCCTGAACATGCATGATATTCGTCATTTCTTTCTGACTTGACAACGGTAAATGAAATATTTGGTGTTTCCATTCTACATTTCGTACAATACATCAAATCATTCATGTTGTGAACGTCTTATTATTAGCGTGTCATTATTATAAATTCAATCTCAATAAATTTGGAAAATGTGATCAGTTCTTGTATAAATTACTTCATCATTCTTATAGCGGCTTTTAAGCAACTAGAGTGAGCGGTTTTGTGTTGTCACGCGGCTGTCCTCTGTTCAGATCCCAGCAGTAGCTGAAAACATTATTTTCAGTTTCACTTATTTATTAAGGCGCATGCGCTCACGATGGAAAGTTTTCTAGAAACTTGACTGGAATTCCTGTAAATAAAGTAACATGGTCAAATTGTTAGCCACTAACAGTATTCATTTTGTTGGCGATGTTTCAGTTGTTCTAATTAATCAATGATCGTGTCGATGCATCCGCGAAATAGTCATAGAGTCTGCACGATTCAGAGCACGCTGAGGTCATTATTTCGAGGGTACATCGTGGGGTACAAGTACCCCATAATGCAACCACGAAAATGGTAAATATCCTCACAATCGGTTTTTTTGCGGGTGCCTCTAGCGGTATAAGATGACCGGTGATGCGCCGGCAAGAGATTTTTCAAGAAGATGCCTGTGTGAACATCGGTATCGGCGCCAGCGTCGACATTAGTGTTGGCGCGGATGTTGACACCAGTGTGTTTATCGCATTGATAGTGTCTCTGATGAGATCTCATCGTAACGTAGAGTAGGTACGTTCGTGTTGCGTTGGTCTGAGTGCAGTACGATAATCGTACCTTAGGTGATAAAATTATGCTTAACAGTCCATTATCTTTTTTATGAATAAAAATTCTGCAAATATTTGGGGTTCAAATTTCGAATTTTTAGAAGACTTGTCTTCGAACAATGATACAATTACATTTGGTGAAAATAAATTTGTTGAAGATTATCCTGAAAATCAATATGAAAACAGAAAAACTACTACTGTTGCGTCCCCACGTACTTTTAAATTCATTTAAATAATATTATCAATTCATTCAATAATTTTCTTCTTTCACCTCAAATTGAGCATTTCAGATAACGCATTCAAATCATTCTTTTCTGCTTAAAACTAATCTATAGATCCTTCGCTACACGCTTTGAGCGATAATGACACTTAATAACTTATCGATCACGGGTGCCCGCTCTGTCGATTGACTATTAGTATTCGTTTAATGGTTAACAGAGGAACGACTTGTGTTAATTTTTGAAAACCGCTACCTCGCCATTAAGTTACAACCGCTACTAACCGCTATTTTCAACTTTTGAATCTAAACTTGAGTGACCACGACCACAGCAATCATCTAGAAGAAACCGGCCGGTTCAGCACGCTATCCCGGAGGATCAAGGACTCTTCCTGCCTCACTTGAGCAGGAATAACAACTAACTACACCGTGACTTGGCTGTGCGTATCATTTGTAAGGTAGGATCTTGAGATTTAGTTCACATTCTACTTCAACCGCTATAATTATTACAGTCCACTTCAAACAAATTCAGTTCTAGTTATTCCCGCGCGAAACATTCGCTATCATTCAATATTATTTACGCATAATCTGCAATACTCATTTCGAAATATCTTCTATTCTAACAATTAAGAAAAACGCATTTCTTGTGCAGGTACTCGGTTAACTCGTACTTATCTGTTTGATTTGAAGCCAATTTGAATCTAATTGCCTACAGAGTTTGAGTCGATGATTGTTAGCAACGCTTGCACATACAAATCTTTTTGAAAATTAATTTCTTGCGAATTCTAAATTATTTTGTACGTCGACTTTGACGCCTACTATCATCTGTTCCACGTTGAACGATTATTATTCAATTAATTCATTTCATTGGAGTTCAAGGTTTTCTTTCCCAAATTGAAGTGCAATTCTATTTGCTTTTTCGGGAAATTTCATAAGAACTTTGGTAGAATGGCTCCTTCATCTAGTGATGTGGAGAAAAGGAAGAGAAATCGATATTATAGAGAAACTGAAATCAAACGATCAGAACAGGTTGTAATGAAGCTCACAAATATTGTAGATTATCAAATAAGGAACAGGAGAAATTGTTCGTAAAGTCAGAATGAATATTTCATATCATTTCAAAACTTGCTAAATGAAATATTATTGAATGATTCCGAATAATCATTTTATTGTAAAGTACTTATGTTATTTAGCACCGAAATTATCTAGTTCATATTTCGAATAATCCAAGATTGATTCATTTAACGCTCGAATTAATCGATTCGTTGGATTAGTTAGTTAATTATGGTCAAAATCCTGTACCCTCTTCTAGCATGATTCGGAAGATGCGCCGAATATGTAAATTATAGTGATGTATGTGAGTCGCGGTAGAGGGAATATCCCTCCACATAATCCCTTTCCATGATACCCGGAGGAAATAAGGTATATTTAAACCAGATCGCGGCCTAAGAATGACATTTCTACCTTTGACTTCGATTTCTACCTTTGACTCCGACTTCTAACTGGTAATTTGAACTTCAAGAAGTAAGTACCCGAGGTACTACCGAAAGTGATTATTATTCCAGATTCAATTAAGATGAGATTTAGAACCCCATAATACCTATATATCACCGTTTGCTTATTTTAGCGGAAACTGTTCTGGATTCATTACTTGTGACTGCGCCGTGTCATTGTCTGTAGAAATAATCAGATAAATTGTTTAAATTATCCGAAGTAGATTTATTCTGGCTCTATCTATACTTCGTTTACCGATAATAATTATATTGATTGAACTGTAAGTAATTGTATGGTGTCAGAGTGTGAAAAAGGTGAAACAGTATCACACCCTTCAGTTGTACACTGTGATCTCCGGAAATAACGGAAGGGTGTAGATGAGCTACCGGCAGTTGCTGCACACTGTGATCTCCGGAAGTAGGAACTGCAGGTCAAAGTGTGTTTGTGGATCACAGTACTCAGTTGTACACTGTGATCTCCTGAAATAACGGAGTACTGTTGATTGAGATATCTATAGTTTTTGCACACTGTGATCTCCGGAAGTAAGAGCTATAGACATCCTTTGTATAAATGAAGTTGAAAGAGCTGACACTACTTTGCAATTACCGTGTAAAGGGATTCCGTGTACTAACTCAGATTAGAGCAGAATCAATTGAAGTGCATAATCATATTTTGTGATTATTTGAACCATAAATAACTACAGATGATCTGCGGATGCGGGGGCGAGTATTGATAGCCGGACGGAAACCGTTTGCACCCGTTTCACCTGCACTGCTTCTTACCGCTTTGATTAGTACCTTATAGAAAATACCGCACGAATTTATATTAGTTGCTTGCTTGCTTGCTTGATAAAATATCTGTAAATAACTTATCAGTTTGCTATAACCGCTTGCCGTAAAGAAGGTACAGAGTTTCCTTGCATTCCCTTCGAAAGATTAATGATTACATAATATGTTGTTGAATATTCATTCACCGCTGTTATAATTGTGTTTTTTTTTTCGATAAACTCAATAGTTGAAAAAGTTGTCTTTTTGCAAAGAACTGAATGAAACCTCTGCTAACATCAACTTATAAAAGACAGTATAACTGTTCTCGCATTTAGTTATAATTAAAGCCTGTAATTTAATGCAAATCATGTTGCCCTGTCAAATACGGCCCCTGGTTATATTTATTCACTGACGCTATCCTTGGACAAGGCAGTCTTTAGACAGCACTGTGACTGCTTTGTTAAGAGGGCCCTAGCAGAAGTCCTCAATGAGGAGTTGACCTTCAACAAAAATCTGGCGCCCGAGAGATAAAGATCATTCCGAAGTAAGTATTCGACGCCAAATTGACAAAGCACGACACAAGGTTTTCGAAACCGCAAAATTTGCAGAAACTGATTCAAACTATCTTACAGTCTTCAAATTCAGGTTTGAACAAATCGAATCAGTTCGAGACGAATTCTTTAAACATCAAAACAATCTTATTGGGCTCTTGCATGCAGATGGAGCAGAGACTCCAGAGGACAACTATATATCCGAGGATAATGTTCGTACTCAATTCGAGAAAATTTATTTTCAGATAAAAACAATAGAATTTCGGTTGTTCAAACAAGATGTCGACAAACAAGCTCATATTCCTAAGCATTATACTAATGTCACTTTGCCTAAAATAGTACTGCCTCAATTCAGTGGTGACATTACCGCTTTCAACTCTTATATTAATATGTATGATGCCCTAATTTATAAGAATTCTAGTTTGAGTGATACTGAAAAAGTTAATTATTTACTTGGATCATTGAGAGCTGCACCGTTAGCACTTGTACAACACTTGCCAATGACAAGTTCTAATTATAATATTGCATATGAATCTCTCATCAAAAGGTATAAAAACTCTATACTGATAGCTGCAGCACATTGGGCAGCCATTGAAAGTACTCCAAAGTTAACTAATGATGATGCCACTGCTTTGCGTCACATGTTGGATATTTTTAGTGATAATCTTGCAGCCTTGAAAAATATGGAGTTGCCTGTTGATCAGTAGGATTTTATTCTTGTCCAGATGATACTGAAGAGATTGGATGCCTCTTTGGCTACACGTTTTGAACTTCATCATGATTCTACTGATTTTCCAAGTTACGCTATGCTTTATGAATTTCTATCAAAGCAGTGTAGTGCTATCGAGAACACAAACATGTCCCGTAAATTGAAGTCAGAGAAACTGGAATCCAGTAAACCAAATTCAACATACCGAACTTCTAGTTTTATGGTTCAAACTGAAACATATCAATGTCCTATTTGCAAACATCGTTGTGCAGATTTCTTGAGTAAATTTCCGAATGAAAGATATCGAATAGTCAAACATCAAAAATGTTGTGTCAATTGTTTGAGTAGCTCTCATCCTCTCAAACAATGTAAAAGCAAAGTAGAATGTTACAAGTGTGATCAGCTACATCACGTTACTCCATTTTGGAACAATTAATAAGCCACCGCTTGAATCTGATTCAGCTACATCTTCGACTACAACTACTGACGGAGGTACATCTTCAACGTCTAGCAGTTTGAATTCGAATTTACACCCAGAAGTTCAGACCGCATTTTTTCCTTATACCGCTAGTGTGTTAATGTCTAGTGCCCAAGTGGAAAAAATTATCCACCGTTTAGGATAACGAGGAAATAATCTAACCATAAATCTGAATGGTTTAGGTGACATGCAATCTCTAGCCCAAAATGGGGAAGTAACTGTATCTATTAGACCATGTAAGAAACTTGTTCCTAACTTGCTACTTAATGCGGTGATTCTGACCCGCATATGTGATCAGTTGCCAACCTCTTCAATACCTAATAAAAATTGGCCCTATATATCTGACCTCTCACTAGCTGATCCTCTTTCTAATCATCCAGGAGAGATCGATCTATTATTAGGTGCTGATGTTTTTACAAGTATTTTGCTCGATGGTCGCATTCTAGGGAAGGATGGTGGACCCGATGCTGTTAATACTATCTTTGGGTATGTTCTCATGTGGAAGGTAAATATGCCACCTACTCCCTATGTAAACTACCTTTTTTGTACTGTAGGGAATTCCGAATCTTTAGATATGACCATGAACAAATTCTTCGAGGTGGAACAAGTTCCTGAAATGCATGTTTTATCCCCGGAAGATATATCTTGTGAAAAATTATTTTCCAGTACTACCTCACGAGATCAAGATGGGAGATATATTGTGTCTCTTCTGTTCCGTGATACTTCTCCAATATTTCCAAATATTTGTTCTCTAGCAGTTCAACGCTTCTTATCTTTAGAAAGACGGCTCTTGAAAAATACACCTGTGTATAATCAGTATTCAGATTTTGTGAGAGAATATCTCAGTCTGGGCCATATGGAATTGATTTCAGAAACATCCACACCACTTTCGACCTACTATATTCCCCACCATTGTGTGATAAAGCCTGATAGCTTGACCACTAAGTTGAGGGCGGTTTTCAATGCTTCAGCACGCTTACCGAATGGATTTTCTCTCAATGACCACTTGATGACTGGACCCAAGCTCCAGACAAATATATTCTCTATTCTGCTAAATTTTCGTCGCCACTCGTTTGTTCTCCTCGCTGATATAAAAATGATGTATCGCCAAATTTTAGTGGTGATGTCTACGTCGATGACATTTGCACAGGGAGCTCAACTCTGATGGGTGCATTCGAGATTCAGGGGGAATTGATTGAGGTTCTAAAAAGGGGAGGATTCGAATTGCGGAAATGGTCCAGCAATCATCCTCCACTTTTGTCCCATTTGCCCGATTCTGACTTGTCCATCAATCTCTGCAATTTTGATTCCGATCATGAAAGTTCCCTGAAAGTATTAGAACTCCAGTGGAATCCCACTTCAGATATGTTCAAATTTTCTGTCCAATCATTTGACTCCCGCTGTACTATACTTCTCTCCAATTTGGCGAAAATTTTCGACCCCCTAGGGATCTTGGCCCCGGTCACCTTCATGATAAAACATTTAATCCAGAAATTATGGTGTCTCAAACTAGATTGGGATGAAACAACCCCGCAAGAGTTTTTTTCAACTCTGGGAAAGTTCCTCATCTGAGATTCTTGAATTGACAAAGATAAATTTGCCACGTCAATTATCCAATAATACGTATGAGTCATGTACCTTACATTGCTTCGTTGATGCCTCTGGTAAGGGCTATTGTGCGGTTATTTATTTTGTATTTTCTCCCAGTTTGGAAATGGCTTCCATTTTCGTGTGTGTAAAAGCCGAAGTGGCACCACTTAAAAAATTATCTATTCCAAAACTTGAACTCTGTGCTGCAGTTCTTGGAGCCAAATTAGTATCATTTGTTGTACGTACATTTCATGAGAAAATGTCATTCGAAAACACCATATGTTGGAGTGACTCCTCTGTAGCGTTATGTTGGATTCGCGCTTCAGCGCACAGGTGGCAAACTTTTGTGAGCAATAGAGTGGCATTCATTCAAGAAAATGTTGCACCCTCTTGTTGGTTTCATGTTCCTTCAGCTGATAATCCTGCTGACCTGGGTTCAAGGGTTTTACTTCCTTCTCAACTATTAGACAATGCAGTTTGGTGGCAAGGCCCCCATTTCTGAGAAAGTCTTGTAGTTCATCTTTGTCCGGAGAAAATTTATCGGAACCTGTCGAAGCTCTTATAGAAGAAAAGAAGGTGACACTCTTCAACACCGCACAACCAAATTTCCTCGATAACCTAATCGACCAACATTCCTGTCTGAATACCATTTCCCGCATTCTAGTGATAATTCTACGTTTCATCCATAATACTCGAAAACCCAAAGAAAGAAAGACGGGACCTATTATGTTTGCTGAACTCCATCCAGCTATATTAGTTTTGGTTAAACATACTCAGACCTTGTTCTTTTCTGGTAAAATTTCTCTTATCAAGGAAAACAAAGGTCAAAAATGGTTGAAAAGGTTGTCTCCGTTTGTTGATGATCAGGGACTTCTGCGAGTTGGAGGCCGATTTCACTTCACAGCTGTTTCATATGATCGAATGTTTCCCGTATTACTTCCGAGTCATTGTCGACTAACGGATCCGATAATTTCACACTATCACGGAAATTATCTTCACGCTGGAATTCAAACAGTTCATTCTTTGATTTTTCATCTTTTTTGGATTCTATCTGATAAACGTTCTATACGCCGAGTACTATCTGAAGGTCTTCCCTGCTAGAAAACCAACCCCCTAGCTGCTCAACCTCGAATGGGCAATTTGCCTGCTGTACGGGTCACTCCGGCTAAACCATTTCTGCATGTGGGTGTAGATTATGCTGGTCCATTCCGTATCACAATGTGTAGACTGCGAGGGGCAAAACCTTTGAAAGCCTATCTGTGTCTTTTCATATGTTAGTAACCAAGGCGTTACATTTCGAAGTGGCTTCCGATTTATCTGCTGAGGCTTTTCTAGCTGCTTTGTGACGATTTGTTGCACGAAGAGGTCGTTGTCAGTGTACTTATAGTGATTGTGCAACGAATTTTCTCGCTCCTCAGAAGCAAATCACTAGTATTATGGAATCCTCGGCGATACAAGAAGGCATATCGTTCTCTCAAATTCCCCCTCCATCTCCGTGGTTTGGTGGTCTCTGGGGAAGTGGCGTAAAATATGTCAAAACTCATTTTATACGAGTTATTGGGGAACAAATCCTCACTTACGAGGAATTACGAACGGTCTTTGCTCAAATCGAAGCGGTTCTGAACTCGCGTCATTTGACTCCTTTGAGCAATGATCCTAACGATCTGAGAGCTTTGACTCCTGGTCATTTTCTGATGATGGAGCCTCTAGTTGCCGTACCTGAAGTTAATCTGATGGATATCTCCCTCAACCGACTTTCAAGATGGCAATTAATTAAACGTATGCACCAGAATTTCTGGTCACGGTGGTCGAGAGAATATTTGCACACTTTGCATCAACGTAGCAAATGGACAGATTCTTCTGTTCCTATCACCACTGGTACTTTAGTATTAATCTGAACTGATAATATGGGTCCTTTACGTTGGCCTTTAGGTAGGGTTGAACAAGTTTTTCCTGGAACGGATGGTACGGTGAGGGTGGCAGTGAAAACTACCAATGGTGTGCTTCAACGACCCGTCGCCAAACTTTGTCTGCTACCAATCGCTTAAACCTCGCAAAATACTAGCGTATTTTGGTGGGGCAGTATGTTGCGTCCCCACGTACTTTCAAATTCATTCAAATAATATTATAAATTCATTCAATTATTTTCTTCTTTTACCACAAATTGAGCATTTCAGATAACGCATTCAAATCATTCATTTCCGCTTAAAACTAATCTATAGATCCTTCGCTACACGCTTTGCGCAATAATGATACTCAATAATTTATTGATCACGTGTGCCCGCTCTGTCGATTGACTATTAGTATTCGTTTGATGGTTAACAGAGGAAAGACTTGTGTTAATTTTTAAAAACCGCTACCCCGCCCTTAAGTTACAACCGCTACTAACCGCTATTTTCAACTTTTGAATCTAAACTTGAGTGACCACGACCACAGCAATCATCTAGAAGAAACCGGCCGGTTCAGCAAGCTGTCCCGGAGGATCAAGGACTCTTCCTGCCGCTCTTAAGCAGGAGTAACAAGTAACTACACCGTGACTTGGCTGTGCGTATCATTTGTAAAGTAGGATCTTAAGATTTAGTTCACATTCTACTTCAACCGCTATAATTATCACAGTCCACTTGAAACAAATTCAGTTCTAGTTATTCCCGCGCGAAACAACTGCTGTTGCAGAATTGCATTGCAATATTATCGAACTTCTCATGAGACGAACCAACATATCGACAGTGAAGGAGAATTGTTACATGTTTTTGAATATGATACGTATGGTGAATTTTAGAAACCTCCAGAAATATTGTTATGTAACATTGCAGGAGAATATCAAAAGTATTCAAGACATAAGAATTACCATTTTATATAACTCTCAAAATAAATTAATAGGTCTTACGGATTTTACAGTCTATTCAGATCTGGATCAAATTGCTAACGATATCCACAAGTTGGAGGTCAATTAGACCGTGGCTTTGTTAAGAACCTACATATGATAAATAATAGCGAAACATAAAAATAATAGATAGCTGAATGTTGATTCAAATGAATTGAAGCGACTTAAAACTAAGCTTACAAGAAAATTGGGAAAAGCAAGGAACTTTCAAATACCGAATCTTGAAATTAAAAATAAAGAAAAATCGAATAATTTGGATTTGAATGAAAAAATATCGGTAGAACATTATGAGTCACATATTACTGTTGAGGCAGCAGCATATCGTGCTGACATTGAAACAAGGAATTGAAACATATTTAGAAAAAAAAAGAGTGGCAGAAGTCGAAAGCGAGGAGGCAGAGTTAAAATATATAAGCCTATAACTTCACCATTAGAAAAAGTTGAATCAGCCATGAACAAAGTTTTTTTTTTTGTTGGGAGGTGGTTGAAAACCTTTATAGGCAGCTTATGGTCCTATTACATTCCATAATGTTGTGTTTGAGTCCCTAAGTTCCGAACTTAATCGCCTCAGATATACCCACTAAACACTCCACCTCGTGTGGTAGGCTCGATCCTGCAACCCGGGCAGTCTCGATGACACTTGGGCTTGACAGCCCATTGTATCTTGCCGCACCACCTTCTCGAGCCATCGAAAAGTCGCAGGATTCAAACCCGTGACCAGCAGCCACAGTGATCAGAAGATCGATTCTTCTACCACTGAGCTACATGGACCGACAAAGTTACTCATGGTGTTACGCCTGTTGGTGATAAAATGTTAAAGACGAATCCTCGTATGATTCATATCTGTCTCATTGCCAAGGAATATTCACTTAGAACACGAGATAAAACGTTCGGCATATGGTATGATGAAAACAATAAAACTTACAATCTGGGAAAGACCGAAATTGTTCTGGATAAAATTGATATTATCATCGAAGATAAAAAATAAGAAGGAACTATAGGTTCATGGAGATTGTTAACGTACGCTAATGCACCCGACAACAATCTATATTCAAAATCAGACTTTCATAATTATGCGAAAATGTTAATAGATACAGAGTCGATTTATAATCGAAAAATAAAACTACGAAGAAAGTTCAATCTAGTAAGGGCAGTAAATGCAATTTTATAATGAAATCTTTGCGGGATGAAATGTTCAGGAGAGACATACTCTTGTACTGTTATAAGAAAATTTTCAAGAGGCAGTAGATGGATCAGGATTGAAAAAATATTCTTACAATGAAATAGAATATAGATATATTAGGAACTTGAATGAATTGTTGAACAGATTATATAAAATTGCTGCGCAAGATCAAGCAGGTAATAACAATTTCTATAATGGAAAAGCAGGGTTTGCTCGTTTCTTTACATCAGAATTCGAAAAGCTTATTGATTATTCAATGATCTCTTGAAAAAAATTTCTTTAGAATTACACGCTCCCGGATATTATTTATCAGAACCTGGAACCAATTTAGATGAACGCTTAGCCCGAGGCGACAAATCAATAAACAAATTGAACGAAGTAGCTTTAGAGCACTACACATTTTACAAAAAGAAAGCCTGAGCTAGAGTGATAGCTCACGATGCCAGGTTTGTGTAGCACTGTTGAAGGAAGTTACTCCTTAGGTTTTGACGACCCAATAAAGAATTCAGATTTTCAATCAACTCTTGGGGGAGATGAATCATTCAATACTGTTTAGGACTGGGATTCTTTGAAGATGTTGCACTATCAGTTTACAAAGGAGAATTTGAAATAACCTTCGTACGTAACACTGACGACGATGCTTTGTTCAGATGAAAAAACTAAAAGGATGGCGGTACTTTTGATGATATAACTCCACCGATTGCAGGTAAAATAATCATAAGCAATTTCTCTATTAGAGTTCCCATTATTGATTATGAAAAAAATGCTAAAATTCAATTGATAAATGAACTTCAAACACTCCAGAAGTTCTAAAAACGAGTATATGCTCAGATTTAAAACTTGACAGTGCATTTGTCACTAAAATATATTAGAGAGAACTTTGAATCTTGATGTAACAAATATTTATCGTAACTCAAATACTCCTCTATATGTGAGAAACACATTTCAAACAAATCGATCAGGAAATTCAGAGGACGATCCATCTATCTTCGATCACGCAGATGTGAAAAACGTATGCGTAGAACCTGATGAGAGGATGTATCCTGAAGAACCATCCGCTTTGGATTGAGATAGAAGTAATTTCGCAATAACTTACGATATGTCGATGGATTTCAAACGCATATTTTATAGAACAAATTATGAAGATCCTTTCGTTTACGCAAACCCCGATAAGTTCAAAAATGTGAGACCTGTGTATGTTATAGATCTAACACGCCAATAATGAACCAACGGCAAGAGTAACGTTGTACTCCATGTCGACTTTAATAAAATATAGATCCACCAACCGCCAACAACGAAGGTACACTGTGTTACGTTGTTATGGTTTCGAACACTGCTTTCTCATACGACATATTGAACAACACCATTGAACAAGACCTATGCGTTGTTGAATTGAGTTTGTATTATAAATATATAATAATTTATAGATGAAATGTATTTTGAATTTAGTGAAAAGTGAATAAGTGTAAAAACATGGCTTATTCATTATTATCGATGCCACCTTCTCTCTGATTCGACATAAATGGGAGCAATTACAATTATTTCATAGATTAAATAAATACACTTTAAACTGCAATGTATACCATATGTTTTCCCTTACACTTAGACTTTTCATCTTCCTCGCTTTGAGTATCAGGTAGAACATCTCCGTAAAATATTAAATTATATAATCCTTTAGTACTTTTGAATGGAATACCCTTGATAATTACATAACTCTCATTATCAATTTTTATAGGTTAATTACCCATGAACCATTGTTCTAAAGTTGAATCATATTGCAAACCCATTTTATCATCTTATCTCTTAACATCATCATCCAAAAATCTTCCTTCCAAGTAATAACGTGCTGATGGGGGTATTGTTGCAGAAACTCTTCTGTAGCCATTGCATTATCTTGCTTAAGTTGACTGAATTCTTCATAAATCTGATCGATAATAGGCGCGGGCAAACACATCCTCTTCATCATCTGGGAAATGATAAACGGATTCTTATCCTTCAGTAACAATATTTGGTATTGTCACGCTCCCCATTTGCGTTGCCACAGCTACAACACTTTAAGGTTTAATCAAAGAATTTTATTTGATAATTTCAGTACTTTCCCCTATTCCCTCCCGAAATTTAGATACGTTCTTCTTAACATATTATATAGAATTCTATCATTTTCAGCTTTAACCAATTTCACAGCCATATTTTTTTCTCACAACGTTCGCTAACACCAAAACTTTTTTCTTTAATTGTTGTTTTGCTTTCAACTTTTTAGGCCCGTCTACATTCATGTTGAGCGGTTTGTTAGTTTCAAATGAAAGGATATATCCACGTTACATAATTATTGAAACGTTTGAGATAACATCCTTTGTTCATATAACAACCTTTGTTCATCATGAGGAATATTCATCAGGCCAACATACACTACATGTCTCTTCGAATTTTTCAAGTTACTTATAGAATCAGTGGATATGTGCTTCAAATTAAGTTCATACCATGTTTTGGGCATTAAGCAAAAAACTGAAGAAGATAGAAACTTTCAATTGAGTTGTGCCTCCCTCTTGAAAAATGAACACCAATTTTCCCTTGTTCCTCATCCATTACATCATCGAATATCATTACCGAATTAGGGTATTCAAGCCCACAAATTCTCCTCAATTTTACCTTCAGTAACTGGTATTTGGTTGGTGTGGAAACTTCGAATAGATATACATGTTTTCTTCAGGAGGCCGTTTGCATCTAACAATGGAGGTAACATCATATTGGTTGTTTCACAATTACTTGGACCACGGATCATTGTTTGTAGAGTATTTGGCAGCAAAGATATGTGACGTGGTTGTTCGAAATTTCCAAATTCATGATATTCAACGAGTCTTTTTGATTAGCAATTTTAATTCTGCCTGATGAAATCGATATCAAACTGAAATATTCGTCTTTGTACTAGGTGGTTTTGTACTGTGGTTTCTTCATCCTGTCCGTATCTGCTCACCACTTTGTTCCCAGAACAACCGGAAAACCAATTCCGTGTGTGATTGCAAAGCTACGGGTTCAGTCTGTATCCCGAACGTGGCCCTTGAAGCAGCCATCAAAGCACGACCAGATGTTCCCTCCTATTATGCGTGTTTTCGCGAAGGAGTTTCTTCAAGTCGTTGGGAGCAGCAAAAGTTAGTCGTTCTTCCGAAGGGCAACAAGCCTCGGGCCTTCCCAAATCATTAACATACAAGGTACCTCTTCTTCAAATACACAAAGTATTTGCGATGTGTTTGCAAATTTTTTTGGTTCTGTATATGAATGTTTTGATGCCAACAACATAAAATATTGTCTAACAATAATTTAATTAATGTCCGATCAATAGTTCTCAATCCGGGTATTGTTTTTGA
Organism: Endomychus coccineus; assembly: GCA_958510875.1. Classification (NCBI taxonomy): domain Eukaryota; kingdom Metazoa; phylum Arthropoda; class Insecta; order Coleoptera; family Endomychidae; genus Endomychus; species Endomychus coccineus. Next base: position 93,107,411 of record OY294068.1, read on the forward strand.
TAAATTAAGTTCTTTAAAAACTAGTTTCAATTTTGGCCCTGATGAAATACCCTCTTAGTTTTTAAATATGTGTAGTCTTTCTTCAGCACTACCGTTATTTATATTGTTTGATCATTCCATATATATATATATATATATATATATATATATATATATATATATATATATATATATATATATATATATATATATATATATATATATGTATTTTTATATTACTTATTTAAAGAACATTTTTTCTTTTACTTTGTTTTTTTATTATTATTGTAAGTTCACTTAAATGTATTGTATCATTTGGGATTTATCCTGTGGATATGTAAATTGAAATAAATAAATAAATAAATAAAAGCCTCCGGATGATTCATCATCCTACCGACCAATTTGCTCATTGGACACAGCAGGAAAGGAGCTCGAGACGATTATCAGCAACCGGATAGAGGTTGTCGGGGCCTATTCTACTGGACGATGACGTGTGGTGCCCGACCTGTTAACCAATGCCCGAGGACGCAGAGCACGTTCTGTGCCATTGTCCGCGTTTCAACGGACCCCGCAAGATTCCGCAAGGAAATCTACAGCAGCAGTTGTCCACGGAGAATATCGTTGTATAGATGCTTGTCACAGACCACCTGGAATGCGGTGTCCGACTTTGCGGCCACCGTATTGAAGGAGCTCAGATGTTTAGACAACGAGAGAAGAGAACAACTCGTGGCGTAGAAGAAGATAACCTATATCATCCAACATGGTAAAATAAAAGGTTTTATAGAATTCGGATATTGGAGAATGGGATCAATAGATCAAATCTTTGCATATTTGGGAACAATCTATAAATACATTGTCATATATCATTCTATTCTAATTCTTTGAACACGTTGGTATCGGCTCACTGATTTTGGTGAAATGGCAGATAAATCGTCGTAGAAAGCTTCTAATATCTTCCTCAGATTTGGAAATTGAGAAGTTTTTAATCAGGTATATTTTATCAGGATTCAATCTAATTTCTTTAAGGGCGATAGTGTATCCTAAATATTGCACAGATTCTTGTGAATATTCCGATTTGTCAAGTGGGATTTCGAAACTACTTTTTCCAAGTCCAATAAATATTGATTCAAGTCGTCAGTGTCCTCGGAAAAGAGTAGTGATGATAATTATTCGTCCAAAACCATGAAAATTTCATGTTGTAGACTTTCAATACGGTATTCATAATTATCTGAAACATTGCAGATTCTTTTTAATCAAGCCTGAATTCATAAGAACCTCCTGCAGTGATGTGTTAATGCTCGCGATACTCGTATATACCCATTTGAATAAATCGATAGTGAAAAAATGAATTGCTGGTTGAGTGATATAATCTATAACCAGATTCCATTTTATGGGAGCAGATGCGTTGAATTGTTTGGACAAAATTCAATAGGATCATGATAACTTAATGGTATTCTCCTTGCAAATAGCTTTTCTCTACATTTTTAAATAACCTAGAGTACCTAACGTAGGATTACTAGGATTAATAAACGTAAAAGTTGAATCATAGGTGACCTTCGAACCCACATCCATCCCTGGCTGTCTAGTCCAGTGTATCAAGTAACTGGTCTCATCAGTCTTATTTTTGTAATTTTAGACCAATGCAAGGATAGTGACCATTGATAAATATATGCGATACCCCGCAATAGATCAACTATTCACGTACATTCATCGTCTTTGAATTGAGGAGTAAAAGTAGGTTTAGCATAAGTATGGTTGACAATTACTTTAGGAGGTGTACTCTATCAATGACAGCATCATGGTTCTTACTTTACAAATAATTGACCCTGAAATGCTCTGGGTGAATGTAAATAGGTTTAAAGTTTCTAGCCTGATGGGTCAAAATTCTGTGTACGTATAATTACTTATTTTGATACTTCAAATACTTCAAGGAGAGTTTGGAGGATGTAGCTATTATATATTATGATCATTGAGTATCTTGATAATCAATGTTGTTTGTTTCTAACATATGAAAAACTATCAACGTCAATTCGAATTTCATGTTAGACACATCATCTCATAAAGTAAAATACTCAAACATAACAATTTGGAGCCGAGCATTGAAGAAACACAAAATTCATATCAATTATTCAAGAAAAGACCCGTTTGTATCAATCAACTAATATCAGTTCAATAATTGCAAATGACTCAAGATCTCGAAATCACCACTTATAACAGCCCTCAGTAATTTAATCAATTCACTTCAACTACAACAACATCAACCATCTACAGTGAAACATATTCTTCAAAAACAAATACTTACTTTTGAACCATCCGACGAAATTTTGAACAGTTATTGTCAAAGACTGGAAAATTTCTTCAAATTAAAAGGATCCAATAAAGGAGATTATGAAACGAATGAAGAGCAAAAGTAATGGTTCTAATAAACTGGTTAGGCAGTAGATACTACGAACTGATATTCAGCTTGTCATTTCCAGAGCTTCCAGCTACTAAAAGTTACACTGAACTAATTTCTCTCTGAGAAATCATCTCACTTCCAGAAGGAATGTTTTAACTGAGCAACACCGATTCTTTTCGAGAATTCAAATTATGTTGCTGCACTCAAAGACCTCATAAAAACTCCAAAACTGAGCGCAACAAAAACGAATGTTCAAAAAGTGTTATATCAACATATTGTTGAGAACGCAATTCATTAGAGGTTTGCTCGATTCCAGTACAAGGGGAAGGATTCCACAATAAGTCGATGTATCTTCCGAAAAAGCCCTGGAAACAGCATTGGCGATTGAAACTTCTCGAATACAAGATCGTGAATTTTACGAAAGTTGTTCAACGTCTTCAAGAAATGTGCATAAAGTTGAATTTCATCAAAATCATCGTCGTTCAGTTATCACAATCACAAGTATTCGAGTGCACACTCAAAAGCCAATACTAACCGTAATTTGCAGCTACGAAAACTTGGACTCACGGGAGTATGCCTCCATTGTGGCAAGAATAGTCATGAATCTCAAAACTGTTCCATTGAAGAAAATCTCCGATGCAAATTCTGCAACAAGAAAGGCCATATTGAAAAAGTTTGTATTTCATCACTTCTCAAGAAACTCAAGGAAATATTGAAAATGTCAATGACAGTGTCACGTCTGACTTTTCTGACGAAGAATTTGTGATCAATCAAATCACCGATGTTTTCAATGGTACTTCATCCGTTTTCGATTCCAAACTTACCAAAATTGAAATCATTATCAAACTTCGTAATTGCGAATGTGATAGAAGAAATCCAGTTACCATAATTTCCAACAGTTATTTTGATAAACTTAACTTGGAAATTCTTTTTCAGAAAACGAATATTTGCTTCCGCTCTTATACGAAACACCTCTTCAGACCTCTAGGCTACATCACAGTGTCAGCTTACAGGAGAAAACATTCCGAAGGAGATCTATACGTTGTTCCTGATTATGGTACTCCTATTATAGGAAGAAGATGGATACGAGCATTAGAAATCAATATTGACGATGTTAACTCCATATCTTGTCCTCAAATATTAATATCAGAAATTCTTGAACAGTTGAAAGATATTTTTCAACAAGGAATTGGAAAAATTCCGGCTTTTCTCTTCGCACCGATACCAGACCGGTGTTCATTAAGCCTCAAAGAGTTCTATATACACTTCAAGAACAAGTAGAGAAAGAATTGGACAACTTAGAAAGGCATAGAAAAAAATTTACATTCCGAGTGGGGTACTCCTTTAGTGATCGTTCCTAAGAAAAATGGAACAATTCGACTTTGTGCTGACTATAAAGTGACAGTTAACAATCAGCTTCAAGATAATCGATGAGGAATCAGATGATAAAATCAAAGCAGCTAATGATGCGCCTCGGCCCAAATTCAAGGCAGAGATACAGCAGTTTCTTGGACTTATTATGTATTATTCAAAATTTATCCCAGACACATTAACAATACTATATCCTCTGATTAGTATCCCAAGAAGAGACATAGAATTCAAGTGGACTGCAGAATGCGAAACAGCATTCATTAAAGCTAAACAGTTGAGCTAACGAAAATGTATTGATGCTATTTACACCAGATCTAGAAGTAACTCTTGAAACTGATGCCAGCTCATAAGAATTGTCTGGAGTTTTATCTCATTGATTACATAAAGAATCTGAGAGACCGATTTCTTTTATCTCAAGATCACTCACTAAAGCCGAACGCAACTATATAGTCCAGGCGCACGGTCAAAAAAGTTGGATTGAAAATTTGATACGACTAATTTTGATGTTATCTCATGTTTTTTGGGGAGGCTGAATACGAGAAACATAGTTTAAAAATTCTATCGCTGCCACTTAAAAAGTAATGGTATTTTTTTTGGCCAGATTTTGTTGTTCTTCTGGTGTTTTCAATTAATATGCGATCAAAGTTGTAGATAATCCAAATACGCGTCGAATGAGTCTAAGTAAAAGTCATTTGAAGGTTATGAGCCCGAGATAAGACCCATTTTGGTTATGGTTTTTTGAATATTCATTTTGAACCGAAAAAAAATCGTAAGCATAATTGGTCTGGTACTGGTACTTTTCGATGAGTTTTTTTTTTAATATCTTTTTTTTTTGGCGCTAAAATTTGAATTTTCAGAAAAACCGTAAAAATACGATAGCTTACTGAAAAATGCATATTTTGACCTAAATCAAAATGCATATTTCAGATTTTGACCAATACTATCCTAAAAAAATCTTCAAATGACATTTTGATATGAATGCCGGATTTTAGCTCATCTTTCAAAAAAGATAACTTCGGAAAATTGGAAAAATTTTGAGGTTGTGAAATTTTGAGAGGAACCAAATTATAGATGCTGATAGCCCTGGTTCATACTCGTATTTTGCGTACCTGTACATCTTTTTTGCTTCAGTCAAAGTCGAGGCCCAATTTAAAGTGTATCATCTAACCAGTATAATCTAAAGCGAAGTCTTTATCTAAACCCAAAAATGTGACATCCTAGCTATCATAGAAAAAAATATAAGCCGAGTCGTTGTTAAAGTAGATTACATTCATTAAGGATACAAGTTTGAACTTCTTATTTGTTGAACGTTATAATTTGAATAATCATCAGAAATAAGAATAAATAACTTGTATAAGAAGTGTATTAATCGATTATTCCAAAACATAACAAGGTAAAGGACTTGGTAACGGTAAAGTCCAGGTAATTTTTTCGACGCGTATTTTAATTATCTACAACTTTGAATTCGGTGATTTCTTGTTTCGGGCGAAGCGTCTAGTGCATAAATCAAGAACTACCTGTAACCCTCTCGTTTCGAACAGATTAAAAATTATCGAGTTTATTCTTCTCATTTCGTGCATCAAAGATAGATTCTACAGAGGCAGGCAAAAAGCTTTGGCACTTAAATATTTACCAAAGAAACGGCAAGAAATCGTCTTCCCGGAGACAATGTAACATCTTGTGCTGATAGACGACGGCCAGGAAGATCGAATATCCTTTTTTTGTAGTGATAGGACACTTTTATTCCAAGGCTCAGAATTTTTTATGGACGAGACATTTTAAAGCTGTTGTTTCCTGTTCGAACAATTGTATACAAATCACGTAGATTTGGGAAGCACTGATGTCAGCACAAGGATTGTTCCAGCCATCTATGCGCTTTTACCGGACAGAAAAGGAGCCACATATAAGAGACTTTTTACACTATTGTAAAGTACAAAATTTAAGCCAGAAAACAAACAATTTTTTTGGGTGTAAAAATTCAAGGGTGTAATTTTCATTTCAATCAATGCCCGTGGCGGAAAGTGCAAGAGTTGGGTTTAGTTATAGGATACAAACAAAATACAGAGATTAGGAAACATGTTCGTGTGCAGCCCTGGCACATTTGCCAAAAGAGCTCATTTCTGAGGCATTGCTCCTGATAATGGAAAAATCCCCACAGGAAGATGCCCTGGTGACATTCAACGACTATTTTGTGGAGCAACAATGTGTTGGAAAAGCGAATCTGAATATTCATGAACTGCTTAAAATACTAAATGATGAAATTATACGGTACTACGATATTATTGTAAAACAAACTGAGCTGAATATGAACACTCCAGAGCGTGCAAAAAAGTATACAGTGACTTAGATTGTCGTATAAATAAGTGTGTTGACGATTTTGTACAAAGTAAAGAAACCTTGAGCGAAACGTTGAAAAAATTGATGTATATAATAAAATATGAATAAGCTGTGAATAAAAGAAGCATAATATGTATTATTTTTCTTGAATTAGGTATCTACTATTAACATTAATGTTAATATCTATAAGTCTATTATTTTTGTAACTCTTGCCCTTTCTACCAAACAATTGTGTGAGTAAATATCAGTGAATACTATTATAATGACATGTCAATTTGTATCACAAATGTAAATTTTAAGAAATAAAAAACATCTACTGCATATAAGGTTATTAGTTGTCATTTCTCTATAATCCAACCGATCCTATGATAGACTAATATAATATCTAAGATGAAAGTAGGTTTTCTAAATTAGAAAAAAAAATAAAATGTATGGGAGGTAGGAAGGTAAGTCCCTACATTTATTCAGTTTCCGACGTTCAGTTTAAATCACACGAAACGAGAAGGTATTGCAAATACATTTTATTGCATCTAGGTAGTACGAAACGAGAAGGTTTTATAATCCCGCACAAAATGCGAGGTCCGAAACACGAATAAATCTTGAATTCGAGCGTATGTTCAATGACAGCCTTCGTTTTAAGATTAATTAAAAAAAAAAGTAAAAACCACAAAATCTGGTTAAGAAAATGGCCATAACTTTTCAAGCGGCAGCGATAGAATTTTTCAACTATTGTTCTCGTATTCAGCACCCCAAAAAACATAAGGTAAATTGGCTGTATCAAAGTACGAAACGAGAAGGTTTTATAATCCCGCACAAAATGCGAGGTCCGAAACACGAATAAATCTTGAATTCGAGCGTATGTTCAATGACAGCCTTCGTTTTAAGATTAATTGAAAAAAAAAGTAAAAACCACAAAATCTGGCTAAGAAAATGGCCATAACTTTTCAAGCGGCAGCGATAGAATTTTTCAACTATTGTTCTCGTATTCAGCACCCCAAAAAACATAAGGTAAATTGGCTGTATCAAAGTTCGAAACGAGAAGGTTTTATAATCCCGCACAAAATGCGAGGTCCGAAACACGAATAAATCTTGAATTCGACCGTATGTTCAATGAAAGCCTTCGTTTTAAGATTAATTAAAAAAAAAAGTAAAAACCACAAAATCTGGCTAAGAAAAGGGCCATAACTTTTCAAGCGGCAGCGATAGAATTTTTCAACTATTGTTCTCGTATTCAGCACCCCAAAAAACATAAGGTAAATTGGCTGTATCAAATTTTTCAAGATTCTCTAACGATTTTCGTCACCGTGCGCCCGAACTGATAGTCAACTGGATAAAGAAGCAGCAGCGATCTACTGGTCGTTCAAAAAATGATTTCATTACATATATGGCATCCAATTCTTCTCAATGTTGACAATAAGCCTTTGATGTCTATTTTAAATCTCCAGAAACAACTTCCAGCATTATCTGCAACCAGAATGCTTCGATATGCTCAATAAAAATATATATGTCAGGATTTGACTACACTATTCAATATCGAAAATCAAGTGATCATTACTAATGATAATTATTTTTCAAGAAATCCACATTTTTTTTTTTTTGGGTGCGAGGTGGTTGAAACCCCTTATGGGCACCTTATGGTTCTGTAACATCCCATAAGGTAGTGTGGGAGTCCCTGAGTCCCGAACTTAATCACCTCAGATATACCTACTAAACACTCCACCTCGTGTGGTGGGCTCGATCCTGCAGCCAGGGCAGTCACGATGACACTTGGGCTGGACAGCCCATTATAAAATCCACACTTACTGAACATTGTCTTGGTAAATCAGATTTGTAATGATACACTGACAGCAGAAAAAAATCAAAATCGAAAGAGAAAATAATTCGAACTAATCGAAATTGGGAAAAGAACTGCTGATCGGAACTAGAAGAGATTCAGAATGGTCATTACAAGACTGATTGATGTTTCGAGGACATCGTGTAGTCATTTCCAGGAACTATCAACCTGCTATGCTCCATACATCTGGGAATAGTGAAATTCAAAGCTCTAGCAAAAACTATTGTTACTGGGAGAACATCGACCAAGACATAGGAAATGTAGTAAAAAGTTGTTTCGCAAGCTGTGATGTAAAGAAAAATTCAGAAAAAGCACCAACCATCATTGGGAAGTACCGACGGAAAACTTGCAGAGTTCATATGGATTATGCTGGTCCATCTTTGAACCATCATTTTCTGATATTGTTCTTCTATATCTTCTACAATTCATCATTTGAGCGACATTTTCAGTAGGCATGGGTTGCCAGAGATACTCGTAAGTGACAATGCTTCTGTATTCAAATCTGAAGAGTTTAAGCAATTTTGCAGAAGGAATGTAATCCAACAAAGAATGATAGCACCAGGTCATCCAGACAAATGGCCAGGCGGAAAGGTACTGTCGAACGTTGAAAACAAAATTGAAATGTATGATGAATGAGCCAGGCGAGCTGCACGGAAAATTATGTTGATTTTTATTAAGATACGGAGTAAATCCCTCTCATGTGAATGAAACGCCTTCTGAAATTCTTATTGATACAATGTTAAGGACAAAACTCGACCTCATTCGACCAGAACAATCAGGAAAGACTACGCACAACCACTGTTCGATAGATTTTTTGCCATCTGGGAGAAAGTGCAGTCCAGAAATTACTCCTGTTCCAGTATATGGAAGTTTGGTAAAATAGTGAAACGTCATATTATCAAGCGACATTATGATCAACTTCGTGCATGTCAAATAGAAAAACCTACTGTGTTTCCATTTGAAGTATTATTTCTCGCCAGACAGATATGAATACTGCAGTCTCTAGTAGAGTAACAACCAACAACAATCAACAGGCAGAATGTTCAACTAGTGGAGAATCAACTGTTAAAACTTCAACGAGTGAAGAATCGGTTGTTGATTCTGAGAACATCTAAGCTGTACCGAGACTAGTAGAGAAACTAAATCTGAGTCGATGTTGAATTCAAGAGAGTTTATAGTTGAGAGGTAGAGAAATGTTATCTATTATGATCATTGGGTATATTGATAATCAATGTTGTTTGTTTCTAACACATGAAAAACTGTTAATGTTAATTCGAATGTCATGTTAAACACATCATCTTATAATATAAACTACTCGAACATAACAATAGCATTCATTAAAAATTGTATACTAACTTTGTTTTTATATCACTTATATTATAGAACAATATTTAATTAAATATCACAACATATTCTCAGTGATTGACTTTTTCATTCATTGGAACACGTTAATACTCAAGAATTAAGAATGTTTTTTTCTGATTTTGAGTTCTCTGATCATATCAAATCGGTTATATTTTCAAAATAATAAACTTTCTATTGAAATGTGTGATCAACATGTATAATAATAAGAAGGGTACCACTCACTCTGTTCAATTGATATCAAGTTGTTCATGTGCTAAATAATAATAAATTTATTATTAATAACGCATGACGTATATTCATCCAATACAGTTCGAATGAGAGTGACAAGAACATTTACCTGTTTGAGAATATATAGGATGTTCTATTCAAATTAATAATTAGTAATGAATCGAAGTTCATGCACCTTTGAGAAACTCTGACTATCCACTCATCTGCACGACCTATCCATATGTCACTCCCCGAACTAATCAATCCAACACCTCCAGGCACAGTTTGACATGCATCACAGTTCAGCCGAATGGTATGGTCTTCGCATATTTTCTCCAAGTTTCCTTGTAGAAAAGTATGTTTTGAATCTTAAGATCCTACGCGATAGGATCTTCAGATTCAAAACACGAGGAACTCGGAGAAAACATGCGAAGACCATACCAGTCGGGTGAGTTGTAATGCCAATATATAATATAATTAGGTAAGACATGCAGACTTTGCGGTAAGGATCCAGAAACAGTGACACGTATACTGTGTAAATGCGAGGCACTGGACCGCAAGAGACAGTTAAAGTTTGGGGATCCTACCTGCGAACCAGAACTATACAGTTCTCACCCAGTAAAGGACTTGTACAAACTTGTACAAGACACGAAAGAACTGGACTGGATACTGTGATCGAACAATACAAAAGTGAGGTACAATGGGCCAGCAAGCCTAAGTGTTACAAGAAGCAACACCCAGACAAGCATACACAGGTGGTGAAGTTTTTAGTGAGTATGCCTGCAGAGGTGACTCTTACAATAGACCATGAGATACAAGGCTCATAACCTCCCCATGGAGGGTTTTCTTAACCTCCAGGAAAAAAGACTTGGTTTTATCCTGTTAATTATAATCAAAACTGTGTCATCTTATGGAAGAGCATGATCAGTTGATCACATCAACAGGAACAGACCATCGAGGCATGGAGATGAATGAAAAACAAGTTTCCTCGAATATGTGATCGATGATGGTCAAAGGTGAGTACATTCCAACCAACCTTGTGTACGTATGATTCGAATAATTTCTGTTAATTTCCTTTATGAACTTTTATTCTCTAATCTCATCGGAATATATCAGCCGGTACACTTCTTTCACTTATATGATAGACTATCATTTTCCGTTTCATCTTGTCAGGAAACAACAACATGTAGGGAAAATGATTAATACAGTTTTTCCTAGAGGAATTTGCATGCAAGTTCCAAAAGTAAGATTATAATTTATCAGTGATGCGAATCTCTTTTACGATCTTTGTTGACAAGAGTCATCGCGGGGGCAGAAGCTGTATTTCCACATGAGTGGTCCCGAAGGGTCCTAGTTTGTCATAGTATGCGAGGGGCTTGGCTCATCCCTAATGGGTTATTTATGGTCGCGCATTCACTTTATACCACGACTCGCTAGTTTATTGGTAGTTCGCCGATGTGCATTTAACATCGCAATGTACTGATACTTATCCAACCCTAAATTCTTTATATGTTCCAATCGATCTTCAACTCAATTGCCATTAAATAAAAATTATGACCCCCAATCAGGGGTTATTTACGAAATTCCATGTGATTGTCTATGGTGAGTAAAAGTAAATCAAAATTGCTATTTAATTTTATATGTTGAATTCTCATTCTGGAGTATCTGATACATAACATAACTATTTATGGATAATTTGGAAACTGAAATTCATAAACACTCCTTTATGAAGAAGTTCATATTTTGATATGAATATGCTGACGACATAATATTCGTTGCAACTAATAGACAATTGAATATATTCCAATAATTTATGAATACAATCCATCCAAATATTAAGTTCACAATTGAAATGAAGGATGAAAAATCTATGGATCTTTTGGATTCAAGCATCAAGAAAAGTAATAACAAATTTGATTTTTCAATAACTCCTAAGCCCACCTATACTGAAATGACAATTCACGATACTTCGAATGATTGCTCAACGTACCGATGTCAAACGATAATTTTTATGAAGAGTTGAATATCATTTAACAAATCGAGGTAAATAATGGTTACTCTCCCGAACTAATAGATCAGATCCTAGCCAAAAACGATACAAGTAAGCTATCAACACAGTGTTTCCTAAGATGAAATAAAACTACTCTTATATCACATATATGGGACACCCACTACTCAGATTTCAAATTTTCTTAGTTCACGTAGAGTATAAAACGTATAATAATTTATCTAATTTTATCAAAAATAGTAAAGATAAATTATCCAAACAAGACAATTGTTGGGTTTACAAGCTGACATGTCAATGATATACATTGATCAGACAGGAAGAACCCCAAAAAACAGATCTAAGGAGAAGTTTCATTAATAATAAATTGAATTCAAACTTTGCGCAACATTTAATTATAGAAAACCATAACTTTGATGATTATTTAAGGATTTACACATCCAGAGTAAGAGTAATAAATTAAATTTGCTGGGATTCCCAGAAATAAATAAATATAAGAAGCCCGATATCCCATTGAACGATAAACAAATACTCAATAATTCTCCCTTGTTGAATTTGTATAATTACATTTTCCGTTTGCTACCAGTTTATCGTTTAATCCCTCAATGAATCAAATCTAATTAGGTGGAATTGCAATAATCATCTGTCCTAACATTATCATTGCTGTTATATATTAGATAGCTTTTCTGTAGTAAGTTTACTTTGTTTTATTTGTTTGAAGGAACTACTGTGTTGGCGAACTAGTCACATTTATTTATTGAACTAGTGGAAATCGAAGTTAATATTTTTTTTATTCAAGTTTAACTGAGTGTTTTAGACTGTTACTTAAACTGCAATCTTATAATAACGACTGCAAATTACTAAATCAACATACTGGAAAACATCGCGTTCCTGAGAAAGTTCTAACGGTCGTTCTGATCTTATCATATTTAAAATCTTCCAAAAATAATAAAGCCACTTTGATCCAGGACAACAAAAGGTGAATTTGATATTTTTAACCATCGGTATTGGTATTGGTTGATATTGGTATTGGTTGAGATGGTAGCTTACTTGATAAAAAGTTCAGTGTCATCAGCCAAACACCCTTGTACACTATCCCCAGCTACATTTTTGAGAGGGTATTTGGATACTCCGCTGCTTGACAGAATCCTAAGATCTGCTTCACGCTTAGATCTTTTATGTCTTAATCGTGATGATCCACGGGCTTGGCCAGGTAAATCTGTTCGAATGAGCGCAGGACATTCACAAAGAAAGTGAGTTGATGATCACTTTGTTCCCCTCGTATCTCATACAGAATGGAGTATCGCTTTCCGCTACTGTATGTTCGAATTCCATCAGATTTATGTGACCTTCAAGGATTTCGGAGATTATTCTGATGCTTTGGCTAATCAACGAGAGCGTCTCGCTCGCCCTTAGGACTACCTCATTGCCACGCAGCGCTTTGGCAGTTCGACAGCCATCAATGCTTCTCTATGCTGAGGCATAATGATCTGTCAGATGGCTCCGTGAGATCTGAATACCCCCGTTGTAGAAGATACCAGGAATGAGGTCTCGATGACTGTTCATATGCCTCCCTCTCTGGCCAATTTGTTACCTTCTCATTCCCTTTCCAACCTAAGGGACCCGGGATCCATGTCAGGTTGAGCCTGGTTCCACCAGCTGACCTGTTAAGGATCTCCTTGGTATCCCTAACGAGCCTCGAGGTCACAGTCAGGCTCTTCAGTGCGTTGAGTGCCACTTGACTGTCCAAGCAGATACAGATGGTTTATTATTATTATTTCATCATAGCCGATTAGCTTCTCTGCACATCTGTAGATGACCAGCATCTCGGATTGGAAGACTGTGTTAAGATCCTCCATTCGCATGGAGTACCCATCAACATATCCAGGACCGCAAAAGCCTGATTTGTTCTCCTCCGGATAGTCCAGGATGGCATCCTCTAAGGAGAGCTTAAGGGCGTCCACTAAGCCCATATTCATCTTCACCTCAATATCCTCTCCCACCGTCAATAGCACCCTCGGTTTGTTGGAGGTCATGGCCCCAAAAGTAGCGCCCCGTCGGAGGACAGAGTCAAGCTCATGTTTTGTCTTGGCACCCCCTTACCTCCCCTGACACTCTTTGCGTTGGGCTTGACGGTTGGGTTAATATTTTCATATTTTTTATTTCATTTACTTCACTTCTATTTCCGCGTCACCTACCAAAAGAAGTCTCAACGTACACCACACGGTCTCACCGAAGAAGAAGATTTTAAGGGCGAACAAGAAACTCCTATGAATAAACTATAAAACAGTTCACGTTGTGAATACACTATAACACTATAAATTAAAAATAATCACCCCTATCCGCCATAAATAAGTGTACTGAGGACCTTCCGTCTAGCAAGTATTATCTAAAATTCCTACGGAAAAAAAATATCAACAAACATAATTTTACTTACAGAAAATATTTCTAATAATAAGGTATGTTTGAAGGGTGTTTATCTACAAAACCTATAGAGCAATAAACATCAGAATTTTGAACTATTGCTGCTCCTATAAATAAATATAAATTTACTATCACATTTATCTTATTTCAAGCAGTTGTTATCACAAAATAGTAAATTGTTTTTTTTATTTTCAAAATAGAAATTATTAAATTTTCTTCTATTTTTTCTTATTCTACACATATACTTATGAATGGCTCAACCCACTTATATCTAATTGAACACATATATGAAAGTGTAAGAATAATCATTGATATTAAAAATGAATCTGAAAATATTTTTTGAATTTCTTTCATGATAAATAGAATTATGTATATCCAGATATTAAGTGGAGAAATATCCTGGTCAATTGCTTACTTCAAAGAGGGTTGTATTCTTTGAACGATGTTAGAAGGTGGTGAGGTCTTCCATATCATCAATTTTTAATTTTATTCGATGTAACAATGGAGTATTGATTCCTGTGGAGAAAGGAATTTCTGGCAGTACTCTCAAGGTGCTTCTGGAAAGTAACTGAAAACATGCTGCTAAAATATAGACTCTTGACTTTTTCTGTCATTCTTCTGCCTGCAGGTATATTATCAACAATTCTAAATTATGATTGTATGATATTGGTCATTCAGTTCATTTTGTATAATTCTGTTTCATCATTGCACATTTTTATCAATTGCTAAAATACATCTATTTTTCAGTTCCAGTCAGCACATTTAGGAAATTTACAAACACATTTTTTGTAAGGTGTCATGACCACAAGTGAATAGAATAGAATAACTAATAACTGAGTTTAACTATATTTATTATCTACTACCTTGAATTATTTATGGACTAGAACCAGAATTCCTATTATGGACTTCTTGGCAAATTCTTCCTAGAACAAATATCATTGTATAATAATATTAATAATAGGTTTGAAAGATGACGAAGCAAGAAAACCGTACTGTTTTCCTAAAAACGTAAACAGGTAAATAGTATTAGAATTTTTATGAAAATATAAATACATTAATCAATAAATTAATGATTATTTTATAATATTTTAGACTTGATGAATGAAAATCCGCGTCAGGAATGACATTCAGTGTCTCGTTACTCGAAAGTCAATTAATTATACCACCAATAACGTTGATTGCTGAAAAGTGGCCAGGCCGTGTTTAGGATGTGTTTACCCCTAGACTAAGCCAGTAGTGCGGGTTATGAGGTGGGTCTGGCAGATTTCTCAGTTAAGAAGGGATTCGGAGATCTTACCCCTAATTTTTAATAATTAACATAAGGAAATCTAGTTTTGGAAAATCTTTTTTTTTTGCCGAATGTTTATTTTTCCAAATCATATAAATTTTTCACAATTCAGAATCATTACAAGAAGATTTGAAGAGATTGAGAATTTGGAGCTTGAGCAATCAGATTAAATGTAGTAGAATATAAAGTTTGAGAATTTTCCAAGTCTTACAATGAAGTACATTTTAATTACAGATTGGACAATATTATTAGATACTCAATGAATCAAATATGAAAGGGATTTCTTTCACATATGCTAGTTCGCACTCACTGCATTCAATCTATCTCTCTTATCAGTTGAAGACTGCTGAGCCATAATTTTCAAGGAATCTTATATGAAATCTGATATCAGAAGTTCGATATGTTTGTTAATCATGCATATACAGGTAGAAGTTTGAACGTAATGTTCAATCACACATCGTTCATGGCGAATTTTCTTCACATGCATGATAAGAGTGGACGTATTGCGGAAAATAAAGCTAGTGCTGAATTTCACGATTATAGAAAAAAAATTAAAGAAACTCAATGCTCCAATGTAAAACTTGGCAGACATGATGGAAGCCTTTGAGACATGAAGCTCCAACGTGGACCTTTTCGAGGCATAAGCCTTTCTTGACGATTTATTTTAATTCTTATGTTTTGTTTAACAGGACGCACTTAAGACTTCAAAATGATTAGCATAATGAACTTAAGACTTTTTTGACATTTAAATCAGAGCATATTCAGGTATTACTATTATATTTCACAAATCAGTAGAGGGTATTCCAAAAGCGTACTACCCGTCAGTTTGGCCGTGTTAGGGCTGAATTTGGGACTTGAGATTGAACAATCAAGTAAATGGTATTGGAAACGACCTATCGCGCTAATGGCAGTATTTCCATCTTGTCATATGTGTAAAATTTTGATTGAAGATGACTCATCGTTAGCAAGTGCTTTGTAGTATTCCATCGTGTCATTCAGTCAATATTCAACCAAAATGGCCCGTCTTAAATAATTGCTATCGCAGTATTTCTATTGCGCCAGCCTTTACATTTTTGATCAAAGATTACCTATATTCAGACATTTTGGTGTGCTTTCGGCAAATGAGGACGTTTCTGGGAACCTAGGCAACCTAGATAACATCCCACGTGGAATTACGAGTAGAACATATTAACCTTTGTAATATTTCTATTTAATCAATCTTACATAGTTGTAGTAGAGTATGTGAAACCAAAAAATAAGTGATATCGGTAAATTCTTTGTGATTTAACGCGACCTCACGGAAAATGTTTGGTTTGGTGTATAAAACTAAAGGCTAAAATTTCTGCCTCCTAAATTGACCGCAACCCCTTTTTTTTGTCGCTATTTTGGGGTATTTTGGACATTTTTAGGGGAAGTTCGTCAAAAAAAATTGCTATCTCCAGTTGAATTGAGGACTAAGGAACCAAACTGGAACCCTTTTATTGTCAATGTTTAAGGAACTCACAGTTCAAATTTCAAGTTAATCCGACCTCCCCCTCCCTCGCAATAAATATATCTATATACATAAATGCATGGGAACTTGCGTGACGGCTAACTCGGGTAGTTTTCAACATATTTAGCTGAAATTTTGACTGAAAGTAGATTTCATGCTTTCAAAACAGCCCTCCAAATTTCAAGTTCAAATATTAGATTGTTTCCAAAAAATTTGAGTTAAAGTTAATTTTTTAGCTAATTTTCAAATTAAGATATCTCATGTCCTTTTCAGCCGATTGACATCTGCTTGGCGTCAAAATGTAGGTCTTTTCATATATTTTTACGTGGTAATCATCGTTTTTATACTTCATTAGCAATATGAAACTATTTCAGCTGATAAATGTACATATATTTTTTTTTAACATAAAAGAATCATATAATGTGCCTGTGAATGCAAATATGCATGTGTAAATACGTGTTAATGTGTTTGTATGTGTGTATGTAAGTGTGTGTGTATGTATGTATGTGCGTGCGCCTGCCTTACTATGCGTACGTTAAAAAATCACAGAATGGTCTATACAATATACTTGAACACGCCCAATATCTATGATAATAATAACAGAACACACATATCTACATGTAAATACACGTGTATAATAATCATAGAATACTATAATAAATATGAGGGGTTCATATCTGTCTCAGGTATACGACAGATTCAACGTATTGTAAAGATGAGAGACCCATTTTTACTACATTGTATAATACATAGTTTATACCTACACATACCTATAATAATAAGTATGTGTAAAAAATTTCTATATAAATAACGGATGAGAACATAGGCTAAGAAGATCTTCTCATCTTATGGATGAGAACTACTTTGTAAGGCTGATTCAAGTTTTTGGTACAACAGCTGTCAGTTTTTTTACGAACACATATGGTCTTAGTGATCTCATGTCGTGCTTCAGTCTTTGTTTGACTTTCTATCGTAAACGACATTTCATTATCGATCACTATACTTGAAATATTCCAAGTATTAATAAGTAACGTTGCTCTTTCTAAAAAACATGACGTTTACGATAGAAAGTCAAACAAAGACTGAAGCACGACACGAGATCACTAAGACCACACGTGTTCTTACAAAAACTGACAGCTGTTGTACCAAAAGCTTGAATCAACCTTACAAAGTAGTTCTCATCCATAAGATGAGAAGATCTTCTTAGACTATGTTCTCTCTCATTCGTTATTTATATACAAATTTTTTACACATACTTATTATTATAGGTATGTGTAGGTATAAACTATGTATTATACAATATAGTAAAAACGGGTCTCTCATCTTTACAATACGATGAATCTGTCGTATACCTGAGACAGATATGTACCCCTCATATTTATTATAGTATTCTATAATTATTCTACACGTGCATTCACATGTAGGTATGTGTGTTCTAATATTATTATCATAAGATGGATATTGGGCGTGTTCAAGTATATTATGACAATTCTGTGATTTTCTAACGTACGCGTAATAAGACACGCGAGCGCAGATACGTACATACACACACACACACACACACTTACATACACGTACACTCACTTACATACACACATACAAACACATTAACACGTATTTACACATGCATATTTGCATTCACAGGCACATTTTATTATTCTTTTATGTTAAAAAAATATATGTACCTTTATCACCTAAAATAGTATCATATTGCTAATGTAGTATGGAAACGATGATCCCCACATAAAAATATATGCAAATACCTACATTTTGACGCCAAGCAAATGTCAATCGGCTGAAAAGGACATGAGATATCTTAATTCGAAAACTAGCTGAAAAATTAACTCACACTAGAATTTTTTGAAAACAATTCAATATTTCAACTTGAAATTTGGAGGGCAGTTTTGAAGGCATACAATCTATTCTCAGTCCAAATTTCGGCTGAATCTGTTGAAAACTACCCCAGTTAGCCGTCACGCAAGTTCCCATGCATTTATGTATATATATATATTTATTGCGACGAAGGGGGAGGTCGGATTAATTTGAAATTTGAACTGGGAGTTCCTTAAACATTGACAATGAAAGGGTTCCAGTTTGGTTTCTTGATTTCCAATACAACTGGGGATAGCAATTTTTTTTGACGAACTTCCCCTAAAAATGTCCAAAATACCCCAAAATGGCGACAGAAAAGGGGTTGCGCTCAATTCAGGAGGTAGAAATCTTAGACTTTTGTTTTATACACCAAAACAAACATTTTCCGTGGGGTCGCGTTAAATCATAAAAAATGTTCAATCAAAATGTTTCACATACTCTACTATTGGTGAATGAACATCTAATCAAATATCAATTTAATTTGAGAAGAAATGGGGGTGATCCCCATCCTCTGCGGAGGATCAAAATTATGAAGAAAAACTGAAATATAATTGTGACGATATTGGTTCATATATGATATTTATAGAAACTTCTGGTTAGAATATAGATAAATATTGCCAATTAAGTATTGCAAGAGATTTAAACAATTTGAAAATCAGAGATATAAGTATTATATTAGTATTAAAGGTGAAAATAGAATAGGAATTCAATTTAATAATTATGAATCTGCGAATAAAATTCTAGATGATGAAATATTATTGGAGAAAGGTTATAAATTATATGTACCCAATAATCACATTACTTGTAAAGGATTAGAGAGAAATCTTGATCCTAATATAAGTGAAGAGGAATAATGCAAAATTGTTGAAAGTTCATTCCAAGTTAAAAGAATCGAAAGACTCAACAAAAGGATAACAATGGAAAATATTATTCGATATGTACCTACAGGTACCATCTTGATAACCTTTAGGGGTACTGTACCAAGGGATTTAATCTTTTCGTGGATTGCTTTTCAGAAGTATACCATATGTGGTACCAGTGACACAATGTTATCAATGTTTCCTGTATGGACATATCAAAAAATATTGCAAAAGGAAAAACAGATATCGAAATTGTTCAAAAAAGAATGTGATAATACAGGATTTTGCTTTAATATATGCTGCCACTGTCTTTCTAATCAACACTCATGGATAGATAAAAATGCCCAGAATATGTTAAACAACAACAGATTAAACGGATGATGAGTCTGGACAATATGTCTTATTTTGATGCAAATCAATTATGTCCAAAAACATATAATAATAGTAATAGTTGAATACAATTTGCAAGAGACTTTTCATATGTTAGAAATATAGATGAATCAAACAACAACATCTCTATTACACAGAGATGAAATGAAATTGCTAATAGTAATCTAACCAAATCGAAACGATCTTACAGAGAAGTTGTAACATCTACCCAAACATAATAAATAAAACAACATTCATTCCAGGCTTCAATAAAAGTGAACATAACAACTGCATATTATATCCGAATGGTCAGCAAATCACAATACGAGTCATTTCCCTCCAACAATTTCGCCAATTACAAGAATAAATGACGAATCAGATATGATTTTAGAAGAGTTGCTATATCCAAATAATTTCGATGCAATAATATCTGCAATTGAACATAAAGATGAAACGCAATTAAGTCAAATATTAGATATGATTGAAACTAGAGAATGTTAAACAACGTGAAAGATAAAGGAAAACTTCTAGATGGTCAGATGTAGGGGTCAGACTGACTCAGGATCTTTACTGTACATTTAATTCATACATTATTAATATTTTTTCATGACCTATTAGGTATATTACATCTTAAGGATATCATCACCCTCCTGTCTGTATAAATAGTGAACATATACAGTTGAAAAATGTTACAATGGAATATACGTAGTCTGTTGACCAACAGAATTAATTTAACATTAAATATCAATGAAGATGATCCAGATATAAAAATATTAAATGAAACCTGGCTGAACAATAATTTAAATATATCTATTCCTAAATATAATTTACTCATAATGTATAGATTAGACTCCAAAGCAGGAATTGCAACCTTAGTTAGAAATGATATTATTTTCGAAAAATTAAAAATAAATGATCAATATTTAAGTCATGATTTTCAATATCGTGCAATCAAAGTGGACAATTTAACTATTGGTAATGTTTATTCTACCCCGAAAAATAAACTACAACACTGCAACTATCCGGTTAAATTTTTTCAAAATTTTTAACATCCTAAAATAATATTAGGAGATTTTAATGCTCATCATCAAAGCTGAGGCAGTGACACTGGAAACTTTAATGGAGAATCAATTTGATCCTACGATGAAGATGATCTTGTCATCATCAATGATGATGCCTACGAGATTACCAAATCCAAATCAAAATAAAAGTGCAGTAGACTTAACACTATGTTCATCACCTTTATGTTATTCTATTAATTGAAAAATACTTGAAGAACATGGTAACAGTGACCATTTCCCTATTTTATGTTCCTTGAATCATCATTGTAGTAATATTAACATCAATTTCAAATTCAGAAGAAATTAAAAGAATTGGGATTTATATCGGAAAAAGATTACTCTTAAGTAATAATCTAAATATAAAATATAATGAGTTTATCACTACTATAAATAATGAAATAGATAACCGATTAGAATATAATAACAGAAATAATGTTAATAACTGAATTTATGGAAATAAAAATTTACCGTGGTGAGATGAAAACTGTACAAATACCATAGAGAACACAAAAATAGCATTTCAAAATTTCAAAGATACTGGTAATCTAGACAATTCCGTAGAATATAAACGCATTGCAGTGGTAACACGTAAGACATAAGACAAAACAAGAAGAACAAATTTCAGGAATTTTGTGATAGTTTGAATAGAAATATAGATCCATCCAAAATATGGAAGGACATAAAAATTTTTCTAAGAAGCGGGTTAACTCGAGAATAACGAATTTTCCTAAAAAGAACGATCTGATGAAGTCATTGACATATTATCATGTAGAAAACATAATAGGGTTAACATATTCAAAAGTACCTTTCAGTACTAATGAAATAATTCATGAATGAATGTATGGCCAATTGGCCATAAGTATAGCACAAGAAACAAAAACTTAGAAAATTCCACCGCCCTTGCTAAACACTGCTTTGATTATAACCATCAATTCGACTACAATGATGTTAATATTATAACTAAGGGAACCAATTACTATAAAAGATCTATTTTGGAGATGATTCACATAAAACGTGACTCCAAATCTGTAAATCGTAGGACAGATACTCAAAATCTAAGTCATATTCATACAAATTTGTAATTAAATAAGATCTCTTGCAAATTCCTACATGTCTCTTTATAATGTTGAAAGTGTAGAATGTCAAGTATATCCCCATAACTGACAAACCTTTTTCTATTAGCTCTGGTTTGAAAGTGAATACTTAAAACTAATGGTCCTCTAGTAGTTCGCAGTCTCTGTTGACATGAACAAGCTTTTATTGAAAGATCTGCTTAATAGTGGATTTTCGATATTTTATAATAATAACATTGATGTGTTACAGTTTCGATTATTCGTGTTTCCGATCGTTTCAGCGACGTGGGCATTTTAATTGGAATTGTTGCGATAAGGACGCTTTGTTTAATACAATTAGTTTCAAGTAATCCAGTCTTAGACATAATAAGTCTTCTGATGATGTCGTGAGACCGAAACGTACGTAAAGACAAGAAAATATAAAGCTTGATTGTTAATGTGACCTATTTCCCGAGAATTTATATATAAATCATACCTGGGTCAAGAGTCTTTATTCTAATGAAATAATAAATAATCTCAATAACAGAAAAAACACAGCTCCAGGTAGAGATGATATCACTTGGAAGATGATTGTGAATTTAACACAGAACGGAATGAAATTTTTTTGAAATTATTCAATGACATCCTAGAAAATAAGTTGATTATTCCGAATGATTGGAGGGAATTTACAATTCTTCCATTTCTGAAGCCATGAAAAGTCCAGACCATCACAACAGCTGTCGCCCAATAGCCTTCTAATCATGTGTGAGGAAATTATTCGAGAAAATTGCTAAAAATCGAATCAAATGGTGTGTGGAAAAAAGAAACATTTTTACTATGTTATAAGCTGGTTTTAGAAAAGGAAGCAGTATATTAAATAATGTAGTTCATACAAAGAGCAAATAGTAGCAATCGTATAGCATTGTTGGTTTTTATAGATATCAATCGTGCATATTATGTTAATATTGAATTAAGTAATTTCTACGAATATTTATTGTCCATTAATATTCCGATTTATTTATCTAATTTAATGATAAAACTGATGTATGAGAGGACAATTCATGTTGCTGATAGAGAAAAGAATTAACATGGCCCCAAAACACAGATTTGGGATTACCTCAAGGTTCCCCATTGAGCCCAATATTATTCTATATTTATATATCAGCACCATAATATGACAGATTGACAGAGTATATGAAACATCTCTCTTATGCAGATGATTTAGTATTATGTAAGTGGTGAGGACTTACAAGAAATAGTACAGAACATGCATCAAGGGCTAATGTGTTCTTATGAATGAGCCAAAGCATATAACTTGGAAATTTCAGCAGATAAATCACATTCAATGTGGTTCTCTCCTTGGCAGTTTCATAAGAATGTACCTGATGTTGGTTTTTAATAATTGTAACTGCTTCACCCTGTATGTTTTAATGTCTGTTCTTCATTTATATCATTTTCATTAGAATTCTTTTACTTTATGGATTTGTTAAAGCAACGTATTTTTTTTCATTCAATTGATATCGTTAGATATGCTGAACATGTGCGAAGTGTTACCGGGAAAAACTCTGGTTCTGCTGTAAAATTGTAATTAAAGATCAACCATTATAACAAGTGCTTTATCATCTATCCATAGTAGTGGTTAGGCAAAATAAATAAATTGTCTCAAATCAACAAAGGTACTTCGAAATCGTCTCCCTATCTCATAAAATCTGATTACTTCTTATCTTTGTCACTTTCAGAATTGAACGGAATATACAGCAATAATTCGTTCAACTCGGAATATCATATCGTTTGCTATATTAAGTTATAGTAGTGGAAGAGTTCTCAATAACTTTATAGAGTAACATTTTCGATAATATTCAGTTTTTTCCTATTTATTTGTATCATATTCATATTATGATAGGCTCTAGCAATAAACTTAAGCAATCTAAAGCGTTGCGTCAACTTCAGATTGATCATGTTGAGAAGATACTGGATCGAAGTTGACACATTAGATTCAAATTGCGCTATGGTGTTTTGGAAGAAATTCATGGAAAATTCCAAGAATTACATACCACGGTAATTTAGGTATCGTCAACGTCCGAAAATCCTGATTTTGAAACTGAAAAGCTTATCAGAAGTTCTATCAATGATAATTATTTTACAATTGAAACAATTTATTCTCGACTATTTCTGCAGAGTAACATAGAATCAGTTGTTCATTCAAATTCATCGCAAAATGTTAAGCTGCCAGAAATTTCACTTCCTACCTTCAATGGAAATTATAAAGATTGGCTCACATTCAATAGTCTCATTCACAAGAATACTACGTCAATATCTATTGAGGTCTCTCTCTTCTCAGATCTGAAGCATTCTGGCAGGTATTACATTTAGTGGTCAAAATTATGAAATAGCTTTCAGAGCATTAACTTATAGATACCAAGATAGACTTCTTTTAGCTAATTCGTGCTGGCAAGAGATTGTCAACGCACCAAAGGTTACCACTGACTCAGTAGTCGGCCTTCGCAAATTACTTGAAATATTCTCTGAGAACTTGACTGCTTTGAAAAAATTGAATTCGCCAACAGAACAGTTGGATTTCATAATGTTTCATCTTTTATTGCAAAAATTAGATACACTGACTATTAGGCATTTTAAATTACAACAATGTTCCACTGATATTCCCTCAGTTCATAATTTGAAAAATGTTCTATTCAATCAGTGCACTGCACTCGAATCTGTCGCTTTCTCTACTATTCCAAAATGCAATATCTTGTCTCCTGCTCACAAACCAAATTCGAATATATTTTTCCTAAATAAACGAAGCTCATCATTCATTGCTCAATCAAGCTCTAGTTACGATCAAACCTCAACGACTTGTAATTATTGCAAATCTTTTCACAATGTTTATAAATGCCCCTCATTTCTTGATAAACCTCTTGATGTTTATTCGGGACATTCAATAAATCTCTGTTCTTCTAATTCAACTCTTCGCATATACCATGGAAAACATCACACTTTACTGCTTTTTACACGTAACAGTTTGAATGGTTTTCCTAGCAAAATAGTTACTTCCAATTTGTATAATTTAAGCTCAATTAATACTGATTCAAATAATTCCACCACTTCTTCAACAAATCAAGTCCTTACATATACCTTTCCAGCGCAATCTTCGGTATTACTTGCTACTGCGCAGGTTGAAATCTAAAATGCGTCGGGTGGTTGTCAAACCATCAGAGTTTTGTTAGACAGTGGCTCACAAACAGATGTAATTACACAACGATGACTTAGAGACTCTAAATCAACTTTGTCTATTTTCGGTATTCGCGAAAACTCTTCCACTTCATCAAGTAGTGTTGTATGTACCATTTGAACCCGTAGACAAAGTTAACCCCTAGTCCATATTTGATACTATGGTGCTACCAAAAATTTGTTCTCACTTGCCTTCGACCTATTTACCCTCTGAGAATTGGAGTCTCATGTCAAACATCCAACTAGCTGATCCCACATTCAATACATCAGGTCCCATTGATTTGTTGCTTGGTGCTGATACATTTTCATTAATTTTAAAACAAGGTCGTTTGCAGGGAAAACAGCTCTTGAGACAGTGTTTGATTTGATACTGAAGGAGAGAATACAATATTCTTCTCCGATTGTAAACTCATTATATGTCACTTCGAGTGCGTCACTGGAATCTACTCTCAAATCATTCTGAGAGATTGAAGAAGTTCCTACGACTCAACACCTTTCTCCAGAAGAGCTGAAATTCATCGAAAATTACTCTCGCGCTTAGTCAGGGTCGTTACATCGTAGCGCTACCTTTCAGGGATTGTGAGCCCTCATACTTTGGTGATATATACTCCATGAGTTTACGTCGATTTCTGTTATTAGAGAGGAGTCTTCATCAATCACCTGCTCTTTATAAAAACTATTGTGAATTTATGAAGGATTATGAAAAATTCAGGTCACTTATCTGTTGTATCTTCAACTCCTTTGTCAAAAAATGCTTATTATATTCCTCATCACTGTGTCTCGAATCCAAATAGCATATCTACGAATATAAGAGTAGTCTATGATGCTTTAGCCAAAGTTCCTGAGCATGCATTTTCAAATGATAACCTACTGATAGGGCCCAAATTACAAAAGGATATTATCTCCATTTAATTGCTATTTCGAATACACGAATTTGTATTTACAGCAGATATAAAGCAAATGTACCGCCAAATTTTGGTTCATCATAAGTATAGACATTTTCAAAGGATTCTTTAGAGATTTTCATCCACAGATCATATAAAGGTGTACCAATTGAATGATGTTACCTACGTGGTTGCTTCAGCACCTCATCTTGCGCTAAGAACACTGAAACAATTGGCCTTGGATGAACATGATTATTTTCCCAGAGCTTCGAAAATTTTATTATCTGACGTTTATGTTGGAAACAATCAAGCTTCTGGTGGAAACAATCTACATGAAGTGCAAGTACTTTAAACTGAACTTATTTTGCTATTGCAGAAAGGCGGGTTTGAACTTCGAAAATGTGGGCAAGTAACCATCCCGAGTTACTTGAGCACATCCCATTGGAGTATCAACATCAATATTCTTTGAATTTCGATTCAGATTTTATTGTCGAGATTCTGAGATCAAGATGGCTTCCAACTTTGGATTCATTCTCATATTCAGTTGAAGAAATGTGTGGATCTTGTACAAAACGTGGTTCAAATTTTCGATCATATTGGCTTTCTTGCTCCTTTCACTTCTCTTACAAAATATTTAATTCAGTATCTTTGAACACAAGAATTACAGTGGGATGATCTAGCACCCACAGAAGTACCTAATTCTTGAAACCAGTGCAAATCCGAAATACATCTCTCATCGGATTTTCGAATTCATCGACGTATATTTTCCAAACCTTTTATAACATGTGAACTCCATGGATTTGGAGATAGCAGTGAACGTGGTTTTACTGCTGTAGTATATCTCAGATTTCTATACGCGGATGCTATTTCTCTACCAAGGACCTCTGTGCAGCCCTGATACTTCCAAAACTCATATCTTTTGTAATTTCTACTAACCGTCAGTCCATTAATATAGATGGGATGCTTGCTTGGTCAGATTACACCGTGGCTTTGACATGAATAAAGTCTTCTCTACATCGCTGGAAAAGCTTTGTGAGCAATCACACTACCCACATTCAAGAATTGCTTCTCCAATCACATTTGTACCACGTACGATCTGGAGGTAGCCCTGCCGATTGTGCGTCAAGTGGTCTTCAACCCAAAGACCTCGTACAGTGTTCCTTATTGTGGAAAGGACCCTCATGGTTTCGTTCAACCGACAATATTGGTTAGAATTCTCATTTAACCAGTCCCGAACGTTCTATTGTTACTGGCGAAGGAAGAAATATTGTTCTACCCTCATTCGCACGTTCGGAAATTGTCGATCAGTTGTTATCAGATTATTTATCTCTATCAAAGATTCAAAGACTACTAGCATACATTTATCGATTTTTCAACAACTTAAAGGGAACTAGATATCGTCAAGTCGGTCCTCTTTTAGTAGAAAATCTGAGAGAAACTCTCCATTTTCTTATTGAACATGTTCGATTTACCGTTTTCAATGAGGAAATTCGGAATTTACAGAAGAAAATACCTGTTTCAACGTATCTCCGTGAATTCAATCCTTTCCTTGCAGATGCTGGAGTTCTCAGGGTGGGCGGTTGATTGTCATATTCCAACCTGGTATATGGATCACAAACATCCCGTTTTACTTCATTCCCAACATAAATTGACTGAACTTATAATTCAGTATTCTCACCATGAATACTTGCATCCTGAATCTCAGACGCTACAATTCCTTCTAACTCAGCAATTTTGTATTCTTTTAGTAAAACATGCAATTCATCACATCGTTTCACAATGTCATATATCTTTCCGAGTGAATCCAAAGCCTATTCAACCTATTATGGGTAATCTACCTCCTGTCCGAATCACACAAATCAAACCTTTTCAGTGTGTTGGTGTTGACTATGGAGGTCCATTTTCAATAAAACTTCCTAAATCTCGAGGTGTCAAATCTAAAAATCCTATATATGTATCTTTGTACGTCTTACTACAAAGGCTCTCCATTCAGAATTGGTTTCTGATTTATCGTCGGATTTTTTTCTTGCAGCATTGTGAAGATCAATATTTGGGGTGGAGGGTGGCTGATGTAGTTGTAGTAAAATATTCAGTGATTGTCGTACTAATTCCAAAGATGCATATCGAGAGTTCAATACATTTATGCGAAACGCTGTCAAGGTAGAGGTTATTGATTCGAGTTCAAATCCTCCTTCTGTTCTTCGTTTTGGTGGTCTGTTGGAATCCGGTATAAAATCTGTCAAATCTCATTTACTCAGAGTGATTGGTGAACAAATACTCACATACGAAGAGTTTGATACTGTTTTGGTTCAGATAGGAGCTATTCTGAATTCTCGCCCACTGTGTCCTTTGAGTAGTGATCCAAATGATATTTCGGCACTCACTCTTGGTCATTTCTTGACTTTAGCTCCTCTATCATTTCTTTCTGATCCTGATCTTTCCCATCTTCCTCTTAATAGATTATATAGATGGCAGCTCGTGACGCGGTTACATCAGGATTGTTGGAAGCGTTGGCATCTTGAATATTTGAACACGTTACAACAACCTGAAAAATGGTACAGTAATTCCGCATCACCATTATCTCCTGGTATTATGGTTGTCATGAAAGATGAGAAAATACCGCCTTTACATTGGTGCTTTGCGCTAATCGAAAAAATTCATTATGGAAAAGACGGGATTGGTAGAGTATGCACAGGGTATTCTTCAAAGACCTGTGGTCAAATTATGTACATTTCTCTCGCAATAGACATCGTTCATAAAATATTTTATATATTTCAGGTGAGCGGTTATGTTACTGTTTCACCCTGTATGTTGTTCGTTCTGTTCTTTATTGATGATATTTTCATTAGAAGTTATGGATTTGTTGAAGCAACGTTTTGTTTTCCATTCAATTGATATCGCGAGATATACTGGACATGTGTGGAGTGTTACCGGGAAGAAGGTGACCGCGATGAATGAGGTCTCACTTCTGAACTCGCGTGGCTTGCAGGTTTTTACTCTGGTTCTGCTGTAAAATTGTAATTAGTGATCAACCATTATAACAAGTGTTTTATCATCTATCCATAGTAGTGGTTAGGCAAAGAAGTCGTCTTGGCAGGGTAAGATGAACCTCATTCTCCAGCATTCGTATAAATTGTCTCAAATCAATAAAGGTCCTCCGAATAATTTCAAACCTTCAATTAGTAACAATAATATTATAATTAGAATTAAGAGTGATATTGAATATTTGAGAATTATCTTAGAGAATAATCTCAAACCAAATAAACACATTGATCAAATATGTAACAACGCACAGAAGGGCATCAATATAATTAAAACATTCTGTAGGACATGTTGGGGTGGAGATCCAAACACACTGAAAATGGCCCATAATGGTCTAGTTAAATCTCACTTAGGTGTTGGTTCGATATTGTTTAAGCCTGCAGCAAAAAAAATTTAATAAATTAGATACACTACACCATAGGATACTGAGAGTGATCACAGGTTGTATGAAATAAACAATAATCAATGCCTTATTGGCCGAAAGTGGCGGATGATCCTTAGAATATCGACGAAAATTTTTGAGCTTTAAGTTTATCTGTAAGTTAAATAGATTTGAGGACTACCCAATTATCAAAATGCTTAATGAAATTAAACAATCTATAGAACACAATGCTAGATATTCGAGAAAGAAAACTTCTCCTTACCTTATTGAGGCTCTGCATGAGTTTGATACCTGTAGACGGAATATTTATAATAAGAAAAATTTAACCTGTTTTGACATCATTAGCTATGAACATCAAATTGAATCAATATGTATTGTAAATTTAGATTTGATAAGGGATGATATTATAGTCTATAAAAAATCTTTTTTAAAATCAATTGAAAAATATTAGGAATATGTACAAGTGTATATAGATGCCTCAAAGGACTCAGTCACGGATAACGCTGGAGTAGGCATATTTATTCCTAATGGAATTTTCATTTCCGTCAAAACTGCATAACAAGGTACAGATATATACTGCAGAAATAATAGCTATTAATTCAGCTATTAACAAATGTCCAGAAGTGAATCAAACGAAAATAATAATATTTAGTGACTCTAAAATTGCAATTCAAAAGATATCAAAATAAGACATTTCAGCAGATAATAATATTATTATGTCGAAAACTAGAAGAGTGTTGATAGAAATGAGAGAAAATAATATCCAAATTTAGTTGGCATGGATTTCCAGTCATAACTATATATTGGGAAATGAAAAAGCAGATCTATTGGCAAAGGTTGGAAGCAACCTTAATGTCCCTCTGAATATACATAATAATATATCGGATATAATAGCATACCATAAGATAAAATGGAAACGGGAATGGAAAGAATATTGGCAAAGAGGATGTGGAAATAAAGGAAATTGGTATGATAATATTCTACAAGTTTGAATCTGAACTTCGGTTTAATAAATTTTCTTTTGAAAATAGAAGACATCTTACTATTATCATACGAATGAGAACTGGACATTGCCTGACATATAAACATCTTTATAAAATTCATATTGATCAAAATCCTTTATGCGAGTGTGGACAAATTGAAGATCTTAATCATATTTTATCAGAATGTCCGATTAATGAAATTCAAAATTTTGATTTGTATGAAGAATTGAGGGAAATTGTTTTTAATGCACCTTTCCAAATACAACAAATTCTGCAAGACTTAAAATTAAAAGCTTCTAAATTTTTCAAACTGTAATAGTATAAGTCTTTGATCCTATCTTTCAGATATATCCTCCCTAGGTCCATTCCGAGGCAAAATTTCGAGATGTTTAATGCTTCGTCGTCGCCCTGATACGAGAGAAGTATAAAATCCCTTTGTTGTGATATCTTATTAATAAAGGGCGGAATATATGCAAAGTGCATATATTTGCATATTTTGCATATTTCATAAAAAATTGCATATTTCGGCAAAAATAAAATTTGTGTGCATATTTTTATGTTTTTCGTTTTATCAAGAGATTAAGTGCGACCCTTGCAGATAATTGAAATAATTTAAAAGGTGGGTAGGTTTTATTATTATATGGTTTATGGACCCATTTTATTATTATATGGTTTATTGCCGGCATTTATTGGATGTTCAGGAATTTCCAAGTAACAGCATATCCCTTGGTGAACAAATTAATTTCAAATGTAAAGAAAGTGTTTTTGAAAGCACCTCTAAGAGTGTAGATCTATAGAGAGAAATTGCCAGTAGTTAGTTTAACTCCAGAGCCCGTAACTAGTCGATGGAGAACATGGATTAAGGCCGCGATATTCTACGCAGACCATTTTGAAGCCATTAAAGACATAGTTTTAGATTTGGAAGACAATTCACAGTGTGTAGTGCAAAGTCAAGCAGTATTCAAAAATGTAAATTTAGCTAAGGAACTTGTTTTTATTAAGGTTAATTTTAGTTTTATACTAGATATAATAACTTCGTTAGAAAGTAGGAATATGAGTTTAAGAGAATCAATTAATATTGTTGAAACTTTTTCCGATAAATGCAAAAAAGTTCCCGGTGATGTAGAAAATCAAGTAAGAAGTAAACACGAAGTTATTGTGGGGAAGAATGAAGGCTTTAAGTATTTAATGGAAGTCAAAAATATTTTAGATTCTAAACCATCCAACGAAGTAATACCTTGGCCTTATAACTTACTACCCAAATTAAAATATTGCCAGATCACATCGGTAGATGTTGAAAGAGATTTTTCTTTGTACAAACATATTTTTACAGACAGAAGGCAAACACTTTTATTGGAAAATTTTGGAGAATATATCGTTATAAATGCATTTTATACTATTTCAGGTTAAAAATTTTACCTATTATATTTTTCTTTTAATTTTACTTAAAATAAATAATTTTTGAAAGAGTCTGCGTTTCTTTATTTCCATTTTTTCATGTTATATTCAAGGCTTATAATTGCATATTTTGACAAATGAATGCATATTGTTGCATATTTCAAAGAAAAACTATGCATATATATGCGCATATTTCAATTGAATTGACGTGCATATATTCCGCCCTTTACTTATTAATATGTCTCTCTATTTGTAATTGAGATTGAGAAATTAAATTCGAATGAATTGTGATGGCCAATTTTCAAAGTATAAAAGCCGAAGTAATATTAAGAAGAAGGAGAAGAAGAAGAAGAAGATACCTGTATTTCCATCGAATTTTTTGGGCGTCGAGGTTAATCGACACTGATTTGTGAACTTGGATGACTCAATTGATTTGATTGTTAGTGATAACTATTATTTTAATTTCAACGGTATTATATTATACAAAAATACAAATGATCAAGTTGCTTTTCATAAGATGCACTAATATCAGAGATATCTCGTATCTAGCAAGAGATGATCTGCAACATCTGATACTGAACGGTTGAATGTTGAATGGTATAGTGTTGACAGGTTTAAAGACAGGGCTATCTTGGTCTATGATAACTATACAGCCAATGCATTTGTCAGATGATTCGGAATGAATAATGTTCTATGTTTGAATTGATAATGGAACTTAACAGTATAACAGTAAATATTTATTTTATTGTCTTGGGTTCCGAATTCAAATCTAAAAGGGATTTCTTGCATGTGATAGTTCGCAAGCACTGCGTTCGATCTATAGCACGAAAGCAATGCTTGTCGATAATCGATCTTAAGCCAATCTTATATAAAATCTATTAATATAGTGCTAGAAGAGGTTGACGAAATGGTAGATGTTATAATTGATAATATATTGACGTTTCATTCACATCGTAACAGTGTAGTAGATGATTCTTCGAAATTATTAGGTCTTATTAAATGTCAATCGTCAGAATTCAAATCAATCAGAACCATCATCATGTACATTGTGGCGAAAACAAGCAACTCAAGCACGACACATGAGCAGTGGACAACCAGAGAGCAACTTTTATAACTTATGATATACATCTCTTTGGCTCGCTCGATGTCTATTAGTATATATTGTTCGAGTCATTATGGAACGCCTAGCAAATGAATGTGAGTCGAGTTCATATTGTCTCAATATCGGTGGAGAGATAAGCCTTCTTTCAACAAGTATGTTTGTTGAACTCATATATCGATAAGACCACTGCAACATATTCCGATACGCGATGCTACCTATCCTTTGCCGGTATGGAAAACTCTTTCCCGCAGTATACTCTCAATTGAGATTTTGCCGCGCGCATCCCTTGCAAGTGACTTTTTTTGACATCGTGTTAAATCATGATCTGGTAAAATTCGGCTTATTTACTAATTCAAATATAACAGCCGAAAGAGAATAATTTTGATTAAATAAAAGCACGATTACTTTGTTTTTCTTGCTTCCCCGTATAAAACATCCTAATAAATTTTTCTGAGATTTTATAATGTTTTTTACTGAACACATTTTGTAGACCTTGTAAGAATATTCATACATTTGGATTTTTTTTGGCAGGATTACATAACGCGCTGTGTTTCATGCATTTTCGAGATCCGAATCATCACTTACTTGCATTCATTACTTCCATAATTTGTGAACTCTAATTTATAATGTTCTACTGTGAGCACAGGAGCAAGTTGTGATCTATGCGAATTCTCATAAACTTCTTCTTGTTATATCAAGAGGACCTGTGGTAAATTCAGACGATTCACTGTGCAATAGTGTATATACTTGAATGTGTTCATATTGCAAGCATAATTGCTGCAAAGTTCTCTTAACAGTTGATATTACATGAAATTCATTAACGAGAATGCATACGCCTGGATAACATGAAGCCTAAAATCGTATTGTACGGGGTCTTGACTATATTATAGTGCTACAAGTTGATGAAGTCGTGATCTCTGAACTGACTATCTACAATGAAAGAACTGTGTGAACATCGATCAGACAAGATTCAGGATAGGGAGAAGAATATTGCATGTAGTGGCATATGTGGTAAGCGTTGTCACATCAAGTGTGTCGATATAGCATCTGGTGATTTGATCATAGTGAAGAAAACTGTTGGTGTGAATTGGTTCCAGTTTTATTGTATCTCAGATGTGAGAAATTAAAATTGAGTGGAATATATTCAAAAATGATGTCATTTTGCAATTGAATGAGTCTCGGGCTGCGATGATGAAAGCTCCAAATTCGGAATGTGTACAAGCTAAAACGTATGCTAAGGTATCTGGTGAAGTGGTTGTGATGAAGCCAAAAACTGCGCAAGAAAGCAAAAAAACCTTGGATGCGATCCAGAAATTTGTGAGTCCAGTTGATTTAGAGATTGTTATATCTGAAGTGAAGAAGGTAAAAGATAGAGGGGTCGTAATCAAGTGTGCGAATAAAGATAAAGTCATAAAAATTGAACAAATTGCTGAAAAAAAGTGAGCTAAAAATTACACAGTGAAGTCACCAGTTTTGATGAATGTATTGGACATTGCGGAAGAAATGGATGGAGATTCATTACTGAACACCATCAGGAAGCAGGATGCATTTTTACAAGAGGCTCAGTTGAATATTGAGGTAATAAAGAGAATGAAAACTGATTTTATGACGGTAATTGAGTGTGAGCCTTCAGTTTATCGAAAAATCCTAGATGGGGATGGTTTATATATACACTGGTCAAAGTGCAGAGTCATCGAATACATAAATGTTCTGCGTTGTTTCCAATGCGGAGGATTTGGGCACATGGCGGAGGAGTGTACTAGTTTAGTAAGATGTCTGAAATGTTGTTATGATATTCATAGACTGATGAATGTAAGTCTGTTAGTCGTAAGTGTAATAATTGCATTGATATCAACAATAAGATGAAACTGAACTCAGATATCGATCATTCCATATTCGATTTTAATTGTCCTGTTTATATGTAAAAAGTTGAAATTCAGAAACAGGAGATAAAATACACGTCTGACTCCGAATAGCCATCATTAATGTATAATTGCAATTCACAAAATAGTTACTTACATAGTT
The DNA here is from genome assembly GCA_958510875.1 of Endomychus coccineus. Taxonomy (NCBI): domain Eukaryota; kingdom Metazoa; phylum Arthropoda; class Insecta; order Coleoptera; family Endomychidae; genus Endomychus; species Endomychus coccineus. The sequence continues at coordinate 93,142,372 of OY294068.1, forward strand.
ATAATATGATGCATCAAAACATTCAATGTCTCCGAAATAAAATCGATATGGTCGAGCTAGAATTAGAATCCCGGAAAATTGATATAGCATGTTTTACTGAACACTGGATGCAGCCAGCTGAGATAGATACATACATAATACACGGTTATTCTCTATCAGCAGGTTTTTTAGACAGAAATATAAAAACGGTGGAGTTTCAATATATTGTAAAAGGGAATGAATAATTTTAATAAAGAACTAAGTGACATAAAATACTTATCTAAAGAAAAATGTATCGAAGTCGTCGGAATTGAAGTCAGCTACTTAGAAACACAATCCTTGAAGATTGTGAATATGTACAGGTCTCCTTCTGATGATCTGAGTGTATTTTTCAGAGAGGTGGAGGCTATTTCAAACAATCTTTGCAGAGATAATAAGTCTTTGGCTCTTCTCCGTGGAGATTGGAACATCGACATTCTATCCAATACAAATGCAAAATACCAACTGTCTGATCTGCAAACGTCATTCAAACTACAGTTTCATATCGGTGAACACACACGTTTTTCACGTCAATCCGCGACTGTAATCGATTATATGTGTAGCACACTGAACAGTTGCAACCATAATGTCAAATGCAACATAATTATAAATGGCTTATCAGACCACACCTGTCAGGTGATTAGCTATAATAATTTCAATTCGGTTTTACCCTAAATTGGTACGAATCATAACCAAGTAAAATGGAGGAACTACTCAAGAGCAGCGTACGATAATTTCCGCTGCCACATCAGTACGGAATCATGGCAGGATGTATATGTAACAGTCACTGTTGATGACGGTTTCAAAGATTTTATAAAAATTTTAGCATATTATATTGACGTTTGCTTCCCTTATCAGAATCGTCCTGTTGAGACCGTTTCCTTGAAAAATTTGTGGATCACACCAGGAATAAGGAAGGCGTCAGGTATATATGATAGATGATAATATTTATAAAACATATAAAAAACCACCTCGAAAAGCTATCGCTGCTTCAAAACGCGATTATTTTGATAGTATTCACAACACCGCTGATAATAAAAGTGAAGCAGCCTGGAGTATTATTAACAGTGGTTTGCAGAGTAGCAGGAAAAAACCTAAGACAATAAATGAACTGAAAATAGATGGTCTTTCAGAGACCAATCAACATAAAATTTCCGACTACTCTAACAGCTACTCTGTCAATATAACAGCTGAGGATGAATCCAACTTTATTCAAATTGCTGATGGTTGCTCTTACAATGATAGACTGCCCAAAAATTATCCAACAATATTTCTTAGTTCAGTACGTGAGGATAAAATTTTCAACACAATTATGAGTCTGAAAAACTCAAATTCAGTAGGTCTCGATAACATAGGCAGTACTATGTTAAAGTGTATGTCGTACCATTATTTAAAAAGGGAAGTATGAAACAAGTTGAAAATTTCCGTCTCCCTGTTATCTACTTTGTCCAAGATACTAGAAAAAATTATATCTTCCAAAATATTAACCTCCATAAATCGCTATGGAATAATGTCATGTTTTCAACACGGTTTTCTGAAGAATAGATCTACGCAGTCCGCCATAATGAATTTTATGGGAAAGTTATATGAGAAACTTGATGGTAACACAAGAAGCTGTGAAGTGTTCATGGATCCAAGCAAGGCATTTGACCTTGTTGATCACAATCTACTCCTTGCTAAATTGTCTGGATATGGATTTAGGGGGAAGTTGTATGAGTGTGTAACGAAGCTTGAATTTTGAAATATCATTTATTTTAGATAAGAGCAGTAAATACGAATATTACACATAAACTCCGTTTGTACAGTTCATAATTTCAATAGATATGCGTGAACTCTGAATCTATATATTCCGGGATTGTCACTTTTCTAGATCTCCGTAATTTTGAATAAGTGTAATTATTCAAATAAATGAATCGAATTCATGTCCGTTTAAAAAAAATTACATTCATTCCGATTAACTTATGTTGCAAAAACGGGGATCTGGTAAGATAACGCATCAATGTTTGGAACAGCCTTATGTATAAAAAGGGAGAACAACCAAAAAACTCCGATAACATTTTTTATTGCGCCGAGAGGAACTACTGTGATATCATGTGCGCGAATTTTAGATCCAAAAAGTAGCGTCACCTTTGAGCATTGTTCGGGACATAAATAAGAAACCCTCGGTACAAAATAAGGAATTGGTGACCAGAACCTCGAAAACATATAAAGGCAGTGATAGACAAAAGATCGTCCTCTTTTTTGTGATTTTGATTATCAATTAGTACCGTTAGAGTGTGATTATCATATTCAAAATCAAAGGGAATTGATTATAATCAGAGTTCAAGTCAGATTCAAAATTTGAATTGTATATAGTGTTCCGTGTTTGTGTCAGTGAATTTTACATAAGGTAAATGATAGCTTAATATTTTATTTTCGGGCATTACGATATATTTTCCGATCCGACCGAATTTTAACCGTTTGATATATCGTAGTGCGTTTTAACAACATTTCAAGTGACAATGCTATCTGAATGATTACCAAAAACCGCTTATTACTCTAGGACCTGCTTGATTCGTGTGTTTCCGTGAATTGATGAATGTACATCATTTATCAACCGATTCCGTACCGTTGATTTGAAATTAATTACCGAACATATCGTAAAAATAGATATGTTGTAACAGTTTCCTTTTACCGTTTGAGCTTCCTTACATTTTCCACCTGGGTGGATTTTTGTGAATTATACCGTTCAATTACATTTATAAATTATTCTGAAAGTGTATTTCTAATTGTTATTATATTTAATATTTGGAATTCCCTGTTTTATTAAGTTATTTCTACTCCATCTTTAAATGAGCTAAGTTCTAACCAGGTATCAATTGTAATTAAAGCCTACAATTTTGATACTGTTTTCTGCCCAATGGGCTCTGGTTTTACTTCACTGTAGCTGCCCTAGGGACAAGGCTATCTATAGATAGCATAGTGACAAGCCTTGTGGAGAGGACTCTAGCAGAAGTCCTCTAAAAGGAGTGAACCTTTAGAAAAATCTGGCTCTCGAGGATTTGAAGCTTACCGCAGTAAGCAGTTCACCGAAAGGTGACAAGGTACACGTCATAAGTGGATATCATCATATTTGTCTGATCGTTATCAGGTTTTTGATACTGATGGTATGAAATCAAACCGATTGAAGATTGTGAATGGTGTATCTCAACTGTCTGTACTTGGTCCCCTTTTTTTCTTGTTATTTGCTATTGATTTGCCAATGGTACTGAAGCAAGGGATTCTAACCATGTTTGCGGATGATTATTCAATGTTAAGCACCGCATCTGACACGCGTGATGATGAAAAATATCCAAAATATTCTAAATGCCTGCGTAGAGTGGTTTGCTGCAGATCAACTCATTCTGAATACGTCAAAAACAGTTTACATTTATTCTAAACCTCGTGCAATAAACTACAATGAGAGTGGCCTCTTAAAAATTGTCAGACATTCTTTGAGGCCAGCTCAGACTGTACGTTTTCTGGGGCTATGTATAGATAACGCTTTGAACTGAGATGCTCACATTGACATGTTATGTAGCAATTTATCTAGTATGTGCTACGCTTTGAGGAGGTTGCACAGTCTTACAAGTAGATGCAAACTACTATCCTATAATTATGCACAGTTCTATTCAAGATGTTCTTATAGCATTATATTTTGGGGATCTTCATCTAAATCGGAATGAGTCTTCCTAACGTAGACGCTTGCAGTAAGTAGTATGGTGGGAGCAAATGTAGAAACATCTTCCGAGAATTACTATTACTACCCTTTCCATGATTATATACAAAGCAACTTTTGATATGTGTCAAAATAAATGTTGGCTCTTTTCCCGCAATGATTTCAATCATACTTATCCTACTAGACGCCGAGCAGATCTGTAGATACCTCAGCATAAGATGTCTCTGTATGAAGAAAGTTCACGATATATGGCCATAAAGATGTTCAATAAACTTCCGCAGTCGCTAAAAGCGAATGCTAACTCAAATCAGTTTGAGAAGGGAGTTCATAAAATTTTGCATGAGCATGTATTTTACAGTGTTTCTGAGTACCTGGCATCTATAATAACAGATGATCCATAAATTTTTGCTCATTTCCTTCAATTTTCTAATTTAATATTCATAAATGAGTAAAGTAGATACTGAGCCATAATCGTAATTATTTGTTACTTTTCGAACTTAATACAATAATGCTTTCCACAGGAAGAATTATCTTTGTATTTCTCTGCATCATTTTTCCTTTTTTGTTTTCCTTTTCTGTCTTATTTTTTGTGAACGACTCTACATATTGATTTTTCACCCTTCTTTAAGACAAATTAAATGAAAATTGGGATAATTCAACTCAATTTTTTATATACGCGAATTACCAATTCCAAATATATAATCCATTGATAAATCATGATTATAAAACTGTTTTGTTGAGGAATCGTACAGTTTCATTCGATGAAATGTCAATTCTCGGAAATATTCAGTACAACAGTGCTACTGATTGTATAGAAGGAGTTGAAAATGCTATTGCCGATTTGACTAAATGTGCTCTAGTTTTTCTAACTCAAAGTGTGAACAAATCTTGGGTACAATCGATTGCGTTCTACTTTGGAACAAATGGTGTATCTTCAGTATATCTTAGAAGACATTTTGGGCGCCTTCGACGAAATCAACATTCCAATTATTGCTACTGTCGTATGGGTTCTGCCAACGCGAAAATTATCAAGGTGAAGGGTTATACTTCAAATCTTCATCTTATATTGCATGTTAAATTGAATCTTCTTAGCAAGTTGGGATAATTTTTGAGCGTATTGCAAGATATGGAAGTGGATACAAATCAAGAAGCATTTCAAACTGAATCTCATATCAAAATTATGATTTCAGTTGAATCGGTAGTCACTTCGAATATCAGATGTTAGCGGTTTCACGGTGGAACGAATTTAATGTGAAGCTTGCAAGAGATATCTTTCCTCGGATGATTTACAGCTGTGGAGCATATTCGTTGGAGTAAGAAAGCTGATGTTACTTTTGTGATCGTCTTCATTTGGCGACCTACAATAATGCGTGTTTCAATATACAAACCTATAATGTTATTATGAAGTAACGAATCGTTGAATATACAATAATGGGTATTCCTATCATATTGCATCACATCTCTATTTGGAAGAATGATTTTTCATTTCTAGTCACAAAATAGAGAACATTCGCACAAAAACAAGAATAACAAAAAAATTAATAAGAAAGATCTTCACAGAGGAGCCTAGACACTCAAAGAAACTCCTTTTCACAAAGGGAAGGGATATTAGGGAGATGACTGGAATCGTCATGGGTTACTGCCGTCTTAACAAACACCTCCATATCATGAGCATCACAGATGACCCCACATGTAGGAAATGCGGAGAGGTGGAAGAAACTGTCTCACACATCCCGTTGGAATACCCAGCTTTGACATCCCCCAGGCAATGTTACTTCGGCGAAGCAGAACTGCTTCCAAAGAAACTAATGTGAGCCAGCGTACGCAATTTTTTGTTATCTGGTGCGCAACAAACCCACTGGAATAGAATAGATTACTGATAATGGGGCACACAATCGGCTCTATTCAGCGATCTTAGTGCATCTAGGGGATCAAACCCTCATCCTTTACTGACGATGATGATGATGAACGGTACACACATCATTTCAATATACGAATGAATAATCACATATTTTAATAATCTACCATAAAAGAAAACATATTCACGAGAACGGGCATCTCCACCAATCAATTGTGACATGATAATACCTGATGATAGTTTATAATTCGGCTTACAATTACGAAACACTGACCTAACCTAAACTTTCATTAGTTACATTCATTGCATAGTATCTACTATAGGTGCGTTCGTTTACGTTGTATCAATTTTCTTCATCCGAATCCTTCGTATATCTCGTCTAGATGTAGGAGAAATAAATCTTGTCTATCAGGTAGATCAATCAGATCAATCAGACTTGAATCTGGCTGCTCGAAGGTTTTGGTCGGACGAAAAAAATTGCGATTGTTTTAATATTTGTTGAAGAAGTGTCTTAAAAGATGCTAGAAATAGAGTTTTACAATAGTGAGGAAGACTAAAACATAGTTTCCCGTATCATAACCAAATTTTGGAGCTATGGCTGATAGTAAGTACCAGCGCTTAAAATATGATTTTCGGAAAAAACTTTGTTCAATGTCATTTTAGATTCAGCCTTGGCTAGCATGTTGCTAAAGATGATAAAAAAAATGTTTTAGAAATTGGAGAAGTCACACAAAGTTTGAAAGCCTCAAAGTGAACAGACAAAAAACAACGTTGAAAGTAAGTTTAGAAAATTTCGTTTCGTGCGTCCGTTAATAGCAGATTGGCCAGATTAATTTGCGATCACGAGACCAAAAATTCGTGGACTCCGCAAGGCAGATAACGATCGCATTATATGTAAAAGTGTTCTGTTTTCAAACTCAACAATTTGTTAACTTTTGTGAACAGTCTCTTTTTATGCAATGTCACTTCGTTTCCACACAATTAGCTCTAATAATGCTAACAACAGTGTAATGTATTTGAACGATAATCTATTATGGGAAAATCCTAAGAAGGAAGTAATAAAAAAAAATTTCTGATGTAATAAATAAAATTATTCCTAAAACAACACACATGTAAAACGTATTCCCACAATCATGAGATTACGTACTTAGACAGCACATATGGACAACCTCTTGTGATTGATAAATTAAGATTCGAACACACAAAATTGAAGTTTTTCAAAGGCTCTGAATTTGAAAGATCTTCCATCAAACAATATTATACCCATTATAGAAGAATCCTTCAAATACCAAATATCAAGCATCCTATACATAGGATTAGCTGTAATAGCAATTTCCGCTATGACAAAATTATGGAGGAAACATCGATGTCAAAAGAAAACTCCTACGATCCAACTTTCACTACAAGGAAATAAAGTGCAACTTCCAGAGGAAGCTTCGTTCTAACAAGGGATGAATTATATAGCAGCCTGTCCTGGAACACATTTTAGAGAATCCTTACATCAGCAGGATACGATACCAAGTGACAAGATAATAATTCAGACAACATAAAATATCCATGTTACTAATTCATCATAATGTACTTAGTTAAGAATTAGACTTGAAAAATTTAACATCATTTTGTAATATAAAATAATTCATTTTTAAAAACTATTTTCGGTAGTTCGAAAGTTAATTTATATATACATTCTTTTTTCTTTCACATTAAAACCTGGTCGGGGATGCTGCGAGCTCCGACGACATCGCAGCAGTCGCGCCAGAAAACCTAAAGGGCAAGGGCAGACGGGCTACTATTGTAGCGCGACAGTCGTGTCGCTGAAGCGCCGCGACTAGAACGTGAACAGACGAACCACATTTTTGTGGCGAAAACGACAGAGCAAACAAGCGATTTTTATGTCGTTCCACACTTTTGTGATCTCTGGGTTTTGTTTTTCGTCAGTCTCAAGATGGAGTTTACCGAGTTAGCATGTATTGCTGTTTTATTAGTGCGACGCCGAAGACGGTATTGGGTGCATCCTATAGTAAGCGAACGTTTACTAAAAGGGCAGTTTCATAAGTTATATCCAGATTTGAGGACCCACCCTGACAAATTTTTTAATTATTTTCGTATGTCGGTGGCGTCGTTTGACGAGCTACTTGCATCAATTGGTCCAGCGATTACGTTTGCAACAACGAATATGAGAAAACCTATTAGTCCCGAAGAAAGATTAGCAGTAACACTCAGGTAAGTAAGAATTTAATATACTTTATTTATAATTACACATTTACAAACAAACCATACGTAGAACGAGTAATATAATATTGTGTATATAAAATAATCCTACATTAAAGATTCGCCAAGATCGATAATTTCACTGCTGGCTACTGATAAGCTTGGTGAAGGTATCGACGTAACCTGATGAAGGTAGCTAGTTTGTGATGACTGCCATGATGGGCCAGGTTGAGGCTGCCATTGGTTATTAGTAGTCGGCTGCCATGGGATGTAGGGTGGTTGCCACTGAGAACTTCCCTGTGAAGGCTCCAGAGACTGAAGTGCATTTTGGCAATTTTTTTGTGCTTTTATGTCTTTCAGAACCCTTCTAATGGTGTTCATTAGCTCCACTCTTATTGTTATTTTGTTGTCGTCGTCGAACTTTTTCATGAGCGGCAGCAAAGATAACAAAAATTGCTTATCATCATCAAGATCATCCATAGGGTTGGTGCTGCGCTTTTCAGGCAGCTTCAAAATATCCTGCTCGAAATTATTATTAGTTGGCCTTTTTTTCATTGATTTAGGTGTCTCAGTAGGTTGTACAGGAGGTATTGGAGGAACTTCCACTGGTTCCGTGTCAGTGATCGGGGCTGCATTGCTTTCAGCTGTGACCGAACACAAAGACGATGTCGTTTGACGATCTTCCATCGTGGTCCGCAAAAACTGTAACTGGTCGAAGTACATGTATTTCCTTCTCTTCTTTGCAGCACCACCAGAAGAGGTTTTTTGCAGAGCCAGTTCTCGCCTCATGCAGTCTCTTAAGGACTTCCATCTTTTTTGTACTTCTTTGCCTGTAACAATAAAAGTACTATAACTGAAGTTTGAAAAATAATATGTTGATATTTTCTTCAGGTGTTTGGCATCGGGAAATAGCTTCGCTTCTCTTCACTACGAATACCTTTTGGGACGAACAACCATCGGTTCCATTGTTAAACATACGTGTACAGCTATCTGGGCTTTACTACGTTCTACTCACATGGGAGAGAAAACTCAAGAGGAATGGGAGTAGATAGCAGAAAAATTTTACGAATATACCTCTTTTCCAAACTGCATTGGTGCGATAGATGGGAAGCATATTCGGATTACCAATCCGAATCATTCAGGTTCTCAATATTTCAACTACAAGAGTTTTTTCTCAATTGTACTTCTTGGCTTGGTTGACGCTGATTACTGCTTCATTGCGATTGACGTTGGAGCATATGGAAAATCCAGCGATTCAAATGTATTTAAAAATTCTGTTTTGGGTCAACGAATAAGACAAAAGCAACTATATATTCCACCCCCAAAACCACTACCACATGATGACAATGGTAGATGTATGCCACATGTTATAGCGGGGGATGAAGCATTTGCTTTATCAAGGGACCTTATGAGACCATACCCCAACAGAAATCTTAGTGAAAAGCAAAGAATTCTTAATTACAGATTAACGAGGGCAAGAAGAATGGTAGAATGTGCCTTTGGTATATTAGCCAATAAATGGAGAATTCTTCATAAGGCTATGGATGTAGATGTGGAATTTGCACAATTAATAACACAAACTTGCTGTGTTCTACACAACTTTGTTCGGAAAAGAGATGGAACGCATTATGAAGATACCTTGTATGATTGCTCTCTTGATGATATTGCTCGTGTAGGAACCAGAGCTGATGGCGATGGAATATCTAACAGGGACTATTTTGCAGATTATTTTATCTCCCCAAGAGGTGAAATACCGTGGCAATATGACAAAATATAAAATACCTTATGTATAAGGTTTTACCAGAAACTTTGAATTCATAATAATATATGAGTATGTTGATTATTTAATTGTACATTTCTGTGGTCACATAAATTGTGCATTAACGAAAAATAATTTTTATTAATGGTACCCAAAATAATTTAATAGGGGGAACAGTTGTATTGAAGAAGAAACCTAAATTACTTTAACTACACTGTACAAAACTTTGATAATTTGTTAATTAACTCTAGAACGATTATTAAAAAACTATGTCCTACCGTTTTCGGACTATTCTTTGGATTCCAAGTCTTTCCAATTCGGCACAACGTGTTCGCATACTTCTTTCCATAATTTGGTTTTCAAATTACGATCGCTGTATTCTGGTAATGCCGTGTTGTAAAGTCCAGGCCGAACCTCGATTTCCAAAATTAATCTTTCGGTGTTATTAATTTCACACATTGTGGACGTGTGCACCGTACGAAATACTTTACCGAAATGCCAGGCCAAAGACTAGCGACAAAATAGTAGCCCGTATGTTCATTCCTGTAGAAACCGGTTGAACTGAATAGCTTGCTACGATCGCTTGGCGTCTCTTTTGTCGCCGACAAATAGAACACGTTTCATTCCGGGCGACTGTCGTCAGCGGATGCCGCTAGAAGCTACAAAATTGTCGCTCGTGTACGCACAAACCTGGAAGTTCATTTGTATCATTTTGAGCTACACGACTGTCGCGCTGCAGTAGTCGCCCGTCGGTACATAAAGGAGGTTGACCGAAGCTACTCCTGCACTAAATATTCTAATTTAACCCAGAATGACTGCCTTTTGCATCCGGTCTATCAAGATCTGCGCCGAGTTCTTACAGGCCGGAATGATCTCCAAGTTCGAACGCAACGAAGACCGAATTCCGCCCAAAACACCGATGATCAGAACCACCAATACGACCTTGTGGCCTAGGTATAGCGTGGGGAGCTCGAACAGGAGATCTTGATATTTTGTCCATTTTTTCTCTTTTTTCAAGATTATGTTCTTCGATGACATACATAGTCTTGCTTAGTTTATCGAGGAGGACAACGTCATGCCCGTATGATCATATTTTAATATTTTGATAGTTAGCCTTGAGAGTTTGACAGTACTAATTTTAATAAGCACCAGGTTTTTTACGTATGTCAATACATCGTATTTATTGAAAAGTGTTTCATTAAAAAATAGAACAAACAAGGAATACATGGTCCTTCAGAGCACGGATTGGATAATTTCACAATAAACAGTGTGAGCAAAGCTCGTCAAGACCCGGCACTTCATCGTTTACAAGCGGGAAGCATCAGCCGCAGCAGTCGAGACGGTACGAATTCGTTCAGCGTCCAATTTTAAATTGTGAGTTTCCAATTTGATATCCTACCCTTATTCACCTCCCTTAAAAGCACAGTTTCTTTTGCGATACATAACATAACATTAAGAACTATATTTTCATAAATAAATAACTTCCAATAATAATAAAATGGATGCGGAATTAAAAGGTTTAATTCAAAAACGGGCATTTTTCAAAAGTCAATTAACAAGATTAAATACGTTTCTAAATAATATCACACCAGATAGAACATTTGAAGTCTCAATACGATTGGAGAAAATTGAGCCTCTCTTAGAAGACTTTTACGAGGTGCAAAATCAAATTTTATTGTTAGAGAACACTGCACCTCAACAAGATGAGGTACAAGCATTTGAAGATTCATATTTTAAAATCATAACATTGGCAAAGCAATTGTTGCTGCCTGTATTACAACCTAGCGATAATAACAACGCTATTAATAATAAAAATACTACAACTTCGTCGGTTTTGCAGCTACCCACAATTAAACTACCTGAGTTTAATGGAGCGTATGAATCTTGGCTAGAGTTTTACGACACTTTTAAATCACTGATCAATAATAATGTATCAATCGCACCAATTCAAAAATTTTACTATTTGAAATCATGCTTAAAAGGCGAAGCTGCACAAGTAATCAGTGCATTAGATGTTTCGGATACAAATTATGAAGTTGCATGGGATTTATTGAAACGAAGATTCGACAATAGTCGAATAAACACAAACACACACGTCAGGGCTCTTTTTGATATACCCGTTATTTCCCGCGAGTCAAATTATTCTTTAAGAAAATTATTGGATGATTTCTTGAAGCATACGCGAGCTTTACAAGCTCTTAAGCTACCTGTACAACATTGGGGCACACTCCTTATATATTTAATATGTAATAAGCTGGATGCTACCACTAAACGGGAGTGGGAAACTTCCATTGCTGAAGAAACAAATGAAAACAATATCACTACGGAAATGTTCATCAAGTTCCTTACTACAAGATGTCAGTTACTTGACACCTTGGAAACAAAACATTAATAAAAAAAGTCCAGATGAGAAACTATTTGTACACGTTTCTACAAATAAATTCGCATGCGCATACTGTCGGCAAAAACATTTTATTTATGGCTGCCAGGCTTTTTTGAAACTTTCTTCTAAAGCAAGATTCAACGAAGCAAAAAAGCTTAATCTTTGCACTAATTGTTTAAAGCCTAACCATCAGGCAACTGATTGTAAGTCAACACACACTTGCAGAACGTGCAAAAGATCACATAATACACTTTTACATTTTGAATCGTATAAAAGCGCGTCGAATAATGGATCACCTACAAGTGTATCAAATGAAAATTCATCTATTGTCACTCACTGCATACCACAACAGTCAAATGATGTAAATATAATATTATCCACAGCTTAAGTATTCGTTTTCAACATACAGGGTACTGCCATAAAATGTCGATCATTATTGGACTCTGGAAGTCAATCTAACTTCATGACGCAAGATATTTTCAATCAACTCAAATTAAATTTTGTCAATACCAACATACCTGTATCCGGAATCAATCAAAGCATAACTAAAATGACTCATACCAAGATCAAATCATGCCAAAATGGTTTTAGTGCAGATCTTCCATTTTTAATTTTGGATAAAATAACTGATAACATTCCGGCATCGTCTTTCGACATGTCCAAGTTAAATATACCAGAAAATTTACAACTCGCTGATCCGCTACTAAACAAGTCCGATAAGATCGATTTGCTTATAGGCGCAGGAATATATTTTGATATCATGTGCGTTGGTCAAATCAGATTAGGAAGGGGACAACCTATAGCGCAAAAATCTAAATTAGGATGGCTACTTTGTGGGCCCATGAAAGTTTATGAACCTAACCGGAAAAATAGTTCAAAATGCCACTTATCGATGAATCAAATTTTAAGTAATCAAATCGAAGCATTTTGGAAATTAGAAGAGATTTCGGCTATTAAAGTTCTTTCTAGTAGCGAACGCACATGTGAGGAACATTTCGTTCAAAATACAATTCGGGATGCTGCTGGCAGGTTCACCGTTAGTTTGCCGACAAAGCCCGAATACAAAAATTTGGGACGTGATTCTAGAGAAAATGCAATTAAACGCTTCTACGCACTAGAACGAAAATTGATAAAAAATCCAAAAATGAAAGAACAATATGATAGTTTCATGCAAGAATACGAATCATTAAATCATATGATAAACATTGATCCCTATTCTGCCGGAGACAACACAATATATTACTTGCCTCATCACGGCGTCATCAAAGAGAGTAGTCTCACTACAAAGCTACGCGTCGTGTTCGATGCATCGGCAAAAACTGATACTGGGTTATCGCTAAATGACGTTCTTTTGTTTGGTCCAGTACTACAAGATGATTTAATCTCTATTTTGCTCAGATTCAGAAAACACAATTATGTTATAACTGCAGATGTAGAGAAGATGTATCGACAAGTTAACATTGATACAGAACAACGTGATTTACAGCGTATAGTTTGGCGACTCAATCCAGATTGCGAGCTGCAACATTTTCAACTTAACACGATCACGTACGGTACAGCAAGTGCTTCATTTCTAGCTACGAGGTGTCTTCAACAAGTAGCAATTGAGAATCGTGAATCTAACCCAACTGCTTCAGTTGTAATTTTGAAAGATTTTTACGTCGATGATCTAATTACGGGGTCCCATACAATAGAAAATGCACGAACTCTTAAGCATGAAATAAGCGATGTACTAGTCAGTGCTGGGTTTATTTTGCGCAAATGGGCGTCTAATAATAAAGACATATTGGGTGACCGCGAAGATCACACTTCCATTTCACAATATTATATAACCGACGATAAAAACAAAACGTTAGGTCTGATTTGGAGTGCTAATTCAGATTCACTGAATTATAACGTCAATATAAGAGATGGTGATAAACGTGTTACAAAAAGAATAATTTTAGCTTCGGCCGCTCAAATTTTCGATCCTCTAGGATTAATCGGTCCTGTGACACTCATCGCCAAAACCATTATGCAAAGATTATGGCAATTAAAGTTAGGCTGGGACGAATCTGTGCCTATCGACATATTCACTTCTTGGGACGATTTTTGGAAAGAATTGGATATAGTTAACCAAATCGTAATCCCAAAACAAGTAATGCTGAAAACATTTTCAGAAATTCAATTGCACGGTTTCAGTGACGCCTCCGAGACAGCATACGGAGCATGTTTATATGTCAGAACTACTAATACGTCACAAAACCATGTCTCGAGGTTATTATGTGCTAAGTCCCGCGTTGCGCCCTTAAAGTGTGTATCACTTCCACGTCTTGAATTATGCGGCGCGGTACTTTTGGCTAAATTAGTTGAAAAGGTTATCACGTCTCTAGACATAAATATAAATTCGGTTCATTATTGGAGCGATTCAACAATAGTTTTGTCATGGCTAAACTCCGAACCAAATAAACTGAAAACCTTCGTCGCGAATCGAGTCTCGGAAATTCAACAATTATCGAACGCTAATCAATGGCGGCACGTAAGATCGGAATTAAACCCGGCCGATATAATATCAAGGGGAATGCGGCCAAATCAACTTGCATTGTCAACATTATGGTGGCAAGGCCCTACTTTCCTAACGCGAGAATTAGTAGAATGGCCAGAACCATATGTTGTCCGAGATCTAGTCGATTTACTGGAAAGGAAGTTAACAGTAACAAGCTTAGTTTCTGTGAAAACAAATATTAATTATATTTCCGAGCGATATTCAACGCTGACCAAATTGAAACGAGTTTTGGCCTATATTTTAAGATTTGCTAGAAACTGTAAGGGACATGACAATAAGACTGTTGGAAATCTCTCCGTGGCGGAATTAGAAAATGCTTTAGTCCGGCTGCTGAAAATTTGTCAGACAGAAAACTTCCAGGTGGAGATTGAAAGTTTAAAGGGATCAAGATGCATATCAAATTCTAACAGACTTTTGCCTTTCAATCCGTTTCTGGATGATAACAGTTTATTGCGTGTTGGCGGCCGACTACAAAATTCACAATTAACTTATGGAAAAAAACACCCGGTGTTAATTCCAAAAAATCATCCATTAACCAAACTAATAGTTCTTTACGAACATAAGCGTTTACTGCATGCTGGTGCTCAGGCCACGTTAGCGGCTATTAGAGAAAATTACTGGATACTCAGTGGTCGCACGGTGGTTAGAGAGATTTTGCATCGCTGTGTTACTTGTTTCAGATGCAAACCTCGACAAAACATGCCATTAATGGGCGAATTACCTAAGTCACGTATTTTTCCGGCACGACCTTTTTTAACGACAGGAGTAGATTTCGCCGGACCATTTTTATTAAAAGAAAGTAAATTAAGAAACCGAAAATTGACAAAGGCTTACTTGTGTATCTTTGTCTGTTTTGTCACCAAAGCTTGTCATTTGGAATTGGTCAGTGATTTAACAAGTGATTCTTTTTTAAACGCATTAAAGAGGTTCATTTCTCGCCGCGGTTTATGCAAGGACTTGCATTGTGACAACGGTACAAATTTTGTGGGTGCCTCCAAAGCTATTTCCGAAATAATTGCCAGAATTATAAGTGATAACACAGTAGTACATTTTCTCACGGAAGTTTCAATAAAATGGCATTTTATACCCGCGCGTTCAGCTCATTTTGGCGGCCTTTGGGAGGCCTGCGTCAAATCGGCAAAGTATCACCTAACACGAGTTGTAGGTGAAGCGCATCTAACATTTGAGAACTTATATACTGTTATTACGCAAGTAGAAGCTGTGCTTAATTCCCGTCCTTTAACCCCCCTCACGGCCGATCCAAACGACCTTCAAGTACTCACTCCTGGCCACTTCCTCATTGGAGACGCTTTAACCAGTTTACCACAGGCCGATGTAAGAGATGTACCAGAAAATAGGCTAACGCAATACAAGCGACTGCAGCAAATTGTACAACATTTTTGGGCTAGATGGTCCGCAGAATATTTGCACCAGCTTCAACAGCGTAGCAAGTGGAGGCAGCATTCCGTAGAAATCATTACCCCAGGAAAGATAGTAGTTCTCAAAGACAAAAACACAGCTCCACTCAATTGGCAGATGGGACGCATAACATCAGTTCACCCAGGTGTTGATGGAGAAGTTCGCGTAGTATCAGTGAAAACGCGCAGTGGCATCGTCAAACGTGCGATTGCTCAAATTTGTGTTCTTCCCATCGATGACTGATTATGATAACGAACATTTATTTGAACATTATTTTTATTTTTCTCTAACGAAAATACATAGCTTGCTGTTTGTATTTAGCACGTAGGTATTGTAATTGAAAGCTGTTTCTTTCAAGGTGGCCGATATGTATGATCATATTTTAATATTTTGATAGTTAGCCTTGAGAGTTTGACAGTACTAATTTTAATAAGCACCAGGTTTTTTACGTATGTCAATACATCGTATTTATTGAAAAGTGTTTCATTAAAAAATAGAACAAACAAGGAATACATTCCTACAAGGCCTATTTCCTTGTTAAAACACGTTATTATATCATAATTATACACACATCTTTACTTGTTTCAGGATTTAGATTCCATCATCAGAAGATATTCACTCTATAAGTGAGGTGTACATAATCCTTTATGTCAATGATTTCGCCAGTTCACCTGGCACAAAAATATTATAATAAAACGACTAATAAATATAAAGTTCTAAATCACATGTATAATCTATTTAAATAAACTTCCAATACTATGACAATTTGACTACTTCTCAAGCTTTTAGGTGTTGCTCATTATTTCTAATATATTGGTTAATTGGTCTTATGGTCAAAAACATTATTATCATGCTATTATGGTTCAACAAATACAATAAATCCATTTGAAAAACTGAAGATGGATGTCGAAAATATCACTTGGAACAGGGTTACCGCGTCCAAAAACAGTACAGTTCCTATTTCCATCATTCAAATTCATATAAACATTAGGAATGGTGCAATCGTCTTACAGGCTGATATAGATCAATTCAGAAAGGCGCAAAACAGATATTTTGGAACATTCCGGGATTCCTTTAGGTCGATTATAATACTTTCGTTATACCTACTATCACATATGGTGAGGGAAGTAAACATAAGGATTTACGTACAGTAATCCAGTGTTATTTGATTAACGGAACATAATTATGCTGAGTCAAATTGTAACATTCAGTTATGTACAATACTTCCCTTGAATTTCGTATAGTGGGGGAAGTGAAAAGTGCAAACTCACAACGTCATTGTCTGAAAGTAGATACATACTGTAAATTTCATTTGAAAAACTAATGATGAATGCCAAACGTACCACTTGCAAGGGGGCCACCGCGACCCTGAAAATACAGTTCCTGTCTCTACTACTTTGAAACTATTTACAATTTTCCAAATTCACACTCTAACAGGAAGAACGCAATCGTCTCCATGGTAGAATACGTTCGCATACACGAACACACAGACATCATGCCAAAAATAGTCCAGACGGATTCAGAAAGGCTCAAAATGAATATTTCCTTGAAATTCCGAAAATTTTTGAAAATCGATCTAAAACTTTTCTTATACCTACCACATATGGTGAGGGAAGTGAAGAAAAAGATTTACGTTCACTGATCGAGTGTCATTTGATTCAAGAAAATCACAATCATGTTGAGTCAAATTGTAACGGTACAACATTTTTACAAGCTATAGGCAATATAGTTTCTGGATCGACGTTGAATATCTATCGAAGGAAACCGAAATTTTTCTACGAGGTACTCTTCAAGAATTAGCATTAGAAGAAAGAAATCATTTTCGTAGGGCTCAAAGTTTGATTTTTAGATAACAAGAAACTTTACATATTCTCTCATATTCCCAGACGCAGTTTATCCATGACAGGAGTGAATACAGATTGTGGTTATGAATATACAGAGAAAACAGATCAATTCTAAGTATTTTTCGATTTCGTTTTGTTTGTCTCCTAAGCCAAATTAATCAAAACAATCTCATAAATAATCCTTATCGTCATATGAATTTGTCGCTCAGCATCCCACAATGCAATATCTAAAATTGCAACTGTTCTTATCCTAAGCTTTTAGAACTGACACCATTTTATATAGTGGACTGCTAGGGGTTAAAATCGTAGCGCGATTCTATCAATCTAGAAAGCACTCTGATAAATTCATGTGTGTAATAGTCATATATCTTTCAGATCGTTATGATATGAATGATTTTATGTATCGTTCCTTCCCCAGGGTTGATTCATAGACATAATGAAATCATTCCTCAGATATTGGAAATAATTTCTTATCATCCACAATTCCTTACGAGAATGACGTAATATTATGTTTTTGATGTTCGTTATCAAAGATCTAACATCTATTATTGAATTATCTTCAGAGATTAATGGAAAAATCAGCAGCAATACAATTACTTAGCTACATTCAGAAGTGCGTAATATACGTGGAAAATCACTTATTAATAACTGAAATGATGGTTTGTTAAGTTTGAAATGAATATGAATATTGCTGTCAAATCATCAGTAATAGATTTACATAATTTGATTCAAAAGTATCTACCTAAGTAATATACAATTGTTAGCGTACAATATTTTCATAAACGAAACGAGTGGATATCAACAAATATAATAATATTTGTGTGAATTTGGTTTTGGCATATTTCCTTTTGTATGACTTCCAAAAGCTTCGAATACGTCTTACCCATTAATTTTTCACACTCTTGGTAATCTCGTACATGTGTTCTTGTTCTCTAGTTCATTTCTCGTCAGACTACTTCCCAGTGTAGTTTCCGTGATGAACGAGGTTTAGATGTTCTTCATATCAGCTCTGTCCCATTTGGATGATATCCGTTTTGTGAGAATTTGTCTTCCATATTTCATGACTATATCATGTGAGTGAGGAGTAGAAGTATTGAATAGGAATCTACACTACAATATCAAATCATGTTTCCTTGCACCAATTTGATGTTCAAGACCATGAACACATATTTTGATGAGTAGGTAAGTTGTTAAGGAATGTATATAAAGCGGTTCGCAGAATCCTAGTTTACCATTGTTCTACTTAAGATAGCAACCAAATTGCGGGAATACGTATCTAGATCTATGAAATTGATATGTTGCTCGTGTATATTTACACGATTCTTTCTGCATTTTTCTTAAAATCCATGTATTTGAATTCTTTGAATTTACAATCAATACTATTTAATGAATTACCCGATGGAATAACAATTTTTTAAATGACACAATTCAAACGAAAGATAAAACAATTTCTTCTAGAACATATCTTCCATCCAGTTCGTGGAAATTTTGAGGTGTGATATTGCTGGAACTTTAAAGCTATGTGTCTTATTTTAACATAAGCTTAGTTTTTGGGTGCCCCTGGGTAATAAGTTAAAATCTTTCTACCTATGCTTTGTTCTATTTAAAGTTCTCGATTATATCTGTATCAAATTGCTGATGTCGTTACTGTAATGACTTTATGACATTGAAGGCTTATTATTATTATTATTCAAGCTATAGTGAGATTTGAAAAAATGATATGTTCATTTTCGAGAATATTCCTATCTGACTTTGGTCGAATAAATGTAAATGTTCACAAGTTTTCCTGATCCTCTATACCAGGATTCTAAAGAAGTTTCCTTCCGAAACGCACATTTAATATAATGTCTCATAGAACGGGTGCTCGAAATTCCTGACAGTAAATGTTGGAGAAATTATTGGTGTCGTAGCATTCGAAGCAGGCCTTGAAAACGTAGAAGTGGCTTATATTTTATAGCTTTTATAGAGCGCACAATATAATTTCAACAAAAGTTCGGGAGTTTTAAATGACGCGAATACAGAATTATGAATAACAATTCGATGTGTATAGCTGTCGAGGAAGAGGGCGCACTGAATTCGGGGGTGGTTTCTGTCGTAAGGGTTACTACTTAACGATATTGCAAGGGTCGCTTTATTACATTAACAACTCTACTCATTATAATTATAGAGTCGTTATGATGAAACATCGCTTGAAATTAGTGAAACCACTATTCACGTCAACAGAGAATTAATCTTAGGAAAATGAAAAATTGAGAGTGCTCATCTTGTGTGTAGTACTGTTCGGGGGTAGTTCAATTGTTAGAATAGAATTCCTCAGCATTTCGATGGGTTATTCACTACAATAATAATAACTAGAAGCCAGTGACGTAGTATAGGGTTCTGACGTCCTGTACACTGAGAGAAAATATGTTTATCATGAACTATCATTATTCAAACTACTGAATGTTGCAATAGGATGAATTTCCTTCACTTAAGCATCAACTTTTAAAAATGAAATAAAAATCTTTTTAATATACGCAAAATATGTATTAATGTATTTAGTCATTCATTCAAAAGAAATAATTAGTAGTATATAATGATTACAATGCTTTTGTAGTATAGGAATCTTCCATTCCTATACGAGATTACCTAAAATCCCTAAGTTATAGAATTCGACCTTATTTCTATTTAGTAATGTAATTACGTATATGTTTACATCTTGGAGCTGACCCACAAGCAATATGTTTAATATCAATATATTGAACATATTGGCTGGCACAGATACCTTGAAATCTTAGACTAGTTTAACTAGAACAATAACAATAACATCACATTCATACATTCATTCATAATAGATTGTGCATTAGTATTTGTACTATTATTTCGTAGAGCAAGAAATTAAGTCGTTATGGCGTCGAGCTCTACCTTAAGTAAAGTAACTCTTCTCTAAGTGTTGTGGTTTCGATCCCCTATGCCTCCATCAGGACCACAGGTCAGTTTGGGGCAAACCGCCCAACATTAAAAACTGATCCCTACAGGACGAGCGTAATTAAGACCTCTTCCCGACATGGCGATCCATGCCAGTCCCTTTCTTTAAGGGAAGGCAATTTGTATTGGAGTAGAGATGAAAAATTCAAGGATGGAATGGTAGAAAATAATTTTTTTTTGTTGTCCATATCGCCGTACCTCTTCCCCACATGGCGATCTCTACCAGTTTTTTTTCCTTATGGAAAAAAAAATAAGAAAACGAACCACAGGCAGGCATACGGCAGTGATCCTCACATGTAAGAATATGTAGATATAGAAGTGATTCCCACATGGCCGTTCCTATACACATCGCCATATGTGATCCCCACATGGCTATACGTGATTCCACATGGCTTTACAAGGAGACACTATGGATTTGGAAATTGGAAATGGATTTGGAATTGGATTTGGAATTGGAATGGGAACTGGAATTGGAAATTTAAAAATGGAAATTGGAACGCAGACATCGAGGCTGCAAGCGATGGGTTGGAAAAAAAGAAGAAGAAGTCAACCCCTTAGTGTAGTGCTTCGAAATGTGAGTAATGACTGTTCCAGACAATTATAGTTTTATTTTTTTTCTTTTTAGGAGAACAACACGCAAATATGCGCCGCTGTGTGAAATTCAAAATAGTGTATGTTGATACGAATTTTAATTTATTGATTTATTAAGTTAGAAGTATTGAACAATATTGAAGTAATTTCGTAATATTTAAATTGAATATATTGATTATATTATATTATATTGATTCATAAATTTAACAATATTGGAAAAATATCGAAGTAATTTTAGTAGTATATAATTTCTAATGCTTAAATTTAATTGAAAAAACAATTTAAATAGGAAATTACGTTTAAAAGTAAAATATATTAAGATATTGGAATAGTAAGAATAAAATAATCAACAAATAATTACATCATTAAAGCGATAATTATTTAAGTACAGAAATATTATCAAAATTTTTTAATTAATTGGAATTAATTAGAAATTATATTTAAAATATCAAATATTAAGATATAGGAATAGTAGTAAGAATAGCGTAAAGTATTCATCAAATAATTGAAGTTATGTATATATTCATATACTTATTGTTTAAAAATTAGTTAAAACAAATTATATTGCCAGGGAAAATTATCCCACAAAAAACCATCAAGTAAGTGTTACACCAACAATGATGTGGCTAACATATGGTTATTCCAGAACGGAAACCGTTTATTATTATTATATTATAGCATTGATTATGCAGAACTTTTTTGAATATGGTTATAACAATAGGGCAATAAAGTCAGATTATTTTATTTTTGAAGTTGGGAAATCTGACGAGGTTCAAAAACTTTTTTTCACAAGTACTGTTATAGTCATAAATATGACAGCAAATAATTTTGAAACTGAATTAATATAGGTTTAGAATAATGGTTACATATTATTTATAAATGCGATTTGCGTACATTGAAATAACTTCATTTAATCATAATCATAATATAAAGAATTGCAACAAAGCATATTTCATCCATGTTATATAGTAAACATAGTACCAAAAATTTGAATCAGCAAAATAACTGCGAGCGAATAGTTCATTCGATATTTCAAGGGCAATCCAGTGACTATAGGAATGATCACCCGGTACGTCACGGAACAATTGAAATATATTGCTAGACTGAATCAATTGAAGAGCTAAGTGGAAGGAGGAGGTATGTGACAATTTCATGTCTTAACTGGTTTCAAAATGGATGACGGTGGTATGTGTCTGACTAACTTTTGATGCTTACCCTATAACTCTAACACGCATTTTCAAGAATATTATAGTTGATAAAGGGCGTATGTACAATACAAATTTAATGTCCATAATGGAAGAAGGGGGTATGAAACTCAAATGTGAACATACCACCTTCTTCCAATCAGTAGGAAAATGAATATGAGACATACCACTTTCTTCCAACAGACATCTTTTCAGAACGTGTGCACCGAATAGGAAGTTTATGTACCTGAATTACCCATTTATAATGGAATCAAGAGGAAAAAGATTGGTAAGTTTAGCTTCAAGAGCTGAAGAAGGGAGATTGAAAAGAGATTCAATTGAGGAAAAAAAGAATGAATCTGAAAACGTCTAGAAACAAAAAATTCTTTGCACCTAAACAAAAACACTCAAAAAACGGAAACGAAATCCTGATGAGTGGCGTAGACAAAAAGCTGCTGATGCAAGGCAAAAAGGAGAGGCGTACACTAATTACAAAGGTAAACGTATTGCGGCAAAATCTGTTGAAGAAAATTTGTGTCCACAAAAATGCCGTTTGGAATGCAATGGAAAGTGTACTGCTCCTTATCGAAAAGCGATATTTCTCAGTTTTACAAGCTAGATATAAATGCAAAAAATGCATTACTGTTTGGTTCGATTAAAATATGTCCTGTCAAAGGAATGAGGAAGGGGCCGTAAAACATAAGTCAGCAACATTTAGGTATGTCGTAACCGTTGACGGAAAACAAATTTTGGTGTGCAAGAATGCTTTTGCCAGTTTGTTTTGTATTGGGAAAAAAAAGATTGACTTGCTTCAACAATTCATCAAGGGTGGGCTACCTACGCCTAATTTAGATAAAAGAGGTCAACACAAAAACAGACCTCATAAGATAGATGTTCAAGTCGTAGAATATGTCAGGCAACATATCGCGTTGTTTCCAGCAGAGGAGTCACACTATTCACGTTCTAAAAACATCAATAAAAAGTATCTTTCTACCCTGTTGTCTATTTCAAAAATGCACAAACTCTATCTCGAAAAATGTGCACTTGATAATGTTGCTGACACTTTTTATGTCAAAGAATGTAGGTACTTACCGTAATGTTTTTGTCTCCGAATTCAACTTGTCATTTGGTCATCCAAAGAGTGACACTTGTAGCACTTGTGACGCTGGGGAAGCCAATGCAGAACACGTTCAAAAATATCAAGAAGCGTATGAGTCTCTAAAAGCTGACAGAAAAAAAGTCCATAATTCTGATAATTTACCTTATCTGACAATGAAGCTACAACAAACAATGCCGTTGCCTTAATTGAGTACATCTAAAGCATTTTATTTCAGGCAGATGTGGATGTACAATTTTGGAACCCATATTGTAACTAAAGAAGGTGACAAAGCCGTTATGTGTTCATGGACTGAAGATCAGGCGGGAAGAGGAAGTTCTGAAATACTCAGCTGTCTTCCCACGATATTAGAATTGGAAGAATCCGTAAAAAACAAAAACCACCTCATCATTTGGTCAGACTCATGTGCTGGCCAGAACAAAAATTTTCTCTTGATATGTCTGTATCAATACTTGATTGTTAAAGGTATATTTGAAAGAATTGATCATTAATTTCCTGAAGTAGGGCACACATACATAGATTCGGATAGAGATTTTGGGCGTATAGAAAAAAATTTAAGAAAACACCAAAATATCCATTCTCCCGAAGAGTATAGGGAGATTATTGTCAAGACGAGTAGAAGAAACAAAGTAAATAACATGGGGCAACATTTCAGGGAAATCGAAACTCTTGGACAGAATTTGAAACTGTATAACAGGAAAAAAGATGTCAATAAGAATAAAATTAATTTCAGAGATTCTCTGAAGTGGATACGTGTGGAAGAGTATGGCTCATACTCATTCAAAACAACATATGATGAGTACACACCCTTTCAGAAGGTAAATATCTATCACAAACTGAGCGATACCCCATGTTTCAACTCTCAAATTTCAATCCCGAGATTATTAGGGAAGACAGGTTCACTGAAGCAACCTAAAGTTGAAAACTTGAGAGATCAACTGATGTTTATTCCAGATCAGTATAAGTGGTGGTATCAGAATATTTTAGATGCCTATCCCTAACTATACAATCTAATTTGAACGTATAATGTTACTGATTAAATACATGTTTTAAGTCATTTTGTTTTGTTTTGATGTACATACCACCTTCATCAATAACCTAAAGATATATTCAATGACACTGAAATTATTGGAAAAAGGAGGTATGTACAGTAAGTTCTTCATTTTTAGTCAAAATGCTAAAGTGAAAAACCAACCATTTATTATATAAAAGTACATACTTATAGCAATAGGAATATATCGCAAAATTGAAATTCTAGTGCTACAGTAAAAGTAGATAGTTTGAAACTTCTAGAGCTAATATCTCAAAATAAACTTTTTGTAACATACTTCTTTCTTCCACTTAGCTCTTCAATTACATATATATGTGATAGAAGAAAGTAAACGGAAACTAAGAAGATGAATTGTAGTATTGAAGTATATACAGAAGAGTATATAAAGGTGAAATGGAGATAAATTGTAACATACGTAAGTCTGCAGCTTTGATCCGCATATGACTTAGGTACGTTGTGGAAAAGTATGACAGCAGTAATATGAGTTGCAAATGATTTTTTTTTTGATTTACATGAAACTACACTTTCGATCGGCATTGTACCTAAGAGCATTGTTGAGAAATGTAGTCAATTTGTGTAAAAATTTCATTATTGCTGAAATCGGCATAATGATGAATTCCAAGGATGAGGAATTGATAAGCGCTTCGAAGAAAAAAAAAAGGAAATAAAATCCGCCGGTATTAAAATAGGATTGAGAATAAATGTTATACCAGACGTAAAACATAATATATAATATATAATGATACAATAGGGTCTTCGTAATTTGAATGAATTCAAATTACGAAGACCCTATTGTAGGAATAAAAATAATAGATTGTCCAGTTAATTATGGAAAAAACCAAATAATAATTTTAGAAGTTAACTTAACCCCTTCATGCCCAACGGTTATAAAATTGTATTAAACTAAGCAAAGAATTCTAATACAATTTTCAAAGAATAATTTCGAACAAGAAATGATCGATTTTATTAAAGAATTCATCGTACCTAGAGTTAAATATTAAATCTATTTTGAAGAAATGATTTATGAAAAATGTAGCACAGTACTCCAAACTCATTTCAAAAATTCGGAAATACAAATGATAAAATGCGATAAGAAATTAATTGAAGTTTGCGATGACAACGAATTGTTTCAAATTATTCAAAACTACCACGAAGGTGAAACAAATCATAGAGGTGTGGATGGAACTGAAAATCAAATAAAAAGTCGATATTATTGGCCGAATCAAGGTAGATCTATTCAGAGTTATATTAATAAATGTGAAGTATGTCGAATCACAAAATATGATAGGAAACCTCTGAAACTAAAATTGAATATCACACCTACGGCAATAAGACCTTCCCAAATTTTACATGTGGATAGCATAAGCTTAGGAAATGCAAAATTTCTCACTGTTATTGACTCATTTTCAAAGTATGCACAAGCTTATAAGTTGAGTTCATCAGAAGGTATAGAAGTTGTTAACAAACTTTTTAAATACTTTACACACCATGACATTGCAGAACAAATCATTTCGGACAATGGATTAGAATTTAAAAATTCATTAGTGAAGGAATTATTAGAAATTGACAAAATAAAATTACATTTTATTAACTCGCAACATCCCGATTCAACTGGTTTGATAGAACGCTCTCATTCCACGCTTATAGAACACATTCGGTTATTGAATAATCAAATACAATATAAAAATGACTCCATTGAATCTAAAGTCAACTATGCGTTATTAGCATATAATAATCCTATTCATTCCGTATCTGATCTAAGACCATATGATAACCGCACATCTGGAAACAGAATCACCTTTTAATATAGAGACTGAGAAGCAAATAATGAACAACTATATCATAAGTCATAAAGACAAGGTTAAACTTTTATATGAAAAAATTAATAAAGATATCCAAGAAAAGAAAACACACGTCATTAATAAAATGAACGAGACAAGAGAATCTTTACAAGATATTTCCAAAATTGTACATATTAAAAATAGACAAAAACAATGAAAAACGAAAAATAAATATAAAACTGAAGATCTCAAAAACGTTAATGCTGATTTAAAGACAGCATAAGTAATACCAACACATCATAACACAGTAGAAAATATCCACTTGTCTAATATTAAAAGACCTACTAAGGAAACTCATAAGTTTAAAATTATTTCAGGTTCCTCTCAATCGAACAAGGAACAGAAATAAGAAACATCACCCAAAATATAGGGATACTCCCAATCAATCTAGGTCCTACAAAACTTCAGCGCACTGAACATACCTTTGTTCATTATTTGGACGTGAAACCCCTCTATGAAGAATTTAACTACTTAAATTTATGTTATGATAATCTCAAGCTAGATATTCAATGGACAATACACTCATCACTAAGGCAGTAGATAGTCATGATAAAATAATTAGATTTGGTCAATCGCTTATCAGAGATAAAATGAATAATTTCAATGCACACACGGCTATTAGAAATAAAAGAGGTTTGATAAATGGCTTAGGAACCATTATAAAGACATAAACGGGAAATTCAGATAAACAAGATGGAGAGAGAATTGATAAAATATTAAAACATATTCAATCTAATCAACAACAATTACATTCCCAGCTAAAAATGCAATACTTCGTGAATAATCAAATTATTAAACAATTCAATAACACAATACAAGACATTCTAATCAGTTAACTACATTATTTAATACTATATTTGAGATTTGGCAAGGTATAGAAAATTCGGTTACATTTTGTAAATTAAAGATTTTACATCCTTGTATTTTAAAGACTAATGAGTTATTTTCAGAACTACAGAGAATATCAAATTATTATAAGGAAAACTTCCCGTTTGGATTGAAATATAAAAATATTTTAGACTTTGAATCAATTATTAGAACCAATTGTCGAATAGAATCAAATCGCATCAGTTATTTCTTATCGATACCAATTGACTACGAGCAAGAGTTCGAACTTCATTATTTACATTCTGTTTCGACAAAATACAAGTCAGAATTCGTTTCCTTAATATCAGATGTCAGATACTTATTAAAGTTAAACAACATAATCAAACCTCTAAGCGATATTTGTACCAAAAACAAAATCTTCCAATGCCCTTGCTACTTGCAACTCAATCAGCGTACATCATGTGAAGAAAACATCCTGAATTTCGGAAACTCAAGCCAATGCCAATTTATTGAATTAAACATTCAAAACAACCACATAGAAATAATTCCCGAAATAAATCAGTACTCGGGCGTATTTCCGACTCAACCAGTGATTAATAGTAAATATCAAAAACAATCCGATTCGAGGACCCTAATTGGAATCGTTCTCATCAAAGAAAATGGGTTTAAAACAGTCTTTGATAATCAAGAACTGAGTTAAGTGGACAAACCTATGGGAAGCCTGTTGTTATCGATAATCTTCGAATGGAAATAGAACATACGAAAATTGCCAATTTTAGCATAAACTTGAAAAATTTGAAACTTGGAGAAACTCCGTTAAATCCGGCGATTCCTATTATAGAGGAACCAATTGGTAATTATCATATTCCGAGTATCTGTACTGTACTTTTATACTTGGGCATCATTTTGGCAATAATTTACTCTTCCAAGAATTGGATCCAGAAAATAAGACAACTTATTGATAATCCACGAACTGACGTCGAATTACAAGAAAGAAAAGTTCACCTTTCAGCGGAAGCTTCATTCTAACAAGGGGGGAGTTATATAACTAATTCTTCGAATAAATAGCAAACGTTGTGATCTGAATCAGCGTTATTGGACCCATGCGGACGGTAGCGATTCCAGGACATGTTATGAGATGTATTTCATTCTGTTAGATATTAGTTTAGTCTTAATCCAACTTTCATATTGTAAACCCCTTTTATAGACAATAAAATTACTTCTTAAAAACCTATTTCCAATAGTTCGAAAGTTGAGTTGTATATATCCACGTATAATATCCACGTGAAACATAATTTTTATTCGAATTTTTTAATTTTTTTATTGTATTTATTGTAGAATTACATTCTCAACGTCTATTTGTCTATTTGTTTCATTTTAATTTATTTTATTTTGTTCTCTTGATGTCAGTTGGAGCATTCCCAAAACGTTTCACTTTTATCGATGTTAGATTTGTAACAACGCAATTTTTTTTCGATGGCTCATGTTTTTTAATTTGAACTCTGTTTATGTATTTCAGGAGGATTAGAATAGTTTGTATGTATCAATCATCTTGATTTTTTTTCCTTATAGTCTTACTACATGAGAGGAAAACCTATACAGGGTGTTCCATCTCAGACGAGCCACCCCGTATATTTCTTATCCCATAGTGATAAGTGATTGAGGGACATCTTTTGACGTATATTTGGGGCTTGAACGAGCAACCCCCTAATAGGGGGCGCTCCAACCCCTCAACATTGAATAGGGGAGAGGGGTTGAGTGATACGTCATTTGAAAGGTCTTGGAAGCCTCTTTACAACGGTGTATGAAAAACGTAAATTTGATGAACCGTTTTGGCTCAAAACTAATTTTGTTGCTCTAATGCGCCACCTTGAATATTTTGATTATTTGTACAATATACAAGCTCATTTTTATTAAGCCTTTTTCACAAACTTAAACAATCTTCAAAAAATCACATTCGTAAGAAAATTGAATTGTGTTGCCATGCTTACAATGAAAAAAATTAAATCTGCGTGTTTAAATCAAATGTTCAAATTGTCCTCCATTGACTTCCATACAATAATACATTTTTTCAAACTGATAAATAAAAAACAGCAAAACATTCCCTTATGTTGCCTTCATTTTTTGTTCTTAGAAGGTGTTAATCTGGTTTTAACGTTTCTTCGATCATTTCATGATTTTAATCAATCTGTTGAGTTACTACTTTGCTGATTTGTTTGAAATTTCAAAAAATATGGTGTACACATTGCAAGAACGTGTTGAGCTGGTTAACCTTTATTACCAAAATCAAAATTATGCCCGAGCGGCTGTAAGGATATTTAACGAAAACCCCTGAACGTAGCGTTCGCCATAAGTACGTAATGGAATTGATTTCAACATTTGTGGAGACGGGTTCAGTAATAGATAAAAAAAAGGGCACCCATTGGAATTGTTAACGATGAAGGGGCAGCTGCGGCGGTATTGGGACATGTCCAACTTATGCCAAACACGCAATCTGTACGACAACTTTCTGCAGCTTCCGGTATCAGCCAATTTAACGTTTTCAGAATTTTACATAAACACAAGTTCCATCCGTACAAAATTAAATTAATTCAGGGATTAAATGATGATGATTGGGATCGAAGGCAAGAGTTTTGCGAAATTATGTTCGAGCGTATCAACAATAACCCAAATTTCTTGTACAACGTTTGCTTTTCTGACGAATGCACTTTCATAGTTAATGGAGAGGTTAACCGGCATAACTGTAGAATTTAAAGCGATACAAATCCTCATGTATTTCGAGAAGCTCACACTCAACATAAGGAAAAGCTAAACGTTTTGAGAGACCACCTAATTGAACCTCTGTTTATTCCTGGTAATTTAAATGGCGAAATTTATCTCGAAATGTTGGAAAATGCGATTGATCCGTTATTAACTGAACAATTAGAAAACGCTCCTCTACTACTTGAACAACAATTGCATTTCCAACAAAGCGGAGCTCTTCCTCACTACGCCGCTCCAGTTCACCAATACCTCAATTTGCAATACCCCGGTCATTGGAATGGAAGAAGAGGTCCTATGGAGTGGCCTGCTTGATCTCCTGACCTGAACCCTCTGGACTTCTTCTTGTGGGGACATCTTAAGTACAAGATTTTTGTGACTCAGCCTGAAAATTTGGACGAACTACGCTAACGAATTGTAAATGAGTGTCGTCAAATATTTCCAATTATGCTGAACCATGTTAGAGACGGTTTCAAGTCAAGATTGTATTATTGTATGGAAGTCAATGGAGGACAATTTACACATTTGATTCAAACACGCAGATTTAATTTTTTCATTGTAAGCATGACAACACAATTCAATTTTACGAATGTGATATTTTGAAGATTGTTTAAGTTTGTAAAAATGGCTTAATAAAAATGAGTTTATACATTGTACAAATAACCAAAATATCCAAGGTGGAGCATTCGAGCAACAAAATTAATTTTTGGCGAAAACGGTTCATCAAATTTACGGTTTTCATACACCGTTGTAAAGAGGCTTCCCTTTCAAATGACGTATAACTCAACTCCTCTCCCCTATTCAATTTTGAGGGGTTGATGCGACCCCTATTAGGGGTTTGCTCGTTCAAGCCTCAAATATACGTCAAAAGATGTCCCCCAAACAAAATCATTCGACGTGTTTCGGCAGATTTTCCCACTCACTATGGGATAAGAAATATACGGGGTGGCTCGTCTGAGATGGAACACCTTGTATGTTCGAAAACCGTCGTGTGAACCACCGGTGGAATATTAGAAGAGGGGAAAAACATTCAAAGTCTTCTTGGAAGCTTGGAGGCTATGATCATGAGAAGAGACTTCATTAGGCGAAGAGTTCCCTGACTCCACCGTTAGATAGACAAATTAAGTCTGATGGGAAGAAGTTGGGCAGGTGTCGAGCTTGAAAATGAAGGGTTGACTAGATTGGGCTCGTCTAGTCCGCCTATCTGGAATCTCTGGTGATGGTATAATCAACACTGAATTAGGAAATAACTATGGAAGAGGAAGAGATCGACCAGCTGTCTATGGGGTTCTAGAGAGGTCAATGAATTTGTGAGTGACATCATGAATAAGGCGAATAGCTCTCTTCTTAGCAAAATACAAGAGCTTCAGCGTATGTTTGAGGACTGAAGTCCAAACATGTGGATAGTACTGTAGGACTGGTCGAGTCTGTGCTTTGTAGATCATAAGGAGCTGCTAGGATGAAAAGTAGCTGTGAGTACGGAATAGAAAACAATGTTTCAGTGAAGTCGTTTGCGCAATGGACCTAACATGATCGTTGCATAAGAGGGGACTGTTGGTGGTAATACCGTGCATAGATGTGGAAGATGACATCATTATATTCGGGGGGTGTTGGATCAGGCATTGAGTACTATGAACTCTAGAGGCTATTTGACTTTTGCGATTATTCTCATGTTAGCAGTTCTATTGTAACTGCAAGTACAATTTTATAAAAATTTGCTGGATTCGATCCGGAAAAATCAGATTTAGATTATAAGTTACGAAAATAATAATTGAGCTTCCAGATGGTGGTTTCTCCGAGTATCTGTATATATCTTGTTCCTGAAGTTTCAAGAGTTTTCTTGAAATTTTTCTCTCCTCAAGGCAGAGATCAACGATAATCTCCACAAATCTGTCATCAAATGAACACTCTCTGTAGCATTCTTAGATTCTTATAATACTCTTGATTGGTTGATTCTCGACAAAAATACTGAAAGGAAAATTATTCATACCCATCATAATGTTAGTAAAATAACAATCACAGGCAGATTCCTAGAGAAATTTCATGTTCGATTGATGGAATGATTGCGCACTACATTTTCATAACCGAAGTATCTTACTGTGAAGATAGCAGTAGAAACACATTGAAATATATTTGCGTATACTGCCAAATTTGCCTATTTTTCGGAATAATTCCTTAGATCGCGATACGAGCAAAGTCAAATTATCGGTTGCCAAAAATATGTTTTATTTCGGCATTTGTTTGAGGTAAATTCTACATATTTTTGGGAACACTAGCTTAGTATACTAAAATTTGGCATTTGAGGAATTACGGCTTGCTTAGTTCGCGAAATGCGTGAATCAACTTAAACCAATCCCGAAATAGAACATATTTTCAGCAACCGATTATTTGGCTATGCTCATATCGTGAACTGATTATTTATTCCTGCGAATAGGCGAACTTGATACACTGAATAAATGAAGAGGAGGTATTTCGCATGAGGGCTTATTAAAGTTGATTACGCAGTATGATTTATCATATTATTATTTACATATTCTAATTTTCTGAATGTTGTATGTTATCTTTTACGTGTGCTCCATAACCTACACTACACCATATAATTTGTTGTCCTATGAACAAAGGTTATTTCCATTTTATTTCGATATGTACAAGTTTCGTTAACCAATTTATACTTTTAGGTGTTGCATGAAAAAGCTGTAATGAACTAAATGTTTATATTCCGTTTCCTGTGAACTTTCCAATCAAATTTAATAGATACAATTTCGGTAAACCATGAATTACAGTATATGATCAATTTTTCGTGACATTAGTTGTAGTAAACAAGTCTATAAAGGAGATTCACCGATATCTCTTCGGTAGGGAAACTTTTGTGAGGGACTTTTATTCACTTCTTTCTGTAGGATTTCCGTTTGCTGACGCACATCCGTTTGAGACAGAAACTGTTTAGTGAGCTATAATATGAACCCCTTTTTGCGATGACTCGATGATATTTTTCTCATTTATAATTATTTACATTTCATATTGATTCTTCTACTCTGAATAAAATTCATGAATATCGTGAGTGCAGCCAGCTATTTCAACCAACTTTGAGCAATTATTTGAAATAACGGGTGACAAACCTTTTCACGTCCAGTTTCATCTGAAAATCTTGGAATTTACCTAATGTGAGTCAACTAACGTATTTATCTCATACAAACCATTGTCTAGTGATACGTAATTGGACCGACGCCGAAAGCTGAAATGAAAACGTTCATAAGTTCAGAAATAGTTCATAAGCTATAAGATTAAAATATCAATAGAATTGTCATAACAAAAATATATAACAAACAACTCCAATCATATCCACTGAATACAATGGTACAATGCACCAACTTGCTCGAGAAAACTATTGTGTATGCTTAGATAATAAGTCATTATCTTGAGGAGAACACACTTTTTTCTATCGCTTTCAATATTATTGCTTAAATTGCTGAAGTTTGGCTTCCTGAAGACAAACATGTAGAAGGCGATCCACCCTATTGGGAACATTGTTATTTTTCATTGTTGAGTGCAAAATTAGTTTTTTTTTTGGTAATTTTTCACATCTAAAATCCTATATTAACGTTCAATTTTCCTACAATTTGTGGTAAACAATGGAGGAGTCAAACGTTTCCATTTTCTCTCAGGGATTTTGAAGGCTAAATGTTTTTTAAATTGAATCAATCGAAATCGAATCGAATGATGAAAAGAAATTATCTTGTCTAAAAGACTTTTTTCAGGTCGATTGATGGCGGTACAGTTCGGACACAATATATTTTGGAAAATGTTATGGACCATGAGCTCATCAGTGTTAGGAACTCAATTTTCTGAAATCACAACTACTCTAATCAGAAGTTCAGAAATAATCTCTTGCATTATGTAGTAAGTAGTAAGACTAGAATTTTGAGCTTGAACTAGACCTTACTAAAAATATCAACGTAATAAGACTTACCATCAAAGATTCCAAAGTTGCAAAATAAAATCCTTTCCTTCTGATGAAGACTTCAGCCACTCACAATTTTACACACAAGCCCTCGAGGAAACGTCAAAATACTTTGGAGAGCTTCGTCGACGGAACCACGTAGATGGTCGTGACAGAATAGATTGCAATGGGTTCTCACAAAATTCCACCGGAGATTCCTATTCACAAAATTATAATCTTATGTTCTTATTTAAAGGGAATTACATTCCATCTATTATAACTTTTATAATAAGATACCAATAAGACTAAGTTAAGACTCAAAAAACGGAGTGATTATTATTTATTTGATATTAAATATCACTAATATTATTGTCTACGAAGGTATACAAATTGTCTCAGTCTCCCACCAACTAGTCTCAAGTTGCTTTTTTTTACTTAAAAATTCGATTTTCTTACAAAAATGTATTTCACTCTCACCAATATTTCTTATATACCTGTACTTTCAATTGCAGGTATTACATTTTGAAAATATTGAAGGAAATCGTTCAAGGAACTCTTGCTCTGATGGACTTAATTCAATCAACCCTATATGTACTAAGAGAATGGTGCAATAACAAAGGGCTGAAGATTAACTCTAAGAAAACAGAAATTGTCGTTTTCACCAGAAAGCACAAGATAGTACTCTCCAGAGGACTTATTCAGCAGGTCAGGTAATTAACATCAGTGACCAAGGCAAATACCTACTAGTCATCTTAGAAAAGAGATTCCATTCCAACTATTCTGTTCGGAATAAATATAAATGGATACGGGCATTCGATGAACTAAATTCAAATCCTATCAAATAATGGAGAATAATGAATGTAAATAAAGTACAAAATAGGTAATTATCGATTACGTACAATAGGTTGTAGTAAAATTTGATGAATAATGGATAATTTCGATGTTGAACAATGACTCAAGTAAAATGTGAATAGGAGAAATATGTTCAACGAGGAATAAAAGATGAATTCCCAATCAGCCCTCCTAAAACTATTAATTGATTTCTGCCAACTTATGTGAACTGATTAACTCCACAATACTGTAAAATGGAGATTTCGAATGTTAATTAAATGTTTTACATTATGGAAGTTGATCTTCTTCCTCTCACACATTACTAATTTCAAATATTTCTGGTAAAACATTGTAGCGCACATAAAACTAAAAACTTATATTATCTCAATAGTTACCTATGACTATTACCTATAGTCTCGAGCAGTTATTTAATGAACCAACACGGATCCCTGATAATAACTATCATTATGACAATACGTTTGACTTATTCCTCACTGACAATCCAGATCCTCATGAAGTAAAGGTCCGTGCAGCATTGCGAAACTCTGATCATTCACTCATCACTACGACCTGTCCCTATCTCTCCAACACCTCCACGCACATTTTGGTATTACAACTCCGACTGTCACAGAGATCTCGGATATCAGGCTAGGAATGGACACTTATACATACACCATACCAACAAATTACCGTCATCTGGTGAATGACGATTCAATAAAATCTGTTCTAGGCCGTCGCTTCAGAACAAACAACATACCGTCGTTGGCGCAGCTACTCATTTCTGAAGACCAAAACAGAATATGTTGAAGTCAGAAGTATGTGCAATGAAACAATAAACGCTTCGAAAGAGGCGTATAATGCCAAAATAAGATCGAAACATATCAAGTGCCCAAACGGCTCTCGTTCGTTTTGGACTTTCACTAAACAAATTGGTAGAAATTTCATTCCCAGTTCATTCTCACTCCTAACCAAAGATGATGGCAGACTGGCCACTACAAAACAAGAAAAAGCCAACCTTTTTTTTGCTGGAATGTTTGCAGCAAATTCCACTTGGGATCTACAAGGGTAGGACCTTCCTAATGTTGCTGCCATCTATAGCCATATGCCTGAAATTGTCTTTCGTCAGAGCACAATTCTGCTTGATCTCAATACCAAAAGTCTATGTGGCCATACGGAATTCCACCTGTTGTTCTCAAGGAATGTACA
This sequence comes from Endomychus coccineus, assembly GCA_958510875.1. Classification (NCBI taxonomy): domain Eukaryota; kingdom Metazoa; phylum Arthropoda; class Insecta; order Coleoptera; family Endomychidae; genus Endomychus; species Endomychus coccineus. The sequence continues at coordinate 93,178,422 of OY294068.1, forward strand.
CCACTTTTTACAGGTTGCTTACCATTTTATACAAAATTCTTGTGTTTATTTCCAGTTGTGAAATAGCTAGAGTCTGACCAATTCCAAAAAAAGGAAAGAAGACCATCCCTAATAATTATAGACCCATAGTAATATTATTTGTGATGGTGGAAGTAATCAACATCGAGCTCATCCAATACCTAGAGAGCTCCAAAATCGTGAATTACCGGCAATATGCGTTTCGTCAGCAGAGTTCAACAGGAGACCCGCTTGCTTGCGTAACACATATATGACAAAAATCTATTGGAAAACATGGTGAATTTCTAGCTGTAGCATTGAATATCTCCAAAGCATTTGATCGAGTCAGGCACCAAAGCCTTCTTGGGAAACTTCCGTCATATAGTTTGCCGCCTCAACTTTGTCGCCTACAATCGAGTTTTTTCTCAGATAGAACATCACATGTGGTGATTGTTGGAGTATCCTCCGATGTGGAGTCTATCAACGATGATGTTCCACAAGAATCTGTGTTGGCATCAACTTTATTTCTGTTCCATATAAACGATCTGATGAGATTACCAACTGTCCCGTCAACAGTTATGTAGATGATGACACACTTCATACCGCTTTCTCATCTAGAGCCCTTATACCATCCAATGAAGCCAGAGGAGAAGGACAGAGATAGGTTAACGCAATGAATGGAGATATGTAAAAGATTTTGAAATGAGAAGCTGATAATCTAGTAGAGTTTGATGCAGCCAAAACTCAAGCTTGCGTCCTATCCAAGAAGAGGGATCCCACAATCCCTAATATGATAATGTCAGGTGCAATTATTCCAAATCACCACTAACAGCACCCTCTTATGGGGCAACCATGTGAGGTCCATTGTGAAAACCGGTTCACAAAAACTGTATTTTCTATTCCGTGCCAAGAACTACATCACATCCCAGCAGCTTCTCATAACCTACAAAACACAGATTCGACTTATCATGGAGTACTGTTTACATGCTTGGAATTCGGCTCCCAAACATACGCTGAAGCTCTTGGATTCTATCCAGAAGAGAGCTTTCCTGATTGATGATGTCACGAGTTCATTGACCTGCAACGAAGCTCAAAGTTTAATTTATTATTCGGTTTTGGTCAAGTAGCAAATTGCGTTCAACGCTTGTAAATTTCCGGATAAGTGATGGGTATTACTTTAAAGGAATTGCGTGTGAAGTTATATGATTCATCAGCTCCGATTATGCCTTCTGTGTATAATCATAAAGTTCTAATGCTGGTTTTCTACTACACCTAATAGTTCCGAATAATCAAAATCAGTTCAATAAACGGAATGTACATAGTATGCATTCATAGCTGTTATATAATTTGCAGGCTAATGTGGAAAAACTACGTACAAGCAAAAACCCACTATAGGAATCCTCACCTTGCATGAGTGGATTTGGTGGAATAACATGAGCGCGAATTTTAGATATGGAATAGCGTCACTGTAAAGCATTACTCGAGGCCACGGCACAAAATAAGGACCTGGTAGTGAAGACTTGACCAGAACCTCGGAAAACATATAAAAGACAGACTGATCAAAAAATATAGAGATACAAAATATAAAATTATTGCTTCCGTGTGCTCTCATTTCAATTGTCCAAATTTGTAACACTATTCTGTGCTTAAGTGAATTAACATAAGGTAAATGATAGCTTAGTTTTTTTCTCCTGCATTACGATATATTGCATTCCGCGGTTTGTAATGCTAGGCTTGTGTATCCCGTGGATGGTAGATGTAAATTATTCATCCCCGATTCCGAACTGTTGAATAGTAATTAAAGACCGACCATATAGTAAAAAAATAGATATGTTGTAACCGTTTTTTTTATCGATTGATCTTCTTTGTATTTCCACCTGAGTAGATTGTTTGTATTAAATACCGTTCAATGGCATTCAATAATTATTATCCGAGTGTACTTCTTTGAATATATTTAATATTTGGAATTCCTAGTTTTATTCACTTATTTCTGCTTTCAATGAGCTAAGATTGAGAGTATTTATTGTATGTATAAACTATTGTTTACATTCATAAGATGAAACATGAAAATTATATATTAAGATATGTATATAAAGAAAAATTGAAATGTTTGTAAGTAAATGTAGTTGATAATGTATATGGAACACATGATGGACTTAACAAATCTGAATGGAACACAGAATGGACGTGACAAATCTGAGTGGACATGTATGACATGTATGCAATACAAAATTTACATGAACCCATCCAAAACTATTTAGCGGGTAAAAGCTAGCGGCACATTGCCAAAAACACTTTATTACAACTGGCATCGGTCGCACGGGGCATGCCCCAAATTAAAAAGACCGAGATAAAATGTATAAACTCTAACTTACTCGCAGCGAGCTCTTCGCGGCATATGTCAAAATGATTTCGTTCTATATTACATAGGACGTCTGGCGTTCATGCAATTATGTTTTTAGATAATTCGAATCTTCTAATTTCCCGAAGTCCAAAGCACTAAAGGCTTCTGAGTGTTACAATATTCGTATGAAATTGCAAAATTTCGCACTTTTAGAAACTTCAAATTAATTATAACATAATTATTTCAAACGTAAAGTGAGACACACGTTTTAGATTCCACAACTACCCTTGACCAAGATAATTTTTGATATCCCGGTAGATAGGCGGAGCTCAAGCTAGTCACCCATCCATTGTCAAGCACGACCTAGCGAACTTCTTTCTACCAAACTTCATTTTCAATCTAACAATGAAATAGTGGAACTCTTTGCCTAGTGAGGTCTTTCCCTGTGCCTATAACTTCCAAACTTCCAAGAGAAATTCGGAGGCCTATCTCCCCTCCCATTATTCCACCGACGTTCTCCGAACATTATAGGTTTCCCTCTCATGTAGTCAAAGTATAAAAAGCTTCTGAAGTGGTATCAATTTTAATTTAACACCAGTTTAGAATCAATATCAATAAAGTATCGCCAGTGGAAAAAAGTTGTGATAATAGTACAAAAAGAAACACGTATAACAATTAGGGAAAATTTCGTATTTGTAATGTTGAGCTTACGAACAGAGCTAGTTTGAGAAAATTATAACAAAAGAACGTTAGAAGAAGATTGAATACCCAACTTTAGGGCAACTATTGCTTAAGAAATATCTCTGATTGCCTTGCTCTGAAATTTTCAAATATATGTTCATTATTCACATTTATAATATTCGCAGATAGTACGAACATTGCTGGAAATCGAGTTTGAAATCTAAAATTGAAACTCGATACCTACTTTCAAGAGACAAACAAATTGGGGAGATTTAGGAGGATCTGGATGTGAAATTCCGGAATGTTGACAGAAACAATTGTACTGGTATTTGGATATGTAGATTGTTATTGGATTTTGTATAAACACTTTGATATTTATCAATTTTAACCTTAATTAACTTTATTCATCAATTCAACCCCATCTGTAGTCATGAACCTCAAGTTAGATTTTTGAGTACTAAACAAATCGACTATGAGTTGCATTCGTAATTTGAAATATAGAGGCCAGATATTGTCAAAGGTCAAAATTTTGGGTAGAGTAGTATCAAGAAGTAATATACCGATAATCCATCCAGAATTTACACTCGATAATTAAATTGACATGATAAATCAAATATTAATAGGAGTAACCGGGTTTATTTGGTGTAAGGATGTGGCGACCTCACCACCCAGGTGTGTTGCTCTTAGACAACACATCTGCAGTCAGCCAAGACCCTAATCTAAAGCTGTGGGAACCAGTGGCTAGGGATGAATGGCACCGGGGTCTTTAAAATACTATCACTAACGGGGCCTCCGAGAAACGGGGTGAAATCTTGGAGTAATCAGCCTTAGTCCTGTGCGTGGGGGCACCGCAGGACTGGACCAACCCCTTCCCCCATACTCGTGAGAACCAAATGAACAAGATTATAAAAACAAAAAACCCGAGGAGATGTCAGGTAGTTCCGACTCAGACTCGAAAATAAGCACTATCAAGGAAGCAATGGCCTATGATGGTGAAAACACAAGAGGGGAGGAATCTATGAAAGTAGACGACCTCACCTCAACAACAGTGGGAAGGACTGCCGAGCAGTCGGCAGAAAACAGGACCACTAGCAATATTACTGAGGGAATCAAGATGATATATCTCAGGAGAAGAAAATGGCTACCGGGACTTGGACGGCAGAAAAACTTGCGAAACTGGAAAAAGCGGAACAGGACACAATAGAGGAACTCTTTAGAGTACACTTTCCTAGAACTCAAATAGTTCAGACACCTGCTAACCAGAGAACAAACGGCCTGGACACCTTGATACAAGGATCCAAGGAGAGTTGGAGAATGGCTGAAAAGGTGGTGTCCTATGACAAGGTTCAATTGGCTATCAACTTATCCAAACCATATAAATCACCGTGCTCGGACGGGATTTACCCGGTACTGCTGCAGAAGGGGCCAGAACTACTGCATATCAGGCTCTACAATGTATATAGGATATATTCCGGCATCATGGAGGAATATTAGGGTTACTTTTATTCCGAAACCTGAAAAAACTGAGTCACCAAGACCGATTAGTCGTATGTCATTCGAACTCAAGACTCTAGAAAAGCTAGTAGATAGACACATAAGGGACGGGGTTCTGGTAGGACGACCAGTGCACAGCAACCAATATGTCTACAGGACTGGCTGTTCAACAGAAACAGCACTCCATCAACTTGTGGAAAGGGTGGAAAATACGCTGGAAAATAAAGAAATACTTCTAGCGACTTCCCTAGACATAGAAGGAGCTTTTAACAATACCTCAATTGATTCAATTATCAGGTCCCTCAAACAAGGAAGAATCGGAGAACCATGGGTGGCCTGGATAGACTCAATGCTGAGGAACAGGATGATACATGCAACCACAATGGAGGAGATCGTAGTGGCCCTAGTGACCAGAGGATGCCGCAGGGGGTGTACTTTCTCCACTCCTGTGGAACCTGGTCGTGGACGGGCTACTGAGAACCCTTCAGGACAAAGGATACAGAACCCTGGGATATGCCGACGACATAGTGACCATGGTACAAGGAAAATACAACTACACGGTCAGAGATCAATTGCAAAAGGCTCTGAACCTGGTAACAATATGAACGGATTCAGAGGGACTGAATATAAGTCCCCACAAAGCCACCATAGTAACATTCACTCGTAAACGCAAATTAGAGGGCTTGGGACCTCTGAAGATTCGAGGAGAAACTGTACAGATGGAAGGGCAAGTCAAATATCTCGGGGTGATACTAGCCTCGGAACTGACTTGGAACCAACATCTGGGAAAAGTAATTCAAAAAGCGGAGACCTCATTACATGTGGTCAGACGCTCATTCGGGAAAAAATTGAGGCTACGACCGAACATGCTCTACATGACAAGACTGACCCAGGTCCAGAGACTTGCAAAAGTCTTGGTATCACAGAGGCTCCGAAATCTACGCCCACTGCAGCAATGAGAACACTACTGGGACTACTACACTACTACTCCAATTGGTAATTCAAGGAGAGACCAGGGACGTGTTAGGCATGAGAACAGATCACATTCCAAAGCGATACCCTCTTAACAACACATTAAGGGTCTCAATATCAGAAAGGACTGAATGGGAACATACAAACCTGGGCGACATTCTTCAGGAAAAGATCTGGTATAGAGAAGGATCTAATACTGGAAAAGGTGCAGGTGCAGGAGTATATTCAAGAAATCCAAAGACTGGCTTGAGCTATTCATTGGGTGAACACACCTCTGTTTTCCAAGCAGAGGTATATGCAATCCTCCAATGTGTGAAGAAAAACAATCGGAGAGCCATCGACGATGAGCAGATCCACTTATTGACAGACAGTCAGGCTGCACTCAAGGCAATGAGAAGTCAGGAAGTGACATCCTGTCTGGTATGGACATGCAAAAAAGAACTTGACATACTGGCAGACCGAAATCGCGTTAAGCTGATTTGGGTGCCGGGACATCAGGGAACGACAAGCAACGAAAAAGCCGATGAACTTTCTGAAAAAGGGTCGGAGAACGCTCCAGATCCAGAACATACCATGGGGGTACCAAAACGTACAGCACCAAGGTCTGTAGAAGACTGTATCATGGAAAACCACAAAGAATACTGGTAAAAAATCCCAGGAAACGAACATGAGAAGGAATACATCAAAGTCCCTTGTGACAAAAGAACGACAGACCTATTAGCACTAAATAGGGAAAAAATGAAAGTCGTAACAGGGCTCATGACTAACCATGCGCCTGTAAAAGGGCACCTTAACAAAATGGGACTGTACAATGACGACCTGACATGCAGACTTTGCGGTAAGGATACAGAAACAGTGACACACTCACTGTGTGAATGCGTGGCGCTGGATCGCAAAATACAGTCAATTTTTGGAAAGCCTAACGGCGAACCATAATTATACAGTTTTTTTGGAGGGCTTGTACAAACTCGTACAAGGTACAAAAATACTTGAGTGGATACCGTGAAGAAACGAAACATAGGCGAGATACAATGGGCCAGCAGGCCTGAGTGTCACCAGAGGCAATAGCCAGACAAGCCTACAGAGGGGGTGAAGTTTTTAGTGAGTATGCCTGGAATGGTGACTCTCACAATAGACTTCGAGACTCAAAGGCTCATAACCTCCCCATAAAGGGTTTTCTTGACCTCCGCAACAAGAAAAAAACTGGGCTTATTGTAGGAATCAGTGATGAAGATACTGCATATACCGATTTTAAGAGTAACAGCAAGATCATATTACATTATAAGTAGCAGAATTGATAGATTTCTACCTGTAGAAGGTGAGGAAGTAAAAATTTCAGATTACAAAAGAAACGTGAAGGCTACAATATTAGAATTAGAAGCAGATAAGAAAAATTTTAATCAGTGAAGTCGTTCCTGATATTAATTACAAATACATCTTCTACTCCACTAAATAGTTATGTACCGGTATACATGTGAAATCTTAAATTTGATGGTAAATTAGATGATTCATTTTAGTCGGGTCAAATTAGACGTTAAAAATGGGAAAGCTCGGAATTTTTTCCAAACAGACCAATCAACTTAATTTTTTTCGCAAATCGTTCCTGCCGTTCGACCATTTTTCACCTCTTAAACCGGAAATTGGCCAATTTTCATGGGAAAATTTGCAAAATTGATAAGTATTGCCAAAATTGGCTCGAAAACTCCACTCGGGGGTTTTCGGGGTCGCTGATCACGATTCCGAAGTTAGATTTACCATTTTCGACCGCGGTAGCTAGAAATTGGCCAACTTTATGTCCCAAAAATGGTCAAATTTAATAATTCCGCAGTTTTTGTTGAAATTGACTACAACATTTCACTCGGGGGTTTTCGAGGTCGCTGATCACGAATCCGAAGTAAGATTTACCATTTTCACCGCGGTAGCTAGAAATTGGCCAATTATATGTCTGAAAAATGGATAAATTAGATAATTTCGTAATTTTTCTTGAAATTGAGGCACTGCTATCAAAAGTCAGGGAATTTATCCGTGACTGCAGATCAGTCGTTTCATATCCAATATCAAATGACGCTTGCGTTCGAGAATCAGTAATTTCTGATATACCTGTCTCTTGCAAATTATAGTTTTGGAATGGTACCCAGGATTTTATTTATATTGTTTTCAAATTTATATACATTAGAATGTGAGAAGAAATAAGAAATTGTAAATTATAAATTGTAAATAATGAAATGTAAAAAAATAAATGAAATATTAAAATGTTTAATAAAAATGTATTCATAAATTCTTGTTCTTATTCGAATTTATCCATTTTGTTTCTAGACGGTTGACCAATGTATGAAATATTTTTTTGCCATGAAATTGGTAAATTTCTAAATGGTATAATAATAAAATGTTACTCTAGAATCACGAAACACCCAAACGATATTTTCTAGCCATTTTCAACAAAAATCACGAAATTATGTAATTTATCCATTTTTCAGATATATAATTGGCCAATTTCTAGATACTGCGGTCGAAAATGGTAAATCTAACTTCGGAATCGTGATCAGCGACCTCGAAAACCCCCAAGTGAAATGTTTTAGTCAATTTCAACAAAAACTGCGAAATTATTAAATTTGACCATTTTTGGAACATAAAGTTGGCCAATTTCTAGCTACCGCGATGGAAAATGGTAAATCTAATTTTGGAATCGTGATCCGCGACCTCGAAAACCCCGAGTGAAATGTTTCAGTCAATTTCAACAAAAACTGCGAAATTATTAAATTTTACCATTTTTGGGACATAATGTTGGCCAATTCCTAGCTATCGCGGTCGAAAATGGTGAATCTAACTTCGGAATCGTGATCAGCGACCCCGAAAACCCCCGAGTGAGATGTTTTAGTCATTTCCAACAAAAATTATGCAATTATCAAATTTGGCTATTTTTCAGACATATAATTGGCCAATTTCTAGCTCACGCGGTTTAAAATGGTAAATTTAACTTCGGAATCGTGATAAGCGACCTCGAAAACTCACGAGTGGAATGTTTTAATCAATTTCAACAAAAACTGCGAAATTATTAAATTTGACCAGTTTTTGGACATGAAGTTGGCGAATTTCTAGCTACCGCGGTCGAAAATGGTAAATCTAACTTCGGAATCATGATCAGCGACCCCGAAAACCCCCGAGTAGAGTTTTCCAGCCAATTTTGGTAATACTTACCAATTTTGCAAATTTTCCCATGAAAATTGGCCAATTTCCGGTTTAACAGGTGAAAAATGGTCGAGCGGCAAGATCTTAAAGTTTAATATCGTTTAGTATCCGTCCGGGAACGATTTGCAAAAAAAATTAAGTTGATTGGTCTGTTAGGAAAGATTTCCGAGCTTTTTCGTTAAATTGACTCGACTGTTAGGATTTTTGGAGAAAAAGTAGCTGACTTGAGGGTAGCTGGTGAAGTTTCTGAGCAATATATTTTCGAATCTGCTCCTGATTTATTCACCGAGCATTCATCATCATTATCATCATTTGAGGGGAGGGGGCTTAGCACTCAGGTGCACTTAGGCCACTTAGTTTGGCCTATTGTGCGCCCCGTGGTCAGAAGCCTATTCCATTCTAGCAGGTTTGTGGCACGCCAGAAACCCAGAATATTGCCAGTGCTGGCTCCCATGAGTTCTTCTGGGACCAGTTTCAATTCTCCGAAGTGTCGATGCCTGAGGGATGCTAATGCTGGGCATTCCAACAGGATGTGAGAGGCAGGTTCGTCCACCTCTCTGCATTTCCTACATATTGGGTCATCTGTGATGCCCATAGTGTGAAGATGTTCGTTAAGATGACAGTGACCGGTTAGAATTACAGTCATTTCTCTTATGTCCCTTCTGTTCAGAGAAAGGACCGGCTGTCTGTGCAAATATATATGCGCCTATTCACATAGTTTCTTAGCAGATTTTCCATGGCACAAGTCAGTATTGCGTAGACCTCCACCTGAAAAATCGTGCCAGCTTTAACATGGTATAGATCCTTTCGAGAGAGGGTGAATGGATGGGATCAGATAAAACATTGGTAAAAAATACTTTTTTGGATACAGATAATGATGAATTAGTATGAGAATAGATTAATATCAAATTGCAGGGTAAGAATGAATCTCTTCGTTCGTGGCGTCATCAAGTTCATTATTTAATTGATTGTCCAGAAGTCTCTGTGAGGAAACTAAAATGAAATATATGAAAAAGAATATGATACCTCGCTACATAATAGCTTTGACGGTACAGGATGTGTATCATGTAGATGATCTACTTAGATATGGTAAAAGAATTGATCATGCATACTTACTCAATAAAGCACGTTTTGAGAACATCCCTGAAGAGAAATATAATAAGAGTATCTCAAATATTTCTAGAATGTAACTATCGCAAATAATGTGAATGTTATCCCTGAGTAAATTCACAAGAATGTCAATGAATGAAAAAACATCAACTAGTAGCTTAAATAGACGTAACCCAGTAATATGTTCCGATTGTGATGGCTAGAGATTGTAAACTTAAGAGGAGAATATTTTGTTATGAGTGTGGTGCAAAGAACGCGACTGTAACTTGTGTACACTGCTCACAAAAAAGTAATTGATAGGATAAAAGCTGATCGTACTTTACCCTATGAGGTTAATAGGGAATGAAATGAACAGTCAAAAGTACAACAAAGAATAAGAATAATGAAAGATTCAAAAGATTCCACACTTGAGAACTTTACTTTATTAGTGAGTAAGCCGACCTTATATAACTGTGAAAGTTATTGATCAATCCATAACATCTTTATTAGTTTTGGAAGATAGAGCTGTCCCATTATTGGCTGTTCAGGTTTGCCAATTTTGAATAGTTCACAAATAAAATATTGAAACTGCTGATGGCAAAGAACATGAGATTCAGGGTTAAATTGATTAACATATTACCATAGATGATGGGGTTACAATCTTAAAGTGTCTTGTAGTACCAACATTGAGACAACATTTTATTTTTGATATAGATTTTTGTAAACCGTTTTCGATTGAATATCAGAGGACTCTCCTCCAGAGAATGAGAAGTAAAAAGTTAGTTATCATTTGAGCAAAAATTAGGAGCTGAAAATATAGAGCATGTATTCCGTGATTTAGATGTCAATGATAAAATAGGTTTCACTGATTTGATTACTCATCATATTGAAACGCTAAATCCTTCAAATATCCGATGTTGGAAATTTTAACAGAGAAACTTCAAAAAATCATGGAGTAAGCGGAAGAGGAACCATCAATATATATGTCTTTTCATACAACGGACAGACCAACAGGAGCATTGATGTGCGAAAGACTGAACATGCAAACGCTGTGTCGAAAAACGAAACCACGTCTTCACTAGCTGAACATGTAAGAAGTACTGGCCATATGATCAATTTTAGCGGCACAAAGACTCTAGCCAACATTGAACACTTCTACACCAGAATAACCAGGGAGGCAATAGAGATCGAGAAACGTCCACATGGTCTTAACAAACGAGATGACGGACTAAGATTTCCAGCAAAATGGAAACCAGCTTTAGAAAGTCGGAAGATACAACCAAAAACAAGAGAGAACGTGGTATTCAGTGCAAGTGCAACAGGTCACGGAAAATTTCCGGCTGATTCCAGCTTCGCAATGACGTCATCCGAACGTGTCACTCGGAGCCAAACACGTAGAAATCAACCAAGCGTGAAATAGTTCGAAAGTCCAAAGGTCAAGCATAACGGGGGATATAAATACCTGTCCCTCCAAGTAAGCGTCAGTTCGCCTAGATCTTCCAGACTCTACGGTCGAATCACCTGAAGATGGCAAATGCGACTTCGTCAAAACGTCGTGAAATTGGTCATTTTGAGGACCGAAACCACACAACGCGGATCAATACCCGAGAATCCAGTTCTACACATTACGTCCGCGAGCACCTAAGAAGAAATATATATACATATATATATATATATATATATATATATATATATATATATATATATATATATATATATATATACTGAAAATGAAATAAAAATTCTGTTTGACGTTTCGACAATGTTTATTGTCTTTATCAAAATGTGAATTAGTGTTTCCATGTAATTTAGAAAAGAATAGATGATTTCGATTAATGAAATACGTCTGCAGCCGACTTGTGTTTTAAGATCCAATTAAAACTGCAGAAAACATTGGATCGGTTGTGTGTGGAAGAGTAATGTATGGCTTATTACAATTTGAATTGGATTGAATTTGATTGAATACAAGATATTTTAAGATTGTACGATTATAAATATCTATGATTATTGTATGAATTAGTTATTCTATGATAAACACTTCCGATCCATCATAATCAACTATTCAAGTTTAAGATAATTCTATGGAATTTAACCTCAAAATTGTTACTCATAATGTCATAATTAAATAATACCTTATCTTTTTTAGGTTGAATTTTAAATAGACAAGTGAAAAGTGGCACTTCAAACTAATAAAATTTTGTTAAGTTTGAATTAGATTATTATAAAGTTTCGAAAGATTGGAATCTATTTTGTCATTTACACAATTGTTCTTTTCAATTTGAATAGATTCCAATATCAAACGTTTGTTGTCGTTTGTTTCAATATTTAAAATTTTTGTATTGATGCAGTTGATGAATTTTTGTTATATTTGTGCCCATTCAGCCTTTTTTCGAGGTATTGTGAAGATTGGCCAATGTATACCTTTTCGCAATCTTTGCAAGGGATGGTATAAACAGTATGGGTTATTTTTTTGAAAGGAGCGCTGCTTTTTAATTTTGTAAAGAGACTTTTCTGATTTAAATAACTCTTATGACATATATGTAGGTCATAAGGTTTCACTACATTACAAATTTTTTATGAAAGACCATTACTATATTGTAGTGATATGTAATGCCTATTATTTGATTTCTCATTATTGGTATTGATTTTACCAGATGAGTTATAAAATTTATGAATTTTGTCTTTAGTTATCGAATTTACTAAATCAATGGGATAACCATCTCTTATTAAAGTTTCTTTTGTTTTTGTAATAGATATAGTTCTCAGTTCAGGAGAACTTAGAACTATATATATTTATTCCATCCCTTGCAAAGATTGCGAAAAGGTATGCATTGGCCAATCTTCACAATACCTCGAAAAAAGGTTGAATGGGCACAAATATACCAAAAATTCATCAACTGCGCTCAATAAACATGTAAAAGACACTAACCATACATTCGACTACAACAATACAAACATTTTAAATATTGAAACAAACGACAACAAACGTTTGATATTGGAATCTATTCAAATTAAAAAGAACAATTGTGTAAATGACAAAATAGATTCCAATCTTTCGAAACTTTACAATAATCTAATTCAAACTTAACAAAATTACATTATACTTTAAGGACTCCGTAGTAGCAGCACCACTAAATAATCTAATTATCTAACTTCCTGGTGTACAGGGCTGTTAATTTATCTCACTCACGCAATCTGAAATCAGAATTAATCAATCAGTATATAAGTGAGGTCAATATAACCAATTTCAAATGATGAAATGATTTTTTTCTCGGAAACAAACATCCTTCGGTTTTCGAAATATTGGAATATTTACAAATATCACTTTGTATTGACCTCCAAAGAAGCAGGATATTTGTTCCTACAATGAATAGTCTTCAATAATTTCTAAGGACAAATTGATTGACTTTCCATTATTACAAAATGAAAGTATCATGTCACCTGCCACGCTGAATTTTTTCTGCTTGCAATGAATAGGGAACTGAACTAGGGCGCCTTGGCGCCTCTCTATGGCGCCAACAAACTTCCGACAATTTCGTGAATCCCAATTCGCGAATATGTATCCATTCCCTGTTTCAGTAAGAATTGTAAAAGTTCCCCCAAAGCCTGCGCTCCAACGGCTCCGTCTAGTAATATCCTGATAGTTTTATTTACTTTATTTATGGATGTTTTCAACTACTCTTGGAAAATGACATTTGTCAAAATAACAAAAGAGAGTGAAGCGTGGGAATAACCCAAACACTGGCTTTTGTTTTACAACATGGCTGATGGATTGAGAAGTTTTATTTTATTACAGCTTTCGTTACTTTAAGTGATCTAATTCATATTGCAATTTCTGAGCTAACATCAAACTTTGTACCTACAGTTCTATTTAAGTAAATGAAAATTCAATGTTACGATTAAAAGCATCGCATTTGAACGCTTTATTGTTCATATTATTGTTCATAGAGCAATTTTATCATATTTGGGTTTCTTTCAAATAATTCTAGTAGCAATTCATCTCCTTAGATGAATAATGATTATAACAGAAAATGAGAAAATTTCTCCAGATATTGGTATCAGTATTGAGTAGTTTTATTGCATCTCATATAGCATTTCAAACTATCTGCTTTTACTACTATCAATAATTTCGGTTAAAATCATAAGTCATACGTCCAGAGAATAACCAATTTTGTTAACAATAGGATGATGAATCCCTCAATTCAACATAAATTCTGTATTATTCTTACAATTTGATCAATCGTTTTTCATTCAACCGAACGGTATCCACAGTGTTATTCAAACAAATTCAAATATAGAGCAGGTGGTAGTTCATACAGGGTGACCCAGAGTACCGAAAAAGTCAAATAGCTCCATTGCTATATTGAGATATTGCCAAGCGGTTTTTCAATGGAATGAATACATAAGCAGAGAATAATTGGAAATTATTTGCTTTCATATTAAGTAATACAGCAAACTCATGTTTTTCCAAAGGAACACCCTACACTGTGATCATTATTTCGAAAACCCTCATCAATCTGAGATGAATGATATTACATACCATGGGTTTCTTGTTGAAGGCTTTCAAATTATCAGACATTTTAGAGTTGAAAGGATGAGTTTACTCGTATAACAAAATTCAATGTGAACAGAAACTTGGTAAAAATACTGCATCTCAATATCAGAAGTGTTAGGAAAAATTCTTATGAATTTTTGGTTTTCTTAGAGGCTTATCACTCAGAATCAGTTGGTTTTATCGTTTTTAGTGGAACCTGGTCTGTTGTATGTGTGAACGATTTCACAATCAGTGGCTTTGTAACGGTTCGTAATGATAATGAAATCAATCAGAATGATGGAGTTTTTATATTTACCAGCTCAAAAATAAACTATGGAATTAAAAATTCAATCTTACCACAAACCAATTTAACATCATTCTCACAATGGATAATACCACATTCAACTTAATGCCTTGGTATAAATCACTGTCCATATTGCATCTTCATTTATTAATGAACTTGGTGCATTTTTAAATAATATGGAAAATAAAATCATTGATATACTCATCGGAGATATGAATATGAATACATATTTTTGGATCATATAACAGGAACAAAAAGCAACTATTTAGCAATGCTCATGTCTCTTGGATTCAAATCCTACAATGATTCTCCAACAAAAGTAACAAGCAATTCACAAACAATAAAAAAATTCTATAAAATATAGGGGCGAACTGAAAAAAAAAGGAATGAAAAATAAGGAAGATTTAAACTCGATGATTGAATACAAACGTTACAAAAATCAACTGAATAAAATGCTGCTACTAAAAATAAATATTTTTACTAATTAAACAAAATTTATTCAAACATTAGAACAAGTAACAAAACCAAAAAATTGACCATGTTTTTCAACATAAAAGTTAATTTTTCTCGAAAACGGCCAACTTTAGAGCTTACCTTTTTTGTGTAGAAAACATTGGCGGTTCAAATAGTAGTAGTTAAAGCCGTACTTTTTCCAGTGGCGTAGAAGATGAGGAGAAAAAAACCCACTACCCCTTCAAAATCTTCACCAATCATGACTGAAAAAAAAGCTGTTTTCTGTACAATGAACGGTTTCGGAGATATTTGCAAAAAACGAAATTTTTTTTTCAATTTCAACACCCTGTATCTCATTAACTAAGCGTCTGTATATATAAGGGTACCCCAAAAAATTTTAAAAATGCTGGGCTACCCTCTAAAATTGAAGTTTCGGTGTAACCAAAATTTTCTGCGGTATTTAAAAAATTTTTGAACAAGATATAGAGGGCGCGCCGGTCGTTTGAAACTGCCGTTTTTTCGTGTTTTTTTTTGCATTCGACGCTGGTACAACCTTTCAGAATGTATCAAAAATTCCTATATTTGGATATGTGGTGCCCAGATAGATACTCTTTCAAGAACTTCAATCGTTGACCACTTATTCAAAACCCTTCGTTCAAAAAAATGCGGTTAAAATCGTTATTTTTGCATTTTGTTCACTTAATTAAGTGAAATGACAAAAAAATGCAAAGCATATTTTTTTCAATTTTTGTCTCTTTTTTGAGATTCTTAACGAGAAAAACGATAAAAGAATTTTTTTATACGAGTTGTGAACAAGAAGTTACCAATTATAATTTAATTAGGTGAAAAACTGCAAAAATAACGATTTTAACCACGTTTTTTTGAACGAAGCGCTTTAAATAAGTGGTCAACAATTGAAGTTCTTGAAAGAGTATCTATCTGATTACCACATATCCAAATATAGAAAATTTTGATACGTTCTAATAGGTTGTACCTGTGTCGAATGCAAAAAAAAAACACCAAAAACGGCATTTTTAAACGCCCTCTATATCTTGACAAAAATTTTTTTAAATACCACAGAAAGTTTTGTTATGTATATATGTATATATATATATATATATATATATATATATATATATATATATATATATATATATTTGTATGTTTTCTTGGTATATTGGTTCGTATATATACTGATAATGAAATAAAAATTCTGTTTTGACGTTTCGACAATGTTTATTGCCTTTATCAAAATTGTTAATTGAATTAGTGTTTCCATGTAATTTAGAAAAGAATAGATGATTTCGATTAATGAAATGCGTCTGCAGCCGACTTGTGTTTTAAGATCCAATTAAAACTGCAGAAAACATTGGATCGGTTGTGTGTGAAAGAGTAATGTATGGCTAACTACAATTTGAAATAGATTGAATTTGATTAAATACAAGACATTCCAATATTGTACAATTATAAATATCTATGAATTATTGTATGAATTAGTTACTCTATGATAAGTATTTCTATCATAACTATTCAAGTTTAAGATAATTCTATGGAATTTAACCTCAAAATTGTTACTCTATAGTGTCATAGTTAAATAATACTTCATCTTTTTTAGGTTGAATTTTAAATAGACAATACAAAAATTTTAAATATTGAAACAAACGACAACAAACGTTTGATATTAGAATCTATTCAAATTAAAAAGAACAATTGTGTAAATGACAAAATAGATTCCAATCTTTCGAAACTGTACAATAATCTAATTCAAACTTAACAAAATTTTATTAATTTGAAGTGCCACTTTCCATTGTCTATTTAAAATTCAACCTAAAAAAGATGAAGTATTATTTAACTATGACACTATAGAGTAACAATATATATATATATCATTTTTAATCAAATTTTAACTGTAACAGTATTATACCAATAGTGTTGTCTTTTGTGACATGTTATTTTATATTTCATCCCCTTGTTGACTGCATACCTGAACTTAAAGGGATTCTTATATATATATATATATATATATATATATATATATATATATATATATATATATAAGAATCCCTTTAAGTTCAGGTATGCAGTCAACAAGGGGATGAAATATAAAATAACATGTCACAAAAGACAACACTATTGGTATAATACTGTTACAGTTAAAATTTGATTAAAAATGAACATGATGTAAAAACATTTTAAAATTCCACCTGGGCTCGTATAGAAGTCATGTCAGATTCAGGAAGAAATAATGTGTGTGAATGACATATGACATTAAATTAATTGAAGTTGACAATTGATGTGTATAATAGATTACTAGTGACTTTGTTGTCAACATAGAATGAGATGAAAAATGAAAACACCAACTACTCAAGGGTACCAACTTGATATTTATTGAAATGAATTTTGGTCTGTCTCATAAGGAGGGAGACTTAGTAAATAAGAGTAGATTATGTTAAGATTGTGAATGTCGGTTCTGGAATTTATTGAATTAGGTTCTTCGAAAATGTGTGTCATTTCGAGGAAAGTTCTCTTTTTTAAATTGGATTCATGTTTCAAAATAGTCACGTTATCATAAGCTGGGTTATGGTCAAAAGAGATGGTGTGATTAGCTAATGAACAAGTTTTTTTAAAATTTCTGATATCGCTTTTGTGGGAGCTAATTCTGTCTTTCAATTTCCTTTTGGTTTGGCCAATGTACTTCTTTTCACATTGAGAACAAGGGATACAGTGAACTAAATTTGAGTTGTCTAATAGAGGATCTTTGTCTTTTAATTTTGAAAAAATATTGTTTAATACGATTTGGTTTTTGTGAGCAATTTTGATATTAGGAATCTTGGAGAGTAATTTATTAAATTTATAGTTGAGAGATTCAATGTGTGGTAATGTGCGATAAAAGGTTTGTTGCAGATTGTTATTGGTTGGATTATTAATTGTATTGTTAGGTTGATCAATATCGATCTAAGAACTACCGAAAATAAGTTTATAAACTAGTTTTTGTGGGTAGCCACTGTTGATGAAAAGTTGTAAAAGTTTTTTAAGATTAGTTGTTCGTAGTGAAGTGTGACTTGTTTTAATTACTCTGTTTTTCATACCAAGAACTACATTTATTGTTTGTCTGTGTTGGTGATATGATTCATAATGTAAGAATCTTCCAGAAGCACCTGGTTTGGTGTACCAGCTAGTGATTAGAGTATTGTTAACCATTCTGATTACTTTCGTATCTAAGAAGGGGACACTTTGTTTGATGTTTTCTTCTTTGATGGTAAATTGTTGTTTTTCGTGGTAAGAGTTAAAAGCAAGTAACAATTCATGAAATTTGTCCTGAGGTGCACTTAAAATAATATCATTTATATATTTTTTTAAAATTTATTTCAATAAATATCAAGTTGGTACCCTTGTGTAGTTGGTATTTTCATTTTTCATCTCATTCTATGTTGACAACAAAGTCACTAGTAATCTATTATACACGTCAATTGTCAACTTCAATTAATTTAATGTCATATGTCATTCATACACATCATTCCTTCCTGAATCTGACATGACTTCTATACGAGCCCAGGTGGAATTTTAAAATGTTTTTACACTTAATTGTATCCATCATCTTCATTTTTATTCAAATTTTAACTGTAACAGTATTATAACAATAGTGTTGTCTTTTGTGACATGTTATTTTATAAATTAAGGCGAGTAAAAGGGATTTCGAACCTCACTTTCGTAAGTACACATGCCTGAAGGTTTTTTTCAAACCAAATATTGTTCATTTTTAATTCATTGTGTAGAGTTCCTGATGAAGAGCCGAAAAATGACTCGAAAGCATGAATAGAAAAAAGAGTTCACTTTATTTTCCAACCCCATGTTGACTGCATACCTGAACTTAAAGAGATTCTTCTTCAACTTAGACAGTCGTCTAACCTTCACACCTTCATATATATATACTACACACTTTTTTTTTTTTTTTACATTCAAACCTGGTCGGGGCTGCTGCGAGCTCCGACGACATCGCAGCAGTCGCGCCAGAAAAAACCTTAAAGGCGGTTAACCGAAGCTACTCCTCCCCACCGGTCGGTAAGTAGCTTCAGGTTCCTAAGTCGTGTGCCCTAAGTATTCTAATTGAACCCAGAACTGCCTTTTGCATCCGGTCTATCAAGATCTGCGCCGAGTTCCTACAGGCCGGAATGATCTTCAAGTTTGAACGCAGCGAAGACCAAATTCCGCCCAAAACATTGATGATCAGAACCACTAATACGACCTTGTGGCCTGGGTATAGCGTGCGGAGCTCGAACAGGAGCTATATATATATATATATACATATATATATATATATATATATATATATATATATATATATATATATATATATATATATATATATATATATATATGTGGAACTGGATTCTCGGGTATTGATCCGCGTTGTGTGGTTTCGGTCCTCAAAAGGACCACTTTCACGACGTTTCGGCAAAGTCGCATTTGCCATCTTCAGG
Source organism: Endomychus coccineus (assembly GCA_958510875.1). Lineage (NCBI taxonomy): Eukaryota > Metazoa > Arthropoda > Insecta > Coleoptera > Endomychidae > Endomychus > Endomychus coccineus. The sequence continues at coordinate 93,197,960 of OY294068.1, forward strand.
TGATTCGACCGTAGAGTCTGGAAAATCTAGGCGAACTGACGCTTACTTGGAGGGACAGGTATTTATATCCCCCGTTATGCTTGACCTTTGGACTTTCGAACTATTTCACGCTTGGTTGATTTCTACGTGTTTGGCTCCGAGTGACTCGTTTGGATGACGTCATTGCGACGCTGGAATCAGCCGGAAAGTTTCCGTGACCTGTTGCACGTGCACTGGATACCACGTTCTCTCTTGTTTTTGGTTGTATCTTCCGACTTTCTAAAGCGGGTTTCCGACTTTGCCGAAACGTCGTGAAAGTGGTCCATCAATACCCGAGAATCGAGAATCCAGTTCTACACATTACGTCCGCGAGAACCTAAGAAGAAACACTTATATCTCTTAAGTTATATATATATATATATATATATATATATATATATATATATATATATATATATATATATATATATATATATATATATATGTATTCTTGAATCATTTGTAATATCTGTATGTTTTCTTGGTATATTGGTTCGTAGATATACTGAAAATAAAATAAAAATTCTTTTTGACGTTTCGATAATGTTTATTGTCTATATCAAAATCGTGAATTTATATGAAGACAATAAACATTGTCGAAACGTCAAAAAGAATTCTCATTTTATTTTATTTTCAGTATATCTACGGACCAATATACCAAGAAAACATACAGATAAATATCTATATATATATATATATATATATAATGGTTCAATCTTTTACGTTTATTCATCTTTATAATCCTATGTTAAATTATCTAAGTTATCTTCATAATTCAGAAAATTTAATTCTATATCTCTTAAGTTATATATATATATATATATATATATATATATATATATATATATATATATATATATATATATATATATATATATATATATATATATATATATATATATATAACTTAAGAGATATAAGTGGCCAATTAGGCAAAGAAACTTTAAACTTGTTTATATATATATATATATATATATATATATATATAGATATTATAAATTTGATTCTATATCTCTTGATGTACCTACACGAAAGTTTGCTAAACGGAACTTTCCTCTTTTCAAGATCTTCGATATAATTTCTCCCTGGATCCTTAGAATTCGAATCAATATTTAGTGGAAGAACGTCCATAGTGTAACCTAAGGCCTTGTTAGATAGAGGTTTAATTTTTTTCATTTTGTGTCAGATGTAACGACGGCGTTAGGTGCGAACATGAAAATCTTAGATTTGAGTGTAGGGTGAAATTTTTCTCAGTTGATCCGTTGCTGATCTAAGGCCAATTGAATTCTAATCCCTATGCTGACCCATAAGATTTTTTTGAGGACCATATATCATCATATCTGGACATGTATGACATCGTGTGCTAGGTACAATGGTCTATGACACGTGTGTGAAAGAGTAATGTATGGCTGGTTATCAATTTGGAATGGATTGAATCTAGTTGAACGTTAGACATTATTTTAAGATTATACAATTCTGAATGTCTATCATTATCTTATGAATTAATTATTCTATGATTGATATTTCATTTCTATTATTGAACAACTAATCACGTTTAGGATGATTCTATGGAATCTAGATTCAAAAATGTTACTCATATGTTAGATAATACATTATTTTTTTCAGATTGAATTCCAAAGAAACCAAACAATTCATCAAATCTTACCCCCAAATCACTATCTTAAAAGCAGTTGAAGGTAATAAAACTGTTATCATGGCTACAAATGAATATGAGGATAAAATGTCTGGAATGTTGAATGATCCTGAAGTGTATAAACAACTAAATAATAATCCAACTATATTTACCAAACTAAAAATAATAACTTACTGAAAAGATGGTTCGATAAGAAATATATTTCAAAAAACATTCCTGGACAATCAACTATACATATTGCTCATCCTCCAGAAATATATAGTTCACCCAAAATTCATGAACCTGATATACCAATGCGACCTGTGGTTGCAGCATTCAATCTCCTTTTCATGAAATGGCTAAATACTTATCCAACATATTAAAAAAAAAAACTTACAAAAATGAGTTTCACATCAAAGTTTCTTGGGCTTTCAAAGAATTCATTGACAAAATTACTATACCAAAAAACTGTATCTTTTTATCACTAGATACCACATCTTTATATACAAATATCCCTACAAAATTAGCTACACAAATAATGCAAAATGAATGGGACGAAATAATATACACAAATTTACATATAAATGTTGAATGATCCTGAAGTGTATAAACAACTAAATAATAATCCAACTATATTTACCAAACTAAAAATAATAACTTACTGAAAAGATGGTTCGATAAGAAATATATTTCAAAAAACATTCCTGGACAATCAACTATACATATTGCTCATCCTCCAGAAATATATAGTTCACCCAAAATTCATGAACCTGATATACCAATGCGACCTGTGGTTGCAGCATTCAATCTCCTTTTCATGAAATGGCTAAATACTTATCCAACATATTAAAAAACAAAGCTTACAAAAATGAGTTTCACATCAAAGTTTCTTGGGCTTTCAAAGAATTCATTGACAAAATTACTATACCAAAAAACTGTATCTTTTTATCACTAGATACCACATCTTTATATACAAATATCCCTACAGAATTAGCTACACAAATAATGCAAAATGAATGGGACGAAATAATATACACAAATTTACATATAAATGAATTCTTAACAGCTATAGAATATTAATTCACAGCTAATTTTTCACTATATAAAGATGATTGTTATGAACAATTAGATGTTGTGTAATGGGCTTTTCAATATCAAGTATAATAGCTCAGATAGTAATGGAATTCCTAGAAGAAAGAGTAGTATCTCGACTAAATTATAATGTAGCCTTTTTCAAAAGATACGTTGATGATTGTATTGCTGTCATCCCGATAGACAAATGTGATAAATTTACGAGTTCTTCCAATTCCTCCCACCATAAATAATTACAATTTACAATCAAAACGGAAAATAATGATGAAATAAATTTTTTAGATTCAACTTCAGTAGAAAAATCAAATGATAACAAAATTCTAACGAAATGGTACATCGAACCTACTTGGTCAGGAAGGTATACCAATTTCAATTCTTACATATCTAAAAAATATTAGAAGAATGTTGATATAAATCTGATAGATAGAGCTATTCAACTAAGTTTTTCTGAACTGAGAACTATATCTATTACAAAAGCAAAGAAAACTTCGATTCATTGATTTAGTCAATTCCATAACTAAGGACAAAATTTATAAATTTTATAACTCATCTGGTAAAATCGATACCTATAATGAGGAATCAAAAGATAAACATTACATATCACTACCATATATTAATGGTATTTCTGAAAAATTATGTTCTATAGTAAAACCTGATGACCTACATATATGTCATAAAAGTTATTTGAACCAGAAAAGGTAATGATCTAATTCAAACTCAACAAAATTTCATATTTTGAAGTACCACTTCCCCATGTCTATTTAAAATTCAACCTAAGAAAGATAACGTATAATCTAACATATGATTAACAGTTTTGAGGTCAGATTCCATAGAATTATCTTAATTTTAATAATACAAATGGAATGTTTATCATAAATAACTAATTCATAAAACAATGATAGATATTTAGAATTGTATAATCTTAGAATAATATCTTATGTTCAACTGGATTCAATCCATTTCAAATTGATAAATACTCATACTATGACGTGTACCTTGTGAGTTTTCGGTAAACTGCTTACTGCGGTAAACTTCAAATCCTCGGGCGCCAGATTTTTCTAAAGGTCAACTCCTTCTTGAAGACTTCTGCTAGGGTCCTCACCACAAGGCTTGTCGCTATTCTATCTATAGATAACCTTGTCCCTAGGGTAGCTACAGTGAAGTAAAACCAGGGCCCATTGGGCAGAAAACGGTATCAAAATTGTAGGCTTTGATTACAATTGATACTTGGTTAAAACTTAGATCATTCAAAAATGGAGCAGAAATAACTTATTAAAACGAGAAATTTCAAATATTAAATATATAATAACAATAAATACATTTTCAGAATGATTAATAAATGCAATTGAACAGTATAATTCACAAAAATTCTCCCAGATGGGAAATGTAATGAAGCTCAAACGGTATATGAAAACTGTTTCAACATATCTATTTTTACGATATGTTCGGTATTTAATTTCATTTCAACGGTACGGAATCGGTTGATAAATGATTTACATTCATCAATTTGCGGAAAACACAAATCAAACAGGTCCTAGAGTAATAAGCGGTGTTCGGTAATCATTCAGATAGCATTGTCACTTGAAATGTTGTTAAAACGCACTACGATATATCAAACGGTTAAAATTCGGTCGGATCGGAAAATATATCGTAATGGCCGAAAATAAAATATTAAGCTATCATTTACCATATGTAAAAATTCACTAAACGGAAGACTGTTGTTAATTCAAATTTTAGATCTGACTTGAACTCGGATAATAATTAATTCACTTTGATTCTTATAATAATCACACTTCAACGGTACTGATTGAAAATCAAAGTCAAAAAAGAGCAACTGTACTGATTGAAAATCAAAATCACCAAAGAGCAACTGTACTGATTGAAAATCAAAATCACTAAAGAGAGTGTCACACTTTAACGGTACTGATTGATAATCAAAATCACAAAAGAGAGAGATCTGTTATCTGTCACTGCTTTTATATGTTTTCGAGGTTCTGGTCAAGTCCGCACCAACAATTCCTTATTTTGTGCCGGGGTTTTTTATTTATGTAAGTAAGTAAGTAAGTAAGTAAGTTCATTCTTTTTTTGTAATCAGATATATTACAATATAATATAGCAATACTACTAAAAAAGAAGTGGCGTCAAAAAAGAGAATATGAAATATAATTAATGTACACTGCACAATAACAACAATTTAAAAAATTATATAAGGACTATTATTGTCACTTATAGGTTAAAAATTCGTCTATGCTGTAGGCCTCTATTTTGATCAGATACTCAAAAACAGCCCTTTTAAAAATCACTAATTTTTGAATAGCTTTTAACTCGTCTGGTAATGCATTAAAAAATTTAAGGCATCCATATAGTGGAGACTTTTCGAAAAATGTCAAGTCGTGTCCCGGGATGTTATAATTCTTTGATCGAGTATCATGTGTATCTAGTTTTTTAAGATTAACAAAAATATGTTTGTTCTTAAAAAGAAAAATAATACACTCGTAAATATAGATGCAGTAAGCAGTAAGAAGAGTATTTTTTCTAAAATGTCCCCTGCATGTTTCAATGAATTTAAGATTCAGAATGGTTTTCACAAAGCGTTTTTGACTCACAAATACATTTTCAAAAATAGTGCTTGTACCATAGAATAAGATACCGAACTTCATTCTTGAATAAAAATTGGAAAAATATATAGTTCTTAATATGGAATCATTACAGCAATTTTTGAGAACCCTGATCGAATATCCCACACTATTTAACTTAGAGGTCAGTTTGTTCACATGCTCTGACCAAGTCAATGTGGCGTCCACTTCTAGCCCTAAGAACTTTACCGATTCTTGCTGTTTATATGTAATCTGGTTCATTACCATATTTGTAGGCGGTTCAAAGCCTGGATGAATATTTCTAAATAACATTATATTGGTTTTTTCAGCATTTAGTATCAATTTGTTCTTTCCGAACCATTCACCGGCATTCAACATGGCGGCACAACACTCAGAAATCAATTTTGGGTAAGGTTTTTCACTTAGATTCAGATTGCTATCGTCAACATAAGTTACCAAAGTGCGCTTTGGGCCTTCTAATTCTGTGATATCGTTTAAAAAAATTATAAATAACAGAGGACCCGCCAAACTTCCTTGTGGAATTCCCACATTAGTTGTTTTGAGTTCTGAGTAAACTTTTGAATTTGTAGTAGTAACTGCCACCCTTTGTTGCCTATTTGACAGATACGATCTAAACCATTGCAAAACTACTCCTCTTACCCCATATCTGTGAAGCTTGTATAACAAGAGTGAATGGTCTAAGGTATCGTACGCCTTTGACAAGTCTAGAAAGATTCCCTGCGTAAGTTCACCCTTATCAATTTTTTCGAATACAGCTTGAATAAAGGAAAATACGGCTGTGTCAGTTCCTCTATATTTTATGCTGCCATGCTGAATGTCACTTAATAATCTAGATTTCTTAAAAAAGGAAATTAACCTGGTACACATGGACCTCTCAAAAATTTTTGAGAAACTATTCAGCAGGCTAATTGGCCGATAGTTAGAGACATCTGATGGGTCGCCTTTTTTAAGAATAGGCTCTATTAGGGCCACTTTAAGTTGTTCCGGAAATACTCCGTGCCTAAGTGAGTTATTTATGATATGTGTAAGTGGTTTACATAAAAGTCCTATACATTTTTTTATAATATACACAGGTATCTCATCTGTTCCACAGCTAAGTTTGTTCTTTAGTTTTTTAACAATTTGAAATATTTCTTCTTCACTTACAAGATCTAAGAACATGGAATTTTCATTTAGAGGAATTTTGCAAGTAAAGGGCCTTTTCGGTTGTTTATCCCTAAGACTGGGCACAATGTTCTCTAAGAACTCGCTTATCTTATTGGCGCATGTTCTTGAGGGTTATCGAAAATCTGACTGTCATTTTTTTTGGGGTCTTTTCCTTGTAAGTCATTGATTACTTTCCACACACTTTTATTTTTATTCTCACTATTTTTTTTTCAATTTTCTGTGTACTATTTTTTCGCCTCAGAAAATAAATTATCATATTTGCATTTGTACCGTTTGTAATTTTCATTAAATTCACTATTACTTGACTTTAATATTAACAAAGCATCCAGATCTCTTTTACATTGAGCTATTTCTGGAGTGTTGTTATAATTTGCTATCTTTTTTTTTCTTTTTTACTTTAAGAAGAGGGAATGATTCATTAAATATAGGAATAAAAGTGTTCAGAAAACTTACCCACTGAGTATTCACATCAGATTGACTTACCGATAACATATCTACCCAGTCCTGCTGCAGTAGTCTTTCATTGAAGGCATTTATATTTTTCTCCGAAAAGCTCCTTTTTTTGCAGACTTCCTCTTGTTTTACATTAAGTATATCTACATAGACTTGGACACACTTGTGATCCGAGATATGACATTCAATGACCTCACATTCACTATCGTAATTAACACAAATGTTATCCAAACAAGATGATTTTGTAGCGTCGATTCGTGTGTACTCCCTGGTGGCTAGCTTAAATCCGTATACCTCCAAAAGGGATATAAATTCCACAGAAGCAGCATTTTGCACCGACATATCAATATTGAAATCACCTCCAATGAAAATTTTGCAGTTTTCTGTTGCCAGAATTTCTAAGGCTTTCTCCATACGATCAAAGAAAAACCCGATATTTGAAAGCTCAGAACACGATCGATATATAGATAGGAAGATACACTTTTGTTGACCCAAGAAACCTTCGATCGCACATCACTCAAAATGAAGTTTTGAGACTAACTTGTTAAGGTCCTGTCTGGGATTGGCTTTGCAACCATTTCTGGTAAAAATTGCAACTCCACCATGGTGATTTTCTTCACGACAGAAATGCGACATAAGTTTAAAACCATCAGGAACAAAGGCTTTAAGTTGTTCAACCGATTTCCAATGCTCAACTACTGATATCATATCACAATCTGGGTTTTCATTTATTACAGATTCGAGCTTGTTAAGGTTCGTTCCAAGTGAACAAAAATTTTGGTGAACCAAACTGCCCCTGCTTATTTCGCTTTTTGACTTTTTTATGTTGTGTTTAGGTCGTCTCTTATCTTCCTTAGTTTGAGGTGGGATGAAAAACGGTTTAAACAAATGTGTTCAGGCCAATTTTCTGGATTTTTAACATTTTCCACCTCACTTTGGGGAACTGAGACTTTGAAAGAAGAGTATTCTTCCGGATGCTTCGAATTCATTTTTTCACATTTGGCGTCTTTTATATTTTTTGAGTTTAAGTGAGCCATGAGTTGATTTTCACTTAGATTTGGCTGGAGCCGATATACGTGAAAATGCTCGTACTTTACAGCAGCCTGTATATTCATTATGTCCCGAACAATGCTTGAAAGTGACGCTGCTTTTTAGATCTAAAATTCGCGCACATGATATCACAGTAGTTCCTCTCGGCGCAATAAACAAATGTTATCGGAGTTTTTTTGGTTGTTCGCCCTTTTTATACATAAGGCTGTTCAAATTCTGATGCGTTAACTTACCAGATCCCCGTTTTTGTAACATAAGTTAATCGGAATGAATGCAATTTTCAAGCGGGCATGAATTCAATCCAGTTATTTGCATAATTACACTTATTCAGAATTACGGAGATTTAGGAAAGTGACAATCACGGAATATACATTCGGAGCTCACGCATATCTATTGGAATAATGAACTGTTCAACCGGAATTTACGTGTAATATTTGTATTTACTGCCTGATCTAGAATAAATGATATTTCAAAATCTAAGCTTCGTTACAATACATTAATGTTCACACAAAACTGTTCCAATAATTTCCGCAGTATTAATTGAATCTTAGAAATACAAGTCGGTCGGAATCATCTATTCTTTTCTAAATTACATAAAAACGCTAATTGACAATTTTTGATAAAAATTATAAATTGTTATCGAAAAGTCAAAAGAAAGAGAGTTCTTATTCATTTTCAGTCATATCTTAGAACCAATATACCAAGAAAACATAACACACATTCCGAAATGGTTCAAGAATATAAATAAAAGAATATAACTGCTGCTTCATAATCATTAATTCAATAGGAACATTCTGGGTACAGAAAGCTACCCTCTATATTATGAGTGCAAATGTTTACAGTTCTACAATCAAAGGATATACGAGAATGAAACAGGAGTCAAAATCACAAATTTTGTTCATGTACCATTTATTTAAAGAGAGCCTTTGTAACCAATGATTTTTTTTACTTTCATTTATTTTAATCTTATACGTGCTTATCAAATTCTTTGTAGTATTCATAAACTCAATGTACCATAATAAGTCTCTCTGGATCGATCAATATCAGCTTTATACCTACCATTGTGGATAAAATTGGTTTCCAACAAGTAATCGCTCAATTATTAACTTATGTACCCATCCCAACAGAAGAAAAATTAAAAGTATGTTGTTATTATTGAAGTTAAATGAATCTGAGTTAGGTGAACAATATAGGGCTAATATATTGGAAGATTTATTGGAGGGGATGAAATGGAGGTCTATGTCCTTTATATTATTCATATCCACTATATTGAAACTAAATTCGATAAGCTTTTCTTTATGAATAATCACACCATCATGTGTATGCAACTTTCCCATATTGTGAATGAAATTATAATCAGGTAGTTCATACAATGACCTAAAGAATATCAGAGATAGCAAAATCGCATATCCTGAGAGATAGACGAAGGAGTGAAGATATTGAAAATACATGTGATGTAGATGATGTAATCAAGTGAGTAGGAGGGAGTAAGAACTAATACGACAGCCATAAAGAAAATGCCAATAAATAGGTGGTCTGACAAACAATGAGAGGTTAAAATGAAAGGAGGAACATCCAACTTGCCTACTAACTAGATTGAAGAAGAAATCAGAGAAGTGGTATCACATCAATATAATCAAGTTACAATATACTCTGAATATGAACAAATTGAAGTGAAACTGAATAATTCAGAAAAGGTGAAACTCAGAGGTCATGGAAAATATCCTCAGATTTTTTAATGTTCGTTAATGTTGGAAATGAACACAGACATACTTGTTCGCGATTATAAGTCGTGTTTCCTTGAAGAAGCCTAGTAACTGTTCGATTTCAAAATTGCTGCCTTTCAGTGGTGCCATCATTCAGTAATACCTATGATAATGAATGGTGTCATCTACGGTTACCATCTTACTGTACCAATGATGTTACAATCCCATAGCCTGCTGAAGACATCTATATTTTGAGTGGAAACTGCTCTACTATTTTACCTTAGGGTGGTTGTAAATTGATTTTTGAATTACTCATACGAAAGGTAAATGAACTTTGATCAGTCGATCTGTGACTTACCTTATTTTCGTTAGCAACATAGTTTTCGAGAACTTCTGCGAGTCAAATGTATAATTGTAGGACAATATATATAGGAGATGATTTAAAAACCGATAATGAAAGACGTTAAATTATACTATATGCTATTTTGAAATTTCCTCAAAATGGTCTGCATATTGTATTTTACAACTCTATTTTTTCCATTGACACCAACATTTTTCTTATTTTTTTTTTGTATTTTGGTAATCGGAAGAATTTTTGTGTCTTCCATAAGTCTTTTTAGTACAAAGGATGAATTCTTTGTATTGGTGTACACTCAACCCGCTATCGATTTAATGTGCATATTGGTCTATGTATACCTTATTATAATCTCCACTAGGGCATGTAGTACAGAATGAATTATTTCTCTCTTCAATTGTGTTGAGAAAAAATTTCAATTAGAATAACTTCTGTGACAGATATTTGAGTAACACAGTTTTACTATGTTGCTCAACTTCGAAAGATTACGTAAATGGTGATCATACTTGTAAGCATTTGTTTTTTTATTGGATCCTTATTACTGGTTCTCACTATGATACACGATTTTGTGAATTGGAGATGAACGAAATCAATAGGATAACCAATATTTATAACAGTGATCAGATAGAAAAACAATACATATATTTACCATTCATTCGTAGAAATTAAACAAAGTGAAACCTGATGACTTTAATACCTTTCACTAGGTAAAGTTATTTCTAATTTTATGGGAATGAAGTTTTACTTGAGTCAATGACCGAATCGGTGAATAATCGAACTGATAAACAGAATTGATAAATAGATGAACTTTTTTTAATACTGTAAAGTTATATAGCGAGAACGCTTGAGGATTTCCCGTGATGTGACCGAGCATTCTCCGCTCTGTTAATAACGTGGTTTGCCAAAAACTACTTTTATCTTTTTCTCAGTTGTAACAATTTGTTATTTTACTGTCGTGGATAGTTGGGGTTGCGACTCCCAATGTATGTATTCAGGGTGGGGGCGGCGCCGTAGCTTGGCTCAGGAAATGCCGTTGAATGTAGCTTTCAAACAGGGTAACAAAAAACTACATCACTCATCTAGGATGTGATGAATCCCAGCTGTATGTTATTGAGAATTATTCTCGTGTCATGATAAATTAGGATATTGATTCATTCCCTGATAATTGAAATTGTAAATCAGTTTCCGATAAAAATCAACTGAATCGATAGGGAAATGTGAATGTTTTCTGATAAATTGCGATATCATTCGATATTATATATCAGGAGCGGGGAAATTCATCAAGAGTCAGCAGATATTTATGCAATCAAATAAGATGTCATTGTTGTAATTCAGATTACAAAGCTTTGTTAAATCGTATAACATGTAATGCTTCCACTCATAAAACATGATTGAATTTGAATGATAAAAGCTATTTTCACTATTTTCCCGACTATTCTTGTTTCCGCTATTTATCACAGGCCAACTCACACAGATTCCCATCATACTCAACACATTATCTCATTCACAATCACATGAAATAGTAGCATATCGTCATCATCATTTGAGAGGAGGGGTTTAACCTACAAATATACTTAAGTCACTTAGTTGAGCTCATTGTGCGCCACGTGGTCAGAAGCTTATTCTATTCTAGTAGGTTTGTAGCCTGCCAGAAACGCAGAATATTGCAAATACTGACTTACATGAGTTCTCCTGGAAGCAGTTTTGCTCCGCCAAAGTAACGGTGCCTGAGGGATGTCAGAGCAAGGCATTTCAAGGGGATGTGAGAGTCAGATTCCCCCACCTCTCTGCAATTCCTAAGTGTAAGATTATCTGCCATGATCATAGTACGAAGGTGTTTGTTAAGACGACCGTTAGGATTCCAGTCATCTCTCTGATGTTCCCCCTGTTTACAGAAAGAACTTTCTCTGAGGGCCTAGGCACAGGCTCTTCGATGAAGCGCTTGGCCTCCCTCATGCTTGATGATTCCCACTGCAAGTCAGACCACTTTTTGTTCAGTTGACCCAAGAAGGTGAGACTCACACTCAGTTTGATGAAGCGACCATAGGCTCCGATCCGATAGGGACGCCAGACGACCTTGTCTGGCCAGCAATTCGGCCATTCCATTCCCTTCAACTCTACTGTGTTCAGGAACCCAGCTGAGTTGAACTCTATTCCTCCTATATTGTTCAGTCAGTGTATCTCTGCATTCTTTGACAAGCCTTGATGTGACTCTAGGTGACTTGAGAGCCGCTAGACCCAACCGGCTGCCTGTGCAGATGTTTATGCGCTTATTATTATAGTTTTTACCCAGGTTTTCCATGGTGCAACTCAATATTACGTAGACCTCCGCCTTAAAAACCGTGCAGTAGCCGCCTTGAGTCACTAGGAAAGAGACCATATGAGCCTACTTGGTGGCAGTAGGGCGATAGTATCGTTGCTCGAATTTACCCTATTAGGAATGAAAATTTTGGGAGAAGTGAGTCGTATACCTGAAATCTGCTATCTCGCATCATTTTCAGTATGGGACATTTAGAGATTCCTTCACTCACGATCGCAGAGTGTCCTCAAGAGTAATGCATTTTCGTTCCTTAACTTATAGGTCGTTTTCATGACTCCAGCTTTAATATATGAGTGTAGATGTGGTGATCCGGCGAGAGCTTCAAGAGTTCTCGTTGGTGCCGACCTCATACCATTCAATATACCTACTCAGGCAAGCCGCTGCAGTTGGTCCAAGGGGAGCTGGAACATACCAGTACTTGTCCCTGATCACCACACGATCTCGGCATAAGTGATCATAGGCCTTATCACAGCGGTATAGATCCAATAAAGGATATTCAGTATAATCCTCATGTACTGCTGAATGCTTTCCTGCAAGCCTAAAAGCATGCAGAGGCCTTCTTCACTCGATATTCGAGGTGTTCGCGCCATTTATGCAGCTCGTCCAGTGTCCCTAAGTGAAAATCAAAGGGGCACCTGTCTCTTCCAACACCTCCAAAAGTCAATTACGAGACACCACTGAAGCGGAGATAGGACACTTCTCTGTGTGCAGGCTTTTGTAGCGGTGATTTGTACGATGCATCCATTATGTGGCACCTTTATCGCATGTCTAGATAGCATGACTTGAATCCACCGGACTATTGTTGGACAGATGATATGCTCTTCAGCAGCTGAGCAGATGTACTCGATGAGCGTGTTGTCAAACGCCTCTTCGATGTTCATAGCGCGTCATCTATTAGTCAAGAGGCGAAAATGATGGGCGTGTTGACGGCAATGTAAGGGATATGCTTTCAGTGGGCCATCTCTCAAGTGTCAATCGGTCTCTCCATTGTCTTTAATAGGAATGAAGTTAGACTAATAGGGCGGAATGCCTCAGCTTGGGTGTAATCAGATTAACCCGTCTTTGAAATGAACACGACTTCAACTGTTCACCATAGCTTTGAAATAAAGCCAGTGGAAATGCAAAATCGGGAGATTTTCACCAATAGCTTGATGGTGGTGTCCTGATCCTTTCGTAGGAGAGCCGGAAAGATTCCATCTTCACCTGGTGATTTATATAGTGTGAACACGGATATGACCCAATTCACCTTGTCATAATTACAATGTCGGAGGACAGAACGTGATATGTTAGAAGCATCAAACCTATCACCTAGCTCCTTTCCGTAGAGATATATGGTAGTCCTTCAGTTCCTGTAAACTTGAACCCCATTTGTAATGGATTCAATATCAAATAGAATGTGTCTATGATCCGATAAAGACACTCTCCATTTCAAACCCTGAGTCTCCATTGCACTAATGTGAAAGATCTGATTCGATAACTTCCTGCCTCTTAAGGGTGAAATAAGTTGGTGTTGACCCACAATTGAGGATCTCAATCTGTGTGAAGCTAAGGAACTTCAACAACGCCTCCCCCTAGAATTTACACTGCAGCTCCCCCACACATTGCGTGATGGGCGTTGATGTCGCACCCCAGGGGAAGCGGAATTCCTTATTCCTCAGAGTATAATTTGGCCATTCGGACTGGAGGGACTATTGAGACTCGTGAGAGAAATAGGCAGAACATACTATCATCTCCCGGTCCAAGTTCCCAAAGTTATAGCTTAACCTGACCGCTGCTAGGTCCTTGTATCTACGTCTTTAGCAAATACGCAAGCTCTAGGATGGACTACAAATGTACCATAATATAACACGGGTCAAGTCATGCCTCTGACTTGACCCTGGTTCCTGAATCAGTGACACATCAATTTTTTGCTCGATGAGTTTTTTGCACAACACCGAAGTTGAAAACTTACCAAGATAGAGGTTGATTTGTAAAAATCACACCGACATGATGCCAGCAGAATTTCCGACACATCTTGGTAGAAATCTAAGTAACAGTCCCATGGGACCTCGATAGAAGGCCCATTTCGACACTCCCTTCAGTGAACAGACTTTTGGTCAGCCGTCTCCCGGTCCACCCTGTTTTGCCCCAGGTTCCAGAAGGGTTATCTGAGTCCTGGTAGCCTTGATGTGAGGCTGAAAGTCCATCTCTTTAAAAACGTTGATCAAACGTTCATCCAGTTCAACAAGTCTTTGATCCAGAGGTTCATCCTTCCTTTCGAAGAACTCCCTATTCAGAAGAAGGAAGCTCCTAATTCTGTTCCTCCCACTAGAAGAGCCCGAGAACCCTTGAGCGATTTCGGGAGGTCTGTCTTCGGTCATAAGCCACAGAAACCATCGTCGCCGTAGTCTCTTGGTTTTCTAAATGAAAATTAGATGTGGTTACATTCTCACAATCCGTATTTGCATATGAACTACCGGTTTAGAGGTGTATATTTTCAACTTCATCTTCAGGTAACTATATATGACTTGAATTAAGGAAAAAATCATATCAATGCTTGTTATATCTCAAAAAATTCCAATAAACAGTAAACAATAGTTAAAACCTACATTCATTGTATAAGGCTCCAATTATTATAATACTAGGATACATTGAAATTTTACAAATTTCTAATATTATATTCATATATTTCATATTAAAATCTAGTTGGAAAAATCTATTAAAGACTACAAAATTAGATAGTTGTAGAAGCTAACGATTGTAGCTAGATAAAGATCATAAAAAAGTTTAATAAAAACCTTTAGAGTATGGTTTGAATTGAAATTGATTCTGAAACATGATGTTGTTGGGACCATCTATTAATTGAATTCAACATTATATAAAATTGGAATATTGAGAGCTGTTCGATGATCGAATTAAATCAATCAATTTGTTAAAATTTATAATTGAGGTTGTATTATATGAAGTGAGGTTTACTTAGATTAGAGCTGTAAAAGGAATATAGTTTAAGGACAATTGTTGGTTCAATGTTACCTCTATTGTTTTTGAATGATTTATGAATTTTTGAAAATTCAAGATTATTGAGGTGAAGATCTTTATGTGAAATTTTGGAATTTCTTTCAGGTTCAAACTGTGACTATTCTCTTCAAGTTGATTCGCAAATTGGGAATATCCTGTATTATTAATATTTAGACAACGTATGAGCTCTTTTTGTCTTATTAAAAAATATCTACCTATAGCTTGACAAGAGTTAGATGTTAGTTGAAGTATGTCACTTTTTTCCATCTTGTCTATCGTGTCCTTATTATTTAAATGTAAATTATTATGTGAATTGAAAGATTTATATTAATTTCAACTTTAGGTCTTAGAATATTTGAAGTTTTATTGGACATATCACCGAAAAGGTTATAGATTTCATGATATTTGAATTTGTAATAATCGTTTGTGAGTTTTGAATATTGTTATGTGTTATGGGGTGTATATGTATGACCCTGTTTTCTCCGTAATATTCTATGAATTAATTTCATCAATAGAGCCATTCAAATTTTCAATTTGACAAATAATGTTTACTCTGTTTGCAAATATGATTGTGATAATGACGTTTTTATAAGTCTATTAATGTTACTGTGGAAGCTAGCTACTTTATGTTGAATATGATGACAAGACTCATTGTTGTTAGTTACACCTGTATGTCTAAATTTTCTGTATACGCTAAAATTTATTTTGTTTTGTGATATTTCCAAACGTGAGTCAAGTTAGCTTGAACTATTATCATCATTTTCTAATTCTAGAGTGAATGTATCTAGTTGTTCTTTATTTACATTTCAAATAATAAACGGAGATATCGATGAAAATAATGATTGTAATGAAGACTAGTAAATGAATTATCGACTATAACTAACGGCAGATAAATCAAAAAGTAATTTTGTGACATATTGGGGCGCGCATTCTCAAAAAACATCTACATTGCTGAAAAATCACTTCGAATAACTTATATGAACTACCCAAAATCAAAAAACTACAAAATTATGCATACGTTTTCAAGAACATTCAAGAATATACAGCTGTAGCTATAGACTGAAATTATGCGGATTATCTTCATAGAATTCATTTATAAGTCAATGAATTCATGAGTGTGACATCAACAATCAGACAAATAGCTCAGTTTTTGTTGAAATCTGAGAGAAGTTCAGCACATGTTTGTGAGCTGAACTTCAAATATGTGGAAACTACTCCAGAAATGGTCGAATCTGTGCTTTGTAGATTATTAGGAAGATTATGGTTACATGTTTGAATTGAAATATTATTTTGTGTTGTGTACTGAAAATTGTGTTATATATTTTGATGTCTTCTAAGTTAAAAGTTCACGATGTTGGTCGGAAACATGACGCCTAGCTCTTTTAATTTTTTATTGAAAGTGCGTCTTTCATATTCGTGAAGATGACAGCCAAAAAATATGTAATTAAGATCTCCAATAGTTGTGTTATCAGAAGAGCAATTTTAATTTTCTCTAATGCTAATTTTGGTTACACGTAAAGGTTTTTTGTAGTTTCTACAAAGTTTACCCAGTCACTATAGCGTTTGTCTAGACTGAAACAGTCATTTAGCGTGACTACATCTATGGTGGTCCCTGAATTTATAGCTTTTTCAGCCGCATTCTCTACTGAGGAATTTCTTTTGATTCCAGCATGTCCTCTACAAAAAATTAATATTGACAACTCGGATATACAAGTCAAAACATATCATAAGGATATCGGTCTCAATTTTATTTTAATAGTGTTTGAGAGTTCCGCATTTTATTAATTCAAGTGCAGACATGGAATCTGATGCTATCATGAAGTTACGTGTGTTAGTTTTGTTTGTCCATTCGAGTGCCTTTAGTATCGCTATTCCTTCTGCAATATATATCGAGGTTTCATTCAGTAATTTATAGTATTCAGTATGCCCATTACTCAATGACCAAGCTAGCCTACTCCTGTACATGTTTTTGAGCCATCTGTGTATATAGCAATAGAATCTGGTAATCCAAGCAAGACACTTTCGGAAATACTGTTGTTCAAGGTCTCGTGTTCAGTGTATGCTGGAAAATATACACTAGGACGATCTATAAGAACAAGCTAGTCTACAGGAATGATGGGGAATTTATTAAGTTTGTCGTTTATTTTAAATTGTTCTTTAACAAAAGAGAACATTGAGTATAATAGTAGGTCCCTCTTTTTATTCCAATAAGGTATTGTGAGAGCGTTTACTGTTGAATTGCAAATTTTGGGAGTATTTTGATGATTGTCAAAAAATATTTCAATTATATAATTTTGGCAAAGCAACTTCTCGCCAGATTGTCAATGAAAGTTCCTATGCTTCTGCTAATACAGGAGCTATAGGTGTGAATCTAATGACACCGAAACAGACTCTGATGCACCTATTGTGAATGCGATCGATATGCCTCAAATTTGTTATCGATGCAAAACCATATAGTGTTTAGCCATAACCTAGTATCGAGCAAACATATACACTGTAGAAAATAAGTGGTATTTCAATATCAGCACCCAATGCTTTTTTGTGGTGCATTTAAGGACAGTGATGTCTTTCTCACATGTTTGTATTATTTATTTATTTATTCATTTCACAAAGACAAACAGGTTACAATCACTTATAACCTAATTACATGTTCCAGTGTTATATGAAAGTCGTCCAATAATCAATGGAAACGAACTATATATAGTTTGAAGAAAAAACAGAAAAAAGTAAGAAAAATGAAATACTCAATTGATACAACTACAGCCCTACTGCTGCCCCACAACTACCTCACTACTTCCTCTCCATCGGTAATCACAAGTTCTCCCAGATCTGTCTGTCGCTATCTATCCATCAAAAATCACTCCACCAATCCGAAACGCTCCCATTAAACTGCATTAATCAGCTCAAACAACCCTTGTCGAAACTGTGGCACGCTCACATTGAACAATTCACACTCCAGACATGCACAGTGCTTATTATAAATCTTACACATTCTAGTGATAGGAGAATCGTTACGCATAGGAGTCAAGAAAAGTAACTGTCTGTGACGTATTCTGCTGTTGAAAGTATGAAATTTCAGCCCTGAAAGTAGCTGCGGGGAATCTATTAAGAAACCACACAGCTTGTACAGAAATTATATACTAGCAGTTTCTCGTCTATTGCATAGCTTGATAAGGTCGAACTCCTGAAGAATTGCTGAATAGGAACCAAATGAAATGTATCGTCGATACTTTTTGAAGTACATATATTTTATAGCCAAATTCTGAATCCAAACATTAGAGGCATATTCCAGAATGGGTCGCACCTAAGAAAAATAGAGATGCCTGGAAGTCACATATGTTTTAAACTCCCTTCCTACACGCTTAATGAAACCAAGTGATCTATAAGCTCCCGATGTAATGTACTGAATGTGATCACCAAATCTCAACTATTTGTCAGAAGCCACACCCAAATTCTTCGTTGATGTAACTCTCTTCAAATTCGACTTACCAATGATACATAAAAAATATGTTATTCTTACTTCTGGTATATCTCATTACGTTACATTTATCCAAGTTGAGAGGCAATTTGTTATCTATCGACCAGTTATAGATACTACTTAGGTCCGCCTGTAGTTGAATGCATTCCGACAGAGTCGACACCAACTTGAAGACCTCAAAATCATCTGCATATGTCAGACTACTGGATTCAATTCTTTGGGGCAAATCATTGATGAATAATATGAAAAAGAAGGTCCCAAGATTATATGTGCTATGTGTTTTGACCACAGAAGTTTCTTATCTAGAATTGCACTCGAGTATCTATATTCGTTGACTATGGGGTTGTCAATTCATTTAAGGTCATGGTTGCTTCTGCTCCTATTCCCTTTCGGGTGAAAAGAATTATAGCTGCTTTCTTTGGAGCTATTTCGAAACCACGCATTGACATCCATCTTGTCAGATTCTGTACTATGTGTCGCAACTCTTCAATACATTCTTCATAGGTTTTTATGGCTATATAAATGCAATGTCATCTGCATATTGGATGATTTAATGTGTAATTTCCATATTTCATGTAGGTTAGAAGTATACACATTAAAGATTGATGGACTTAGTATTGATTCCTGTGATATGCCCTGGGTTAAGATTCTGGAGCCGTGAAGCACATTGTTTTGATCCTGGTGTTATTTTTTCTGCCGTGATAGAGCGCCGGATGCTGTTCGCGGACTTCTCACTCAAATCTAACGCAATAAGTTTGTCCTTTAGAAACGCAACGTTAACTCCATCGTATGCATCCTTTAAATCTTCAAACAGACATGCTGTTATTTTGTTTCCGGAGAAACCGTTTTGTACATCCGTGATTAGATGTGTCAGAGCATCGGTGGTACCTACACCCCTTCGGAAACAGGATTGAGTTTATGGTAACATAAAATTGTATTCGAAATAACACTCACCTCGTGTCTTAATCATTCCTTCGGAAGTAATACACAGTATAAGTGAAATAGACCTATAGGATAACACGAGAATCTTTATTGGGTTTCAATAATAGACAGATTACTATCTCTGTCAACTCGTCAATTTAACCCCCCTGCGTTCACCAATCGTTGAAAGTTTCAAGGATTTCAATTTTAAAGTTCGAAGGTATCTTGCTTAAGATATTATATGTAATATTATCCCTGCCAGGAGCTGTAGAGCTAGAGGTTTTCTGTGCTGTCATGAATTCACGGTATGAGAACTCATCATCCTCAATATCCTCAATCCTAACATTTATTGATATTCCTAAGGCAAAATTGGAGACAGTAGGTGGTGCAAGCTTATCCAATATATTATGGATTAATTCCTCAGTGAGTTGAGATTTTTTCATTATAGTTGTAATTCCTATTATTGATTTCTTTGATTTAATGGGGTATTCCTGTTTAAACTATCCAAAAATCCCTCCCAGGACTGTCCACTTTTTGTTTTAAATAGTCGTTTTGTTCGGGCATCTACATTATTGTAATTCAAGAGATTGTCCAAATTTGATTGTTTTATATATCCCCATAGAGTTTCTTTCCTCAGTTTCGTACTTTCTTTACATTTATCGTCCCACCATAATGGTAAACTTGCTCTTGGTGGAGAAGGTTCTTTGATTGGAATTGAGTCGTCACAGACATCACTGATGGCCTTCATTACATGCTCAAATTTTTCTTTATTATCCTCTAAATTCTTGGGAAAAACATGCCTTTTTAATTTTTACCCGAATACTTCCCAATCTGCTTTGGTCTCTTTCCACTTAGTTACTGGTCATATTTGAACCTTAAATTTGTTTCAGTATGTAATTTGTATGGAAAAATAGTCTGATTCTGAGGAATCTTGAAAAACATGCCACATAATATAGGATATCACTGTAAAAATCCTACGGATTATTACTTTTTGGGGTCTTTGAATGAATTATTCAAATCTAATCCGAAAGGAAAGTTTCATAAATTATGATATCTTGAAAACGATATACTAGACAGACCTGGCGACTGTAATCTGAACCCTCTTTCCTGTAGCACTGACTTCTAGGCCAGCAAGGAATCATGCTTTAAAAACGTAAGCACGGCACGAGGTCAATAGTACCTTTTTTTCCCTGAGTCAGGAGAAATTCACGTGGAGTTGAGAAGAGCCGTCACTTACGATTCTTCCGCCTAGTTAGATTGTGATAGGTGATTTTCATAACTTATGGACGGGCCTGCTCCCGGTAAGCTTTGCGCGTGGGGTGGCCCCGCTTCAATGGTTTCATAAAAACTAACCACTTTGAGCAAAAAGAAGAGTTCTTCACCAACTACTCGTTCGGTAAGTCCAGCCAGCTTTATATTCACAGGGATGCTCCATTGTTGCATTAATTCAAGTTATATATTTTATTTAGATTCCACACTCAAATAATTGAAGTATTTTTAATTTATATTTATTGTTGTTGAGATAATGTCTCTATAAAGCAATTTTCCAGTCGAATCATGTACAACCTTAACCCAGATTAGTTTGTGTTACAAGATCATATTTTTTAAGTCAATCAATATTCTGTTTGTTAAGATTGTGATCAATTGAATCCAAGAAATGTATAGAGATTAAATTGATTTATCAATTTGTGTTCATATAAGTCAACAAAGAAATTATTGAAATTCAACCTACGTTGAATTTCGCTTGTAGTGTTGTGGAAGAAAGAAACTCGGAGCTGTAGGTCGCTCGCGTAGGGGTAGTTTGGAGCATTGAATTGGCTCATTGCTAGAACTCAGTTGTGTAGCAAAATTAAACGTAGGATTTATGCAACAAGGGCTTTGTATTCCTAGGGCTGACGCAGCGCTGGACCTGTTCGCGTCTTTCGCGTTTCGCGGAAAGTGTTTGTTCCATTGAAATCATTTTGTGACAATTCCATAACATCCATAATTTAATCCGATGTAAAACTCTAGTATGTGTGCCTTAGTTCTACAAGAGATTCGAGAGGGAATTGTGATATTAGACCAACAGGGTAAGTGAATTTTGATTGCCGAAGAGTAAATGTTATATTGCCTTCAACCTCTGAATCGGCGAGATAATATAATGTGGTTATATAACCTACAGATCACGCGCCGCCCGTCATTGTTTATTTCATTAAAACATGTATTTTTCCAGCCATTCAGGCTGTGAGTGTGTAATTGTAATTCCGATTATCGGAGATCGCTTAGGGGATATGACAGAATATCAGGTCGTTAGGCCTACCCCCGGTTACCAGAAAGAGAGGAATCCTTCTTTAATTCTAAATATTATCTGTCAATCATCGGCGTGGTCGAGCGCGTAATCGATCACTTTCCGGAGATTATACTAATTAGCTTCCACTGATTCCAACTCTCTTGAGAGAACCTGAGCAGGAACTCGCTTGCTGGTGGAAGAGGTAGAACTAGCGATATTGATAACGTTTTCACAGGTTCCACTTGAGGTGAACCTGAATTTGATGTTTTTAAATTTATGTCATCCCCATTTCTAAATTTTGGATTAATATTATGATCGTTTGTTGGATTTTGATGTACTAAATTTTGTTAACTTTTATTCAATATATATTTATTTTATTTAATTTGATTAACGAGTTTAACTGGTAATTCCTTATCACCTCTCAGCGAATACGCTTGAATAGATATACAGATATAATTGTACGAGGCGGTCCCTTGGAAGCGATCCAGGCATCGTAGTCAAAAACAGCTTCTAGGTAGGCTGAAATATACACCTAGTGGTGGCAGCTTTTAGGAACCTCAAGGGTACACGGATCGACTAAGATCTTGGATACCCGAGCAGGTTCCAACAAACAATTTTCAATTCACATAACACGTCGATGAGGTATTATTGCTACCTGAAATAATACCCAGCCGACTGTTACAAGTACTGGTTCAGCGGTGATATGGACTTTCAAACCTATTCACTTGCTTGAAATATTAAATCTAGAGTAATTCCAGATCAATAAAATATACGCTCGGCGCACTGTTACATTACGTTTGGTGTACCTATCGAAAGATCCATGACTAATTTTTGTTGCAAGGAGGAGCTAAGCCGTGTAGCAGTACCATCATTGATTATTACTACATGTGCGTTCTCCAACGCGTCAGCCAGGCCAGGAAAGTTGAGTTCATTAATGTTCACAGCACAAATCTCTACATTACTTTGAAATCTTTTTTCATTCTGATTGTGCTATACTGAATATTCTTATTTGTTAATATAGCAACTCAACCTTTAAAATCGATGCGGTCTGTACGAACTACACTATAACCATTAAATTTGAAAGGGTTTGTGGGTTTTCACCAAGTTTCACTTGATACTATAATTTTGTTCAATATAATTTATAAAATTGGCTTTATTAGTATTCATGGATCGTATGTTCCATTGTAAGATATTCAACTGGTTGAATTGCATACTATTTGCATGATTGTTATCATTGTAAGTAGATACTGCTCATCAAAATCTGATTCTATCGTTAGATCTGTATCATCTTGAGAATGATCATTTTGTCCAAAGTTTCTACCTAGCACAAATTCAGTTATTGTTTGTTTGATATTTACTGAATGTAATATACTTTCTATTTGTTCTTGTGGCACAAAGCTTTTAATAATACCATTGAAGTCTACCATTTTTTCTTTATATTGTATAAGCTCATGCCGACGGGATTTGAAATGATTACGTTAGTTTTCTTTGATTTTCCTAAATTATTTTCGACGGGAGACGTGTTATACTTTTTTTCCTGGTTGAATTTTTCCCTCGACGATGTATTTTATTTTTTGTATATTCTGTTGTGTGAACTTGGGTTTACTGGAGAAATTTTCATTCGTTAAATCGGTATTTCCATTTGAAGGAGGAACCTTTTTTAGGTTGTTAAACAAATCGAATCCATTATTAGTGACCACTTTTGCATAGCTTGAATTTTCTACGAATGTTACTGCTTCTTTGGAAGATATATTGTGCATTGTCATTGTTCCTTTTATTGATTTTTGTCTAGCGATTAGATCATTACTTTCGAGCACTTCACCGTTCACTAGCGAACCAGCGCACCAAAAATCACCCCCACCTCGTCCTCACCCACAATAGGCATATCCAAGACCGACTCTCTGATACCCCCACTTTCGCAATCCAACAAACAATGCACAACTCGAACTGGGTGCAACCGCACAACGTTTCCTATCCCATGCCCCACAAAAATGCTACACTAGCCAACATCTAAAGGTCCATACTCAAGACTGAAATCGACACCACTGTAGTATAGGAATCTTCCATCCCTATACGAGTTTACCTAGAATCCCGGAATTATAGAAGATGACCTTATTTATATTGAATGTTATGTAAGTATATGTTTAGATCTCGGATCTCGGCCACCAAGCATTACGTCAATATATTAAACATTTTGGTTGGCACAGATACCTCGACATTCTAGGCTAGTTTAGTAGAACAACAACAATAAACAGTAATGACATAATATATATAATTAGGTAGAGCATTAAGAATAAGATATAGTATATTCATACATCATTGATGCGGATGGATGGTATTATAAATGATCCATACTTGTAATTATTGTAATGAGTATAGAGTAAGACATTGAGCTATAATGGCGTCGAACTCTAAGTTGAAGTAAAGTGTAACCCTTTTGTAAAGTGATGTGTTTTCTATTCCCTATACCCACACCAGGACCACGGGTCAGCTTAGGGCTAACCGCCCAACTTAAGATCTGATCCCCACATGGCGATCTCTACCAGTCTTTTTTCTTATGGAAAAAAAAAAAAAAAGAAACGAACCGCTTCCTGTCCATATCCACGTACGTACAAATGGAAAGAATAGGGAAGTAACTCCCACAAATTGTATTGGCTTAACAGGAAGACATAATGAATTGGGAATTGGAATTGGAGAATGGGAAATGGAAATTGCAAATGGAAATCGAGATGAACATCCAGGATGCAAGCGATGGGGTGAAAAAAAAAGGCATCAGAAAAAGTCAACCAACATTGGTGTAGTGCTTCGAACATCATGTGAGTAATGACTGTTTTAGACAATCTTAGGTTTATTTTTCTAGAAGAATTAAGATCTAAATAGTATATAATTTGTTCAATTTATTCAAGCGTCAAATATGTCTGAAAAGTTTGATTTACGCACCGCGACCTCTTTACTTCCAGTAATGGATGGAAATAATGACGTCACGAAACAGTTAATCGATGCTATCGAATTATACAGCGACATGCTAGATAATTCTGGAAGAGTATTTTTAATAAATTTCGTTTTAAAAACTAGGCTCAGCCAAAATGCAAAACTGAGAGTCAAGAAAGCATACGACTCAGTTGAGGCATTGGTTCAGGACATAAAAGGTAAACTGCTTACGAGAAAATCGGAGGCTGCCCTCGCAAATGAATTCCATAGCGCAAAGCAAGGAATCAAAAGCATTGATAGATTTGGAGGAACTGTTGAAGGTTTATTGGTAGATCTGACAATAGCACAAGCGAAAGGAAACGAAGAAACAGCAAATATCTTGAGGTCGGTTAACGAAAGATTAGCTGTAAATATTTTCGCTAATGGTCTAAACAATAACGACCTACGCACAATAGTAAAGGCTAGAAATTACGACAATTTGGCCGACGCTATTTGTGGAGCAGTGGAAGAAAATGGATCTCTACATACAGAGAAAACCAAAGTGGAAACATTCCACATGCGAGACTATAGAGTCAAGCAAGGTAACAATTTTGGCGCAAGGCATCAAAATTATAGAAAACAATACAAGCCCTTCAGAGGGAACAACCAATGTTACAATAGCAATTTTCAACAAAGTCAAACAAGACAGAGTGTTGAACGCAAACACAAACCGTTTGGAAATAATTTTCAAAATAATAATGGGTTCAAACCCAAAAATCAAGGTTGCTTTACAGCTCAAATGGCAGGTAATCAAAATAGTAGTAGCACTTCAGAAGAAGAGGTGAAAAGTTCACTTAAGAATCAGTTTTTTCGTTCCGAATAGAGTGAATGAAAATCTAAGTACGAATGGAATGAATTGTGTGAAAATGAAATATGGAATGAATGAATTAAATTTTCTTATCGACACAGGATCTTCAGTCAGTGTCATTTTCAAGGAAGTTATTCAAAATTCAGAGAGGATAAACGAAAACAAAAAAGTAAACATACAAGGAATCGCTAGTTCCGTAATGTCACAAGGCTCCGTCAACATAAATTTAAAAGTAAACAACATAGCTTTTGAACAAGAATTTATAGTTTTAAATCAATTTACTAACGGAATTCAAGGAATACTGGGGTCAAATTTCTTTTTAAAACATAAAGCAATAATAAATTATGAAACGTTTACGTTTTCCTTCATGCTGAATAATGAAAAAATTTCAATGTCAATTCATTCAAGGTATGAATGTTATACAACAATTCCTGCAAGGTGTGAAATTGTACGATACTTCGATGTAAGAGAGAACGAAGAATGCGTTGTTTTGAATGAGGAAATATGCAACGGTGTTTTTATTGCAGGCACAATAGTAAAACCAGTACAAGGTCAAGTTCCTGTACGTATTTTAAATTCGAATGAAAGAGAAGTGAAAATTAGGAATTTTATCCCTACTACTGACAAGTTATCAAATTATAATATATGTAAATTCAAAAAAGATTACATGACAGTTGAGCGAGTAGAGAAACTTTTAGAAAAAGTGAATTTGGACACGTTACACGGAGAGGAAAAAACGACTATTGAAAAAATCTGTGCAAAATATGCCGATGTTTTTCATTTAGAAAACGACCCTCTCACGGTAACAAATATCACAAAACAAGGAATTCATCTGAATAAGGACTCTAGTCCAGTATTCGTGAGACCGTATAGGTTGCCAATCGCACAGAAAGATGAAATTCATAAGCACATAGATAAGATGCTGCAAGATGGCATAATTGAGGAAACCATATCTGAATGGTCTTCCCCGCTTCTAATTGTACCAAAGAAGCAAGTAGACAAAAATGGAGAAAAAAAGTGGAGAGTAGTAATAGACTATCGTTTACTCAATAAACAGATAGAAGATGATAGGTTTCCACTTCCCTCAATATCAGAAATTCTAGATTCATTATCAGGAGTAGTATATTTTTCACATTTGGATTTGTCACAAGGATATTACCAGGTGGAATTAGATACGGAAAGCAGGAAATGCACCGCTTTCACTACGGACAGAGGTCAATATCAGCTAACAAGGCTACCAATGGGATTAAAGATAAGCCCAAGTGTATTTTCCAGAGTCATGACAATGGCTATGACAGGATTAAATTATGAATCGTGTTTCATATATTTGGACGATCTTATAGTTTTTGGCAAAGATTTGACGACACACAACGTAAATCTCGTAAAAATTTTACAACGATTAAAAGATGTAAATTTGAAATTAAATCCAAGCAAATGCGAATTTTTAAAGAAAGAAATTTTATATTTAGGGCATTTAATTTCCGCGGACGGGATATCACCCGATCCGGAAAAGATTGAAGTTATTAAGCAATATCCGGTTCCAAAGGACGCCGGAGATGCAAAGCGTTTTGTAGCTTTCGCAAACTACTATCGGAAATTTATTCCAAATTTCGCAAAAATCGCAAATCCTTCAAATCAATTAGCAAGAAAAAATGCATCTTTCAATTGGGACGATAAGTGTCAAAAATCTTTCGAAACTCTGAAACTAGCTCTCATGAGCACGCCAATCCTGCAATACCCAAATTTTGAAAAGGAAAATAGATTCATTTTGAAATGTGACGCATCGGGATATTCGATAGGAACGGTGTTATCCAACAGTGATGACCGACCTGTCGCATATGCCAGCAGAACATTGAACAAGGCAGAACAAAATTATTGCACAATCGAAAAAGAACTTTTGGCAATAGTTTGGGCCGTAAAGCATTTCAGACCCTATCTATATGGTCGAACCTTTGATATATACACTGATCACAGACCGCTGGTATATCTTTTTGGCATGACAAACCCATCTAGTAGATTGACAAAATTTAGACTGACTCTAGAAGAGTATGATTTCACTATAAATTATATAAAAGGCACGGATAATGTTACAGCCGATGCTTTATCAAGGATTCGTATTGAATCATCAGAACTTAAGACGATGTGTAATAAAACATCGGAGAAAATATTTGCAATCACAAGAGCACAAAAGGTAAAAGCAGAAAAGGAAAGACAAATTAATAAGAACGATCACGACACTAATAGGATTGGCCATCCGGGAGTAGTCGAACTTATAAAACGTCCTACCGATTGTGTGTTACTAGAAGTGTTATCTGAGGAAGAATTTGATGAATTAAACAAGGAAAAATGTCTAGACAAAAATTTTAACAATTCATTATATTATGATGAAGAAAGAAAATTGATTTACATAAAACTACAATTTCGATCGGCATTGTACCTAAGGGCATTGTTGAGAAGTGTAAAAAATTTATGTAGGGATTTCAATATTGCTGAAATATGCATCATGAAAAATTCCAAAAACAAGGAATTAATAAGCGCGCTGAATAAAGAAATCATAGAAATAAAATCCGCCGGTTTTGTAATAGGATTAAAAATAAATGTTATACCAGACGTATTAACAATTAATGAAAAAGAATGTAGACAATTAATCTTAAATGATTTTCATACATTAAAAACAGGAGGACACGCAGGTATAAACCGCATGTTCAATAACATAAAATCAAAATATACTTGGTCAGGTCTAAAGTCAGATATAGAGAAGTTTGTAAAACGCTGTGACGATTGTCAGCGATATAAACACTCTAGACCTACCAAAGAACCACTAACAGTGACTACCACAGCATCAGCGTCTTTTGAGAAGGTGTTTCTTGATTTAGTAGGTCCGATAGGCAACGAAATCGGTGACGATCGATATATACTTACTCTTCAATGTGAATTAAGTAAATTTGTCGAAGCTTATCCAATACCTAATAAAGAAGCTAGCACAGTTGCAAAAGCATTCGTCACTAATTTTGTACTAAGGTATGGGATTCCCAGGGAAATAGCCCACGACCAGGGTACAGAATTTTTGTCGGAAGTGTTCAAGCAATCTTGTAATGTGTTAGGAATAAAACAGCTAAATTCAACAGCTTACCATCATGAAACGATGGGAGCCCTCGAAAATTCTCATAAGCACCTAGGCGCGTATTTAAGAATTCAAGTGGCAAAATTTAAAGATTCATGGACCGAATGGGTACCATTTTGGACTTTTGCATACAACAACACAGTTCATACGGGAACGAAGTACAAACCGCACGACCTAGTGTTCGGGAAATCGTGTAATTTACCTTCCAACATAACGGAACAGGTAGAACCCGTGTACAACTTCGAGAATTATCCGGTTGAGTTGAAGTATCGACTCCAACAAGCATGTAAGGAAGCTAGGGATAATCTGATAGTATCGAAACTGGAACGTGTGCAAAAATCTAGGGAAAATTGTAATATAGTTAATTTTAAGATAGGTGATAAGGTATTAGTGAAAAGTGTTCCGAAAAATAAACTTGAACAAATATACAAGGGTCCTTTCGTGATTACGGAAGAAAGGAACCCCAATGTAGTGATAAAAGTAGGAAACAATCAAGTGGAAATACATAAAAATAGACTAAAACTGTACCATGATTAGATAAGGAAAACTGTTGTTTGTAAAATAAAAATAAGGTACGTCAATGGGAAAAAAATGTTAAATCTGTCAATTGAACATTTTTTTACCCCGCGTAGGGAGGTGTAGTATAGGAATCTTCCATCCCTATAAGAGTTTACCTAGAATCCCGGAATTATAGAAGATGACCTTATTTATATTGAATGTTATGTAAGTATATGTTTAGATCTCGGATCTCGGCCACCAAGCATTACGTCAATATATTAAACATTTTGGTTGGCACAGATACCTCGACATTCTAGGCTAGTTTAGTAGAACAACAACAATAAACAGTAATGACATAATATATATAATTAGGTAGAGCATTAAGAATAAGATATAGTATATTCATACATCATTGATGCGGATGGATGGTATTGTAAATGATCCATACTTGTAATTATTGTGATGAGTATAGAGTAAGACATTGAGCTATAATGGCGTCGAACTCTAAGTTGAAGTAAAGTGTAACCCTTTTGTAAAGTGATGTGTTTTCTATTCCCTATACCCACACCAGGACCACGGGTCAGCTTAGGGCTAACCGCCCAACTTAAGATCTGATCCCCACCATTCACATCATCACCCACCGACAACCAACCAGGCGGCTGCGAACAGGCCGAGTCCCCATCCGCACTCCCAATTAGGAGATACATGCCATTTAACCAACACACATCTCTCACGAACTCCAAGTCCCCAGGACAACCTCACCCCAGAAAACAACCCAACCAACCGGAAACCACCACAATTTCTCCACACAAGGAACCGTCCATATGAAATGAAAAAAAACCTTCTGACAAGTACCTCGATCCGCACACTACAAAGGTTCCAACAGAACTGCTGCTGAGATGTTGAGTAGTCCTTGGCAATATTTTGTGGAGCGGTTTTTGTAATGAATCTCACATGATAGTTCCATGAAAGCATGGTGTTGGTTGTGATATCGAGCATGCATATGAAGAACTTCATGGGAATAGTTGTACCTGGCATCATCATATCAGTGATTGTGGGATCCGCCTTCTTGAAGAAGATACTAGCTTGAGCTCTACTAGATTATCATATCCTCATTTCAAAATAGTTACTAGATATCCATCAATTGCGACGACCTGTCTGTCCCGCTCCTCAGACTTCACTGGATGATATAGGAGCTTTGGATAAGAAAGCAGTATGTAGTATATCATATCATTTGCAAAGTTCTGAAAAGAACAGGAGGTCACTTACAACAGATCGTTGATATTGGAGAAATTTGGATTCAAGATCGATCCCTGTGTAATACTAGCGTTGATATACATCACATAGGAGGTCTATGTCAACCACCACATGGAGTAAGAGGCAGTAAACCATATGCCGGAAGTTTACCAAGAAGGTGCCAGACTCTGTCAAATGCTTTGGGAATATCGAATGCTACAGCTAGATATTTTTCATATTTTTGAATAGATGTCTGTCATATATGTGTTATATAAGCAAGCAAGTTTTCGATCGATTTCTCCTGACAAAAGCCGTATTGCCTGTTATTCACGATTTTGGAGCTCTCAAGGTATTGGATGAGTTCGATATTGATTGAAAGTAGTGCAATGTATCTATAATTATTAGGAGGGGCCGTCATTCCTTTCTTAGAAATTGGTTGAACTCTAGCTGACTTCAAACTGAGAGAAAACACCAAGTTTGTAAGGAAGTTTGAACAGCCTACGGAACTGGTTGTAATTCCGGTGCACATTTCTTGAGAACAGCAAGCGGTATTCTGCCTTTTGGTATTGTTATCAATCAGAATGAACCTGATTATGCGCTGGCATATGACTATTGATGGCAGCGATATGAGGAAGTTCCTTTGATTAGGGGAGGGAATGAGCTGGAAGTGGAAGTTCTTTCAATTGATTTGACGAAAGTACAAAATGAACGGGAGCCATTTTCGAGCATTCGATGAGCTTGGATCTTATTCTGGCATGATGTGTCTCTTTCGATTGTCTATTGTGTGATTGATATTCTATTCTGGTTCAAAGGCTTGGGTTCCCGCGTCAACGATGGTTTGCTAAATGTTGTGAAGCATCTGATTTTATTGAACCATGATTCACCAGATGATGTTTTCCCGGTATGAGATATGTGAGTTTTCATTCCCATGGTGATAATATTCAAAATATTTTTGGCACATTGCGTTGGGGATTCAAAACACATTATTACCAAAGGAAACTCCCAGTCAGCTGAGTTGTTATGCCAACCTGTGCGTGGAGGGGTTGATTGGTTTACGAATCATATAGGGACTAGTCTTGAGGATGAGTGAATGGTCAGTTTCTCAATGCCGCACATACTTTCATTCAATGGGGATTCGGATTGTTAGTGAGAAATGAATCAAGCGCTTTAGCATAATGATAGTTGTTATTCAGGAGAAAGGTCAAGAACTAAATATTCTGGAATCAATAGAAATTTTTAACTTTATTAAGATTAATTGGTATTTCAATTGTATAATCTAGTTTCATATTAATTTATTTATGGTTTGAATTGCAGTGTCATCTCACGAGATTATTATAAACTTCATATTTCTCTTTTTTTGATCAAGTGTTTTGTGTTGTCAGTTAGACATTTTGTATTATTAGCGTTGTATCGTATTATCAAATACAATTTGAAAACAAACATTGAAATACTTTTAATCACACAATTATCATTATCGATACGATTAGTTGGTGTATAATCGAAACCACATCAACATATTTTGGTCCTTCGATCCGGATTTGAAACAAAAATCGATTGAAGAATTCAATAACTCGGATTGACATCAGATAGCATCAACGTAATTTGACGGCCATTTTACAGATAAGTGGAATTGTCTGAATTCGTAAGTCTGTTCCTGTCTTTTCCTTTCCCAATCATCCCTTATCCAATCATTAGCCTGTGTTTGTACAGATAGTAGTATAATACAAAATCTTAATTAACGAATTGTGTGAAACTTTGTTCTTTCTTGGTGGTCTTAAACAGATTCAATTTAATTCATCAAATGGCGGAAGACGGTATTGTTGATAGTGATATTAATTCTCATTCTGACATAGATACGTACAATGTCGAATTAACATTGAAAAAGTTGCGAATTGAAAGAACAACCGCACGAACAGCTCTTACTAAATTTGCAAATTTTCTTGATAAGTATAATGAATCACAGATTTTTCGATTAGAATCGAGACTTGAGAGATTTGAACCATTGTTAGATAAGTTTACTGAAGCCGAACAAAAAATGATGTTGTACGATGAAACAGCAACATCAGACGAATCGTTTGAAGATCGTTACCACATTCAAATGGAAAGGGCTAAGAAAATCTTACATGATTCCCACAGTAATAAAATGCAACAGAGTAATCAATCTAACATAAGTAATAATCCGAGCAGTGCATCTAATAACACTGTATCGATTAGTTCGAACGTTCGATTCCCAACTTTAGAATTGCCAAAATTTTATGGTGATTATGAAAAATTCGGTCATTTCAGAGATATGTTTACTTACCTAGTGCATAATGATCGAACATTAGATAATATTAAGAACTTTTATTATTTAATCAGTTGTGTAAAAGGTGATGCAGCTAAAGTCATAGATTCAATCGAAGTAACAGATGAGAAATATAACATCGCTTGGGAATTGCTGAAAAAACGTTATGAAGATAATTCGATAACGATCAATAAACATATCAAAGCGATTATGGAATTACCAAATGTATCTAAAGAATATTCATTACGGCAATTAACAGATGATATTCAAAAACACATTCGATCATTAAGAGTTATCGGTGAACCAGTTGATAGCTAGAGTTCTTTATTGATTTATATAATCATGCAACGTTTAGATCGCAATTTAGAACTGGATTGGAGAGAACATCTCTTCGAAAGGAAAAATAAATCGCCATCATTTCAAGATATGATTGAATTCCAAATTCAAAAGTGTAAGGTTTTGGAAGATACCGTACACAGGAATGAATCTAACAAAAATAAGTTATCTTGGAATACTGGGAATAAATCTACATTTAAAAAGAAGTCTGAAGTATCAAATATAGCTGCTAATCATTCAAACAATTTCATGTCTTGCTATTTTTGTAAACAACAGCATCCAATTTATGCGTGTGATCGATTGAAAGCATTGCCGATAGCGTCACGTATTAATGAAATTAACAAACTTAAGCTCTGCTTAAATTGCTTACGAAATAATCACACTACAAACGATTGTACTTCCCGTGGTTGCAAGAAATGTCAGAAGAAACACAATACGATATTGCATGTTGATTCTACGGATGAGTCAAGCAGGGATATACAAAACGTATTGATAAACTCATCAAGTAACGTAGTTGCAACGTATTGTACTCATCGTACACAACAGATTATTCTATCGACAGCAGCAGTGTTGATTGAAAGCAAATCAGGTGAATGGATTTGTCTTAGAGCGTTGATAGATAATGGTTCAATGCCTAATTTCATAACTGAAACCGCAATACGAAAATTAGGCTTAGAAACTTGCAAAACACCAGTACCGATCGTTGGAATTGGAAAAACAACAACGGTTATCAATGATAACATTTGTATTAAAATTAAATCGCGAACAACTAATTTCAGTTCTCAATTAACTTTTTTAGTATTAGACAAAATAACTGAAAATTTACCGCTTGAATCGTTCAATATGAATGATTTTGGGATTCCGAATCATATTGTTTTGGCCGATCCCAACTTCAATTTAACTGGAGTGTTTTCATGGATATCATTGAATCAGAAAAAATTATTTTGGGTGATGATTCACCAATTTTACATGCTACATCGTTGGGTTGGATAATTGGTGGTTCAATTTCAAAATACAGTTTGAGTAATCATGAAACATGTCATTTAGCAATTCATTCAGATAACGATTCCATTGAACAGAAAATTGAACGATTTTGGAAAGTTGAGGAAATTGAAACACTTAAGCATACAATTGAGGAACAAGAATGCGAGCAACTATTCTTAAGCACTACAAAACGTGATAAATCTGGTCATTTTATGGTATAATTACCAATTCGAAGTGAAGCTGCTCCATTAGGTCAATCATTACCAGTTGCAGAAAAACGACTGTTAGCAATAGAACGTCAATTCAAACAGAATCCAGAGTTCAAACGGAAATATTTGGATTTCATGTCTGATTACGAAACATTGAATCATATGTCAAAAATAAACGAGGATGAAATTCATATCGATAAGCCACACTTTTATTTACCACATCATGGTGTAATAAAAGAATCAAGTACTACAACAAAATTACGAGTAGTATTTGATGGATCGTGTAAAACATCAACAGGAATTTCATTGAATGATATTTTTAAAGTAGGTCCAACGATTCAAGATGATTTGTTAGCGATTCTTTTACGTTTTAGAATACATAACTACGTTATAACGGCTGACATTGAAAAAATGTATATGCAAGTTTGGGTTAATGAATCAAGTCGAGATTTACAACGTATAATATGGAGAACCGATCCAGAACATCCTATGCAACATTATCGACTTAGTACTGTTACTTATGAAACAGCACCAGCGGCATTTTTATCGATCAGAAGTTTATAACAAGTTGCAAATGAACAATGCACAGACTTTCCTGATGCTGCAAACGCCATACTTAATGATTTCAACGTTGACGACTTATTGACCGGATCAAATACAATTGATTCAACAAGGAAATTAAAAAATGATTTAGATATGATATTTAATCAATACGGATTTAATCTACGAAAGTGGGCATCTAGTAAAATTTCTATTATCGACAATGTTTTAGACGTTAGTGAATCATATTATATAACCGATGATTGCGACGACCTGTCTGCCCCGCTCCTCAGACTTCACTGGATGATATAGGAGCTTTGGATAAGAAAGCAGTATGTAGTATATCATATCATTTGCAAAGTTCTGAAAAGAACAGGAGGTCACTTACAACAGATCGTTGATATTGGAGAAATTTGGATTCAAGATCGATCCCTGTGTAATACTAGCGTTGATATACATCACATAGGAGGTCTATGTCAACCACCACATGGAGTAAGAGGCAGTAAACCATATGCCGGAAGTTTACCAAGAAGGTGCCAGACTCTGTCAAATGCTTTGGGAATATCGAATGCTACAGCTAGATATTTTTCATATTTTTGAATAGATGTCTGTCATATATGTGTTATATAAGCAAGCAAGTTTTCGATCGATTTCTCCTGACAAAAGCCGTATTGCCTGTTATTCACGATTTTGGAGCTCTCAAGGTATTGGATGAGTTCGATATTGATTGAAA
Source organism: Endomychus coccineus (assembly GCA_958510875.1). Lineage (NCBI taxonomy): Eukaryota > Metazoa > Arthropoda > Insecta > Coleoptera > Endomychidae > Endomychus > Endomychus coccineus. The sequence goes on from OY294068.1 coordinate 93,233,759, forward strand.
GTAGTGCAATGTATCTATAATTATTAGGAGGGGCCGTCATTCCTTTCTTAGAAATTGGTTGAACTCTAGCTGACTTCAAACTGAGAGAAAACACCAAGTTTGTAAGGAAGTTTGAACAGCCTACGGAACTGGTTGTAATTCCGGTGCACATTTCTTGAGAACAGCAAGCGGTATTCTGCCTTTTGGTATTGTTATCAATCAGAATGAACCTGATTATGCGCTGGCATATGACTATTGATGGCAGCGATATGAGGAAGTTCCTTTGATTAGGGGAGGGAATGAGCTGGAAGTGGAAGTTCTTTCAATTGATTTGACGGAAGTACAAAATGAACGGGAGCCATTTTCGAGCATTCGATGAGCTTGGATCTTATTCTGGCATGATGTGTCTCTTTCGATTGTCTATTGTGCGATTGATATTCTATTCTGGTTCAAAGGCTTGGGTTCCCGCGTCAACGATGGTTTGCTAAATGTTCTGACATAGATACGTACAATGTCGAATTAACATTGAAAAAGTTGCGAATTGAAAGAACAACCGCACGAACAGCTCTTACTAAATTTGCAAATTTTCTTGATAAGTATAATGAATCACAGATTTTTCGATTAGAATCGAGACTTGAGAGATTTGAACCATTGTTAGATAAGTTTACTGAAGCCGAACAAAAAATGATGTTGTACGATGAAACAGCAACATCAGACGAATCGTTTGAAGATCGTTACCACATTCAAATGGAAAGGGCTAAGAAAATCTTACATGATTCCCACAGTAATAAAATGCAACAGAGTAATCAATCTAACATAAGTAATAATCCGAGCAGTGCATCTAATAACACTGTATCGATTAGTTCGAACGTTCGATTCCCAACTTTAGAATTGCCAAAATTTTATGGTGATTATGAAAAATTCGGTCATTTCAGAGATATGTTTACTTACCTAGTGCATAATGATCGAACATTAGATAATATTAAGAACTTTTATTATTTAATCATTTGTGTAAAAGGTGATGCAGCTAAAGTCATAGATTCAATCGAAGTAACAGATGAGAAATATAACATCGCTTGGGAATTGCTGAAAAAACGTTATGAAGATAATTCGATAACGATCAATAAACATATCAAAGCGATTATGGAATTACCAAATGTATCTAAAGAATATTCATTACGGCAATTAACAGATGATATTCAAAAACACATTCGATCATTAAGAGTTATCGGTGAACCAGTTGATAGCTAGAGTTCTTTATTGATTTATATAATCATGCAACGTTTAGATCGCAATTTAGAACTGGATTGGAGAGAACATCTCTTCGAAAGGAAAAATAAATCGCCATCATTTCAAGATATGATTGAATTCCAAATTCAAAAGTGTAAGGTTTTGGAAGATACCGTACACAGGAATGAATCTAACAAAAATAAGTTATCTTGGAATACTGGGAATAAATCTACATTTAAAAAGAAGTCTGAAGTATCAAATATAGCTGCTAATCATTCAAACAATTTCATGTCTTGCTATTTTTGTAAACAACAGCATCCAATTTATGCGTGTGATCGATTGAAAGCATTGCCGATAGCGTCACGTATTAATGAAATTAACAAACTTAAGCTCTGCTTAAATTGCTTACGAAATAATCACACTACAAACGATTGTACTTCCCGTGGTTGCAAGAAATGTCAGAAGAAACACAATACGATATTGCATGTTGATTCTACGGATGAGTCAAGCAGGGATATACAAAACGTATTGATAAACTCATCAAGTAACGTAGTTGCAACGTATTGTACTCATCGTACACAACAGATTATTCTATCGACAGCAGCAGTGTTGATTGAAAGCAAATCAGGTGAATGGATTTGTCTTAGAGCGTTGATAGATAATGGTTCAATGCCTAATTTCATAACTGAAACCGCAATACGAAAATTAGGCTTAGAAACTTGCAAAACACCAGTACCGATCGTTGGAATTGGAAAAACAACAACGGTTATCAATGATAACATTTGTATTAAAATTAAATCGCGAACAACTAATTTCAGTTCTCAATTAACTTTTTCAGTATTAGACAAAATAACTGAAAATTTACCGCTTGAATCGTTCAATATGAATGATTTTGGGATTCCGAATCATATTGTTTTGGCCGATCCCAACTTCAATTTAACTGGAGTGTTTTCATGGATATCATTGAATCAGAAAAAATTATTTTGGGTGATGATTCACCAATTTTACATGCTACATCGTTGGGTTGGATAATTGGTGGTTCAATTTCAAAATACAGTTTGAGTAATCATGAAACATGTCATTTAGCAATTCATTCAGATAACGATTCCATTGAACAGAAAATTGAACGATTTTGGAAAGTTGAGGAAATTGAAACACTTAAGCATACAATTGAGGAACAAGAATGCGAGCAACTATTTTTAAGCACTACAAAACGTGATAAATCTGGTCATTTTATGGTATAATTACCAGTTCGAAGTGAAGCTGCTCCATTAGGTCAATCATTACCAGTTGCAGAAAAACGACTGTTAGCAATAGAACGTCAATTCAAACAGAATCCAGAGTTCAAACGGAAATATTTGGATTTCATGTCTGATTACGAAACATTGAATCATATGTCAAAAATAAACGAGGATGAAATTCATATCGATAAGCCACACTTTTATTTACCACATCATGGTGTAATAAAAGAATCAAGTACTACAACAAAATTACGAGTAGTATTTGATGGATCGTGTAAAACATCAACAGGAATTTCATTGAATGATATTTTTAAAGTAGGTCCAACGATTCAAGATGATTTGTTAGCGATTCTTTTACGTTTTAGAATACATAACTACGTTATAACGGCTGACATTGAAAAAATGTATATGCAAGTTTGGGTTAATGAATCAAGTCGAGATTTACAACGTATAATATGGAGAACCGATCCAGAACATCCTATGCAACATTATCGACTTAGTACTGTTACTTATGAAACAGCACCAGCGGCATTTTCATCGATCAGAAGTTTATAACAAGTTGCAAATGAACAATGCACAGACTTTCCTGATGCTGCAAACGCCATACTTAATGATTTCAACGTTGACGACTTATTGACCGGATCAAATACAATTGATTCAACAAGGAAATTAAAAAATGATTTAGATATGATATTTAATCAATACGGATTTAATCTACGAAAGTGGGCATCTAGTAAAATTTCTATTATCGACAATGTTTTAGACGTTAGTGAATCATATTATATAACCGATGATGATGCAATTAATATTTTGGGACTGACATGGTATGATAAACAGGACATATTGAAATATCAAAATGATATCGAATTCGATACAAATAAGATTACGAAAAGAACAATACTTTCATCAATTGCTAGGATATTTGATCCATTGGGATTTTTATCTCCTGTCATAATAATTGCAAAAGTTATTATGCAACGTCTTTGGGAATGTAAATTGGACTGGGATCAAAAACCTCCGGATGATATTGTATTGGCATGGATTGATTATATCAAAAATTTACCGAAAATAAACGACATAGATATTCCTCGACATGAGTAGATGTGCTAGGCCGGTTCGGGCTCAAAATCACCCTTTTTTGCATGTAAATCTCCATAAGGAAATCTAAGGTTCATTTTACCGAAAACTGACCATCCCAAGGTCATCCACAATCACGCATGCGCAGTCATATCGATAGGGGTAGGTAGTCTATGGTTCTATGAACTGGTCATATGTCTATGGTTCCCGAAGTCTGTGAACTAATCATCTGTCTATGGTTCTTCCTTAACTATGGTCGGGTCAAGTCTGTGAACTAACCATCTGTCTATGGATCTTCCTTAACTATGGTCGGGGCAAGCTGAAGTCTATGAATTAGGTATCTGAGTACTCACATTATACTGAAATGATTTTTCTACACACCGAGATTCGAACCCGGGAAATAAACTCTAAAGTTAGGCGGCTTAACCGCGGAGGATTTGAAACAATTTAATCTAGTATATAAACACTTCTACTGAAAATGAAATATTTTTGTACACACGGGAATCGAACCCGAGAAATGAAATCCAAAAGCCAGCTCCTTAACCGCTCAGCTATGGAGGAATTGAGAACAAGCGATTTTAATGTTGTAGATATAACCGCGGGGTATCCGGTCTGAGTGCGAGTATATTGCAGTCTATATGATGCAGGTAATCGTTTTACATGACGTTAGTCATGCAGGTATGTCACGAAGCGAGGTATGGAATGTGAGACTTCATAGCGCTAGCCCATAGGGGTTTTGAAATAGTGTTGTTTGTACATGCCGTCAGTCACGTGATTTTTGAAAGAGACCGGGCATTCATCGGAGGTATCATGGGAGGGCTGCTGTTCCTTGAATGCATAGATGGAATGTTATATATAGTATAGGAATGATATCTTCTGCATCTCTCTCAAACGCGATGTTTATAATGAAATTACTTTCAAAAACGTTTATTCAAGCTGTCTGTACCTTACTTGATTGCTATATTACAAAATGCGATTTCAATCATCTTAAACATATATGAAAATTATTTTTAGTATACAAAATGGAGTTGGGAGACTTCAATGAGGTATGGAATGTGAGGTTATACAGATTGTTTATGTATGACGTTAGTCATGTGAATTTGAATGAAGCTGGCGCGATCTCCAACGAGATAGGTGTGTATGTGAGGTTATACAGAGTGTGCAGGTATAATGATGTCTATCACGCAGGTCTTCAGCGAGGTATCTACCTTGCAGGAGCCTTCAATGAAATGTGGGGTTGTTTGTACATGCCGTTAGTCGCAGGGTTTTGTCTGAGTTATAATGATATCGTACGCGGCGCATTGTCTGCCCCCCACAAGTCTTCAATAAGGGGTCATAACATCTAACATGCGATAGTTTACAAAAAATGCTGCTTCTCATAATAGCGATATTATGAAGCGTTTGCAGAAATAACTATTAAATCATCTAAGGACTTTTTGCTTGATTAGTACTAGCGGGTACAATATTCGTTATAATATTATAAGTATGCATCATTAGCTTACTTGTGCGATAAGGTTGTGCTAAATCATGTCCAACAGCAATGTATTCAACTTGGAATTATCGTAATGATGCGCGCGATCCTTCAATGTTAAAGTAGTTTCACAAGTTATCCGAAAGTAATATGAATATATAAAATGTTTTTCCAAAATTAGTTCCGAAGTAAACATAATTCGCTATAATATTCATTCATGTATGTTTCATAAATTATCCGATATAAATCAAATAAGTTTATGCTAAATTTGTGCCAGGTTGAACAATATTCACTATCATTTTTTGCGGTAGAGCTACAGCTCGCTGAAGATCCGGCGATCATAGTTCACGAACGATGATGACGTCGCTACTCTAAGCCAATGACAGTAACTGATTCAATCCGGCGACCATCGTTCACGAACGATGATGACGTCACTACTCTAAGCCAATGACAGTAACTGATTCAATCCGGCAACCATCGTTCACGAACGATGATGACGTCACTACTCTAAGCCAATGACAGTAACTGATTCAACCCGGCGACCATCGTTCACGAACGATGATGACGTCACTACTCTAAGCCAATGACAGTAACTGATTCAACCCGGCGACCATCGTTCACGAACGATGATGACGTCACTACTCTAAGCCAATGACAGTAACTGATTCAATCCGGTGACCATAGTTTACGAACGATGATGACGTCACTGCTTCAAACCGGTGACAGTAGCTAACTCAATCCGGCGACCATCGTTCACGAACGATGATGACGTCACTACTCTAAGCCAATGACAGTAACTGATTCAATCCGGTGACCATAGTTTACGAACGATGATGACGTCACTGCTTCAAACCGGTGACAGTAGCTAACTCAATCCGGCGACCATCGTTCACGAACGATGATGACGTCACTGCTTCAAGCCAATGACAGTAACTGATTCAACCCGGCGACCATAGTTTACGAACGATGATGACGTCATCATCGTTCACGAACTATGATGGGCAAATGAGGAATAAAATGTGAATGATCATAATGTTTGTAATACATTCATGCACATGTTTTATCGCGTGATTCAACACATGCTTTAACATTCAGACACGTGTTTCAACATTCAGACACGTGTTTCAGACACGTGTTTCAACATTCAGACACGTGTTTCAGCATTCAGACACGTGTTTCAGACACGTGTTTCAACATTCAGACACGTGTTTCAGCACTCAGACACGTGTTTCAGCATTCAGACACGTGTTTCAGACACGTGTTTCAACATTCAGACACGTGTTTCAGCATTCAGACACGTGTTTCAGACACGTGTTTCAACATTCAGACACGTGTTTCAGCATTCAGACACGTGTTTCAGACACGTGTTTCAACATTCAGACACGTGTTTCAGCATTCAGACACGTGTTTCAGCACTCAGACACGTGTTTCAGCATTCAGACACGTGTTTCAGACACGTGTTTCAACATTCAGACACGTGTTTCAGACACGTGTTTCAACATTCAGACATGTGTTTCAGCATTCAGACACGTGTTTCAAACGCGTGTTTCAATATTCAGACACGTGATTCCTTCGCGAACACGACTTTTACAAACTTCATATGTTAAAGCGTTTATATATACATACATACAGACAGTTACGTAAAAGTTATATTGATAAACACATTTTTATTTTCGCGGGTTTAATCAATTTCAATGGAAACATATAAGCAAGGAGTCTTAATGAAGATCAAGTCCGTTTCCCAACCACCCAAGAGGTAGAACTTATGGCACGTTGCTTTTTTTTTTTTGATAAAGTGGAAAGCATCCCCAGGAGGCCTACAAACCACGTATGAGAAATGAAATATCGATATTTATTATATCATTTATTCTGAAAAAAGCACATTTTCATTTTGGGGGTATGATATTGAGAAGTCAATCTTGCAGATCATCAATATGCTGGGCTGCATACATATATTTTCCTCCATCGTATATGGAACGTCAACCAATCACAAATCTGTACATGTCCTTCATATAAGCTGCTTACAATAGTTGTATAATTATATTAAATATGCTTCAAAACTAATCAGGATTTATAAATCTCTATGATTGCAACTATATGCTAATATATTCAACTAATAATCACTAATCTGTGTCCATGATTGCATAATGCCCCCAAGGAAGCGTAGCGAAAGTTCCAGGAATCAAGTACCGCTTATCATCGTTGGGGGACAGCGCAATTTTCTCCTGACTGATGGAGAACACTTTATGTTTTACAGCCCTAATCAGATTTTGAGTAACTGATACCTCCTTCCACTCCTCAAGGCACTCAACATAGTCTTCAAAGTCGATCGCGTTTCTGACGACGGAAAATTTTACTCCCTTCGCTTTTTTTGTTATACCATAATTCCGTATTATATCTGCAATTTCGGACTCATCATACTCAGCTGCTTCAAGATCTTGAAGCAGTCTAGTGATTTTATCCTCTGAAGTCAATATCTTAATTGCGTATAATTTTGACCTCAGGCCTACAAAATCGGTCATGAGGGTTCCGTTGTTCTCATCCTTCATCTTCCCTAATACTTTCTTATTAACAAGTGGAATGTCATAGATGTTATCAGGCTGGTAGTCGCTGGTGTCGAAGTATTGATGACAGTCATGTTTCATTACATCATAAGGGTCTTTCCCCAACTCATATATGAGAGAGTCTGTATCTGTATACAGTATAGAACAACTATCCCCAAACGCTGGACCCATATACTTATAATGGAAGTCGTAGATAGTTGTCTTAGCCAAATCCAATATAGACATTCCTACATAAATAGGTTTATTTAACCACACTTCCAACTTGTTTAGCTCAACAGCCACCAAATTCTCGTTGAAGATGGTGCAGCTCTTGAACTCAGGCTTAGAAATATATGATTCAGCTCCATACCGCCCACCCCACTCGGTAAGTAGGCGAACATTCACTCTTTTGCGAATATTCTCCATTGTCTTGCCGAACACCGCATTATTCATCAATTTGAATAGATTCTTCTCGAACTCATTCTTCGCAGCCTTCCGAAGGTCAGTGTTAAGATCTATGTAGGCTTTAAGCCATTGAGCCTGCTTGAATTTCAAGGCACGATGAATTTTGGTAAGGATCAATCCGTTTTCCAGAGCTTGCTTGAGGCTACGGTAATGTATGACATACTTCTCCTTAGGGTGAAGTGTTGCCATCAATTTTGATGGTGCATTTGATGAAGCGGGGGCGTTGCCTGTTTGAGGATTAATATGTAGAGGGTAGAAGGGTAAATCTTTATGTTGATCATGCAGATGTTTAGGGTACTCCAAATCAACTTCTAAAATATATCCTACATCAGAATCATCTGGAACTGTAGTAACATCAATATTTGTATCACACCATTCAAATCCACCATACGGGAGAGCTTGACTCATGGCCCAACCATACTGGTTATTGACGTCATAATACATCAAATAAGAATCAGCTTTCGATGGATTATAATTCGGCATATATTTATTGTTGGCGTGGGCTCTACGCTTAGAACATACTTGACTAAGTCCACCTCTAATCCCTTTCTCAACGAATAGAAATATATCGAGATCTGTGAGAAGCTCAAGTTCTTGTCTCGTATGTTTCAGCATCGCATCCCAAGTAAAGCCGGGAAGTGTAAAGTAGTGCGCAGGATCCAGATTATATGTTTGATGACAGCTACTCCTGAATTGTTCAAAAACGTCAGCCAGTAGCATTATGTCGGTCTTCATGTACAAATCAACATAATGCCCCAAGTTTTGACATCCAAATTTCCCCCATATCAGCTGGGCTCTCTGGTACAGTCTTCGAGGGCACGGCTTATCTTCTAATTTATTGTAGAAAGCCTCAATTGGTGGTAAAAAAGACTCAGAGAATCTATCAAACGAGTCGACATAATCATACGGCATAACACCTTTCTTGGTTAGAAGCTTAACTCGTTCATCATCAAGTTCTCCAAACTGACATTTCAAATTTGGGTAATCGCCCAAGTATGATGCCAACTTATCCAAGGATGAATTCATGAATCTAAACGAGTCAATGAATCTGAGTTGAATGGGGGCATCATCGATATGTTTGGTGAAACTTATATATTTCTCTTTGGTTATCGGGAGTAGGTTGATTTTACCGTCCATTCGCGAGGCTATATCTTCGATGATAAAGTTTGCATCGTAATTGGAAAGATTGTGAAAAACTATAGGAACAACATGCGTGTCCTGATAGTTGATGTTGCAACCTTCATGTGCTGCTCCCCGATAATTTTTCATAGGTAGAAGGTGATTGTGATCTCGCACTTTTTTATCAGCTTCCGAGAATGGCTGTTCGCAAATGTGGCAACAGCTCGCCCTTCTGAATGCAGCTTCATCGTCCTCAGACATATCGATGTCATATGGACACCAGAAAACTGTACCCAAATCTTCTGCGAGAGTCTTCATCTGATCTGCGAACCAACTCATACAATCCACGCCGCGATAGGCTCGATAGAAGGATAGGGAATCTTCATATGAACATTTCATGTAATAGCCGATAGCTGCAGGGATATGTTGTTGAGGCTTCTTCGGATCCGAAGTGGGTGTAAGAACGCTTTCCAGATCTGCATATACCACAAATGGAGCTTTCACTTTATTCTTAAAATTTTTGAATTTTAGGATATTCTTTCCAACTTCGGGCATCTTAACTTTACAGCTATTCAGCTTCTCACAGTCTTCAGTATGTTTACCTAACTTTTCCTCAGAGCTGAAGTAATGGAGGCATCGTTCGCAAAAGAATTTCTTGTGATCTTTTTTACTAAGCTGCGAAGAAACCAGGCGTGATAGATCTTTGATCCATATGTAATGGAAACGGATTGGGGTCGTATCATCGCTATCTTCTTCTTCCTTCCCAAAGTATCGATCTTGAATAAGTAGAAGGTTAACGTGTCTACCCCTCTTCTCCTTCGTAAGGTAGGTAGGTAATGTAACGAATGACTTTCCACTTCTATTTAAGATGTATACGTTAATGGAGACTTCATTCTGCTTCTCAAAGTTAGGGATCTGACGCATTGTCATCGGAAATTGAATCCCTTTCAATTTTAACACTTCCTTGTAGTGAGGGTATGAACTAACTCTATCAGAATTCTTAGCTGCCGGGTATAGCGCTGATGTCACTGCCCATGCGAAGCATGCATCATCATCATTTTTCACATTAATGCAGGCCTCTTTACGTTTGATCTGGACAGGTAAATCAATATATGAAGATCCTAGCTGAGGCGTGAACTTGTTAATATTCACCCCCAAATTGATAATCTTAGTCAACGCCCACCCGCTGTCTCTTTCTTGGAACTCTTCTAATTGAGTCAATATAGGCTTCACTATCTTATGCTCAAACCAACTATCCAAACAGGTGTCTCGAAAGATTGGTGAATTGGATGTATTAAAGTATTTGAACTCCGTCAATACCTGCTTCGCTTTGACGAGCTAGAATTCTCCACAGAATACTGAATTAACCTTAATTGACTCGTCATTCTTGAGAGCATTCTTAATACGTCGCTTGAAGAGGGCCTTACAGTCTCCTAGAAACGCTTTGGGATCCTTATGCTTCAAGTTTGAAAGGATCCCAGTACGGATGCGGCTGTTGAATGCAGACATGGAATCAGTCCAATGAACTCGATCCCACGCTGTTTCTTTTCGTGAATCCACACCGGATCCCCTCTTCTGCTCAGATTTTATCTGAACCCGCAGCGTCTTCAGAGCTCCCAATGCTGATAGCAGCTGCTGCTTCTCCCCAATATTTTTAGCCGTTTTAAGGGCATTATTTATCCTCCTTATCCCTAGAGAGCATTTCCGCAACAGCTCGGCAGCCACTGCTCCATCATAGTGCGGTGTTAGAAGACCGAGTAGAGCCGCGATATGCTTCACCAAATCAGTGAAAATGGACATCTTGATCTGCGGTAGAATTGAAAATTAGTAAATGTTATCGTTTGAAAAAATGGATAAGATCTTCTCCAACTTCCACATGAGAATTATTGAAGGAGAACTCAAGTGATATATACCTGTAGAAATTATACGGAATCCGGTTTTTCTGTTGAGATTACAGATGACATATATGGAAACAGCAGGATGATATAAATGTATCTAATTTTACACTCCAAATCACCCCTTTATATAAACTCTCGAACGATATGTACCGGCGACTTATAAGGTTGTATGTTGCTGTATAATTACCTATATGCAGCTGGATGATATAAATGTATCTAGTTTTACTCTCCAAATCACCTCTTTATATAAACTCTCGAACGTTATGTACCGGTGACTTATAAGGTGTATGTTGTTGTATAATTACCTATATGCAACAGGATGTGTATCTAATTTTCGCTCTTGAAATCACCCTTTATATAAACTCTCGAACGTTATGTACCGGTGACTTATAAGGTTATATGTTGCTGTATAATCACCCGTATGACTTAAACTGAGATTATGAGTATATTACACGCTAGTATATTACTTCATCGACGACCGAATATTGAACTTTTTTTTTTAATTTGTTTATATCAGCCCATACGCATTGTTTTCACATATTTAAACTATGTAGTCACTTATTCTACATCTACAGATATAAAACAGTTGCACCCTATCCCATTTTCTTCCGATTCTGATAATGTCATATTTATACGCTCCCCTCCAATGTTACTTATAGATTTTTTTTGTGTGTTGAAATTCATATTCTACACATCAAGGCCTTCCATTCAATACCCATGAAGTTATGTTTGCAACAAAATTTACAGTTTTTCCTGTTTATACCCTCGATATTAGATTTTTCTCCATGTAAACCATGAAATTCATACTCTACTTGTTAAGACCTTTCATTTGATGCCCATAAAGCCCCACTTTAAAAAAATAAAAATTTCAAATCCTTATCGCAAGAGATCGGTCGAACTGATTGACATATAAATAGTATATTCTTATTCAGCACATCACGTAAATTCTGAATATGCAATAAAATCACCACTTCCGGTGTGATAATGTGTCGACTATATAAATCTACTTCCGTCAGATGCACATAAATGATAGATTCTTGAGGAAAAAGTTGAAATTCATATTCTACTTGTTAAGACCTTTCATTTGATACCCATGAAGCCTCACTTTAAAAAATAAAAATTTCAAATCCTTATCGCGAGAGATCGGTCAAACTGATCGACATATAAATAGTATATTCTTATTCAGCACATCACGTTAATTCTGAATATGCAATAAAATCACCACTTCCGGTCTCACTTCCGGTGTGATAATGTGTCGACTATATAAATCTACTTCCATCAGATGCACATAAATGTCCGATTTTTTTAAATTAATCAATTCAATATATGTGTAAAGCAACATTTTTGAATGTAAAGTCACAAGGCGGTTCTTTCATAGCCGTCAGGCGACAATTCCCTTTAATGCTGCTAAAGCAAATGAAAAACACTGTATATACCTAACCTCTGATGGTAACAACCCATTTTGTAGGTGGGAATTACAGATACCGAAGTTGATACTATCTCTCCCCTAAAGGAGATACCTGTCGTGTTTCCATTTGGGAAAAGTCGACCACCCTTTAGACCTTAGGATAGATGGTGAAGCATAAAAGTGGGGGTGTAAAGCAACATTTCTGAATGCAAAGTCACAAGGCGGTTCTTTCATAGCCGTCAGGCGACAATCCCCTTCAATGCTGCTAAAGCAAATGAAAAACACTGTATATACCTAACCTCTAATGGTAACAACCCATTTTGTAGGTGGGAATTACAGATACCGAAGTTGATACTATCTCTCCCCTAAAGGAGATACCTGTCGTGTTTTCATTTGGGAAAAGTCGACCACCCTTTAGACCTTAGGATAGATGGTGAAGCATAAAAGTGGGGGTGTAAAGCAACATTTCTGAATGCAAAGTCACAAGGCGGTTCTTTCATAGCCGTCAGGCGACAATCCCCTTTAATGCTGCTAAAGCAAATGAAAAACACTGTATATACCTAACCTCTAATGGTAACAACCCATTTTGTAGGTGGGAATTACAGATACCGAAGTTGATACTATCTCTCCCCTAAAGGAGATACCTGTCGTGTTTTCATTTGGGAAAAGTCGACCACCCTTTAGACCTTAGGATAGATGGTGAAGCATAAAAGTAAGATATAAAATATGTTAACTTACATTATTATTGCACTAAAGCACTGACACTTGATTGAAAGTTTTTCACAAAATATATTTAACGCGCTGAACACAGAGCACAGGTAAGTACGACTTACTTGTTCCGAACCAAGCTGTTGAATGATTGAATTGTACGCACATCGAGTTTTATAGGAACTTCTTATCACTTTCATGTTATGTTCACACGGCATGCAGGATGTCTCATCCGCCTGTTATATCTTGATAATAAGTTCTCTGTAACCACAAGCAGGAAGTCTTGTCCGGCTGTTATATTCATATTGATAAGATTCACAACCACAAGCAGGATGTTACATTCTATTTGAAATCGCGTGATTGCAGAAACTTTCTTGAAATATTTATCCGCATACATTTTTTCCTCAACCGATAACAACTTTATCATTTTTCCTCTGAACTAATTTAATTCGTAGGACTTTGGATTAAATATTGTGTATAAAACTCTAGGTACTTCATAGGGAAAAAATAGTATTCTTGTGAGTGTTGAATGATCACATGAAAATGGGAAAATTTTACGATTATGTTCAAGAGTTGACCAACAGGTTGGATATATTTACGAAAACGCAAGTGCACCGTTGGATGATAGACAAGCGAGTTGTTTATTCCATCTTGATGTTACTATATATCATGAATGCATTAATTTGTTACCCTGATAATTCTCTCGAAACACTCATTTTCCTATGGTTATTCTACAGATGAGAGCTATATTCTATCAAGGTACGATAATTCATCTGAAACACTCTCAGAAGATGATGATGGAGAAGAAAACGTTGAACAGATGAATCAGCAGGTAGTTTGGAAATATATTGGAGTGATCAATAGAGGTATCAGTTATTAATCACTTACCGTAGCGAACAGACGCTAAACATGTACTCCTGCGAGTTAGTGATTGTAGCTTAAATCTATTTACACGTAGTTACAATACATTCATTTCTCATTATTAGAATCTGATATTATATCATAGGATATAACCTGAATAGTTTGAATATAATCACATTTAACATTTAGTTATATGATTAGTGATTGTTGTTTCTCTTACATTTTAGCTGTAGCTGTAATATTATTATTATCGATATGCACTTTTCGTCCTATTTATTAGAATATATTTTATATTTCCCCAATTAATTTTCGAGTATAAACATATTATATAGCTGCAATATTATTATATTCAAATAATTAATGTTCGAGTATAAACATATTTAACATTTAGATGTAGCTGCAATATTATTATTGATATCTATTCAGATGTAGTTATTATTATTGATATTTACATATAGTTACAATATACTCATTTCACATTTATTAGAATCTAATATTATATCATAGGATATAACCTGAATAGTTTGAATATAAGCACATTCAACACTTAGTTATTAGAATAATATTTATTGTAAGCGTGATTAGAGTAATTGATTGGCGGTTCATTTACATTTAGATATAGTTGCAATATTATTATGAATGTCATATAGATTAGCGCTTATGAAGATATTAATATGATTATTATTATTATCCTCATCTATTCCTCATTCAATCATCATAGTTCTACCTCTTGGGTGGTTGGGGAAACGAGCTCGATCTCCATAAAACTCCCCCGTATATATGTCTCCATTGAAATTGATTGAATTTTATAAAAAGCTGTCTATCCGTCTGTCTGTCTGTTCCTATGAAGAAATGTGTGTTGATGAAAAATGTTTTATTAGTATATTTTTACATACTGAAAAAATTATATTAGCACATCTATATGTTTAAGATGATTAAAAATGTATTTTGTTATATAGCAATCGAGCTGTACAGATAGTTCGTGATGTGTAACACCGCTTCATCTAGATTCTGTATAGGTACTAGACTCCAACCCTCCTACACTTATATATTGTATACCTCGAATTACCGAATTCGCCTGCAAATCTTATTATATAACGTTCACAGCGCTTATAGGGTACTACGTTAATAATTATTAACAATATTTCCATCGCCGGCAGCTAGATTTCAGGTCATATTATGCGATTTACAATCAATATGATTCGAATATATATATACATACTACATGTTTGATTTAAAAATAAAGTATTCTCATCGCGTTTGAAGGTGATTGGCGTATCTTTCTTATCGCTCGAGCGAGCTGTAGCTCTACCGCAAAATTGATAGTGAATATTGTTCAACCTGCGACATAAACTTATTTGATTTATATCGGATAATTTATGAAACATACATGAATGAATATTATAGCGAATTATGTTTACTTCGGAACTAATTTTGGAAAAACATTTTATATATTCATATTACTTTCGGATAACTTGTGAAACTACTTTAACATTGAAGGATCGCGCGCATCATTACGATAATTCCAAGTTGAATACATTGCTGTTGGACATGATTTAGCACAACCTTATCGCACAAGTAAGCTAATGATGCATACTTATAATATTATAACGAATATTGTACTCGCTAGTACTAATCAAGCAAAAAGTCCTTAGATGATTTAATAGTTATTTCTGCAAACGCTTCATAATATCGCTATTATGAGAAGCAGCATTTTTTGTAAACTATCGCATGTTAGATGTTATGACCCCTTATTGAAGACTTGTGGGGGGCAGACAATGCGCCGCGTACGATATCATTATAACTCAGACAAAACCCTGCGACTAACGGCATGTACAAACAACCCCACATTTCATTGAAGGCTCCTGCAAGGTAGATACCTCGCTGAAGACCTGCGTGATAGACATCATTATACCTGCACACTCTGTATAACCTCACATACACACCTATCTCGTTGGAGATCGCGCCAGCTTCATTCAAATTCACATGACTAACGTCATACATAAACAATCTGTATAACCTCACATTCCATACCTCATTGAAGTCTCCCAACTCCATTTTGTATACTAAAAATAATTTCCATATATGTTTAAGATGATTGAAATCGCATTTTGTAATATAGCAATCAAGTAAGGTACAAACAGCTTGAATAAACGTTTTTGAAAGTAATTTCATTATAAACATCGCGTTTGAGAGAGATGCAGAAGATATCATTCCTATACTATATATAACATTCCATCTATGCATTCAAGGAACAGCAGCCCTCCCATGATACCTCCGATGAATGCCCGGTCTCTTTCAAAAATCACGTGACTGACGGCATGTACAAACAACACTATTTCAAAACCCCTATGGGCTAGCGCTATGAAGTCTCACATTCCATACCTCGCTTCGTGACATACCTGCATGACTAACGTCATGTAAAACGATTACCTGCATCATATAGACTGCAATATACTCGCACTCAGACCGGATACCCCGCGGTTATATCTACAACATTAAAATCGCTTGTTCTCAATTCCTCCATAGCTGAGCGGTTAAGGAGCTGGCTTTTGGATTTCATTTCTCGGGTTCGATTCCCGTGTGTACAAAAATATTTCATTTTCAGTAGAAGTGTTTATATACTAGATTAAATTGTTTCAAATCCTCCGCGGTTAAGCCGCCTAACTTTAGAGTTTATTTCCCGGGTTCGAATCTCGGTGTGTAGAAAAATCATTTCAGTATAATGTGAGTACTCAGATACCTAATTCATAGACTTCAGCTTGCCCCGACCATAGTTAAGGAAGATCCATAGACAGATGGTTAGTTCACAGACTTGACCCGACCATAGTTAAGGAAGAACCATAGACAGATGATTAGTTCACAGACTTCGGGAACCATAGACATATGACCAGTTCATAGAACCATAGACTACCTACCCCTATCGATATGACTGCGCATGCGTGATTGTGGATGACCTTGGGATGGTCAGTTTTCGGTAAAATGAACCTTAGATTTCCTTATGGAGATTTACATGCAAAAAAGGGTGATTTTGAGCCCGAACCGGCCTAGCACATCTACTGACATGTTCTATCAACGTCATCGAAGGCAATCGAACTTCATGGATTTTGTGATGCATCACAAAGGGCGTACGGAGCTTGTATTTATTTAAAAACAATATCAACCAATGGAACAATTATAAGATTATTGTGTTCAAAGACTGGAGTTGCTCGATTGAAATGCTTAACATTACCGCGTCTTGAGCTTATGGGTGCTGTATTATTAACATGTCTCTATTCAAATGCTTTTGATTCTATGAAAATTAATATCAATCGATCATTTTTTTGGACAGATAGCACTATCGTATTATCGTGGATCAGAGCTTGTCCGAACAGTTGGAAGATTTTCGTAGCAAATCGTGTATCAGAGATACAAAAAAGAACAGAGATCAAAGATTGGAGACATGTTAGTACTCGTGATAATCCAGCAGATATTTTAACAAGAGGAACGGGTCCGATTGAACTTAACAATAATTTACTTTGGTGGCAGGGACCTGAATGGCTTAAGCTAAGCTCAATAGCTTATCCAAATTTGGATAATGTCGAACAAGATTTGCCAGAAAAGCGAACTATCAAAATTTCATCTGTAAGTGTTATCTCAAATTTTGAATTGTTTGAAAGATTTTCATCTTTATATCGAATAATCCGTGTAGTTGCACTTTGTCTTAGATTTCAAACAAAATTAAGAGGTGCAATCGATGTAAATGAGATGGAATCAGCTTTGAATGTATTACTGAAAATCGCTCAATATCAATCGGTTGAACGTGAAATCAATGATCTAAAAAATTCGGATATCAATTTTTCAAAAGTATCGAAAAAATCTAAGTTACGTTCGTTGAGTCCATTTTTGGATGTATGTGGTTTTTTAAGAGTTGGTGGAAGAATAACTAGAGCTAAATTGCCATACAAAACTAAACATCAAATTATTCTTGATTCAAAACATCCATTGACTACATTAATAATTCGAAGTGAACATAACAGACAACTCCATGCTGGGGTGCAAACACTTTTATCATCAATCAGAGAACGATATTGGATTTTGAACGGTCGATCAACAATTCGCAGCGTATTAAACAAATGCATTACTTGTTTCCGCATTAATCCAATAAAAATCATTGATAAAATGGCTGATTTACCACAAGATCGAGTTGTGCCCAATCGTCCATTTTATGTAAGTGGCGTAGATTTCGCAGGTCCTTACCATATTAAAGATGGTAAATTACGTAATAGAGCGATTATTAAAGCGTATTTGTGCATCTTCATATGTTTTAGTACAAAGGCGGTACATTTGGAGGCTGTAAGTGATCTTAGCACTGTTTCATTTTTGAACGCATTTAAACGTTTCGTCTCGCGTCGTGGATTGCCTAAAATCATGTCTTCAGACAATGGTACAACTTTCACGGGAGCAGATAATGAGATAAAAGTCTTTTATGAACAGTTGAAACAATCATTGGATGGGTCTGCATTTCCTGAGTTCTTTTTACAAAATCGAATCAGGTGGCAATTTATTCCGCCTTATTCACCACATCATGGAGGTTTGTGGGAGGCTGCAGTGAAAAGAGCAAAGTTTCATTTATTATGTGTTATAGGAAGTAATAGTTCCCATTTAACTTTTGAAGAGTTTTATACTCTGTTTGTACGTATAGAGGCTATTATTAATTCCCGACCATTAATTCCTTTAACTCAAGATCCCGATGATTTCGAAGCATTGACTCCTGGACATTTCCTTATTGAAAATACTCTGACTTCCTTTCCTCAGACAGACATGAGCGAAATTTCACAAAATCGGCTTGATCAATATCAAACACTACAACGAGTCATCCAATTATTCTGGAAACATTGGTCCAAGGATTATTTGCTAAGTTTGCAAAATCGAACGAAGTGGAAGAATGTTTCAAATGTGGAATTCAAAATTGGTATGATGGTTATATTAGTCAATGAAAATATGCCACCAGTATGTTGGAAATTGGGACGTATTGTCGAATTGTTTCCAGGAAACGATGGTATTGTACGCATAGTTAGTGTGAAGACGTCTACTGGAATTGCGAAACGTGCAGTGCAGAAAATTTGTGTGTTACCAATTGAACATTAACTTGGATTGAAAATCCTATTAAGCTTGGATTATTCAAGGGAGCAGAATCATGTATGATCTAGTTTCATATTAATTTATTTATGGTTTGAATTGCAGTGCCATCTCACGAGATTGTTGTGAACTTCATATTTCTCTTTTTTTGGATCAAGTGTTTTGTGTTGTCAGTTAGACATTTTGTATTATTAGCGTTGTATCGTATTATCAAATACAATTCGAAAACAAACATTGAAATACTTTTAATCACACAATTATCATTATCGATACGATTAGTTGGTGTATAATCGAAACCACATCAACATCAATAATAGATTAGACCATTTTATTATTTCTGAATCGCCGATTATCATCAATTATTTTGTGAAGAACCTGCATCTCCCACACCCATTGTTCAGTCCTCCGTACATTATACTATTGTAGCATATTTACTCGCTTTATTGATGCCACTGTGTAACAAAACAATTGTCAGCAAGTAAATTGTGCAGTTCGTGTGAATTTAAATTTGTGTTATATTTTACTATGAGCATGTCATAATATCAACTTGTACTAGCACCAGACTCATAGAAACACATAGTCCTTTCGGGAGTTAGATAAAAAATGAGTGTATTATCACGACAAATTTAATTTCGATACATATAAAACATGCAAATAGACAAGGAAGGACTATCATTATTTCGTATCAATATTGCTTGAAATTTGATCTGGTACTGAATAATTGTCCGCTATGTAGCTATTTAAAGACAATATCATTCACTCATATCTCACAGCATACTATACAGCTTTGTATCTGGATATCAAATCAATTACAAATTCAGTAGCGCTAGTGAATTCACTGGATTATGGCGAAACTAAAGTCACATTTATTTATTAAACTAGTGAAAATTGAATTTTCATTAGTTATTTTATTGAAGCTAAGAAAAATAATTGTACCCCACGCATATACCACAGCAGCATTGAAACTGGACATACGTCTCTGGATTGTTGAAATGAAAAATAATAGGATCTCATCATCTTGAAAATTCGTTCATTTGTCTCGATACACATAACTCCTGAGAGTTCGATAAAACAGATCTCAACAAACATGGTCTGTTATATTTCCCCGTACCTGCAACACAGGGCCCGTAGGCGGGATATCCCCAGCGAAAGATCAGCGCTACATAATTGGCATGTTTGGTCTCCCAGCGGAAGACCAGCTCCACATAATTGGCATATGTCGTCTCTAAATATAAACCTTTTATATTAATAAATGGTGGGACTGCACTGACCAATTGACTTTGCCTATACAGTTAAGGTCTAGGGCGTGGAGACTGAATGGATACAAAATTCAAATGAAATTATGGAAATGTTATAAAAACATTGCACAAATATGTCAAATATATTAAATTGAACAAAAAAACTCAAATATTCATAAATAGTTAAGTATCTACGTATTTCCGCAAGCTGCCATCTTCAGGAAATAAAGTAGTATCTGAGGATATTATCCAGAAAATTACCATCGAGAATGATTATCAATGTTTGTGTTACCTCAAATTCACAATGTTCAACCTACTTGAAGACACAGCTCATTGAATATTTTACTTTCAAGTAATTAACTGGTTTGGTTCTCCTTCTCTCGCCCATCGTTTCCGATCAGGAGCACATTTCAGCCGGTGTTCTACAGAATGGATCTTCTCGTGCAACTCCTGAATTGTAAAATATTGATCCACAAAATACGGCGATAAACGGTTTTGCGAGAAAATGTTTTGGGGATAGGAAATTCCATGTGTGAAGTGAGCCTGTGTAAAACCCAGCCTTAGTTCGACTTGGCAACACTGCGCGCTTCTAACTTGAAGCTTCTCACACATATTTCACGTAGATAGGAAATGTAATACTGACTTCATTATAGGACATATCACTCTCTGATTTAGTTAATTGGAAATAATGAGAACTGACAATACTAATAGATTTTTACTTTATTCCGATTACCTACATTGTTGCGTGGGGAGAATTCAGCCTCTCTGAACACCTATAAGATAACATACTTAGAAAAAATAAACACTTTTTTCCAATTTCTTTTTACGTGAGGACCCATTCATCCTCTCTGTGCAATGATGAAACATCTAGAGTATATTCCTAATTATCTTAGGTTCAATTTGATACTAAACACAATACGGCACAGGCGAGATAGCATACTTAGAAGAAATAAAAACTGAGACTTCTCATGAATTTTTAATTTTCCTTTTAATTTCCTTCGCATAAGGACCCATTCAGACTCCCTGTGCAATGATACATCTAGCATATATTCCTGAGGACGTTAGCTTCAATTTGATACTATACACAATACGGCACAAACGAGATAGCAAACTTAGAAAAAATAAAAACTGAGACTTCTAATGCATTTCAATTTTTTTTTTCAATTTATGTTTGCGTAAAGACGCATCCAGCCCCTCTGTGCAATGATCAGCCCTCCAGTGTATATTCCTCTTGATGTTAGCTCCAAGTTGATAGTATACACAATACGATGATACATCTAGTATACATTCCTGATGACGTTAGCTTCAATTTGATACTATACACAGAACGGCACACACGAGATAGCAAATGTAGAAAAAATAATAACTGAGCCTTCTCATGGATTTTTTATTTTTTTTCAATATCTTTTTGCGTAAGCACTCATTCATCCTCTTTGTGCAATGATGAAACATCTAGTGTACATTCCTGATGATGCTAGTTTCAATTTGATACTATACACAATAAGGCACAAGCGAGACAGCATACTTATTTAGTTTATTTTTTTTGGGAGTAGCGGCTTATTGAAACACGTAGATTATTCACACATTTTTATTAGTTTCGGGATTCAGATCCCATCATGGCTGCTCTGGAACCATATATATTTTCGAGAGTTTGTAAATTTGGTATTCTATTATCCATTTCACTTTGATGATTTCATTTTCAGTATATATACGAAACTGTGGAAACAATCAGTTTTGACGACTATAATAATGCAACATCAACATAAATGTTGAACTATCACATGGACCTCTAATATTTTGTAAGTAATTTTAATTTGTTTTTAGTTAATGACTTACTTAAGTTTTAAATTGTTTTCTTATGTTTATTGTAGTGTCTCCTGAAGAAGTCATGAATATATGACGAAATATTGAGAATTTTGAAATAATTGAGTATTAATTCAGCATCCTCTGACCGCATACCTGATAATAATATCGAATAATTTATATACAGCACGGTTGAAAAGAACTTTATATCTTCTCTATATATATATATATATATATATATATATATATATATATATATATATATATATATATATATATATATATATATATATATGCTTTCTTGGTATTTTGGTTCGTAGATATATACTGAAAATAAAATTAAAATTATTTTTGCATACTTGAATTCGTTAATTTTTTGAAGTTGATGGGCGAAATCTTTCACAGCTCTTTATTATAGCATCCACATTAGCAGGTTGAGAAGAAACTGAAATTCTCAAAATGTTGTCAACGTTTTCACTCGTTAACTTGGATCTCTACTTGTTTTTTATAAACTTTAGCTTACTGAATGTAGATTCACACACATATACAGATGCAAAAACACACAGGACTCTCTGAGCACAGTCAATTAGGTTAGGGAATTATTAAATAAATATACAGTATATATTTTGGTTTAACTTTTTGAATTTTTTTTTTTGTAATTCCTAATTTACGTTTTTAGTTATTCCCCTAACAGCCGAGGGCCGCAAAAAATCGATCCGAGGGCCGCGTAGTGAGTATCGCTGCTATACACAATACGATGATACATCTAGTATACATTCCTGATGACGTTAGCTTCAATTTGATACTATACACAATACGGCACAAACGAGATAACAAACGCAGAAAAAATAATAACTGAGCCTTCTCATGGATTTTTAATTTTTTTTCAATATCTTCTTGCGTAAGGACCCATTCAGCCTCTTTGTGCAATGATGAAACATCTAGTGTACATACCTGATGATGTTAGCTTCAATTTGATACTATACACAATAAGGCACAAACGAGATACCATACTTAGAAAAAATAAAACCTGAGACTTCCAATGCATTTCAATTTTTTTTTTCAATTTTTTTTTGCGTAAAGACCCATTCACCCCTCTGTGCAATGATCAGCCCTCCAGTGTATATTCCTCTTGATGTTTACTCCAAGTTGATGCTATACACAATACGATGATACATCTAGTATACATTCCTGATGACGTTAGCTTCAATTTGATACTATACACAATACGGCACAAACGAGATAGCAAACGTAGAAAAAATAATAACTGAGCCTTCTCATGAATTTTTAATTTTTTTTCAATATCTTTTTGCGTAAGGACCCATTCAGCCTCTTTGTGCAATGATGAAACATCTATTGTACATTCCTGATGATGTTAGCTTCAATTTGATACTATACACAATAAGGCACAAACGAAATAGCATACTTAGAAAAAATAAAAACTGAGACTTCTCATGGATTTTTAATTTTTTTTCAATTTCTCTTTACGTAAGAACCCATTCATCCTCTCTGTGCAATTATGAAACATCTAGAGAATATCCCTGATGATGTTAGCTTCAATTTGATACTATACACAATACGACACATACGAGATAGCATACTCAGAATTAGAATCAATAAAAAATGAGACTTTAATCGGCCTACAACTGGTGCCCCTTCATACTGAGTTTCCCGCAAGTCCAATGTTTGGTGGGGAGTCATCGTGTTTTTAAAATTGACCAAACATTTCAATACCTACGTAACAGTATTAAAAATCCAAGTAAAATTTGGTAAAATTATATTGTCATTGTTTTCATTCTTGTTCAACTTCACGATCGAGTTGATAGTAAACGTAAACGGTAAATTGTAGAACCCGAAGCCTTAGACATCTACATTAGCGCAAGTTCTCTCTCCATCTTCAATCTATACTTGAATTGAGTGCAACTTCAGAACTTTAGGACGTTCGTATCCTATTCAAAATTGATAAACCAATTGTATGATTTTTTTAAATTTGAGGCAATAAATATATTCATTCATTAATTATTATTAGATTAAATATAAATTCTCGGGAAATAGGTCACATTAACACTTATGTTTCATATTTTAGTCTTAAGACTAAAGAATATAAATTCTCGGGAAATAGGTCACATTAACACTTATGTTTTATATTTTAGTCTTAAGACAAAACAGTTAGGCACAAAGATAAATACATTAGAACAATCATTTTATGCATTGCAGCAATGTGGTCATTTTGCGCCAATATCATTATTCTCCATTCTACTAAATAATAATAATTTGTTGTGTAACAATCTGTTCACGTTCCGTCATCTAGGACGTGTTAGATGTAACTGTAAAATCATTAACTAGTATATTACAGTAAACTACAGCTGTTTTGAGAATAGATATTTTCGGTTCGGTTCACGATATGCTATATAGATGGCAATGCTGTCTGTCTAAGAAATTCATTGTGGTTATTCGGATATCTCATTCTTTCGTTTTTAATTCATACTCGCTTGGGATCTTTGGATCTTTCTAATTGTTCTGTATTTGGCAAAAGAATACAGTGTGGCAGACAGCTATAATACTCCCCAGATAGCATTATACAGGATGTTTCTTATAGATCAAAACCTTGTGGGTCAAAAATAAGCTTTTTTTTGCTTCATAACCTTGAGGGCATTTCGAGCTACAAGGTGTCAAAAATTTTAAAAAGACAGTTCTTAATTTTTTATTTCTAACTTGCTTGAGGCGCTGATTAATCAATGCTTGACGTAATTCAACCAAACTTGTATATAATATTCAATATGTCAGTGGGTAGGAATAAAAAAATAACCACCAGCGTTAGAAATTCACCAATGGTGGAGGTATTTAACGAAAAAATATATATACCACCTGTAAAATATTTCAAATGAAATAGATCGTCATATGCGCTATTGTATTATCTTCATTTTTATCTCTTCACATTTTTTGTATTCCAAAGTGAATAACAACAAAATTGATTTACCCACGATCGTATATACAGGTCTGGAAACTCTATGTTTGATGTTAGTTTTTTACATGTCGCCAAACTCGTAGTCCCTCGCTCAGCCACCAGCTGGCGCATGGATCGAAGTAATTAGGGGCCATATCGTTCAAACACGGTCGTATACGTGCCAGAGAACATCCCTCGACTCATGCCTCACCCTTTTCGTACTACGTAACTGATGACGCTTAGCGGGCTAACTTCTCACATAGGAAACAGCCTCGAGTTCCAGACCTGTATATGCGACCGTGGATTTACCTTACCCAGTGCAATTTCACGACACCTACTCATTACATTACTGTCTCGTCTGGTCGTTACGTCGTTAAGGAACGCCATCATAATTGTTCTATTATATTTTATATTTCTTATGCGAGTTCATTGTATTATATTCATTGTTATTCACAGTTTCTCAGTGTTGCTGCGCTTTCCAAACGCTCATCTCGGGTCACAAGTTTATAGTTTAAGATAGCGCCACTCACGGATGAGTGAGGAGATGCAAGACTGTTTTGCTATTATTATTGTTGTTGATGATTTTATTTGAGGTCATGAGAGCGTCTCAATTTGTATGATGGCAATCGTAACGTTTGAATATCTAAATTGAATAGAGCCTAATGAGTTTATTTAAGACAAACCTTACACTATAATTTTCTTGACTGAAGAAGCTGTAGTTGTTCTTTCTTTCAACGAATGTTCAAGAAAGTGGTTCTTCGAAGCTAAGCGTAATTTGTAGCGAAAGTGCAGAAATACTTTGTTCTCGCGAGCCGGATTGTATTTCCCTGTGAATTTCTTGGATCATTTTCATTCGTATCTACTGAAATTATCAAATTGTGAGTATTTGTTGAAATTTCCCGGCTGCCATATTGTGTCCATAGCTCTCTACGTCATCAACACATCTCTGAAGTCTTCTGACAGAAGTGACTTTAGAAAAGTTTCCAGCTTAATTGGATTGGCAAGTATCATTACTTGTGCTTCTCTGCTGGTGATTACCAGTGTATAAATTTGGGTTTGCATCATAGACCTATTATCCGAAGTATGTCTATGGTTTGCATGCTGAATACTTTAAATTCTAAATTGTATTCCAAAACTGTCTTCTATGAGTTAACCCTTATGTTTCAAAATTAATTTCATGATTTCATTGATTTTCATAATCATTGCTTATGTACTGAAAACTTCATAAGGCATAAGCAAGTATAATAAGTATTAAATTAACTGTAATCATTGGTCGCATGAATGTTGTGAGTAAGTAATAGTTAAAGTACGAATGGATGGATTAGTGTTGATTTCATAAATTTAACATATTGCAAATAAATTAAAAATATAACATCAATATGGAAGGAGATAATCTAGAGCATTTAGTTGATCAATGAAGATACATAAAAGGTAGAATTACATTATCAAGTGGTTATGAGAATCCTGATATTTAAACTTTGATATCAATATGAGATAGATTGGATAATCTCTTCAAACAATTTGAAGCTTTTGAAAATACATTATCAGTAGACTGAAAAATATAAACCTGACAGAAACATAGTTGAACAAAATAATAAAGTTCTGAGTTCAAATTTTTATTTGAGAGGTCTGTTTAATTTGAAAGGAATCATAAGTAATTGAGGCAGTGAGTTATAGAACCTATTAAATAAATTCAATCAACATTTAAATTCATTAAAGTCTAGGAGCGCAAAATTTGTTAGACATATTATTAATTTACATTTTATCACAAAAATTAGATGCTGAAACAATGCAACAATTTGAGTTGCAGAGGGATTAACAGTATTTTTCTACTCTTATCAAGTTTTTCAGTCATCTTAAAGGTAGAAGTGCATCCCTAGGGGTAGCAGTAGACACTTCAAACGTTAAAAGTTAGAAACAGCACCAGAGTAACACTTATGTGGCTAAAATATTCAAAAAATGGTATCTTGCCAATTATGTAAGTCAAACCATTGGTTATCAAGATGCATCAAGAAAGGAGTATGTAAAAACTAATTATTTATATATAAGTTGCTTAGGAAAAAACCACGAAGTTGCATCATGTAGATTTAGGGAGTACAAAAGTGTAACGAAGTATCATTATTTATTGCATCTAGTTACTATTGTACCCCAGTTGGATGTCACTTCTACAGATCCTAACTAGTCAATACAGCAAATCCGTTCAGTTGCTCATGCAGGCCTTGAATCAGGTATGTCATGTAACAAAAATCCTAATTATTTTAATGATAAGAAATCAATTTTAAAGTCAACTGCAATAGTCAATGTGGTAAACAATAAAGGAGAAACCTGCCATTGCAGGGTGTTACCACGGTCGTATACACAGGTCTGGAAACTCGAGGTTGTTTCCTATGTGAGCAGTGAGTCCGCTAAGCGTCGACTGGCCCGTAGTACCAAAAGTCGCCACGTAGGAGTATTTTCTGACAACTGTCAGTTGACTTGTCAACACAAGGAATACCTACGTTTTTAGAAACAAATTACGAAATCGTGCATTGTGCCGAAATGCAAAACGGGGTACAAAAGTGTAAAGGAAGAAACTTCTGTTTTTAAAGTGCCGAAAGATGCGGGAATGCGAAAAAAGTGGATGTTTGCGATCCCGGAAAGAAATCGTTTTAACGAGGTCTTTTGTGTGCGTCATGTATAAAGAAAAAGGGGAAGTTATTTTTAAGGTGAGTAATACATTTTGACAAGAGTAATAGTTCTATTCCTCTCTCAAATCAGAATACTTACTAACACTGTTTGCGATTCCGGGAAGAAATCGTTTTACCACTTCGTGATCCAAGCGCTAGCTGGTGGCTGAGCGAGGGACTACGAGTTAGGCGACCCGTAAGAGACTCAAGTCAACCATAGAGTTTCCAGACCTGTATATACGACCGTGGGTGTTACTAATCACAGAACCAATGCCTAGTATCAGTTTCACAAAGGGATCTGTAACATGGCCTTTGTAAGTCTATCAAACCAATATTTTATTAGAAATTGAGATATTTAAATTGAATTGGGATTAGGTGAACCATTATTACAAAACGCCAAACTTGGTTATGCTTTGTTGGGTCTCTTCGTCTAAACGTTGCATCAACTAATTTTCACAGTTGTTCTTATGCAAGTAGTGCAAGGGAAATTAATTTTAATGACAAAATGTCAAAATTTTGGCGTCTGGAAGAAATTTATCAAAAACTAGTTATAGCCGAAGAATAATGTATGAAAAAATGTTTCAGGATTCTATTTCTGAGTTTATGATGGGCTTTGTGAAGTTGAATTGCCCATGTGGAAAAACGTTTGAAAGCTTTGGGATAATCGTATGATTATACTCTGTCCTACTTTTTAGCATTGGAGAATAAAAAGGCTGACATATGTCGGCGATCCAAAGATTTTATAAACGAGTATGTGCGTTTGGATCAGGCTTAATATGTTGAATCTTTCGGTAAAGGAATATTATATACCACATCATGCAGTTTTGAACGCATAGTCCAAAAGTCAGGTGGATCTTTAAATGATGTCATGGTGGTTGGCCCTACCGTGCAGCCTGATCTAGTAATTATTGTATTACATTCCCGACTATTTAAATTTGTAATCACTGCCGATAACAAAAGTGTATTGGCAAATAAATATTAAAGAGAAGTATTGTTGTTTGCAGCGTATATTATATAATATAATTCTCTTCCCGATGCCATTAAATCACTTTCTGTATATAATTTATACAAGAGAGAATGTAAAAGTTATATTCATCAAAACAGACCGAAAATACACAATTTTTTTGATAGAACAATACCATAATATAATACGTTATAACGTGCCCTTGTGCGATTTTCGGTAAATTGCTTACTGCGTAAGCTTCGAATCCTCGGGCGCCAGATTTTTCCCAAAGGTTAACTCCTTTTGAGGACTTCTGCTAGGGTCCTCTCCACAAGGCTCGTCACTATGCTATCTAAAGATAGCCTTGTCCCTAGGGTAGCTACAGTGAAGTATAACCAGAGTCCAATGGGCAGAAAACAGTATCGAAATTGTAGGCTTTAATTACAATTGATACCTGGTTATAACTTAGCTCGTTAAAGATGGAGCAGAAATAATTCAATAAAACGGGGAATTTCAAATAATAAAATATATAATAAATATAACAAGTACACTTTCAGAATAATCAATTTAAATGCAATTGAACGGTATGGTTTCACAAAATTACACCCAGACGGAAAATGTAATGAAGCTCAAACGGTAAATGAAAACTCTTTCAAGAAGTCAACTCTACAATAAGTCCGGTCACTAAATTTAATTCAGCGGTACGGGATCGGTTGATGAATGATTCAGAATGATCAATTTGCGGAAAAGTACGAATCAAACAGGTCTCAGCGTAATAGCTGTATTCGGTAAATATTCAGATAGCCATATTACTTGAAATGTTGTTAAAACGCACTACGATATATCAAACGGTTTAAATACGGTCGGTTCGGATTCGGAAGATATATCGTAATGCCCGAATATAAAATATTAAGCCATTTACCTTTTTGTAAAATTCACAAACACAAACGGAACACTATTATTACTTCACAGCTTTTAAATATCTGACTCACACTCGAATACATTCAAAAACACTAGAGAGCTACTTTACTAGTTGAAAATCAAAACACAAGAGAGCTACTGCACTGATTGAAATTCAAAAACACAAGAGATACTGTATGGCTCGAAATTCAAAAACACAAGAGAGCGATCTTTCGGTCGTCACGGCTTTTATATCTTTTCCGAGGTTCCGGACAGGTCTGCTCCACCAAATCCTTATTTTTGTGCCAATCGTTTTTACTTATGCCCCGAACAATGGTTAAAAGTGACGCTACTTTTAAGATCTAAAATTCGCGCTCATGATATCACACCAGTTCTTCCCTGCGGAGTAAACAAGTGTTATCGGAGTTTTTAGGTTGTTCGCCCTTTTTATACATAAGACTGCACAAAGTTTGGTGTCTTAATTGGCCAGCCCCTGTTTTTGCAACATGTTTTTATCGGAATGAAATGCAATTTTGAACGGGCGTGAATTAGATTCATCTATTTGAATAATTATACTTATTTCAAATTACATGTAACATCCGTATTTATTGCCTGATCTGAATTAAATAATCTTTCGAAATTTAAGCTTCGTTACAACGTTATAGTATAAGTTAAGTATAAATCAATTTCTTACATCTATGTAAATTTTACAACCTTATTTTATTCATTAAATAAGAATTGTATTTGTTAAATTTTGATAAGTGTGAGAGATAAATACTGAATTTTAATGTTTTTGCGTATTTCTAATTTTTTATACCGACATGTTTATTTATCTATATTTCATCGAATTGTATACTGCGTTGCTATTGAATATTATATATCTATGTACATATGTTTCACTGTTTATCATATTAATATTATATTGTGTTGTTATTAGATTATATATTATGTACGTGTGTATTTAGACATAATTGTGTTCATATTATATCTTTGTGTAATTATGTTACTATTCGGTACTATATTTAGATACGATTATTTATTTATACCATACCACATTCAAGCATTTTATCATAATGCTTAAGTGGTTTTACCTTGTTTGTAACATTCCAACTGATTATTGTATAATGTATTATTATTTTGCTACAAATAAATATTATTATTATTATTATTATTATCTATAAAATTAACATATGGAACTGCAGCAGCTAGTTTTCTGGCAACTCGTACTTTATTGCAGTTAGTAGAAAATGAAGGTTCGGGTTACGCATCATTATGTCAAGCAATGAAGCAAAACTCTTATGTGGATGACATCCTGACAGGAACCGATGACATAGAAACTGTTGTTAGTTAAAGGTCATGTTGAACTACATAAGTGGTGCTTAAACGATCATCGGTTACTTCAAAAAAATGGTAAATTGTGCTTATCTGATAAATATGATACCTTCTAAACACTTGGGTTAAATTATATACCACAGGCTGATAGTTTTCAGATTGCTATCAAATCAGACATACATAAGCTTGGATGATTGGGATCAGGCACTTCCACAATCTGTTTTAAATTCAAGGTTACCATTTAGCACTGAGTTTGAATGACGTAAGAATACCTCGTCTGATATTGTGTGTCTAGGCGAAAAGCATTCAACTACACGGATTTGCTGATGCTTCCATGAAAGCATATGGCGCAGGCGTGAACTTGCGCGCAATTGATAAAAATGAGGTTATATCTGTTAATTTAATCTGCTCAAAATCAACAGTGGCTTCATTGAAAGTTGTATCGCTGCCTCGTTTAGAGCTCTGTTCAACTCATCTTTTGGCAAAATAAATACCTAAACTGAAACTGGAACAAGTATTCAATAATCTGGTTATCAATAAAATATATTTGTGGAGCGACTCGATTATAACATAGCCTTGGATGAATTCTGATCCATCAAAATGGAATATTTTTGTCGATAACAAATACCGTTTGGAGGCACGTACCTTCACAAAGCAATCCTGCTGATTTAATATCAAGAGGTCTTGGAGTCAAGTCACAAGCCAGGTGGTTTGGGAAGAACCTGAATAGTTGGGTCAAATAGAATCATATTGGCCATATAATAACAAAATTTTTTCAGAAAATGAAGTTTCTGAGAAACGGAGTGTAACAATCGTAGTTTAACATATAAACTTGACAAAGATTCCTATTTATTCCAAATTTAGTTGTTTGCAAGGAATTTTTGGGTATGTTTTCAGATTTATTCAAAACATTAAAAAGGTAAATAAAAATAGATTATTGGGCTGTTTGTCGACAGCTGAATTAATGAAATTGTTAGAGTTTATAGTTGAATCAGTGCAACAAATACACTTCGCCAACTAAATGAGTTAAAAAGGGATCCTTGCAAAGGTAAACATTTTTCAATGAGCGATTCCAGTTTGGAACTGCCAACTCCTTACATAGATCAAAAAAGTCTTATACGTGTAGGGAGTAGTTTGAAATATACACCCATACTGCAAAATCAAAGAAACCCTGTGATTTTACTTGCGAAAAATCATATAACCCGTCTTATCATAGAGGCTGAACACATTAAGGTGCTTCATGCGGGTCCACGACTGCTATTACAACTTTGAGATTGTGGTTTTGGGTCATTAAACGCACGAAATGAGATAACAGCCGTAGTACACACTCATTTAAAATCTTAGACATCGGGCTGAAACAGCGAGTCAAATAATAGCTGATTTGCCCATTTATAACCCGTCTTATCATAGAGGCTGAACACATTAAGGTGCTTCAGGCGGGTCCACGACTGCTATTACAAGTATGAGATTGCGGTTTTGGGTCATTAAACGCACGAAATGAGATAACAGTCGTAGTACACACTAATTTAAAATCTAAGACATCGGGCTGAAACAGCGAGTCAAATAATAGCTGATTTGCCGATCGTTGACCGTTTCTTCATACATGTTTAGATCGCGCTGGAATGCTGGACCTTTTGATGTCAAACAAATTGTTTCTATCTAGAATACGGGATTGTTTGGTCCCAAAAGAACACGTGTGTATTTCTGTATGTATGGTAAGTAAAGCCATCCATATCGAGTTAGTGTCGGATATGACAGGAAAGATGTTTTCAAATGCTCTAAAATTTATTTCTCGTAGAGGGAAATTTATAATTATAAAGCGACAATGGCACTGATTTCAAAATTGCATACCACATGAATTGAATAGTTTATTCCAAATGTTAAATTGCAAGGTCAATACTGATTCAATCCAGAATGAAGTAAAGGATCAAAATACAAAATACTGAATGGGAATGTTGTTCACATTAGGGTGGTTTGTAGGAAAGTGGTGTGAAATGTGTGAAACATTTGATTCGAACATTGAATGTTTGTTTATTGACTTATGAAGCATTCAACACATTGCTCATTGAATATGAAGGTATCTTGAATTCAAAGCCACTGTGGCGTAAATAACGATTATCCAGATTCACGTTGTTCAACGCTGATTTTGATATAGTAGACTCCTACAGCATATCCGGGAGAAATTGTATCAAATGTTCCAATAAATCGTTTGACTTTTTAAGAACAAATAAAAACACTTACACAAACATTCGGGGAACGTTGGTGTAGATAATATTTATCTAGCCTTCAGCAACCAACTTATATTGGGCCGAATATAAAGCTACACTTACGCAGTAAAACAAAGACATCAGAAATGCAAAGAAGTTCTATGAAGAGATGATGGAACCCCCACATGCTCTAGAACCTACAAAGTGCTCTATAAGGAGGGTACTGTAAATCAAGAAGGTTTTCTAAAAAAGGACGATTCCTACACAACTTTTGAGGAAAGTTTACAGATGTTCATAGAGGCACACTTTCCGGCCGCAACTATCATGAACGACCCCACAGCGGTCAACAGTCCGCAAGGCAAGTCAAAAAAGGCCAAATGCCTTGGACTGGAGGCTAGTAACGGAGATAACAATGTCATATAGAATGAGGTGGGCTATAAATAAATTCCAACTATACAAATCTAGAGAGGTTGGGATATACCCCATCCTATTCCAAAAAGGGCAGGAAATTCTCAGTCCATTCCATGTAGAATATTTAAGGCTTGTAAGCTATTCGACACATACTAGCTGAGTGGCAAAAAGGACAAGTTATTTATATACCCAAGGTGGGTAGACTAAATGACACGACGCCCAAGTCATACCGACCAATCAGTCTAGTGTCCTAGCCATGGCGACGTTTGTCGACATCGAGGGTGTCTTCAACAATGAATCAATAAAGTCAATTATCAAGGCTCTAGAAAGACAAAGGGGTTCCATCCTTCCTGTGCCAGTGGATAAACGCCAGCCTGGAAAAAAGAGTAATCATCATCAATCGGCGAAATCACAGTCACAGATAGAGCTGGTAGGGGATGCCCGCAAGGAGAAGTATTATCACCTCGTCTGTGGGCAATCCTGGTGGATGAACTATTGATAAGGCTAGCATCCAAAGGCATTTACCGCTTAGGGTATGCCGAAGACCTTGCGAGTATCGCAATATGCAAATTTGCAGGAACAGTATCGGAGCTCACACAAACGGATCTGAACATTAGTGCCAATAGGAGGAACTTGCCATAAATTCTCTTGAAACCACTATAGTTGTCTTTACCATCAAGAAAGTACTGAGAGGACTGAAGTCACCTGTTCAGAATGGGGTAGATATTCCAATTGCACAAGAGGCAAAATACTTGGGAGTTATTTTTGATCACAAGCTTACATGGAATCGACACCTACAGAAAACAATCCAAAAGAGCACGATGAACTTCATCCTATGCAGAAGATATGTGGGAAGAATTGCGATCTACAACCAAAAATTTCCACATTGCTATACACCAGGGTCATTAAATACATGACAGCATATGGCTCGGTGGTATGGTGGCCAAAGATTCAGCAGGCTGAGACGATCCTAAGGCTAAAGAGCCTTGAAAGACAAGCTTGCCTGGCTGCCACGGGCGTTATTAGAAGAACTCCAACAACCTCTTAAGAAGTGATGCTGAACATACCGCCACTTCACATTTACATAAAAGGCGAAGCCAGGTCAGTCAGTAGTCAGTAGTTGACTCGTCAGCGGGCAAGGGCACATAAGCAAATTACACGGTAAGATGTACAACGAGCTATACAATGAGTTGAAAAACTTCAAAATAGTCATTCAGTTCCTTACAGGTCAATTCCAAACTTGTCGGGAGCTGCTTAGAAACCATACATGAGTTCAGTCGAAATAAACTGTCTCTAGCCTGGGTACCAGGTCATGCAGGCTACAGAGCCGAATAGGCTGATTCACTGACCCTAAAGAGCACGTAGGGCTCTAATTGGTCCAGAACCCTTTTGTGGTACAACGAAAGCGCTGCGCAAATCATGTAACAGTACTTGGTTGGAAAATTAATCTCGAGAATGGTGGAACAAGGTGCCGGGAATGGTACAGGCCAAATAGTTCATAAAGAACCATCACCAAAATTCTAAGCCAGAATAGAAGATCAACTAGAATCATGGTTGGGATCCTGGCAGGGCATTGTACACTCAACTAACACATGAACAACATCGTACTGGCTGATACAGCCATATGCAGGTTCTGCCAAGAAGACGAGGATACCTCAGTACACATACTGTGCTACTGCGAAAAGGAAAAACCAAAACCCTCCCACTATATGGAGGATCCGAGGTTTGGCCGATGGAGTCTAGTAATGAAGATGGATCTAGACAGGGAACTCTCATAACAAGATGGCATACACAATTGATCTGCAACGGTCGCGGTAGTGAGGCTCCTAGCCCATAAGCCCCATACAAATCTAATATCTAGACTTCAGCAAAGGAAGAAATGGAATCACCTTCTATCAGATATGCGAGAAGGTACTCTTGGGTTATTAGGAGAGGATAATCTACGTACTCGAGATTGGTGTTTGGGGAGAGTAGAAAAGATTTTTCCGAGAAAGGGCGATCACGTACGTCGTGCAGTTTGATTTAAACCAAGGCTGGTGATTATACCAGACCAATAAAGAAAGTATCTCCCCTCTATAATTATTAAGTTGAAACGCTCATCTCGAGTCACATATTTCTAGTTAAAGATAGCGCCACTCACGGACGAGTGAGGAGGGGCAAGATTGTTTTGTTATTATTTTTGTTGTCGATTTTGTTCGAGCTCATGAGAGAGTCAATTTGTATGATGACAATCGTAACGTTTAAATGAATTGATTAAATAGGGCCTAATCAGTTCATTCAAGGAAGCGCTACAGTGTAGTTTTCTTGAATGAAGACGCAGTAGTTGTTCTTTCTGGCAACGAATATTAATCAAGAAAGTAGTTCTTCGAAGCTGAACATGATTTGCAGGAAAGTACAGAAATACTTGGAAATATGTTGAAAGTGCTTCATAGTGTCAGCTACCCTTTTTTGTGGATGATCAACGGTAGACAGATGTGCAGATATTCGTTTATCGTGAAGTACCTGCCCCGAGGGCTCAACCGAACCTCCCCCATGGGCGAGGGAATCACGCCAAATCAGCGCGGTAGGATGACACCTACCTGCCAGTATGTGATGGAAATAAACTCTCAAAACCTCACTGGTAAGAGCGGGACCCTATCCACGTCCCTACTGGCTCTGCAGTGTCAGTGCCTGAACGGAGATTGCAGCTCACCCGTCGAA
Source organism: Endomychus coccineus (assembly GCA_958510875.1). NCBI lineage: Eukaryota > Metazoa > Arthropoda > Insecta > Coleoptera > Endomychidae > Endomychus > Endomychus coccineus. The sequence continues at coordinate 93,270,027 of OY294068.1, forward strand.
GGTGAAGGATTGTAACACGTTACTCTCCAACACCCGCTAGCCAGCATGCCGCTTTCAACCACTACCCGGCAGAGACCAACGTCATAATTGAAGAGGAGACAGTTTTTTGAACCGTCTGGCCCCCTCTCCCCCTGCCTACTCGTGTTCAGTGTTCAAGCTTTCGTTAGACGAGTAGCCGTCGGCCTCTAATCATCGGCCTACCACATATCTTTGTCACGGCCGCGAATCCATTGTCTAGAACCTATAGGGTAGGAAGAAACATACATCGGACTTTTGGGGTAAAGCCATGTAGTGCAACAATTACCCACGCAGAGGCAACATTCCTGTTCATCCCCGGCGGGACAACTTTAGGCGGACCCACTACGGGCGCTTGCTTGCTAGACTTACATTATTGCTCATTCTAGGCCATATTCAACTCCCCCTCCTCGTGTTACCTGTTTTACCAGAAACGTTCAACGAGTCACCGTTCGGATTCGTTCAAATAGCCTACCGCATATGTCTACCAAGGCCGTGAGTCTGTTTCGACCAGAGAGCCCTAACATCAGAGATCTGGGATAGGAAGGCACGATATCATGGTTTTAGTGGTGAACTGTATGTGGTGCACAGTCCATCGGATCTTCTGCATTGGCAACTGTTACGTTCACCCGGTTGGTGTGGGAGGCTACTCATATCGAGACCCGCGCAACGGACGTTAGTAGTATACCAAGCGAGATTCTGGGACAGTTCGATAGCATGTCCATCCGCCTCTGTCCATCAACTCTAACTTCTTGTGTGGGTGTTGTCAATGACCAAAGGCTTCTACAGAAGTAGTTATCGTCGATGACCAGAGCAAGAAGTGTCTTACCTTAATTGTTTCACCTTGATTATAGGTAACGGTGAGCCTATCCTAGCCCAGACTAATTTTTATGGAAAGAATGTGATTTTTATTTTGTCGAGACATTTTCTTATCTCTGTTGACGTCAATAGGGTTCACAAATGTGAAACAAATATGATATTTTTATGAATTTTAATTTTCTTGTCAAGACTTGTAGGTTTCTTATTTCAGTTTACGTCAATGGGGTTCACAAAGGTGAAACAAATATGATATTTTATGATTTTCTCTTCTGAGGTCACAAAGATCAAACAAATATGATATAACATGTCATAATTAGGATATTGCATGAAAGTTAATAATAAAAACATTCTAATAATAATAATAATTTATTTCACAATAAGCTACATTGCCAGAGTTTATCCAACTGTTATGAGTATTATCGAATCCATTTAAAGTATACCTTTTTAGTTTTTATTTTTAAAATTTTTTCCACCAAATATACATCTGGATATTTAACCTTGTGTAGTTGTTATTGTTCATAGAATCCACCAAGAATATCTTCATTTCTTGAGTCTTTTAATAAATATGTAACTGGATTTGTAAGTTGAATTTCTCTTATTGGAAGTATTTCGGTTGACCAGTTAGGGGTATATTTTTTATCAAATACCCCTCGAAATTTTGAAATACGCACATGATCTCCTAATGTGAGAATTTCAAATTTGTTGAAGCTAATTTAATATGACTATAAACTGTGTTTAAAAGTTGTTCTTCATGTTTCTTCTTAGTAACATTAATTGGTTTCATCTTTATGGTATGGTGTTTGGTATTATTATATTGTGTAACAACTGTTTGTAGTAAATCCAACCATTCATAGTTAACTTGAAACCAAATTCTTTCCACATAATATTCTTCAATGTTCTATTAACTCTTACAACTATAGATGCTTTTTTCTCGCAAATACATTATAATGATTTACTTTATATTTTTCCATCAATTGTTTGAATTCCTTGTTGAAAAATTCTTTACCATATCCGTTTGTAGATTATCAGGTGGTTTTATTTTCAAAACTTTCTCCATGTTATTTGATACCTCAACACCAGACTTATTTTTAATGGGAAATGCCCAAACATATTTGGAAAAACAATTAATTACAACTAATATATATTTATAATCCTTGTTTTCTTCAGAGCGTGGAATCATTTCAACAAAATCTGCCTAGTATAAGTCATTCAACGATTTCAAAATAACTCTACGTCTTTTCATATTAATTCTAGCAGATTTATGTATCTCTTCGACAGCTTGTCTTTTTGCTTCCGTGATAACTTTAGACATGATTGTCTTATTCAATAATTTCTGCTTCTCGTAATTCTTTCACAAAAAAAATTAACTTCGTTTGTATGACCAGTGTGACCAGCGTTTTGTGAAGCGATTAATAATTGTAAAAGTTCATTTGGGTCATCCCAAAATACATGATCTATAGATTTATTGTTTACTTCCACCAATAAACCACGTCCTGACATAAGTGCAATTATTTTCTCATATTTTTGCGATCTACATCCATCAATTTGTTTATTCGTTTGATAATACCTATGTTTAGCAGCTGTTTTTGTTGGAATTTCATTATAAGCATTTTTATCATTCAATTTATAATATTTTGGTTGTTTTTCAAAAAGTAATTCATATAATCCTCTAGTACCAGTATATGTTCTACCTTTTACTACTATGTCTTTACCATTTATTTTTAAACTTGAATTCCTAATTGAAAATTCCTCGTCATAGGATTGTGACGAATTCCATACTTCTGGTCAAAATCTCACAAGTTACCCGTTATCATTTCCCTTATATATTCTCGCGGTTCGTATTGTTCAAAATAGTCAACAAATGGTTTTTGGCGTTGAAGAATATTCGCTTTGAAGTGCCAGGAATATGTAAATTACTTACATCTGAATTAGTATTTTTATTAGGAACATTAAGATAATCATCAGTGTTGAATTTTTTATGAAAAATATTCACTTTCTCCATCACTGTTAAAATTCGCACAAATATTTTCAGTTTTCTTATCTAATTTATTTTCTATATTTTTCAGATGTTGAGTTACTAAGTATGTTCGAATAAAGTAGGTTGATATATATCTAATCAACCAAAAATTAAACAGTTTCAAACAGCTATTTAACAGCTTAAAAACAGCCTAAAACAGCTATTAAACAAATCCAAACAGGTATTGAACAGCTTCAAACATCTATTGGATAGTTTCTTATTAGGTTTTTCTTTCATAAAATAGTTTATAGATGTATGAAATTATCGAAACACTTTCTATTCCTTTCTTTATCAATAGCATCATCTTTAACAGTACGTAAAATAGAAAGCAATACAAAACAAAGTAAAAGAAAGATTTCGTTTATTACTCTAACGAATCGTATGAAATAATATATGCTTCATCATAAACCAAGACATTTGAAAAGTGCAATTGCATTGACGTTGAAAGCTTCCAATAAGCCCAAATGAAAAATAACATCACCTAAATCGAGAATAATTGAGGTTCCGAAAACAGAAGGATTTTTACCTTTCATACCATTATTCGCTGGTTTGAGTGCTTTAGGTGTTTTAAGTGGTGCAGCCGCTACTATTGCAAAAGCCGTGTCAAACGCTGAAAGTGCAAAACAACAATTAAAAGAATCCCAACGACACAACAAAACAATGGAATCTATTGCATTGGGTAGAGGTGTGTACATGAGACCTTACAAGACCGGTTTGGGACATTTTTTAGCACCACAACAACAAACACCTGTCAAAAAATTATCGATAACATTACCTAGACGACCTTGAACAAATATTGACATACAAAACTACGCAAAAAACAATTACAAATTTTCAATTTTAGAGGAGTTTTTATGAGACATAGATTACCAAAAACAATACACATTAATGAAGCTGGTGTAATAAATATGGATGATATTAATGGTTTAGGTACACATTGGTGTTGTTACAAAAAATGTGGGAATAACGTTTATTATTTCGATAGTTATGGGAATTTGAAACCTTCATTAGAAGCTATTGAATATTTTAATTCTAGAGGTCGTTGTAATATTTTATACAACCATGATCGTTATCAAATGTATAATAATTATAACTGCGACCATTTGTGTTCACACTTTTTAAATAATAAATAGCAATTATTTATATAATTGGTTTCATTTACGTTCCATCATCTTGCAGATAAACATGTCCTACACATTCACATTATCAGACCGAAATTCGGTTATTTCTTCAAACATATATCCTTCTATTTGGTTAAATGATAATTCTAATTATGTTTTAGGTCTGATTGACTTTGTGACTTATACCAAATGTTGATAAAAGTAACAATAAGTTCCATTAGAATCAGACAGTTTTCCTAGAAATACCAGAAGGTTCTTATAAAATTGAAAACATTAGAAAATATATCAATCATCATTTAATTAATGTGGAAAAAGAAGTCAAAGAAAAAACTTTTGTAGATCTTAAAGCTAACGTGAACACTCTGAAATATGAACTAAAGTACAACAAGGACATAGATTTTACCTTGCCTAGTAGTATTGGTAAATTACTAGGATTTAAAAAGAGAAAATTGGAGGAAAATATTAGACATACATCGGATTATACCATCAATATTTTTGAAGTGAATGCGATTGGTGTAGAATGTAATTTAGTTACAAATTCATATAATAATAGTAAACCTGTTCACATGTTATATATGTTCTATCCCAACGTATCACCTGGTTATAAAATTGTACAAAACCCTTCGAATTTCATCTATTCACCAATCAACACACGTGATATTAATGAGATTGTGCTCAAAATTGTTGATCAAGATGAAAATTTGGTCCATTTTAAAGATGAAGTGATAACGGTCAGACTGCATCTGAAAGAAATTAAGTGAGAGAGGAAGAAATGGTTTTTAGATATAACATGGATTCAAATTTCGCAACTGATATTTGGGAAGATATTAAACCTAAAACGGAATATAACAAATTTAGTTCTAAAAGAAAACTTGAAGCGTTAACACCTGAAAGTAAAAAATTTCCACGTGACCTAGGTTTTATTGTACATAGTCAATATCGGTGATAAAACCCAATAATTTTGGTGCAATCTGAAATTGAATATTAGAATTGGCATTGAAGAATTCATAATATATCTACGGTGTTCTTGTAAATATACTGAAAAATTAATGGTAATATTTAGAAAATTAACGAATCAGTCTATTCTGATAATTCAATAATAAATTCAGAGTACCATACTCATCAACCGTATGCAGCTACAACATTAAATAATGATGATGAAATAAGAATACCAATTCAACCACAAGACATACACACTACCTTCTCAGAGTTATTCATATCTTGAAGGAACACTAACAGATGAAACTGGTAAACCTTTAACAACCGTGAATGTCCTTAACAATGGAATACTTCTTCTATTTGAAGAAATATGATTCGAACTTGGTGGTACTATTATCGGCAGAGTTAAAAATCCTGGAATTACATCTTTGATGATGGGGTATGTTTCATACACAGACAATGATAATAAACGTTTGAAAAATGCATGTTGGGAGGTTGGTGGTGTTCAATCGCTCAAAATTGTTGATGACAAGGGTAATTTCAGTGTGTGTATACCATTGAAAACTATTATGGGATTTGCAGAGGATTTCAATAGAATTATCGTGAATATACGTCAAGAATAATTAGTGTTGATACGGAGTAACTATGACTTCAACTCAATACATACAACAGTTGCAACAGATAAAACTGAAGTTGAGTTACAGAAAATTTTATGGAAAATGCCGCATTTATTACAATTTATTACAATTATTGAAATATATTGATAACAACAGAGACCTCGATATTGCTCTTAGATCTTGGGAACTGCAGGAATATCCTCTTTTACTAAAAACAAAAAATCATACATGGGCAATTAAGACTACATCTCAACTGGAAAAACCACGTTTTGTTATATTTGGATCTCAAACAAATAGAAAAAATGATAAAACAAGAAATGCTAGCTACTTTGATCACTGCAATTTGAGCAATATTAAATTATACTTGAATTCAGAAGTGTATCCATATGATAACCTAAATTTGAACTTTGACTTATATCAAATGTTTGCGCAATTTCAACAGTCATATCATCATAAACATCAAAGTGAACCTTGTATACCACCAGAATATTTCAAACAAATATCACCGTTAGCAGTGATAGATTGCAGTCGTCAGAACGATTCGTTGAAAGGTGGTGCTGTGGACATTAGATTGAAGCTGGAGACAAAAACAGATATTCCCGATAAAACATTAGCTTATTGTCTAATAATTTATTATTATGAATGGTATTCATGATATTATCGAAAATAAGCGTTAGCCTACGAATTGAAAAGATAGGAAAAATGCGAATGTATTACATTATTACGATGAACGTTGTTCATGATATTAACGATAGCAGACATTAGGATATGAATTGGAAACATTGAAATAATGAATGCAACATATTATTACGATGAACGGTGTTCATGATATTAACGAACATGAACACTAGGCTAAGAATTGAAAATGTTCATCGATGAATTCAACATATTTTCACGAAGAACTATGTTCATTGTATTAAAAAATATAGGCATTAGGCTATGAACTAAAAACATTGAAACAATGAATGCAATACATCATTATAATGAATGGTTTCATGATAAAAATGGAAATAAGCCTAAGAATATGGAATGAAAACATTAGGACAATGAATCCTTTACATTATTACGATGGAAGGTGTTTATGATATTAACGGAAACAAGCATTACGTTATGCATCGAATCAATGAATGCAATTCATTATTACGATGAAGGGTGTACAAAATACTAACAAAAGTAAGGCTTAAGCAATGAAAAGAAAACATTGGGACAATGAATTCATTACAATATTACGAAGAACGGTGTTCGAAAACAATCATTAGGCTAAGAATTGGAAACATTGAAACATTGAATGCAATATATTATTACAATGAACGGTATCTTACCACTCAGCCGCACGCGTTCTAGATCCCAATGGGGTTACATGATTCACCAATAAATTCATCAAGTTGACAGTTAATATGGTGTTTCTAAAAATCAGGACTAGATGAAAAATTGGAAGCGATAGAAGAAACTATTCATTCTGAGATATACATTCAAATAGACGCGTTCTAATGAATAATGATCTATTGGATTAGTTGGGTTATCGAGGCAAAAAAATATTACCGTTTAACAGTATGTTATGTCGAAGAAAAACCTTCATATTCTTCATTTCGAAATTTGTGATGAAGAAGGTTCACAAAAGAAGCAATATGTTTTGGATGCAATTGATTTCGAAGCATTATTGATGCAAATGCGAACAACAACAGTTATCGAGTTACGAAAACTGAAATTTGTCATGATGGAATATTGCGATTACGACAAATCCCATGAATAACATTCTGTTGAATTATTGAAATCACAGAATAACCACTTGATACATTCAATAGAAGAGTTAAGATCTTTATAGTGGACGGGAAAAAGACAAGTCGAGGAAAAGCATCAAACATCAAAGAGCTGAGGAACGTGAACGTCTAGCAGAAAGTGAACGTCTACAAGCTGAACTTGCCGAGGAACGTGAACAACAGATTATTGTTCGCAGAGTATTGGGCAGCAAAGAACTGTGATTTTCGAACGATTTCAACGTTTGTCTCGATAAGTTCAAATAAGCTTCATCACCTTACGAAATAACATTGCGCCAAATATTGTTCCACCTCGAATAAATTTGGGAAAAAAACGAAATATAGGTGACTACTGTATTTTGTAATATAACTTATATTATAATCATTTCCTCATCAACTCCAAGGTTGTACTGAACATCGAATAACACGTGATCGGAATGGTACCTGATGCGTCGGCAAGAGGGAGGTTGGCGTGATGCTGACAGGAAATAGCAAAATCGAGGAATGCGATTGATAAGCAAATGTTCTCAAGCTGTTTTTATTGGTAACGGGATGAAACATAATTTCCATACTGAACTAGAATTGTACGATATAGGACAGTGATTACTCAGACTAATAAAGTCAATTTTACGTCATAACGTCCCATCTAGAAATGATAACTTGACATTATAATTGAATGTGTGATTGGTGGTGGTCATGATCGTTTCATGAATAATTTATGTGAATACTTCCAGTTGATTTTAGTTCATTATTTGATGATTCATCGCTTGTCATTCTTTTTGATCACATTAATTCTCAACATCCTTTCTAAGATATATATAAATACGTCCCACTCGATACGGGACGTTTTTAAACAGGATTCCGTTGAAAATTCCACCCTGCAAGACTCCAGATAGGCGAACTAGACAAGCTCAAACTACTCAATCGAACTTCTCCCTACCAGAATCCGTTTTTCTATCGAACAGCAAGGATGTGGAACTCTTTACCAAGTGAGGTCTTTCCCTATACCTATAACCTCAAAATCGTCATTAAAAGTTCGGATGCCTATCTCCTCTCCTAATGTTGGACTGCTGGCTTACATGATGTTACGTGAACATCATAGTTATATATTCTTCTACATCGAAGAAATTCATATTTTAATACGTTTAACAATCGTATAAGATTCCATCTCTAATATTGGAAATTAGGGTATGGTTTCCCGTGTAAACAAGGATATAGTCCTTAGATGTTAGCCATGACGATTCATTGGTACATTCATAGACTCAATATAGCTATATGAGTCACATTTTGAAATTTGGGCGTGGTTTCCCACACAAACACTTATATAGCTACGACATCGTTCGAAATTGAGTTGTGGTTTCCCGCGCAGACAATACCAAAACATCTCATAGATGTCATCCTTTGACGTTGACAGGTAGCCATGATGGTTCATCAGTTCATGAATAGATCGCAATGTCGCCACAGCATCATCATATTTTAGAATAAGGGCATGGCACGGTCGTATACACAGGTCTGGAAACTTTAAGGTTGACTTGAGTCTCTTACGGGTCGCCTAACTCGTAGTCCTTCGCTCAGCCACCAGCTAGCGCTTGGATCACGGAGTGGTAAAACGATTTCTATCCGGAATCGCAAGCATTCACTTTTTTTTCATTTCCGCATCTTTCGGCACTTTAAAAACAGAAGTTTCTTGCTTTACACTTTTGTATCCCGTTTTGCATTTCGGCACAATGCACGATTTCGTAATTTGTTTCTAAAAACGCAGGTATTCCTTGTGTTGACAAGTCAACTGACAGTTGTCAGAAAATACTCCTACGTGACGACTTTTGGTACTACGGGCCAGTCGACGCTTAGCGGACTCACTGCTCACATAGGAAACAACTTCGAGTTTCCAGACCTGAGAATACGATCGCGGGGCATAGTTTCCCGCGCAAACATTTAATAGATATCATCCTTTGACGTCAACTGTTCTGACGTTGACAAGTAGCCATGATGGTACATCGGTTTATTCACAGCACGGTCGTACATACAGGTCTGAGGACTCGTATGTTTTAGTTTAGTTTAGTTTAGTTCAGGTTTATCGCATAAAGATAGAAAAAGCGGAATACAACAGTCGATAATACAATGAACAAGGGAGATATCCACCTAAGTAAAAACTTGTTGGTTAATAAAATAATAACAATAAAGTAATAACAATATTAAGAAGCGAGTATAATAATATAACAATAATTTAACTTTCAATGATGGAATGGATTTTCTTCCTTTCAATCTGAAATATATATTGCTTGAGGTATTTCTTGAATAGGTTTCCATTTTTAATTTCGATTATGTTCTGCGGTAAGGTGTTGAAAATTTTTGGAGCTAAGTAATCTAAACTTCGCTGGCCTTTTTGTGTTGCCCGAAAGGGTACTTGGTTTAAGTTTTGATTTGAATGGGTATTATAGGAATGGGAAACCAATTTTGTGCTATCCGTTCTAGAGTGTGTCCTAATGGCAACTTTCGAGTAACACAATTGTCTAATGTCGAGAATTCGTAGTTCTCTAAATAATCTGTCCGAAAGATATCTAGTTGGTTTGCGAAATAACATTTTCAAGATCCGCTTTTGCTAGGTACTGAGGTCACGTACTTGGGTTTTGCATATGCTTCCCCAGGCGGTCATTGCATAATGTTAAATGACTTTCGACCAGTGCGAAGTAGAACGTCCTTTCCTTCAAAAATGTCTCTGATATAACGTAGTTTGTATAAGAGGTATCTTAATCTTCTTTGTTTGTTCCATCGTAAATGATGATCGATCGTTGGTCCGAGGTATGTGTTGGTGTTGGTTACAGATCTGATAGCTAAGTCAGTATTATGAATTTTTAATATGTCGAAGACGGGTGATTTATCTTTAGAACAGGCGGAAGGTAAGTAAACTGTTTTGCTGATGTTGAGCGTAAGTAAGTTATGTTTATACCAATCAATTATAATTTTCATATCATTCTCTATTCTATTTTTCAGATTAACCCAGGAAACATCTTCATAAAAAACGGCATTATCGTCAGCGAATGCAGTGATATCACCCTCAGTTTCCAAATCAAGTAAGTCGTTAATAAAAATCAAGAATAAAATTGGTCCAAGAGCTGTTCCTTGGGGAACTCCACAATCAATTGTCTTAAAAGTGCTTTTTTCACTATTAATTAGTACACATTGTTTTATGTCTCGAAGGTAGTTCTTCATCAGATCAATTCCTCTAATACCGATCATCTCCATTTTCTTTAATAATAAATCATGGGATACCGTATCAAAGGCTTTTCTTATGTCGATGAATACACATATTGATTTTTTTCCAGTGTCTAGACTGCTATAGATTTTGGGTATCAAGTTATTAATGGCATCTTCGGTGCTGTGACCTTCTTTGAAACCGTACTGTTTGGTCGATAGAAGCCTGTTTATGGTCTTTTCTTTATAATTTTCTCAAATATTTTAGATATGTTTGATATTAGCGAGATTGGACTGTAATTCTCCATCTCTAAATTATCCCCTTTTTTGAAAATTAGTTTGACCATAGCATTTTTGAATTGAGTAGGACACTGTCCCTTTTCCATTATGTTGTTTATTATAAAAGGTAATGGAGCAGAAATTTCGCGACACACATGTTTTAGCACATCAACAGAGATACCGTCCAACCCATTAGCTGTCCCATTTTTTGATGAATGTATTACGTGTCCCTCCATTTATGTCCGTTGGAAATAAGAACATCGTATGTGATGAGTGTCTTATATGGTCGGGATGGAAGACTTGATTTTCGTCCTTTGTTTGCTAATTCACGTCCAATATCTGCATAATAATTGCTAAATTCATTTGCAATATCTCTGCTATTATAAATACACTGTCCGTCTTTATTTTTAATGCAATGGATTTCTTTGATATCTTTACTGCTGCCCGTACTCAAATTTAGAATGTTTGACATGGGTCTCTTACGCGTCGCCAAACTCGTAGTCCCTCGCTCAGCCACTAGCGCTTGGATCGAAGTACGGCAACAATCACATTATTAAGTAAAATAATTTTTCTCGTAACGCAATATTTACTATTCTGATTTGAGAGAGGAATAGAACTTTTACTCTTGTCAAAATGTATTACTCACCTTATAAATAACTTTCCCTTTTTCGTTATACATGACGCACACATAAAAGACCTCGTTGGAACGATTTCTATCCGGAATCGCAAGCATCCACTTTTTTCGCCTTCTCGCATCTTTCGGCACTTTAAAAACAGTTTCTTGCTTTACATTTTTGTACCCCGTTTTGCATTCCGGCACAATGCACGATTTCGTAATTTGTTTCTAAAAACGCAGGTATTCGCGACAGTCGAAGCTTAGCGGACTCACTTCTCACATAGGAAACAGCCTCGAGTCCCCACACCTGTATGTACGACCGTGATTCACAGATATAGCTACATCAACCATATTTTGGAATAAGGGTGTCGTTTCCCACGCAGTTTGTATGTGAAAATATTAAAATTGATCGTATCTCTAAAAAGGCTCAAGATATCGAAAAATATATTCGATTTTGTGAAAATTCTAGCCATTACAAAAATAGAACGATAGTTGTATTTGGAATTGTATGTGAAAATATTAAAATTGATCATATCTCTCAAACGGTATCGTTATCGGGAAAATAATCGGAAAAATCTCTCTCGACGCCCAAGGTCGACTTTGGAAAATTCAAACTATTACAAAATTTTAGACTGAAGGGACAAAAAATAAGGGAGTTGTATCCGGGGTTAAATGTGGAAATATTAAAATTGGTCATAGCTCCCAATCGTCTCGAGATATCGAAATAATATTTCACAACATCTGTTGCAACTACAAAAATTTCAGACTGATATGACAGAAAATGAGGGAGTTGTATTTGGGGTTGAATGTGAAAATATTAAAATTGATCATGTCTCCCAAAGATATCGAAAAAATTTTCACCGACTGCCCTTAGCCAATTTTGGGACAATTATAGCTACAACAGAAATGTGAGAGACTGATATGACAAAAATAGGGGAGTTGTATTTGGTGTTGAATATGAAACCTGGAGCTTCTTCCGCGCAGCTTTGACGTTGAATGTTGTGACATTTAGAAGTATCCATGATAGTATATTCATGAGAACGTTAAAGTTTTGACAGTTTTAACGTCGGCCATGACAGTTCACAGACCCGCCATCACTCTTTCAACGTCGACCATGGCAGCTTATATCAACGAGGTCTACACATAGAGTAGACAACTAAGCCTTTCACGGGTAATTTGTCGAACATTCTGTCCTTCTCGCACACATGTACTGCGCTCTCACTCGCACGATTTCCCCTTAATTCTCCTCAACTATGACGGTATGCGCGCGTTATTTTATATTTCAAAGTTCTGTTATATTCTTATACTCTTTGTGATACTAATAAAAATGGTTGGCATTTGCAAATCTTGTAAGAAAAATAAAAATCCGCTAAGTCCAAGGAGTTTCCTTAAGTAAGTTTTTTTATAATATAATAGAATCTATACATAACCTATGTGTTTGTTTATTTTTTTTTTGTAGATTCAAAAGAGAGTGGTGTGAATTTTTTGATTTGCAAAAAAGTCAAATATCGGAGTCTTCTACAGTTTGTAGTGATTATTTTGAAGATAAATATAAAACCAATACTGGTAATAGGTATGTATTATCGTCAGATGCTAAGCCCACTATTAATGAAGCTGTAAAGAGGTACTGATATATATATATATATATATATATATATATATATATATATATATATATATATATATATATATATATATATATATAACTTAAGAGATATAGAATTAAATTTTCTGAATTATGAAGATAACTTAGATAATTTAACATAGGATTATAAAGATGAATAAACGTAAAAGATTGAACCATAGGCGGGATTCGAATCCCGCCTATGGTTCAATCTTTTACGTTTATTCATCTTTATAATCCTATGTTAAATTATCTAAGTTATCTTCATAATTCAGAAAATTTAATTCTATATCTCTTAAGTTACATACACGATAGTGGCCAATTAGGCAAAGAAACTTTAAACTTGTTTATATATATATATATATATATATATATATATATATATATATATATATATACAATCAATTTGCAAGCAATGTTACTATTATTTATTATTATATTTCTTGTTTAAGACTTAATTTTAATACAAATAAGACTTTGCTCGATACTTCAATTGATAATATGACTGATGTTGTTACGACAACCTGACAACTTTTTTTATTGTGCTACACACTTATACACATTTCCAATATATTTATTTAACATAATAAAATTATATTATGTTTTATAACATAACATAATTATCACTCTTGGGGATTGAAGTACGTATTACTTTTTCGATTCCACCTGGCATTTTTATTAGAGGCATAAGTTTATATTTCATAAACTCTGAATTTTGTTATACGATATTTCCTATGACTTTTCCAGAAATCAAAATTAAATCTACTCTCCTCACAGATCACCACTTAAATTAGAAACAAAATCAAGATATACGCATTCCGCATTGCTTTATATGTACGTAAACAAATAATCTGACTACTCGTCCGCCATACTGGAATGGTAAAGCAGATACCTAATTATCATTTCGGATCCCTATATTACTTCTTCTGCTCCACAAAAGCGCGCCTATTTGATTTTAACAACTTCCTGAAAGTTGAAAATTCGGTGTAGAAGGGGAGACCGTGCGAGTGAGAGCGCACTACGAGCGTACTACATGTGCGAGAAGGACAGAATGTCCGACAGGTTACCAGCGGCTCCCTATGCTTAACACACTACTTGTATACTCTATACTAGACCTCGTTGGCTTATATACCCATGATATCTGACGTGACACCACATCCTATATATTCTCTAACCTTACCTACTATGCTCCATAGTTTTATGATCTTAACCGTTATGACAGAGGCTACAATTCTATGCTCCATAGTTCTATCATCTTGAACTCTATGACAGAGGCTAGCTACGTCAGCTCTATGGCTGGCGTAGACCAGAATGTTGCGCCCGCATCTTCCAGTCCAGAACTCGTCATGTATAACTACAGGTATATCGGTCTAAAGAATACTGATCTCATATACTCATTGGGTTGACGTTAAAAACAGGTAACATTTCAACACCGCGTACTCCTCTTATCAGTGCCTGCATTCTTATAGGTGAGTTATCTCCGCATCTCTCAACTACTAAACAACCCCATGATGCTAAAACTAAGCTGTATGGTGACGATTTCGATTCCAATTTATACATTCGCAGATTCCACAATTGAATATTATCTAGTACAACATTATATATTATACATTTGAGATGCGATTTTAAACCTATAACAGAAACGAATTAACGAGCTTGAAAGTGGAAAACGGCAGGATTATTCAGTTTCCAGAAATACGCAACATTCATAACGTGACGGAGAGAGATTGATTGCAAACACAGAACAGCTGAGTCGCATTCAGAGTAACGAGTATGTAAGGCAGCATGAAGATAGAAGTTAAGTATTGCAACGACCCTGTTAAATAGTAGATCAGAATTGACACGGGGGAATATACACTCGGTGCCGATGAACCGGGTAAGATTCAGTATAATACTGCGAGAACGGAAACTTAGAATTCATATGCGTCAAATTCCATTTTGCTTGAATATTTTGCTCCACAGCTATTATTGTGTTATTATTGTTTGGCTAACGTCCAAACAAGAAGACGTCAGGAGTTCGCAGACTTGTTCCAAATTTTATATTCAGGTTAGAGTGAGGAACTCGAACGATAGAATACAGTTGCAGAGGCTTTAACGTTTAACGGGAAAGAGTATCTTAGATTATTTTTCTTTCGATTTGGTTTTATCAATGGGGTGGAACTGAACTTCCGAATTTCAACGAACGATATTAACTTTTTAATCAGAAAACCTTGTCCAAGTTAGGAAAGAACAGGCGTTTTGAGGAGGTATTTATGAATGTAGATGATCACAGAGCACATAGAGGGATATGGAATGGTTATTCCGGGGTACGAGTTCAAAGTGGATAATCCTTGGGATAGAAAGGATAGACTCTGTTAAAAACCACACGGATTTGAGAAATCCCGTTTGACCGAAAGATAAAGTACCGCGACGATAGTCCTGACTTCAGCTTCAGCTTCTTGTTTAGGAGTCGCAAGCGTGCCAGTTGTACTCAGTGCAATCCACCTAATGGTTGGTTCCGGAAGATCTGTCGTATTGATGCTTGGCAGACTATGGAGCGGCTATGACGCACTCTTCCTTGCTTGGACAAATTGCGGAGTCAAGAGCATCTAGACCAAGATCATAGATTGTCCATTTAGATAGAAATGCAGGGTCCATATAGATTCAGATGAGGCGGTTTAGTGAAACAAAAAACGTTATGGGTGATTCCAGCTTATAAACGTAAACACAGGTATATGCGAAAGATGTAGAAATAGCTAATCAAAACGTACATGCAGTAAAAGTGGATAGGTTGCAGAAAGTTTTTTTACCATTGCTCGGTATATGCCCTTTTACAATTTTTTTTTAATTTTATTTCAATTGAATTTATTTTCCAAAAGTTGTGCCAGGAGGGGAACTCTAGTGTAACAAGACAAGGTACATCGTTGAAAAAGGTGTGTTACCGGACTGAGAAAAATTGTAAATCTGTAACAGACTACGTTTAGCTCGTGTGGATAGTATTATGAAAGGACCCCACTTTGAAAGTGGATCAGTAGTTTATCCTGTTATCAGATTGAGTATAAATGCGCAATTATACATAAGCTTAGAGGAAACACGAGATGTGGACACATAGAGAGGTGTGTCCGGAATATCTGTTTGGCCACACTCTTAGTCGGAATAATAGCGATTGATTTTATAAAATTGAACACATAACCCCCGCATCATTCCCAGGAAACGCGATGGAAAATATATATGAAAAAATATGATGATGAGGGGTAGTACCCCGGAAGGAAGCAACTTACTCAATGAGAATAGGTGAGTAGATTATTAGAACAGGATCCTAATATCGTCAATGACCAAGTTAGAAGTGTTTTTTCACCTTGTGTGAATGGGAGCTATTGTATTGAATTTGCTCCAGTTCCTGAGCGGAATTGAAGAACCGTTAGGAAAACTTAGTGTTTCGTTCTGGAGTAGTTTGAATGTGCAAGTGATGTAAGAGTGAGTTTGTAGGTGTTGTTATTCGTACTTTTATCGAAAGAGAAACATCTCGTAGTAGTTAAATACCGGAGCACCGCTCCCTTGCGACCACGAGGAATGTCTCGGGTGCTAGGTCGAGTGCCGGTGGCGGTGGCGGTGGTATGACGCAGGTCGACGTTGAGACTATCAGGAGAGGAAGATGCAAGGTTAGACTCCGAATTATAGTGCAAGTATCCAATATTTGAAGAGAGAATCTGCCAAAGAAGAGTAAAGCTGAAATTGGCTAAGTGATATTCCGGGATGTATTAGACTGGAATTCAAATTAAGTGTACCTTACTATTGAGCCACCAATACCGAGGGTCAGTGGAGGTCATACCCAAGAGGGCTGTCAAAGTACGTGTGTTCAGAAAGGACGAAGAGGCCAGGTAGGTCCGGAAGTTGGAATAGTCCATGTTAGATAGTTAGGCTGGTTGGGCCAGACGAGAAGGTAAATAAGATGAGAAAGAAGACCGGAAGGAGGAGAAAGTTTTGATGCAGTCCAGAACGAGACTGTGAGTCCAATTAGGCCAATTAAGAGGTTGAAAGGAAGTATGAAAAATACGACAAGGAAAAATAAGAATGAGTTAGAGTCTGGGAAATTGGGCCGATGCCTGATAGACATGTATTGAGGTGAAAGGTTTGTGTTTTGTTTGTTTGAACTAATGTGATTTGGGCGAATGAACCTGCTGCGCAGAAGCAGGACGAGTTGGTTATTGTTAATTTTGCGTTAGGAGTGTGATTAGGTTTGAAAACACGAACCTGAGTGAATCGGTTGAGCTGGTATGGGTAACCTTCTATATTGATAGAATTTAGAAAATGGAAAATGGAAAAATCGTGGACACAGAATGCTTATGGGTGGAAGACGGAAGCCTGAGATGCTTCGCCTCTGTGTATTACAGGAAAAGTATGAGTGGGAAAGCACGAATGGTGATTACTGATTATAAATGAGCCAAGGAATCTAGACAACATATACATGAGGAAAATTAGATATCAGCAGAAGTTGATCGCGCATGAAAAGGTGTGTGCTGTACCAGTTCAACAAACCAATGTTTTAGGAATTTCCAAATCTCTTCTTGAGCTTTATTTTCATTTTAATTTATTCTTATTAAAATTCTTTTTCCATTGTCTACCAAGAAAGACACACAGGAAGCATGCCACCCGTGAGTCAAGTAACACCATAGTCGAGCCACGTAGTTAAAATTTGAGGGCTATGCATAAAAAAAATATTTTCAGTTTTGGTATTGGTTCCTCATGAACGAGAGTTGATATCGTAGTCTTTATCACTAGAATCTCTAACTCTTGAGTCATTGAGTCAAACGCATTCTGTTTCAATATTGAGAGGGCCCTCGGGCACCTCTCGAAGAGATACTTGTCAGTAGTGGGTTCTTATTGTGAGCAGCTCGATTCACGTAAGTGGGTGACGGCGGACACGAATGAGGGTGGCTGTATGAGTAGTGAATGTGAGTAGATCCCCAGTCTCATATGATTATCACTCCCAATTCGGGAGAATAGAGATGAAGAGTCCAATCAGGAAGGAATTTATACATGATCGTTCTTTTCTGTGAGTATTCATACATGGTTCTATGTTTCGATCCCTGAATGTTTTTCTGATCACTACACATTATGCTAATGTTGATCGAACCCAGCTTCTCGTTGAGCCTCTATATTCATCCGATTTTTTTTTCTGAAAATGGGGTTTGGAAATAGAAGGAAATACTCTCTAAGATCTCCCGGTGTCCAGGGCGTTGAGCCTTGTTTTGCTCCTAAGTGAATTATCCCACGTTGGTGATAACTATCACTCAGTGCCGGCGTCACACTCTTAGTCCAAGTGGGTAGTAGGGTGAAGGAGGGGGAAGTGAGTTCCAAGTGATTTTCTAAATCGAACGCATCGACTGACTCCTGGTTGGAATGCAAAATGGCAACTTGGTTCAGACAATTAAGTGCTATAGTTTTATTTCTCTTTGTGAGGTAGTTGAAAACCTACATGGGCACCTTATGAGCTTGTAACATCCCATAAGGTAGTGTGTGAGTCCGAATTTAATTACCTCAGATATACCCACTAAACACATGACCTCGTGTGGTGGGCTCGATCCTGCAACCAGGGCAGTCTCGATGACACTTAGGCTTTACGGCCCTTTGTATCTTGCCATGAAGGCAAATTGTGTCATAGTTTATCTCCAATAATTATATTTATTCGAAGCAAAACTGGAAAATTTCCTTCATTATAACAAGCAGATCCTGGTACTGTTATTACTGATTTCAGAAAACGCATGAATGCGGGAAAGATTCTCATATAATGTCCATTTTCCCTGAGGAACTTCAACTCAACATTCCAATCAGTTTCTTCCGCTTCACTCTTCTAAGTATGTGAGTATATCAAAGATTTTATGCTCGCGCGTTAGAGCGTGGCCTGTGCGAACGTGGATCCTAGTTCCGGTCGAACGGAGGGGGAAAATAATTAGGGAGCAACGTCTTGAAACCTCTCTCTCGTATTTCATGATATATTTTAGTTTTAAATTTCAAATCAATTAGTCAAATTAAAAGAACGTTATATGGCTGCACAGTGAACAACTGAGATGTTAGATTTCATTACCAATAGGTTGATATATAAATTAATGGTGGTTTGTGTATGAATTGTATAGAATTATGACAAAAACACGAGAGTGGATTATTCTTATCAGCATGATTTGGTTCTCATCCTAATATTAAAACTATTCAGTATAATATATTATATCATACACTTTGGGATAATATTATATACTCAATTCATGATATTGTGTTCATTATCATTGTTGGGGCATTTGAATTTTAACCTTGAAATTTACTTTGATTCTAAATTGAGCCCAAAATTTTCGTGAGAATAGAATGATTGTATCTCCCAGATCCAACGACACTGCCCAATCAAATCATTTCACGGCTAATCTAGACTTAAAGAAAATATTTATAACTAAGAAAATGAGAATTGAATTTGAAGCGACAAGTTACGGTTTTTAACAAAAATAATATGTATTAGTTGAAAAAGTTGGAAATTAAGAGAAATTGACATATCTAAGAAAATCTCCATGCCTTCTGAAAAAATTTACATTCTTTATGAAGAGAGTGCTTCCAATTATTAGAGCTAGCAGCAAGTTCGAAGCACAGATTCTTTATGCTATAGAATCAAGAAATATTTTTCTGTAACAGCTCGATGGAAAGGATACAGTTTCACAATCGGGTTCATTCTCTGCAATCGTGCATAATTCATTATCAGGAAACAACGACAGAACATTTTGTTCTTTCAAAGTAAGATTTGAAAATCACGATGCCAGCAAGGCTAAATATTGTTCGAACCTCAGTTCCGTAGTTTAAACTCAATTTTTTTATGGCATTCCCAATAAAAACCGCTGCTAGATAGTAAATAGCGGTCGAGAATACCTGCTTATCGAAGCATTTCAGTTATTAAGGTCAAGAATATGAATGGAATTCATCAATTGCCTGCAATTTATTAGTGTAGCGGAGCTATGAATATAAACAATTTTTGAGCTCTCAATATACAATAAGTATTGTTCTAGGTTAAATGGAAATTTACCATTTGAGATTATCAGGACGTGGACATTCAAGAATCATCAATGAATTATTATGGCTAAATCCTCAATCACAGTGTCCATAATGAGTGTTCAGAACATTTTGGTAGACATTTGAAAACTATCCTATACATGTTCAAACGTATGGAAAGTGCAGGGTGAGACTAGAAGTAGGGCTAACATAATTCAAATTCATCCCTCAAAAGGGTTATTTGGTCAATAGTTGAGAATTTACAGTAGACAACCATGAAATAGTAGCGACTTTAAACATACCCAGTGAGTAAACCTGTAATTCACATTCAATTTAAATTGATTCATGAGAATATCAGAATATTTGTAATGAATTGAGTAACGGATAATATGAAGCAACAGCAAGTTTGCACAGAAGTTGCAAAGAGTAGTTCATACTTTAGCAGTGCTAGGTTTCAGAAAATAACGAGATAGTTTCATTCTTTCATATAATATAATGGCAGTACAAGAGCACTTCAATTTCCCTCTGAATTCAATTGAATATTGAGGAATATTTGGAGAAGGAAATTTCCTTACCCTAAAAGGAATTCGCAACATAAAAAATGATTTGATTGCATCAATTTATTTACAGAAAACAACATAATCAATATTCAATAATATCACGTTCGTCTCCTGATGATATGTTATTCGTTAATTTTAGTATGGGTTACTGTTTCAAAGGTTCTCTTCTACCCATTTCGAGCATTCGGAAATATATTTCGACACTGATTCACTTTTGGGCCCACGATTACTACAAGTAGTTTTCAATCGCTGGAGTTTGGGGGTGTCTCTTTCTCCAGCTTTAACCATTCCTGAAAGATAATATGTTTGTGAATGAGACATAACATTTTGGCAAGTTGATACAAGGAAGACCAGACAATTTATTCATAAATATGATGAATATAATACGATTTTTCTATGATGAACCTTGATGTGCAATTCGTAATATGGTGTATCTGCATAAATTGGTTCAACTGCCTTCGGGTCAACTGAGGGTGGCTATCGGTAGCTCGAAAGCATCTTCCGCCACTTCCAAGTATGTAAGACAAGTTTCTCCTGAATCCGGGTCCCCATGAGGGACGTCCTCGTCTGATCAAGTAATGAGCCAACTCAACACTGGGAAACCTGCCTCTATGGCTTTGACGGAACTTCCTCCAACGTAAATCAATCAGTAGGAAATACGTCGGTGATTCTAACCAGGCGTATGACTGAGATGCCATCCCATCACCATCCCATCACCTGACATGAAACGTCAGTAACACCAATAATGAAGGCAAGGCCCTACTTGATTTGCTCAACATCTTTTATGCTGGACACTCAAGAGTAGTGGATAGGTAAATCAAAGATGAAGTATTTAACATGAATACCTTGCGAGTTGAATAACTCGCCTATATAATTGAAATGAGAATCGAAGGAATCTGCCTTCCGCTCAGCAGTTTCCCTTATTGCTAATCAGATTGAGGAAGTATGATATGCAGCAGGACCCTCCTTAGACATAGAGAGCTCATTCAACAATACCATGAACAAAAGCATCTGTGAATTTGTTGAAGAAAGAGGACTTCCTAGTCTAGTAAGCGCCTTGATTCAGGTCATGTTGAATAACAGGAACCTATAAGTTTCCATAAGAAGCTCTACGAATAGTGGCTCTTCGAAAAACGGATGTTCACAGGGGAGGATCACTCTCACTCACCATCTGGAACAAAGTTGCCAATGAGGGACAGAGGAAAGTAGCCAGCTTAGAGTGGGTATGTCAACGACATATTCTTGATAATGGAGAGAAAATCCTTGAATCCTCTGACAGACTGAAAGCAATCAGCTTACTCCGCTAAACAAATGGTGCAGCAACAAAGGACAAAACGCAAAGGGCTGGACACTAACAGCAACTAGAACAACAGTAGCAGTGTGTGGTTGAAAAAGTATTTTTAATTCTCACTAGTGTTACTTTTGGAATGTTTCTCCGCTTTTTTATAAATTTTCTCTCACGACTAAACGCATAGCTTGTTTTAGATCACGCGGCTCTTGTATCCGAATAGCTAATCCTCATTATCCATGTAATCAAAGCAAGTATGTTTGTAATGGTGAATCATCATATATTTGATTTTGTTCAAGCGTAATGGTCTTAAGTTTACATTGATTGAAAGAGTTATACTTCCAATCAAAGATCTCTCTAAATGAACCATCTTCGTTTCGTTGGTCTGGAAAGTGGAGCAATGATAACTCTTCGATTTAGGGCCAAGATGTGCCACCTTTTCTGCTATCTTTTGAAACTTGTGCCCCTACCTCACAGTTTACTAAAAATTGCTCTTAATAGACAAATTTTCACATGCTGCCATAAAATAGTCAAAGTAGCTTTATCCCCGATGTAAATTGGAATTGCTTTTGAATGAAATCTGAACTGCCACCCATACTGCGGGAATCAAATATATTTGAATGAGTTGTTTGGAGGAAACTGCTGGAATCATACATATACAAAGAAATGTTTGATATGTTGGGAGGAGGGGATGCATCACATGAATTAAACGTGGAGCCCACAAATACAATCGCAAATATAATAACTGCGGGAGTTAAGTATTCCTAACATCGGTACTGAGGGACGGTACTCTTAATAGAAACATCAGCCACACTGATAAGATTTCGTCACTTATGTTGTTCCAGTTTTTGAAGAAAGATTGACAATAATAACTTTATTTGTAACGTTGATACAGACAAGTGATATCTAAGGATAAATGAAATCTAACATGTGATATAATAATTAGGTTTTGTTGTGAAATGCTGATGAGCTGGGAACTTCGTATTCTCAGATGACTATTGCTGATTCCTCAAGAATTGGTCTATGAAGTACACTGAACAGAATTGAAATAACATCAAAACACGATAAACAACCTTAGTGCAAATGAAGGCAAACCCTATCTTCTTTGGGTCCTCAGTTAATCTCTAATAATAGTTATATAACATTGAAGAAATCCAGGAACTATGACGAGAATTCGCATCTTGGCGAACTGGAGAACATTCTTGAGTGGAAACGTTTTGGTAGGTTTCATCCTTTCATTAGTAATAATTGTGACCCTACTGCAGCAAAAATAGACTCACCGTCATAAATATGTTGTACATCTCGATGAACTTCAATGTTATTCTTTTTGATGTGGTAAAAATCGGCCAAACATTTGTCATATGGATTTTCTACTACGCACATTAGGGTTAATATTATTATTCTCATTCTCCTGTAATTTTAAGACAATTTGAATATAGCAACATGTTGAATCATTCACACAAAATAGATTTTAATGATATTTACCTAGAAAATAAGAAATAAGATGTATAGTCATATCTGAATATCTGAATTTTGTTATCTTTGATTCTTCTCTCAATAAAATTATTTTATAGTTTCGAAAGATTAGAATCGATTTTATCAAAACGCAATTCTTCTTCATAATTTAGACACTTTGCAATATCAAACGATCCACTATTCTTTTCAATAGGTATTTAACATTTTCGTATTACTGTATCCAAAAGAAAGTTTTATATCTTTCATGAGTTTATTCCGCTTATTGGATGAATTCTTCGAATATCTGTGAAAATTTAATCCGCTATCGAAATTTGGGGAATATTGAAAAGAGTTATTCCGTACCATAGTAATACCTACCTCATTCTAAAACGTTTGAACTCAAGATGAATGTACATGAATGATCGATAAATGGTGGGGCATCGAATCGCACATGCTTATCAATGATCTACTTCCACCCTTCTAGAAGTTTCGCGAAACCTGAATGGTATCTAATGAATCGCCAAGAGAAAGGTTGGCGGGATGCTGACAGAAAATTGAGAAATCGACGAATGGGATTGAATGTTCAAACTTATTTAATGCTGTTTTTGTAAATTGGCAAGCAGCAAGGTGAGACAGATTTTTATACCGATTTGATATGGTATGCTAGAGGGTTTGTTATACGTGCCAAAGAAGACGTTGAAAATGAATGCCAACATAGTAATGGCTTCTGTGAGTCGGAAAAATATGAATATATTTCAGAGCCTAACGAGACTCTGTCCCCCCCCCCCCGTTCTCGGGGATGCTGAACACGATGGCAGTGATTTAAACTCTTTCTGAGTTGACTGTCACCCCCAAATGGCCAAAAACAACCCCCAAAAAGGGTGAAACGCGGATATACCGACATATTCCGAGAAAAACTGCGTCACCTCCCGTTTTCGAGTGTGCTGAACACGATGGTGATTCTGGATCTTCTCCCCGAAGCAAACTAACCGCTGAAACCGACAACAACTACCCCTTTGAAACCTTGAATTTATGAAGTGGATAAGAAAAATCCGTAAAGAGAAAATGTATAACAAATCATTGAATACACACCGGATGATGTTTCCACATTTGTTGACTGACTGTTCACCCTGAAAAATAGGCGTATACATCGTGTCTGGCTAGGTTATTCGGTGGTTTTTAGGTGGGAAAATCTCCTTATGGAATCAGTGGTACAATTTTACATATTTTATTTCATTGAATCATAAACATTTTTATTTCACGCGTACAATTACTTATTAACTATATATACAAATATAAAACTTTTTCATTGAAGCATATAACGATATATCCACTATATATCTATATAAAACATTATCATTGACGCATACAATTACATTCATTATAGGTAAATATGAAACATCGTTATAAAATCCATTTTCATTAAAAAAATTGATCCGCTCAATATAATCTACGTCGCTTACAAGTGAAATTACAGGGTTTCACCCCTTTCGGGGGTTGTTTTTTGCCGTTTAAGGGGTGGGGTTGACTCGGAGAAATTCCAAAGTACCGGCATCGTGTTCAGCATCCTCGAAAAGGGAGGTGACGCGACTTTTCTCGGAATATGTCGGTATATCCGCGATTCACCCTTTTTGAGGGTTGTTTTTGGCCGTTTGAGGGTGACGGTCAACTCAGAAAGAGTTTAAACCACCGCCATCGTGTTCAGCATCCTCAAAGACGAGAGGTGACGCGGTTTTTCTCGGAATATGTCGGTATATCCGCGTTTCACCCCTTTCGGGGGTTGTTTTTGACCATTTGAAGGGTGAGGTTGACTCGAAGAAATTCCAAAGTACCGGCATCGTGTTCAGCATCCTCGAAAACGGGAGGTGACGCGACTTTTCTCGGAATATGTCGGTATATTAGCGATTCACCCTTTTTGGGGGTTGTTTTTGGCCGTTTGAGGGTGATGGTCAACTCAGAAAGAGTTTAAACCACCGCCATCGTGTTCAGCATTCTCGAAAACGAGAGGTGACGCGGTTTTTCTCGGAATATGTCGGTATATCCGCGTTTCACCTTTTTTGGGGGTTGGTTTTGGCCGTTTTGGGGGTGACGGTCAACTCATAAAGAGTTTGAACAACCGCCATCGTGTTCAGCATCCTCGAAAACGGGATGGGGGGGATAGAGTCTCGTTTGGCTCTGAAATATTTGCTTTTTTCGTCCTTTTTTCCGACTCACAGAAGCCACTATAGAGTGATTGATAGAACGAAAATAAAAAAGCTCATAAATCAGAAAACCTCAATATATTGTTGTGAACATATTTTAGTAAACAAAGACCTGGACTTAACTGCAAAATGTGTCAGCATCATCAGTATATGACGAATCCTTCAATATCTCTTTCAATATTAATGAACATGCGTTAAAAAACGTCTGGTGAAACTGGAAGACGTCTGTTGAATCTCACTTCCGGTCTCGTAGAATACCATGACACTTCATAGATTGACTTGACAAATGACAGATATTTGAAGTTGGAGTGTATTTCCCGCGTGTTATATCGAGCATGCTTTTTTTAAGCTTACTTGAGAAGGTCTTTTATACTTTTACCCGTACATCATACAAAATTATTGATATTTTGAAATGAGGTAGTGGTTTTCTGCGTTTTAATAACTACACTCCTTGTCAGCAGCCCAATGGTAGCTATGGGCACTTCATAGATACTCCTCATAACAGTTCATAGATTGATTCCCTCACTAACACCTCATATGAAGTTTACCACATATAGATGGCATTATTCTCATTACATAAGATGTTTCGACGTTGATAGGTAGCATGACAGTTGACAGCTCATAGATTAGTATGTGACCATACAAATCTTTAACGCAGTAGATTGGTAAGACCGATTGCCATATAATTAATGTATTATTGTTCGGGACATAACTCAGATTTCTCTACGGGTTTCATGATGATTTCATAACGTCCTGATAGTTCTTCCAACTGACATGACAGTCCTTACAGCGCCATGACAGTTCATACAGACGCCCTGACATGTCATATGACATCACTGATCATCTCATAACAGGTGTTGATAATGTAGAATCTGCCCGTAATGTACTATTTGGAATAATTGCTCTGTTAAGTGGTGGTTGTTAAGATTAACGCAAGTGGATGTCAGATGATCTTGATATATTCACAAACATTATAGGCGAGAACAAATCGATTCTCTCACATTTCATCATCACAAATAATGAGCATAGCAAAACATTGGGAATCCTATGAGATATATAGTCGGATAATTTCCTGTGTACCATGAATATAGTATCCATAGTACCAGGTAATTTCAAAAATATTCCCAAGTGGGAAATACTTCCGGTAATAACACAAATGTCTGATCTGTTAAGTCGATTTAGGCTCCGTTATAACGAAGTTCAAACGAAATATACAACAGCTATGACCACTGGAGCTTAACTTCTTCTGAATTTACTCACTGAATGAACCCATCCCCATAATTTGTTCAATTATCTCAAATGTATACAAATTCCTAGATAAGTAATCATGTGTGCGCAATAGGAATTCATTCATTTAGTGATGTTCAACAATTGGCTTATGGTACTTCGATATATTCACAAAGTCAAAATATTTATGGGGGAACTTAGGTTCTTCAATTAATGGAAAAATCAAGCGTTGCACCTTCGAAAATATTGTCTCTGTCTAAACTTCAACTTTGTGGCTCATTAGTTGAGATTCAAAAGGTATTGGAACTTTCAGATTCTCATGTCAACGATGTATATTCTCATACTGATTCTACTATAGTTCTGCAATATATTGCAAAAGAACCAGCTAATCAAACACATTTTCCGCAAATCTAATTGCTGTAATTCAGGAATACCCCTCGTTGACTATCGAATGTAATTTTTGTTACTAATCAAATTTTTAATAGTTATCTTATCTAAGTTTAGAATGGATTTTCACCACGTGATGTTTCCTCATTGACTCAGCGGCAACATATGTTAGATCTGGAGAGAATCCCGCAGATATTATGTCTAGGGGGCAGACCACAGGTAATCAATGAATATACCACTTCGGTGGACCCATCCTCTTTGTTTGAGTGAAAGAGAAATCAAAAATGCCATCTTTAATTCAATTACCATCTACTAAAATTCCAGAACTCATGAACATTCTGATTCTAACAAGCAAGGCAAATGAATTCATTTCCTCTTAATATTCTTCATCGGTCGAATTGCAGCATGTTGTTGCTGATTGCAAGCGATTCAAAAATGAATATTCGAAAAACATCTTGAAAATAATTGATAAGTTAACAAAATTGGAAAGTTAGAGAATAACATATTAATAGAGTTGGCTCAAACAATTTGAGCCCTTCATCGGTAAAAAAGGTACCATAAGACATGTTGGAAGACTTATGATTTCAGAGCTTGTTACAGGTATAAACACAATGGAAAGTAGCTCATCCACAGTTGCTGGAGCCAGAAACGGTGGTTATCTTTAAAGATGACAATTTAACACCTCTAACGTTGAGATTGGACCGACTACAAGAGGTGCACCCGGTAGTCATCATTGTAGTTATCCATGTAGTTACTGCATCTACACTTCATGGTGTTTTTAAAAGATCAGCAGTGAAACTGTGCGTGTTACCCATAGACGATGAAAATGACAAGACTCTTAGTGCTAATGATTAGTGTAGAGTTGAAAGGGCTCCTTTCAATGAGGAGTGCATGGTTACAGCGTCAACCGTTCCCCAAGAAATTGCAGATTAACGAAAAGGAAATCGTATAAATAATACAAGCTCATATTGCTGAGTATTTTTTTGACTCAAGAAATTTTATACGGATAGGAGGCAGACTATATAAGTCAAGTTACGTCGCGAAGGTATTTAGGGAACAAGACATAGCCGCAACATATAATGCGAGAAACGGGTAGATATTTTTATTTATTACCAATCCAGAATTTGGGTACAATTATCGAAAAAATAGAAGAATTATTGGAGAAAAGAGAAACATAACAAAATTGAGCCTATACATTCTCATGGAAAGACAATTGTACTGAGGTGAGTTGACTCAAATCACTTTATTTTTATACAATTAAGCTATCCCTGAAGCATTGCCCCTTCTTCGCCGAATATCCTTTTTGGGTTTCGTTATGAATTATTTCGCATCGGTTTGAGAAATTTAAGAGGGTCATAAAGCAGCACAAAATCATTGAACATCATCCGAACACCTTATTCGCATAATTCTCCGGCATTAAATTATCAGACGCCACTTACTGATTATTCCACATATCCAACAATATATTATTAACTAACTCTTTACTAAGTTTAGATTGCCCCACGTTGTGGTGACAACTCTTTACTGAGTTCATTTAATCTTAGTGATTATATTTGAATTCTAATTTTAATTTTATTTTATTCATTCCGGCTAGCTCTTTTTATTTTTTGGTGTTAATTTTTAATTTGCTTTGATTGATTTGAATGAATGATTTGTATTATATGTTATAATATATGGAATTAAACACAATACTTTGATTGAATATTAAAATTTTATAATTGAATTTGTTTATGAATCTGTTTTTATGGTTACAAAATTATTCAATTTAAATCTATGTTCTGAAATTTCTATGTTGACAATAGTTCTTTCTATTTTTAAATTTTCTATGTTTCTATTAAAACCTCAAACTACTTTAAATTCATACATGTTCACAAATAACAATCTCACATTCAGAGACACAAATACAACATACATAAACTTACTTTTAGATATATCCAATAATACAAGAAATAATGTTGTCAATGTTCTGTTGATTTTTTATATGTCTTCTTGGTTATTTGATTATTCACCTCAAAACAATACTCTGCTATTACGCATACACAGGTAAACTACGTTGATACTTCTTTATAATTCAGGAACTGTTGATGATAAATTGTTGATTGTTTCATTCTTTTAAGATATAAAACTTCTTCTATGATAAACTGGAACTGCTATCGAAGATTGAATATTCTACGATGCTACTTAATAACTGTGGTTATTTTAACCTTAAAACGTTGATACGAAGTCTCATGATGACTATTTGCTTCGTAGGAATAATTAATTTGCTTCGGTTATATTAACTTGTCGAAGCTACAGAAACTGTTTCAGTTCTCCGATGTAACCAAAAACTAAGGTTATGGAAATTGAGCTGCTGAACACACTTTCAGTGTCAGATATAAATGCAAACTGTCCAGCTTCCTTTCCTGTTTCCTTTTTATAGGACCCACAAAAGGACGCCAGCTTATGTCAGATTGAACCAATAAGGTACTTCCTTTCCATATCCAGGATGCTATTCCCATTGTTGGATCTGACAGAACTTACTTTCTAATTGTTATGATTTGAAATATCTAATTTTGTGTTGACCAATGAAAATTGAGTATTCTTGAAACTTTTAAATATTGAAGATTTTCAAATTATTCAAAGTGATGGTGCATTCTGCTATATAAATTGATATTGCCAACATTTTTCCACATATTTTGATATAAGATAACCTATGATTAGGTTCCTATTAACTTGATTATTCTAATTCTTATGTCAATTTTGACATTTTTCATAACATTGTAGAACTCAAATTTCTTAATACTATCTTAAATCTATAACTCATCTTACTAGTTTGTGCTATCTTCTGATAGTTTTTGAATCATTTTAATTATGATTTCCTCTTTCGTATCACTGTATGTTTATCCACTTTCACTGTTTCTTCTTTATACTTCTTATATACTATATCACATTCTGGTTCGTGTTATTATACAATGTTTAATATCTTATACTATTTTTAATTTAACTTTAAATAATGTTTTTAATTCCATATTTCATATTCTTTTGAATCTTTTATATTTTTATTGTTTCGGTAAGTTCAAATTCTATCATTTTATGTGATTTAGGAAATGAAATCATAACAATATGTTACTCAATTATTGGAGACATCATTATCTTGTATAAAAATGATTTATGTCATTTACAAACAGCAACGGTGAAGATATCAAGAAATTACGTTATTTCACGGTACGGCCATATTACGTTCTAACACTAGTTCTGGGTGGAAACTGTGTTTATTTACTGAATTCGAACAATGCATAATGATCTATTCTCTGATTTTGGGATTGAATAGTACTCACCTGTCAATGAAATTATCACTTTTAGCTACGTTCCAACTCAATTTTGAATATAATCTCTTACGTATAGAATTCGTGAAATTCTGAAATCATAAAACATTGATTATCCAATTAATAATAATTTTTTTCATATATATATTGACTACACAAGAGAATAACCGATGATATTTGTAGAACATCCTATAACCCAACTATTGTTGGAAAATGAAGTAGGAATTGGAACTATTCTTTGGGAGGTTATGGACATCAAGAAAGAACTCATCTGGCGAAGAGTCCCACAACATCGTCGTTCTCAGGAAAATTATGTCTGATAAGAAAAAGTGCGGCAGGCTTCAAACTTGACAATGAAAGAGTAACTAGTTTGAACTTGTATAGTCCACCTACCTGGTGAAATAACATACATGATTTCTGATGAACATCGATTATGAAAATATCTCTAGAAAAGAGATCGCCTACCTTTCTACGATGTTCCAGAAAGGACAATGAATTCGTGAGTATATCTCTTTTGACGAGCATCGAAGGGCTTCAGCCATGTGTTTGTAGCTGAACTTTGAACGTGAGAACATTACTCCAGGTCTATGCTTTGTGAATAATGTGGAGTTGCTAGAGTGTGAATTAGCTCTTGGCACGAAATAGATAATGAAGTTTCAGTTACCTAAGCAGCTTTCCCAACGAACCTCGCATCATCGTCTCATGAGAGAGTACCGTTGAAGATTCCGAGCAGGGATGGAGGACTCTATAGGAATAGCTGCACCTGACATCATTATATTAGGAATTATGAGATCCACTTTCCTAAAGAAAATACAAGTTTGACTTGTGTCGCATCAAACTCTAATAGATTATCAGATCCTCCTTTCAAAATTCTCACAAGACTTCCATTATTATCATCGACCTACCCCTGTCTTGTACCTGTGACTTCTCTGAATGCTGTAGGGGCTCTAGAGTAACATAGTTGGTACTGAATTAGATAACTACTAGGGAGATATGTGTGCAAATTTAGAATTTATGGATCCCATTCGTGAGTAAGCTGTTATATATATATATACATATATATATATATATATATATATATATATATATATATATATATATATATATATATATATATATATATATATATATATATTACTAGTACCTAAAAATCAGCAAACGGAGACTTGCAACCGATAAATTTCCTTTGCCATGAATTGACGATATTTTGGATCAACTTAGTATGGCGAAATAGTTTTCAGATTTGAAAGTGGGTTTCTATCAATTACAATTGAACGAATATTCACGCGATATAACAAAATTCATCCCAAATTCCGGTTCATACAATTCGGATCAAAAGTCAGTACAAATAGTTTTCAAAGAACGGTTTTGCAATCGCAGGTAAGTAGGTATTACTCCCAAAAAAGCATTCCTATATATGAATGATTTAATCGTAATCGGCTGCTCAAAAAATCCATTCACAAAATTTAAGAAATATATTCGGCACGTGCTGAAAATATAATTCAAAATTAGATCCGCAAAAATTCAAATTCTTTCAAAACGAAGTAATTTATCTAGGTAACAAGAAAACGGGTCAGGGTGGGTGTTCTACCAGATGTTACGGAGTATGATATAATGAACAAATGTGCAATGCAAACAGATGCGGAAACAGTGAAACGCTGTGACTTTTTACTTTATTTCCAACTTGAATTTCTTGGGCGTCAGATAGTTGATAAGGTTTACCCCTAGTCGAGAATATATGCTAGGGTCCTCACCACACAGCCTTTCACAATGCTGTCTATAGTGTGGTGTAGTGTGGTGTAGTGTAGTGTGGTGTGGTGTGGTGTGATGTGGTTTGGTGTGGTGTGGTGTGGTGTGGTGTGGTGTGGTGTGGTGTGGTGTGGTGTGGTGTGGTGTGGTGTGGTGTGGTGTGGTGGTGTGTGGTTTGATGTGGTGTGATGTGGTGTGGTGTGGTGTGGTGTGGTGTGGTGTGGTGTGGTGTGGTGTGGTGTGGTGTGGTGTGGTGCTGTGTGGTGTGGTTTGGTGTGGTGTGGTGTGGTGTGGTGTGGTTCGGTTGTAATGAAGCATTCTTCATTACTTACAAATAAATTTGAATATCTCAGTAGAATCGAATTACATAGGCAAAGTTAAGAGATCAAACTTCGTGCACATCTATGTATAAAAACTGGTGAACAGAATTCGCCAGCCGGTCACCTGTTCACGTTACGTCACACGCCGCGATCTGTATAAAAGCAAGCCCATTTCATAGCGAAAGGGGACTGACTTGCGAGACCAGCACCGAGATTGACCTGCCGTAATCTAAACAACCCGAAGCCGTTGCTATAGTGCAAATCCGAGAAATAGAGAGTGTGTATTAATTGCCGTTTAAAATCCATTCAAGTCATTGAATTAACATTCCAGGATATAAGTCCGATTTCGAATTCGAACTTTGTTTATAAATTCAATAGTCTACAAACAATCCTGATAGCTTGGACGAATACGATTCAGCTTCTGCGAATTGTTTTTCTAGAGACTAAGTTAGGATATTGTCCGAGACCGATTTGTAGAATTGTGAATAAACACACAGCCGAAACCGCTGGGAAAATCAATCCTTATAGCTTGGACGAATACAATTCAGCTTCTGCGAATTGTTTTTCTAGAGAATTAACATTTCAGTATATAAGTCCGATTCCAAATTCGAACTTTGTTTATAAATTCAATAGTCTACAAACAATCCTGATAGCTTGGACGAATACGATCCAGCTTCTGCGAATTGTTTTTCTAGAGACTAAGTTAGGATATTGTCCGAGACCGATTTGTAGAATTGTTAATAAAGTCACAGCCGAAACCGCTGGAAAAATCAATCCTTATAGCCTGGACGAATACGATCCAGCTTCTGCGATTTGATTTCAGGGGCTACGTGGTGATTCTCTCCGAGACCGACTTGTGAAATTATTAAGTCAGTCATAGCCGATAGCTGACAAATCAACCTAGTCCGTTATACCCCGTTCCGTAAGAAATTACGTCTGAAATACAGGTCAGAGCGAATACACGACCCACGCTCCGTCGAAGTTAACAGTGTACTAAATATTTAGATTGTCGCGATTCATTTCATTTCTAGACCTAGGGACAAAAACTTGTCTACCATCTCACGCAGATGGTGGAGACTCCCGACGATAGGAAAACATCTAATTAGCGCGTTATTTCATACACGGAAAACGAACACATTAAAACGGCCTGTTCCTAGCAACATTTTGTAAATAGATTGTACATAGCTGGTGTAAATGTAAATAGAGATAATTGATAAACTTAGTTAAGCAAGAAATATCTGTTTGATTTGGCAATCCACACGAAAGAGAAACAGCAATTTTAAAACCTATATAAAAAGGGAACCTGGACCCTCAAGAAACCCGAGCAGGTCAGTAACTGTCATAAGAGGACAGTAAGTGACAACCTCCCCACTTGTAATTAACCATTCAAGCGGAAGGAGGTTACAAAATGGCGCCCGAGATTTAAAGTAACGGAAACTAGATAGAAATTGCTCTCTTTGATTGCCAAATAAAATGTCATTAGTAGAGGAAGATATTACAGGGGTCGGTAGCAAAGTATCGTGGGTATATAGCAAACGAAAAGACGAATTGGAAGGGGAACTTGCCAAGTTGGGATTAGAAACGAAAGGTACTGTAGACGAATTAAGAAAACGGTTAATCGGATTCTTACGAAGTGAAATACCTGGGGGAAAATCCAAAATGGAGAAGAATAATGACAGAGGTAAACTCATGGATCAGGTCCGTAAATGGGGTGTACACTTCGAAGGGAAAAGGGACAGCCTGGAATTCTTAGAACGATTTTCCGAGCTCAGGATAGCATATGGAATTGAAGAAGAAGATTGTCTGCAGGTATTGCCCGAATTATTGAAAGGCCAAGCCTTATTGTGGTATAGAAACAATAACACACAGTAGCAAACATGGTCGGATTTTATAACAGATTTTGAGTTATATTTCCTTCCAAATAACTATCGACAGGATATCCTAGATTCAATCGTGAAAAGGGTGCAGGGCCCTCAGGAAGACACAAAGGAATTTATAATTGCTTTGCAGACTCTGTGCAGAAGGAGTCAAGTTATAAACAAACAAGAGGAATTGAACAGAATTTATAGAAACCTGCGGCCAGAAATCCGACGGTACGTTAGGCCTAGGGATTTCTCTTCTCTGTCGGACCTAATCCAACTCTGCGAAGAGTATGGAAATTTACAGAAGGAGTTAGGGGATGATCGGATAAAATGTAGTATAGAACCAAAAGAGACTGTAAACTACATACAAGCGAATAGAGCATTGCCACGGAATATAGATCAGCAAGAAGTATGTTGGAGATGCGGTGAAAAGGGACACCGGCGTTTCGAGTGTAGGGGCACTTTTAAACGATTCTGCTCGCGATGTGGCAAACAGGGTATTCTGACTCGAGAATGCCAATGCAGGAATACGAAACCGGGAAACGAGCGGACGTCCAGCGGACAAGCAGGAGCCGCTGGGACGTCATAGAACACATACCTGTAATAAAGGATGTATCCTCCACAACCGAGGGCACAGTGGACCCGAGGATACATTTTAAGGTTGCAATAGGGAGGCAAGTGTTCTCAGCACTAGTGGACACAGGATCAGTTAGGTCCTATATTAATGAGGAGGTGGCCGATCATTGTTCAAGATGGAATGTTCCACAACAAGAGGTCAGACAAAGGGCGTGTTTAGCGAATGGGGCCACAGTACCAATTAACCGAGGGTTTTATATCAAATGTACTGTGGATAACCAAGACAAGGAAGGACATTTTCTGGTCTTACCGGGAATGATGTCCCAGATTATTTTAGGGATGGATTTATTATATAAATGGCAGATAACCATTGACCTGCGAGAGCCCGATATGCCCAGGAACGCGGTTGAGACCCAAACGGAAATAATAGGTAGTATCTCTAAATTGGAGACTAGTCAGGAAGAGAGACTGAAAGCATTCCTGAAACACGAGCTGGGGAAATTTATAGGCGTGAAAGGATGTACGCCGCTGGTTAAACACCAAATCAAGCTGAAGGATCCCACCCCTATAAAACAGCGGTATAGACCACAGAATCCCGTAATGCAGGAAATTGTGGACAAGGAGGTAAATAAAATGTTGGAAGAGGGAGTAATTGAACCATCGAACAGTCCATGGAGTTCACCAATAGTGCTCGTCAAAAAGAAAGAGGGTAAGCATCGGTTCTGTATAGACTTCAGGAAAGTTAACGCCCAGTCAGAAAAGGACGCATATCCGTTACCGTATATTACTGCCACGCTTGAAAAGCTGAAAGAAGCAAAGTATGTGTCTACCCTGGATTTAAAACAAGGCTATTGGCAGATTCCGCTTACTCCCGAAAGTAAACCTGTCACTGCCTTCACTGGCCCTGGCCGAGGACTATATCAATTTACAGTGATGCCTTTCGGATTACATTCAGCACCAGCCACATTCCAACGCCTACTCGATAGAGTAATAGGACCGGATATGGAGCCAAATGCGTACCCATATATCGACGATATAATTGTGGTTAGCAAAACCTTTGAGGAACATTTGGCCCATTTAAAGGAAGTGCTGAGAAGATTGAGGATGGCCAATCTGCAAATTAACGCAGAAAAATGCCACTTTTGTAAGCCGGAACTACGGTATCTAGGGCATGTAGTGGGAAAAGAAGGGATAAAAACAGACCCAGAGAAAGTGGAAGCTATCGTGAAAATGAATCCTCCAACGAATGTACGTAGCTTGAGGAGATTTTTGGGAGTCGCATCTTGGTACCGCAGGTTCATTCCTGAATTTTCAAAGATGGTGGGGCCTTTAACGAAACTATTGAAGAAACAAATGAAGTTTCAATGGCTTCCCGAGCAACAGGTAGCTTTCGAGAAAATCAAGGAAAAACTTACGCAGGCTCCGGTTCTAACGTGTCCTGATTTTTCCAAACCATTTACGCTGCAAACAGACGCCTCAGATAGCGGGCTTGGGGTGGCCCTCACTCAAAAATTAGGTTCACAGGAACAAATAATAGCCTTTGCTAGCCGAACGCTAAGTTCCTCAGAAAAGAACTATTCCGTGACGGAAAAAGAGTGTCTAGCCATTATCTTTGGAATTCGAAAGATGAAAATGTACTTAGAAGGTTACAAATTTACCGTTATCTCTGACCACAGGGCTCTAAAGTGGTTACGCGATTTGAAAAACCCATCCCAGAGGCTGGCCAGATGGGTCATAGAACTGCAGCAATATGACTTCGAGATTGTGTATCGGAAGGGTGTATTAAACAGAGTAGCAGATACTCTGTCCCGAGCCCCATTGCCGGATCACGAAGAAGAAGAAGAGATTGCCCTTATCGAGCCTGTTATACCGGATCCCTGGTGGGAAAAGAAAGTTAAAGCCGTCAACGAAAAACCCGAACTACTTCCGGATTATCGAGTGGAAAACGGTAATCTATACAGACACTTTCACGAGGCTAATGATTACACGGAAGGAGCCTCCCCCGAACCATGGGAGTTATGTGTTCCAAAGAATGCCCGAACACGGGTTCTGTACGAATGTCATGATGAGAACACGGCAGGACACCTAGGGATTAATAAAACAATCGCAAGGGTGGCTCAGAGATACTACTGGCCTGGTATGTTCAGGGAGATATCCCGCTATGTGAGGAAATGCGAGCACTGCTTGAAATACAAAGCTTCGCAACAGGCACTTCCGGGATTCATGCAGCAAAGCAAAATATCCAAACCATGGGAAATGGTGAGTGTGGATCTAGTAGGACCCCTACCTCGATCGAACAAATCCAACAATTATTTAGTAGTGCTGCAGGATCGGCTGACCAAGTGGACAGAATGTCAAGCAATTCGGACAGCGAACACGGAAACTGTCATGAGGGTGCTGAAAGATAGGGTGCTTATGTGATTCGGATGTCCCAGAGTGTTAATTAGTGACAATGGGGCCCAGTTTGTCGCTAATAAATTTCGGAAATTTTTAGAAGAGTTTGGAATCAAACATAAACTCACCCCTCCCTATACCCCACAGGCCAATCCAGTAGAGAGAGTTAATAGAGTGGTAAAAACGATGATTGCGCAATACTGTGAGGACGATCACCGTACATGGGACGCATATTTGCCGGAATTAATATTTGCCATCAATACGGCCCGACATGACTCAACTGGATTTACTCCCGCATATTTAAACTACGGTCGAGAAGTGGACCACCCGAAGACTTTGTTCCGGGAAGTTCAGGGACCGGGTAGCGACGATGATGATGGAAACCCCGATCCTACTAGACATGAGGAACAGTTAGGAAAATTGAGAGACGCCGTCAACTTCGTCAAATTACAGTTGAATAAAGCCTTCACTATCCAGAGTCGACACTATAATCTGAGACGGCGCGATTGGGCACCTAAAGTAGGGGAGGAGGTCATGTGCAAAGAACACCCGCTATCCTCGGCAGCTCAAGGTTTCGCCGCTAAACTGGCCCCGAAGTTCGCAGGCCCGTTTAAAGTGAAGAAAATCATTTCACCGGTAGTGGTCGAGCTGGAAAATGGAACTAGTCGTAAACCCGTTCGAGTCCATGTAAAGGACTTGAAAAAAATTAACTGTTAACTAATGTAATTTTCTTTCCCCAGGAGTGAATATGACTTCAGTTCCGGAAATTAGAACTCCCGGGAAAGACGCCGAGGCTGCCATCCGACTGGAAAAGAGGCTGCACGATCTATTTGGTTCCAGTCCGGAATCAAGTCCAGAACTCCAGCTGTACTATTCGCCGATCCCCAATATGACACCGCCTACTCCCGATCTACACCAGCAGCAACCGTCCTTACCAAAGAAACTATCAACCCCTTGTGTAAATAACCCCCTGAAATATAGTGACAGAGACACCGTTAGTGGTATAAATAGATTAAGTGTAGATAGTAAGAAACCATATTTCAAGAAACGTTTACGTAAAATGCATGACTATAGGGTGTATGATCCAACCGGCCGGCTTGTGGCTCGCGTGAAAATACCGTGGGACTGTGAGGTCAAGCCGACGTACGAAACGTATCGTACGTTCGAAAATTTTCGGGAGAAAATTTTCTAAGAAAGAAAGGGGGTGTGTAATGAAGCATTCTTCATTACTTACAAATAAATTTGAATATCTCAGTAGAATCGAATTACATAGGCAAAGTTTAGAGATCAAACTTCGTGCACATCTATGTATAAAAACTGGTGAACAGAATTCGCCAGCCGGTCACCTGTTCACGTTACGTCACACGCCGCGATCTGTATAAAAGCAAGCCCATTTCATAGCGAAAGGGGACTGACTTGCGAGACCAGCACCGAGATTGAAATGCCGTAATCTAAACAACCCGAAGCCGTTGCTATTGTGCAAATCCGAGAAATAGAGAATGAGTATTAATTGCCGTTCAAAATCCATTCAAGTCATTGAATTAACATTCCAGGATATAAGTCCGATTTCGAATTCGAACTTTGTTTATAAATTCAATAGTCTACAAACAATCCTGATAGCTTGGACGAATACGATTCAGCTTCTGCGAATTGTTTTTCTAGAGACTAAGTTAGGATATTGTCCGAGACCGATTTGTAGAATTGTGAATAAACACACAGCCGAAACCGCTGGGAAAATCAATCCTTATAGCTTGGACGAATACGATTCAGCTTCTGCGAATTGTTTTTCTAGAGAATTAACATTTCAGTATATCAGTCCGATTTCAAATTCGAACTTTGTTTATAAATTCAATAGTCTACAAACAATCCTGATAGCTTGGACGAATACGATCCAGCTTCTGCGAATTGTTTTTCTAGAGACTAAGTTAGGATATTGTCCGAGACCGATTTGTAGAATTGTTTATAAAGTCACAGCCGAAACCGCTGGAAAAATCAATCCTTATAGCCTGGACGAATACGATCCAGCTTCTGCGAATTGATTTCAGGGGCTACGTGGTGATTCTCTCCGAAACCGACTTGTGAAATTATTAAGTCAGTCATAGCCGATAGCTGACAAATCAACCTAGTCCGTTATACCCCGTTCCGTAAGAAATTACGTCTGAAATACAGGTCAGAGCGAATACACGACCCACGCTGCGTCGAAGTTAACAGTGTACTAAATATTTAGATTGTCGCGATTCATTTCATTTCTAGACCTAGGGACAAAAACTTGTCTACCATCTCACGCAGATGGTGGAGACTCCCGACGATAGGAAAACATCTAATTAGCGCGTTATTTTATACACGGAAAACGAACACATTAAAACGGCCTGTTCCTAGCAACATTTTGTAAATAGATTGTACATAGCTGGTGTAAATGTAAATAGAGATAATTAATAAACTTAGTTAAGCAAGAAATATCTGTTTTATTTGGCAATCCACACGAAAGAGAAACAGCAATTTTAAAACCTATATAAAAAGGGAACCTGGACCCTCAAGAAACCCGAGCAGGTCAGTTACTGTCATAAGAGGACAGTAAGTGACAACCTCCCCACTTGTAATTAACCATTCAAGCGGAAGGAGGTTACACGGTGTGATGTGATGTGTTGTGTTGTGATGTAATGTGTTGCGATTAGATGTTCCAAGTAGAAGAAAGGGAGTCAACAAGAAAAACTGAGTAGAGAGAAACGCGGGGACAGATTGAAACAAGTAACAAACGTAGAAAAAAGTCGGGATCTTGAAAAACTTTGGAGGAAAAAAGGTGGGGAAAGGCGAGCTTAGTAAGGAAAATGTGGAGATAGTAGGAGCTTGGACGGTCCCCAAAGTAGAGTGGAGGGGGTCCGTTCAAGTAACGTACCACCTACTGATGATTTCTTCTGACGATTTATCATTCGATACAATTTACGATTCAACTGATATGTTCTGATGAAACAATAATTTTTTCTTGACCTAAAAACGCAAAAGCAATAACGCTCTCAAATGGTTCAAACATACCAAAATACCAAAAAGGCAATGTGCTTACCTACTTTACAAACCTCATTGTTATCATTTTGAAATCCTTCAGTTATATCTAGTTCGGTAGTTTCATAACTCCTCATTTATAATTGCAATGAATGTATAAAAAAACGGGGGTTATACGTTAAGTATCAATTCTAATCTTATATTATGTGGATGTCTAAAGTGATGTTTGAAGAAGAATATCATTAAATTTGGTAGCATTTCTTACGCTTAGCTTTTGATGTTGACATTGGAAATCTGCACGTCTGAATTGTTGAGCCATACTTCTGATAACGTTTTCATTCATTATGACAGCATAATACTCGGAGCTATCCTCAATCTTCATTATGAGTTGGAAGAGTATTCCGCATGATATTTTCTCAAGACTCACCATATTAAAACTTTCATCTATCAAATTTGCTCTGTTCGGCAAATCTAAATCCTGAAACATGATATAAACACTGGTTGGGATCATTCTATTTAACACATGAATAACAATTGTTGTTACATCATCAATTATTGAAATTCATTTTTTTTTCAGAAACCATATCGTAAATTATGTATCGAAGGCGATTTTTAAAACTCATACCCCGTGAAATTAGATTTATTGTAAGATTTTATGACGTGTACCTTGTCGCTTTTCGGTGAATTGCTTACTGCGGTGAGCTTCGAATACTCGGGCGCCAGATTTTTACAAAGGTTTACTCCTTTTTGAGGACTCCTGCTAGGGTCCTCACCACAAGGCTTGTCACTATGCTTTCTATAGATAGCCTTGTTCCTAGGGTGGCTACAGTGAAGTAAAACCGGGGCCCATTGGGCAGAAAACAGTATCAAAATTGTAAGCTTTAATTACAATTGATACCTGGTTAAAACTTAGCTCGTTAAAAGATGGAGCAGAAATAACTGAATAAACGGAGAATTCCAAATATTAAAATATATAATATTTATAACAAGTACACTTTCAGAATAGTTAATCAATGCAATTGATCGGTATTATTCACAACAATTTACCCAGACGGAAAATGTAAGGAAGCTCAAACGGTATATGAAAACTGTTACAACATATCTAATTTTTTACGATATGTTCGGTATTTAAATTCAATTCAACGGTACGGAATCGTTTGATGAATGATTCACATCTATCATTTGCGGAAAATACAAATCAAACAGATCCTAGCGTAATAAGCGGTATTTGGTAATTATTCAGATAGCATTATTACGTGAAATGTTCAAAACACACTACGATATATTACACGGTCAAAATTCGGTCGGATCGGAAGATATTGGTCTGCACTAGTTTTCCGCTTGTACGATATCAGATTTTACGGTATATTCGGATAATTACCCACCTTTGTACTAGCTATCCACAGAGTGCCCGGTAATTGTATAACAGTGTTAGATTTCATACACTTGGCAGATTCAGAATCTAGACAATTAGGGCTTATACTCCCGGTATCAGCACAGCGTGCACAAACCTTAACTATCGTATCTGCAATAACCCCTACATCCACGGCCGAGGACTTCTCATTCGAATAAGGGGTAATTACGATTCTCAATCACACAAACATCTCAGCTTATACTTCCGGTATCAGCACAGCGTGCACAAATATACCAAAGACTTATCTGTCGTTCAAACATACACACTCTGTACACACCATACAATTACTCGAATATTACAATTCACGTGCGAATTCAAATCGTGCGCGGTCCGACCTATGACGGGATAATTTCAAATATAACAATTTAAACTACTGAATGCTACGGAACTCATATATCATACAATAGAACATTGCCAATCATGAACTACGGAAATCAATATATCGTAATGCCCAAAAATATTAACTATTAAGCTATCATTTACCTTATGTAACAATTCACTAAACGGAACACTATTGTTAATCCAAAATGTTAAATCTGACTTGGACTTGGATAATTAATTCACTCTGATAATAATCACACTTCATCGGTACTGATCCAAAATCAAAATCACAAAAGAGCAACTGTACTATTTGAAAATAGTACCGAAGAGAGCGATCTTCTGTCTGTCACGGCTTTCATATGTTTTTCGAGATTCTGGTCAAGTCTGCTTCACCAATTCCTTATTTTAAGCCAAGGGTTGTTTACTTATGTCCCGAACAATGCCTGAGAGTGACGCTAATTTTTAGATCTAAAATACGCGCACATGATGCCCCACTAGTTCCTCTCGGCACAATAAACGAATGTTATCGGGGTTTTTCGGTTGTTCGCCCTTTTTATACATAAAGTTGTACAAAGTTTGATGCGTTAACTTGCCAGACCCCCGTTTTTGAAACATATTTTATCGGAAAGAATGCAATTTTCAAACGGGCATGAATTCGATTCATTTATTTGAATAATTACACTTATTCAAAATTGCAGAAATTTAGAAAAGTGACAATCACGGAATACACATTCGGAGTTCACGCATATCTATTGAAATAATGAACTGTTCAAAATGAGTTTACATGTGATACCCGTATTTACTGCCTGATCCAAAATAAATGATATTCCAAAATTTAAGCTCCGTTACAATTCATTTGGTTAAAAAGCTAAATTCGAGCTGAATAGATTTATCAGGCAGATGAAAGTTGAGTCCCAGATGCTCGAATCAAGCAGGTCGTGAATTTAACATTGTCGAGTTGAACCCGGAGTCAGGTGATGATCCTAGTAATGATCTAAGGTTAACGTAATAAATGTGTAAGAAATTCGTAGAATTTAATACCCCACAATATGATGAATTTGTATAATTATTACCTATAAGAATGATTACATTACTATTATGTGTGTTGAGGTCACGGTGTGAGTGATGAAGGGAGTTGAGGCCACGATATGAGTGATGAGGGAATTGAGGTCACGGTGTGAGGGATAAGGAGAGTCGAGGTCATGATATGAGTGATAAGGGAATATATAGGTTAGTTAAAGAGTGTGAGAGATACAGGTAGTTTCGTTGTGGTGTTCCCTGTCATGTGACAAGTGTCATGCCGTCTATCTAGAGGTGTCATGGCGTCTATCACGTGATCATCATCTGTGAGGGTGACATTCCGCTTTGCTGCATTCGTGACGTCACAGCGTATATAACATGGAGATACAGGTTGTTTAACCGATGCATCACCCTTCATGGCGTCTACCTAAAGGTGTCATGGTATCTATCACGTTATCATCATTTGTGTGGATGACGCGTGTCATGGCGCATTGTTGCATGTGTGACGTCACATCGTATATCACATCGAAATACAAGTTGTTTCACCAATGTGTTACTTGTCATGGCGTCTACTCAGAGTTGTCATGGCGTCTATCATGAGATTATCTGTGTGGGTAATGGGTGTCATGGCGCCTTGTTGCATGTGCGACGTCAAAGCGTATATCACGTGGAGTGCGCGCCATCTATGAACGTCAGTCACGTGGGTTTTGAAAGATGTGTCATGGTGTCTATTACGTGGGTCTCCAACGATGTGTCATGACGTCTGTCACGTGAGTCTTCAACGAGGTGTCATGGCGTCTGTCACGTGAGGTCTTCATCGAGGTATCATGGCGTCTGTCACGTGGGTCTTCAACAAGGTGTCATGGCATCCGTCACGTGAGGTCTTCATCGAGGTGTCATGGCGTCTGTCACGTGGGTCTTCAACGAGTTGTCATGGCGCCTATCATGAGATCATCTGTGTAGGTAATGGGTGTCATGGCGCTTCGTTGCATGTGCGACGTCAAAGCGTATATCACGTGTTGTGCGCGCCATCTATAAACGTCAGTCACGTGAGTTTTGAAAGATGTGTCATGACGTCTGTCACGTGAGTCTTCAACGAGGTGTCATGGCGTCTGTCACGTGAGGTCTTCATCGAGGTATCATGGCGTCTGTCACATGGGTCTTCAACGAGATGTCATGGCATCCGTCACGTGAGGTCTCCATCGAGGTGTCATGGCGTCTGTCACGTGGGTCTTCAACGAGTTGTCATCACATCTATCAGGAGATCATCTGTATGGGTATTGGGGCTCATGGCGCCTTGTTGCATGTGTGACGTCACAGCGTATAGCACATGGGGTGCGCGCCATCTATGTTTTGGGAGAGGTGTCATGGTGTCTGTCACGTGAGTCTTCAACAAGATGTCATGGCGTTTGTCACGTGAGGTCTCCATCGAGGTGTCATGGTATGTGTCACGTGAGTGTTCAACGAGATATCATCACATCTGTCACGTGGTCTTTGCGTCTGTCACGAGAACTGTCATGACGTTTATGACTTGGCGTCTGTTACATGGCTGTCAAAGATGTTTAGATGGCTGCGCACCATCTATGAATAAACTGTCATACTGTTTGTCAAAATTTCAGTCATGGCGTCTCTAACATGTGTTTTTCATCGACCTTATCA
Organism: Endomychus coccineus; assembly: GCA_958510875.1. Classification (NCBI taxonomy): domain Eukaryota; kingdom Metazoa; phylum Arthropoda; class Insecta; order Coleoptera; family Endomychidae; genus Endomychus; species Endomychus coccineus. The sequence continues at coordinate 93,314,772 of OY294068.1, forward strand.
TCATCAGGGTGGAATTGGAAGTGAGTTATATAGTCGACACATTGTCACACCTAAAGTATTTATTTTATTGCATGTTCTGATTCTACATGATAAACTGAATAAGAATATATTACTTATATATATCGATCTATTGTACCGATCTACCGCAATAAGAGTTTGAAGCCATAATGGGTATTCAGTGATAGGTCTCAATAAGTGAAGCTTGAAATTCATGATTTTTGGTCTAAAAAATCCAATATCGCGGATATGAATAGAGAAACCGTAAATTTTGTTTCAATTACAGATTAATGCATATCAAATGAAAAAACTCGATGAGTAGAATATAAATGTCAACTTTTTTATATAGCTTGATGGGGATTAAATGAAAGGGATTGATGAGTAGAATATGAGTTTAATAATTTCTATGAGAAAAGGTAATGTCAGTTTTCGATATTTTATTGCATATCCAGAATCTGCATGATGGGATGAATGAGAATATATTGCTTATATGGAGAACTGCTCCCGTTTTTCCGCGATAACGGTTTTATATTTTCTTTCTCCAACATACAGCTTCATGGGTGTCAAGTGGAAGGTCCTGTTGCATAGAATGTGAATTTAAAAATTTTTATGGAAAAATTGCATACGACTCGTGCAAATTGGCGAAAGCATCTGACTACAGCAGTAAATTAACATTACTACTTGCCCGACAGGATATCCGACCGCATCCGGTCTGTGCTGGCGATTGGAATCCGGTGTTTGTGATAAGTGTTATCGGGTAGATAGCGTTATCAGTGATTGCGAGTTTGGTTGTTTGAATGTATATATAGGATGTTTGTAAAGAATGTGTTATGTTGTATGTACAGCTTGTCTAAATTCCATAAATCAGTTATAGAGTAATTATCAGAAAATCCAGAAAATATATTCATATTACGTTTGGGAAAATATTTACCCATGATTGTCCACCCAAATCTAGTTTCAACTGCTATTAGTCCGTCATCGATATTATCGGTGTTACCTGTCAATAAAGTGCCGAATATATCCGCCCCTAATAAAAGTTCAATTTCACTTGGAACATTCTCGAATTCATTGTCATAAATAATTACATTTTTATTTCTCAAATAGTTTATATATGTAATATTGTCTAATCTTGGAATATTATTACATATTCTATTCTGTTCTAAGACATCTAGTCTACATTCAAAAGAATTTTTGATGTCTCTGATAACAATATTGTATAAAGTACGGATTTGAGGTTCTGAAGTGTAACCACCGAAAACACCCTGTATAATTTTTTCTTCGCCCGATTTTTTCAAACTCATCTGTTTCGCAAAATGGGATAAAACATAAGAGCGTTGAGATCCCGAATCCAAAAGTGCTCTCACCAACCTTTCTTCATTTTCATTGACAACTTTTACAATAACTGTAATAATACTGAAGGAGAAAAATTACATGTGAGAACGTTATCTGTTTTAACGGTCTGTATATTTTCAATACTCAGAATACTATCGACTCTGTTTTCTTTTGATTCAGTGTTATTTATTTTTGTAATCAAGTCAGGACACATAATCGGATAATGTTTTTTCGAACATATCATACATTTGACATATGCTACACAATTCTTTATTCAATGATTTTGTTTCAAACAAGCAAAACAACCTCTTTTCTTAGTGATACATTCTTTCTTTTCATGGAAAGAAAATCCCTGTGCCTTCATGCATTCCTGACTCAAATGTGATTTGTCACAAATTAAACAAGTTGGAATTTTCTTACTCTTTTCAATATCCTTCGGGTTTCTAGAGTAAAGAGCTGCTGCTGTGTATGGTTTACTACTCTCACCTTGCTTCTGTGTTTTGAGAATGTTATCCATCTGATATTTGGGCTCATTTACAAATCCTTTCCGTGCTTAGTTCAGATTCCACCTCACTCCTTAAAAAATCCAATAGCATTGATAAATAATCGGAATAAGTGTTGTTTTCCTTTGTACCACCCTAGGTAAGATTTGACAATTTGATTCTATTGACATTTCTATGTCTTTCCCAAACTTCCAACAAATCGGTTGGCAGAGCAGATTCAACCAATGGTAGCAGCATTGAAGCGTATTTTTCTTTGGTTACCCCAAGTGTCTCTAAAGCTCTAAGCTGTGTTTCTAATTTATCGTATGAACTGGAAAGTGACATACCTGTTTTCTCTTTCATAGCTTGTTTCAAAACTAAATTTAAAAGTTCTCTAACATATACCTCAATGAGTAGCTCATCTCTAGCGAACTTTGCTTTCAACTGGTCAATGGCGACAAGATAATTTGCTCCAGATGGTGGGAAACTTCCTACTAATTCGAGAGCTGGTGAACCGTCTTCCATAGATTGAAGTAGATATTGGAATTTATCTTCAACGTCTATTTCCTCATCTTCATGTATTTTTCTATACTGGCCCCAAAAACCAATCAAGAATTGATATTTCCATCAAATTTTCTCAGCTGAATTTTCGGCAAATTGAATTTCCGTTTGGTTTCATCGCTCGTACAGCACACTCCTTTATTAGTTTGAACATCGTCATCAAATCTTTTCAGTAGGTATTCAGATTCGGATTGATATTCCAAATATTTATCCCTATAGGATTGCGTTTCTTGATATTCTCCTTCCAGTAAATCATCGAGCGCTTCGAAAAATAAAGTTTCTCTTAAATTATCATCAAGGCAGCTCAATCTTGTAGTTGTATTCTCCAGATTCTTCATAAGAGACTCCAATTGGTATTTTTCTATAGGCTTTCCTATTTAGATTTCTATCTCTAAGGAATCAACTTTCTCGCATATGATGTTTACTCGTCTTCTGATAAAACTCCTTTCTTTCTTTACGATTTCCATTGCGTGTCCTGTCACGGTCGCCAAAATGTAAATACTGCAGACTTGGGGTGAATTGGGCAATATTTACTGTATAGTATTGAAATAACTTTATACTTTTTATAATAAGAAGTAAATTCTGACAGTCATCTATAATATTTTTAATTTTTCTACATATCTAGGTAATCATGAAAAACATTAGAAACAGGAAATAAAGTATATTCAAATCAATATATGAAGTCCATTCCTAACATTCATATTCCTGGTTATCCAGGCGCAAAATTAGAAGAACGGTTGAGGAGATCCAGGGTATCAATTCATTCGATAAAGCTTGCCGTCTACACGATATTTCATGTAATATAACACCTGTAATTGTAGCCAGTCAGTTATGTTTGGAATTCCCCTCTAACTCTTCGGTTGTGGTCGACTAACATAGCATTTTATTAGTATATAAATAGATTGTTGATAAAGTTTTCATCAATCATGTCTCAGACGTTCACTATCACGGGTATGAGCTCCCAACTGTCTGTAGATTTTCATCCAACCATAAAACTAGATCCTCATTCATATTATTCTATCGCACTTGTTGGTTTGCATACGTACAATAGCATCCCGAACATTGAAGAAGGTTTTAATAAATTTTATTATGAAGATGTGAAGGGGGAGGAAAAAGTAGTGACTATACCTACAGGGTCCTACGAGTTGACAGACATCGAAGATTTCATACAAAGTACAGTTTGTCGGATAGGAGTGAAGCAAGAAGAGCGTGACCGGAAATTATCAATGAAATCTAACAACAACACTCTATACACAGAGCTGAAGAGTGATTTTAAAGTGAATTTATTCCTCAAGATAGTATAAGCGAACTGTTGGGGTTCAGCAAAAAGAAATTGACATCTCGTGAACCACACGTATCTGATCGACCTATAAACATAATCAAAGTTCAAACTATCAGAGTGGAGTGTAACTTAACCGCAGGAGCATATTATAACAATAAGATAGCTCATACGATATATGACTTCTCACTTCTTGGTTACAATGTCGGAAAAACTTCAAATATTCAACGAGCCAAACTTCATTGAAGACATCATCCGGGAAGAAACTCATACCTACTATCCGCACACAACATCTTTTGGCAACAGCGATGAAATTGAGATATTAATCAATCAACAAGATGTGTTGGTAGATTTGGCATCGTCTGCTTCATTCATCGAGGAAGAATTCCAGCCAGAAGCAAGTGGTGATGGTGAATGTAAACTAACGAATAATTTCAGAGCGTTTCTCTTCGAATATATCAATTACGAATTGAATGGAAAAGAGATAGACAAAGTACGTGATCCTGGTATTGTCAGCACCATCAGAGCTTATCTAACAAATGCCAAACATGAATCTATACCTCTAGCTATTTCTGGATGATCATTTAAGGATGCATTGAGTTCAGTTTACAATGATAAAATCAATTTATGGATACCGTTGAATTTTCTACTAGGTCTATTCATTGACTATAACAAAGTTTTGAGTGGAAAACATAAGCTGCGCTTGATAAAGTCTCGAACCGATAACGATTGCTATACTAATAGCACAGGCACGAGAACGGCTAAAATAAATGTGAAGACGATAGCATTAAAAGTGCGACATGTGTTTCCAAATGATCAAATTAAATTTCAAATGTTGGAGAATTTGAGTGCTGAGAAACCATTCTGTAGTTGGGATCTGCATGAAAATCCGTTGATGAAGGAGAGCACTCGTGACATTTGGGTTGTTAAAACGTCAATGAATTTAGAACGACCCAGATATGTGATTTTAGCTTTCCAAACTGATCGAAAAAATAATCCTGTTAAGCACAGTACATATTTCGATAATATAAACTTGCTAAATGTGAAATTATACTTGAATTCAGAGTGTTATCCATATGAAGCAATGAAATTGAATTCCACCGACCAGCAATACGTGGAAGCATACCAGATGTACTATGATTTCCAGAAATCATTTTCAAATAAAATAATTAGCGAACCGATGTAAGATTATATAGCATTCACGAATAGAGCAATTTTTGTGATTGATTGTTCAAAGCAAAACGATGCTATAAATTCATCGACAGTTGACGTCAAACTAGAGATGGAAAGTTTCCTTAATTTCCCCAAAAACACCCGAGCTTATTGCATCATAATTAACGAACGTATAATGTAGTATTCCTCGATTACAGGATCAGTTCGGAGTTTAGTGTGAAGAACCATGAATCATAATGTTATTATTTTAATTCTAAATGATGTACTATCAAAATGTATTTTTCTAAATAAATGCTATTATTATTATTTTTGGTATTTTATTTCTCTCACTGTCCCGCAAGACATCACAATAATGAACGAGCCGTTTGGTAGAGTACAGTCCCCTGGATCAACCCGTCAGGATTGTAATCTAAATTATAAATATCGCTTCAGAGTTAGAAACAAAAAATTTATGTTACTATCTAATTAATAAATAAATATAAATATACTTTTGTTTTATTAGTTGTTTGCATTGTAACGAAGCTTAAATTTCGAAAGATTATTTAATTCAGATCAGGCAATGAATACGGATGTTACATGTAATTTCAGTTTGAACAGTTCATTATTTCAATAGATATGAATGAATTTCGAATGTGTATTCCGTGATTGTCACTTTTCTAAATCTCCGTAACTTCAAATAAGTATAATTATTCAAATAGATGAATCTAATTCATGCCCGTTCAAAATTGCATTCCATTCCGATAAAATATGTTGCAAAAACAGGGGCTGGCCAGTTAAGACACCAAACTTTGTGCAGCCTTATGTATAAAAAGGGGCGAACAACCTAAAAACTCCGATAACACTTGTTTACTCCGCCGGGAAGAACTGGTGTGATATCATGAGCGCGAATTTTAGATCTAAAAAGTAGCGTCACTTTTAATCATTGTTCGGGGCATAAGTAAAAACTATTGGCACAAAAATAAGGATTTGGTGGAGCAGACCTGCCCAGAACCTCGGAAAACATATAAAAGCCGTGACAGCCGACAGCCGAAAGATCGCTCTCTTGTGTTTTTGATTTTCAATCAGTGTAGTAGCTCTCTTGTGTTTCTGAATTTTGATCAGTATAGTAGCGCTCTTGTGTTTTTTGAATTCCGATTAATATCGTTGAAGTGTAATCATTTAAGAATCGAAGTGAATTAAAAACCCGAGTTTGAGTCAGGTTTAAAAAGATGAATTAATAATAGTTTTCCGTGCAAGTGAATTGTTTCAGAAGGTAAATGATAGCAAATAAGTTTATATTTTTGAGCATTACGATATATTGATTTCCGTAATTTATGGTTGTTATTGTAATTGGTGAACGTTTGTACGATACCTGAGGTATCAGTATTCAGTAATTTGAATTGGTGAATTTGAGTTTATCCTAGTTCATCATAGGTCGAATCGCGCACGATTTGAATTCACGCGTGAATTGAAATATTCAAGTAATTGTGTAGTGTGTATAGAGTGTGTATGTTTGAACGACAGGGGCGTCTTTGGGTATATTTGTGCACGCCGTGCTGATACCGGAAGTATAAGTATATCATAGACGACCAAACCGCCAACAGTTTGTGCACGCCGTGCTGATACCGGAAGTATAAGCTGAGGGTGGTTGTGTGATTGTGTGACGATTGAGAATCGTAATAATTCCCTTAATACTATGAGAAGTCCTCGGCCGTGGATATAGGGGTTATTGCAGATAAGATAATTAGGGTTTGTGCACACTGTGTTGATACCGGAAGTATAAGCCCTAATTGTTTAGGTTCCGAATCTGTAGAGTGTATAAAATCTAACACTGTCACACAATTACCGGGTACTCCGTGAAAGTTAGTACAAGGGTGGGTGAGATGACAGAATAAACTCAATTAGAGTAATTAACCGAAACATAGTAAAATCTGATATCGTACAATCGGAAAACTAGTGCAAACAATATTTTCCGAACAAACCGAATTAAGAACCGAATATATCGTAGTGTGATTTGAACATTCCATTAATTAGTGCTGCTATCTAAAATTTACCGCATACCGCTCATTACGCTGAGACCTGTTTGATTCGTACTTTTCCGCAAATTGATCATTCTGAATCATTTATCAACCGATCCCGTACCGCCGAATTAAATTTAGCGACCGAACTTGTCGTAGAGTTGATATCTTGAAAGTGTTTTTATTTACCGTTTGAGCTTCATCACATTTTCCGTCTGGGTGTAATTTTGTGAAATAATACCGTTCAATTGCATTTAAATTGATTATTCTGAAAGTGTACTTGTTAAAATCATTATATATTTTAATATTTGGAATTCCCTGTTTTATTAAATTATTTCTGCTCCATCTTTAACGAGCTAAGTTATAACCAGGTATCATTGTAATTAAATCCTACAATTTCGATACAGTTTTCTGCCCATTGGACTCTGGTTAAACTTCACTGTAGCTACCCTAGGGACAAGGCTATCTTTAGATAGCATAGTGACAAGCCTTGTGGAGAGGACCCTAGCAGAAGTCCTCAAAAGGAGTAAACCTTTGGGAAAAATCTGGCGCCCGAGGATTCGAAGCTTACCGCAGTAAGCAATTTACCGAAAATCGCACAAGGACACGTTATAGCATATAATATTCTTCGAAAAAGTGATTCAGGTTATTATGTTACCTTTTCTATTATTATAGTATGTAGTAGTGGTTATCAAACAGTTTGCGGTAACTATTCTCTCTTATCTCGAGTGCAGAAGCCGATAAAGTTGTCACATTCAGAACAGCGAATATGTAAATATTAAATATCCTATCAAATCGGTGAAGCTTCTTTCTTCATGTGGGTTATCAATCTCAAACTTATTCTTTGAAGAATCTCAAATGAATCGATGTTGCATACAAAATAGCTTTAGGCAATAATCCGTTACATGGGAAATATCGCTATTCTCAAATAAAAGGTAATAATAGTGGGGTAATTTCTACAGCAGATATTTACCCTCAAAGATTTGATATCAATGAATATTCGATAATTCCTGCAGACAACTCTTCTTTCGTGGAATTTCCTTGAAAAATGTCTCGAAGAAGAAGCAACTTGTGAAAATTATAGAACTACATGATTTTTCGTCGTTTTTTAAACAGTAGTAGTGAATTTTAGCAGTAGGGGGGGTTATATGGTAGGATGAGGAGTAAAACTCTTTATATGCATTAATCTTTATTGAAATTACATATTCCAGAATCCTGAGATAAATTAATCTTTATTGAAATTACATATCTCTGAAGCCAGGGATATCTTCTTCATCTACAAACGTTAATTTACAATTTTCACCCATACTATACAGCCTATTGTTGATTTGTACAGATGATGTAGATTTATTTTCAATAAATGGTGGCTTATCTGAGTATCCTTTGATGGAACACATGTTTACAACGACATTTCCATCCTTTTCTATCTGTTCCATCGCCCTCCATATAGGCTCATTTCCGTGGTCCATTCCTGCCCTTGAATTTCCACAGTCTCAAAAAGGTGGATGCTTTGTGGTGTACAATATTGGAATTTTGCCTCTATCCTCAAAACATTTTGCATATTTTTTCCTGAGAGGTTATGTTGAAGCAGGAATTTCTGGCCGACAGCTCCGTAGGGTGCCTGCTGGAACGCCCGAAGCATCGTTCGATCAAATTCGGGAGTGAACTGCATCAAGAAGGATGATTTCATATCTGGGTTAGTCCATGCCTTTTCACACCATACTCTCTAGTATAGCTTTTTTGACATAACTCGCAGTTTAGCGTCTGTTCGCTACGGCGACTGATTAATAACTGATACCTCTATTGATCGCTCCAATATTCAAACCATCTGCTGATTCATCTATTCAATGTTTGAGTCCTCATCGAACCATCATAGTTCGTAAACGATGATGACGTCACAGACTGTTGAAGCATGTGCTAAACAAGTTTCTGAATGTTGATAATGATCGCTTATGAAGATATTATGGCTCTACTCAATGTTCAGACTTTTATGAAGCATGTGCTTGAATGTCATATAGATTAGCGCTTATGAAGATATTCATATGAATATTATTATTATCCACATCTATTCCTCATCCTGCCATCATAGTTCTACCTCTTGGGAGGTTGGGGAAATGAGTTCGATCTATATAAAACTCCCCCGCATATATGTTTCCCCTGGAACGCTTGATCGAATTTCATAAAAAGCTGACTGTCCGTCTGTCTGTCTGTTCCTATGAGAAATGTGTGTCGATAAAAATGTTTTATTAGTATATTTTGCATACCGAAAAAATAATATTAGCACATCTATATGTTCAAGATGATTAAAATTGTGTTTTGTAATATAGCAATCGAGCTGTACAGACAGTTCGAATAATCATCGTGACGCGTGGCGCCGCTTCGTCTAGATTCTGTATAGGTACTGGGCTACACCCAGCAGCAGCTAGATTTCGGGTCATATCATGCGATTCACAATCAATATGATTCGAATATATATACATACAACATGTTTGATTTGAAATAAAGTATTCTCATTGCGTTTTGAAGGTGATCGGCGTAACTTCCTTATCACTCGAGCTAGCTATCGCTCTACCGCAAAATATGATAGTGGATATTGTTCAACCTGCCACTAATTTAGCATAAGCTTATTTGATTTATATCGGATAATTTATGAAACATACATGAATGAATTATTACGATAAATATAATATTATAGCGAATTATGTTTACTTCGATACTAATTTTAGAAAACATTTTATATATTCGTATTACTTTCGGATAATTTATGGAACTACTTCAACATTGGAGGATTTCGCATCATCACGATAATGAATATTCCAAGTTGCTTTTGGAGACGATTTAGCGCAACCTTAACACTCAAGTAAGCTCCACCCCCAATGATGCATACTCATAATATTATAACGAATATTGTACTCGCTAGTACTAATCGAACAAAACGTCCTTAGAGGATTTAATAGTTATTTTCTGCAAACGCAGATAATTCATAATATCGCTATTATGAGAAGCAGTATTTTTGTAAACTATCACATGTTAGATGTTATGGCACCCTTATTGAAGACCTGTGGGGGCAGACAATGCACCGCGGCCGATATCATTATAACTCAGACAAAACCCTGCGACTAACGGCATGTACAAACAACACCACATTTCATTGAAGACTCGCGCGGGGTAGATACCTCGCTGAAGACCTGCGTGACAGACATCATTATACCTGCACACTATGTATAACCTCACATTCCATCTACACTCCCGCCTCATTGGAGACTGCACCTCGTTGAAGACTCTCGCGACAGCTTCGTTCAAATCCTCGTGACTGACGTTATGCATAAACAATCTGTATAACCTCACATTCCATACCTTATTTGAAGTCTCCCAACTCCATTTTGTATACTGAAAATAATATCCCCCATATCTATATGTTCAAGATGATTGAAATCGCATTTTGTAATATGATAATCAAGTAAGGTACAGATGGCTTGAATAAACGTCATGAAAGTAATTTCCTTATAAACATCGCGTTTGAGAAATGCAGAAGATATCATTTCCATACTGTATAACATTCCATCTATACACCCTCTTCGATGGAGGAGCAGAACCCCTCCCATGATACCTCGATGAAGCCCCGCCCGACAGTCTCTTTCAAAAATCACGTGACTGACGACATGTACAAACAACACCATTATAACTCTTTCAAACCATGGGACTGCCTCTATGGAGAAGCAGCCTCACATTCCATACCTCGCTGTAGGCTCCGACACTTCATCACCCTTCGTGTTCAAACACCCACACGACTGACGTCATGTACCACATAGACTGCAATATACTTACACTCATCACTCAGGCCGGATACCCCGCGGTTACATCTACAACATTAAAATCACTTGTTCTCAAGTCCTCCATAGCTGAGCGGTTAAGGAGCCGGCTTTGGAATTAATTTCTCGGGTTCGATTCCCGTGTGTGTAGAAAAATATTTCATTTTCAGTAGAAGTGCTCATATACTGTATTAAAATATTCCAAATCCTACGCGGTTAAGCCGCCTAACTTTAGAGTTTATTTCCCGGGTTCGAATCTCGGTGTGTGTAGACAAACATTCATTTCAGTAGAATGTGAGTACACAGATGAGTAGTTCACTGACTTCACCCGGTCATAGTTAGGGAAGAACCATACATAGATGATTAGTTCACAGACTTCACCAGGTCATAGTTAGGGTAGAACCACACACAGATGGCTAGTTCACAGACTTCACCAGACCATAGTTATTGAAGAACCATAGACAGATGACTAGTTCACAGACTTCGAGAACCATAGACAGATGACTAGTTCACAGAACCATAGACTACCTACCCCCATCGATATGACTGCGCATGCGCGATTGTGGATGACCTTGGAATGGTCAGTTTTCGGTAAAATGAACCTTAGATTTCCTTATGGAGATTTATATGGAAAAAAGGTCGATTTTGATGCCGAACTGTGCTACTAAAGTTCAAACTATTAGAGTGGAGTGTAACTCAACCACAGGAGCATATTTCAACAATAAGTTAGCTCATACGATATATGAGTTTTCACCTCTTGTACCACCTGGTTTTTCCATTGATATAGAGCCGAAGAATCTTATTTATCTACCGATCATCAACAAGACGTCCTTCGATAACATCACCTTGAATATTTTGGATCAGAACTGGAAACGGGTAAATTTTTGTGGGGAAGAAATTATTATATGGTTGGAATTGGAAAAGACCGCTAGGAATTATATCTTCCAACAACAAATAATAATCCAATACCCACCAGCATTCATTATATGAAAATAATTCATCTCAGAAGGTTGTTGTTTCAGTAGACGTCACTTGAGAACATGGGTTCGGATTTCAGCAATAAAAGACATCCCCATATTGGCCATCAGTCATTATCTACAACGAGCTCGAAGGAGAAGGTTGCTGCTGCAGCAATATTATTGGAGAATATAAATTTTTTGAAGTTCCTTGGTTACAATGTCAGAAAAACTTCAAATATTCAACGAGCCAAACTTCATTGAAGACATCATCCGAGAAGAATTTCATACCTACTATCCACTCACAACATATTTTGGCAACAGCGATGAAATTGAGATATTAATCAATCAACAAGATGTGTTGGTGGATTTGGCCTTGTCTGCTTCATTCGTCGATTCAGAATTCCAGCCAGAAGCAGGTGGCGATGGTGGATGTACCCCAACCAATAATTTTGGATCATTTCTGTTTTAATATACCAGTTATGAATTGAATGGAAAAGAGATAGACAAAGTACGTGATCCTGGTATTGTCAGCACTATCAGAGCTCATCTAACATATGCCGAACATGAATCTATACCTCTAGCTATTTCGGGATGGTCATATAAGGATGCAATGAGTTCAGTCTACAATAATGAAATCAATTCATGGATACCGTTGAATTTTCTACTAGGCCTATTCATTAACTATAACAAAGCTTCGGGTGGTAAACATAAGCTGCGCTCGATAAGGTCTCGAACCGATAACGATTTCTATACTGATAGCACAGGTACGAAAAGGGCTGAAATAAATGTGAAGACGATAGCATTGAAAGTACGACACGTGTTTCAGAATGATCAAGTTAAATTTCAAATGTTGGGGAATTTGAGTGCTGAGAAGCCTATTTTGATTCCCTTCCGCAGTTGGGATCTGCATGGAAATTCGTTGATGAAAGAGAGCACTCGTGACACTTGGGCATCAATGAACTTGGGAACGCCTGATCGAAAAATAATCCTGTTAATCACAGTACATATTTCGATAATATAAACTTGCTAAATGTAAAATCATACTTGAATTCAGAGTGTTATCCATATGGAGCAATGAAATTGAATTTCAACGACCAGCAGTATGTGGAAGCATACCAGATGTACTATGATCTCCGAAGATCATTTTCAAATAAAATAATAAGCGGGCCGATGTTAGATTATATAGCATTCAAGAATGGAGCTATTCTTGTGATTGATTGTTCAAAACGAAACGATGATATGAAGTCATCAACAGTTGACGTCAAACTAGTGATGGAGAGTATCCTGAATCTCCCTAAGAACACCCGGGCTTATTGCATCATCATTAACAACCGTATAATGGAGTAATTCCCGATTACAGGATCAGTTCGGAGTTTAGTGTGAAGAACCAGGTCATGAATCATAATTTTATCATTTCAATTCCAAATGATGTACTATCAAAATGTATTTTTACAAATAAATGTTATTATTATTATTTTTGGCATTTTATTTCTCAAACAGGGTGGTGGTAATGTAATCATTTAGCGTTCATAGTTGTTCGCTGACTGCTGGCAGGTATCAAATATGTCACGTGCTTAACACGTGTCTGAGTATTGAAGCACGTGTCTCATTGTAGCACGTGTCTGAATACTGAAGCACGTGTCTGAATGTTGGAGCAAGTGTCTGAATATTGTAGCACGTGTCTGAATTTTGATGCACGTGTCTGAATATTGAAGCACTTGTCTGAATATTGAAGCACGTGTCTGAACACGTATCTGAATATTGAAGCACGGGTCTGAATGTTGAAGCACGTGTCTGAATATTGAAGCACGTGTCTGAATATTGAAGCACGTGTCGAAGTGTTGAATCACGCGATAACACATGTGCATGAATGTATTACAATCATTATGATTAGTCACATTTTATTACTTATCCCCCCATCATCGTTCGTAAGCTATGATCGCCGGACTGGTGACGTATCATCGTTCGTAATCTATGATCGCCGGATTGAATCAGTGACCGTCGCGGGTGACATCATCATCGTTCGCAAACTATGGTCGCCGGATTGAATCAGCTACTGTCATCGGTTCGAAGCAGTGACGTCATCATCGTTCGTAAACTATGATCGCCGGATCTTCAATTCAATAAAACACCACTTACTCGTCAAAATCATTATGTAATTTGATACACATGAAGCTATAGTTAGATGTTCTCCCCGCACAATTTGCATGCATCATATTGATTTTCCCCACATCAAAAATATGGAAATTAACATTCTGCACGTGACAGCTGCAAATGATAGGTCGTTGGTGACGTCATCATCGTTCGTAAACTATGGTCGCTAGGTTGAATCAGTTACTGTCATCGGTTTGAAGCAGTGACGTCATCATCGTCCGTAAACTATGGTCGCCGGATTGAGTCAGTTACTGTCATCGGTTCGGACCAGTGACGTCATCGTCGTTCGTAAACTATGATTGCCGAACTGGTGACGTATCATCGTTCGTAAACTATGATCGCCGGATTGAATCAGTGACCGTCGCGGGTGACATCATCATCGTTCGCAAACTATGGTCGCCGGATTGAATCAGCTACTGTCATCGGTTCGAAGCAGTGACGTCATCATCGTTCGTAAACATTGATCGCCGGATCTTCAATTCAATAAAACACAACTTACTCGTCAAAATCACTATGTATTTTGATACACATAAAGCTACAGTTGGATGTTCTCCCTCACCCAATTTGCATGCATCATATCGATTTTCCCTACATCAAAAATATGGAAATTAACATTCTGCACGTGACAGCTGCAAATGATAGAACCGACATGACAGTTCACGTACGCCATGACACACACACACACGCTATGACAGATTCGCCATGACAGTTTACACGGTGGACGCCATGACACCTCGTTGAAGGCCCACATGACAGACGTCATGACACCTCTTCCAGTCACCATGATGCTCTTTGACTTAGGTTGGCTCTATAACCTATAGCTCTATGGTTTAGACTAAGGTTAGCTCTGTAGCCTATAGCTCTATGGTTTCTATTACTACGGTATGTGAAAGTTGCCATGACACCACGTTGAAGACCTACGTGAGAGACACCTCGTTGACCACCTCGTCGATGTAACCCATGACAGACGCCGTGACACCATGTTCAAGACCTACGTGACAGACACCTTGCCGAAGGAGCATGTGATAGCCACCTCGTCGATGTAACACACGTGACATACACCGTGACACCTCCATAAAGCTTTAGTTGGAGGTTTTTCCTCATTCACATGTATCATATGGTATTTTTTCAATCAAAAAGTTCGAAATTCACATTCTACGCGTCAACACCTTTCATTTGATACCCATAAAGCTATAGTTGGAGGTTTTTCCTTATTCACATGTACCATTCCTTATTCACATGTACCATATGGGATTTTTTCATGAAAGAGTTGCAAATTCACATTCTACGCGTCAACGCCTTCTATTTGATACCCATAAAGCTATAGTTAGAGGTTTTTCCTCATTTACATGCTATACGGAAATTCACATTCTACGCATGAAGACCTTTCATTTGATACCCATAACGCTATACTTTAAAAAATAGAAATTTCAAATCCTTGTCGCGGGAGATTGGTCAAACTGATCGATATATAAATAGTATATTCTTATTCAGCACACCACGTACATTCAGAATATGCAATAAAATAACCACTTCCGGTTTCACTTTTGGTGTGACAATGTGTCGACTATATAACCCACTTCCGGTTTAATCCTGATGAAGATGCTTGAGTCGATGAAAATCTTGTTCAGCTCATCATGTAGATTCAAAATATGCAATAAAATAACGACTTCCGATGTAGACCCCTCCACTCTGATGATGATGCTTAAGTCGATGAAAAACACATGTGGCATGTGGACAGAGCCTGTTGGTTACAAACCATTATATGTTTATACGCTTCTTTACATTAAAATTCTCAAGGAATCGCTCTCCCGAACCTCATACCTTGCTTACACGCGGCCTGCCGCGAACGACCTCTCTATGACCTTGTATACAAGCTGATTACCAATACTTGCCCTCTCTCATACCAAACCATAGACCCCTACCACGAAACCATAGACCGCTAGCTGGGTAGAAGCGACACCAAGCCCCTAGAGTGCGACACCAAACCTTTACCGGGCAGAAGCGACACCGAACCCTAGCGGCCAGAAGCGACAACGAACCCTAGCTGCCTGCCCGGCTGGTACTACAGCGAAAATACTTACCGACATCTGATAAGGCTCGCTGTTTGGGACTGTCTGCCAAGTCTCCATGACCGCGCATGCGCGATTGTCTGCCCCAAGTGTCTACCAGTCATCGACAAAACTTCCTTCGACAACATCACACTGAATATTCTAGATCAGAATTGGAAACGGGTAGACTTAGGAGGAGGAGAAATCATCATACGGTTGAAGTTGATAAAGACCGGGAGAGATTATGGCTTTCAAAAATGAATGTTAATCCAATACTCACCAGCATTCATCATTTACAAAGAATTCATCTGATAAGGTTGTTGCAGCCGACGGAACTAGAGAATATGAGGTTCGATTTCAACAATAGATACATCCTCATATTCACCATCAGTCATTATCTACAACGAGTTCAGAGAAGAAGGTTGCTGCTTCAGCACTATCATTGGAGAATATACATTTATTAAAGTTCCTTGGTAACCATGCCAGGAAAACATCAAATATCCAACGAGCCAAACATCAATGAAGACATCATCAGATATGAAAATCACTCCTACTATCCACACAACATCTTCCAACAACAGTTATGAAATTGAGATACTAATTAATTAACAAGATGTGCCGGTAGATTTGGCCTCGTCTGCCTTATTCATCGAAGCAGAGTTCTAGCAAGAGGCAAGTGGTGATGGTGAATGTATTATTAAGATTATACTCTTATGAGTTTATTTTGCCCCACGTTGTGGTGACAATTATTAAGAAAACTCTTACTGAGTTTTTATTTATTTAATAATTATAATTTATTCTTCCGGCTAGCTTTCTATTTATTTATTTTGAATAATAATGATCCTTTTCTTTTTTATATTATTTTATGGAATTAAACACAATATTCTTTGAATGTTAAAAAGTTTCTATATTTAAATCTCTATGACTCTAATTATCTCGGGTTTCTAATTTACAATTTTATTTTATGTTCTAAGCATAGAACTAGCTTTAACCTCAAAACTATTCAATATTAATAGTTGTTTACAAAATTACAAACGACAATCTTTCTTTCAGATTTACAAATAACACTACAATGGAAATATAATAAACAAACTTACTTTTAGTTTATATCCAAAAGTGTGTTTAACTATGTTGGCAATTTTCAATTTAATTCTTTTATAATTTCGTTGATGATTCACTTTTACACAATACTATGCTTTCTCACAATAATCACAGGTAACTAATTTGGATTACTTCTTCTTGAGACTCAGGAACTGTTGATAATACTTTGTTTTATCCTTTTAGATAAAACATGAAACTTTTCGATGCTTTATTGAAATTATTGATGAATGGCAATCGTTGGATACTACTTCTTAATTGGAGGTTATTACAGCCTTTTTACTGGATTCAGATACTTGGAATAATCGTTGACTTTTAATAAAACTTATTAACTTTGGTTTCTTTGAACCTATCGAAGTTTGGAACACTTTCGTTCACTGGTTTTTTATAGGTTATAAAATTTTGGTGAGTTGCAGGAGTACTTTCACTCTACAGATGTAATGGCAAAACTGAACTTCTTTACTTTCAGATTCGTTTTTATAGGCCTCCAAAACCGACGCTACTTTATGTCATAAACAACCTATGAGATGATTGCTTTTCGAATCAAGCATGCCAAGCTAATTGTTGTGAAACTGACACAAGTCTTCATTGTTACCAGATTGACATTGGAAATTCCTATTGACCAATCAGAATTTAGTATACTTTACTTTTTGAATTATTTGAGATTTTCAACTTATTTTAATTGTTAGTGATTCCTTCTTTTTAAATTAATATTGCCTACATTTTTCCCCACACTTTGGTATAATATAACCTATGATTGGGTTATTATTAATATGATTATTCCCATATTTATGGTTTTCTTGACAGTTACTTATTCTTAAATCTAATACATACCATATTATATCAATAACATTCTTTTAACATTATATAACTCAAATTTACTAATCCTAACTTACATCTATAACATTATTCAATGTTTTGTACTATCTCATGATAGTTTTGTAATCATTTTACTTATGATTTATGATTTCGTTACACTGAACGTTTCTTCACTTTCACTGAAGTTCTTGTTTATCACTTCTTATTCTATTACATCGTTGTTTATTATGTTTTACATTGTTAATATTAATATCCTAACTATTATTTAGCTTTTATTATTGTTTTGAATTCCATAAAATATTTTTTTTATTTGATCTTTTCTGATTTTCATAGTTCGGTAAGTTATTATTTTTAAATTTTTATTGTCTATGAAATGAAATCATAACAAATTCCCCTAAATCAATTTTAACATATTAATCACATTAATATTTAAAATTTATTTATCTTTTGATTTTATTTTCATGAACTAAATTTATTAATAATTATACTTGTATATTTGATCAATATTAAATATTCCCCTTATCTTTCCGTTTTCAGGATTCATTAATTCATAACTATTTTCAGCATTTTCATTCATGACTACATACGGACCTTCAAAAGCAAAACATAATTTTCCACATATATTCTTTTTATTATTAGTTACTCTCATTGCTCTTACTATTACTAATTCACCTATTTCAAATTTAATTAACCTTCCTCTTTTTCTCATTTCCCTATTCATATACTTTCTTGCATTTCTTTCTAACCTATTACTGATATCTTTCAAAATTTCATTTCGCTCTACTGAATTTTTATCTAACCATTTTCTATCTGGTTCTTCGCCTTTCATTATTAATACAGGTGTTTTCTCTGTTGTAGTATTTGGACAATGATTTAAACATTTTTCTACTCTGGATATTGATTCATCCCATTGACGATGTTTACCCTCACAAGATATTCTCAGATATTTTATTACTTCCTGTATATAACGTTCTGATGGATTGGATTGAGGATGTCTGATGCTTGTTAATTGATGAAAAATTAAATTCCTTTTGCAAAAATACTTGAAACGTATGTTTTTGAAATATGTTGCGTTATCTGTAATTAACTTTCTTGGCCTACCAATTTCTTCAAAATAGTTTTCTAACTTATGCATTACTTCTCTACTTTTTGTCGTTTTGCAAGCATATAATTTTATATATTTAGAAAATAAATCTACTACAACCAAAATATGTCTATTTCCTTTTTCTGTTACTATTAACTCACTTAAAAAATCTATTGCTACTATTTCTAAACATTCCTTTACTATAATACTCTTTGCTAAATTGTGGTTAATTATATTTTTAGGCTTTGCTCTTTGACATATGTCACATTTCTTTGTGATTTCTTTTGCAATTTGGTAATCTCCTTTACCTATATAATTTTCTCTGAATATGAGCCACATTTTCCTTGCTCCTATGTGATTGAATTCACTATGTAAATGATTTAAAATTTTTAAAGTTAGGTCTTGATTTATTCTGTATAATTCTTTCCTACCTATATCTTGTAAATAAACTCCCTCTTTGATTTTACATTTCTTTTTATCCTTCTCTGATAAAGTACTTTGATTGTTTTTAATGCTCTCTAATGAAAATAAACCCCTTACTTCTAATAAAATATTTGCTCCTACTTTATATTTCCTTTTATCAATTTTTAAATTCCCCTCTTCTCTTGTTAAAGTATCAGCTATTATATTTAATTTTCCTGGAATATGTTTTATTTCAAAATCATATTCCTGCAATAACAAAATCCATCTTTGAATCCTACTGTTTACAAACTTGTTTTTAAATATACTTGTTAATGCACTATGATCAGTTTCTACCCTTACTTTATTCCCTAACAAATAAAATCTTAATTTCTTTACACAAAAAACTATACTTGCTAATTCCAATTCAGTAACGCTGTAATTTTTTTCATGAACTTTTGTCATTCTTGACACAAAACTTATGGGCACTTCTTCATTATTTTGTTTTTGTAATAAAACACCACTGAATCTTTGTTTAGAAGCATCTGTTCTTAATATGAAAGGTTTATCATATTGTGCATGATAGACTTTTAATTTTTTAATGAAAATATCTTTTAAATTTTGGAAAGCTTCGTGTCTTTCATTATCCCATTTCCATTTTACCCCTTTCTTAAGTAATTCTACTAATGGAATCTCCTTCTGACTTAAATCAGGAATGAGCCTTTTGAAATAATTTATTAGACCTAAGAATCCCCTCAAAGTTTTAAGATTAGTGGGTCTTTTGAAATTTTTAATTACATCTAATCTATCTTCATCCATTTCTAAACCTTCCCTCGTTAATTTATAACCCAAAAATTTAATTTCTGTTTTATAGAATTCACATTTCTCAATATTTATTTTTAAACCTGCTATATCTAATTCGTTCAAAACTAATTTTATGTGATCTTTATGTTCTTCTACTGTTCTAGAAAATATTAATATGTCATCGATATAATGAACTACAAAAATTTCAAATTTATTTAATATTTGATTCATACTTCTAACTAACGCACTGCATGCACTTTGAATACCAAAAGGCGTAACTTTAAAACGATACACTTCTCCATCTATCATAAAACCAGTGTAATCTCTACAACTTTCATGTAAAGGAATCAACCAGAAACTATGTCTTAAATCAACTTTACTAAAAATTTGTGCCTTTATTATTCTACCAAAAATTGACTCTATATTTTTAGGAGCTTCATATTGTGGTACTGACAATCTATTCAATGTTCGAGCATCTAAACATAACCTAATATCACCATTTGACTTTTTTGCTATAACAATAGGGTTTATATATTTTGTTTTACTTCTTTCTATTATGTCTTGTTCTAGCATTTCACCGATTTTTTTCCTAACATCTTCTATGTACTTGTATGGGATTGGATAGTTCTTGGATTTAAAATTTTCAATTTCTTTAACTTGGAATTTATGAATATAATTACTAGCTATACGAGTTTCATCAATTATTAAACCTTTATGTTGTGAAATTATTTCTGATATTATTCCCCTATATTTCTCGGATATTTTCATCTGCGAGATTATTTCATTTAATTTTCTGCTTGAGTCTTTTCTTTCGACCGCATTTATTATATTGCAACCTTCATTTGGTCTGTCAATATTTTCATTTTCCCCTTTCCCTATCTTTATAATTTCATCTAACAACTTTATTTCCTTTTCCTCGTAATCTATAATAATTCCATGCTTTTCTAATTCATCAGTTCCCATAACAATATCCAATTTCATATTCGGCACTACAAATAATTGCATCTCTAGACTTGACTTCCCTATTATAACATGCTCAGTAATCATTTTTGATACTTCAGTAATTTTCTTTCCACTAATATTTACTAATTCTACTTTTGGTATTTTCAATTGATTTGTTAATTTTATTTCAGACAATAGTTCTTCCCTTATTAAAGATAGTTCTGATCCTGTATCACACATAATTTCTACTTCTTTGCCTTTTAAAAAACCTTTTAATTTAATTAAACCTATACTTTCATTTTCTTCCCTTTGCTGTTCGTAGTCAATGTATTCCCTCTGATGTTCATATAATACATTAACATGGTATTCGTGCTTTCTTAAAAACCCTGATTTTGTTGATTATTTTGACTCGAAGAGTCTTCCCTTTCCATATTACTTTCAATCCTACTACAGTTTACTTCCCTTTGATTGTTTTCATTTCTACTATTATTTCTATTATTATTATTATTTTGACTTCTATTATCCCTATATCTATTTCTATTTTGATTAGCATTATTTCCATTATATCTATTTTCCCTATTATAATAATTTTGGTTTCTATTATCTCTATTTCTAAAATTGTTTTGATAATTATTATTTTGGAATCTATTATTATAATTTTGATTTCCCCTGTAATTGTTCCTGTTATCATTATATCCATATTGTTGCCTAGTTCCTATGTTATTCTTATTATCAATTCTATTTAAGTATGATAGTAGTTGATTCATGTTTTTAATATTTGCAATGGCTATTGCCTCAGATATTTGACTTCGATACTGTCTTGAAATGTATAAAACTATCTCTTCCTCTCTCATTTTAGGTTCTAAATATTGTGCTTCATTATATAGGCTAAGTGCATAAGCATTCATGCTTTTTCTAGTCCCTTTCATATACTTCCTAAAATATAACCTTTCTCGACATTTCGATTGTTCATTTTCACCCCAAAAATTATTTAAAAACTCATCTATAAACTCATCTAAACTATTTAATTCCCTTTCTTTGCAATTGAACCACAACAAAGGTTCATCAACCAATCGTTCTCTTATTAATTTTTTCATTCTCTCTATATTCCTTTCATACTGTATTTCATTTTTCAAATCTTTAACAAAAATGCATGGATGTAATAATTTTATGTTTCCATTAAATTTTATTGTATTCTCATGACCTACATTTCTGTATTCTATATTCATTCTCTCTTCGGATCTATTCTCAATTCTTTTTATTCTTTCATCTTGTTCATTTATCATTTTTTCCTGATTTTCTTTCATACTTTGTACATTCACATTCACATTCTCTTCAATATTCCTCCCCATATCATTCATTCTATTTTCCATAATATCTATTTCTTTCTCTACATTATTAAACTTTCTATTTACAAAGCTATTATATTCTTCTAATTTATTATCTATACTTTCTTCAACATGTTGTCTTATTTCCTTTTTCTCAGTTTCAACTATTCTCATAATTTCATCAGTTCTTTTATCAAATTTATCATTCACTCTCTTAAGTTCATCTCTTATTTCACTTATACCTTGTTCAATTTTAGTATTTGTCTCATTTTTACTCTCTCTTATCTCATTAACTAGTTTCATATTGAAACTTTCAAGCATTCTCATTATTTGTGATTGACTATCTACTATTGGTGGTCTCTCTGCACTAATTATATCACCATCTTCATCAAATCCTATTAATTCTGGAGTACTTTGTCTATCTCCTTCCATTTTACTTTCTTTTATTAATTAATCTAGTTTTCTAATTTACTTTGATTACGCGGTTCTATTTGAATTTCCTTTTCAGAATGACTTTTTATTTCCCTTTTTCAAATGGCCTCACGTTTGAGCGACAATTATTAAGATTATACTCTTATGAGTTTATTTTGCCCCACGTTGTGGTGACAATTATTAAGAAAACTCTTACTGAGTTTTTATTTATTTAATAATTATAATTTATTCTTCCGGCTAGCTTTCTATTTATTTATTTTGAATAATAATGATCCTTTTCTTTTTTATATTATTTTATGGAATTAAACACAATATTCTTTGAATGTTAAAAAGTTTCTATATTTAAATCTCTATGACTCTAATTATCTCGGGTTTCTAATTTACAATTTTATTTTATGTTCTAAGCATAGAACTAGCTTTAACCTCAAAACTATTCAATATTAATAGTTGTTTACAAAATTACAAACGACAATCTTTCTTTCAGATTTACAAATAACACTACAATGGAAATATAATAAACAAACTTACTTTTAGTTTATATCCAAAAGTGTGTTTAACTATGTTGGCAATTTTCAATTTAATTCTTTTATAATTTCGTTGATGATTCACTTTTACACAATACTATGCTTTCTCACAATAATCACAGGTAACTAATTTGGATTACTTCTTCTTGAGACTCAGGAACTGTTGATAATACTTCGTTTTATCCTTTTAGATAAAACATGAAACTTTTCGATGCTTTATTGAAATTATTGATGAATGGCAATCGTTGGATACTACTTCTTAATTGGAGGTTATTACAGCCTTTTTACTGGATTCAGATACTTGGAATAATCGTTGACTTTTAATAAAACTTATTAACTTTGGTTTCTTTGAACCTATCGAAGTTTGGAACACTTTCGTTCACTGGTTTTTTATAGGTTATAAAATTTTGGTGAGTTGCAGGAGTACTTTCACTCTACAGATGTAATGGCAAAACTGAACTTCTTTACTTTCAGATTCGTTTTTATAGGCCTCCAAAACCGACGCTACTTTATGTCATAAACAACCTATGAGATGATTGCTTTTCAAATCAAGCATGCCAAGCTAATTGTTGTGAAACTGACACAAGTCTTCATTGTTACCAGATTGACATTGGAAATTCCTATTGACCAATCAGAATTTAGTATACTTTACTTTTTGAATTATTTGAGATTTTCAACTTATTTTAATTGTTAGTGATTCCTTCTTTTTAAATTAATATTGCCTACATTTTTCCCCACACTTTGGTATAATATAACCTATGATTGGGTTATTATTAATATGATTATTCCCATATTTATGGTTTTCTTGACAGTTACTTATTCTTAAATCTAATACATACCATATTATATCAATAACATTCTTTTAACATTATATAACTCAAATTTACTAATCCTAACTTACATCTATAACATTATTCAATGTTTTGTACTATCTCATGATAGTTTTGTAATCATTTTACTTATGATTTATGATTTCGTTACACTGAACGTTTCTTCACTTTCACTGAAGTTCTTGTTTATCACTTCTTATTCTATTACATCGTTGTTTATTATGTTTTACATTGTTAATATTAATATCCTAACTATTATTTAGCTTTTATTATTGTTTTGAATTCCATAAAATATTTTTTTTATTTGATCTTTTCTGATTTTCATAGTTCGGTAAGTTATTATTTTTAAATTTTTATTGTCTATGAAATGAAATCATAACAGTATGTTAACCAATAGTTTTGAAGCGTTTCTCTTTGCACATATCAGTTATGAATTGAATGGAAAATAGACAGATGAAGTACGTGATTCTGGTATTGTCAGCAACATTAGAGCTCATCTAGAATAAATGTCGAACATGAATCTGTACCTCTAGCTATTTCCGGATGCTAGTATAAAGATGCAATGAGTTCAGTTTATAATGATAAAATTGATTTATAGATACCGTTGAATTTTCTACTAGGCCTATTCATTTATTCTAGCAAAGTTTTGAATGGTAAATATAGGCTGCAATTGATGATATCTCGAACCGGTAACGATTGCTATATTAATAGCGCAAAGGGTATGAAAAGGGCGGAAATAAATGTGAAGACGATGGCGCAGAAAGTGTGACATGTCTTTTCACATGATCAAGTTAAATTCCAAATGTTGGGGAATTTGAGTGCCAAAATAGTATATTAAAGAACGAGTTTCCTAAGACTCGTCTTAAAGCACGAATTCAAGTTTAACAAACGAGTGGCGAAGCCACGAGTTTTTTTAAAGAATGAGTGCTTCAACGTCTTAGGAAACGAGTTGTTTATACTATTTTTTGCAATTTGCTCTTTTTATGCCGTTTTTAAACAAAAATGTTCAATTTAGTCCATTTAGGGATTTTTATGGTGGTTGGTAACATCTTGATTTTGAAAGTGAAAATTTGATTTAGTGGTTCTGTGATCGCTTTCTTGAGTTGTTGACGCCCGACACTGTCATTTAAACTGACATAATGATGACAAGATAATTCCGCATCAAGCTCGCCAACCTAAACATTTTCGTAAAAAGTTCCGTGCTTTTTTGGATATTAAGACACGGCGAGTGATGACGTTGCGTTCGTTAATGGGTCAATTAGAAAATCAAAATGGAGGCAAATTACAAAAAGCCTATATTGATTCCTTTCCGTAGTTAGGATCTGCATCAAAATTCGTTGATGAAGGAGAGCACATTTTGGAAGTTAAAACATCAATGAATTTGGAACGTTCCAGATATATGATTCCAGGTTTCCAAGCTGATCGGAAAAATAATCCTGTTAAGCAAAGGACATGTTTTGATAATATAAATTTGCTAAATCTAAAATAACACTTTAATTCAGAGTGTTATCCATATGAAGCAATAAAAATGAATTTCAACGATCAACAATAAGTGGAAGCGTACCAGATGTACAATGAAATCATTTTCAAATGAAATGATGAGCTAGCTGGAACTAGATTATATATCATTCAAGAATAAAGCAATTTTCATGATTGATTGTTCAAAACGAAACGATGCTATGAACTCATCGACAGTCGACATTGAACAGAAGATGGGAAGTATCTTGAATTTCCTGAAAAACACTCCTGCTTATTGCATCATCGTTAACGACCGTATCATGGAATGTCCCTCGATCATCGGATCAGTTCGGGATCCACTATGAAGAACCAAGTGATGAGCTGCATGAATCAGCTTGTTATTATTCTAGTTTAGATGTATTATTCCAAATAAATTTTATTATTATTATTCTTGTTATTTTATTCCTCAAACAGGTGGTGGTCATCGGCCAGGGATTATTGTTAGTGGAGTTCATAAACTTCAGTCGTCGGATTGACACACACGTGTTCCAACATTCAGACACGTGCTTTTGACAGAGTCACATCCTTTGAAATTGAGTCACGTGGTACGAAATCCAGTAACTTCCTTTGAATGTATAAAATGTGCTTCACCACGTGCTCCGAAATATACACTTTAATATCATCGCCTTGTATATAAACTAATGTTTTTTAACATACGTTTCACTTTTATATCGATTCACCTTTGGGCACAATGAAATATGTTGAGCAAAAACCTCATTCATACGCTACAATAACCAATCACCATTGAATATCTTCATGAGCGATCTACACTATTTTTCCTTCGCGAGTTACATCATCCTAGATGCCGTTCCCATGCGAATTGTGCAGAATCCGACGCTCCATGGATCTTCGTCAGCAATTTGCTTATCTTATATGTTTCTTTTTATAACATACATTTTTTAATATGAATTTAATTCAGTCTTGACATATAATTCAATCTGTTGATACCTATGTGGGAATATAATTTGTACTTTATTTAATAAAATAAATAATTTTATTTTATACTCAACTCTATTAAATATTTTAACGCAAACGCTACTGTGTTTCTACAAAAACTGTTACCAGGCAATACCTTATCACAAATCAAAATTCCAGTAACGACTCCATCGAGTGAAAAGTTAGTTCCGCCGCAAATTATTCAAAATTGTACTATCCCAGAAACTTTGACTGTTTCAACAAATGGATGGGCCAACGTCGAAATATATAACAGCTCTTCGGACGAAACAAATTTTACTTTACTATACCCAATCGAAACTAACCCAGTTCAACAGAACTTTGAGTGTTACCACATGAATATACATGAAATGAATTACCTTAACGACCAACAAGAGATTGATTATTTGATTAAAACTGACCACATGAATGTAGAAGAAAGAGAGCAAATACTTTCCCTTTGTAGAAAATATTCTGATATTTTCCCCTCGAATGAAAATTCGTTAACGTTCACCAATGAAGTGAGACATCAAATAAAAACACACGCTGTAGATACCGACTCTATAGTAGGAACTATAAACGAAACACCTGACATAAATGACGTTAGTTCCGAAAATGGCGAAAACAATGAAAATGACGATAACCAAACTATACACACCAGCCATGAGAACCCTATACTCGAAATTCCTATTTCTGAAACACCCTTTAATAATTTTCAGAATCAATTGTTTCTGAAAATTGTATTACATTCTCCAGGCGTACCAAGAATAACACGATTATTTGAAAACAAAATAAGAAAAAGTATTCAAATTCCTGTAATTTTGATACCGAAATAGTAAACACTTTTGAAGAACTTTCGGCAACTAACAAAACATTTGCCATTAATATAGATAAAAAAGAACTGATCCCAAGATTTTGTAGAGTACTTTAAGAATTATTTAGAAATTCTGCTCTGAAACTTGTACTTTGTAATAACATATTAGAGGACGTTATAAAACCTATCGAAATGGAATTGATTGAAATTTCTGATCAATACGAAAACATAAAAACCACAATAAATAAAAAACATATTCTCTATTCTATGGAACTGAGAAATGTAGATAACTCAATCTTTTTCGAGCTGAATCTTGCTAAACAAAAATTCAACTCCTTACACTCTAACAAAAGAATGATGAGAGGATTTGTAAATGGATGAGGTTCAATTTTTTAAAGTATCTCCGGTAATTTAGACGCCGAAGACGGTAAGAGATATGATGGAGCCATTGCCAATCCAAAAGAAAATCAGGATAACATAGCTATCACCTTAAACAAACAGATTTCATTAACTACCAAAATTATTGGAGATTATAATGGAACTGACTCTGATTAAACAAAATGAAAAACAATTAACAGATGAAATTAACGAACTCTATAATGACTTAGATGAAACTATATCCGATCTAACAAAGTTATTTATGGGCTAAAAATGCTTACGATCAGATAAGTTGCGTAGTTAATATCATACTTCAATTATTGAACAATCTAGAGAATGCCATTACCTTCGCTAGACTCAAACTTGCTCATAATAGTATTCTGAAAATTGAAGATCTAGACTTTATTTTCGAAAAACTTCTTAAACATCACCATCCAAATAAATTGTTATTTGGAGTTAATTTTTCAAATACATACAAATATTATGAAATTCTAGAAGTCGAATCGTATCACTCCAATGATCGAATAGTTTTTGTAGTCCATTTTCCAATTGTTTATCCAGAAACTTATTCATACTATCATCTCTACTCTATACCTACCAATGATAATACCATCCTTATCCCAATGAAACCTTATATGGCTGTGGAAGGTGACCACTATCAGTATCAAGACAGCGAATGCAGAAATACACACCCAATGTATTATTGTGCCAATGGACAACCACTCGAACAAGCACAGCAAACAGACTGTACATATCAACTACTTCAATTAAAAATTACGAATGCCACAACATGTGAACCAATTCCTGTTGTAATTAAAAATGAAGTTATCGAAGAAATTTCCACCACCCACTACATCGCTATATTTCCTGAAGACACAAAAATTCAAATGAACTATTATGAAATCGACTAACAACACTTAAGGGCACCTACTTAATCGAAGTACCTACCGGTTGCAGCTTCCAGACACCAAACAATATATATACAAACAATGAGGAAATCATCCCAGGACAACCACTGCTACTACCATCCGTTCGAGTACCCAAGGTGGTTACTAAAGCAAAACAAGAACTAGTTATCCATAACATACCATTGGACCAACTACACCAATTACAAAAGGAACAACAGGGAATTCAACAAGTGACACTAAAGTATATACCAACAAACTCAATCCACATCTGGACTTTACCTCTATATGGAATCGTCCTTATTTTATTAATATATGGAATTGCGCGTTTTTACAAACTTAAACGTTCCAATCAAAACACGATGCCACCATCAACCAAACAGGCCGCCGAACCACCCAAAAACATCATTCCACTCCAAACATTGAACTATGGAGATGAATGACCGACTCACACCTTGTGTGGTTCCTTCTAGGAAGGGAGGAGTTACATCATCCTAGATGCCGTTCCCATGCGAATTGTGCGGAATCCGACACTCCATGAATCTTCGTCAGCAATTTGCTTATCTTATATGTTTCTTTTTATAACATACATTTTTTAATATGAATTTAATTCAGTCTTTACATATAATTCAATCTGTTGATACCTATTTGGAAATATAATTTGTACTTTATTTAATAAAATAAATAATTTTATTTTATACTCAACGGAGTTATAAAATTCGCGGACAAATGGACACGAATTTTTACAAAGTTTGTGTTCATTTTGAGCAGGGGCTCTCTTCATGTGATGTATCTGTATGGTTTTTGGTTGCTTAAATGATATTCACGAATGCCAGATCTAAACTGAACTATATTTCCTCTTCACCGACGTGTGAAATTATTAAGTCAGTCATAGCCGATAGTGTTGTGGATTCTCTAAATATGCTTTAATTAGAAAACAGACAGGCAATTCGTAACGTCAGTTTATTTATTATTGACAGACAGTAAATTGACAAGTTAACAAAAGAAGGGAGAAGTTCAAGGTTGAATGTTTGATAAGTGTTCCTATCAAGATGAGAACTCTATAATAGTTTACTTCAACACTTCCCCTAAAATGTTATAGTTTTACAACATCCCTATCAAGGATCGAATACGAACAAATGTAACACGCGAAACAGGCTTCGTCAGGATGTCCGCTGCTTGCTCTACACCTGGAACATGCTGAATTTCCAAGCGCCGTCCTCGAACTTGCTCTCGGATGTAGTGATATTTCACGTCGATATGCTTTGACCGTTTGTGGAACTCCGGATTCTTCGCCAATTTAATGGAACTTGCGTTGTCCATAAGAAGAACCGGAGTGTCATCAAGTGGAGAAATCTCATCGAAGAGTCGAGTCAACCAAACGGCTTCTCGTGCCCCTTCACACGCTGCAATATACTCCGACTCCGTAGTTGACAGCGTCACGCATTGTTGTCGCCTGCTACCCCAGGTGATAGCTGCTCCGCAGTACTTTACAATCATACCGCTGACGGAACGGCGAGTCCCAGGATCACTCGCATAATCGGCGTCGGTGTAGATGTGCAGCCTCGTCGCGTCGTCATCTGCCTTGTATTTGATGCTCGTTGTCGTAGAACCCTTAATGTATTTCAGAATCCTTTTTACCAGTTCCCAGTGTCGCTCTTCCGGTCTTTCGAGAAACTGAGATGCGTAGCTGACCGTTAATGCAATGTCAGGTCTCGTGGCGACTGCCAAATACATTAGGCATCCCACTGCTTCGCGATATGGAGCGTTTGTCAAACCGCAGTTCGATGATTCATCTGTTTGTAGATACTGCTCCATCGGTGTTGCCACTGGGTTTGCGTCTGACATCTTGAACCGTCGAAGTATATCCTCAGCATACCTCTTCTGACCAATAGCAATCGAACCATCTTCGTGGCAATTTATGAGGATATTCAGGAAGTACCCAACTGGTTCAACAGTGATCTTGAACTTGTTCTCCAGTTGATGGAGAAACGTCTCAGCATCTTATTTTCGTTGCCATTCTGTCGGTAGAACAGGCACGGATCTGCCTTGCTCTCTGTCAGTCCGAAACTGACTAGCACGTCTTTGAAACACTCGTTCCAGCATCTCGGCGACTGTTTCAAGCCATAAAGACTTGTCAAGAGCTTGCAAACTTTGCCTGTCCCATCTTGAAATCCTTCTGGTTGCTCCATATATACCTCTTCACGTAGAATGCCGTTTAAAAATGCCGTCTTCATATCAAACTGCAAGAAGTGCAGATGAAGCTTGGCCGACACGCTCAGAAAAGACCGAATGGTGTCAAATCGAGCGACTGGACTATACGTCTCGTTGTAATCAACGCCTTGCTTCTGGCTGGAACCACGGACCAATCGCGCCTTATAACGAGCCACGTTCCCATCAGCATCACGCTTGATTCGGTAAACCCAGCGATTTGTTATCGGTTTACGACCAGCTGGCAGCTCCACTAATTTCCACGTTTCGTTTTCATCCAATGACGTCATCTCTTCGAGCATAGCCATCTTCCAATGGTGTTTTTCCGCAGATTGGGTTGCTTCAGCGAAACTTCTCGGTTCACCCATTTCATCCAACAGCATCTCCGACAGGCGCTCTGGTTTCTTGAGAGTTTGTCTGTCTCGCAACTGTCTGCAGCTCGGTGGTGGACTGGTTTCTTCATCACCTCCTGCATTACTTCTTAAAGTGCTGTCAGCATCTTCAAACTCTTCACCATCAGCATCCATCGTCAATCGTGATCCGTCGTCAGCCTCAATCGGATGCAGTATCGTCGATCTCCCAATCTTTTCAGGTTCAAATACTACATCTCTGCTGCGAATCACCCGATGTTCTGACTCGATCCATACCCGAACACCATCAATGCCATCCGAATACCCGACAAAGATGCCTTCTTTCCCTTTCGCATCCCACTTCTTGCGCTTCACCTTGGGAATCAGAACATAGCACTTGGAGCCGAATATGTGGAATTTGTCCAAATGCGTTGTCTTCCCCATAAACACCTCATAGGGTGTCTTCCCGTCTACACGACTCGAGCCAGTGCGATTCAGGACATGCACCGCAGTATTCACTGCTTCTGCCCACAATCCTTTCGACAGATTCTGCGCCAACAGCATAGTCCGAGCCAGTTCCACTACAGTCCTGTTGGTCCGTTCAGCACACCCATTTTGCTCCGGGGTGTATGGATTGGTAATGACGAACTGCACCCCGTTCTTCTTCAGAAGCTCTCTGGCCTCAGCGTTGTCGAACTCCTTGCCACCATCGCACTGGAACACCTGTGGTTGACGTCCGCAGTTGTTTTCGACGATTTTTAGAACTTCTCTGATTTTCTCCACTGTCTTCGACTTGTGCTTAAGGAAGTATACCATGCGAATTTTTGAAAAATCGCAGGTGAAACAGATAAAATACTCACTTCCACCTATTGACGTGGTCTCCATAGGTCCACACAAGTCGGCATGGATGACTTCCCCTGGCTGCGTTGCCCGTTGATGCCGTGACTGGAAGCTTTCTCGATGCTGCTTCCCCTTGACACACGCTTCGCAGAAATCTTCATCCAGTTCCACGTCGATTCCGCGTTGTTTCAGGAACTTCTGGACGTAGCGTTTGTTTTGGTGGCCAAGACGTTCATGCCAACTCTGCAACGATTTCTTCGACATCAAATTCGCCTCAACGACATAGGATTGTTCTGATACTTTCATTCGGATCATCATCTTGAACAGCATCCCGCTGCGCACACTGCACGCCTTCATGACACCATCTGCGAAGAACTTGCACTCATTGTTCGTTGACTGAAGAGTCAGACCCTTGTACAAAGCAGCTGTCACGGAGAAAAGGTTTCTTCGAGCTTCTGGAACGTAAAGAACATCCTCCATCTTACACGGGGACCAGCTTCCGTTTACGCAGGACTCGAACTTGAGTGTGCCCTTCCCTAGAGCGTCGATCGTCGAGTTGTTGCCCATCAGAATTTTCATTGGTGTTTCGAAGTATGTGAATGATGAGAACCAGTCGCCTCTGTTGGTCAGGTGATTAGTCGCTCCAGAATCCATGATCCAGGAGTCACCTTCAATTCCCATGTTCATGACTTCCGTCACAAAGGCTTGCTCCACTGGACCCTTTTTCTCATGTTTCCTCTGATGGTCAGTTGATCCTCCGTTCTTGTTCTGCTTGGAGTTCTGGCAGTTTCGTTTTATGTGACCCAGACCTCCACATCCGTAGCATCTGAACTTCCCTTTAGACGCGTTGTTTCCAGGCTTGTCGGACTTCTTCGCCTTGTCTCGCATTCCAGTACTG
Organism: Endomychus coccineus; assembly: GCA_958510875.1. Lineage (NCBI taxonomy): Eukaryota > Metazoa > Arthropoda > Insecta > Coleoptera > Endomychidae > Endomychus > Endomychus coccineus. The sequence continues at coordinate 93,347,676 of OY294068.1, forward strand.
CCACCTGAGACACTAGCCTTTGACGCCATCAATGCCACCAACTCCTCTTGCTGACCCTTTCGCAGATTTCGTCGCCTCTCATCTGAAGTCAGCACTTCCACCAAGTTGATCAGCGTTTGTTGATCATTAGCTCTTGCCCACCAGGATTGTCGAAGACTCTCGTAGCTCTCGGGCAGAGTGTCCAAAAGCCTCACCATCAAGGATCCTTCATCCGGTTTTACGTTGAGTTGCTGCATCCGAAGAACCAAGCCTTCGAAACGTGCGATATGCGTTACCATGTCATCACCTAGAACTAGGCTGAAACCGAAAAACTCAGACTGGACCGCATGACTGGCTTGTTTTGTCTGCTGTTCGAATACCGCATGCAACTTCAGCCACATATCTCGTGAAGTTTCACAGGCAACCAGTAGAGCCATTACTTTTGACTCCACTGATTTAACGATGACTTGACAAGCGACTCGATCAGCCTTATCCCACGTCCTGAGAGAGACCTCATGCGCTGCCAACTCGTCCCGCGTAGCGTTTCCTCCAGGTGTATTCGGTTTTGTAAGTTCTCCGGCACATACCTCATAGGCTCCATCCGTTGCTCGCAACGAATTCCTGACAGCGAACTTCCAAATTGTCCAGTTTTCAGCGCCGCATAGCTTCTCGATACCATGGAAATCCATTGCTTCCTCTGAGCAGTTGCCGGCCAAACCTGAACGCTTAACCACTGCTTCAGTGCAAAAATTCCACTCGAGAGGCGCCTGCAGTTTTGTCCGCAATATCCAAATTGTTCAAAGCAGACCACGTTCTGCTACCATGTTGTGGATTCTCTCAATATGCTTTAATTAGAAAACAGACAGGCAATTCGTAACGTCAGTTTATTTATTATTGACAGACAGTAAATTGACAAGTTAACAAAAGAAGGGAGAAGTTCAAGGTTGAATGTTTGATAAGTGTTCCTATCAAGATGAGAACTCTATAATAGTTTACTTCAACAGATAGCTGACAAATCAACCTAGTCCGTTATACCCCGTTCCGTAAGAAATTACGTCTGAAATACAGGTCAGAGCGAATACACGACCCACGCTCCGTCGCAGTTAACAGTGTACTAAATATTTGGATTGTCGCGATTCATTTCATTTCTAGACCTAGGCACAAAAACTTGTCTACCATCTCACGCAGATGGTGGAGACTCCCGACGATAGGAAAACATCTAATCAGCGCGTTATTTTATACACGGAAAACGAACACATTAAAACGGCCTGTTCCTAGCAACATTTTGTAAATAGATTGTACATAGCTGGTGTAAATGTAAATAGAGATAATTAATAAACTTAGTTAAGCAAGAAATATCTATTTTATTTGGCAATCCACACGAAAGAGGAACAGCAATTTTAAAACCTATATAAAAAGGGAACCTGGACCCTCAAGAAACCCGAGCAGGTCAGTTACTGTCATAAGAGGACAGTAAGTGACTCCTCCCCACTTGTAATTAACCATTCAAGCGGAGGAGGTTACAACCTTAGACCTGACCAAGTATATTTTGATTTTATATTATTGAACATGCTGTTTACACCTGCGTGTCCTCCTGTTTGTAATGTATGAAAATCATTCAAGATTAATTGTCTACATTCCTTTTCATTAATTGTTAATACGTCTGGTATAACATTTATTTTTAATCCTATTACAAAATCGGCGGATTTTATTTCTATGATTTCTTCATTTAGCTTGCTTATTAATTCCTTGTTTTTGGAATTTTCCATGATGGATATCTCAGCAATATTGAAATCCTTACATACATTTTCTACACTTCTCAACAATGCCCTCAGGTACAATGCCGATCGGAATTGTAGTTTTATGTAAATCAATTTTCTCTCTTCATCATAATATAATGAATTGTTAAAATTTTTGTCTAGACATTTTTCCTTGTTTAATTCATCAAATTCTTCCTCAGATAACACTTCTAGTAACACACAATCGGTAGGACGTTTTATAAGTTCAACTTCTCCCGGATGGCCAATCCTATTAGTGTCGTAATCGTTCTTATTAATTTGTCCTTCCTTTTCTTCTTTTACCTTTTGTGCTCTTGTGATTGCAAATATTTTCTCCGATGTTTTATTACACATCGTCTTAAGTTCTGATGATTCAATACGAATCCTTGATAAAGCATCGGCTGTAACATTATCCGTGCCTTTTATATAATTCATAGTAAAATCATACTCTTCTAGAGTCAGTCTAAATTTTGTCAATCTACTAGATAGGTTTGTCATTCCAAAAAGATATACCAGCGGTCTGTGATCAGTGTATATATCAAAGGTTCGACCATACAGATAGGGTCTGAAATGCTTTACGGCCTAAACTATTGCCAAAAGTTCTTTTTCGATTGTGCAATAATTTTGTTCTGCCTTGTTCAATGTTCTGCTGGCATATGCGACAGGTCGGTCATCACTGTTGGATAACACCGTTCCTATCTAATATCCCGATGCGTCACATTTCAATATGTATATTTTCCTTTTCAAAATTTGGGTATTGCAGGATTGGCGTGCTCATGAGAGCTAGTTTCAGAGTTTCGAAAGATTTTTGACACTTATCGTTCCAATTGAAAGATGAATTTTTTTTGCTAATTGATTTAAAGGATTTGCGATCTTTGCGAAATTTGGAATGAATTTCCGATAGTAGTTTGCGAAAGCTACAAAACGCTTTGCATCTCCGGCGTCCTTTGGAACCGGATATTGCTTAATAACTTCAATCTCTTCCGGATGGGGTGATATCCCGTCTGCGGAAATTAAATGACCTAAATATAAAATTTCTTTCTTTAAAAATTCGCATTTGCTTGGATTTAATTTCAAATTTACATCTTTCAATTGTTGTAAAATTTTTACGAGATTTACGTTGTGTGTCGTCAAATCTTTGCCAAAAACTATAAGATCGTCCAAATATATGAAACACGATTCATAATTCAATCCTGTCATAGCCATTGTCATGACTCTGGAAAATACACTTGAGCTTATCTTTAATCCCATTGGTAGCCTTGTTAGCTGATAGTGACCTCTGTCCGTAGTGAAAGCGGTGAATTTCCTGCTTTCCGTATCTAATTCCACCTGGTAATATCCTTGTGACAAATCCAAATGTGAAAAATATACTACTCCTGATAATGAATCTAGAATTTCTGATATGGAGGGAAGTGGAAACCTATCATCTTCTATCTGTTTATTGAGTAAACGATAGTCTATTACTACTCTCCACTTTTTTACTCCATTTTTGTCTACTTGCTTCTTTGGTACAATTAGAAGCGGGGAAGACCATTCAGAGATGGTTTCCTCAATTATGCCATCTTGCAGCATCTTATCTATGTGCTTATGAATTTCATCTTTCTGTGCGATTGGCAACCTATACGGTCTCACGAACATTGGACTAGAGTCCTTATTCAGATGAATTCCTTGTTTTGTGATATTTGTTATCGTGAGAGGGTCGTTTTCTAAATGAAAAACATCGGCATATTTTGCACAGATTTTTTCAATAGTAGTTTTTTCCTCTCCGTGTAACGTGTCCAAATTTACTTTTTCTAAAAGTTTCTCCACTCGTTCAACTGACATGTAATCTTTTTTGAATTTACGTATATTATAATTTGATAATTTATCAGTAGTAGGGATAAAATTCCTAATTTTCACTTCTCTTTCATACGAGTTTAAAATACGTACAGGAACTTGACCTTGTACTAGTTTTACAATTGTGCCTGCAATAAAAACACCATTGCATAATTCCTCATTCAAAACGATGCATTTTTCGTTCTCTCTTACATCGAAGTATCGTACAATTTCACACCTTGCAGGAATAGTTGTATAACATTCATACCTTGAATGAATTGACATTGAAATTTTTTCATTATTCAGCATGAAGGAAAACGTAAACGTTTCATAATTTATTATTGCTTTATGTTTTAAAAAGAAATTTTACCCCAGTATTCCTTGAATTCCGTTAGTAAATTGATTTAAAACTATAAATTCTTGTTCAAATGTTATATTGTTTACTTTTAAATTTATGTTGACGGAGCCTTGTGACATTACGGAACTAGCGATTCCTTGTATGTTTACTTTTTTGTTTTCGTTTATCCTCTCTGAATTTTGAATAACTTCCTTGAAAATGACACTGACTGAAGATCCAGTGTCGATAAGGAAATTTAATTCATTCATTCCATATCTCATTTTCACACAATTCATTCCATTCGTACTTAGATTTTCATTCACTCTATTCGGAACGAAAAAACTGATTCTTAAGTGAACTTTTCACCTCTTCTTCTGAAGTGCTACTACTATTTTGATTACCTGCCATTTGAGCTGTAAAGCAACCTTGATTTTTGGGTTTGAACCCATTATTATTTTGAAAATTATTTCCAAAAGGTTTGTGTTGGCGTTCAACACTCTGTCTTGTTTGATTTTGTTGAAAATTGCTATTGTAACATTGGTTGTTCCCTCTGAAGGGCTTGTATTGTTTTCTATAATTTTGATGCCTTGCGCCAAAATTGTTACCTTGCTTGACTATATAGTCTCGCATGTAAATGTTTCCACTTTGGTTTCCTCTGTATGTAGAGATCCATTTTCTTCCACTGCTCCACAAATAGCGTCGGCCAAATTGTCGTAATTTCTAGCCTTTACTATTGTGCATAGGTCGTTATTGTTTAGACCATTTGCGAAAATGTTTACAGCTAATCTTTCGCTAACCGACCTCAAGATATTTGCTGTTTCATCATTTCCTTTCGCTTGTGCTATTGTCAGATCTACCAATAAACCTTCAACAGTTCCTCCAAAGCTATCAATGCTTTTGATTCTTTGCTTTGCGCTATGGAATTCATTTGCGAGGGCAGCCTCCGATTTTCTCGTAAGCAGTTTACCTTTTATGTCCTGAACCAATGCCTCAACTGAGTCGTATGCTTTCTTGACTCTCAGTTTTGCATTTTGGCTCAGCCTAGTTTTTAAAACGAAATTTATTAAAAATACCCTTCCAGAATTATCTAGCATGTCGCTGTATAATTCGATAGCATCGATTAACTGTTTCGTGACGTCATTATTTCCATTCATTACTGGAAGTAAAGAGGTCGCGGTGCGTGAATCAAACTTTCCAGACATATTTGACGCTTGAACCAATTGAACAAATTAAATACTATTAAAATCTTAATTCTTCTAGAAAAATAAACCTAAGATTGTCTAAAGCAGTCATTACTCACATGATGTTCGAAGCACTACACCAATGTTGGTTGACTTCTTCTGATGCCTTTTTTTTTCACCCCATCGCTTGCATCCTGGATCTTCATCTCGATTTCCATTTGCAATTTCCAATTCCCATTCTCCAATTCCAATTCCAAATTCATTATGTCTTCCTGTTAAGCCAATGCAATTTGTGGGAGTTACTTCCCTATTCTTTCCATTTGTACGTACATGGATGTGAACAGGAAGCGGTTCGTTTCTTTTTTTTTCCCATAAGAAAAAAGACTGGTAGAGATCGCCATGTGGGGATCAGATCTTAAGTTGGGCGGTTAGCCCTAAACTGACCCGTGGTCCTGGTGAGGGTATAGGGAATAGAAACACATCACTTTACAAAAGGGTTACACTTCACTTAAACTTAGAGTTCGACGCCATTATAGCTCAATGTCTTACTCTATAATCATTACAATAATTACAATTATGGATCATTCACAATACCATCCATCCGCATCAATGATGTATGAATATACTATGCTTATTCTCAATGCTCTACATAATCATATATATTATGTCATTACTGTTTATTGTTGTTGTTCTACTAAACTAGCCTAGAATGTCAAGGTATCTGGGCCAGTTAATATGTATAATATATTGACCTATTGCTTGGTGGCCCAGATCCGAGATCTAAACATATACTTACATAACATTCAATATAAATAAGGTCGTCTTCTATAATTCCGGGATTCTAGGTAAATTCGTATAGGGATGGAAGATTCCTATACTACAGATAGATGGTACCCCAAATAATGAGACTTTGAAATTGATGAGAATCAAAAGGTGTGGAGTAGGTGATGATCCTTCACAATACAGAATAACTTCAAAATGGTTGAAGCAGAAATTGGCATGGCATTTCAAATATGCCAGCACTCAAATGGTTCGAATGACTACAGAAATTTTCGGAATATGGAGCAGATATTCGGGATTGAACTTTGATTATACAGCTGATGACACAGCCGATATACTCATTTCGTTTCAAATGAGTATCCATCAAAGAATAACGAACAACAGGGAGTGCTCAGGGTTGCTTGATGGGCCCGGAATTATTCTCGCACATTCGGATTTTCCTGCAGGTGAGGGTTCAGCCGTCGGAATACATCCAGATCAAGATGAAAAATGGTGTAGAACAAAAACGAAAGCCAAGGATGATGAAGCCAGTTTGTTTTTGGTACTATTGCTCGAAATTGAACATGCTATAGGGATAGTTCAATATGGCAATAATGAATCTGTAAGGTATGTATTTTACGAGAAGACTGGAGACTTCTCGAATATAACTTTGAGTAACGATGATATTTTCACTGTGCAGAGCTTGTATGAAAAACCAGCATGAACCATCAATAGGTCAGTCGCAATACCTGTTACCACTATTTTTACAACTTCCACAGCAACTAGAACATCTACACCTACAGATATATGTAATGTAAAACGGCTATATACCTTCCTGGTAGTGAATCAACGATACATACTTCAATGGAAGTAGGGTTTGGATAATGAATTCAGAAACTTGAATCAATGACCCTCAGGAGAGATTGTATTCTTCATACATAGAATGGTGTATATGATGGAATTTCCAAGTTTACAGCTGGTAAGTGGCTGGCCAAAGTTCAATTCAGACACGTTGAAAATACCTGATGTACATATACAGGGTGAGGTGAGCTCATATACAGAACGCTTCTATGTTTTTTACAATATTCGTTACTTTGTTGAAATCAACGAGTGCAACTTCACCCCAAAATACCACGAATTGATAACAAACTTCTTTTATACAGCACCCATCTCAGATGGACTGAGGACGGTTTACCATAAGCTGATCGGTGGTCCTTCGGAGCACAGGCATTGGAACATTAGATTCCTATAATACAGTCGGCCATACTTCGGTGCATCGATGTGATAATACATTAGTAGATATGCTATGGGAGTTCGGGACCAAAATAAACCTTTCTTGCATGTAAATCTCCATAAGGAAATCTGAGGTTCATTTTGCAGAAAACTGTCCATACCAAGGTCATCCACAATCGCGCATGAGCAGTCATAGAAGTATATGGTTCACCAATCAATGGTCTATGGTCTGGTAATCCCAAGTATGCTCTAAGGTTCATCAAGCGATGTACAGGTAATCTATGATTCCCCCAACTACGGTCTGGCAAATCTATGTTTTTTCCAATCTGCAGTCTGTGAACTAGTCATCTGTGTTTGGTTGCTTAACCCCCCAGCTATGGAGGACTTGAATTAATCAATTCAAATGTAGTATATAACCTGAGTCAATTCTACTGAAATGAATTTTGTCCTACACCAGATTCGAACCCGAAAAATGAATTCCAAAGTCAACGCCTTAACCGCTCAGCTATGAAGGACTTGAGAATGAGTGATTTTAATGTAGTATATATAATCTGAGTCAACTCTACTGAAAAATGAATTTTGTCCTACACCAGATTCGAACCCAGGAAATAAATTCCAGAATCGGCTCCTCAACCGCTGAGCTATGGAGGACATGATAACAATCGTCTTTAATGTAGTAGATATAGCTCCGGTGCACCTCAGGTTTGATACGTGAAAGGTGTGTCTAGCCTAATGTCACCTGTTCCACCTTGATTATAGGTGAAGGTGAGCTTAGCCTTGCTCATAATAATTCCAAGTCGAAAGAATGTGATTTTCATTTTGTGTCACACAATTAGTTTGAGAATAGTAATTTGAGACTTGTTATTTTCTCATCTTTGCTGACGTCACAGACGCAGATCAAAACAAATATGAGATGTTAAAATTATGGAAGTGAAACAGGAAGTGGTTATTTTATTGCATATTCTGAATCTACGCGATGTGCTGAATAAGAATATACTATTTATATATCGATCAGTTTGACCGATCTTCCGCAATAAGGGTTTGAACTTTTTTGGTTATTTTATTGCATTTTCTGAATCTACGTGATGTGCTGAATAAGAATATACTATTTATATATCGATCAGTTTGACCGATCTTCCGCGATAAGGGTTTGAGATTTTTTTGTTATTTTATTGCATATTCTGAATCTACGCGATGTGCTGAATAAGAATATGCTATTTATATATCGATCAGTTTGAACGATCTTCCGCGATAAGAGTTTGAAATTTTTATTTTTCAAAGTATAGCCTTATGGGTGTCAAATGGGAGGTCTTGACGCGTAGCATGTAAATTTTCAACTTTTCATGTGGAATTATGGAAGTGAAACTGGAAGTGGTTATTTTATTGCATATTCTGAATCTTCGCGATGTGCTGAATAAGAATATACTATTTATATATCGATCAGTTTGACCGATCTTCCGCGATAAGGGTTTGAAATTTTTTGTTTATTTTATTGCATATTCTGAATCTACACGATGTGCTGAATAAGAATATACTATTTATATATTGATCAGTTTGACCGATCTTCCGCGATAAGGGTTTGAAATTTTTTGGTTATTTTATTGCATATTCTGGATCTACGCGATGTGCTGAATAAGAATATACTATTTATACATCGATCAGTTCGACTGATCTTCCGCGATAAGGGTTTGAAATTTTTATTTTTTAAAGTATAGCGTTACGGGTATCAAATGGAAGGTATTGACGCGTAGCATGTGAATTTTCAACTTTTTCATGAAAAAATTCCATACGGTGCATGTAAATGAAAAAAAACCTCTAACTATAGCTTTATGGGTATCAAATGAAAGGTGTTGACGTGCAGAATGCGAATTTTTAACTTTTTCATGAAAAAATCAATATGCTGCATGAAAACCATCTAAATATCGCTTTAAAGGTATCAAATGGAGGAACTTATCAAGTAGTGTTGTGATATTAGTATCGAAATGTCTTTGGAAGAATAGCCAGACATCCGACGATCATAGTTTATGAAAGATGATGACCAGCGACAGCAACTGATTCAAATCCGGCGATCATAGCTAACGAACGATGATGGGGCGGATAAGGAATAAAATGCGATAATTATAACGATTATATACTCATTTAGGTAGTGCATTCATGCACATGTTTTAACGCGTGATTCATCATTCCGACACGTGCTTCAATATTCAGACACGTGTTCAGACACGTGCTTCAATATTCAGACACGTGTTCAGACACGTGCTCCAACATTCAGACACGTGCTTACCCTAACCTCAATTTTGAACGGAACCCCTGTGACGGTGACGTCATCATCATAGTTTACGAACTATGATGCTCGGACACGTGCTTACACTAACCTCAATAGTAGGGGACCACTTCCCCCGCGGAAGTGGTCCGTCATTGTTGAGATTAATTTGGTAAGTTTATTCTCTCTCTTCAATATTCGACATTCACCAATATGAGGTTCATTGTGATAGATGTACAAGGCTTCAAAGTGCCTGAATTTAGAATAAAAGAAATGTGTATTACGAATGGAAAACAATCAAGTCACTACCTATTCAATTATCCCAAACCATATAGCGAGTTAGATGAAAACTGTAAGAGACAAATTCGATATCTCGAGAGGAATCATCATTGTATTCCATATGTTAGTGGGTTTATCAAGAATAGGGAACTGAAGAATATTTAAAAAAAACATACAGTTGAGATCAATATCGACCGTATATATGTTAGAGGAAAAGAAAAATCGATAGCTATAAGACAACTTCTGGAAGAAATTAATGGAGGATCGATAGTTGTTATAGATTTAGAAAATGATGTCAACTGTCCAAAACTGATAATGGGTGAACCTCTTTGTTTGAACAATCATAGTTCGAATAATTGTTACTGGGCTGTGAATAATAGCTTACATATTCATAATTATCTTATAAATTTACTACCATTTTAAACAGATGATAGTAAATGATATAAATAATAGATTGATTTTTTATTTCCCTCAGTCTATATCCTGAACTCATATGAGAAACAAAATAATGAAGCTTTGTGGAATTTGTAATGAAAAAGAGATTAATACAAGTTTGATCCCTTGTAAACATAGATTGTATTGTTCAGAGTGTATATTCAATTTAAAGATTATATACTGCTTTGAGTGTGCTGATAAGAGAAAAATAATATCGAAAATATCTATAGATAACTATCGTGGTATTGTGTTCCATGCCTACTCTTCTCCAGGATAATTAAATAGATGTGATGTTAGAAATATATCATTATGAAAAATGTATTCATATAGTATGTTACTTGTACAGTTTGTGTTAACTCTAACCTCACTTCTTGGAACTTTCTCATCGAATATAATATTATATAAGTCTACATTTAATTCTGATAATGGAAGTGCATCATTCAATCATAATTTAAATCGAAGTGATTTCATTCATTTAGAATATGAAAATTTGAATCAACAAAGACCTACCTTTACTATTTTCGCATCGAGGAAAAATCATTCTCCACATCATAGAGTTTCTACCCACCCTGAACCTCCATCCAGAGAAGAAGTGAGGAATGATTATGAACATCGTATATCTTTTATAAATGTTCAACTCACAACTTGTAAAAGTAGATTGGAAAATTTAATCTTGGAATTATTGGATGTGAATAGTAAATATATATTAGAACGTATATACATATCGAGGAATATTGTGAAAGTTCTCCCACCGCCACTATCATCTCTACAACCATAGATGCCCCCGCTAATAATCTTTTGCAAGAGTGTAGATCAGATTTATCTACATGTGTTGCAAACAATCTCGGATTGAAATTTGAATCAGATACTTGGGCATCTAAATATTATGAATGTAATAAAACGAAATCATCCAGTTTGACTATAGTTGACAAAGATAGAAGTTATGTTCTACCTGAACCTGTCCTATCTGAACCGTTGAATATTTCAATAAAAAATTTAGAGTGGAATTATATGAGCTGTTATCAAGAGCTGCATCGAACAAAAACTAAATTATCAAATTGCATGTTGGAAGCAAAATTAATTCAACCTGCATCATGAAGAATGATATTCAAGAAGAAATTGGATGATCATATAAATAATTTGAATTTTCTTAAAAACGTACCCAATTATACATATATTACAATCATATAACTCATACGTCTAATTATCTGAAAATGAGTAAATAAGAAAACCAAATACTATATGTTATATAAAATAATTATTATAATAAAAATATGGATAAGGCATATTTATAAGTAATATACAATATTTAATATGAAACTAATCGTTTTCTTCCTCCTACACCTCTGGAATAGAATAATGTCCCTGAGGTAACGTTTTATAATTTTCAATAATATAGCGTTTATTATCACAAGCGCTTAAAATAATTTTATTTTGCTCAATAGTATAAATATTATGATTATGAGATCTAATTTATTTTTGGGTTTTATTATTGAATTATCAGAATAGACTGATTCGTTAATTTTCAAAATATATAATTTTTCAGTATATTTACAAGATTGAATAAAGTAGGTTCATATATGTCGAAATAACCAAGAATTAAACAGTTTCAAACAGCTATTAAACAGCTTAAGAACAGCTTTTGAACAGCTTAAAACAGCTATTAAACAGCTTCAAACAGGTATTGAACAGGTTCAAACATCTATTGACTAGTTTCTCATTCGTTTTTCCTTTTATAAAATAGTTTATAGATGTATGAAATTATCAAAACACTTTATATATCTTCCTTTATCAATAGCATCATCTTTAACAATACATAAAAATTCATATGGTTCCTTCCAACAGTATGAACATATATTTTTGAATTCTCCAAAAGTCATATCAGTTCCCACATGATCATTATGTATATGCTTTAAATTTATATCGTCTTGTGCAATAGAATAATATGAATGAGCATCTAGTTCTATTGGGAGACACGTGCTTCAAAATTCAGACACGTGTTTAACACATGCTTCAATATTCAGACACGTGCTCCAACATTTATACACGTGTTTCAACATTCGGACAAATTTAACACGTCTTTGATACTTGCTTTTGACAGTTACATGGCAGAAGTGCTCGGACATACACAATATAACATCATCAGCTAATATATAAACAAATGCTTATTAACATATGTTTCAGTTTGATTTCGATTCGACTTTAGGCATAATGAAGATTGTTAAGCGAAAAGACTCGCTGAATATTATGAACTTTGTGTCAAGCATTGAAACAGTTGAACAATCACGACGGCACAGCTCTTTGCTGCCAAATACTCTACGAACAATAATCTGTGGTCCAAGTAATTGTTGGAAGACAAATGCGATATTATCTCTATTGTTAGATGCAAACGGCTTGAAATTTGAAAACGTGTACATCTATTCAAAGTCTTTACACCAATCAAAATACCAGTTACTGGAGGAAACATTGAAGAAAATTGCTGGGCTTGGATATATTCCATATACTGAAAGTGATGACGTCATAGACCCCACAGAAGCGAAACCTAATTCGGTGATAATATTCGATGATGTAATGGATGAGAAACAGGAGAAAATTCGTTCTTATTTTTCAAGAGGGAGACACAACTCAATTGATGGTTTCTATCTTTGTCAGTCTTTTGCTAAATGTCCAAAGCATGGATTGCGCGACAGTGCCAATTTCTTGATTATTTTCAAACAGGATGAACTCAATTTGAAACATATATTTATCGATCATATAAGTACCAACATGTCACTTGAGAAATTCAAAGAGATATGTAGCGTATGTTGGAGAGATAAATATGGATTCCTTATGATGAACAAAGATTGTGATATGAACAAAGGGCGTTATCGTAAAAGTTTTGATAGTTATATATACATCTAACATGTATATATACTTTCATTTGAAACAAACAACCCACTCAGCATGGACGTGGATGTGTCTAAAAAGTTAAAAGCAAAACAACAATTGAAGAAAAAAATTTGGGAGTTAGCAAACCTTGTGAGGAAAAAATATATGGCTGTGAAATTGAGTAAAGCTGAAAATGATACAATTCTAGATGATATGTTCAAGAATGTATCTGAACCTCCGGAGGAAATTGCGAAAAATGCTGAAATAATCAAACAAAATTCGTTGATTAAGCACAAAAGTATTGTTTTTACAGCAACACAAATGGAGAACATACCAATCCCAAATATTGTAACTGAAGGGGAAGAATTCTTATATAACACCCCAGATACTGAAGAGGATGTGTTTACCACCGAACCTACTATCGATCAGATTCGTGAAGAATTCAGAAAACTTAAGAAGGATAACTCTGCGGCTACAGAAGAGTTTCTGCAACAATACCCCACATTAGCACGTTATTACTTGGAAGGATTTCTATTGGATGATGATGTCAAGAGATACGATGATAAAATGGGTTTGCAATATAATTCCACTTTAGATAAATGGTTCATGGGTAATCAACCTATGGAATATGATAGTGAGAGTAATATAGTTATTAAGGGTACTCCGTTCAAGGGTACCACAGGACTGTATAATTCGATATTCTACAGAGATGTTCTACCTGACACCTACACCGTGGAAAATGAAAAAAATTACAGTCGAATGATGGAAATGACTAGTGCCCATAGACGTAATAACGATACAGCTGATCGAATAAGAAACACTGTAAAATACAAACATGTAATGAAACCTTTGATTATATCCATGAAAAGACAAAGGTCCAAAACATACACTGGAAATGCATATATCAAAAACGATATGCTTCAATATAACGAGAAACCAATCGAATATGTTCATTGGGATGACGTAAGCGAAATTGTAGATAGACTAAGACTTCTTGTTGCATCCTCGTATGCTGGTAACAATAACCATCATAACGAGATAATCTCTATAATAGAAGAATTGATAGAGGCTAATGTAATTGAACAAAACCCATATGTAGAGACAAATTCATCACAGTTATAAAGATGACCTCAATGGATAAGTTTGGAAGAACCTCCTCTTCCATGTGGATATATGATACAAATATATTTAATAATAATTTCAAACAAGTTCACGGACAAGGATTATTCCTAACGAGCGATGGAAGTTATGATACAGAAAATCGTAGATTGTGCAACCTAAAATCACCGAATGTTAATGAAGATGTTGCAAATAAAGCATATGTTGATAAATTGACACAGAAACTGAATCTGAAAACAGAAGCCAGTCTTAAAGATACCTTCAATATTAGGGTTGATAATTTGATCAAAGATGTCAACAAGGATCCGGATGAACATAAATTAAAGAATGAGAAGGTTATTCTCACCATGGATACATCATTTACTAAACATCTGACGGATATTCAGAATAAATATAATGGAATGGAGACCAATATAAAATCAGAGTATAAAACAATCAGTGATAGTGTGAGGGAAGACAGAAATTAATTAAAAGAGATCAATGAGACATTTAACGGTGTGATCATGCATATAAATGACATTAGTAGTGAAGTGGAGGCGTTAGAACGACGGATGACAACTGTTGAACCATCTGAGAAGAGACCTTCATCATCCACAACAACAAAGCAGTGAAACGTATAACTCCAAATCCTGTGAATATACCCAAAAAATTAATTCTACACTAGATTTCCGCATTGATAAGATGAGTAGAGAACAAGTTGTGCATCAGCTTCATAAGCCGAGTAGGAAAAATTTCAAACCCCGCAGAACAATCATAAAGGGTTTGGATGATTTGTGGCGAATGGATCTGGCTGAAAAGGGGAATTACGCTCGTGAGAATAGAGGATTAAAATACGTTTTGGTTATGATCGATTGCTTCTCGAAATTTCTGTGGACTCGTCCGTTGAAAACGAAATCGGCCGAAGAGGTTCGGAAAGCTGGCAGTTCTATATTGCTGGAAGGACATCGTGAGCCTATCAATCTGCAAAGCGATCAGGGAACAGAATTCTTCAATAAACACTTCGACGATCTGATGAAGAAACACGATATCAACCATTATAATACGTATAGTGTGAAAAAAGCAGCCATTGCTAAACTTGTCATTCGAACGTTGAAGGAAACGCTCTACAAACAATTCAGTCTTAGCGGGAAATACAAATGGCTCGATGTACTTGAAGAAATCACAGAAAAATCTAAGAAACGTAACCATAGTTCTATAAATATGGCTCCAATAAAAGTGACGAAACAGATTGAGAGCGAGATATTGAAGCGATCTTACTCGCACATTAAGTTAGCCCTGCCTCACAAATACAACGTTGGAGATGTGGTGCGAATAAGTAAAGCTAAACATATATTTGAAGAAGGATATACGCCCAATTGGTCGACGGAATTGTTTGAAATTATAAGAGTACACATAACAGCTCCTGTTACATATATTTTGCAGGATGTGTTGGGGAAAACGATAAGTGGAGGATTCTACGAGGAGGAATTACAGAAAACAAAACAACCCGATGTGTATTTAATCGGAAAAATATTACGAAAGAGAAGGGGTCAACAGTATGTAAAGTGATTGGGTCTAGATAATGATCACAACAGTTGGATTGATAATTCGGATCTCGTTCAATGAACCTACCATTGACGATTTGGATGGAAAGCCGGAATATTGTTGACTCGAGGGTATGGATATTATATTAGAACAAAATTCAATGACTGTGTGAATCAAAAATGAATACTATAATATTTGAAAACGTATATTGTTGAGATTATACTGGAGTCTTTTGTATTGAGAAAATTTTGAAATTATCAAAAATAATGTTTTTGAGATCTTTGATCTTTCTCCCTCCCCTCTTCAAATAACAGTGCAATTTCGAATTCTCATCAGTCTGTTTGGAAGCATACGTAGGAGAAGGTGTTCTCAATACGCTTATGAACAAGCTCCCGTTTGAACTCCATAATCCCGGTTATCAATACTGTGATCCCGGTACAAAATTAGAAGAACGGTTGAAAAGAGGAGATCCAGGTATCAATCCACTCGATAAAGCTTGCCGCCAACACGATATTTCATATTCGCGAAACGCTTGTTTGAGAGAACGTCACGAGGTGGATAAAATATTAGAGAACGCTGCTTGGCAACGTGTCAAATCTAAAGACACAAAATTTGGAGAGAGGATTGCCGCTTTCGGTGTGAATAAAATTATGAAGGCAAAGAGGAAATTGGGGATGGGTATGAGAAAGAAGGTTGGGTTCGGTAGTGCAATTGTCGATGGGGTAATAAAAGTTATGAAGAATAAGTTTGACTCATCCAATCTGAACAAAACATCCCAAATAGCTTTGAAAGTTGCACGAAAACAATTCAAAGAAGCAGGTGGTCGGAAAAATGTTCGATAACCAAGAGTAATTCCCATTCCTAAGACTGGAGGATTTCTACCATTCTTAATACCTCTGTTTGCCGGCTTATCAGCTGCTGGAGCATTGGCGGGAGGTTGTGCAGGCATCGCTAAGGCCATTAACGACAGCAAAGCAGCTCGAAAAACCTTGGAGGAAACGGAAAGACATAATAAAACAATGGAAGCTATAGCTTTGAGGAAACAAGGATCTGGTCTATATTTGAAAAAGTATCGTGAAGGTCTTGGTCTATATTTGAATAAACATTCAAAAAACTGTCAGTAAACCTACCCAGAAGACCTCTAACCGATCTCGATCTTCGAAAACTTGCAAAAGCTCTGAAAATTCCCCATTTTAGAGGAGTATTTATGCGTGATAAACTACCATCCAACATTATATTATAACAATAAGTTAGCTCATACGATATATGAGTTTTCACCTCTTGTTCCACCTGGGTTTTCCATTGATATAGAGCCGAAAAATCTTATTCATCTACCGATAATCAACAAGACGTCCTTCGATAACATCACACTGAATATTTTAGACCAGAATTGGAAACGGGTAAATTTTCGTGGAGAAGAAATCATTATACGGTTGGAGTTGAAAAAGATCGCAAGAGATTATGGCTTCCAACGATAAATAATAATCCAATACTCACCAGCATTCATTATATGAAAAGAATTCATCTGAGAAGGTTTTTACATTCGACGTCACTAGAGGACATGAGTTTGGATTTCAGCAATAAAATGCATCCTCATATTGACCATCAGTCATTATCTACAACGAGTTCAAGGGAGAAGGTTGCTGCTGCAGCACTATCATTGGAAAATATAAATTTTTTGAAGTCCCTTGGTTACCATGTCCGAAAAACTTCAAATATTCAACGAACCAAACTTCAATGAAGACATCATTCGAGAAGAAATTCACACTCACTATCCACATACAACATCTTTCGGCTACAGCGATGCAATTGAGATATTATTCAATCAACAAGATGTGTTGGTAGATTTAGCCTCGTCTGCTTTATTCATCGAGGCAGAATTCCAGCCAGAAGAAAGTGGTGATGGTGAATGTACTCTAACTAATAATTTTGGAGCGTTTCTCTTTGAATATATCAGTTATGAATCGAATGGGAAAGAGATAGACAAAGTACGCGATCCTGGTATTGTCAGCACCATCAGAGCTTATCTAACATATGCCAAACATGAATCTATACCTCTAGCTATTTCTGGATGATCATATAAGGATGCAATGAGTTCAGTCTACAATAATAAAATCAATTTATGGATACATCTGAATTTTTTACTAGGCCTATTCATTGACTATAATAAAGTTTTTAGTAGTAAACATAAGCTGCGCTAGATAAGGTCTCGAAACGATAACGATTGTTATACCAATAGCACAGGTACAAAGAGTGCTAAAATGAATGTGAAGACGATAGCATTAAGAATGCGACATGTGTTTCCAAATGATCAAGTTAAATTTCAAATGTTGGGGAATTTGAGTGCTGAGAAGCCTATTTTGATTCCATTCCGTAGTTGGGATCTGCATGAAAATCCGTTGATGAAGGAGAGCACTCGAGACATTTGGGCTGTTAAAACTTCAATGAATTTGGAACGCCCCAGATATGTGATTCTAGCTTTCCAAACTGATCGAAAAAATAATCCTGTTAAGCAAAGTACATATTTCGATAATATAAACTTGCTAAATGTAAAATTATACTTGAATTCAGAGTGTTATCCATATGAAGCAATGAAAATGAATTTCAACGACCAACAATACGTGGGAGCGTACCAGATGTACTATGATTTCCAGAAATCATTTTTGAATAAAATGATGAGTGAACCGATGCTAGATTATGTAGCATTCAAGAACAAAGCAATTTTCGTGATTGATTGCTCGAAACAGAACGATGCTATAAAGTCATCAACAGTTGACGTTAAACTAGAGATGGAAAGTATCCTGAATTTTCCTAAAAACACCCGCGAGTTATATGTCGTTGTATAACGAAAAGCTTTTTAAAAACTTTATTTGAATTAATACAAAATTATTAATGTGTGAAACTAAAACATCTACACAAGGCGAAGTAGAGAAATAGAATGAATTATTATATTAAAGTACATTATGTGTTGGCATATAAAAGTAATGTCAGCAATGATAAAGTCTATCGTATTACGGAGAATCATCACTTGTAGGCGATGTAACACCTCCCATCTTGAGTGGAAAAATTGGGTGCTTCTAATTTTTCAATAGTATCTCGTGTAACGGAATCTCTACTGGAGCGGATTTCTTTGAATTTCTTCTTATCTTGGCTCGATATTTCCAGCATGTGAATGTAATGAATAATATAAGAATAATATACAGTATGATTGTCCAGACACTGGTGGTAGTATGGAATTGTGGAATTTCCATTTCTTTAAGTTTTTGTTTGGTATGTTTCAATTGATACACTAGTGGTTGTATTTCATCTAGATTGATGGATTCGAGTCGAAGTGGTGGTAATGCTTGATGATCGTGATTTGATTGAAGATCAGGAATTTCGATGTTAGGCAACTCTATTGGTTTTATAATTTTTATAGTATTTTGGTATGTTTTGAAGATTCTCTCTCGTACTAGTAATTGACAGTTTTCTGGTATTTTGATAATATAATTTCCAAGGACGGTCTTCTTGTCTCTGTTGTGGTTACACAGGCTGGCAACTGTAGTTTCGTTTGGAAATACTGCTAACCATTGATTTGTTCCAATTTTTTGTAGTTTTTCCTGATTTATCTCGACGTCATGTTGTTTACAATCGCTATAGTGGTTGGTGAATTGAAGTAGTTGAATTTCAAAGGGGCTATGGCTGCTGATTTCGTTGATATTTTGGGCTTCACACTTCAATGCATTTTTCATTAGATAAAGCGTAATATTTCTCATTGATGGATAGGTATTTATGTTGAGGAATTATTACATGATAATTAAGTGAGGATGTCTTTGTAGGAAGTGAGTAGAGGTGGTAATAGTTATACGGAATGTTTTCTACAATTGGTATCTCAATTATAAAGATTATTTGTCTATCTTGATAGTAACTTTTTACTGTCACAATTTTTTCATACAATTGAATCGTATCAGAACTAACTTCGTAAGGTAATTTAAGCTTTTGTTGTGAATTTGAGATTTCGGTTAATTCGTAAAGTAAGTCTTCCGTTTACAATATGGAAGGGTGGAATGTTTTAAGTTTTGAAAATGTTACGGCATTCACTATAGTTCCTAATATGTCATTAATAGCATTTATTGCGGATATCATTTGAACAATAAGCATTTGAAATACTAGTGCGTCCTCGAGCTTATCTACTTGTAATTGCATCTGTTCCATACATGATGTTACGTACTGAAATTGTTGGTCTAATTCAACCTGATTGATAATAATTTTATTTGTAGCCTCTTCAAATTTCTGCATAGCGCTTTGAGCGATGCTGATTTGTTCTTCAACTAATGTTTTCATTTTACTTTGGGAATTTGTAAGTTGTTCAATTGCGTTGTCATACCTTCTTGCATCTTCTTGGTCTAAATTACCGGTAATTGCTTTGAAAACTGATCCTAAACCGTTTATGAGTCCTCGTTTAATTCTTTTATTATCTGAAGGAATTAATTGAGTTAGCTTTTTGCTAGTTTCCGTTACTTGATATTCTAATAGGTGCTGATAATTATTTATTTCTTTTCTGTAAGTTGGCCCATGTTGCGTTTCATTCATAATATTTTCTACTCTAAGAGTTTGTGCATATAGATAATTGAAACTATTCTCTGATGGTTCTAAATCTACTATCTTAATTAAAGTCCAATAATCAATAGTGTTTTGGACATTACCTAATTTTATAGGTAGTTGTCCCGGATTTTCGGTTATTTTGGAGAATTCGATTTCTTGTCCGTAGGTTTGTTCTGTTGTAAGGATGGCGAGCCATCTGGAACAAGAACAGGTCGTTTCAGATTTCTTAAATGTATTTTTCGGGTTTTAGCTTCTTTTGAACAAGTAGCTACATTTTTATCATTTATATTAATCACGTCAAAAGGACCTTCGTACCTTTGAGTAGTTTTATCTCGGCGATCTAATTTAGAATAAACTTGATCTACATTAATAAACTGCGATTCATTCGTATTAGCATTACGTTTAGTTTGGATTCTAATTTTTTTTGTTCAATTTCCTCTTTGACTTTGTCATAAGTTAATGCTATCTTTTTTCTGTGAGATTGAATTTACTCTTGTAATAATTTCTTTTGATCGTCTAAGTCATAAATGTCTTTGTTTTGTGCATGTCCGATTGTAAGTTCCATTGGTGTATAACCTGTCGATGAGTGTATCGTATTATTATATGCTATGAGAGCATAACTTATTAGCTGCTTAATAGGATCTTTATTCTTTTCTTGTCGCATTAATCTGATATGTTCAATAATAGTACAATGGAATCTCTCAACTATTCCATTCGAAGGTGGATTTCGAGGGGTAATGAAGTGGATGTTTATTTTATGTAACTCTAGTAATTGTTGAACTGTTTCGGAATTAAATTCAGATCCGTTATCCATTACTATGGTTTCAGGTACGCCATAATAGGTAAAGTAAGTAATAAATGAATTAACTGTCTCGATAGAATTTTTTGAAGTTATAGGAATTGCTTGTCCTAGCTTTGAAAATGCATCTACTAAAGTAACATAGTTTTGTCCTCCGATAGTGAATGTATCAGCATGTATAATTTGGAAAGGTTTGTTTGGCGTCTCCGTTAACATTATAGGGATTTTTGAAGGATTCCTGTCATATTTTGCCTTTTGGCATTTTTCGCATTTATTTATAAAGGTGGCTATTTTAATTCTCATATCAGGAAAGTAATATTTGTTCGTAATTTGTTTGAGAGTTTCAGTGATACCTCGGTGATTGGTTTTACCAGTATGATAGTTGCTTATAACATTTGTTATTTCTTCGTCATCTATAAGTGGTATCTTATGCTTCTTAAAACTGATAATTTTAGGTGCATTATTATTAAATAATCTTATGTATATAGAACTAAAATCTTTATACATTTTCTCTTGATCAAAATCACAATAATAAGTTTTATTAGCTGCAGTATAATTTTTTAAGAATTTTATAATTTCGTCCTCATTATTATTCCTTGAAATCTGTATAAAGTATTTATTGTTTTTACCTACTTTGACATGTTTCACGTCTCTAGGATTCATTGAAACTGTTGTTATGAAATATTGGTTTGGTTTTGCTTCAATTGCATCTTCCGAAATTGGGATACCATTTTTTGGTTCGATATTTATATTTGAATGAGAACTATCGGAAATGGTGTCTAACATTGGGATTTCAGATAATGATATAGGTAGACTTGTATCATCAATTACAAAATCGAGTTGTTCTAGAATTCTGTCTAATGTACCGGGTGAAAGTGTTGCTATCTCTGATAATAGGTTTTCATCTTCATCGAGATTTGGCATAATTGAGTCTTTGTCATTGTCATTCGGGTTAGATTTAGTCATAGCATTTATTAATATTCGTGAAAGAGAATCAGCGTTTGTGTTATAACGACCCTTCTTATATATTATCTCATAATTGAATTCTTCTAATTTCAGTCGCCATCGCACAAGCTTGGAATTGGGCTCTCTCAATTTCATCAACCACACAAGTGGGCGGTGATCGGTATATACATAGAACTTACGGCCAAATAGATAGGTGCGAAAATATTTCGTTGCCCAAACTATTGCTAGGAGTTCTTTTTCAATAGTTGAATAACGTTGTTCCGTTTCATTGAGGGTTCTCGATGCATAGCACACAGGTTTATCGCTGCCTATATTTCCTTGGGAAAGCACAGCACCTAATGCTACATTTGACGCATCCGTCGTTAGAATAAACGGTTGGTCAAAGTTCAGGTATTGCAAAATTGGATAGTTCGTCAAAATCTGTTTACATTTTTCAAACGCATCGATGAACTCTGGAGTCTGTTCGATTTTCGCGTTTTTCTTTAGGCATCTTGTCATGGGTTTTGTGAGTTTAGCGAAGTCCTTTATGAACTTTCGGTAGTATCCGACTAAACCAAGAAAGCCTTTAATTTTCTTTGTGGTTTTAGGTAGTGGATATTGTACTACAGCCTTAATTTTTTCTGGATTTGGTTGAACTCCATCCGATGTTATGACGTGTCCAAGATAAGCGACTTCTTTGCTGAGGAACTCGCTTTTATCTAATTGTATCTTTAGATTTGCGTTCCGTAGTCGATCAAATACTTCTTTCAAACGTGTCAAATGTTCCTGTAACGAAGTTGAGAATATTATTATGTCATCTAAATAGTCAAAACACTTCTCATTTTGGATTCCTCTGAGGATGTTATCCATAATGCGTTGAAACGTCGCTGGTGCATTACGTAGCCCAAATGGCATACGTTTGAACTCGTAATGGCCATTTTCCGTGCTAAACGCTGTTTTTTCGATGTCTTCCGGTGCCATTTCTACCTGGTGGTAGCCAGAGGCAAGATCCAAAGTAGTGAAATACTGACTTTCGCCAAGTTTGTCCAGTATATCTGTGATATTTGGAAGTGGGTATTTATCTTCCACGAGTTTTTCATTAATTTTCCGATAGTAAATGGCCATGCGCCATTTCTTTTTACCGCTGGAGTCTGTCTTCTTTGGCACTATCAATACAGGGCAACTCCATGGTGAGCATGAAGGTTGTATGATGTCTTGTTTAAGTAACGTATCGATTTGATTACGTACTTCTGCTTGATGGACGTGAGGTAGCCTGTATGATTTTACAAATATGGGGTTTTCGTCAGTTAAGCGTAATTTGTGTTTTACTTTGTTGGTAAAAGATAAAGGTATTTTTTCACAATAGAATATATCTTTATATTCTTCGCAAAGTTCTTGTATTGCTTGTTTTTACTCGGCATTCATATGATCTAAACGTAAAGAGTTAAGATTTTCGGTTTGAATATTCTCGATTTCCGATGGATATTCAATATCCATTGGTTCTTCAAAATTGTCAGCATATTCCGTATGATTACAAGAAATTTCATTGTATTCGTCAATTTCTAAAGGTTCGCGTATTATTATTTCAACAGGATTACTATTAGAATTTGTTACCGTAGTTGTCGCAAATTTATTATCTATTTTAACTAAAGAGGTAGGTACTTCTACTCCTGGTCGGAATGTAATTGTATTCAATACTCCGTATTTGTTGTTTGTATTGACTGGAATTTTTATGACTCTTTCTGTACGAGGTTCGATAGTTATTTTATAATTTTGAATAGGAGTATGTTTCGAAGATTTGGTGTTATTTTCGGATTCTGATTCTTTTATAATATGAATTGGAATTTTTGTTCTTTCTGTTATCAACAAATTATTGTCGAAATCGAGTGTTGCTTTTAATTTTTTTAGTAGATCTAATCCAATGAGTCCATGATATTGCGAGTTTACATCAAATACGTAAAACTTGTGTTTTAAATCGCCAGTATTAAATATTTTCGGTAAAGGAATATTTACTGTTGTATCATGATTACTAACTTGATGTACCGACTGTATTTTAAAGAGTTCTTGTCTTTTATAATTACTATAAAATTTTTCTACAACGTTATTATTTATTAGAGACTTCATAGATCCGGTGTCTATCATAAGTTTAAGATTAACATTTGGAATAATTATGAACGGTAAGCGGGGATTATTATCGTTATTTAAATGTATCAAGGTTGATCGGGTAGGTTGAGGTCTAATTGAAAATTTTCCGATTCGACTTCGAAACTATGTTCGTCAGTGTCATAAAATTGAGAGTCTTCTGATTGTATTTGAGTTTCTTGCGAATATTCTTCGAAATATGGTGTCATGTATGTCTCGTTTTCGTCTTCAACTTCCTGATGATAAAGTTCTTCCGAAATCCATTTTGTTTGTGGACGTACGGTATTTGTTATATGTGTCATATTACGGGTTGACGTTTGCATAGGAGTTGGTTTATAATCTGGTCTAAAATTATTATTCGATTGGTGAAAGTTTCGAACTGTTCTATTAGGTCCATTATTGAAATTATTTTGTCATGCGTACATTTTACCTGTAGGGGTTTGAGGGGCTACTCTGTTGAAATTTTGTTGTTGATTATCTGAGTTGAATCGATTTGTAGGTACGTAATTGAACGATCGGGATTGTGGCATATTGCTTGCTTGGTTATTAGCAAAATGGGGTACAAAATTATTGAATTGTCTAGGTGGTGCAATTGGTTGTTTTGCTCTATCAAAGTTATTGCAATTTTTATTAAATGGAACATTAGTTGAAGGTTTATAATGTTTGTCTGCATAAGAGAAGTTCTCTTCTTCAATGACCATGCTCATAGCGTGTTCTAAGTTTATGGGTTTTTGTAACCGCACTGCGAGACCTAATTGTCCTGATAATCCATGTAGGAAAGTTTGTAAGGCTAGATTATCGTAAATTTCATTTTTGACATTTCTGATATTTTCATCAGGGATAGTCAAACGCAATTTAGTTTGTAGCAAGCTTCGAACATCTTGCACTCGCATTCCAAATTGATTGGGTTGTTCACGAGGCTCTGGTTTTAAACACGTTAAGTCGCGTACTAAACAGTCCTCATTACGCTGGTCCGCAAAGTATTGCAAAAGTAATTTTTCTATATTTGGCCAGTTTGTTGCGTCTTCACGACTGCCAACTAATATTTCAGCTCTTCCTTCAAGTTTACCTATGATTACCCTAAGTAACCATTTATTACGTGGATTCGCAGCATTATTGCGATCTATAAAGGTTGTTAATAAATTTTCACATGCAGATATGAATATTGCAAGAGTGGTTTTATCACCATCGTAACTAGGGATAGCATTTAGATGATAATTTTGTAAATCAGTCATTATTAGTGATTGATTGATATTTTTGATAAATTCATGGGATTTATTAATTATAGGATGAATTTGAATGAATAGGATTCAATGAGAAATTTACTCACATTAGTAGAGTTGTTTTCATCTTGTTTTTGCTTTCTTTCTTAACTATAGAAGCTTCGACGATGTGGTTCTCACTTCTACGGCTTCGGCGATGTGGTCCTAGGCCCTGGTGACAATTTTCGTTTGTCCTGATGCTACTACGTGTTCACTAAATGATGTATGGATGATCGCACGTACTAGTCTCTTTGTTTCCGAACTTGTAAGCAAATTATTGAAATAAACCGATTTCACTGTCGTTTTCGCAAAAGTTCCAGAAATGCACAGAAAAACCGTCTTACAATCCTACCGACTGCGCCAGTTATATGTCGTTGTATAACGAAAAGCTTTTTAAAAACTTTATTTGAATTAATACAAAATTATTAATGTGTGAAACTAAAACATCTACACAAGGCGAAGTAGAGAAATAGAATGAATTATTATATTAAAGTACATTATGTGTTGGCATATAAAAGTAATGTCAGCAATGATAAAGTCTATCGTATTACGGAGAATCATCACTTGTAGGCGATGTAACACGCGCTTATTGTATCATCATGAACGATCGTATCATGGAGTATTCCCCGATTACCGGATTAGTTCGGAGTTTAGTGTGAAGAACCATGTGATGAACTGCGTGAATCATTTGTATGTTCATTTTAGATTCAAATGTTATACTGCCAAAATGAATATGTATTATTTCAAATAAACGTTATTATTATTATTTTTATATTTTATTTCTCAAACAGATGATGGTGATGTAAACATCCATTACTATCACTTTCTATAGAAAGTTCGGTAAAGGTCAACAAGCGATATGGATTATCATACTCGAACTAATTGTGTGACACAAAATGCAAATCACATTCTTTCGACTTGGAATTATTATGAGCAAGGCTGAGCTCACCTTTACCTATAATCAAGGTGAAACAGGTGACATTAGGCTAGACACACCTTTCACTATATCTACTACATTAAAGACGATTGTTATCATGTCCTCCATAGCTCAGCGGTTAAGGAGCCGATTTTGGAATTTATTTCCCGGGTCCGAATCTGGTGTAGGACAAAATTCATTTTCCAGTAGAGTTGACTCAGATTATATATACTATATTAAAATCACTCATTCTCAACTTCTTCATAGCTGAGCGGTTAAGGCTTTGACTTTGGAATTTATTTCTCGGGTTCGAATCTGGTGTAGGACAAAATTCATTTCAGTAGAAGTGACTCAGGTTATATACTACATTTAAATTGATTAATTCAAGTCCTCCATAGCTGGGCGGTTGAGCCACCTAACTTTGGAATTAATTTCTCGAGTTCGAATCCGGTGTAGGATAAAAAAATATTATTTCAGTAGAATGCGAGTACACAGATGACTAGTTCACAGACTGCAGATTGGAAAAAACATAGATTTGCCAGACCATAGTTGGGGGAATCATAGATTACCTGTCCATCGATTAATGAACCATAGAGCATAGTTGGGATTACCAGACCATAGACCATTGATTGGTGTACATTATATTTCTATGACTGCGCATGCGCGATTGTGAATGACCTTGGAATGGACCGTTTTCTGCAAAATGAACCTTAGATTTCCTTATAAAGATTTACATGCAAAAAAGGTCGATTTTGGTCCCGAACTCTCATAGCATATCTACTTACATTTTTTCCAGAAAGATATGGTTCATCACTATAACGAATTTCTTTACACCTTAGTGAAGGTGGAAAAATATAATCCAAAAATTTTCGGAATACAACGTCCAATTCTGACCTCATTCGATCGATTGAAAGAAATATTGAATGAGATTCTATCACGACAAACCAACCCAATTGAAGCCCTGACAGCTGAAAATAATGATGATGAATACTGGAAGAAACGAGCGTTCAAAAAGACTGAGAGGAACATATCGATCTTAGGAGAGGTCAATCGTTTTTAGAAGAGGTCTCTTACTGGCTTAACCATGGTGTTCTGCTGTATTGACTAGAAGGAATCATGACCCTTAAATATATTTTGAAGAGAAACGTTATATAATTAATGTATCGCGAAGATTTTGCGAAAATAATGTTTTGAATGAACGTAGCATATTCCATATTCTAGCTATATTCCATATAAAAAATACGCTCAGATACTCTTTGATATTTAATAACTTTTCTTCATAGGACATTATTAAATTCATATTATAATAACTGATTGTAAGGGCTGATAGTGTAGCCCTATGATGTCTGGACAAAGGTTCCTTCTTTGGCTTGCAAGGAACGCCATGTCTCATCAGTTAGGAGGTTCGGTGCTGCGTTATGGTCGAGGTATCATATGGAAGGTGAACATAGGGGCAGATGGTTGGAATCACAACACTGGTTACGAAATGTGATGTATCGGTTTATTATCCACTACATGGTACTAACATTTTGACTGACTTAACACTCAGTACTGCTTATGATTATAACTTGTAATTAGTAACTTGTAACTAACTATACTAACTCAACTTACTGAAATCAAATATCTATTCCTTGAATACCTGATCCTCTCCTAATAGTTTGGCGAAGGTTGACATACGTGCCGGCATTGACATTCATGTTATGCACACACGGTCACAACCTTTTCGACACTAATTTAGGATGGATCTCTTTGGGATATGACACCTCCATCGCAAGGTAAAGAAAAATGTGAACTCATAGTTTACTTTTTTTTTCAATATTTGATTTTCCTTCACAATTCCTATTTGATACAATATATCACTCACAAAATTTCGTTCCTAATTGATGGTCACACATATTATTATTATGCTATGGGATTTGCGCATACTCTCTAGTTTTAAGGCTTCTTGCCTGAAATGATGTGAATGTATCATAATATTGTTTTCCATTTATGTTCAAAATGTACTTGTTCTATATCAAGTTACCTGATTTTTGCAATTTACTTATTCACTTATATTTATATAGAAACATGTTATCCGTGTACCATCTTTGTGTCTTTCTTCCCTAAATTCTTGCGCTCACCATCTGGCTCTTACGGCCTTCCATCTTCTCAAATCTTCAATCTCATTTAACGCTAACATATCTCTCCCGATAGTAAGGAATATACTTTGTAGATCTGCCTTCTGCTGTTTCTGTCATCCTTACTGCTGTGAGACTTCTCCACATTTTACCTAAGCCATATGTGGATCAACGCTCCAATCGTACGTCAAAAATCATCTAAAATATCTTATAATTCATATTGCTGCTGTCGAACTTTTCTACAATGTACTAAGTTATATGCGGACCAAAGCTGCAGACTAACGTATGTCACAATTCATCTTTATTTCACCTCTATTATTTCTTCTGCTTATACTGCGCCTACATTAATCTTCTCACTTCTTCTTTGATTTCTCTATGACACATATTCAACTGATTTTGCTTAGTAGCATATTTCAATTGTCCCGTAACGTCCTGGGTGATCATTCCTATAGTCACTGGATTTTTATTGAAATATCAAATGAAACATTTGCTGGCAATTTATTTGCTGATTTAATTGGTACTATGTTCGCTTTAATATGAATGAAATATATTTTGTTGCAATTTTTATATTATTGTCATGATTGACTGAGGTATTTTGTTGTATGCAAATCGCATTTCGAAATAGTATCTGACCATCATGCTAATCCTATATCAATTCAATTTAACATTGTTCCTTGTCATCTTATTTATTACAATAATAATTGCAAACAAAAGAACTTTTTGAACCTCGTCAGATATCCAAACATGTATCAAAAGTATGATTAATCGTTATTTCCTTCTACTTATGAATATTTAAAAAAAATTCTGCATACTCTATGCATTATATACTTCGTAATAATAACTGATTCCGATCCTGAGATAACCAAATGTTAATCACATTATTGTTGGTCTCACATTCACCAATTCTCAATGGTTTTCTGGAATAATTTTCCCTGGCAATAATATACTCGTTTAAATTAATTCCATTCACTATATATCTGATTATGTATAACTACTGTCTCAGTTTTCAA
The DNA here is from genome assembly GCA_958510875.1 of Endomychus coccineus. Taxonomy (NCBI): domain Eukaryota; kingdom Metazoa; phylum Arthropoda; class Insecta; order Coleoptera; family Endomychidae; genus Endomychus; species Endomychus coccineus. The sequence continues at coordinate 93,377,021 of OY294068.1, forward strand.
TTATTTGATAATTAATTAATGTTATTCTTAGTAATATTTCAATATATCAATATCTTATTCTTTTAAATGTACTTACATTCTGATTAATTCTAGTCAATTTTTTTTTAAATTGATAATACTCATATACGTATATACTTACGTAGTTATTCGCTAATTATTTCAGTTGATAACTCAGTTCCAATTAAATTTGAACTATTGAAAGTTACATATTACTAAATGTATTATTCAATACTACTATATTGATAATTCAATAAATTGATTTGCGTGCTGTTTTGCTCTGCATTATTACTATACACTAGGGAGAAATAGTACATATTACATACTCAAAGTAAATAATGAACATATATGTTGTTTCTGTGGAAATTTGGCTGTCCGAGCTTAGTCACTCCATTTGGTCTCTCGTATCCCATATTGCAGCACATAGTCAATATGAAATTTATGTTTGACTTACTTTTCATTGTTTGATTTCTTCCAAATCCATATTCATTCTCAATTTCATTCACGTTTTCTATTTTTTCTATATAATTCTCCATACGATATGTCTTCCTTAAAGAAGGGACTGGTCAGGATCGCTATATAATAACTGGCTGGTAGTGTCGCCCTGTAATGTCTGGACAAGGGTTCCTTCTTTGGCTTGCAATGAACGCCATGTCTCATCAGTTAGCTGGTTCGGTGCTGCGTTACGGTTGACGTATCATATGGAAGGTGAACATAGGTGCAGATGGTTGGAATCACAACACTGGTTACGGAATGTGATGTATCGGTTTATTATCCACTACATGGTACTAATATTTTGACTGACTAATCACTCAGTACTACTTATAATTATAACTTGTAATTAGTAACTTGTAACTAACTATACTAACTCAACTCACTGAACTTAAATATCTATTCCTTAAATATCTGATCCTCTCCTAATAGTTCGGCGAAAGTTGACCTACGTTCCGGCATTGACATTCATGTTATGCAAACACGATCACAACCTTGTCGAGGCTAATTTAGAATGGATCTTTTTGGGATATGACACCTCCATCGCAAAGTAAAAAAAATGTGAACTGATGGTTCACTTTTTTTTTCAATATTCGATTTTCCTCTACAATTCCTGTTTGATACAATATATCACCCACAAAATGTTGTTCCTAATTAATGTTCACACATATTATTATGCTATGGGTATGGCGCATACTCACTGGTTTTAGGGCTTCTTGCCTGAAATGATGTGAATGTATCATAATATTGTTTTCCATTTATGTTCAAAATGTACTTGTTCTATATTAAGTTACCTGATTTTTGCAATTCACTTATTTACTTATATTTATATAGAAACATGTTATATGTGTACCATCCTTATGTATTTCTTCCCTAATTTCTTGCGCTCACCATCTGGCTCTTACGGCCTTCCATCTTTCTAAATCTTCAATCTTATCTAACGCTAACATATCTCTCCCGATAGTAAGGAATATACTTCGTAGATCTGCCTTTTGCAGTTTCTGTCATCCTTACTGCTGTGAGACTTCTCCACATTGTTCCTAAGCCATAATGTGGATCAACGCTCCAATCTTACGTCAACAATTATTTAAAATTTCTAATAACTCATATTACTGCTGTAAAACTTTTTTACAATGTACCTAAGTTATATGCGGACCAAAGCTGCAGACTAAAGTATGTCAATTCATCTTTATTTCACCTTTATTATTTCTTCTGTTTATACTGAGCCTACATTAATCTTCTTACTTTTTCTTTAATTTTTCTAAGCCATATTTTCAAAAGATTTTGCTCAGTAGCATATTTCAATTGTCCCGTGACGTCCTATGAGTGATCATTACTATAGTCACTGGATTGTTATTGAAATATCGAATGAAATATTTGCTGGCAATTACTTCGCTGATTTAATTGGTACTATCTTCACTACAATATGAATGAAATATGTTTTGGGGCAATTTTTATATCACTGTTATGATTGACTGAGGTATTTTGTTGTACGCATAATGCATTTCCAAATAATATGTGACCATCATGCTAATCCCATATCAATTCAATTTAAAATTGTCTCCCGTCATCTTATCTATTACAATAATAATTGCAAACAAAAGAACTTTTTGAACCTCGTCAGATATCCAAACATGTATTAAAAGTATGATTAATTTTTATTGCCTTCTACTTATGAATATCTAAAAAAATGTCTGCATACTCTATGCTTCATATACTTCGTAATAATGACAAGTTTCCATCCTGAGATAACCAAATGTTAACCACATTATTGTTGGTCTTACATTTACCAATTCTCAATGGTTTTCTGGAATAATTTTCCCTGGCAATAATATACTTGTTCATATTAATTTCATTCATCTGATTATGTATAACTACTGTCTCAGTTTCTGATTATTTGATAATTAATTAATGTTATTCTTAGTAATATTTCAATATATCAATATCTAATCCTCTTAAATGTAGTTACATTCTGTTTGAATTCAATCAATTTTTTTCTGAATTGATGAAATTTGTATACGGTTATACTTATATCTCCAATAACGTAGTTATTTGCTGATTATTTCAGTTGATAACTCAATCACAATTCAATTCGAACTATTATAAGTTATGTGTTACCAAACGTTTTATTCAATACTACTAAATTGATAAATCAATAAATTGATTTGCATGCTGTTTTGGTCTGCATTATAACTATACACTAGGAAGAAATAGTACATAATACATAATTGAAGTAAGTAATGAACATATATGTAGTTTCTGTGGGAATTTGGCTGTCCGGGCTTAGTCACTCCATTTGGTCTCACGTATCCCATATTGCAGCACATAGTCCACATGAATTTTATATTTGACTTACTTGTCATTGTTTGCCTTTTTCCGAATCCGTCCGTATTCACTTTTAATTCCAATTGCGTTTTCCCTTTTTTCCATATAATTCTCCATATTGTTATAATCTGGGGGATTATTATCTTTCACGATTGAATCAAAGTAGCGTAAGCAGGAGAAAACTTCCGAAAATTAAGTTACTCTAAGTAAACCAGGAATACTAGACACATGAGAGTACAACTCAAATCATTCCGTATCGTGTAGTTCCGTCCTTACGGGCATTTCAAGATCTGAAATTCTAAATTCCTGACAGGAACAGACTATATATAGACATCCTAGATTCAACAATTAGAGTTTTATTCAGATTGAAATAATGGAATTCCGGTCTGGCGACAGGGATTCGCCATCTCATACCTTTTACAAGTCGTACGTGATGTTTGAGGATTAGGGCATTCAAAGTACAAATCTGTAGAATTGCACTTATTCACAGGCAGCAGCTAGAACCGCTGATTAAGCAGCGTCGGAAGAATCATTTTTTGTGGTCACTCACTGCCCCTCGATGTGGAAAACAGGCAACTCTAAATACAGATTTGTGTGTTAGGGCAAAGTACAACGTGGTACAACAAACTTCATTGGTCTGTTTGAATTTTATTTTAGCCTGGTAGGGAATGCAATTTCGGGGGGGATCCGAATTATAAAAATGAAAACTCTTAGGAAAAAGGGCAGTTCCTGTTTCGTATCTTGCTGGGTGAGCTCACTTTCTTGTACATATAGCTCCGTCTCTCTCAAAGCCAGATTCATTAATTCTTTCAATTGATATTTTCAACTTAGTCGTTTGATTGTTTTTTTTTTGTATTACAAGTTACAAGATTTCTATTCTTGCAACTATATTTTCCTTTTGTTTATTACTCAAAGTAAATTAATTCATTCGAATCAATTTTTATCATTCTTAAAGTTTACTTTCATTCACCTTGAATCATTCCAAGTATCCGTTTCAAGAGAACTTACATTTTACTTTAATATCATTTGCTATTTAGTGAATATTGTTTGGTAACTAGAATCTAAAATAACCTGTAAAAGAAATTGTGGAGAACGTCATTGGTAACTTGATGATATAAATCTAAAGTAATTTGATATTTTGGAGAATTTATTTCCTTCAACGATTAGACAATTTGATCTGGGTGCGAGAGAGAACTAGCTACGGGGTGTAATTTATAACTTAACAAAAGACGCCGCGTAATACATTTTGTGGAGGCCGTGCGTGAAGTGTAAACTCAGGTTTTACTGGTTTACTTTGTGGATTAAGGATTGATTACTGAAACAGGGTAAGTCTATAGAACAAGCTAATTAGTATGAATTCAAGCCAAAAATTCTGAGGTCAGCACCCCTCCCTTTCTCGTTTTTGTGTTGGTTTATAGAGGACCGTAACCATTAATAGAGTATTTTGATTTATCAGAAGCGTATTGATCCATCGACCGAATTTCTCATATTTTGTAGTGCATATAGGTGACCTACTTAGATAGGTATAATTGAAATCAGGGTTATTGTAGGTGTAGAGTCAAATACCTAATTATTCGGGGGACTATTGGGAAGGATCATTATTTAAAAGTTGCAATAAGGGTATTTTATTTATAATTTGAAGGGTTCTTGAAACCTCTATTGAGACCCTGATCTTTAAGGACAGGGAGAGTTATCCATAAGCAGCGAATTTAAGAGAAAGTGTTTGAGTTCATCTTGAAAACTAGAATTTCATTATATTGTTTAATTTGTTGAATCAAATTACTAGATCTACATATACATAGCGAACCAGGTAGTTGTGAATAAGGCAACAGGGCTAGTTATTTAGAGAATCACCCTTCCGGAACCTCAAGTTTACTACCAGTGGCCCCTCTGGGTTACTTCACAACCTATAGTTACTTATCCCTCAGATCGGTATATTCAAAATAAGGTTAGCCCCCAAAGAAACAACTCCCTGGCGTCGTTACATCAGGCAAATCAATAATTCACTGATTGATCATACTTGATAAAATTTTATAAATTTATTATATATCATTTTTACAAACCATTCAGATAACTAGCATTAAATTAATTTCGTATGATTCAAATTTTGTTTTGTTTCTTGTTGGTCATCTGTCATATTTTTCACTGTATGTTTATATGTATTATTATTGTTGTTGTATACGATTAACTTTTTCACCAATATAGACCTTATTCTGTTTGCATTGTTCTTCATTGATACACCATCCCTTAAATAACGTTAAAGTGGAATAGAATAATCCTGTCGTGATTGTCATTCTGAACATCTTCAGCAACGTGAAGCTGTCATACTAGCATAGTATATACTTCGGCCAGGAAAGGCCCGCTACTAAACAATTTATACCAAGTGCTACTGGAGAGGAACTCCTTCGAGTTTAGTTTCGTTCCCTGAACCATTCTCTAAAACATCTCAAAAGGGAACTGGTGGCAGCTGAATTCAATCCATTCTACCAACGACAGGGCACTCCTCGTAGTGTAACCCTGTAAATCACACTCTCCGCAACCCTCGAGTTTCATAAAAGGGTAGCTATCCTAGCATAGTTACAATAAGGTTTCTACTCTCCGTAGCAACATATGATCCCATGAGGCTTTGACCTTAGGGAACAATATACAAACATAACCTAGTAATTTCTTGAGCAGGATTTGGTATGCCTGGCTTGTGTGTAATAACATCATAAATAAGTTCATTATATTGCTCCCAAATTACCAGCTCAGATTATTACATTTGGTGTCGCAGCGGTGATATCTTAGGTTTTTTTAAGCCTAAATAGCAAGTAGTGACAGTTTCGGAAGTAACAAAACATTTCATTGTTTTGTTTTAAAGTGAGGTTATAACGCAAGGGAAATAATAGTGCGTATGGTGTTGAGAACATAGAACAGTAAGGTTAATAATTGGGTAGTAGTTCAATAACCCCAGTAAATAGTAGGTCAGATCATTTAAAGCATATATACACTGAGCGACGGTGAAATCAGGCATAGCAATTGAGAGTTCGGAAATTATTTATTTCCAATTAGGAAGTTTTTGGTTATCGTCAATAGCAACAAGGTGAAAACAACCTTTCATTTAGGGAACCGGATAAGGTTTCCGTATACCTTTTTTGAGAACGGATTCTCATCGAAAAGGGGTGTAACCAATTGACCATCAGAATAAATAGTAGGTGCTTTAATTTTAATAGCTTGAATCAAGTGCTACAGCATTGTAGGAGCTTGCAGACTAGGGCCAAGAGAAAGTGTATTATTTTTGTGTAACTAAGTCAAGGAACGGCGAACCAGCAAAGGGAAGGAGCCGGGTGAATTGAATCAAAAGGTGTCTCTCGTGTATAGGCACTAATTACGTGCTCGAGAAGAAAAATTTTGATTCTGGGACTTCTGCGTTTTGATTTTACATTTTATTTTTTTTTTTATTTTTTTATTTTTTTGTTCTACAAATTTGTTTTGTATTGCAGGGTCAACCTAAACATATTAAAAAAAATTTTATAGTAACAATTTGAGTCAAATTTTTTTTTTCTTTCTAACTCTCAACGCAGATTAAATTCACCAGTTGTATTTCATCTTTGCATTTCTTTTAAATTCAATCAAAGGAAGAAACCGAAAGCTAACGAGAGGTCAAATTGTTCTTTTTTTGGTGTTTTCGTATTCCAAGCATAGGCCGATTTGGATAATTTGGAATATGACGACTTCCGAGACAAACTGATATAGCAAAAGGTTGTCATTTATAGTAGATTTTGAAATTTTATGTTTATATGTTTATGTTTTATTACTGCTTTCGAACTGGAACTGTTTTTTTTAATTCAAACTGTACCCATCATTTTCAATTCAAAACCCATGTTCAGGGTGAGGACGAGTGAGCGTTCGGCTGAGGTATTGATGGAGTTATGGGCACAGTAGACACGAGAGACGTGTATGTGCATGGATTTGTGAGTACACTGTGTTAGTGAGGTATTCGGAATTGTTATCCCAGTGTACGGATTTAGAGTGGATAATCCCTGGGATGGAAGGGATACTCTATGGAACGCCCCAGATTTGGAAGGTCGATGACCTGGAAGAGCAAGCACCCCGATGATAGTCCAGGCTTGATCTCTCCTCGCATGGTATTCGCAAGTTGGCCCGGAGGGAAGAAATTTGTGTAACGCCATCCATCTAGGGGGTAGTTCGTGGGAACCGGCCGCAGCAGCGCGAAACAGAGGTTAGAGCCGTTATAACGCCCCAAGCTCTCCCCTGCTTAGATAATTGATGAAGTCACATGGGGTCCCTTTAAATTGAAAATACAGGATTCAAGTAGATTCAGGTCTGGCGGTTTAGCGCGCCATGAGTTTAAAAGAGGTCAATGAGCTCATAGGCTGATGAAATTAAGAGGACGTGTGCCGCTATTATTTTTTTTGGCTTTTGTTTTATCAGAATCTAAAATAAAGCAGTAATTCATGATTCAATGTTGGAAAGGTCAGTGCCAGTAAGTAAGGTTCAACGTATTTGAACGGACTTTTGTTTTTGTGTGTTGCATCAATGGATTGGCATTGTGTTCACCTACTAGAGATAATTGGGAATGAAATCATGGGATCTCGAATAATATTGAGATATTAGTAAACCTTTACTCGCCTATACAGTGGGCAACCAGTCTATGAATTTCAAATGTACGAGCTATATAAGTCTAGTTTTGTTATATCAGCTAATTAGTTGAGGGCTTACTGAATAGCAAATGTTAAGCCCACTGAATTTTACAGAAATTAATAGTAAAATATCACGCACGACATTATCTAGTAGAATTGGATGGTAGCCGAATCCATGGCTGAGAGGTAAGATTCCCCCAAAAAGGAGCGACTGGGCCAATGGGTGTATGCTGTCTCTGGTTAAAATAGTGACCGGATATCCCTATTGTCCAGGTTGGAAGGGTAGTTGAACCCGTAGTGGGAATGAGGTCACTGTATTGGACTGTCTCAAATCCTGATGAGAAGGTAACTTAGGGAGATTTAAATTCCTGTTCCGGAATGGTCCAGTACAGTGATTCCTCATTCCAGTGTGTGGATGGTGTGCGAATGTAGGTGTTAGAGGTATTCGCGCACTTCATCGAGATGCCAGGAGAAGCATCGAGGGCTAAGGACATTGGGTATGACGCGGGGCAATGTGTAGACCTTATCTGGTGATGAAGAAGCAAGGATTGGCTCCGACTGGCCGAAGCATATCGATATCGAGATGTCCCATACTTCGAACAACGCGAATCCTGGCGACAGCCGGTCGTTGTGGAAGGTCTCTACCCAGCATCTCAAAACTGGTTGTAGAGTATAATCTTCAGGGAGGTATTAGGCTGAATCGTAATATGCGTCCGTCGGAGATGTCTCATACTTCGAACAACGCGAATCTTGGCGACAGCCGGTCGTTGTGGAAGATCTCTACTCAGCATCTCAAAACCTGTTGTAGAGCATGAATCTTCAAGGAGGTATTGGGCTGAATCGTGATATGCGTCCGATGCTGTGGAGAAAGGTCCGCAATACCCGAGGTCAGTGAAGGTCATACCCAAGGGGGCTGTCAGCACAAGAAGGTCCAGTAAGGACAGAGGAAAACCGGACATTGTTAGGCCAGGGAGGCCAGAAAAGTTTCTGTTTATGGAGAAAGTCCAGGTTGGACTAAGGGGGCCAGTTGTGCCACTGGAGAAGGACGGGAAACAAGTCCGGAGTTTTGGAAGTGAGTTTTGGGTCCAGGATGGACAGGAAGGCCAGGTAGGCCAATTGTGAGTCTTGCATGTAGGAAAAGCGACGTACCACGCGCAGGTACAGGGGGTGATTGTTTGGAAAGAGCCTAAGGGATGTGGGTAGATAGGCATCCTGCATGAGCAGAAAGACGCGTAGTCGTCAGTAAGGCCTGGAGATTGGTGGGAGGAAGTGCGCGGGGCGGGTGAGAGAATACCGCCCAGAGGATGAATGAGTAGATAGATAGAGTGACGTCATAGCGGAACAAATTAGTTTATATGCAGTGCCAAGTTAGTTCTCTTTTGTGAGTCTTGGTCTTGGTTCCCTATGAACGAAGTAAAGTCAGTCAATTCGGAACTTCTGACCCTTCAGGTCACCTCGTTCCGTTTAAATTTTTTTTGTCTTGCTGAAAATAAGAGCAGCTTTCACTATAAGCTAGCAACCTCTGGAAAGGAGTAGTAATCCTTCCAGCCTCCGTGGCTGCAGCACCCTGTGAACGGGACCACTGCGCCGGAGGGTAGAGGCTCTCAATTGAGGGACAGTTGGATACTCCCCATGTATTAATGAGATAACGCAACCCTAGGGAGAGAGAAGGAAGTTGAGTAATGCCTAGGGGAATGAAAAGTAATTCATGGACCTTTAGATGATCGGGAAACGTGAAGAGATAATACACCTTTTTTGTATACTCGTACCCAATTTCATGTTATCACTGATAAGGGGATGAAGTTTGGAAGTAAAGGGGTATGTCACGATAAGGGGCATGATTCTAAAAGATTTTTCGTTTATTTAAGTTCCCCCCCCCCTTTTTCTCGGGATTTGTTCCAGAGCGCCAACGATGTATTTCGTCCTGATGATGATACTACTAACTCGAATGGTAATGGATTGATCGTGTACGACTGTGAAGGGGACTCGTTGAACACAACGATGGTTTCACTAAAGACGGTGACACTCTGCCCAAACCAAATCACAGAATACTAGGGTGAAGCGGGCAGAGTCAAAGATACGTACGCGCCTGTCTGGTGGAGGTTACAAGGACCATCTCGCATTGCGGCATGCAAAGTCACTCTTCGGTAGTAGCAAATGGATGATCAAGCTACATATTCAAACTGGGAGCGGAAGTATGTAACGAAGCACAATCGTTTCAATCCTTACAAATTCATGGCACCGTTGACACACGTCATTCAAAATGTAGCTGTTCAAATAGAATGTAATAGCCTTATGCCACCATTGTACCAAGGCGAGGGAACCCGGATCGGCCTCTCCCCACTACCACTGACGAGTCTTATACCACTGACCATTGAGATTGAAGCAGAGGACCAATTGAAGTTCCAACCGATCAAGCTGATTAGCGCAGGGGGACTATACACATCCGAGGACCTGAGGAGAAGCCAACGGAACCTGATCTTCGGTATGGGAAGAGATGCAGTCCAAACGATGATAGCGCGACGGGTTTCCGGTATGGAGTCTCTGGACCAAGGGTACAACACTCTCAAACTATTCAGCAAGGAAGATGTTACTACCAGTCTCGTCAGGTCCACCATCCGACAGTTATGGGGTTGGTACGAAAGCATAGGGATCATCATGAACGGGCTGTTGGGCCTATACTGTATATTACGATTGATGAAGTTCGTTGTTGGTGTCGGCCTAAATGGAGGGAGCCTGTACCAGCTATTCAGATGGGGTCTACATCTATTCGCATGTCTATGGAACACCCTCACCGCCTTCCTAGTCAACCGACATCACTCACATGGAAGTCCAGGGGATGCAGTTCCATCCGCTCCGTCAACCGATGTCACCGCCAGGGAACCAGAAGCAGCCGCAGATTCCACCACCACCGACTCCACCTTCGCCCATGCGATATACCCAACCCTCCACTGGACAAAACGCGAGGGAAGACGATCAGCAGCCGGTTCATTGTACGGCAGGTCCATGTCCAGTCTCCACGAGCGTCCTGGTATGTGAAACCATCGAGTGACAGTGCGGGTTAGTGCGTAAAAGTCAATCCGAAAAAGTGTTGCGACAATATGGAAACAGAAGTAGACTTTCATTGTTCAGCTCGTAAGGATTGTATTGTTGCAGTCATGTGGTAAATCCACGTGAATATGCTGAATAGAATTTAGGTTATCGGGAAGTCCAATCGGACTGATGATCATATATATGAGCGTGAAGGTGGGTCTAGTGCCCCTAGATTCCCACGCTGGTCAGAACTAAGCAGATGGATCAAAATACACATAAAATACCGATTATAGAAAGGAGCTTGGTTTCTTCAGAACCCCGCTTTCTCTATAAGGTGAGGGTGATGTAATAATCCGGGGGATTATTATTTTTCACGATTGAATCAAAGTAGTGTAAGCAGGAGAAAACTCCCAAAAATAAAGTTACTCTAAGTAAACCAGGAATACTAGACACATGAGAGTACAACTCAAATCATTCCGTAGCGTGTAGTTCCGTCCTTACGGCCATTTCAAAATCTAAAATTCTAAATTCCTGACAGGAACAGACTATACATAGATATCCTAGATTCAACAATTAGAGTTTTATTCAGATTGAAATAATGGAATTCCAGTCTGGCGACAGGGATCCGTCATTCGATACATTTTACAAGTCGTACGTGATTTTTGAGGATTAGGGCATTCAAAGAACAAATCTGTAGAATTGCACTTATTCACAGGCAACAGCTAGAACCGCTGATTGAGCAGCGTCGGAAGAATCATTTTTTGTGGTCACTCACTGCCCTCGATGTGGAAAACAGGCAACTCTAAATATAGATTTGTGTGTTAGGGCAAAGTACAACGTGGTACAACAAACTTCATTGGTCCGTTTGAATTTTATTTTAGCCTGGTAGGGAAGCCAATTTCGGGGGGGATCCGAATTATAAAAATGAAAACTCTTGGGAAAAAGGGCAGTTCCTGTGTCGTATCTTGCTGGGTGAGCTCACTTCCTTGTACATATAGCTCCGTCTCTCTCAAAGCCAGATTCATTAATTCTTTTAATTGATATTTTTAACTTAGTCATTTGTTTGTTTTTTTTTGTATTACAAGTTACAAGATTTCTATTTTTCCAACTATATTTTTCTTTTGTTTATTACTCAAAGTAAATTAATTCATTCGAATCAATTTTTATCATTCTTAAAGTTCACTTCCATTCACCTTGAATCATTCCAAGTATCAGTTTCAAGAGAACTTACATTTTACTTTAATATCATTTGCTATTTAGTGAATATTGTTTGGTAACTAGAATCTAAAATAACCTGTAAAAGGAATTGTGGAGAATGTCATTGGTAACTTGATGATAGAAATCTAAAGTAATTTGATATTTTGGAGAATTTATTTTCTTTAACGATCAGACAATTTGATCTGGGTGCGACAGAGAACTAGCTCCGGGGTGTAATTCATAACTTAACAAAAAGGCGCCGCGTAATACATTTTGTGGATACCATGCGTGAAGTGTAAACTCAGGTGTTACTGGTTTACTTTGTGGATTAAGGATTAGATACTGAGTCAGGGTAAGTCTATAGAACAGGCTATTTAGTCTGAATTCAAGCCAAAAATTCTGAGGTCAGCCCCCCCCCCCCTTTTTCTCGTTTTTGTGTTGGTTTATAGAGGACCGTAACCATTAATAGAGTATTTTGATTTATCAGAAGTGTATTGATCCATCGGCCGAATTTCTCATATTTTGTAGTGCATATAGGTGACCTACTTAAGATAGGTCTAATTGAAATCAGGGTTATTGTAGGTGTAGAGTCAAATACCTAATTATTTGGGGGACTATTGGGAAGGATCATTATTTAAAAGTTGCAATAGGGGTATTTTATTCAGAATTTGAGGGGTTCTTAAAACCCCTATTGAGACCCTGATCTTTAAGGACCAGGAGAGTTATCCATAAGCGGCGAATTTAAGAGAAAGTGTTTGAGTTCATCTTGAAAACTAGGGTTTCATTATATTGTTTAATTTGTTGAATCAAATTACTAGATCTACATATACATAGCGAACCAGGTAGTTGTGGATAAGGCAACAGGGCTAGTTATTTAGAGAATCACCCTCCCGGAACCTCACGTTTACTACCAGTGGCCCCTCTGGGTTACTTCACAACCTATAGTTTCTTATCCCTCAGATCGGTACATTCAAAATAAGGTTAGCCCCCAAAAAAACAACTGGCGTCGTTACATCAGGCAAATCAATAATTCACTGATTGATCATACTTGATAAAATTTTATAAATTCATTATATATTATTTTTACAAACCATTCAGATAACTAGCATCAAATTAATTTCGTATAATTCAAATTTTGTTTTGTTTCTTGTTGGCTATCTGTCATATTTTCCACTTTATGTTTATATGTATTATTATTGTTGTTGTATACGATTAACTTTTTCACCAATATAGACCTTATTCTGTTTGCATTGTTCTTCATTGATACACCATCCCTTAAATAACGTTAAAGTGGAATAGAATAATCCTGTCGTGATTGTCATTCTGAACATCTTCAGCAACGTGAAGCTGTCATACTAGCATAGTATATACTTCGGCCAGGAAAGGCCCGCTACTGAACAATTTATACCAAGTGCTACTGGAGGGGAACTCCTTCGAGTTTAGTTTCGTTTCCTGGACTATTCTCTAAAACATCTCAAAAGGGAACTGGTGGCAGCTAAATTCAATCCATTCTACCAACGACAGGGCACTCCTCGTAGTGTAACCCTGTAAATCACACTCTCCGCAACCCTCGAGTTGCATAAAAGGGTAGCTATCCTAGCATAGTTACAATGAGGTTTCTACTCTCCGTAGCAACATATGATCCCATGAGGCTTTGACCTGAGGGAACAGTATACAAACATAACCTAGTAATTTCTTGAGCAGGATTTGGTATGCCTGGCTTGTGTGTAATATTATCATAAATAAGTTCATTATATTGCTCTCAAATTACCAGCTCAGATTATTACAATATGATATGTCTTCCTTAAAGAAGGGACTGGTCAGGATCGCTATATAATAACTGGCTGGTAGTGTCACCGTTTAATGTCTGGACAAGGGTTCCTTATTTGGCTTGCAAGGAACGCCATGTCCCATCAGTTAGCAGTTTCGGTGCGGCGTAATGATAGAGGTATCATATGGAATGTGGACATAGGGGCAGATGGTTGGAATTACAACACTGGTTACGGAATGTGATGTATCGTTCTATTATTCACCACATGGTACTTATACTTGAACTGACTAATCAGTCCGTTCTACTGATAACTCAACTATTACTCGTAACTAGTAACTTGTAACTAGCTATGCTAACTCAACTTACTGATCTTGAATATCTATTCTCAAGGGAGAAAACTTGATTCTCTACTAATAGTTTGGCGAAGGTTGATCAACGTGCCGGCATTGACTTTCAAGTTATGCACATACGGTCACAACCTTGTCGACACGTTATTTCTAATGATATATAGAACAATAGCAAATATGTTGTTTATTTCCAATAAACATACATATGACATAAGAAAATAGAATATTGTGAGTCATCTAGTTCAGGATGAATCTCTTGGGGATATCACAATATTCTACTCATCAATTCCTTTCATTCAATTCCCATGAAGCTTTATTCAAACGTTTCTCTCCATTTGCATGCGCCACATTGAATTTTCGAAAAAAAAATTAAATTCATGTTCTCATCAAGTTCTTTCATTTGATACTCACGAATCTGTAATGGCAACAAAATTGACCGTTTTTCTATTTATATCCGCGATGTTGAATTCCTTTTCCACTGAAAATCATGAAATTCACGTTATAGTTCGAAATTAAAAACTGTTTAACGTACCTTGTTGATTTTTGGCGATACTTGCTTACTACGGCTTTGATAGTCCTTCAAGTCTACCAGATCTGAATCCGATTGACCTTTATGTTGATTCCTTGAGCGCCAAATTTTGTTAAGGTTCACTCTCCATGTGAGGGCCTCTGCTGAGGCCCTCAGCACAGAGCGAATTACTGCGCTATTTATGGATAGCCTTGTCCCAGGCTTGTCTCAGTGAAGTAAGTAGCCAGGGGTCAATAGGGCAGACTGAATAGTACTAGAATTGCGGTCTTCGATTGCAATCGTTACTTGGTTACTTCTTACTACTTAAATGCTGTTGCAGGAAGTCATGTTATACAAACACGGAACTTCCCAATAATAAGTTTAATTATAGCTCTAACATCGATAAATAATAGATTCGGTAAAAATGTAATAATAATTTATCCCGACTCGCGGGATACACAAGGAAGCTCAGAAACAATAAATGCGGAGAAAGCGGTCCAAGCAGACTATTTCCCCATTATAGCCTTGCGAATAAATAGTCATGTAATTATTATCAAAACAACTATCCATGCACTAATTATGATATAATATAATAATAATAATAATAATGTTTTATCATCTGCAAATAGTCTCACAAATAACCTACTAATTTAGAGTGTTCGCGTAGAGAGAAGATATGCCTTCTTATAAGTTTAGTTGATGTCATTGCAACTAAAAATAAACTTAACATACTGACTTGGAATGATAGCTTGTGCAAGCTTAGGTAAGCCGAGAATCAACTGCATATAATTTAGTACAATAAATTTCAGGATCAACACTGCATCCCCGAACTTAATTGTTTGAATTTCCATCTTGATTTGTAGTATCAAATATTCCATGAATAGATATACCAATTCGGTACACGGTCGCCGAGGCAATCCGAGTGCGAGCACTCCTGAGCCGAAATACTACAAGATACGATACCCGAGAGCACCGTGTATATTCTCGCGAATGAACAATGGGAACCCCTCCATTGTCAAGGGCGTAATGTGTCAAATTTCTCCATACTGGTCTTCATTTTTCTATCGAACTATGAAGTTGTGGAACTTTTTGCCTAGTGAGATCTCTCTTTATGCCTCCCCCAAATTTCACAAAAAAATCCATTATTCATTTCTTATCACAACATTTCACTCGGTTAACACGATATTCTTCGAACGTTATATGTATTCCTGTCGTGTAGTTAGAATATAAAAAAAGTACTCTATTGAGAAATTAAACTGCAAACTCTGATGAGGGTAGAACAATCTCACATGTGCGACTACAAGAACTTATGTCAATAGGACCGTGGAAGGCAACAGGGGCCACATTCCACTAACAAATTAATAGAAAAACGAATTCCATTCATTGCATTTATTCCGTGAGAATGAATGGGATGCCACCGCGATACATCTTCGGTAGGAAGTATCGTATCCAAAGAAGATCGGCTCAACAACAATCAATCAGCCATACCAAACCGATGGTGGAATGAGGTTCACTGATGAAACCAGAAGCCACAGACGGACATAAGCAGGAATATACCGCGAACGACCAGGCAAAAGTATTATTATACTTCTGGGCAAACACACTATACGGCTCCAATGCCCTGTGCCCAATTGCTTTCGATACATCGTGGTTATCACGGTTTCCACTTACTTTGTTGACTCGGTCACGTGACCGGGTTTCGACATAGATATTTTCGATACATATCATTAATATTAAAAGCCAAAGGTGGTGACATTGATGGGGCAAGATACTATCCAACCATGCTTTCCTTCGGATGAAGAATACCGCAGATCCCCTGTGCAGCACGATGTCACCGCACCTTGAGGATCTCTACCTGCACTCGGAAATAATCAGGCTCAGGCGGAATTTCAAGTTGGTGTGAGCTTGCCCCTTGGCATTGCTGATTACCCACATTAGCAGAAATACGTGGACATTAACTGAATAAATAGAATAGAATATAACAGAATGTGCCCAAACAACCTTCGAAGGAAGAACGCATAGTCACAGATTGCACAGCAGCTCTTGCTGCACAGAGCAGCATGAAAATAGAATCGAAGCTCGTGTGAGATTGCATTAACACGCTAAAAAATCTCAGCGTAGACGAAAGCAGAGTCAACATATGCCGAGTTGCTTGTAACTCTGGAATAAAGAGAAATGAAATAGCTGATGATTTTGCCAAACTGGGAGTCTTAGAACTCTAACCTTCGAGCTTGCAGTTGGCATCTCTAAGATTGACATCAATGAGACGATCCACAACTGAGTCAGATCACAACACTCGCTAACATGTAATTGGAATGCGATAGTCCTGGAAAGCACTCTCGCGAGGCGTACAACAGTAACCCTCGCTTCCTCCAATCGTTGATTGAAAGAGTTGAGAAGATACGCAACGCTCGTGCATTTCAGCGTGAACAAAAAGGTGACCGAAATCTAGATGGCGAGGAACGGTTGAGCTGACCGAGAAACTCAGTCTGCTAGCGACTGCCGTGAGGTTTAGAGCTCGCGCATATGTTACGTGCATTTTATGTTCACACGCTTATTACGCTTGACTATTGCCGTGGATTGAAAGTTACACTTCCAATCAACGCTATTATAGATTTACTGTGCCTCCATATCAGTTCTAATAATGACTTCGGCATCTAATAATAGTTAATGTTATGTTTATAGTGACAATAATATTCGATCACGTAATGGTGTAACTTTTTTCAAATTTCCGGTGAACGATATTAAAAGAACAAAAGAGTGGCAAAAGAATTGTGGAAACATTGAAACCTTCTTAATGGACATTGAGAAATTAAACTGTAAAAGGATTTTTGAGGAACAGGGCAGCATCAAAATAGAATCAAAGATCGTGTGAGATTGCATTAACATGCTAAAAAATCTCAAACACTTTTTACTGGAGTGCATTAACACTAATCGAAAACGCAAATTGTTGTGCCGTACTGCAGTGCCTATAAAATATAATACCGAAGGTAAGTCAAGTTCTTATTCTCATTCCATTTAGACAGCTTTGTCAGCGGTATGAATAACTAAAGCTGGATCTGTGAGCAGTGAGTTTTAGGACAGTCGTATTTCAAAATTATAAAATTTTCAGCTTATCCAATAAAAATAAACTAGTGGTGTGATTAATAAAATTCAGGATTGTCTTATATTTACTAATGTTATTTCATCATCTCGAATAGATTATTAATAACATTGTTGATTTATGCTAAAAAAATTGGCAATGATAGCCTCTGATATTTATTTTGTAGGATTTCAAATATACCTCTCAATGATTTGCGTAGTTAAATGGGTATGGTTCTCCGTTCCAACCAACCCCAACATTTTGGTCTGGTTCCAAAGGTACGAAAATTTATAAACTGGGTTACCTTTCATAAAGTGCTATTTGACACGTTGCAATAATCATACGCCTACTTAATTGATTGAAGAATATTATCAGATGCATGATTAAAATAAATAAAATGATTATATGTATGATAGATTATTGGAATATCGACTGTACCTTCATCTTGATTCAAAAATTCTTAACAGTTTTTTATAATTATTCTTAAAATTAATAATCTTTCTTATAGGGGAACCACATCCTTTTGTTATTCCAACAAACCTACCAACAAAACCAAGTCCCAAAACATACGCTAAAAAAATATCACGTCAAATCAGTACCACGTCCATTGCTTCTACAAACTAAGAGGATGTAATCATCGATTTTGTGAAGGATTCTCCAACTACAGGACGTACTTTTCGAAAATCCGCATCTAGCAGTACTCTCAGCAGTAAAGTGAGGGAACGTTTGTTAGCAAGGTCTTTCAAAACAGAATCATTGCTACAAAGAAAGACTGGGGCATTAACAATTGAGATAACAAAGTTGTGAAATAAATTGAAAGCTAGGTATTTGCAAACATATAGACTGAAACTAAAGCAAAAGTCTCTCACAAATAGAACAATCATGAATAATTCACTGAGATTTAAGAGTAATGCTACAAGAACGTTCGTCAATATGCAAGTTTTCCATGGCCGAAATTCGAAATGGTTATTAGCTGAGGAACAATTAGCTCTTTCCTCATATTATAAATCTCCTAGTGCATATAAACATATGGCGAAAAACCTTGAAACTATCTCTCCAATCTGTTCGAGTGATCCAAACGTGGTTAAAAGTGTTCAATTTAAAAACTGGATTGGAAACAACACTTATTAATGAACTTTCTTTGGAAGCAAAATGTATGACTGATCGTGAGAAGATGTGTGTTGTGATGTGTGATGAGATTGTTTTGAAAAAACGATCAAACTATTTCAACTTCCAGAGCAATGATCAAAATTACGGAAAGTCATATTTATCCCACAAATTTTCAAAAAATGAGAGTCTAATTAGCAACACAAATTTTTTCACATACTGTTGCTGCAACAATGATCACTGCAGACCACGGTCGTACATACATGTTTGGGAACTCGTATGTTTGACATGGGTCTCTTACGCGTCGCCAAACTCGTGGTCCCTCGCCCAGCCACTAGCTAGCGCTTGGATCGAAGTGGTAAAACGATTTTTTTCCGGAATCGCAAGCATCGTTACTGAGTATTCTGGTTTGAGAGAGGAATAGAACTGTTACTCTTGTCAAAATGTATTACTCACATTAAAAACAACTTCCCCTTTTTCGTTATACATGACGCACACATAAAAGACCTCGCTGAAACAATTTCTTTCCGGAGTATGTCCTTATCATCTAAGGTTTTTTTGGTAGTAATTCAGAAGGGAAATGTATGAAAATGATCAGTCGTATATAAAAATTTTTTCAATTAAATTAGTATTACAATCAAAATACATGTATACTAGTTTAGTATGTTGTCTTTCATTATGTTTACAATATATACATTATACACTAAAACCTCCGGTACAGTACACTCGACGGGTCCGGAAACCTCGGCTATGCTGACACTGCCAATTTTTCTCGTAACGCAATATTTACTATTCTGATTTGAGAGAAGAATAGAACTGTTGCCCTTGTCAAACTCACCTTAAAAATAACTTCATAAAAGACCTCGTTAAAACGATTTCTATCCAGAATCGCAAGCTAGTGGAGTAATCTGCCAAATGGTTGTCGAAAATCTTACGATGCTTAGCGACCCGGTGGAAGATGTTTGTTGTAGTGACAATAACAACCCCCTTAAATTTCTATTTCTCAAAGTGGGTGCAACCCCTTTTTTTTGGGCAAAAAGTTTTTTTTTTACATTTTTAAGAGTAGTTCAAATGAAAAAAATTCATATATCTAGTTGTATTGAAAATTGAGAAACCGAAGTAGAACCCTTCTATTGTCAATTTCCAAGGAACTCCCAGTCTATACTGTAACCTCCTTCGCTTGAATGGTTAATTACAAGTGGAGAGGTTGTCACTTACTGTCCTCTTATGACAGTAACTGACCTGCTCGGGTTTCTTGAGGGTCCAGGTTCCCTTTTTATATAGGTTTTAAAATTGCTGTTTCTCTTTCGTGTGAATTGCCAAATAAAACAGATATTTCTTGCTTAACTAAGTTTATTAATTATCTCTATTTACATTTACACCAGCTATGTACAATCTATTTACAAAATGTTGCTAGGAACAGGCCGTTTTAATGTGTTCGTTTTCCGTGTATAAAATAACGTGCTAATTAGATGTTTTCCTATCGTCGGGAGTCTCCACCATCTGCGTGAGATGGTAGACAAGTTTTTGTCCCTAGGTCTAGAAATGAAATGAATCGCGACAATCTAAATATTTAGTACACTGTTAACTTCGACGGAGCGTGGGTCGTGTATTCGCTCTGACCTGTATTTCAGACGTAATTTCTTACGGAACGGGGTATAACGGACTAGGTTGATTTGTCAGCTATCGGCTATGACTGACTTAATAATTTCACACGTCGGTCTCGGAGAGAATCACAACGTAGCCCCTGAAATCAATTCGCAGAAGCTGGATCGTATTCGTCCAAGCGATAAGGATTGATTTTTCCAGCGGTTTCGGCTGTGACTTTAATAACAATTCTACAAATCGGTCTCGGACAATATCCTAACTTAGTCTCTAGAAAAACAATTCGCAGAAGCTGAATCGTATTCGTCCAAGCTATCGGGATTGTTTTGTAGACTATTGAATTCATAAACAAAGTTCGAATTTGAAATCGGACTTATATACTGGAATGTTAATTCAATGACTTGAATGGATTTTAAACGGCAATTAATACTCACTCTCTATTTCTCGGATTTGCACAATAGCAACGGCTTCGGGTTGTTTAGATTACGGCAGGTCAATCTCGGTGCTGGTCTCGCAAGTCAGTCCCCTTTCGCTATGAAATGGGCTGGCTTTTATACAGATCGCGGCGTGTGACGTAACGTGAACAGGTGACCGGCTGGCGAATTCTGTTCACCAGTTTTTATACATAGATGTGCACGAAGTTTGATCTCTTAACTTGCCTATGTAATTCGATTCTACTGAGATATTCAAATTTATTTGTAAGTAATGAAGGATGCTTCATTACACACCCCCCTTCCTTTCTTAGAAAATTTTCTCCCGAAAATTTTCGAAGGTACGATACGTTTCGTACGTCGGCTTGACCTCACAGTCCCACGGTATTTTCACGCGCGCCACAAGCCGGCCGGTTGGATCATACCCCCTATAGTCATGCATTTTACGTAAACGTTTCTTAAAATATGGTTTCTTACTATCTACACTTAATCTATTTATACCGCTAACGGTGTCTCTGTCACTATATTTCAGGGGGTTATTTACACAAGGGGTTGATAGTTTCTTTGGTAGGGACGGTTGCTGCTGGGGTAGATCGGGAGTAGGCGGTGTCATATTGGGGATCGGCGAATAGTACAGCTGGAGTTCTGGACTTGACTCCGGACTGGAACCAAATAGATCGTGCAGCCTCTTTCCCAGTCGGATGGCAGCCTCGGCGTCTTTCCCGGGAGTTCTAATTTCCGGAACTGAAGTCATATTTACTCCCTCTATTTCTCGGATTTGCACAATAGCAACAGCTTCGGGTTGTTTAGATTACGGCAGGTCAATCTCGGTGCTGGTCTCGCAAGTCAGTCCCCTTTCGCTATGAAATGGGCTGGCTTTTATACAGATCGCGGCGTGTGACGTAACGTGAACAGGTGACCGGCTGGCGAATTCTGTTCACCAGTTTTTATACATAGATGTGCACGAAGTTTGATCTCTTAACTTGCCTATGTAATTCGATTCTACTGAGATATTCAAATTTATTTGTAAGTAATGAAGGATGCTTCATTACAATACTCATATATGCAAGGAATCTTGCGTAACGGCTAACTCATTTTTCAACCGATTTGGCTGAAATTTAGACTGTTGATAGGAGTTCTAGTCTCAAAACTACTCTGTGAATTTCAAGTGAAATTAAATGGTTCTCCAGAAATTCAACTTTAAGTCAATTTTTTAGTTATTTTTCAAATTAAGATATCTCATGTCACTTCCGATCGGGATCTGCTTTGCGAGAAAATGTAGGTATTCGCATATAATTTTATGCCATGGAACTCATTTTTTAATAATATTTTTTTTTTGCCCATATTGGCCATTTTGGTTAATTTGAGATGAATCGAATGACGTTCACGTGAGGAGCGCGTAGCTGGCGAGTTAGAAAAGTGCAAACTGGTAGTACCTAATACAGCTTTACGACGACTTTTCGCGTGGTTCTCGCTACATGTAGTTAGATTAGGTATCGGACCGTGCCCTACGGCCTTCTTTTTTCGATAAATGTCCATCAAATAGGAAACTTCAAATAAAATAGAAACAGGTACTCTCAGGTGTCAGTTACTTGCGTCTAACGTGCGATGTACCGAAGAGAATTTTCTAGCTACTAAAATATATCCGAAGTGGGTGAAAGCTGGCGGTCCACAGCCGAAAATACTTTATTACAACTGGCGCTGCCCGCACGGTTCACGAAACGGCCCCAACATAACAAGACCAAGGTGAAATGTATAAACTCTAACTGACGCGTAGCGGGCTTCTCGAGGGTAATGTCAAAATGATTACGTTCGTGGCTAATTACATAGGACGTCTGGCGTTCATGCAATTGTGTTTTTATACAATTTGAACCTTCTTATTTCCTATAGCTCATGTGAAAATCCCGGAGCCTGAAGCGCTATCATCTTCTGAGCCTCACAGTATTTTCATAAATTTCGCACTTTCAGGAACTTCAAATTAATTAATTTGACACAAGTTTTGGGGATATTAATACCTAGAATAGAATGGCCAATATAGGCCAGAAAAAAAATGAGTTCCATGACATGAAACTATATGCGAATACCTACATTTTCCCTAAAAGCAGATTCAGATCGGATGTAAATGACATGAGATATCTTAATTTGAAGAATAACCGAAAAATTGACTTAAAGTTGAATTTCTGGAAAACCATTCGAAATTTTGACTTGAAATTTAGAGAGTAGTTTTGAGACCATAACTCCTATTCCAGCTAAATCGGTTGAAAAATGACCGAGATAGCCGTTACGCAAGATTCCTTGCATATATGAGTATACAAGGTGTTCCATCTCAGACGAGCCACCCCGTATATTTCTTATCCCATAGTGAGTGGAAAAATCTCCCGAAACCCGTCGAATGATTTTGTTTGGGGGAAATCTTTTGACGTATATTTGAGGCTTGAACGAGCAACCCCCTAATAGGGGGCGCTTCAACCCTTCAAAATTGAATAAGGGAGAGGGGTTGAGTGATACGTCATTTGAAAGGTTTCGGAAGCTTCTTCACAACGATGTATGAAAAACGTGAATTTGATGAACCGTTTCCGCCAAAAATTAATTTTGTTGCTCGAATGCGCCACCTTGAATATTTTGGTTATTTGTACAATGTACAAGCTCATTTTTATTAAGCCTTTTTTACAAACTTGAGCAATCTTCAAAAAATCACAATCGTGAAAAAATTGGATTGTGTTGTCATGCTTACAATGAAAAAAATTTTGCCTGTTTAAATCAAATGTTCAAATTGTCCTCCATTGACTTCCATACAATAATACATTCTCTCAAACTAATAAATAAAAAAACAGCAAAACATTTCCTTATGTTGCCTTCATTTTTTGTTTTCAGAAGTTGTTTATCAGGTTTTAACGTTTCTTCGATCATTTCATGATTTTAATCAATCTGTTGAGTTACTTCTTTGCTGATTTCTTTAAAATTTCGAAAAATATGGTGTACACATTGCAAGAACGTGTTGAGCTGGTTAGCCTTTATTACCAAAATTAAAATTATGCCCGAGCGGCTGCAAGGATATTTAACGAAAACCATCCTGAACGTAGCGTTAGCCATAAGTACGTAATGGAATATCTATTACATGTAGGGGGAGGTCGGATCAACTCGAAATTTGGACTGGAAGTTCCTTGGACATTGACAATGAAAGGGTTCTACTTTGGTTTCTTAATTTCCGAAACAACCGGAGATATTGATTTTTTTTGCTATACTACCGTTAAGAATGTCAAAAAACCCCTTTTTGTCCAAAAAAAAGTGGTTGCACCCACTTTGGGGAATAGAAATTTCAGGGGGTTTTTATTGGTATCCTAACAAACTCTTTCCACCGGGTCGCTAAGCATCGTAAAATTTTCGCCAACCTTGCCTTTTTTCTCGCCAGATTAACTCCACTAAGCATCCACTTTTTTCGCATTTCCGCATCTTTAGTCACTTTAAGAACAGAAGTTTCTTGCTTCACACTTTTGTACCCCGTTTTGCATTTCGGCACAATGTACGGTTTCGTAATTAGTTTCTGGAAACGCCGGTATTCCTTGTGTTTACAACTCAAGAATGACAGTTGTCAGAGAATACTCTTCGACTACTGTGCCACTCTTTTTGGTACCACTTGACAGTCGACGCTCAGCAGACCCACTTCTCACATAGGAAACAACCTCGAAATCCCAGACCTGTATGTACGACCACGCTGCAGACAAAACGAAACAAATATTGCTCTGGAGACATGTTCCAATGTTTATGTTGCCGGCTATCTAGTAAATAACATTCTGAGAAAAACAAAATGTGAATATTGTGAAGTGAAACTGATCAAAAACAGTTGTGAAATACTTCAAGGAAATGAACTTCTTCTCTTGAATAAAGATGACTCATGTTCTGCAAATGTGAAATTTCTGAAACGACCAACGGAAGTGTGTTTTGTAACATTGTAACTTTCTTATTTTCAAGATTAAATGCTCTCTTCGATATATATAAATGCGGATCAAATGTTGCACAAAATATTGAAAACTCCATTTTAAACTTGCTAAATGTTCATCACGCTTGGTTTGCAGACAATGATAGTTCAGAATGTGTAAAACATAGAATAAACATTGTGAAGTTATTTATAAATAGGAATATTTTTCGCAACTTAAAATGGGAATCGCAACGGCTCACATCGAAAAAAACGAAAAAGTTCTTCAAGCTGCTTTCCTAAACCTAATCGGAAAGTACAAATTCTTTCTTAAAATTTTGTTTCTTTGTGCTATTGCTATTTATTTGTTTTTGTTTCTTTGTGCTATTGCTATTTATTTGTTTATCTCGTTTGAATCTTTCAAAATGTACAATCGTATTAGATTATCATATTTTTCCAATAGCACTGTTTAGATAATGAGATACAATTTTATACATTTTGTTTCTATGTGCTATATATGTATTATTTTATATGCAAATAATGCTTCGACATGTAACACCAGAATCCAAACATTTATATTCATTTGTTTATCTTGTTTGAATCTTGTAAAATATCCTGGGCGGGTACAACCGGATTAAATTATCATTCTATGGATTTTGATAAAATCAAATTTTTTTTTCATAGCACTGTTCGATAATAAGATACAATTTCATAAATTTTGTTTCTATGTGCTATATATGCATTATTTTATATGCAAATACTGCTTCCACGTACCACTACATGTACCACCACAATCCAAACATTTCTATTTATTTTGTTCATCTTTTGGTTCTTCCAGTTAAAATATTCTCAACAGTTATCCATAGCTGAGAAACGCGGAAATTTAAGTTTTTTGGTAAATACTAATTTATTTCAAGACTGGTAGGTATAATTTGGTCATTTGGTATTTGCATATGTTTATGGAGTTGAATGTTTAGGGAAAATCTGAAATAGCCATTTATAAAAGTAGATAAATATTTGTTTGTATATTTAGTGGAAAGTTGTTTTGTTAACAGATAAAATTTATGGTGTCCCATGTTTAGTATTCCCAGGAAGAAACCCTCTCTGGGTATCTGCAAACATATTCCTTCTCCCGAAAATTGGTTAGTCGAGTTCGAAAGTCTTCCTATTAAAGATCAAATAGGTTTCTTATGAACCATGCCTCTAATAAGAATTTTGTAGAAATACCTCCTTTTCTCCAAATTGATGTATATGTATATTGAATACTGATACAAATTCACCAACCCGTATTCTAGATATCAAAAGCCTACACTTCATAAGAAAAATTGTACTGATTTGCTGCCAAATTTGTACTAATTTGACCAGACACTAGAATACAACTGTGATGTCGCCGTCTCCTTGAATTTCCTATCATATTCATACAGAAGCGGCGATCGTAAAAAGTCAAATCGTTTTCGTCGCTTTCAGCATCAATCAACGCTTTCAGTCTTGAACATCTTACAACCTAGTTCTGTCCCCGGCCGCGCGGGAATCAAAGAGGCGCACCAAACAGTCTACTACTTGACGAGTTTATAGGCGGAGGGAAGAGGGTATTGTACGGTCCGATAGTTTTCATAATGTTGCGTATCTTCTCAACTCTTTCAATCAACGCTCCAACTCATGCCGAGAGACCGCTTATCAACTGAGCGCTCTGAGAGCGAGGTGAAAGGGTGCTGACTGAGGCAAGAATACCATTATATTATCGAGGTCGCTTGGTCTTACATTACCTCGGCGAGCGTGTACTGCCGGTAACTTCAACGAATTCTTCCATTCTTTTCATATAGTTCATAGATTCGAATATTGCTGGAATTTCGTATATTTGCATGCACTGATTATCAATGAACAAAACATTTATCTGCGTTATGCAGTCAGAAGACGAGTCGATCTTAAGCAGCATTCTAAAATTGATCTTCCGAACAAACAAATATGATGTTTCCTCTTGATTGAACTAAGAAATGTGAATCAAGACAAATTCATACTTGAATAACAAAACACATATTTGTTTTTCAAATGTCAATTGTGTATTTCATTGTATTCTCAGTATTTTATCCAATCCGTAATGAGAGCTGAAACCCTAGAATTTCAATTCTCTAACATATAACGTAACCTGAGTAGGTCAAAATCGACAAGTTCCCAGAACAAATAATGTTACTCACATATTTATCAATAATTAATTCTGATGATGCAACATTGGAGCTCGAAATTGCAGTATATAAGTGAGACATGTATACCCAAATGTTCATGATATTATTTATCTTTACCTGGAAATTTTCCACTAGGCTCTTATATAATTCAACGCTATACTGCACTCTATATAAACCATCTCCAGCGTTATTCAGTTTTATCCACTTGGTCCATTTGGTTTTCGGTATAGAAACTGGAATTAATTCAAGATTCAATGAAGTAGAAAAAAGAATTAATCTTACTACTCCGTAATCATGTGAAATATTTTGATAAATCATCAATTTACGTCATCACATGATGTTTTCTGAACTATGCACATCCAAAAATATTTAAATCAAGGAAAAAACATTATCGAAAATTTACAAAAGAACTGTGTACTTCTGTCATGTTTACATTCGATTTGAAGCTCTATCAATAGAATTGGGAAAAGTTTGGAAGAAATTTGAAAACTAACATTTTAAAATAG
Organism: Endomychus coccineus; assembly: GCA_958510875.1. Taxonomy (NCBI): domain Eukaryota; kingdom Metazoa; phylum Arthropoda; class Insecta; order Coleoptera; family Endomychidae; genus Endomychus; species Endomychus coccineus. The sequence continues at coordinate 93,404,164 of OY294068.1, forward strand.
TTAAATAATATTATATTTGAAATTATGAATAAGTAATCAAGGGAAAACATTATTGGAAATTTACAAACTGTTCACTTCTGTCATGAATACATTCGTATCTAACTAATCGAATTGAAAAATTTGGAACAAGTTCAATACTAATATTTTAAAAACCAATGATATAATATTTGAAATTATAAATAAGAAATATTCACCCTTATCCACTAAAATACTCCTAAAGTACTGGAGACCCCTCGGCTACCAATTAGTCATCAGAGTATTTCTAGTGTTATAGTGTATTGACATTGTGAACTCTTTTATAGTTTATATTTAAAAATTGTTTGGAGACCGAGTATCCTCAGAATGAGTTATTCACTGAGATAATTTCGAAAATATGGTAATTTAATTTCAATTTTTATCAAGATTTCAACATTCAATTCAATTGGATGTAAACATAGTAAGAATACATGCCGAAGCTCCGGATTTAAAAAATGAGTTTAACTAATGAAAAGCCACATGAATGTAGAATATTAATCCAAAACTCTTCCATCATAAACATTGTTCCTCTGCTCTAGAACCTTATCAAAATTCATAACAATCATTGGGAATGAATAAATTTTTCACATCAGTTGAGAGAATCCACTCACAAATAGTACAAGGCGTAGCAAAACTGAAGAAAAAAGAGTTTAGATCCGAATGTGTACTCTTATGTTGAGTGAAGTAAGCAATTTGTATACCGGGTGTCCCACTAAGGTTGGCTATCGGGTGTATCTGGGAAACTATTTGTCTTACTGCTTTCGGAAAAAAAATATTTTCAATGAAAGTGACACTGAGAAATCTCTTCCACTCTCAAATTCACCCGCCATATGGTGTATTTTTAGATTTAAACCGAAAAATGAAAATTTCTTCATAAAATCAATGATGACGGAATTTTTTGTGGACCGGACTTAGATTTCACTATAAAAACTCTGATGAAAAGTTTGTCCCTGACATTTCGGCCTAACTCTCGAAATGACGGGTGTGGGGAGGGCGGAATTGTATCGCAGGAAAAGTGCGATAACTCCTGATCACGTCAGCCGATTTCGGACAACTTGATTTTGGTTTCAAGGTATTGGATAGTCTGCTGCTTATCTGTAGAAATACTCAAGTTCAAATGACCAGATGGCGTTATTTGATCGTTTCAGTTATTTATTCATTTTTCCATGAAAATTCGAATGAGAGGCTTCATTTTTCATTGTATCATCTTGTTGACCGTAAAAAATGTCATAAACCTTAAGTCGCTATCGTTTTTCAATCTGAAGTTATGAGCGAAAATATTTTTTTTTCATGTTCTCAAATTTTTAACGAAATCAAACGTAAAACTAACAACCGCCTGAAACCAAAATTATCGTCATAAGATAGTAACCAACTTGTAAAGAAATAGTAGAAAAAAGTATTAATATATCACAAAAATTAATATTTGGTAAGAAATCAAAAGTCTTCAACACGAAGTCGCAGCGTTTCTAATTAAACAATGAATTGCAATAATGATCATTAATAGTAAGTTAGGCATGAGAAACGATGAACTTAACAGTATTCAACTGTCATTAGTTTTCGCTTGTAATGAGTGATTCGTTGTTATGGATTCGAATTTCGCATTTTTGTTTGCAAACACTGTAGATGAATAAGAAACATGTCTTGTACTATTGCTGAAGGATGTGTATTTTCAGAGTTTTGAAAATGCAGTTGTCGCCTCGTGGGAATACGCTGTAAGATATCCTGAGAGAGGGAAACTTTTCAATAAGAGTTTTCATGTGTTTAGCAAGACGTTTGCGACAAACTGAATTAGATCTATCAACACAAACTGGGAATAGAACTCACAGAACTCAAATTGGCATCAATATTGTAAATGTACTTGCTTACATTGAAGCATATCCTGAACGCAGCATCAGGGATATAGAAAAAGATCTGACAATTTCTCGTTCAGCTGTTCGAAGGATTTTCAAGAAAGAAAAATTATATTCATATCATGTACAAATTCACCAGGCGCTAAAACCACTTGATCTTGATCGCAGGTTAGATTTTTGTCATTGGATGTTTGAAATGTCAAGAGAAAATCTAAATTTTTCGTCTCTCATCTTATGGACAGATGAAGCTAGATTCACTAGTAGTGGTCAAGTAAATGTACATATGTAATACGCATTATTGCTCCGCAAACAATCCTCATTAGCTTGACCATCAAAATCACCTTAGTGTAGATGTGTGGTGTGGTAAATAGATGGGAAGAGGCAGTTCATTCCACTGGCCACCTAGATCCCACGATTCATCAAATTCAGATTTTTACTCATGAGGAAGACTTATAGACATGACTGTGAGAATTCAAAATGTTATAACTTCTATCTCTGTGGCAAAAATCGGAAATGCTGTCGCTGGAACCCGGAGGAGACTTCAAAGTTGTATTGACCATAATGACGTTCATTTTGAGCATTGGTTGAATTAAAAATCTTCCTTTATTACTTATTATTTGTTCCAAATTGGTTCTTCAAATGTAGAAACTTGGATGTTATAAAATAATCCAGATTACTTTCTGATTCAAAAAGTAATTAAAATGTGAATATTTATTAATAAATGTTTATAAACAGATTTTTCCTAAGAACTAACTTCACTCATATTGGAACAGGTAAACCTGTATTATTTTAAAAGTAATAAAGGTCTTACGGACCAAACAATTAAAAAAAATCAATATCGAGTACACCGGTTTGAAAAGTCAGTTGAAGTAATTTTTTGTCAATATCTTCCTATTTTTTCGAAAAAATGTAAGTGCCTGTTTGAGTATCACTTAGACTTGTTACTTTTATGTTTAATTTGGTTAAAAAATTCAAGAATATGTAGAAAAAGTATTTTCGCTCATAACTTAAGGTTGAACTGTGATAGCAACTTACGGTTTGTGAAATTTTTCACCTCATTTTATGAGCATCAAGATGAAAAAATAAAAATATAGTCTCCCATATAATTTTTCATGTAAATATCAATGAATAACCAAAGTAATCAAATAACGCCATCTGGCGGTTTTTATTTAAACAAAAACTTGAGTATTTTCCCAGATTAGTGTTAGGCTATCCAATATCTTGAAAACAAAACCAAGTTGGCTCAAATCGGCTAACGTAATCAGGAGTTATTGCACTTTTTCTGCGATATGATTCCGCCTTTCCCTCACTCGTCATTTCAAGAATAACGTCAGCGTCATACTTTGCAGAGTTTTTATAGAGAAATCTGAGATCGATCCTCAAAACATTCCGTCATTATTGGTTTCATGAAGAAATTTTAATTTTTCGGTTTTGATTCAAAAATACACCCTCTAGCGGGAAAGTTTGGAAGTGGAAAATACTTTGACTTCTCAGGGTCACTTTTATCGAGAATATTTTTTTTCGAAAGCTGTATGACGAACAGTTTCCCAGACACAGCCGGTGTTATTGTGACACCCGGTATGTAATCACAAATCAGTTCTAATATTTTTTGAAAAGTTTGGTATAGAGCTAGGTAGTAGTCTCAGTCACAGGTGAATTTTGTTTTGTTCATGTTCCCATTATGTGAACAGAATTAGGCTCAAATTTCACACTCATGAATATCATGTTAGATGTAATACTTTTTATTTACGTTGCAAAAGACAAAAGATAGGTATTGCAATAATTATTACATTCAAATTCCCATGATAGATTCCTATGAAAACTCTGTGCTCATATTCAATATGTATGTTGATCATACTCACGATATTCCATGTCTTTATCGAACCATACAATTGAATTGGTATGATTGACGTCGTTAGTCACGTACGTTATAGGGACGTTCCATTTGTGCCTAAAATATAAATGGAGAACCAGTCAAAACGAAAAGCAGTGAACAAGACTTTTACAATTAATATCTAGAAATATCGAAGTCTGAACTACGATATTTAACCTTCATATCCAGACATCATGTACTAATGCTTTAATGTGAGGGAAGAGAAGATGGTAGGCACCACAGGAATCATTCAATAAATTCATTATCAGTCACGGAATATTGCAAGATTGAACTATGATTTTAATTTCGGACTTCCGTTACGTTTCACTTCATCCTCAGACTTTATCATAACATGTCATAGCTGCACATGAAGAATTTTTTTTTCAAGATATGGGCGTCTGTGATGCTAACTTGAATGTAAAATTAGTTTCATGAGGCTCAAGTTAGCATAACCAGACCTATGAGAGAGTTTGTAATGAGTGAAAATATCCTTCATTTGCACGACTAATTTTAGACAAATATGGCACAAATATTCTATATGATAACTGGGCAAAAACAATTTTTGCTAATTCCGAGTAGTATACCCGAAGGAACATGATATATTCTCTTTGACGTTTCGATAATTGTTTATTATCTTTATCAAAATTGTGAATAAGTGTTTCCATGTAATTCAGAATAGAATAGATGATTCCGATTAATGAAATATGTATGCAGCCGACTTGTGTTTTAAAGTGATTCCATAGAATTATCTTGAACCTTATTTCAAATATCATAGAATAACTAACTGATACAATAATCATAGATATTTAGAATTGCATACAGCCATACATTACCGATCCAATGTTTTCTGCAGTTTTAATTGGATCAAAATCATCTATTCTTTTCTAAATTACATGGAAACACAAACTCACAATTTTGATAGAGATGATAAACAATTTTCGGAACGACAAAGAGAATTTCTATTTTATTTTCAGTCTACCTAACAACCAAAATACCAAGAAAGCATACGTATTCTCCAAATGGTTCAAGAATATGAATAAAAGAATATATATTATATATATATATATATATATATATATATATATATATATATATATATATATATATATATATATATATATATATATATATATATATATATATATATATATATATATATATACATAAAACAAAAGTCTGAAATTTCTACCTCCTAAATTGACCGCAACCCCTTTTTTGTCGCCATTTTGGGATATTTTGGACATTTTTAGGGGAAGTTCGTCAAAAAAAGATTGCTATCTCCAGTTGTATCAGGAATTGAGAGAGCAACATGGAACCCTTTCATTGTCAATGTTTAAGGAACTCCCAGTTCAAATTTCAAGTTAATTCAAAATCCCCCTCCCTTGCAATAGATAAACATATATACATAAATTCATAGGAACTTGCGTGACAGCTAACTCAAGCAATTTTCACCCAATTCAGCTGAAATTTGAACCGAAGGTAGACTTTATGCCTTCCAAACTATACTCCAAATTTCAAGTTAAAATATCGGACAGTTTCTGAGAAGTTCGAGTTCAAGCTAATTTTCCAGCTAATTTTCAAATTAAGATATCTCATGTCCTTTTCAGCCGATTGACATCTGCTACGACAACGCGGAGTATATCCCGGCAACCCAATACAGCATATAACGCCCGCGGAAACCTGAAGCAGAACATGCTGGAGAGACTTATCGATACCTGGGAATTGAATATATATATATATATATATATATATATATATATATATATATATATATAAAACAGAATTTTTATTTCATTATCAGTATATATACGAACCAATATACCAAGAAAACATACAAATATATATATATATATATATATATATATATATATATATATATAGATTTTCCAGACTCTACGGTCGAATCACCTGAAGATGGCAAATGCGACTTTGCCGAAACGTCGTGAAATTGATCCTTTTGAGGACCGAAACCACACAACGCGGATCAATACCCATATATATATATATATATATATATATATATATATTGAAAATGAAATAAAAATTCTGTGAAGGATTTCTATTAGATGATGATTTTGAGGGATAGATGATAGAATGGGTTTGCAATTCAATTCAACTTTGGGAAAATGCTCCATGGGAAATCAACCCATAGGAATTGATAATGAGAATAATATAGTTCTGTATGGAAGCAATTAAGTTCGATGACACCGTTGAATACGGAACTGCGGCGTATGAAATCACACACCAGTAATTGCACGTTATATGTATATTGTTATGTTAGTTCTGTAGTAGCTTAGCTCGGATGAAATTAGCAGTAGTTCACATTGTGAAGTTTTTTTTTTCTATAAGCTGAACTCATAAATCTCACGTTTAATTGGCGCAGTTGGTAAGATACAGTCCGTATCCCTTTCGGAAAACAAAACATCGCAGCAATAACATACTCACGGACATCACAGGAGAGGTAGACCAAACTCACAAAATCAAATACCAGCACGAAACGAAGACATGTCACCGTAGCATTCAAGAAACTACACAAGCGCTTAAGAAATTATACTATTGGACCGAATTGGACCAAGATGTACAAGAATATACAAACTAATATGTCATGTAACTAGATATGAAAAACATCCACATGTAATCATTTATGAACTAACACCTATTGGGAATGCTCCTTTTGAACATATTCATACAGATACCTTCAAAATTGATGATACCTCTTATTTACCAGTGATAGATAGTTTTGATAAGCTATTCCAATAAAAATATGCAAGACGATAGAAATACTATACGCTCTAATTAACTCATTTAGTCATAACGGGATTTCAAGAAAAATCAATTGCAATAATGGTGTAAAATTCAAAAACGCAGTCATCGAAGGTCTCGCGAGATTGTATAGTATAGAATAACATTTCATAACGAATTTACATCCTGATAGTAACAGTCCAGTTAAACGCTTCCACTCTACACTGATAGAATCAACAAGAGTTCTCAAAAATACAAGTAACAAATCTAAAGTAGCTCAGCACGTACCAAACGCTATCTCAACCTATGATAATTCAATCTATCCTAGCATTGAATTTAAACCTTTCCGAGAAATCAAAACTAATCCTCAAGAAAAAACTCCTTAAATACTAGGAATGTTTGTTGCAATATCATGAAAATGATAATACACATAATATCTCTCAACGCTGACCAATATAACACAATCGCAGAACGCACAAATAAAGACGCTACGGAAACGGATTACTTCAGTGCACCGAGGCTGAGCACGAGTCGTGGATACCACGTTCTCTCTTGTGGTGGTATCCAGTGCACGTGCAACAGATCACGGAAACTTACCGGCTGATTCCAGCGTCGCAATGACGTCATCCAAACGTGTCACTCGGAGCCAAACACGTAGAAATCAACCAAGCGTGAAATAGTTCGAAAGTCCAAAGGTCAAGCATAACGGGGGATATAAATACCTGTCCCTCCAAGTAAGCGTCAGTTCGCCTAGATTTTCCAGACTCTACGGTCGAATCACCTGAAGATGGCAAATGCGACTTTGCCGAAACGTCGTGAAATTGGTCCTTATGAGGACCGAAACCACACAACGCGGATCAATACCCGGGAATTCAGTTCTACACATTACGTCCGCGAGAACCTAAGAAGAAACATATATATATGTATATATATATATATATATATATATATATATATATATATATATATATATATATATATATATGTAGAACTGGATTCTCGGGTATTGATCCGCGTTGTGTGGTTTCGGTCCTCAAAAGGACCAATTTCACGACGTTTCGGCAAATGCGACTTTGCCGAAACGTCGTGAAATTGGTCCTTTTGAGGACCGAAACCACACAACGCGGATCAATACCCGAGAATCCAGTTCTACACATTACGTCCGCGAGAACCTAAGAAGAAACATATATATATATATATATATATATATATATATATATATATATATATATATATATATATATATATATATCCAGTTAATTTTCATAACCTGAGTTTTTGGTAACATCGGAGAACTGAAACAGTCTCTGTAGCTTCGACAAGTTTAAATAACCGAAGCCAATTTATAATTCCTACGGAGCAAATAGTGTTCATGAGTCTTCGTATCAACGTTTTAAGGTTAGAATAACCAATGTTATCCAAGTGGCATCGTAGGATATTCAATCTTCGATAGCAGTTCCAGTTTATTATAGACGAAGTTCTATATCTTAAAAGAATAAAACAATTAACAACTTATTATCGACAAGTTCCTGAATTATAAAGAAGATTCAACGTGTTCACCTGTGAATGTTTTATAGCAGAGTATTTTAAAGTGCATAATCAAATAAATAAGAAGAAATATGAAATCAACAGAACATTGCCAACATTCGTTCTAATATTATTGAATATATCTAAAAGTAAGTCTATTTACAATTTAATCATTGTATTGTTGTCTCAGAATGTAAGATTGTCATTTGTAAACATGTATTAATTTTAAGTAGTTTTGAGGTTATAATAGAAACATAGAGAATTTGAAATTACAAAGAACTATTGTCAACATAGAAACATAAAGTTAACTCGAATAATTTTGTAAAAATAATACAGGGTCATTAACAAATTCAAATATAAAAATTTTTAACATTTATATAAGGTTTTATTTGATTCCATATAACATATAATATAAATCAATCATTCAAATCAATCAAATCATATAAAAAATTCAAATCAAAATAAAAAGCTAGCCTGAATATAAATTAAATTAGAAATCAAATATAATCACTAAGATTAAATCAAAATCAGTAAAGAGTTTCTTAACAATTGTCAGCACAACGTGGGGCAATCAAAAATCAATAGAGAGTTTCTAAATAAGATACATATGTATATATATATATAGATATATATGCTGTGTTGGGTTGCCGGGATATACTTCGCGTTGTCGTAGATTGGTTTCGATAGAAACAGCATATAACGCCCGCGGAAACCTGGAGCAGAACACATATATATATATATATAAAACAGAATTTTTATTTCATTATCAGTATATATACGAACCAATATACCAAGAAAACATACAAATATATATATATATATATATATGTATAAACAAGTTTAAAGTTTCTTTGCCTAATTGGCCACTATCGTGTATGTAACTTAAGAGATATAGAATTAAATTTTCTGAATTATGAATATAACTTAGATAATTTAACATAGGATTATAAAGATGAATAAACGTAAAAGATTGAACCATAGGCGGGATTCGAACCCACATTTCTGGATTTCTAGTCCAGGGTGTTAACCAATTACACCACTTCGGTCCAGAAATGTGGGTTCGAATCCCGCCTATGGTTCAATCTTTTACGTTTATTCATCTTTATAATCCTATGTTAAATTATCTAAGTTATATTCATAATTCAGAAAATTTAATTCTATATCTCTTAAGTTATATATGTATATATATATATATATAGATTTTCCAGACTCTACGGTCGAATCACCTGAAGATGGCAAATGCAACTTTGCCGAAACGTCGTGAAATTGATCCTTTTGAGGACCGAAACCACACAACGCGGATCAATACCCATATATATATATATATATATATATATATATATATTGAAAATGAAATAAAAATTCTGTGAAGGATTTCTATTAGATGATGATTTTGAGGGATAGATGATAGAATGGGTTTGCAATTCAATTCAACTTTGGGAAAATGCTCCATGGGAAATCAACCCATAGGAATTGATAATGAGAATAATATAGTTCTGTATGGAAGCAATTAAGTTCGATGACACCGTTGAATACGGAACTGCGGCGTATGAAATCACACACCAGTAATTGCACGTTATATGTATATTGTTATGTTAGTTCTGTAGTAGCTTAGCTCGGATGAAATTAGCAGTAGTTCACATGGTAAAGTTTTTTTTTTCTATAAGCTGAACTCATAAATCTCACGTTTAATTGGCGCAGTTGGTAAGATACAGTCCGTATCCCTTTCGGAAAACAAAACATCGCAGCAATAACATACTCACGGACATCAAAGGAGAGGTAGACCAAACTCACAAAATCAAATACCAGCACGAAACGAAGACATGTCACCGTAGCATTCAAGAAACTACACAAGCGCTTAAGAAATTATACTATTGGACCGAATTGGACCAAGATGTACAAGAATATACAAACTTGCGAAATATGTCATGTAACTAGATATGAAAAACATCCACATGTAATCATTTATGAACTAACACCTATTGGGAATGCTCCTTTTGAACATATTCATACAGATACCTTCAAAATTGATGATACCTCTTATTTACCAGTGATAGATAGTTTTGATAAGCTATTCCAATAAAAATATGCAAGACGATAGAAATACTATACGCTCTAATTAACTCATTTAGTCATAACGGGATTTCAAGAAAAATCAATTGCGATAATGGTGTAAAATTCAAAAACGCAGTCATCGAAGGTCTCGCGAGATTGTATAGTATAGAATAACATTTCATAACGAATTTACATCCTGATAGTAACAGTCCAGTTAAACGCTTCCACTCTACACTGATAGAATCAACAAGAGTTCTCAAAAATACAAGTAACAAATCTAAAGTAGCTCAGCACGTACCAAACGCTATCTCAACCTATGATAATTCAATCTATCCTAGCATTGAATTTGAACCTTTCCGAGAAATCAAAACTAATCCTCAAGAAAAAACTCCTTAAATACTAGGAATGTTTGTTGCAATATCATGAAAATGATAATACACATAATATCTCTCAACGCTGACCAATATAACACAATCGCAGAACGCACAAATAAAGACGCTACGGAAACGGATTACTTCAGTGCACCGAGGCTGAGCACGAGTCGTCATAAGTAAACATACTTTGCTTTACCATATAAGTGTAGATAATTCAAAAACGCTTGTCGATGAAGCATACGAACAAATTCTATTAGCCGAAAACCGTATGAGGTCCCCTAATCAATACCTTGCAAATGAGCTTGGCAATAAACGAAAACGTACCATTGAACAAAAACACAAATATGCCGAAAGTGCACATTATCTAATATTTAGTCGTAAAAGACGTGGAATTATGAATTTCGTAGACAAAATTCAGAATTGGCCCTTTGGTACTATGGATGACGATGATCGTTTGAAACGTATGTAAAAGAACTCGCAGATATACTCAAAACCCTAGAACCAATTATTAAAGACCGAATAACCCCAAGTCAAACAAAATCTTTAACCAAAAAGAACGAAAAAAAAAAAGAAACCACCCGTATTGGAATTGGATAGACCTATCTATATAAAAACACCAGGTCGTATATCGAAAACTCGGAATCGTTATATCCGAGCTACCAATCCCGAACACTCACAGTTTCAAATTTTTACATCCCTTAGTTTTGTTCGATCCCCATGTTTTTGGGTGCGCTGATCACGAATATGTATATTAACATTGTCTGGGTCCTATGCTACTCGAGTTATTGGCCTTTTTTGTTTTCAAAGTGCCCCGACTTTGGTGGTTTTTCAATCTTTAGGAAAACTTTGGGTTCCACTCGATCATTTTATGACAGAAAAAGCTGTAAGAAATCAAAAAGAGTGAAATGACGCCAATTAGTTGAGTTAATAGAATGTAAGGGGTTACTATACAGCCCAAAAAGTGCGATTTTTGAGCAAAATCAAACGTTTGTTCAATTGTCAATTATGAGATGCTCGTTTGTCGTATCAACCACCGCTTAACATGTATTAATAGTACGTTGTGTGTGCTTCAATACGAGTTTTTCATTTGTTCGATATTTGCAAAGGGGGCGCTGCAATCACTATTTCACGCTAAGAAAATAATAATAATAATCATTATCATTATTATTATTATTATTATTATCAATTAATACGTTGATAATAAAATTAATGAATCATCGAAAAAATTAACAAATTCGAGGCAAGTTTCAAATACATATAATAATGAAATTTTGTTTGAATGAAAAACATAGTCTTCATCTTTGACTTGCTAGAGATTTTATATAACGTATCATATCAGAGGGGAGGAAGCAGATGTTTCTTCATTAAAAAAGGTTGTTCCTATACACATATAATACATACAAAGACGATGCGCGTGAACACTGATGAGTGCGACAGAGTGAAAGATACGCACAAACAGTTTCTTGATTTATCGCGACGGGTTATTGTTATTATTATTATGATTATTAATATTATTATGATTGAAATTATTATGATTTTGTATCATAATCATCAAGAATAGTGACAATAAGAAAGAAGAAAAAGTCTTCCGGGTGGGATCGAACCCGGGTTAACGATGATCAATACAATCTTTGATAATCAAGAATTCGATTTTTTAGTTGATTTTTTTTTGTGTGATTTTGTCAAACACTGAAGCGGAGAAAATAGTATACTGAGATAGCCACAAGAGGCATCTATAGTCTGAACCAAAGTTTATAACGAAGGACCTAAAATTGGGCCCAGTAGGGCCCAAAAGGCTTAGCATGAGTTTTCTCAATACTGACACAATCTAGAAGATCGTGCTTGATATCCAAATTTGAGTGAATGTTTCAGCTATTTAAATATGAATTTATTTTTCTGATCCAAACTTTCTGACTTCAACATTTTCCTCATTTTAAACGGTTTCTTTTTTTCAAAATGGTCTCTAATCTATCCATATTAACCGAAGTGATTGGATGTCAGTTCATAGGTGGAAGTCATCAATATCTTTCGTCTGAATTTTGTTTTGTGTCAGAAGGTTGATTTTTTGGACAGCAATCGGAAAATTACGTTTCCTACGGAAAGAGCGATTGCAGCGCCCCCTTTGCGAATAACAAATAAAAAACCCATATTGAAGTACACAGGAAATACTATCAATGCGTATAAGCATTAGTTGATACGGCAAACAGTCATCTTATAATTGACAATTGAACGAACGTTTGATTTTGCCCAAAAATCGCAATTCTTGAGCCCTATATTAGGCCCCTCACATTCTATTCACTTCTGATTCGCCATTTCACTCTCTCTGATCTCTTACAGCTTTAACTGTCATGAATTAATGAAGTGAATCTCAGAGTTTTTCTAAAAATTAAAAAAACACCGAAGTCGGGGCAATTTGAACCAAAAAATCGCCAATAACTCGGGTAGCATAGAGCCCAGATAATTTTGATGTCCACATTCGTGATCAGCGCATCCGTAAACTTTGGGATTGACCAAAATTGAGGAAAGTAAGAATTTTAACCCAAAACGTAAAATAAAATTACAGAAGGACTGGACTATTAGGTAATGAAAAATTCAAATCGTCTAGAAAAGATTATCATAAATCAATTATCAAGCCGCAACGTTTGTTGCAGGATCATGAAAATGATAATACACATAATATCTCTCAACGCTGACCAATATAACACAATCGCAGAACGTACAAATAGAGACGCTACGGAAACGGATTACTTCTGTGCACCGAGGCTGAGCACGAGTCGTCATAAGTAAACATACATTGCTTTACCATATGAACGTAGATAATTCAAAAACGCTTGTCGATGAAGCATACGAACAAATTCTATCAGCCGAAAACCGTATGAGGTCCCCTAATCAATACCTTGCAAATGAGCTTGGCTATAAACGAAAACGTATCATTGAACAAAAACACAAATATGCCGAAAGTCTACATTATCTAATATTTAGTCGTAAAAGACGTGGAATTATGAATTTCGTAGACAAAATTCAGAATTGGCCCTTTGGTACTATGGATGACGATGATCGCCAGTACATTAACACTTATCTTAGTTTAAATGACAATGAAAACAATCTACATTCAGACTTGCAAACGCAGCAAACTCTGTTGAAAAATATAACTCGAGAGTACACCGAGGCTATCAAAACATTAAGTTACAACCAAAACAAGATATATAAAGAGATGAACACCATATAGAATAACACCTGTGACAGCACGCAAAGTATCGCAGATGTGCTGGAAATTTCAATTATATTAGATCTTTTTCTCAGCACAATTAAACGAAATTGGTCAATTAATGGAACAAATGAAAACGAGTCTAGGGTTCGCTCATCTTGATGTATTGCATAGGTCCCAAAACAATTATTCTCAATATAAGAACAAAGATAAAAGTTATATCCAGGAGATAATATACCTCAGTTAGTCAATATTCATAACTATTATCAAATAATGTCTGCACAAGTTCACATTGATATCAAAATGATCATCTTTGAAATTCACATACCCATCATAAAATTATCAACATATGTATCCTATCACAATCCAAAATAAGATTTTGATAATTTAACGCTCCTACCTATAGCTCAACGACTTAGATTATTGAATCAACGAAGAGTATTGTCCCGAATTAGAAGATACCTATTATAGCCGTCAAATTGTTCTATCGAAAGAAGAATCATGTATAACTGATCTTCTTAGAGGACTTCCGTTACCTACAAGTCAATATATCAATGAACCTAGTAGAACAAATAACGTCAGATACTGTCCCGGTAGCTCCAAAAACTGGAACATCAATTACAAGCCCGTGATGCAAGCCTTAAAAGTCAGTTATCGATTACAAACACATTTGTCAATCTATAACTCGACTGAGTTCATTGCACCCTTCTAAAGTTTTATGTATCTGCCGTCAACGACCGAATAGTGAACTCATGCGTGGAGTCGCGGCATTTTTGAGAATACGAGTTCGCTCTTCCCAGCACTTGCATGTTTCCCTCGGATTCTCACGCTACATGCTAAGCACCTCATTCACTCCATAAGTATGGTGATTTCGGCTTGACCAATCACAGGCAATATCGCGACTTTCTCTCTCGACTTTTTGAATAGGAGGTAACTGCATTCCCTCATCGGTATGCATTGCTAGCTTCGCCCTAGACTTTGTATCAAGCTTTCTGAAGTGGCCCCTACCCTGGCAAAACCACCTGATCGCCATCATCATCACCAACTCATCAGCCAGACGCTATGCTCCTCGAAGGATATCTCTCTGCGCATCGATAGTGCTCCGCCGTTGACATCTACTCGTCGCCCCAACCCGCGGGCCCTAGCGTCTCGCCGTCCGGCACAGTACGATTGCTCGTCGCCCCGCTATACCTCAACGCTGCTTGCTTGCTCTACCTGTGTTTGCATTCACGTAAGTAGTTGTATTATTTTACCCAGTGAGTTCCTAGTGCTCAGTTATTATCAGGTCACTCTATTGTATGTCCAACTATACATAGTGCTGCACTGATATAACTTACATTTGATTTGCTCCAGATTTTACATATACCCCCGGTATATGGACCAGTGCAACATCCTAGTGAATAGTGAATATTGTGTATTATTAGTATTGAACATTAGATCTCTGTCTCGCTGTACGCGATGCGTTTACCTGGTATACCAGTCTAGACAGACTTAACATCGCCCCATTTCATCGCCCTCTGTATTTATTGCCCGTATAACCTGCAGTAATAAACAGGGCCCAGTGCCCCTGTCTGTTTTTATTTTCTGTTCCAGAGCTAGCTGCCGGACGCAACAACCTCACAGAGCCCCCTTAACGGGCCACATTTTTCCAACACCAAGATATCACCAAGTGTCCAACTCACCTTTCACGGTATCAGATTGGTGCCTCAACGTGGATAACCCAACCTTCACCCAGTCTCACGATACCAGCGGTATCATACTTAGCTCCAAACTCAGGACTCCATCCATCCTTCCAGAAACCAGTGATATAGTATTGGCGCTGAAACCTGGGGCCCATCTACCTCCCAAATACCTGTCGGTATTAGTTGACGCTACAACGTGGGGCTCATCTAATCTCATTTATCTCCAAAATGCCTGTGGGTATCACCCGCAAGAAGGAATACGTCTTCTCACAGATGCCAGTGTGATTCATCTACACCACTGCGAAGTTGAAATGAACGATGTAACGTATACAGAGTTTAAAACCTTCAATTACGATCTCCTATTTGGAACACCCAGAATTGAGTTCAACGCACAGAAGGAATTGAAACCCCTGCAACTGAGAGCAACCAAACTAGATGAAATCGAAAATTTAATGAAAACTGCCGAAAATCTGAAACTACATGAAATCATTACACCCAAATCAGCTTATTTGGAATGGACCAACACTTCATCAATCATCGTAATCGTTATAACGTGCCTATTACTATTCTACTTCCGGAAATCAATTGAAAAATGATTTAAAAATTCATGGAAGTCAAAGTCGACACCGACTTCCGAAAAAAACTCCTCCACAGGAACCCCGTTTCTCCGATCTTCGAGGAGAGGAATTTTATAGTCTAGTCCGATGACACCGTGGAATACGAAACCGTGGCGTATGCAATTCCACGCCAGTCATTGCACGTTATATGTATATTGTTATGTAAGTTCTGTAGTAGCTTTGACCGGATAAAGTTTACAGTAATTCACATTGTATTTTTCCTTATACTGAAAGCTGAATTCTTACGTTTTACATTTAATTAGGCATACGTAAGATCAACCCATCCAATCTGAAGAAACCTCTCAAACAACTTTGGAAGTTGCTCGGGAACAATTCAAAAAAGCAGGTGGTCGGAAAAATGTTAGATTACCAAGAGTAATTCCTAACCTAAGACAGGGGGATTTCTACCATTTTTGATATCTCTGTTTGGCTAAAAACATCAACGATAGCAAAGCAGCTCGGATAACCTGGGGGAAAAGGAAAGAGATCATAAAACAATGGAAGCTATAGCTTTGAGGAAACAAGGATCTGGCTTATATTTGAAGAAATATCATGAAGGTTTTAGTTCATATATGGATGAAGATTCGAAAAGGCTGAACCTACCCTGGAGACTTCTCACTGATCACCATCTACGAAAACCCGCTAATCTCTGAAAACTCGCCACTACAGAGGAGTATTCGTGAGGCACATGAACTGTTATTGAGGAAGTTTTTGATAAATTTCATTACAGAAATGAGAAGGATGAGGAGAAGTTAGTAACTATATCAACGGGGGTCCTACGAGTTGACAAGTAACAGTTCCATTTTGACAGTTCATTCATAGATGGCACGCACAGACAGCTACAGCTGTTCAAAGATTCACCCCGTGATAATTCATAGATTCTCCTGAGACAGTCCATAGATCTTTCCTGACGGTTACACCATGACACTCTTACCATGACGGTTCATAGATTTGCCACGACACTTCCACCATGACAGATCCGTCATGACAGTTCCACCATTACAGCTCATCGTTTGACATACACTCACCATGACAGTTCATACAGACGCCATGAGACATCCTCTGACGTCATGACACATCTTACAGGCAACCTGTTTATACACAACATCTATTCTATAACCTCAACACTCTATGGTTTCGTAAACTGTGACCTTCTGTGACTCAGGTCAGCTCTGAGATCTACGCTCTCGGTTGGCTGCACCTTAGCGCGGAAGTTACGCACGCAACCTACGTTCGATAGTTCGTGGACTCCATCTACTATACACTTGCGTCATCACAATTCATCGTTTGACATATACCTACCATGATTGTTCATACAGATGTCATGACACCTCCCCAGACATCACTATTATCACACACTATCTATCCTATAACCACACTCCACACTCTATGGTTCCGTAATCTATGCTCAGTCTTGCTGAGATCATAATATATTGCAGAGAATAGCGAAATTGTTCTACGAAACGAAAAGATTTCATCAAAGTGGGAAAATTATATTCGTTTCACTATTATGAGAGAACGGAAGGTCACAGCAAATCATTTCTGTGCTTCTCGAACTCGATATAAGCTGCTTCAACAAGAACCTAAATTTGATTTATAAAACTCACCCGTACAGTGCGCCTTCGTTACTGTCTGCATCTCTATAAATGTTCTTTTGCTTAAGCAGGAACGAGTTTGTAATTTCATCCTCAGAGATACTGATCAATGGAAATCTATTTTGAAATAACCATGATTCCAGAAAACTTCTAATTCTCATATTGGGTACCAAATTGTCCATTACGCTTATGAAATCATTAGTTGTAGCAGATTTAAAAGCATGTTTCTTCAAATATTCTTGTATACCTTTCCGGAAAAATTTTTCTCCCATTACCATTTCTAACATTTGCAAAATAGCAGAACCCTGGAATAAGTCACTCAGAATTCATAGTGCATATAACGAAAATAATAATAATGATAACAATGATAATAGTGATAATAATAAGAACAATGATAACGATAGTAACGTAGGTACATAAACATATGATGTCCCTTGGTACAATAGTAAGATAGATCATATGAAAAAATGATCACTAGGTTACACAACTAACAGCCGCTGATATAATAATATCAGAAAGTATCTAAGTTAAAAGGAATAATTATGCTTATAATACCGGAATATCAAAAATTATCTTGGTCAAGGGTGGTTGTGGAATCTAAAACGTTTGTCTTATTTTACGTTTTAAATAATTATGTCAGTGTCACACTGACATCATCAATATCCTACAAATTTCATACCTATTAATTTCAGTTGAAGAAGAATAATGAACTACAAATTATGAAATAATTATGTGAACTTTGAACCTTTTCCGAGGTCGTGTTAGCCACATTCCGGGTCAAAAACTGTTTTGAAATAGTTAATTTTCCGTAAATCGAATGATGTTCACGTGAGAAGCCCGTAGCACGCATGTTAGAAAATTGCAAACTAGTTGTACCTAATACGGCTTTACGACGACTTTTCGCGTGCCGTTTTTGCTCTGTGTAGTTTGAGCTATTCTCAGATCTCAGCTACGCGCGTCTAACGTGCGACGTACCAAAGGGATTTTCTCGCGACTAAAATATACACGAAGCGAGTAAAAGCTAGCGACCCATAGCCAAAAACACTTCATTACAACTGGCGCCGCTCGCACGGGGCAAGACACAGCCCCAAATCAACAAGACCGAGGTAAAATGTCTAAACTCTAACATACGCGCAGCGAGCTCCTCGAGGCATATGTCAAAATGATTTTGTTCGTAGCTAATTACATAGGACGTCTGGCGTTCATGCAATTATGTATTAAGATGATTCGAACCTTCTAATTTCGATAGGCCACGTGAAAATCCCGGAGAATAAAACGCTAAAGACTTCTGAGTGTTACAATATTCGTATGAAATTGCGAAATTTCGCACTTTTAGAAACTTCAAAATAACTATGACATAATCAATCCAAACGTAAAGTAAGACACACGTTTTAGATTCCACAACCACCGAAATAATTTTTGATATCCCGGTAGAATTGAATCTAACCTTTCAATGTTCACTTTCTGTTATCGATTTAATTCAACGTGAAAAGATCTTATGCTCAGGCGGCATGTTGATAAGCCGGAACACGGTGTTTTCTATCGAAACATCGAAACGCTCGTCTTGTCAAACAGGCTGACCTTCGGCTACCTGAAATCAACCGGGCTTACATACAAGACCGAGAGATTCACCGCAGCTTGCCAAGTTGGCGTAATAAACACCTCGGTATATCGCCGCAACGTGATGGGTGTACAGGTTCCAGATGCTAGCTGCAAGGCATGTCGGAGGCGCCTGAGACGCCTTTCCACTTTCTGTCGGCATGTCCGGAAAAAGCGGCCTCAGAGAACACCCATTGCCATAATGCGGCCCTACGGATGTTGGATTACCATCTAAGGCATTCGTACGGAATAGACCTTGAGCCGGTGCTGCCTTACAAACCAGAAGATATTGAGTCCATTGTCGGAAACAAAAAATGCCAGATCTCCTGGAACCACCCGTTACCGATTGTCAGGTTCTTATAAGCAAATAGGTCTGAGCTTGTCCTCCTCGATGAACTAAGCAAGACGATGTATGTCATAAAATTTTCTAGTCCGGCAGAGAAGAACGTAGTCTAGAAAAAGGTCGAAGAAAGACAAAATATCTACATTCAGAAATAGAGCTGCTCCGTACGCTATACCTAGGCCACAAGGTCATATTAGTGGTTCTGATCATCGGTGTCTTGGGCGGAATTCGATCTTCGTTGCGTTCGAACTTGAAGATCATCTGGCCTGTAAGGTCAGATATTGATAAACCGGATGCAGAAGGCAGTCACTCTAGGTTCAATGAGAATACTTAGGGTAGGAACCTGGAACTACTCATCTACCGAAGGGGGGGGGGGAAGGGCCGTAGCTTCGTATGACCGATTTTTGGGTTTTCTGCCGCAATTGCTGCGATGTCGTTAGAGCTCGGAGCAGCCCTGACCAGATTTCAATGTACGAAAAGCTATATATATATACTTTTTTTTTTATACATTCAAACCTGCTTGGTGCTGCTGCGAGCTCCGACGACATCGCAGCAGTCGCGGCAGAAAAACCTAAAAGGCGGTTAAACGACGCTACTCCTCCCCACCGGACATTGAGTAGCTTCAGGTCCCTAAATCGTGTGCCCTAAGTATTTCAATTGAACCCAGAATGACTGCCTTTTGCATCTGATCTATCAACATCTGCGCCGAGTTCCTACAGGCTGGAATGATCTTCAAGTTCGAACGCAGCGAAGACCGAGTTCCGTCCAAAACACCGGTGACCAGAACCACTAACACGATCTTGTGGCCTGAGTATAGCGTATAGCAGTACTTCAACCCACAATCCTTACTTCAAAAAACGACTGAACTTTAGATGAATGTGCGTGAATAATTGATCTACGGTAGGGCATCGAATCGCATTGTGTTCAACAATGATCTACTATCCTTTCAGAGGTTTATATTCATAAAAGTATAAAAATCTAACGGGACCAAAGTGGTGTAATTGGTAAACACCCTCGACTGGAAATCCAGAAAAGTGTGCTCGAATCCCGCCTATGGTTCAATCTTTTACGTTCATTCATCTTTATAATCCTATGTTAAATTATCTAAGTTATCTTCATAATTCAGAAAATTTAATCTCTTAAGTTATATATATATATATATATATATATATATATATATATATATATATATATATATATATATATATATATATATATATGTATATATATATATATATATATGTTTCTTCTTAGGTTCTCGCGGACGTAATGTGTAGAACTGAATTCTCGGGTATTGATCCACGTTGTGTGGTTTCGGTCCTCAAAAGGACCAATTTCACGACGTTTCGGCAAAGTCGCATTTGCCATCTTCAGGTGATTCGACCGTAGAGTCTGGAAAATCTAGGCGCCTAGATTTTCCAGACTCTACGGTCGAATCACCTGAAGATGGCAAATGCGACTTTGCCGAAACGTCGTGAAATTGGTTCTTTTGAGGACCGAAACCACACAACGCGGATCAATACCCGAGAATCCAGTTCTACATATATATATATATATATATGTTTCTTCTTAGGTTCTCGCGGACGTAATGTGTAGAACTGGATTCTCGGGTATTGATCCGCATTGTGTGGGTTCGGTCCTCAAAAGGACCAATTTCACGACGTTTCGGCAAAGTCGCATTTGCCATCTTCAGGTGATTCGACCGTAGAGTCTGGAAAATCTAGGCGAATGCGACTTTGCCGAAACGTCGTGAAATTGGTCCTTTTGAGGACCGAAACCACACAACGCGGATCAATACCCGAGAATCCAGTTCTACATATATATATATATATATATATATATATATATATATATATATATATATATATATGTATGTCAATCCTACACTTTGAGGACCTAAAACTGCAAGGATCCTACACTTCGGACCCAAAGCCTACACTTCGGGGGCGACCCCAAAGTGCAAGCCATAGTTTAAGTCAACATATACTACACTTTGGGTACGATGTCCCCAAACTGTTGGATTCTTAAATATCGTACACTTTGAGGACATTTTACTAATTTGTTCATGTTACAGTTTGAGGACTTGAACATTTTCTGGAATTTTGAGATGTTAGACTGTATGGCCTAATTCAATTTGTATATCTATAAAATTATTACTTGATTTTGATTCCCTCACAATACGTAATATATAGTGTAAGGGAAGTATTGTGGTCGGCCCAAAAATAAATAACGGACTTTTCCTGATATATCCCATTCGAGCATTTTTGAATCGATCTAGACTATTTTTGAAATAATGTATGTATGTTCGAACGTACGTATGTGCCTGCGTGCGTGCGTAATTCACTATGGAGACGACTGCGCCGTTCCTATTGGTCGTATAGATTATATTCGGTTTTTCGAATGGAATTATACTATCTTATCGAACCATAAATACAACCATGATTTTCTGGTTATGTACATATATCACACACAAATATTCAACCCGCAGAACTTTCTGAAATTATTATTTCAAGATTCAAGTGACGCCATCGATATAACGTTACCTTCTATGTTATGTCTTTACTCTGTGGCAAATTTTATTAGTTCATATGACAGCAAGTATCAATATAAAACATGGTGTTGTGAAATACATCATAATTTCAATGTGACAGAGTATAATACAAAGTGATTTCATTAGCGGTTTCTAAATCATTACGAGCTTTTATTTAACTTGCCTTGTTTATCTATCGATCTATCTATTTGAACGTTCTGGTGAAATTTGGCAGGTGTCAATCATTCGGGTGACGTGTTATGACATATGTATAGAAACAAAAACACGTTCTAGATGACGGGGGGTCTTGTGATTATAGTACGACTCTATTTAAAATTGGTATAAGGGGGTTTTTGTAGTCAGCAGTACCACGAATTTTCAATCAAAATTTGAAAATTCTGGATGTCGGACGAATCTTGTGATTATGGTTCGATTCTTCTTCAAATTGATATGTGGGGTTTTTGGGGCCGTAGGTCATGCTATGTTTGTCAAAATTCAAAGATTCAATATGGTGGCTAAAATGGCGGACGTTTTGTGAATACAGTCCGATTCTATTCAGAACTTGTATATGGGATTTTTAGGGTTCTTATTTCCTTCTGTTACACTTTGATATGAAAGCTTGTCCTTATGGAATTGAATATTATATTAGGAACAATTCAGAATTGTGTTTCGACCTCAACGTGCGATTAACAATGGGATAAAGAATTAAAAAACGAGAGCGGCAAAAAAAATTTGAATGCAGTCTCAATAGGTGTAATTTGAAAAAAGGAAAAATTCACAGTTGACAATGAGTTTAATTCCGTTAAAACGATGACAAATTGTTTGAATAATAGTAGGGATGGCGTCACCTTGGGCGGCCAGACAGAGAGCCTTATCAGATGTAGGCAACCAGTAGCGCATGCGCGGTACAGTTGGGTAGATGGTGTGACCTCTAGGGTGTGGTCGTCTCTGACCTCTAGGGTGTGGTGACCTTCTGCTAGGGTTTTGTGGTAATCAACCTGTATACAAGATCGTTCAAGGTAGACAGCAAGCAATATGTGAGGTTAGGGATAACTTCAATGTAAAGCAGCATCAAAATATTTTTTTCTACACACGGGAATCGAACCCGAGAAATGAAATCCAAAGCCGGCTCCTTAACCACTCAGCTATGGAGGTCTTGAGAATAAGCGATTTTAATGTTGTAGATATAACCGCAGGGTATCCTGTCTGAGTGATAAGTGCGAGTATATTGCAGTCTATATGATGCAGGTAATTTTTACATGACATCAGTCATGCAGGTATGTCACGTAGCCTACAGCGAGGTATGGCATGTGAGACTTCATAGCGCTAGCCATAGGGGTTTGAAATAGTGTTGTTTGTACATATCGTCAGTCACGTGATTTTTTGAAAGAGGCGGGTATTCATCGGAGGTATCATGAGAGGGCTGCTGCTCCTTGAATGCATAGATGGAATGTTATATAGTATAGAAATGATATCTTCTGCATTTCTCAAACGCGATGTTTATAAGGAAATTACTTTCAAAAACGTTTATTCAAGCTGTCTGTACCTTACTTGATTGCTATATTACAAAATGCGATTTCAATCATCTTAAACATATATGGAAATTATTTTTAGTATACAAAATGGAGTTGGGAGACTTCAATGGGGCATGGGATGTGGGGTTGTTTATGTATGACGTTAGTCGTGTGAATTTGAATGAAGCTGGCGCAATCTCCAACGAGACAGGTGTGTATGTGAGGTTATACAGAGTGTGCAGGTATAATGATGTCTATCACGCAGGTCTTCAACGAGGTATCTACCTTGCAGGAGCCTTCAATGAAATGTGGGGTTGTTTGTACATGCCATTAGTCGCAGGGTTCTGTCTGAGTTATAATGATATCGTACGCGGCGCATTGTCTGCCCCACAAGTCTTCAATAAGAGGTCATAACATCTAACATGCGATAGTTTACAAAAAATGCTGCTTCTCATAATAGCGATATTATGAAGCGTTTGCAGAAATAACTATTAAATCATCTAAGGACTTTTTGCTTGATTAGTACTAGCGAGTACAATATTCGTTATAATATTATAAGTATGTATCATTAGCTTACTTGTGCGATAAGGTTGTGTTGAATCATGTCCAACAGCAATGTATTCAACTTGGAATTATCGTAATGATGCGCGATCCTTCAATGTTAAAGTAGTTTCATAAGTTATCCGAAAGTAATATGAATATATTAAATGTTTTTCCAAAATTAGTTCCGAAGTAAACATAATTCGCTATAATATTCATTCATGTATGTTACATAAATCATCCTATATAATTCAAATAAGGTTGAACAATATTCACTATCATATTTTGCGGTAGAGCTACAGCTCGCTCGAGAGAGATAAGAAAGATACGCCGATCACCTTCAAACGCGATGAGAATACTTTATTTTATATCACACATATAGTATGTATATATTCGAATCATATTGATTGTAAATCGCATAATATGACCCGAAATCTAGCTGCTGCTGGGTGTAGCCCAATACCTATACAGAATCTAGACGAAGCGGTGTTACGCATCACGATGATTATTCGAACTGTCTGTACAGCTCGATTGCTATATAACAAAATACATTTTTTAATCATCTTAAACATATAGATGTGCTAATATAATTTTTTCAGTATACAAAAATATACTAATAAAACATTTTTCATCGACACACATTTCTTCATAGGATAGTTAGCTTTTTATAAAATTCAATCAATTTCAATGGGAAACATATATGCGAGGGAGTTTTATAGAGATCGAACTCATTTCTCCAACCACCCAAGAGGTAGAACTAGGATGAGGAATAGATGTGGATAATAATCATATGAATATCTTCATAAGCGCTAATCTATATGACATTCAAACACATGCTTCATAAAAGTCTGAATATTGAGTAGAGCTATAGTATCTTCATAAGCGATCATTATCAACATTCAGACACTTGTTTAGCACGTGATTCAACAGCCTGGCATCATCGTTCACGAACTATGATGGGCTGATGAGGAATAAAATACCAATAATAATTATATAAATATATCCATTAGCAATCTGTACATTTTCCTTCACGAGCACAACTTTTACAAACTCCATACGTTCGCGTACAAGATTATAATAATAAACACATTTTTGTTCATGGGTTTACATAATCATATGAATATCTTCATAAACGCTAATCTATATGACATTCAAACACATGCTTCATAAAAGTCTGAACATTGAGTAGAGCTATAGTATCTTCTTCATAAGCGATCATTATCAACATTCAGACACTTGTTTAGCACGTGATTCAACAGCCTGGCATCATCGTTCACGAACTATGATGGTTCGATGAGGACTCAAACATTGAACAGATGAATCTTTGAGGTAAAATATCTGCTGTAGAAATTACCCCACTTTTATTACCTTTTATTTGATAATATCGATATTTCCCATGTAACGGTATTTACCGCTGATGTAGGGAAAATCAATATGATGCATACAAATTGGGGTGGGTGAGAACATCAGACTATAGCTTTATGTGTATCGGAATACATAAGGATTTGACGAGTAAGTGATGTTTTATTGAATTGGAGATCCGGCGATCATAGTTTACGAACGATGATGACGTCACTGCTTCAAGCCAATGACAGTAACTGATTCAATCCGGCGATCATAGTTTACGAACGATGATGACGTCACTGCTTCAAGCCAATGACAGTAACTGATTCAATCCGGCGACCATCGTTCACGAACGATGATGACGTCACTGCTTCAAGCCAATGACAGTAACTGATTCAATCCGGCGACCATCGTTCACGAACGATGATGACGTCACTGCTTCAAGCCAATGACAGTAACTGATTCAATCCGGCGACCATCGTTCACGAACGATGATGACGTCACTGCTTCAAGCCAATGACAGTAACTGATTCAATCCGGCGACCATCGTTCACGAACGATGATGACGTCATCATCGTTCACGAACTATGATGGGCTAATGAGGAATAAAATGTGAATAATCATAATGTTTGTAATACATTCATGCACATGTTTTATCGCATGATTCAACACATGCTTTAACATTCAGACACGTGTTTCAGCATTCAGACACGTGTTTCAGCATTCAGACACGTGTTTCCGACACGTGTTTCAGCATTCAGACACGTGTTTCAGCATTCAGACACGTGTTTCAGCATTTAGACACGTGTTTCAGACACGTGTTCCAGCATTCAGACACGTGTTTCAGCATTCAGACACGTGTTTCAACATTCAGACACGTGTTTCAACATTCAGACACGTGTTTCAGCATTCAGACACGTGTTTCAGACACGTGTTTCAACATTCAGACACGTGTTTCAACATTCAGACACGTGTTTCAACATTCAGACACGTGTTTCAGCATTCAGACACGTGTTTCAGACACGTGTTTCAACATTCAGACACGTGTTTCAACATTCAGACACGTGTTTCAACATTCAGACACGTGTTTCAGCATTCAGACACGTGTTTCAGACACGTGTTTCAGCATTCAGACACGTGTTTCAGACACGTGTTTCAGCATTCAGACACGTGTTTCAGACACGTGTTTCAGCATTCAGACACGTGTTTCAGCATTCAGACACGTGTTTCAGACACGTGTTTCAACATTCAGACACGTGTTTCAACATTCAGACACGTGTTTCAGCATTCAGACACGTGTTTCAGACACGTGTTTCAGCATTCAGACACGTGTTTCAGCATTCAGACACGTGTTTCAGACACGTGTTTCAACATTCAGACACGTGTTTCAACATTCAGAAACGTGTTTCAGCATTCAGACACGTGCTTCAACATTCATGCCTATTTAACATGTATTTGATACCTGATTTTGACAGAAGCGTAGAAGTACCTAACCGCGTGATCAGACATACACAATATAACATCATCATCTAGTATATAAACAAATGCTTATTAACATATGTTCCAGTATGATTTCGATTCGCCTTCAGGCATGATGAAGATTGTTAAGCAAAAAGACTCGTTGAGTATTATGAACTTAGGCTCAAGCAATGAGAATGTTGAACAACCACAACGTCACAGCTCTTTGCTGCCTAATACTCTACGAACAATAATCTGTGGTCCAAGTAATTGTGGGAAAACAAATGTGATGTTATCTCTATTGTTAGATGCTAACGGCCTGAAATTTGAAAACGTGTACATATATTCAAAGACTTTACACCAACCAAATTACCAGTTACTAAAGGAGACATTGAAGAAAATTGAGGGGCTTGGATATTTTCCTTGTACCGAAAGTGATGAGGTCATAGACCCCACAGAAGCGAGGCCTAATTCAATCATAATATTCGATGACGTGATGTTTGAGAAACAGCAGAAAATTCATGCTTATTTTTCAAGAGGGAGACACAACTCAATTGATAGTTTCTATCTTTGCCAGTCTTTTGCTAAATGTCCAAAACATGGATTGCGCGACAATGCCAATTGCTTGATTATTTTCAAACAGGATGAGCTCAATTTGAAACATATATTCACCGATCATGTGAGTACCGACATGTCACTCGAAAAATTCAAAGAGATATGTAGCGTATGTTGGAAAGATAAATATGGATTCCTTATGATAAACAAAGACTGTGATATGAACAAAGGACGTTATCGCAAAGGTTTTGATAGTTATATATACATCTAACATGTATATATACTTTCATTTGGAATAGACAACCCGCTCAGCATGGACGTGGGTGTGAGTAACACGCTTAAAGAAAAACAACAATTGAAGAAAAAAATTTGGGAGTTAGCAAACGTTGTGAGGAAAAAATATATGGCTGTGAAGTTGGGTAAAGCTGAAAATGATGAGATTCTAGATAATATGTTCAGGAATGTATCTAAACCCCTAGAGGAAATTGCGAGAAATGCTGAAATAATCAAACAAAATTCGTTGGTTAAACCTAAAAGTATTGTTTCTACAGCAACACAAATGGAGAACATACCAATCCCAAATATTGTAACTGAAGGTGAAGAATTCGTATATAACCCTGAAAATACTGAGGAGGATGTGTTCACCCTCGAACCTACTATCGATCAGATTCGTGAAGAATTCAGAAAACATAAGAAAGATAATGCAGAGGCTACAGAGGAGTTTCTGCAACAATACCCCACATTAGCACGTTATTACTTGGAAGGATTCCTATTGGATGATGATGTCAAGAAATACGATGATAGAATGGGATTGCAATATAATTCAACTTTATACAAATGGTTCATGGGTAATCAACCTATAGAAATTGATAGTGAGAGTAATATAATTATCAAGGGTACTCCGTTCAAGGGTACCACAGGACTGTATAATTTGATATTTTACAGAGATGTTCTACCTGATACTAACACTGTGGAGGATGGGAAAAATTACAGTCAAATGATGGAAACGACTAGTGCCCATAGACGTAATAACGATCCAGCTGATCGAATAAGAAACATTGTAAAATACAAAAATGTACTGAAACCTTTGATTAATTCCAAGAAAAGACCCAGAGCCAAAACATACACTGGAAGTGCATATATCAAAAATGATATGCTTGAATATAACGAGAAACCTATCGAATATGTTTATTGGGATGACGTTAACGAAATGGTGGATAGACTGAGACTTCTTGTTGCATCCTCGCATGCCGGTAACCATAATCATCACAATGAGATAATCTCTATAATAGAAGAATTGATAGAGGCAGGGGTAATTGAACAAAAACCAGGTGTAAGACAAATTCATCACAGTTATAAAGATGGTTTCAATGGATAAGTTTGGCAGAGCCTCATCTTCCATGTGGATATATGATACAAATGTATTTAATAATAATTTCAAACAAGTTCACGGACAAGGATTATTCCTAACGAGCGATGGAAGTTATGATATGGAAAATCGTAGATTGTGCAACGTAAAATCACCGAATGATGATGGAGATGTTGCAAATAAAGTATATGTTGATAAATTAACACACAAACTGAATCTGAAGACGGAAACCAGTCTTAAAGATACCTTCAATGTTAGGGTTGATAATTTGATCAAAGATATCAACAAGGATCTGGATGAACATAAATTAAAGAATGAGAAGGTTATTCTCAACATTGATAAACATCTGATGGACATTCAGAATAAATATAATGGAATGGGGATCTATATAAAATCAGAGTATAAAACAATCAGTGATAGTGTGAGGGAAAACAGAAATGAATTGAAAGAGATCAATAACACATTTAACAGTGTGAACATGCGTCTAAATGACATTACTAGTGAAGTGGAGGCGTTAGAACGACGGATGACATCTGTGGAACCTTCTAAGAAGAGACCCTCATCATCCACAACAACAAAGCAGGGCTCTGTGAAACGTATATCTCCAAATCCTGTGAATATACCCAAAAAATTAATTCTACACTAGATTTCCACATTGATAAGATGAGTAGAGAACAAGTTGTGCATGAGCTTCATGAGCACAAAAGAAAGAACTTTTATCAGCGTCGAACATACATAAAAGGACTTCAATATAGGTGGAAAGACGTAAACCCAGGAATATGCAATACGACTAGGACGATGAATCAAGAGTCAAGATTGAGATATTTGAAACATATATTGTTAAGATTATTTTGAGATCTTTGGTCTTTCTCCCACCCCTCGTTAAATAACGGTGCAATCTTGAATTCTCATCAGTCTGTATGGAAGCGTGCGTGGGAGAAGTTGTTCTCAATACGCTTATAAACAAGCTCCCGTTTGAACTTCAAATCAATACCAGGGGCAAAATTAGAAGAACGGTTGAGGAGATTCAGGGTATCAATTCATTCGATAAAGCTTGCAGTCAACACGATATTTCATGCAATATAACACTTATAATTGTAGCCAGTTATATTTGGAATTCCTCTCTAACTCTTCAGTTGTGGTCGACTAACATTGCATTTCATTAGTATATAAATAGATTGTTGATGAAGTTTTCATCAATCATGTCTCAGACGTTCACTATCACGGGTAAGAGCTCCCGCTTATCTGAAGATTTTCACCCACCTATAGAACTAGATCCTCATTCATATTATTCTATCGCACTTGTTGGTTTGCATACGTACAATAGCATCCCGAACATTGAAGAAGGTTTTAATAAATTTTATTATGAAGATGTGAAGGGTGAGGAAAAAGTAGTTACTATACCTACGGGGTCCTACGAGTTGACAGACATCGAAGATTTCATACAAAGTACAGTTTGTGGGATAGGAGTGAAGCAAGAAGAGCGTGACCGGAAATTATCAATAAAATCTAATAACAACACTACACACAGAGCTGAAGAGTGATTTTAAAGTGAATTTTATTCCTCAAGATAGTATAAGTGAACTGTTGGGGCTCAGCAAAAAGAAATTGACATCTCGTGAACTACACGTATCTGATCGACCTATAAACATAATCAAAGTTCAAACAATACGTGTGGAGTGCAACTTAACCGCAGGAGCATATTATAACAATAAGATAGCTCATACGATATATGAGTTCTCACCTCTTGTACCACCTGGGTTTTCCATTGATATAGAGCCGAAGAATCTTATTTATCTACCGGTCATCAGCAAGACGTCCTTCGATAACATCACGCTGAATATTTTAGATCAGAATTGGAAACCGGTAAATTTTCGTGGAGAAGAAATTATTATACGATTGGAATTGAAGAAGATCGCTAGGGATTATGGCTCACAACAATAAATAATGATCCAATACTCACCACCACTCATTATATGAAAGGAATTCCACTGAGAAGGTTGTTGTTGCAGTAGCCATCACTTGAGAACATGGGTTTGGATTTTAGCAATAAAAGACATCTCCATAGTGGTCATCAGTCATTATCTACAACGAGCTCGAGGGAGAAGGTTGCTTCTGCATCACTATCATTGGAAAATATAAATTTTTTGAAGTCCCTTGGTTACAATGTCGGAAAAACTTCAAATATTCAACAAGCCAAACTTCATTGAAGACATCATCCGGGAAGAAACTCATATCTACTATCCACACACAACATCTTTTGGCAACAGCGATGAAATTGAGATATTAATCAATCAACAAGATGTGTTGGTAGATTTGGCCTCGTCTGCTTTATTCATCGAGGCAGAATTCCAGCCAGAAGCAAGTGGTGATGGTGAATGTAAACTAACGAATAATTTCGGAGCGTTTCTCTTCGAATATATCAGTTATGAATTGAATGGAAAAGAGATAGACAAAGTACGTGATCCTGGTATTGTCAGCACCATCAGAGCTTATCTAACATATGCCAAACATGAATCTATACCTCTAGCTATTTCTGGATGGTCATTTAAGGATTCATTGAGTTCAGTCTACAATAATAAAATCAATTTATGGATACCGTTGAATTTTCTACTAGGCCTATTCATTGACTGTAACAAAGTTTTGAGTGGTAAACATAAGCTGCGCTTGATAAGGTCTCGAACCGATAACGATTGCTATACTAATAGCACAGGTACGAAAACGGCTAAAATAAATGTGAAGACGATAGCATTAAAAGTGCGACATGTGTTTCCAAGTGATCAGGTTAAATTTCAAATGTTGGAGAATTTGAGTGCTGAGAAACCTATTTTGATTCCATTT
Source organism: Endomychus coccineus (assembly GCA_958510875.1). Classification (NCBI taxonomy): domain Eukaryota; kingdom Metazoa; phylum Arthropoda; class Insecta; order Coleoptera; family Endomychidae; genus Endomychus; species Endomychus coccineus. The sequence continues at coordinate 93,435,795 of OY294068.1, forward strand.
CGCAGCTGGGATCTGCATGAAAATCCGTTGATGAAGGAGAGCACTCGCGACATTTGAGCTGTTAAAACATCAATGAATTTGGAACGACCCAGATATGTGATTTTGACTTTCCAAACTGATCGAAAAAATAATCCTGTTAAGCACAGTGCATATTTCGATAATATAAACTTGCTAAATGTAAAATTATACTTGAATTCAGAGTGTTATCCATATGAAGCAATGAAATTGAATTTCACCGACCAGCAATACGTGGAAGCATACCAGATGTACTATGATTTCCAGAAATCATTTTCAAATAAAATAATAAGCGAACACATGTTAGATTATATAGCATTCAAGAATAGAGCAATTTTTGTGATTGACTGTTCAAAACAAAACGATGCTATAAAGTCATCAACAGTTGACGTCAAACTAGAGATGGAAAGTTTCCTGAATTTCACCAAAAACACCAGGGCTTATTGCATCATCATTAACGATCGTATAATGGAGTATTCTCCAATTACAGGATCAGTTCGGAGTTTAGTGTGAAGAACCATGAATCATAATGTTATTATTTTAATTCTAAATGATGTACTATCAAAATGTATTTTTCTAAATAAATGTTATTATTATTATTTTTGGTATTTTATTTCTCTCACTTTCCCGCAAGACATCACAATAATGAACGAGCCGTTTGGTAAAGTACAGTCCCTTGGATCAACCCATCAGGATTGTTATCTAAATTATAAATATCGCTTCAGAGTTAGAAACAAAAAATTTATGTTACTATCTAATTAATAAATATAAATATACTTTTGTTTTATTACATGTTTACATATAATGTTCCTCAAAAAAGTGATTCAGATTATTATGTTATCTTTTCAATTATTATAATATGTAGTAGTGGTTATAAGACAGTTTGCGGTAAATATTCTCTCTTATCTCGAGTGTTGAAGCCGATAAAGTTGTCACATTCAGAATAGCGAATATTCATTGATATCAAATCGTTGAAGCTTCTTTCTTCATGTGGGTTATCAATCTCAAACTTGAAGAATCTCAAATGAGTCTCTACAGGTAATAATAGTCAAACATATTCATTTAGCCCCGACCAACACACAGGCCCTCGTAGGCTCTCAAATGATAACAATGTTGCATACAAAATAGCTTTAGGCAATAATCCGTTACATGGGAAATATCGATATTCTCAAATAAAAGGTAATAAAAGTGGGGTAATTTCTACAGCAGATATTTAACCTCAAAGATTTGATATCAATGAATATTCGATAATTCGTGGAATTTCCTTGAAAAATATCTCGAAAAAAAGGGGTAACTTGTGAAAATTATAGAACTACACGATTTTTCGTCGTTTTTTAAACGGTGAATTTTATCAGTAGGATGGGGTTATATGGTAGGATGAGGAATAAAACTCTTTATATGCATTAATCTTTATTGAAATTACATATTCCAGAATCCTTGGGTACATTAACATTTATTGAAATTACATATTTCTGAAGCCGGGAATATCTTCTTCATCTACAAATGTTAATTTACAATTTTCATCCATACTATACAGTCTATTGTTGATTTGTACAGATGTAGATTTATTTTCAATGAATGGAGGCTTATCTGAGTATCCTTTGATGAAACACATGTTTACAACGACATTCCCGTCTTTTTCTATCTGCTCCATCGCTCTCCAAATAGGCTCAACTATATTTTCCATAGTCCATTGCTGCCCTTGAATTTCCACAGTATCGAAAAGGTGAATGCTTTGTGGTGTACAATATTGGAATTTTGCCTCTATTTTTAAAACATTTTGTATGTTTTTTCCTTGAGAGGTTATGTTCAAGTAGGAATTTCTGACCTAGGGCTCCGTAGGGTGCATGCTGGAACGCCTGAAGCATCATTCGATCGAATTCTGCGGTGTGAACTGCATCAGGAAAGATAATTTCATATCGGGTGTTTACTTAGCTTATGCCTTTTCACATCATACTTTCTAGTATAGCTTTTTGGCATAACTCGCAGGAGTACATGTTTACATTACAGACTCATTATCGCCTGTATGTGCTAATCCTATTGCATGGCCGATTTCATGTAATAGTACAGCAAACAAACTTGATTCGTTATAAGCAGGCTTCGTTTTTGTTTCACACCAGTTTTCATCTCGATCCAAATGTATTTCGACCGTTGACCCATCACTTGTTGGAAAATCCGAGTGTGCGAGAATCGTTCCAGGTCCGTCAAACAACCCTGAACACACACCATTGTTCGTAACCCTACGATGCATTCCTCTCTGATACGAAATAAGTATATCGGCTGTGTTACCACCTGTATATTCAAAGCTCAGTCCAGAATATTTGCTCCACACTTCAAATACCTCCGTGGTCAATCGAAGCAGTTGAGTTGAGGCAAATCTGAATCTCCATGTCAATTTCGACTTCAACCATCTGGATGTTGTTCTGTATTGAGAAGGATCATCAGCCACTCCGCTCCTTTTCGTATTCATCAATTTCAAAGTCTCATTATTAAGGGTACCGTCTATTGGCAGTCTATATAATTCTTGAAACACCCTCAATGCATCCTCTGTTTCACTCAATCCGTTGGAATTTTCCGTCATATATCCATATTTCACTAGATATTCGTTCGCCTGGACTCCGACGAAGCATAGAATGAATAATAACATGTTGCTCTATCGACAACTTTACACATAATGCCTCTCTGACTGACTGAAACTCTTATATATCTACATTCGCGGAATTTTTGAAGCGTGCTCGATGGAGAAACAAATGTCTAGGGCCAGTCCGAGCCTGGTAAATATTAACAAGTGTTGGTTATCAAAATATTTGCGGCTTCTAACGCACATCGCTGTAATCTTAATACGTTAGCGACGTGTTTCAAAACAGATATGATTTATCCGTTTAACCGTGATTGTTACTATAGAATGATAAATTGAATCATTTTAACAATGTAGTTTATTTCCATAAATATTCATAGACTGAATCATCTCAACTATTTACACTCGTATCTAACCAGCCACACAAATATACCTATATGCTGCTTTACATTGAAGTTCTCCCTAACCTCACATATTGCTTGCTGTCTACCTTGAACGATCTTGTATATACAGGCTGATTACCACTACTCGGTCTCCATTGACTCTACCATACAACCATAGCAGAAGGGCCCCTAGCGGTCAGAGACTACACCCTAACCGTCTACCCGGTAACACCTAGAGGTTAGAGGCAAGACCACACCCTAACCGTCTACCCTGCCGTAATACAGGGTCAGTACTTACCGATACCTATCTGGGCATAACGCGCGTGCACGAGTGTATCACTGGTTGCCTACATCTGATAAGGAACCCCAAGGTCGTCTGATAAGGAGTACGGCGTTCATCAGGCGGGCCAAAGTGAGGCCATCCCTACTAATAATTATTACTTATAAATTTACAGAATGAAGTTATGGTCAAGTATTAAAAACAAGAACCAAAGAAAAAACAAGGTTACCTTCAGTTACACACCCGGTATAATCGACAACTCATTAATAGATAGATGCACTTTACTATTTGTTTTGTCATAATCAAACACATATTTATGCAAAGTTTTTTGAAATATCCGGGAACCTATCCATGTTAGCATAAGATTAGGACGTTTACAATAAGATTAAAAACTTTCAAACATAATGTCACTGGACTTGCCTTAGATATATAATATTCATTCATAAATTTCACAAAAGGTTTATTACACGATAATGCCTACATATCTAGGTAGCTGGAATTTTTATCATGAATATATCAATCACTCTTCACTTCTCAACATAATAATTGGTAACAAGCAAAAAGTAGGTAGAATCACAGCATATTACTCTGGTTGAAACTATTTTGGAATGAAAATGAGAACATTCATGTGGAGTTCTCATTTGGAAACACTCCATTGTGTTACCTAAGAGTGATTCTGAAAAAAAGTTGTTCTCAACAATGCCAGATTGAACACTGTTCAGCTACAAACTTCGTCAATCAGCATTTCTACATTTCGTATTTATGTAGGTACATGTAGCTAAATGTCGATGTTTTAATAGGAATTCTCGATAAATATATGAGGTAGAAAGAAACGAATCTATCATCCTCTATCTCTCCCTTCGAAAAATGACTCTCGTCTTTTGTTTTCGAGTTATTTGAGAAAACTTGAATTTTCGAGTTTTTGTTTTTCAGTTATTCGTGAATTTGGATTGAAATAGTTCCTACATTATCGAGTTTTTTTCACAAGTGGAATGCAGTTGCGCAGTCACTTTTTCCAAAAAAAAAACTTAATAATTTTTCAAATATATGTATAATGCTGAGTCGATTTCATCAGTTTTGCTAGATCTGGTATTTATATAATAATTCTTAAAACTTCTTCACTCCAAATAGTAGGCTTACGTCATTTAGAAAATGCTTCATTGGAGAAATACTCCTCCTCAATTCCATAAGTAACTGAGATATACCAGAAAAACAAAAACTCGAAAAATTGAGATTTCTCAAATGAATCAAAAGACGATAGTCAAGTTTCATTTCACCATGGACATTTTTTCAAAAAAAGAGATCGAGTATGGGAGGTTAATTTTTAATATCTCTTTCTTATACTTATGGAGATTTCCTATTGAAACATCGAAGTTGAGCCAGCCTGTTCATACGTTACAACTAGCGTAATTTCATTGTTTCAGATAGAATATGTGCATACATATTCTCTTGGTATAAAGATATCAAAAAATTTGACAATGAAACTAGATACACTAGCGGAAGTTCAACAGAATATTTCTGACGGTAGTCTTAAATATTTTTTCTTTATATAAGTCATTACTCCACAATACATTATTAAATGATAATTATGTATCATTTTATATTTTCATAGTAACGTAGCTATTCTAAACATTATAAGGTGATACAAAGAAAATATGTTATATGAATTTATTATTGGTTTCTGTTTTTTTATTATATCAGCGGTCAATTGATGGCTCAAGATACAATACGTTTGTCAATTCATTCCAGGAATCTAAATCTATGTTAGAACTATGATCCTGATTAGATAATATTGAAATCATTTGGAATAGTTTTGATTACATTCAAACATAATTAGAAATGCATGATGGATATTGCCCCTTTCGATAACAACAAAGACGATATTAATAATTCAAGCCAAAACATCTGTTTCATAGTTCCCGGCAATAAGCAACTCGAAATCAACATACAAGGTCAGGTACCTACCCTTAAATGTAGCCAAGTTTTATGAAACACTTCCATAGGCCTGATTCATAATAATACTTCCAAATAACATTAAAAATGTCTCCAGTATTATTGAAAATGATTCGAACATTGATACAGTTAATCTAGGAACGTATATTATGAGATTAACATACTTTACAAATGGAAAATTATCAATTTTCCACTTGAATATATGCAGCCTATCATGTCATTTTGATGAATTAAAAATTCTTCTGAACTCTTTTCAGAATCGAAATTTCGGAATTATGATACTAACTGGAACATTGCAAATAATTCCTGAAAGTTTCAATATTCGAGACTATAATCCTTTCTATAATAATAGTTTCGAGATATGTTAATAAAATTGTGTGCACAAGCATTAGGAAACATTGACATTTCTTTAGTTAATTCTAATTGGGTTTTTCCGCGTATTGAAGACACGCAACAGTGCTTTAATTCATCATCGTCAGAAATAGTTTTTTTTCAAATTTCAAAATGGATCGAAAGAGATGGCCAAAAAGTGTTCCTCTTGGGGTAGATACTATTTTCATTTTGTAGACTATGGAACAACGCATGAAGTATTTGATTACAGTTGATAACTGTTAATGGAAATTTGTGAATTTCAAGTTTGCTCAATTTTTTTATGGAATTAAGATATATTTAACTCAAACAGAAATCACTACTATAATAACAACAATTGTTGGAAACTGTGACTGTGCATGTATGCTCAGGTATGTCGAGTATTCAATAAAATACATCTGAATAAAACATCACTAGGCAATTGTTTCAAAAACAGTGAAAATATTCACAGAGACAGGCAGTGTTAAGAATCGTTCGAAATTAGGAAGACAAAAACCAATGACTGAAATTTGTTGAATGTTTCAATTAATATAGTAGACAATGGTCCGTGCAACAATTAGCTCTAAGCCATAACATGTGTCGACGACGCTCAGTCTGAAAAATAATCAAGAAGACTTTTATCTTCACAAAATATAATTACTGCAAAAATTGAGAGATCGTAGAATAGAAATTTACGAAGTTATGATGAAAAAAATATTAATCCATATCCTGTTTCAAAAATTTTCTACACGGATGAAGCAATATTCTGTTTGAACGGTTATGTTGAAAGATACAATTGTAGATATTGGGCTGATAATAGTCTGAACTAAACGGATCAGGTTCATATACAGTATTCCCAAAAAGTAAATATTTGGCTGCGATTTAGCGCCAACAATATTGTGGGATCTTTTTTCATTGATAGATATTTAGATCTATTGATGGAAAATATCATCTCTCAACATAGGCGTCTGTTTCCAAATACATTAAATCAAAACCAGGAAATATAGTTACATGAAAATCATGCACCAGCACACTATGTCTTCAACTTTAGACATTATTTTTAACACTAGGTACTCTTTCAAACCAATGAATCAGTTGACGAGGAAGCATAGGAAAGCCGGCGAGGTAACCAAACTTGGCACCACTTGTTTTTGGAGGTATCGGAAAAGTCGGGTGTACGTTGATAGATCACACAAGATCTCAATTACAGATTAGACAAACAATTGCCGAGATACCCCTTATTTGGTAGAAAAACTCAATTCAAGGCAGCAATCATGCGTAGCATTACTGTTAGGAAGTTGATGATGGATACCAAAGTTCTCAATTTGAGTTAACTCAATTTAGTTTTTTTCATAAATGGCAACTAGACAGATGACATTCCTCAACTTAAGCTTCTGTTCCCAAATTTATTAAATCAAAGCCTGCAGGATGGTGTTAACTACAAATTTTCTTAACACTCCTTCCCCAATCAGATGTAGGGGTCGACCAGGAATTATAGAATGACAAAGTAACTAGACTTGGCGACACTCGATTTTATTAGTATCTAATGAGTCGAGTTAACGTCAATAGACTGGACAACCTCAAAACCCTATTATGAATTGAAACATACACATGATTCATTTTCTTCATAATCATTTTAAGGTCAATATTACATTTTTAGTATTTAATAACAACACAGGAAATTTTCCATTCACATCATTTGATTATTCAAGGTTGAACATCCCAAAAATTACAGATTTGCAGATCGCACGTTTGACATATGACAAAATATGTCTTCAGGAACAAGTATCTCTTGTGATCTGATTTTCGTAGGTTAAATAAAACTTGATAGAAAGCCCAATTCTACAGAATACGATGCTTGGTTTGTTGATATCTGAAAACAAGATAACCGTGTTCCATCTATTCAACTCAACATGTGAAAGATCTTACCAATGAAGCATTTCATTGTACATGTATATAATATTAACCATTTATTAATTTGTCTTTTAGGATTGGTCAGTCATCGGTCGCAAGTCTCTCAATACATTACTACCTCAAAAAAAAAGGCTATCTATCACTCACAATCCTTCTGTATTAAAAATAGTAATTATAAGGAGAACCCTGTACTTATATCAGGTTTCACATATATTTTTCTTGCGGTGGATCTTTTTGCGAACCTGCTATGGTTGATCTTGTTTGATGAATTATAGGAATTAACCCTGAAGGTTTTAGTAGAAGACTTAGATGTGTTTCTAACATCTACAACAGAAATTCTCCAAGTGAATGAATCTTGAAATGGGAGAAAAATTTACTAATCACTAATCACTATGAAATACCCCAATTTTACTATAGATAGGAAGGTTCATCGTGTAATCATAAATATATATATACAGTTTAATGAACTGTGAACAATTGATCACACGACTTCCCTAGATTTTGTTGGAAAATTAGCTGTCGGAAATTTCTGCGGATCAAATGTATATGATTGTAGGAACAGAAAAATATATCGGAAGATGAAATAAGAAGTAATAAATTTCATCAGGACAAGCTTTCATATTGAAGTGTTACAGGAGGAAATAATAAATCATGATTTCCTACCCTAAAAATCCCATCTACTGAATAGAATCGGACTGTATTCACAAAACGTCCGCCATTTTAGCCACCATATTGAATCTTTGAATTTTGACTACTTACATAGTATAACTTACGGCCCCAAAAACCACACATATCAATTTAAAGAAGAATCGGACCATGATCACACAACACGTCCGCCATCTAGGATTTTCAAATTTTGATTAAAAATTCATGCTGCTGCTGACTACAAAAACCCCCTTATACCAATTTTAAATAGGATCGTACTATAATTACAAGACCCGCCCGTCATCTTGGAGACGTCATCTTGTTTTTTTCTTCCATACATATGTCATAATACGTCACCCCAATGATTAACACCTGCCAAATTTCACCAGAAGGTACAAATATATAGATCGATAGATAAACAAGGCAAGTTAAATAAAAGCTTGTAATGATTTAGAAACCGCTATTGAAATCACTTTGTGTTATACTCTGTCACATTGAAATTATGATGTACCTATCTCAAAACACTTTGTTTTATATTGATACTTGCTGTATGAACTATCAAAATTTGTCACAGAGTAAAGACATAACTTAGAAGGTAACGTTATATCAATGACGTCACTTTAATCTTAAAATAATAATTTCAGAAAGTTCTGCGGGTTAAATATTTGCGTGTGATATATATTTATAACCAGAAAATCATGGTTGTATTAATGGTTCGATAAGATAGTATAATTCCATTCGAAAAACCGAATATAAATTAATTAAGAAATAATTTTATAGATATTCAAATTAAATTAGGCCATACAGTCTAACATCTCAAAATTCTATAAATGTTCAAGTCCTCAAACTGTAACATGAACAACTGCAATTACTGCAGCCGACTTGTGTTTTAAGATCCAATTGAAACTGCAGAAAACATTGGATCGGTTGTGTGTGAAAGAGTAATGTATGGCTAATTACAATTTGAAATGGATTGAATTTGATTAAATATAAGACATTCTAAGATTGTACAATTATAAATATCTATGATTATTGTATGAATTAGTTATTCTATGATAAACACTCTATCCACATCTATTATAATCAACTATTCAAGTTTAAGATAATTTAACCTCAAAATTTTTGCTTATAGTGTCATAGTTAAATTCCATAGAATTATCTTAAACTTGAATAATTGATTATAATAGATGTGGATAGAGTGTTTATCATAGAATAACTAATTCATACAATAATCATAGATATTTATAATTGTACAATCTTAGAATGTCTTGTATTTAATCAAATTCAATCCATTTCAAATTGTAATTAGCCATACATTACTCTTTCACACACAACCGATCCAATGTTTTCTGCAGTTTTAATTGGATCTTAAAACACAAGTCGGCTGCAGACGCATTTCATTAATCGAAATCATCTATTCTTTTCTGAATTACATGGAAACACTAATTTACAATTTTGATAAAGACAATAAACATTGTCGAAACGTCAAGAAAAATTTTTATTTCATTTTATTTTCAGTATATATACGAACCAATATACCAAGAAAGCATACACATATTACAAATGGTTCAAGAATATCAATAAAAGAATATATATATATATATATATATATATATATATATATATATATATATATATATATATATATATATATATATATATATATATATATATATGTAGAACTGGATTCTCGGGTATTGATCCGCGTTGTGTGGTTTCGGTCCTCAAAAGGACCAATTTCACGACGTTTCGGCAAAGTCGCATTTGCCATCTTCAGGTGATTCGACCGTAGAGTCTGGAAAATCTAGGCGAACTGACGCTTACTTGGAGGGACAGGTATTTATATCCCCCGTTATGTTTGACCTTTGGACTTTCGAACTATTTCACGCTTGGTTGATTTCTACGTGTTTGGCTCCGAGTGACACGTTTGGATGACGTCATTGCGACGCTGGAATCAGCCGGAAAGTTTCCGTGACCTGTTGCACGTGCACTGGATATCACGTTCTCTCTTGTTTTTGGTTTTATCTTCCGACTTTCTAAAGCGGGTTTCCATGTTGCTGGTAATCTTAGTCCGTCATCTCGTTTGTTAAGACTATGTGGACGTTTCTCGATCTCTATTGCCTCCCTGGTTATTCTGGTGTAGAAGTGTTCAATGTTGGCTAGAGTCTTTGTGCCGCTAAAGTTGATCATATGGCCAGTACTTCTTACATGTTCAGCTAGTGAAGACGTGGTTTCGTTTTTCGACACAGCGTTTGCATGTTCAGTCTTTCGCACATCAATGCGTCTGTTGGTCTGCCCGATGTATGTCTTTTCACAATTACCACATGGCACCTCGTACACTCCTTGGCATTCTAGAGGAATTCTGTCTTTTGGATTCCGAAGAACATTTTTGATTTTCCTATCTGTTGTGAAGGTTGTTTTGATATCATGACGGCTCAGTATTTTGCAGATTTTGTCAGTTGTGCCTTTTATGTAAGGTAGAAAAGCGTTTCCCACTGGTTGATCTTCATTGTTGACATCCTTTTCATTTTTGCGTTGAGAGTTATGAATCTGTTTTCTTGAATAGCCATTCATCCTAAGGGCTGTTCGGATGGTTTCCATTTCTCCATCGAAGTTCTCCGCATCAGCGAGACGTTTTGACCTTGTCATGAGGGTATTTACGACTGATTGTAGCTGGGATGGATGGTGATGCGAGTTACTATTCAAATATCGGTTCGTGTGGGTCTTTTTTCTGAATACTGTATGTCCCAAACTGCCGTCAGTTTTCTTTGTTACCAAAACATCTAGAAATGGTAATTGGTTGTTCTCTTCGGCTTCTATTGTGGATTTTATCCGATCATGGATTCCATTCAGGTGATCGAGAAACCCTCTTAGTTGTCCTTCTCCATGTGGCCAAATAACAAAAATATCATCTACATATCTGAGCCAAAGTTTGGGTTTTAGTTGCGCTGTGTTAAGAGCTTTTATTTCAAAATCCTCCATGAAAAGATTTGCGATCACTGGTGAGATTGGTGATCCCATCGGTGCTCCTTCGATTTGCCTATATCGCTGTCCCTCGTACATAAAGTAAGTATTGGCTACACAGTGTTTGGCCAAGTCAATAATGTATCCTTCCGGTTTGTATTTATGTTGGATGATCTCTAGGGCTTCGTTGATGGGTACTTGTGTGAACAAGGATGCTACGTCGAAGCTTACTAATATGTCGTCAGGTCCTACTATTTGCATATCTAGAAGTTCGATAAAGTGTTCCGCGTTCCTCACGTACGATGATGCTGTCTCAACGTGCGGTTGTAACTTCTTGGCTAGGAATCTTGCTAATGCATGTGATGGTGAGCCGATAGAGCTTACTATTGGTCTCAGAGGTACTGCTGCCTTGTGTATTTTTGGGAGACCATACAGTTTCGGACATCTGGATGATTTTTCTCTTGGAATGAGATGTAACTGTAACTTAGGGTCGATAGGAGATGCCTTGATTTTCGCTTTCGTTGTTTTCTCTAGATATGTAGTGGGATCAGACCTAATCTTCTTGTAAGTCGGATCGTCCAATAGCGCAGCCATCTTGGTTCTGTAGTCATTTGTGTTCATGACAACGGTTGCATTTCCTTTATCTGCTGGTAGGATGATGATGCTTTCGTTCTCTCGAAGAGCTTTCAGTGCTAGGAACTCGTCGTGTGAAATGTTCCTTTTAGGTGGCTTCGAGGTTCGTAGAATACGCGACACATCTTGGCGAATAATCTCTGCTTCACTTTTATCCTGCAGCGAAGTTATAGCAGATTCCACGTTGCAAATGATGTCTTCCAATGGAATGCGTGCCGGTGCAATAGCGAAGTTAAAACCTTTAGCAAGGACATCCATGGAGGCCTTATTCAAAGAATGGTCGGATAAGTTATGGACAACTTTGACAGGGTCTATGTTTGTGCTGTCTCCCTCAGGTTTCTGGGTGTCTTTCAGATGATTGAACTTCTTCTTCTGTTTCTCTATAGTTATTTCAGTGTTTTTCTCTGCTCTGAACTCGGCAAGCTGATCAATTCTTTCCCAAAGTAGAGGATTGATTTCATTGCTAAGATAGAGGTGAACACGTAGTAGCTTGCTGTCAGTATCATCCAGAATTCTTCTTGTTTGGTGAATGGCATCTCGAAGCAGTGCAAAACTCGTTCTTCTCAAGATGTTCTTCGTACTAGTTGTCTTTGTGTGATACGAAAGTTTCATACAGGTTGGAATAATCTTCTGGTCCCGGCAGCGGCGTAGAAAGGTAAGGTCGCACAAAAGTTTCGATCTCTTTGTTCTCAACTTCTCGAAACTTCTTGTTTGATGGAAAACCTCCTCCCCGTAGAGGTTAATTATGTTTCTTCTTAGGTTCTCGCGGACGTAATGTGTAGAACTGGATTCTCGGGTATTGATCCGCGTTGTGTGGTTTCGGTCCTCAAAAGGACCAATTTCACGACGTTTCGGCAAAGTCGCATTTGCCATCTTCAGGTGATTCGACCGTAGAGTCTGGAAAATCTAGGCGAACTGACGCTTACTTGGAGGGACAGGTATTTATATCCCCCGTTATGTTTGACCCAGAAACCTGAGGGAGACAGCACAAACATAGACCCTGTCAAAGTTGTCCATAACTTATCCGACCATTCTTTGAATAAGGCCTCCATGGATGTCCTTGCTAAAGGTTTTAACTTCGCTATTGCACCGGCACGCATTCCATTGGAAGACATCATTTGCAACGTGGAATCTGCTATAACTTCGCTGCAGGATAAAAGTGAAGCAGAGATTATTCGCCAAGATGTGTCGCGTATTCTACGAACCTCGAAGCCACCTAAAAGGAACATTTCACACGACGAGTTCCTAGCACTGAAAGCTCTTCGAGAGAACGAAAGCATCATCATCCTACCAGCAGATAAAGGAAATGCAACCGTTGTCATGAACACAAATGACTACAGAACCAAGATGGCTGCGCTATTGGACGATCCGACTTACAAGAAGATTAGGTCTGATCCCACTACATATCTAGAGAAAACAACGAAAGCGAAAATCAAGGCATCTCCTATCGACCCTAAGTTACAGTTACATCTCATTCCAAGAGAAAAATCATCCAGATGTCCGAAACTGTATGGTCTCCCAAAAATACACAAGGCAGCAGTACCTCTGAGACCAATAGTAAGCTCTATCGGCTCACCATCACATGCATTAGCAAGATTCCTAGCCAAGAAGTTACAACCGCACGTTGAGACAGCATCATCGTACGTGAGGAACGCGGAACACTTTATCGAACTTCTAGATATGCAAATAGTAGGACCTGACGACATATTAGTAAGCTTCGACGTAGCATCCTTGTTCACACAAGTACCCATAAACGAAGCCCTAGAGATCATCCAACATAAATACAAACCGGAAGGATACATTATTGACTTGGCCAAACACTGTGTAGCCAATACTTACTTTATGTACGAGGGACAGCGATATAGGCAAATCGAAGGAGCACCGATGGGATCACCAATCTCACCAGTGATCGCAAATCTTTTCATGGAGGATTTTGAAATAAAAGCTCTTAACACAGCGCAACTAAAACCCAAACTTTGGCTCAGATATGTAGATGATATTTTTGTTATTTGGCCACATGGAGAAGGACAACTAAGAGGGTTTCTCGATCACCTGAATGGAATCCATGATCGGATAAAATTCACAATAGAAGCCGAAGAGAACAACCAATTACCATTTCTAGATGTTTTGGTAACAAAGAAAACTGACGGCAGTTTGGGACATACAGTATTCAGAAAAAAGACCCACACGAACCGATATTTGAATAGTAACTCGCATCACCATCCATCCCAGCTACAATCAGTCGTAAATACCCTCATGACAAGGTCAAAACGTCTCGCTGATGCGGAGAACTTCGATGGAGAAATGGAAACCATCCGAACAGCCCTTAGGATGAATGGCTATTCAAGAAAACAGATTCATAAATCTTAACGTCTTCACTAGCTGAACATGTAAGAAGTACTGGCCATATGATCAACTTTAGCGGCACAAAGACTCTAGCCAACATTGAACACTTCTACACCAGAATAACCAGGGAGGCAATAGAGATCGAGAAACGTCCACATAGTCTTAACAAACGAGATGACGGACTAAGATTACCAGCAACATGGAAACCCGCTTTAGAAAGTCGGAAGATAAAACCAAAAACAAGAGAGAACGTGATATCCAGTGCACGTGCAACAGGTCACGGAAACTTTCCGGCTGATTCCAGCGTCGCAATGACGTCATCTAAACGTGTCACTCGGAGCCAAACACGTAGAAATCAACCAAGCGTGAAATAGTTCGAAAGTCCAAAGGTCAAACATAACGGGGGATATAAATACCTGTCCCTCCAAGTAAGCGTCAGTTCGCCTAGATTTTCCAGACTCTACGGTCGAATCACCTGAAGATGGCAAATGCGACTTTGCCGAAACGTCGTGAAATTGGTCCTTTTGAGGACCGAAACCACACAACGCGGATCAATACCCGAGAATCCAGTTCTACACATTACGTCCGCGAGAACCTAAGAAGAAACATATATATATATATATATATATATATATATATATATATATATATATATATATATATATATATATATATATATATATATATATATATATATTCTTTTATTGATGTTCTTGAACCATTTGTAATATTTGTATGTTTTCTTGGTATATTGATTCGTATATATACTGAAAATGAAATAAAAATTCTGTTTGACATTTTGATAAAGACAATAAACATTGTCGAAACGTCAAACAGAATTTTTATTTCATTTTCAATATATATACGAACCAATATACCAAGAAAACATACAAATATATACAGGGTGTCCTCGAACTGGGTGGCTAAAATAAAACCGAAGATTCTTTGATACGAAAAAAATTTGATGAGCCTTTTTACTTTTGCCTCAAGTGTCTTGTTTAGCCGGTAGAGGGCTTCAAAGTTGCAAAAATAATTTTGATTTTTCGGTATAACTTGAGAACGTGATGGAAGACTTTTACAATATTTGGCAGGTGAGTTACTGTCAATAATAGCCGTTTTTGAGAGCGGAGCATAGAGCCTTAGAGACCATAGAAATGGCTCAAACTTGAGGATGTAACGGGAAAAGTGTCCAGAACTTTTTTGTGGTCGATGTAATTCACTCTATGTTCTCTATGTAGATAGCTTATCTAATTTGAAAACTTTTCTTACTCTTAGAAAATTTTGATAAAATCAACGTATTAGCTTGAAAAAAATAATTTTCGAGTCTCTGCAATTTTGGCTTACTAATTTTACTTGATTAAAATACCTTAGTTGCCTTTGCTTTTCTAATGTCATTAGTAGATGTGCTATGACAGTTCAGGACCAAAATCACCCTTTTTTGCATGTAAATCTCCATAAGGAAATCTAAGGTTCATTTTAGCGAAAATTGACCATCCCAAGGTCATCCACAATCACGCATGCGCAGTCATGTCGATGGGAGGGGTAGGTAGTCTATGGTTCTATGAACTAGTCTATGGTTCCCGAAGACTGTGAACTGGTCATCTGTCTATGGTTCTTCCTTAACTATGGTCGGGTCAAGTCTGTGAACTGGTCATCTGTCTATGGTTCTTCCTTAACTATGGTCGGGTCAAGTCTGTGAACTAACCATCTGTCTATGGATCTTCCTTAACTATGGTCGGGGCAATCTGAAGTCTATGAATTAGGTATCTGAGTACTCACATTCTACTGAAATGATTTTTCTACGCACCGAGATTCGAACCTGGGAAATAAACTCTAGAGTAAGGCGGCTTAACCGCAAAGGTGGTGGTGGACTTGAACAATTTAATGCACTCCTACTGAAAATGAAATATTTTTCTACACACGGGAATCGAACCCGAGAAATGAAATCCAAAGCCGGCTCCTTAACCGCTCAGCTATGGAGGAATTGAGAACAAGTGATTTTAATGTTGTAGATATAACCGCGGGGTATCCGGTCTGAGTGATAAGTGCGAGTCTATTGCAGTCTATATGATGCAGGTAATTTGTTTTTACATGACGTCAGTCATGCAGGTATGTCACGAAGCGAGGTATGGAATGTGAGACTTCATAGCGCTAGCCCATAGGGGTTTTGAAATAGTGTTGTTTGTACATGCCGTCAGTCACGTGATTTTTGAAAGAGACCGGGCATTCATCGGAGGTATCATGGGAGGGCTGCTGCTCCTTGAATGCATAGATGGAATGTTATATAGTATAGAAATGATATCTTCTACATTTCTCAAACGCGATGTTTATAAGGAAATTACATTCAAAAACGTTTATTCAAGCTGTCTGTACCTTACTTGATTGCTATATTACAAAATGCGATCTCAATCATCTTAAACATATATGGAAATTATTTTTAGTATACAAAATGGAGTTGGGAGACTTCAATGGGGTATGGAATGTGGGGTTGTTTATGTAGGACGTTAGTCGTGTGAATTTGAATGAAGCTGGCGCAATCTCCAACGAGACAGGTGTGTATGTGAGGTGATACAGAGTGTACAGGTATAATGATGTCTATCACGCAGGTCTTCAACGAGGTATCTACCTTGCAGGAGCCTTCAATGAAATGTGGGGTTGTTTGTACATCCCGTTAGTCGCAGGGTTTTGTCTGAGTTATAATGATATCGTACGCGGCGCATTGTCTGCCCCCACAAGTCTTCAATAAGGGGTCATAACATCTAACATGCGATAGTTTACAAAAAAAATGCTGCTTCTCATAATAGCGATATTATGAAGCGTTTGCAGAAATAACTATTAAATCATCTAAGGACTTTTTGCTTGATTAGTACTAGCGAGTACAATATTCGTTATAATATTATAAGTATGCATCATTAGCTTACTTGTGCGATAAGGTTGTGTTAAATCATGTCCAACAGCAATGTATTCAACTCGGAATTATCGTAATGATGCGCGATCCTTCAATGTTAAAGTAGTTTCATAAGTTATCCGAAAGTAATATGAATATATTAAATGTTTTTCCAAAATTAGTTCCGAAGTAAACATAATTCGCTATAATATTCATTCATGTATGTTACATAAATTATCCGATATAAATCAAATAAGTTTTGTGTCAGGTTGAACAATATTCACTATCATATTTTGCGGTAGAGCTACAGCTGGTTCGAGAGAGATAAGAAAGATACGCCGATCACCTTGAAACGCGATGAGAATACTTTATTTTAAATCACACATATAGTATGTATATATTCGAATCATATTGATTGTAAATCGCATAATATGACCCGAAATCTAGCTGCTGCTGGGTGTAGCCCAATATCTATACAGAATCTAGACGAAGCGATGTTACGCATCACGATGATTATTCGAACTGTCTGTACAGCTCGATTGCTATATAACAAAATACATTTTTAATCATCTTAAACATATAGATGTGCTAATATAAATTTTTCAGTATGCAAAAATATACTAATAAAACATTTTTCATCGACACACATTTCTTCATAGGATAGTTAGTTTTTATAAAATTCGATTAATTTCAATGGAAACATATATACGGGGAGGAGTTTTATGTAGATCGAGCTCGTTCCCCAACCACCCAAGAGGTAGAACTATGATGAGGAATAGATGAGGATAATAATCATATGAATATCTTCATATGCGCTAATCTATATGACATTCAAACACATGCTTCATAAAAATCTGAATATTGAGTAGAGCTATAGTATCTTCATAAGCGATCATTATCAACATTCAGACACTTGTTTAGCATGTGATTCAACAAGCTGACATCATCGTTCACGAACTATGATGGGCTGATGAGGGATAAAATACTAATAATAATAATATAAATATCTCCATTAGCAATCTATACTATTTTCCTTCACAAGCACAACTTTTACAAACTCCATACGTTCGCGTAAAAGATTATAATGATAAACACATTTTTTATTTGAGAATATCGATATTTCCCATGTAACGGATTATTGCCTAAAGCTATTTTGTATGCAACATTGTTATCATTTGCGAACCTTCGAGAAATTTGGCTGGGTCTAAATGAATATATTTTTGACTATTATCACCTGTAGAGATGCGTTGAGATTCTTCATGATTGAGATTGATAACCCACATGAAGAAAGAAGCTTCAACGAATTGATATCAATGAATATTCGCTATTCTGAATGTGACAACTTTATCGGCTTCAACACTCGAGATAAGAGAGAGAATATTTACCGCAAACTGTCTTATAACCACTAGGTACTACATATTATAATAATTGAAAAGATAACATAATAATCTGAATCACTTTTTGAGGAACATTATATGCAAACAGGTAATAAAACAAAAGTATATTTATATTTATTAATTAGATAGTAACACAATTTTTTTTGTTTCTAACTCTGAAGCGATATTTATAATTTAGATTACAATCCTGATGGGTTGATCCAAGGGACTGTACTTTACCAACGGCTCGTTCATTATTGTGATGTCTTGCGGGAAAGTGAGATAAATGAAATACCAAAAATAATAATAATAACATTTATTTAGAAAAATACATTTAGAATTAAAATAATAACATTATGATTCATGGTTCTTCACACTAAACTCCGAACTGATCCTGTAATTGGAGAATACTCCATTATACGATCGTTAATGATGATGCAATAAGCCCTGGTGTTTTTGGGGAAATTCAGGAAACTTTCCATCTCTAGTTTGACGTCAACTGTTGATGACTTTATAGCATCGTTTTGTTTTGAACAGTCAATCACAAAAATTGCTCTATTCTTGAATGCTATATAATCCAACATGGGTTCGCTTATTATTTTATTTGAAAATGATTTCTGGAAATCATAGTACATCTGGTATGCTTCCACGTATTGCTGGTCGGTGAAATTCAATTTCATTGCTTCATATGGATAACACTCTGAATTCAAGTATAATTTTACATTTAGCAAGTTTATATTATCGAAATATGCACTGTGCTTAACAGGATTATTTTTTCGATCAGTTTGGAAAGCTAAAATCACATATCTGGGACGTTCCAAATTCATTGAAGTTTTAACAGCCCAAATGTCACGAGTGCTCTCCTTCATCAACGGATTTTCATGCAGATCCCAGCTGCGAAATGGAATCAAAATAGGCTTCTCAGCACTCAAATTCTCCAACATTTGAAATTTAACCTGATCACTTGGAAACACATGTCGCACTTTTAATGCTATCGTCTTCACATTTATTTTAGCCCCCTTCGTACCTGTGCTATTGGTATAGCAATCGTTATCGGTTCGAGACCTTATCAAGCGCAGCTTATGTTTTCCACTCAAGACTTTGTTATAGTCAATGAATAGGCCTAGTAGAAAATTCAACGGTATCCATAAATTGATTTTATTATTGTAGACTGAACTCAATACATCCTTAAATGACCATCCAGAAATAGCTAGAGGTATAGATTCATGTTTGGCATATGTTAGATAAGCTCTGATGGTGCTGACAATACCAGGATCACGTACTTTGTCTATCTCTTTTCCATTCAATTCATAACTGATATATTCGAAGAGAAACGCTCCGAAATTATTCGTTAGTTTACAATCACCATCACCACTTGCTTCAGGCTGGAATTCTGCCTCGATGAATAAAGCAGACGATGCCAAATCTACCAACACATCTTGTTGATTGATTAATATCTCAATTTCATCGCTGTTGCCAAAAGATGTTGTGTGTGGATAGTAGGTATGAGTTTCTTCCCGGATGATGTCTTCAATGAAGTTTGGCTCGTTGAATATTTGAAGTTTTTCCGACATTGTAACCAAGGGACTTCAAAAAATTTATATTTTCCAATGATAGTGATGCAGAAGCAACCTTCTCCTTCTTCAATGACAGTGATGCAGAAGCAACCTTCTCCCTCGAGCTCGTTGTAGATAATGACTGATGACCACTATGGAGATGTCTTTTATTGCTAAAATCCAAACCCATGTTCTCAAGTGATGGCTACTGCAACCTTCTCAGTTGAATTCCTTTCATATAATGAGTGGTGGTGAGTATTGGATTATTATTTATTGTTGTGAGCCATAATCCCTAGCGATCTTTTTCAATTCCAATTGTATAATAATTTCTTCTCCACGAAAATTTACCGGTTTCCAATTCTGATCTAGAATATTCAGTGTGATGTTATCGAAGGACGTCTTGCTGATGACCGGTAGATAAATAAGATTCTTCGGCTCTATATCAATGGAAAACCCAGGTGGTACAAGAGGTGAGAACTCATATATCGTATGAGCTATCTTATTGTTATAATATGCTCCCGCGGTTAAGTTACACTCTACGCGTATAGTTTGAACTTTGATTATGTTTATAGGTCGATCAGATACGTGTAGTTCACGAGATGTCAATTTCTTTTTGCTGAATCCCAACAGTTCGCTTATACTATCTTCAGGAATAAAATTCACTTTAAAATCACTCTTCAGCTCTGTGTGTAGAGTGTTGTTGTTAGATTTTATTGATAATTTCCGGTCACGCTCTTCTTGCTTCACTCCTATCCCACAAACTGTACTTTGTATGAAATCTTCGATGTCTGTCAACTCTTAGGACCCCGTAGGTATAGTAACTACTTTTTCCTCACCCTTCACATCTTCATAATAAAATTCATTAAAACCTTCTTCAATGTTCGGAATGCTATTGTACGTATGCAAGCCAACAAGTGCGATAGAATAATATGAATGAGGATCTAGTTCTATAGGTGGGTGGAAATCTACAGATAAACGAGAGCTCTTACCCGTGATAGTGAACGTCTGAGACATGATTGATGAAAACTTCATCAACAATCTATTTATATACTAATAAATGTTAGTCGACCAATTCCAAATATAACTGGCTACAATTATAAGTGTTATATTGCATGAAATATCGTGTAGACGGCAAGCTTTATCGAATGAATTGATACCCTGAATCTCCTCAACCGTTCTTCTAATTTTGCCCCTGGTATTGATTTGAAGTTCAAACGGGAGCTTGTTTATAAGCGTATTGAGAACAACTTCTCCCACGCACGCTTCCATACAGACTGATGAGAATTCAAGATTGCACCGTTATTTAACGAGGGGTGGGGGGAAGACCAAAGATCTCAAAATAATTTTTTTTTTTATTAATTATCTCAATACAAAAGACTTAAGTATAATCTTAACAATATATGTTTCAAATATCTCAATCTTGACTCTTGATTCATCGTCCTAGTCGTATTGCATATTCCTACCCCTTCCACCTATATTGAAGTCCTTTTATGTATGTTCGACGCTGGTAAAAGTTCTTTCTTCTGTGCTCATGAAGCTCATGAACAACTTGTTTTCACTCATCTTATCAATGTGGAAATCTAGTGTAGAATTAATTTTTTGGGTATATTCACAGGATTTGGAGATATACGTTTCACAGAGGCCTGCTTTGATGTTATGGATGATGAAGGTCTCTTCTTAGAAGGTTCCACAGATGTCATCCGTCGTTCTAACGCCTCCACTTTACTAGTAATGTCATTTAGACGCATGTTCATACTGTTGAATGTGTTATTGATCTCTTCCAATTCATTTCTGTTTTCCCTTACACTATCACTGATTGTTTTATACTCTGATTTTATATAGATTCCCATTTCATTATATTCATTCTGAATGTCCATCAGATGTTTATCAATGTTGAGAATAACCTTATCATTCGTTAAGTTATGTTCATCCAGATCCTTGTTGATATCTTTGATCAAATTATCAAACCTAACATTGAAGGTATCTTTAAGACTGGTTTCCGTTTTCAGATTCAGTTTGTGTGTTAATTTATCAACATATACTTTATTTGCAACATCTCCATCATCATTCGGTGATTTTACGTTGCACAATCTACGATTTTCCATATCATAACTTCCATCGCTCGTTAGGAATAATCCTTGTCTGTGAACTTGTTTGAAATTATTATTAAATACATTTGTATCATATATCCACATGGAAGAGGAGGCTCTGCCAAACTTATCCATTGAAACCATCTTTATAACTGAGATGAATTTGTCTTACACCTGGTTTTTGTTCAATTACCCCTGCCTCTATCAATTCTTCTATTATAGAGATTATCTCATTGTGATGATTATGGTTACCGGCATGCGAGGATGCAACAAGAAGTCTCAGTCTATCCACAATTTCGTTAACGTCATCCCAATAAACATATTCGATAGGTTTCTCGCTATATTCAAGCATATCATTTTTGATATATGCACTTCCAGTGTATGTTTTGGCTCTGGGTCTTTTCATGGAATTAATCAAAGGTTTCAGTACATTTTTGTATTTTACAATGTTTCTTATTCGATCAGCTGGATCGTTATTACGCCTATGGGCACTAGTCATTTCCATCATTTGACTGTAATTTTTCCCATCTTCCACAGTGTAAGTATCAGGTAGAACATCTCTGTAAAATATCAAATTATACAGTCCTGTGGTACCCTTGAACGGAGTACCCTTGATAATTATATTACTCTCACTATCAATTTCTATAGGTTGATTACCCATGAACCATTTGTCTAAAGTTGAATTATATTGCAATCCCATTCTATCATCGTATTTCTTGACATCATCATCCAATAGGAATCCTTCCAAGTAATAACGTGCTAATGTGGGGTATTGTTGCAGAAACTCCTCTGTAGCCTCTGCATTATCTTTCTTATGTTTTCTGAATTCTTCACGAATCTGATCGATAGTAGGTTCGGGTGTAAACACATCCTCCTCAGTATTTTGGGGGTTATATACGAATTCTTCACCTTCAGTTACAATATTTGGGGTTGGTATGTTCTCCATTTGTGTTGCTGTAGAAACAATACTTTTAGGTTTAACCAACGAATTTTGTTTGATTATTTCAGCATTTCTCGCAATTTCCTCTAGGGGTTTAGATACATTCCTGAACATATTATCTAGAATCTCATCATTTTCAGCTTTACCCAACTTCACAGCCATATATTTTTTCCTCACAACGTTTGCTAACTCCCAAATTTTTTTCTTCAATTGTTGTTTTTCTTTAAGCATGTTACTCACACCCACGTCCATGCTGAGCGGGTTGTCTATTTCAAATGAAAGTATATATACATGTTAGATGTATATATAACTATCAAAACCTTTGCGATAACGTCCTTTGTTCATATCACAGTCTTTGTTTATCATAAGGAACCCATATTTATCTTTCCAACATACGCTACATATCTCTTTGAATTTTTCGAGTGACATGTCGGTACTCACATGATCGGTGAATATATGTTTCAAATTGAGCTCATCCTGTTTGAAAATAATCAAGCAATTGGCATTGTCGCGCAATCCATGTTTTGGACATTTAGCAAAAGACTGACAAAGATAGAAGCTATCAATTGAGTTGTGTCTCCCTCTTGGAAAATAAGCACGAATTTTCTGCTGTTTCTCAAACATCACGTCATCGAATATTATGATTGAATTAGGCCTCGCTTCTGTAGGGTCTATGACCTCAACACTTTCGGTACAAGGAAAATATCCAAGCCCCTCAATTTTCTTCAATGTCTCCTTTAGTAACTGGTATTTTGGTTGGTGTAAAGACTTTGAATATATGTACACGTTTTCAAATTTCAGGCCGTTAGCATCTAACAATAGAGATAACATCAAATTTGTTTTCCCACAATTACTTGGACCACAGATTATTGTTCGTAGAGCATTAGGCAGCAAAGAGCTGTGACGTTGTGGTTGTTCAACATTCTCATTGCTTGACCCTAAGTTCATAATACTCAACGAGTCTTTTTGCTTAACAATCTTCATCATGCCTGAAGGCGAATCGGAATCATACTGGAACATATGTTAGATGATGATGTTATATTGTGTATGTCTGATCACGCGGTTAGGTACTTCTACGCTTCTGTCAAAATCAGGTATCAAATACATGTTAAATAGGCATGAATGTTGAAGCACGTGTCTGAATGCTGAAACACGTGTCTGGATGTTGAAACACGTGTCTGAATGTTCAAACACGTGTCTGAAACACGTGTCTGAATGCTGAAACACGTGTCTGAATGCTGAAACACCTGTCTGAAACACGTGTCTGAATGCTGAAACACGTGTCTGAATGTTGGAACACGTGTCTGAATGTTGAAACACGTGTCTGAAACACGTGTCTGAATGCTGAAACACGTGTCTGAATGCTGAAACACGTGTCTGAAACACGTGTCTGAATGCTGAAACACGTGTCTGAATGCTGAAACACGTGTCTGAATGCTGAAACACGTGTCTGAAACACGTGTCTGAATGCTGAAACACGTGTCTGAATGTTGAAACACGTGTCTGAATGTTGAAACACGTGTCTGAATGTTGAAACACGTGTCTGAAACACGTGTCTGAATGCTGAAACACGTGTCTGAATGTTGAAACACGTGTCTGAATGTTGAAACACGTGTCTGAATGTTGAAACACGTGTCTGAATGTTGAAACACGTGTCTGAATGTTGAAACACGTGTCTGAAACACGTGTCTGAATGCTGAAACACGTGTCTGAATGTTGAAACACGTGTCTGAATGTTGAAACACGTGTCTGAAACACGTGTCTGAATGCTGAAACACGTGTCTGAATGTTGAAACACGTGTCTGAATGTTGAAACACGTGTCTGAATGCTGAAACACATGTCTGAATGCTGAAACACGTGTCTGAAACACGTGTCTGAATGCTGAAACACGTGTCTGAATGCTGAAACACGTGTCTGAATGCTGAAACACGTGTCAGAAACACGTGTCTGAATGCTGAAACACGTTTCTGGATGCTGAAACACGTGTCTGAATGTTAAAGCATGTGTTGAATCATGCGATAAAACATGTGCATGAATGTATTACAAACATTATGATTATTCACATTTTATTCCTCATTAGCTCATCATAGTTCGTGAACGATGATGACGTCATCATCGTTCGTAAACTATGGTCGCCGGGGTGAATCAGTTACTGTCATTGGCTTGAAGCAGTGACGTCATCATCGTTCGTGAACGATGGTCGCCGGATTGAATCAGTTACTGTCATTGGCTTGAAGCAGTGACGTCATCATCGTTCGTGAACGATGGTCGCCGGATTGAATCAGTTACTGTCATTGGCTTGAAGCAGTGACATCATCATCGTTCGTGAACGATGGTCGCCGGATTGAATCAGTTACTGTCATTGGCTTGAAGCAGTGACGTCATCATCGTTCGTAAACTATGATCGCCGGATTGAATCAGTTACTGTCATTGGCTTGAAGCAGTGACGTCATCATCGTTCGTGAACGATGGTCGCCGGATTGAATCAGTTACTGTCATTGGCTTGAAGCAGTGACGTCATCATCGTTCGTAAACTATGATCGCCGGATCTTCAATTCAATAAAACACCACTTACTCGTCAAATCCTTATGTATTCCGATACACATAAAGCTATAGTCTGATGTTCTCACCCACCCCAATTTGTATGCATCATATTGATTCTCCCTACATCAGCGGTAAATACCGTTACATGGGAAATATCGATATTCTCAAATGAAAGGTAATAAAAGTGGGGTAATTTCTACAGCAGATATTTTACCTCAAAGATTCATCTGTTCAATGTTTGAGTCCTCATCGAACCATCATAGTTCGTGAACGATGATGCCAGGCTGTTGAATCACGTACTAAACAAGTGTCTGAATGTTGATAATGATCGCTTATGAAGAAGATGCTATAGCTCTACTCAATGTTCAGACTTTTATGAAGCATGTGTTTGAATGTCATATAGATTAGCGCTTATGAAGATATTCATATGATTATGTAAACCCATGAACAAAAATGTGTTTATCATTATAATCTTGTACGCGAACGTATGGAGTTTGTAAAAGTTGTGCTCGTGAAGGAAAATGTACAGATTGCTAATGGATATATTTATATAATTATTATTGGTATTTTATTCCTCATCAGCCCATCATAGTTCGTGAACGATGATGACAGGCTGTTGAATCACGTGCTAAACAAGTGTCTGAATGTTGATAATGATCGCTTATGAAGATACTATAGTTCTACTCAATATTCAGACTTTTATGAAGCATGTGTTTGAATGTCATATGGATTAGCGCTTATGAAGATATTCATATGATTATTATCATTATCCACATCTATTCCTCATCCTAGTTCTACCTCTTGGGTGGTTAAGGAAATGAGTTCGATCTCTATAAAACTCCCTCGCATATATGTTTCTCATTGAAATTGATTGAATTTTATAAAAAGCTAACTATCCTATGAAGAAATGTGTGTCGATGAAAAATGTTTTATTAGTATATTTTTGTATACTGAAAAAATTATATTAGCACATCTATATGTTTAAGATGATTAAAAAATGTATTTTGTTATATAGCAATCGAGCTGTACAGACAGTTCGAATAATCATCGTGATGCGTAACACCGCTTCGTCTAGATTCTGTATAGGTATTGGGCTACACCCAGCAGCAGCTAGATTTTGGGTCATATTATGCGATTTACAATCAATATGATTCGAATATATACATACTATATGTGTGATTTAAAATGAAGTATTCTCATCGCGTTTGAAGGTGATCGGCGTATCTTTCTTATCTCTCTCGAGCGAGCTGTAGCTCTACCGCAAAATATGATAGTGAATATTGTTCAACCTTATTTGAATTATATAGGATAATTTATGTAACATACATGAATGAATATTATAGCGAATTATGTTTACTTCGGAACTAATTTTGGAAAAACATTCAATATATTCATATTACTTTCGGATAACTTATGAAACTACTTTAACATTGAAGGATCGCGCATCATTACGATAATTCCAAGTTGAATACATTGCTGTTGGACATGATTTAACACAACCTTATCGCACAAGTAAGCTAATGATACATACTTATAATATTATAACGAATATTGTACTCGCTAGTACTAATCAAGCAAAAAGTCCTTAGATGATTTAATAGTTATTTCTGCAAACGCTTCATAATATCGCTATTATGAGAAGCAGCATTTTTTGTAAACTATCGCATGTTAGATGTTATGACCTCTTATTGAAGACTTGTGGGGCAGACAATGCGCCGCGTACGATATCATTATAACTCAGACAAAACCCTGCGACTAACGGCATGTACAAACAACCCCACATTTCATTGAAGGCTCCTGCAAGGTAGATACCTCGTTGAAGACCTGCGTGATAGACATCATTATACCTGCACACTCTGTATAACCTCACATACACACCTGTCTCGTTGGAGATTGCGCCAGCTTCATTCAAATTCACACGACTAACGTCATACATAAACAACCCCACATCCCATACCCCATTGAAGTCTCCCGACTCCATTTTGTATACTAAAAATAATTTCCATATATGTTTAAGATGATTGAAATCGCGTTTTGTAATAATGATAATAATAATAATAAATAGATTTATTCATAATAATGTGTATGTAATACAGTGATTATAAATAAATAGAGTTAATCACCAAAGATGAATCTTGTATGTGATAGATAATATGATACAAAAATATAAAAGTAAAATTTGATATATTTAACAACAATATACAACTTCAAATATATATATATATACATTAATCATAAGACATGGACATATTATTTACTTACACACATTTATACACGCATACTATATTATATACTAATAAGATCCTTCACTGTCATATATACATATATATTTATTTATAACTCACATTCGCTTAGTTAATTTTTATTTGTTGAGTTGATTATAATTTATTTATATGAGTAATCAGTAAAGTTTTTTAATCAATTGCAGAATGAATTTTATGCCTATGTACTGATTGAATGTATTTAAATAAATTGATTTTAAAAATTTTCATTGATTTGGAGTTTATTAAGTCTTCCGGCAAATTATTGTAAAGACTCGGAGCTAAAAATGCATATGATCTTTGTCCTATAGTTTTATATACAAAAGGAGGTAAGTAGTGACGCATTCTATTTCTGGTATTATACTCATGTGGGTTTAAATTTAAAAAGTTCTTTTTTAGATGTTCTCTCAGTAATATTCTATAATAAAAAAGTTGCCTGGGATCTAGTAGTTTTGATTCCTTAAGTAAAGTAGTTGTTGGACAATAGTATGATTCTTTTATTAAAATACGAATAAACCTTTTTTGAATAATTTCCAACGAATGAAT
Organism: Endomychus coccineus; assembly: GCA_958510875.1. Lineage (NCBI taxonomy): Eukaryota > Metazoa > Arthropoda > Insecta > Coleoptera > Endomychidae > Endomychus > Endomychus coccineus. The sequence goes on from OY294068.1 coordinate 93,464,055, forward strand.
ATGAGTTTTAGATGCACCGCCCCATGACAACAACCCATACCTTATATGCGATTCTACTAACGCATAATATAAAACTTTTAATTGATTCAAATCTAAAATGTCTCTCAATTTTTTGAATCTATGGACTGTTATTCGCAATTTTTTAACAATGTATTCTATTTGGAAATTCCACTTTAAGTGGGAGTCAATTATAATTCCCAGGTATTTAGTATGTGCTTGTGATTTTATTTCTGATTCGATTCCATTTTCAGATTCAAGATGCAAAGTATTAAAATCAGGCAAAGAATTTTTATATAAGCCAAAAGGCATAAAAATGGTTTTGGAGAAATTTATAGTGAGCAACTTAAAATCGAACCAATTTTTTATATTTCGCAAATCTAATTCTACTTTAATTTTCAGCTTTTCCCATGTTATATCTTCGTAGAACACCACAGTATCATCGGCAAAGCTGATTATTATGCCGGTGGAGTTAATAGTAAAAATATTATTCATATATATATTGAATAAAATTGGTCCAATCACTGAGCCCTGAGGAATACCATACTTTACTTCAACAAAATCACTTACTGAATCACTTATTTTGACACCTTGGTACCTATCGCATAAATAACTGCGGAATAATTTCAACTCGTTATTTCTAAATCCCATATCCTGTAAAGAACGTAATAATTTTTCATGTGGTACAGTGTCAAAAGCATTTTTTAGATCAATGAATACGCAAAGTGGTTTTTTTCCTTTATCCAATGCGTCATATATTAAATTCGTTAGTCGTAACATAGCATCTTCAGTTGACGTCTTTTTTTTGAATCCATATTGTTGTTCGGATATCAAATTGAACTTTGTAATAAATGACAACATTCGTTTTTTTAGAATTTTTTCTACAATTTTTGTTATATTCGTGATAAGCGAGATTGGCCTGTAATTTTCTATTTTTAAATCATCTCCCTTTTTATATAAGGGTTTAATAACTGTTATTTTACAACTGTTTGGGAAGTTACCGGTTTCAAATATTTTATTTATTATATGAGTTAAAGGCGGTGATATAAATTCTGAAATCAATTTCAAATGTTCCGCTTTTATTGCGTCATAACCCACTGCCTTTCTATTTTTTAGTGTCTTTATGATATTTTCGACTTCTTCTACATATGTTGGGTAAAGGTAGAATGAATTTTGATTAATATTCTTTTGTTCTTCATATTTATCATTTTTTATAATTTTTCTTGCCAAATTCTCCCCCACTGCCGCATAATGTTTAATGAATTCAGAAGCTATGATCTTTTTATCTGTTAATATGTCATTATTAATCTCAATTTTTTCTATACTATTTTGCTTAGTATTATTATTTTTGTTACAAAGATCTTTCACTATATCCCACAATAGTTTTGAATTATTTTTGTTAGTTTCTAGCTGCTTTTGGTAAAATAGTTTTTTTGTGTTTTTTATTATTTCTGTTAATTTATTTCTGTATTTTTTGTAATTACTTTCAATTATTTTATTACTTGGATCTTGTCTATGTTTTTTATATAATTTTTCTTTATGTTGCATTGAATTGAGAAGACCTTTTGTAACCCACGATTTCTTGTTCCTTGTCTTTATTTTAACTTCATACGTGCAATGTTTTATCAGCTTTGTTATTGTATTCATGAATGTATTCATCATTAAATTAACATCTTCTGACTGATAAATAGTTTCCCAAGAGTATTGTGAAATTTCAGATTTGAATTTTTTTTCATTTAAACGTTTTATAATTTTATATGAATTTAGGTTTGATTTTTGAATTTCATTTGTTATTATTATTTGACATGATATAGGAAAATGATCTGTAATGCAAGATTGTATAATTATTGGTAAAATAAAATCAGAAACATCTTTTTGGGATCTCAAAAAGATATGATCAATGCAAGATTTTGAGTTCTGTTGTATTCTTGTATGTTCATTGATAGTAGATATGTAGCCATTTTCACTCATAATATTTAGATAATCTTGAGCATACGTTTCTGAGCCCATAATATCTATATTAAGATCTCCAATGATTATACTGTACTCAGTATTATTATGTTTTGATCCTAAATATAGATCTAAACAATTATTGAAATCGAGTGGACTTGAGCTAGGTGAACGATATAAGGCTAGTATATTGAATGATTTATTGAAGAGAGTGAAATAGGCATCGATAACCTTTATATTATTTATATCTACTATATGGAACGTAAACTCAATACATTTTTTAATATAAACAATAACACCGTCATTTTTATTTACCTCCCCCATATTGTAAACTAATTTATAATTAGGTAGTTCATATAATTTTGTATCAGGAATATGCCATGTTTCCGTTAAGACAATACAATCGAGATCAAAATTTAGTTGTTGTAGGAATATTTTTAGTTGATCCGAGTTTTTGCAGATACTTCTTATATTAAAATGTAGAATTTTGAAATTTCCCATGTTATTATTTATTTTCATTACTTGTGAATATTCCTCTGCTGTATTTACAATTTCTGTTTTTATTACGGGTTTTTCAAAATCTCTCATAAATGGATCCATTTTTCTTATTATTAGTATTTTACAATGCAAATGTAGTAATGTGTGTTCGTATATAATATAGCTGCCGAAAAAGGGAAGTTATTCTTAGAATGAATTACTACATATAAATATTAAGATAGGCTAAGATATCATTAAAAATATATAAAACACACACAATTGGGAAATATTTAAATAATATTGTAGTAATTAATAAGGTTTAACACAGTGTTTTTTTAACCTCCTTTATTTTTTGTTGCATACTTTTCATTTGAACGGGTTCTGATTTTTGACGAATGTTGACTGTTGTTTACTTCTGCTAATTTCAATTTTTCTATATTTTTTTTAACTATAGGCTGTAGTTTTGGTGTGCTGGCTGTTTCTTCTTTTTTTGATATATGATCTTCTTCCTTGTTTTTATTTCCTACTGGAGTGGCTGGTTCACTTTGAGATTCAATTTCAAGTTCAAATTCAAATTTTTGTTCTCTGTTTTCCCTATTGAGTTGTTCCACAGTATAAATTTCGTCCCCAACATGTAGTTTATTGTTTTTTATGTATGATTTGAGCTTTTTATCTCGAGCTTGCTTAAGGTGTTTTCTTAGAGTTCCCTGTTCTTTTTGGTTTTTAAGTGACAAATCGTGATTTATAAATATATTGGTGTTCTTGAGTTTATTACAATTTCTTAGTACTTTTAATTTAGTGAGGAAGGATAAGAATTCGACGACAATTCTGATTTTTCCGTTTTTGCTTTCCAGTTTATATATATTGTTTAGTTCATGTTCACCTATTTCTAATCCTAGGATTGGATTAAGTTTACTAAGAGTAGTGTCAATCAAGTTGTTATCGCCTTTTACATCTAACCCAAAAATTACGATGTTGTTTTTGCGTTTAGAATATTCAAGATTTTCAATTTTCTCTTTTAGCGCATCAATTTCATTCTGTTGTTGTTTGAATATATTTAGTTCGCTTTTTATCACTCTGATTTCTTCATGAAGAATTTCAAATTTCCCATCGAAATAATTCTTTATATCATCAAAAGTAGTTTGCATCATAAATTTAGAATTATGCACAATTTATAACTCAAGAGAGTTTTTTTTTTTTTTTTTTAGAACGAGATTATTTCACAGACGGAACTTATCAGTTTATTAGAATTGTTTTTTCAATCGACGGAACAGCTGTAGCTGTTTTGTTCTAACTTGCAGTAGGTATTATTATAACTATGAATTGCTTATGAAGTCATGTTTTACTTACATGCTTTACATAACACTTTTTGCTGTGTTACTAGAATGTAGAGCTCTTCATAACTGTTTTGCTTGTATAATTTTCAACACACAATTTTCAATATTTACACTTGTATTCAAGAATTTATAGGGACGTTAATTAAACACGACCTGCTTCGTATTATATCAATCTTCGAATCGAAGAAGAGAAGAAACTAATATAGCAATCAAGTAAGGTACAGACAGCTTGAATAAACGTTTTTGAAAGTAATTTCCTTATAAACATCGCGTTTGAGAAATGTAGAAGATATCATTTCCATACTATATAACATTCCATCTATGCATTCAAGGAGCAGCAGCCCTCCCATGATACCTCCGATGAATACCCGCCTCTTTCAAAAAATCACGTGACTGACGATATGTACAAACAACACTATTTCAAACCCCTATGGGCTAGCGCTATGAAGTCTCACATTCCATACCTCGCTTCGTGGCATACCTGCATGACTGATGTCATGTAAAAACAAATTACCTGCATCATATAGACTGCAATATACTCGCACTTATCACTCAGACAGGATACCCTGCGGTTATATCTACAACATTAAAATCGCTTATTCTCAAGACCTCCATAGCTGAGTGGTTAAGGAGCCGGCTTTGGATTTCATTTCTCGGGTTCGATTCCCGTGTGTAGAAAAAAAATATTTTGATGCTGCTTTACATTGAAGTTATCCCTAACCTCACATATTGCTTGCTGTCTACCTTGAACGATCTTGTATACAGGTTGATTACCACAAAACCCTAGCAGAAGGTCAGACACCACACCCTAGAGGTCAGAGACGACCACACCCTAGAGGTCACACCATCTACCCAACTGTACCGCGCATGCGCTACTGGTTGCCTACATCTGATAAGGCTCTCTATCAGGCGGGCCCAAGTGGCGCCATCCCTACTGTCATTTTGGCATTCGGAGAATTTATTCTCAAAACTGTCAGTTTTAACTTTGCTTTCCGTAAAAATTTTATAAAATTATGGCTCAAAATTTCACCAACACTGAAATGGTTGATATGTTATTGATTTATGGACTTTGTCGTTGCAATGGCCGGAGAAGGGAAAGATATCCGCATCGCAGAATTCCAAATTGGCAAACCTTCGCAAAACTGGCAAATTTGAAGCAAATCGCAGAGAAACTGGACGCAGATGGACAAGAAGGACGTTAGAGCTCGAAGAAGCGATACTGGAAGCGGTTGAAACTGAACCTGGGATAAGCACACTACGTTTGGGACTTCGTATTTGAGCCTCAAAATTATTAGTTCATAATGTACTGGGAGAAGAACTGTTGTATCCCTATCATATTAAAACAGTTCAAGACTTATTGCCCATGGATCCAGGTCATCGGCTAGATTTATGTCGGCTTATTGTCCAAAGACAAAACGCAAACCCCAATTTTTGTGGAAGAATTCTGTTCACCGACGAAGATACTTCCACGAGATGTGGTCTTTTTAACCTCCATAATGAACATTTCTATGCTGATGAAAATCCTAATGAAACGGAAGTTACATATATTCAGAATCAAACTAAAATCAATGTTTGGGTTGGAATTGTGGATAACTTTATTATTGGCCCTACCGTTATACCCGATCGATTGAACGGGGAGAACTACTTGAACTTTTTGGAACAAAGGCTACTTGAACTGTTGGAATACTTGCCCTTACACATATGTCGTGGCCTGGTTTATCCATGATGGTGCACCTCCTCATTTCACATTAGCTGTGAGGCGACATTTGAATGCGGAATATCCAGATCGCTGGATAGGTAGAGGACACGATGCACCAGTGAACTGACCGGCCCGCTCCCCTGATTTGACGCCCTGCGACTTCTTTCTATGGGGCGTTTTGGGGTCGAAAGTTTATGCAGCTCCAGTAAACACACGAGAGGAATAGTTGCAACGAATTAATCATGAAGCGGATTTATTGAAGAATGATCCTGAAGTACTAGCCAGAGTTCAATCCAATTTCTTGAAACGAATTAATTTGTGTATTCAGGAAAATGGGCAACATTTCGAACAATTGATGCTTTAGCGATTTCCCAAAAAGTTTTGTTGTTTCTTTTAATTTAGCATTTGTTTTCCCTAAATAATCACATCGTTTCTCCATTTCTATTGTTTTTATTATTCGTGTTTTACCGAGATATTAACCATTTCAGTGTTAGTGAAATTTTGAGCCATAATTTTATAAAATTTTTACGGAAAGCAAAGTAAAAACTGACAGTCTTGAGAATAAATTCTCCAAATGCCAAAATGACATTAGAAAAGCAAAGGCAACTAAGGTATTTCAATCAAGTAAAATTAGTAAGCCAAAATTGCAGGGACTCGAAAATTATTTTTTTCAAGCTAATCCATTAAATATATCAAAATTTTCTAAGAGTAAGATAAGTTTTCAAATTAGATAAGCTATCTACATAAGAAATATAGAGTGAATTACATCGACCACAAAAAAGTTCTGGATACTTTTCCCGTTACATTCTCAAGTTTGAGCCATTTGTATGGTCTCTAAGGCTCTATGCTCCGCTCTCAAAAACGGATATTATTGACAGTAACTCACCTGTCAAATATTGTGAAAGTCCTCTATCACGTTCCCAAGTTATAACGAAAAAACAAAATTATTTTTGCAACTTTGAAGCCCTCTACCGGCTAAACAAGACACTTGAGGCAAAAGTGAAAAGGCTCATCTAATTTTTTTCGAATCAAAGAATCTTCGGTTTTATTTTAGCCACGCAGTTCGAGGACACCCTGTATATATATGTATATGTATATATAGATATCTATATATGCTGTATTGGGTAGCCGAAATATACTCCGCGTTGTCGTAGATTGGTTAATCATGAACAAGTTTGAAGTTTCTTTACCTAATTTGCCACTATCGTGTATGTAACTTAAGATATATAGAAAAAATTTTCTACGTTTATTCATCTTCATAATCCTATGTTAAATTATCTGAGTTATCTTCATAATTCAGGAAGTTTGATTCTATATCTCTTAAGTTACATACACGATAGTAGCCAATAAGGAAAAAAACTTTAAACTTGTTTATAATTAACCAGAACAGTTCTCAGTCAGTTCTATTGAAATATATAAGAACCGGGATGCTGTCATTTGAATAAGAACTGTCAAGTAACTGCCAACCATAGGAGTACTAACCTACAATCCTCACTTGAAAAAACGAACGAACTATGGATGAATGTGCATGAGTAGTTGATCTATGGTAGGGCATCGAATCGCATCAGTGGTTGGCAGTTACTTGACAGTTCTTATTCAAATGACAGCCTCCCGGTCCTTATATATTTCAATAGAACTGACTGAGAATTGTTCTGGTTAATTATAAACAAGTTTGAAGTTTCTTTGCCTAATTGGCCACGATCGTGTATGTAACTTAAGATATATCGAATTGAATTTTCTGAATTATGAAGATAACTTAGATGATTTAACATAGGATTATGAAGATGAATAAACGTAAAAGACTGAACCATAGGCGGGATTTGAACCCGCATTTCTGGATTTCTAGTCCAGGGTGTTTACCAATTACACCACCTTGGTCCTGTTAGATTCTTATATTCTTGTAAACATACACCTCTCAAAGGATAGTAGATCATTGATGAACACAATGCTATCCGATGCTAAAAGACTGAACCTCAGGCGGGATTCGAGCCCACATTTCTGGATTTCTAGTCCAGGGTGTTTACCAATTACACCACTTTGGTCCTGTTAGATTTTAATTTTTTTGTAAATATAAACCTCTGAAAGGATAGTAGATAATTTTATTATTTATTTTGTCTTTTACGTTTATTCATCTTTATAATCCTATGTTGAATCATCTGAGTTATCTTCATAATTCAGAAAATGTGATTCTATAACTCTGAAGTTACATACACGATAGTGGCCAATTAGGCAAAGGAACATTATACTTGTTTATAATCAACAAGTACAATTCTTAGTCAGTTCTATTGAAATATATAAGGACTGGGATGATATCATTTGAATAAAAACTGTCAAGTAACTGCCAACCATAGCAGTACTAACTTACAATCCTTACTTCAAAAAACGACTGAACTTTAGACGAATGTGCGTGAATAGTTGATCTATGGTAGGGCATCGAATCGCATTGTGTTCATCAATGATCTACTATCCTTTCAGAGGTTTATATTGACAAAATTATAAAAATCTAACAGGACCAAAGTGGTGTTATTGGTAAACACCCTGGACTAGGAATCCAGAAATGTGATTTCGAATACCGCCTATGGTTCACTCTTTGACGTGCATTCATCTTTATAATCCTATGTTGAATAATCTGAGTAATCTTCATAATTCAAGAAATTTAATTCTGTATCTCTTAAGTTACATACACGATAGTGGCCAATTGGGCAAAGAAACTTGGAGCTTGTTTTTAATTAACCAGAACATATCTCAGTCTGTTCTATCGGAATATATAAGAACCGGGATGCTGTCATTTGAATAAGAACTGTCAAGTAACTGTCAACCATAGCAGTATTAACCTACAATCCTTACTTTAAAGAACGACTGAACTTTAGATGAATGTGCATGAATAGTTGATCTATGGTAATGCATCGAATCGCATTGTGTTCATCAATGATCTACTATCCTTTCAGAGGTTTATATTTACAAAATTATAAAAATCTAACAGGACCAAAGTGGTGTAATTGGTAAACACCCTTGACTAGGAATCCAGAAATGTGGGTTCGAATCCCGCCTATGGTTCAGTCTTTGACGTGCATTCATCTTTATAATCCTATGGTAAATAATCTAAGTTATCTTCATAATTCAGGAAATTCAATTCTCTATCTCTCAAGTTACATACACGATAGTGGCCAATTATGCAAAGAAACTTTAAACTTTTTATAATTAACCAGAACAATTCTCAGTCTGTTCTATTGAAATATATAAGAACCGGGATGCTGTCATTTGAATAACAACTGTCAAGTAACTGCCAACCATAGCAGTACTAACCTACAATCCTTACTTCAAAAAACGACTGAACTTTAGATGAATGTGCATGAATAGTTGATCTGTGTTAGGGCATCGAATCGCGTTGTGTTCATCAATGATCTACTATCCTTTCGGAGGTTTTTATTTACAAAAATATAAAAATCTAACAGAACCAAAGTGATGTAATTGGTAAACACCCTGGACTAGGAATCCACAAATGTGGGTTCGAATCCCGCCTATGGTTCAATCTTTAACGTCTATCCATCTTTATAATCCTATGTTAAATCATCTAAGTTATTTTCATAATTCAGAAAATTTAATTCTATATCTCTTAAGTTACGTACACGATAGTGGCCAATTAGGCAAAGTAACTTCAAACTTGTTTAGATAAATCTGTATACTTTCTTGGTATATTGGTTCGTATATATACTGAAAATAGAATAGAATAAAAATTCTTTTTGACGTTTCGACAATGTTTATTGTCTTTATCAAAATTGTGGAAGTGTTTCCATGTAATTTAGAGAAGAAGGAAAAATAAGAAAATATACTTATTACGACTATAGAGCTTAAGAATAATACCAACATTTTCAAAAATCTATGATAATCACATCATTTTCAATAGTGAGTACTTAGATAAAGCTTATCTTCAATTCAAAGAAACATTTCAATTGAAAGTATCAAAAACCTCTTAATATCTGACACTTGTAAATGTCTATTCAAAATTCAACCTAAAAAAGATAACGTATTATTTTACTATGACACTATAAGTAACAATTTTGAGGTTAAATTCCATAGAATTATCTTAAACTTGAATAGTTGATTATAATAGACGTGTATAGAGTGTTTATCATAGGATAACTAATTCATACAAAAATCATAGATATTTATAATTGTACAATCTCAAAGTGTCTTGTATTTAATCAAATTCAATCCATTTCAAATTGTAATTAGCCATACATTACTCTTTCACATACAACCGATCCAATGTTTTCTGCAGTTTTAATTGGATCTTAAAAAACAAGTCGGCTGCAGACGCATTTCATTAATCGAAATCATCTATTCTTCTCTAAATTACATGGAAACACTTTCACAACTTTGATAAAGACAATAAACATTGTCGAAACGTCAAAAAGAATTTTTATTTCATTTTATTTTCAGTATTTATACGAACCAATATACCAAGAAAGTATACAGATATTACAAATGGTTCAAGAATATCAATAAATGAATAATTTGGCCTGGTGAAATAGGTTTTTTATTTTTCAAGAATACACTACTCTCAACATCAATATACATACATCATAAGAATCATGGCTTTTTATAAGAAAATTGAAGAAGATTATGGATTCTAGACCGTCCATTTATTGAAAACGTTCTCAAAGATGATTAATACCTTCGCCAATCAGAAGGAAAAATAAGGAAATATACTCATTACGACTATAAAGTTTGAGAATAATACCAAAATTCTCAAAAATCTATGATAATCACATCATTTTCTATAGTGAGTACTTAGATAATGCTTATCTTCAATTCAAAGGAACATTTCAATTGAAAGTATCAAAAACCTCTTAATATCTGACACTTGTAAATGTCTATTCAAAATTCAACCCAAAAAAGATAACGTATTATTATGACACTATAAGTAACAATTTTGAGGTTAAATTCCATAGAATTATCTTAAACTTGAATAGTTGATTATAATAGATGTGAATAGAATGTTTATCATAGAATAACTAATTCATACAAAAATCGTAGATATTTATAATTGTACAATCTTAAAATGTCTTGTATTTAATCAAATCCAATCCATTCCAAATTGTAATTAGCCATACATTACTCTTTCACACACAACCGATCCAATGTTTTCTGCAGTTTTAATTGGATCTTAAAACACAAGTCGGCTGCAGACGCATTTCATTAATCGAAATCATCTATTCTTCTCTAAATTACATGGAAACACTTTCACAATTTCGATAAAGACAATAAACATTAACGGAACGTTGAAAAGAATTTTTATTTCATTTTATTTTCAGTATATATACGAACCAATATACCAAGAAAGTATACAGATATTACAAATGGTTCAAGAATATCAATAAAGGAATATATATATATATATATATATATATAGATAAATATAACGAAAAGCATCATCATCCTACCAGCAGATAAAGGAAATGCAACCGTTGTCATGAACACAAATGACTACAGAACCAAGATGGCTGCGCTATTGGACGATCCGACTTACAAGAAGATTAGGTCTGATCCCACTACATATCTAGAGAAAACAACGAAAGCGAAAATCAAGGCATCTCCTATCGATCCTAAGTTACAGTTACATCTCATTCCAAGAGAAAAATCATCCAGATGTCCGAAACTGTATGGTCTCCCAAAAATACACAAGGCAGCAGTACCTCTGAGACCAATAGTAAGCTCTATCGGCTCACCATCACATGCATTAGCAAGATTTCTAGCCAAGAAGTTACAACCGCACGTTGAGACAGCATCATCGTACGTGAGGAACGCGGAACACTTTATCGAACTTCTAGATATGCAAATAGTAGGACCTGACGACATATTAGTAAGCTTCGACGTAGCATCCTTGTTCACACAAGTACCCATAAACGAAGCCCTAGAGATCATCCAACATAAATACAAACCGGAAGGATACATTATTGACTTGGCCAAACACTGTGTAGCCAATACTTACTTCATGTACGAGGGACAGCGATATAGGCAAATCGAAGGAGCACCGATGGGATCACCAATCTCACCAGTGATCGCAAATCTTTTCATGGAGGATTTTGAAATTAAAGCTCTTAACACAGCGCAACTAAAACCCAAACTTTGGCTCAGATATGTAGATGATATTTTCGTTATTTGGCCACATGGAGAAGGACAACTAAGAGGGTTTCTCGATCACCTGAATGGAATTCATGATCGGATAAAATTCACAATAGAAGCCGAAGAGAACAACCAATTACCATTTCTAGATGTTTTGGTAACAAAGAAAACTGACGGCAGTTTGGGACATACAGTATTCAGAAAAAAGACCCACACGAACCGATATTTGAATAGTAACTCGCATCACCATCCATCCCAGCTACAATCAGTCGTAAATACCCTCATGACAAGGTCAAAACGTCTCGCTGATGCGGAGAACTTCGATGGAGAAATGGAAACCATCCGAGCAGCCCTTAGGATGAATGGCTATTCAAGAAAACAGATTCATAACTCTCAACGCAAAAATGAGAAGGATGTCAACAATGAAGATCAACCAGTGGGAAACGCTTTTCTACCTTACATAAAAGGCACAACTGACAAAATCTGCAAAATACTGAGCCGTCATGATATCAAAACAACCTTCACAACAGATAGGAAAATCAAAAATGTTCTTCGGAATCCAAAAGACAGAATTCCTCTAGAATGCCAAGGAGTGTACGAGGTGCCATGTGGTAATTGTGAAAAGACATACATCGGGCAGACCAACAGACGCATTGATGTGCGAAAGACTGAACATGCAAACGCTGTGTCGAAAAACGAAACCACGTCTTCACTAGCTGAACATGTAAGAAGTACTGGCCATATGATCAACTTTAGCGGCACAAAGACTCTAGCCAACATTGAACACTTCTACACCAGAATAACCAGGGAGGCAATAGAGATCGAGAAACGTCCACATAGTCTTAACAAACGAGATGACGGACTAAGATTACCAGCAACATGGAAACCCGCTTTAGAAAGTCGGAAGATAAAACCAAAAACAAGAGAGAACGTGATATCCAGTGCACGTGCAACAGGTCACGGAAACTTTCCGGCTGATTCCAGCGTCGCAATGACGTCATCCAAACGTGTCACTCGGAGCCAAACACGTAGAAATCAACCAAGCGTGAAATAGTTCGAAAGTCCAAAGGTCAAACATAACGAGGGATATAAATACCTGTCCCTCCAAGTAAGCGTCAGTTCGCCTAGATTTTCCAGACTCTACGGTCGAATCACCTGAAGATGGCAAATGCGACTTTGCCGAAACGTCGTGAAATTGGTCCTTTTGAGGACCGAAACCACACAACGCGGATCAATACCCGAGAATCCAGTTCTACATATATATATATATATATATATATATATATATATATATATATATATATATATATATATATATATATATATATATATATATATATATATATATATATATATATATATATATATATATATATATATATATATAACAAGTTTAAAGTTTCTTTGCCTAATTGGCCACTATCGTGTATGTAACTTAAGAGATATAGAATTAAATTTTCTGAATTATGAAGATAACTTAGATAATTTAACATAGGATTATAAAGATGAATAAACGTAAAAGATTGAACCATAGGCGGGATTCGAACCCACATTTCTGGATTTCTAGTCCAGGGTGTTTACCAATTACACCACTTCGGTCCTGTTAGATTTTTATATTTTTGTAAATATAAACCTCTGAAAGGATAGTAGATCATTGATGAACACAATGCGATTCGATGCCCTACCATAGATCAACTATTCACGTACATTCATCTGAAGTTCAGTCGTTTTTTGCAGTAAGGATTGTAGGTTAGTACTGCTATGGTTGGCAGTTACTTGACAGTTCTTATTCAAATGACAGCATCCCGGTTCTTATATATTTCAATAGAACTGACTGAGAATTGTTCTGGTTAATTATAAACAAGTTTAAAGTTTCTTTGCCTAATTGGCCACTATCGTGTATGTAACTTAAGAGATATAGAATTAAATTTTCTGAATTATGAAGATAACTTAGATAATTTAACATAGGATTATAAAGATGAATAAACGTAAAAGATTGAACCATAGGCGGGATTCGAACCCACATTTCTGGATTTCTACAATCCTTACTTCAAAAAACGACTGAACTTCAGATGAATGTACGTGAATAGTTGATCTATGGTAGGGCATCGAATCGCATTGTGTTCATCAATGATCTACTATCCTTTCAGAGGTTTATATTTACAAAAATATAAAAATCTAACAGGACCGAAGTGGTGTAATTGGTAAACACCCTGGACTAGAAATCCAGAAATGTGGGTTCGAATCCCGCCTATGGTTCAATCTTTTACGTTTATTCATCTTTATAATCCTATGTTAAATTATCTAAGTTATCTTCATAATTCAGAAAATTTAATTCTATATCTCTTAAGTTATATATATATATATATATATATATGTTTCTTCTTAGGTTCTCGCGGACGTAATGTGTAGAACTGGATTCTCGGGTATTGATTCGGTCACATGGAGAAGGACAACTAAGAGGGTTTCTCGATCACCTGAATGGAATCCATGATCGGATAAAATTCACAAAAGAAGCCGAAGAGAACAACCAATTACCATTCCTAGATGTTTTGGTAACAAAGAAAACTAACGGCAGTTTGGGACATACAGTATTCAGAAAAAAGACCCACACGAACCGATATTTGAATAGTTACTCGCATCACCATCCATCCCAGCTACAATCAGTCGTAAATACCCTCATGACAAGGTCAGAACGTCTCGCTGATGCGGAGAACTTCGATGGAGAAATGGAAACCATCCGAGCAGCCCTCAGGGTGAATGGCTATTCAAGAAAACCGATTCATAACTCTCAACGCAAAAATGAGAAGGATGTCAACAATGAAGATCAACCAGTGGAAAACGCTTTACTACCTTACATGAAAGGCACAACTGACAAAATCTGCAAAATACTGAGCCGTCATGATATCAAAACAACCTTCACAACAGATAGGAAAATCAAAAATGTTCTTCGGAATCCAAAAGACAGAATTCCTCTAGAATGCCAAGGAGTGTACGAGGTGCCATGTGGTAATTGTGAAAAGACATACATCGGACAGACCAACAGACGCATTGATGTGCGAAAGACTGAACATGCAAATGTGTGTCAAAAAACGAAACCACGTCTTCACTAGCTGAACATGTAAGAAGTACTGGCCATATGATCAACTTTAGCGGCACAAAGACTCTAGCCAACATTGAACACTTCTACACCAGAATAACCAGGGAGGCAATAGAGATCGAGAAATGTCCACATAGTCTTAACAAACGAGATGACGGACTAAGATTACCAGCAACATGGAAACCCGCTTTAGAAAGTCGGAAGATACAACCAAAAACAAGAGAGAACGTGGTATCCAGTGCACGTGCAACAGGTCACGGGAACTTTCCGGCTGATTCCAGCGTTGCAATGACGTCATCCAAACGTGTCACTCGGAGCCAAACACGTAGAAATCAACCAAGCGTGAAATAGTTCGAAAGTCCAAAGGTCAAGCATAACGGGGGATATAAATACCTGTCCTTTCAAGTAAGCGTCAGTTCGAATAGATCTTCCTGACTCTACGGTCGAATCACCTGAAGATGGCAAATGCGACTTTGCCGAAACGTCGTGAAATTGGTCCTTTTGAGGACCGAAACCACACAACGCGGATCAATACCCGAGAATCCAGTTCTACATATATATATATATATATATATATATATATATATATATATATATATATATATATATATAAACAAGTTTAAAGTTTCTTTGCCTAATTGGCCACTATCGTGTATGTAACTTAAGAGATATAGAATTAAATTTTCTGAATTATGAAGATAACTTAGATAATTTAACATAGGATTATAAAGATGAATAAACGTAAAAGATTGAACCATAGGCGGGATTCGAACCCACATTTCTGGATTTCTAGTCCAGGGTGTTAACCAATTACACCACTTCGGTCCTGTTAGATTTTTATATTTTTGTAAATATAAACCTCTGAAAGGATAGTAGATCATTGATGAACACAATGCGATTCGATGCCCTACCATAGATCAACTATTCACGCACATTCATCTGAAGTTCAGTCGTTTTTTGAAGTAAGGATTGTAGGTTAGTACTTGCTATGGTTGGCAGTTACTTGACAGTTCTTATTCAAATGACAGCATCCCGGTTCTTATATATTTCAATAGAACTGACTGAGAATTGTTCTGGTTAATTATAAACAAGTTTAAAGTTTCTTTGCCTAATTGGCCACTATCGTGTATGTAACTTAAGAGATATAGAATTAAATTTTCTGAATTATGAAGATAACTTAGATAATTTAACATAGGATTATAAAGATGAATAAACGTAAAAGATTGAACCATAGGCGGGATTCGAACCCACATTTCTGGATTTCTAGTCCAGGGTGTTAACCAATTACACCACTTCGGTCCTGTTAGATTTTTATATTTTTGTAAATATAAACCTCTGAAAGGATAGTAGATCATTGATGAACACAATGCGATTCGATGCCCTACCATAGATCAACTATTCACGCACATTCATCTGAAGTTCAGTCGTTTTTTGAAGTAAGGATTGTAGGTTAGTACTTGCTATGGTTGGCAGTTACTTGACAAATCTTATTCAAATGACAGCATCCCGGTTCTTATATATTTCAATAGAACTGACTGAGAATTGTTCTGGTTAATTATAAACAAGTTTAAAGTTTCTTTGCCTAATTGGCCACTATCGTGTATGTAACTTAAGAGATATAGAATTAAATTTTCTGAATTATGAAGATAACTTAGATAATTTAACATAGGATTATAAAGATGAATAAACGTAAAAGATTGAACCATAGGCGGGATTCGAACCCACATTTCTGGATTTCTAGTCCAGGGTGTTAACCAATTACACCACTTCGGTCCTGTTAGATTTTTATATTTTTGTAAATATAAACCTCTGAAAGGATAGTAGATCATTGATGAACACAATGCGATTCGATGCCCTACCATAGATCAGTGTATATATAACTTACAACTTTGATGAGGTTGATTACAGAGATGTTAACATTCTGATGTAAGACGTTCACAGCGATGAGGATGATGAGTAATAAATTATATTTGTGATTCATTTGAATTGAAGATTAGTATACTTTATAAGATTAATATATTCCAATTACGACAGATATTACAACAACCACGCGGTTTTAGAAGTGACAACAGAATAATCAATCTAACCATTTAATTGACACGTCACACTGAAATATGTATCAAGAACAATGCAATTAATTAAGAATTGTTCTTGATACATATTTCAGTGTGACGTGTCAATTCTATGGTTAGATTGATTATTCTGTTGTCACTTCTAAAACCGCGTGGTTGTTGTAATATCTGTCGTAATTGGAATATATTAATCTTATAAAGTATACTAATCTTCAATTCAAATGAATCACAAATATAATTTATTACTCATCATCCTCATCGCTGTGAACGTCTTCCATCAGAATGTTAACATCTCTGTAATCAACCTCATCAAAGTTGTAAGTCATATAGGTTATTTTATAACAATTTTATCTTTGTAACTGTAAATTTATTGTAGTTTCCCTGAGGATGGAAATAAATATTTCCGAAAGCTTGGATAACCTTTAAAGAGTTCTCTTTATCTTGCTACGCAATCCTACTATTATTAGTTTTATTCCTATCTAGTCAGCAACGACTACCCTTCCTCTATATATATATATATATATATGCAGGGTTGAGCAGATCTCGGTTCACTCACTGGTGAGTAGCGCCACCACATATCCGAGCGTAGAGGGGACAACCTCGATAAAAAGTCGGGGATAAATCGGCTGGGTAACCTCACTCAATACCGATGCCGTTCCGATGCTGGGCTAACAACCCAGCAGAGGGTACATCTTTTGTTACGGGCAGCAGGAGATTGGCCTCTCACATCAGCTCCTCGTCGGATGAGGAGCAGGGATAGGTGGGTGGGGCTCAAGAGGACGGTCCCGACGTTGACGACCAACGCAATGTACATGGAATCTCTGAGTGGACTAATGAACTTCGGGATGACTTTCTGGACTGCTTCGAGCGCAGCGAGCCGGCCCGTAGGGGAGACATGTCACGGCTGCATGCACTTTGGTGCATCATGCATCCTCTATGCCGTGACTTTTCCGCACAAACCTTGCGGAATCAAGTATTCTACCTGCGGAGAACCGGCTATGTAAGAACGAATCTCCGGCAGGCTGCAGCACCAGAACCGGATCTAGCCGCACCAGCACCACCTGTGGTGCGCCGCAACAGATCTGGTAGGGCAAGCCTGCTCCAGAACACCGAAGTTGATCTTAGAACTAGGAGAACCCGAATCAACATAAGGGTCTCCGTACGACCACACGAGCTGGTAGAATTGGACACGTTGATTAACGACGAGCTTCCGGAATTCGCCGACCTCTGAGAAATCAACGAGGCCGTTTATGGTGCCGCAAAGCGACTCGTTCCGGAAGTGCGGAGTGAGAGACCGCACGACCAGATCGAGAAAACCGAACGGCGCCTACACAAAGTCGAGGCCAAAATTCAATCGGCGAAACAGCAAGCGTCTCGGATCCAGTGTGTGATGGATTGTATTTCTAGCGGCAGGGCTTTCACGCCAAAAATTAGGCATATAGCCGCTCAACTGCGCCGCCACCATCACACACTGAAACGTACAGTGTTGCAGACCATCAAGCAACATTGTGCGGATAGGATTCGAGTCCTGGGCGTGATAAGGAGAAATCTGGCCAGACGGGTTAGACGCATCAGGGATGCGTTCCTTGTTTCGCGATAGCCCGTCTCGGCTTTTTGAATCTCCACCGCTCACAATTGCTGCTCCACCGACTGTGGAGGAGGTTGAGCAGTTCTGGAAAGGAGTGTGTGAGTCACCGCGTCCAATTCACCTAGACACTCCAGCCCTAGCACACTCCCAAATGTTTTGCGCTGAACGTCACAACTTCCGCAAACAGAAGTGTGCGGGGCAGTCAGCGAAAATGAGGTCTGGAAAGCTCTTGTCGGTACCAAAAACTATGCTGCTCCCGGCCCTGACGGCATTAACATATGGTGGTGGACGAAATTTCCTTCCACTCACCGCCGTCTGGCCAGAGTCTTTGACTCATGGGTCAAAGAGGAGCGGCATATTCCAAGCTGGGCTGTCGAGGGGTACACTGTGCCGATCACTTGTCTCAACACCTGCTACAAGTTATTTACACGTATCTTGTATGATAGGTTGTTGAAATCGATCGTTCCGCTAGTTAATAACATCAGCGAGTAGCGTGGGGCAAAGAAAGGCGTGGAGGGTTGCCGGAAGAACCTGAGTGATAGACTCAGGACTCCATACTCTACAAGCTCAATCTTTCCATGGCCTGGATTGACTACCGCAAGGCATTTGATTCAACATCACATGAGCTATTATTATACTTGCTCCAATGCCTTGCGGTACCAACCCCACTAGTGAGATGCATAGAACATCTGTTGCCACTCTGGAAGACCCGTTTTGCCATCACATCAGGCACACGACGAGTATTGACAGAGTTGGTAACATTCAAGAGGGGAGTTTTCCAAGGAGACTCCTTGAGTCCCCTCTTGTTCAATATCTCACTGCTGCCGCTCTCCATTGCTTTAAGATGGACTCGTGGATATTACTCTGGACCACCGAACGACCGGAGGCATCAGATCACCCATTTATTTTACGTGGATGATTTGAAACTGTATTCCTCTGGGGAGAAGAACCTCCATCAATCTCTCAATGTGGTTCAGGAATATACACGTGCCATAGGCATGGAGTTGGGATTGGACAAATGCGCAGTGTTTCATTTGAGGAGAGAAGTGTACGAGAATATGCAGCTTGCCGACGGAAGCATCTTTAAACACCACGATGCTGGAGAGACCTATCGATACCTGGGAATTGAACAGCGTCCTAATTATGACGATTTCCAGATAAAGTTGGCTCTCCGCGGCAAATACAGGAACCTTGTTTGAAAGATTTGGTCTTCCGAACTTTCGAGTGGGAACAAGGTGTCTGCAACAAATACGCTTGCCGTTCCAGTCCTGCTCCACTCTTTTGGAGTGGTGAAATGGGCGGTCGATGAGGTGCATAGACTCGATAAAGACACCCAGAAAATGATGTATATCCATCACAGTTTGCATCCTAGATCGTCCGTTTCCCGCATTTATCTCCCACGTCATCGGGGAGGTAGGGGACTCCTCAGTCTGGAGGGTCTGCATCGAAGTGTGGTTCTGAGTATAGCTTGTAAAGTTGTTAGGAGCTCGAACCCCTTCCTGTGCCTTGTTAAAAGTCACGAATTGGCCGGAGTGGGGGCATTTATCGTTAAGGCAGCACAAAAAGCTGCGGAAGAACTTGGTCTCGAATTTAAGATCAGTCGAGAAGGCCGACCAGAGGGCAACCTCGAGCTCCTACCTTCTCGCCTGAAAGCCTAGATAAATGCCGCGGAGCTAGATCTTACGCTCAGGCGGCATGTTGACAAGCAGATACACGGTGTTTTCTATCGGAACATCGAAACGCTCGGCTTGTCAACTAAGCTGACCTTCGGCTACTTAAGGTCAGCCGGGCTTACATCCGAGACTGAGGGACTTACCGCAGCTTGCCAAGATGGCGTAACTAAATATATATATATATATATATATATATGTTTCTTCTTAGGTTCTCGCGGACGTAATGTGTAGAACTGGATTCTCGGGTATTGATCCGCGTTGTGTGGTTTCGGTCCTCAAAAGGACCAATTTCACGACGTTTCGGCAAAGTCGCATTTGCCATCTTCAGGTGATTCGACCGTAGAGTCTGGAAAATCTAGGCGAACTGACGCTTACTTGGAGGGACAGGTATCTATATCCCCCGTTATGTTTGACCTTTGGACTTTCGAACTATTTCACGCTTGGTTGATTTCTACGTGTTTGGCTCCGAGTGACACGTTTGGATGACGTCATTGCGACGCTGGAATCAGCCGGAAAGTTTCCGTGACCTGTTGCACGTGCACTGGATATCACGTTCTCTCTTGTTTTTGGTTTTATCTTCCGACTTTCTAAAGCGGGTTTCCATGTTGCTGGTAATCTTAGTCCGTCATCTCGTTTGTTAAGACTATGTGGACGTTTCTCGATCTCTATTGCCTCCCTGGTTATTCTGGTGTAGAAGTGTTCAATGTTGGCTAGAGTCTTTGTGCCGCTAAAGTTGATCATATGGCCAGTACTTCTTACATGTTCAGCTAGTGAAGACGTGGTTTCGTTTTTCGACACAGCGTTTGCATGTTCAGTCTTTCGCACATCAATGCGTCTGTTGGTCTGCCCGATGTATGTCTTTTCACAATTACCACATGGCACCTCGTACACTCCTTGGCATTCTAGAGGAATTCTGTCTTTTGGATTCCGAAGAACATTTTTGATTTTCCTATCTGTTGTGAAGGTTGTTTTGATATCATGACGGCTCAGTATTTTGCAGATTTTGTCAGTTGTGCCTTTTATGTAAGGTAGAAAAGCGTTTCCCACTGGTTGATCTTCATTGTTGACATCCTTTTCATTTTTGCGTTGAGAGTTATGAATCTGTTTTCTTGAATAGCCATTCATCCTAAGGGCTGTTCGGATGGTTTCCATTTCTCCATCGAAGTTCTCCGCATCAGCGAGACGTTTTGACCTTGTCATGAGGGTATTTACGACTGATTGTAGCTGGGATGGATGGTGATGCGAGTTACTATTCAAATATCGGTTCGTGTGGGTCTTTTTTCTGAATACTGTATGTCCCAAACTGCCGTCAGTTTTCTTTGTTACCAAAACATCTAGAAATGGTAATTGGTTGTTCTCTTCGGCTTCTATTGTGAATTTTATCCGATCATGGATTCCATTCAGGTGATCGAGAAACCCTCTTAGTTGTCCTTCTCCATGTGGCCAAATAACAAAAATATCATCTACATATCTGAGCCAAAGTTTGGGTTTTAGTTGCGCTGTGTTAAGAGCTTTAATTTCAAAATCCTCCATGAAAAGATTTGCGATCACTGGTGAGATTGGTGATCCCATCGGTGCTCCTTCGATTTGCCTATATCGCTGTCCCTCGTACATAAAGTAAGTATTGGCTACACAGTGTTTGGCCAAGTCAATAATGTATCCTTCCGGTTTGTATTTATGTTGGATGATCTCTAGGGCTTCGTTTATGGGTACTTGTGTGAACAAGGATGCTACGTCGTAGCTTACTAATATGTCGTCAGGTCCTACTATTTGCATATCTAGAAGTTCGATGAAGTGTTCCGCGTTCCTCACGTACGATGATGCTGTCTCAACGTGCGGTTGTAACTTCTTGGCTAGGAATCTTGCTAATGCATGTGATGGTGAGCCGATAGAGCTTACTATTGGTCTCAGAGGTACTGCTGCCTTGTGTATTTTTGGGAGACCATACAGTTTCGGACATCTGGATGATTTTTCTCTTGGAATGAGATGTAACTGTAACTTAGGGTCGATAGGAGATGCCTTGATTTTCGCTTTCGTTGTTTTCTCTAGATATGTAGTGGGATCAGACCTAATCTTCTTGTAAGTCGGATCGTCCAATAGCGCAGCCATCTTGGTTCTGTAGTCATTTGTGTTCATGACAACGGTTGCATTTCCTTTATCTGCTGGTAGGATGATGATGCTTTCGTTCTCTCGAAGAGCTTTCAGTGCTAGGAACTCGTCGTGTGAAATGTTCCTTTTAGGTGGCTTCGAGGTTCGTAGAATACGCGACACATCTTGGCGAATAATCTCTGCTTCACTTTTATCCTTCAGCGAAGTTATAGCAGATTCCACGTTGCAAATGATGTCTTCCAATGGAATGCGTGACTTGGCCAAACACTGTGTAGCCAATACTTACTTTATGTACGAGGGACAGCGATATAGGCAAATCGAAGGAGCACCGATGGGATCACCAATCTCACCAGTGATCGCAAATCTTTTCATGGAGGATTTTGAAATTAAAGCTCTTAACACAGCGCAACTAAAACCCAAACTTTGGCTCAGATATGTAGATGATATTTTTGTTATTTGGCCACATGGAGAAGGACAACTAAGAGGGTTTCTCGATCACCTGAATGGAATCCATGATCGGATAAAATTCACAATAGAAGCCGAAGAGAACAACCAATTACCATTTCTAGATGTTTTGGTAACAAAGAAAACTGACGGCAGTTTGGGACATACAGTATTCAGAAAAAAGACCCACACGAACCGATATTTGAATAGTAACTCGCATCACCATCCATCCCAGCTACAATCAGTCGTAAATACCCTCATGACAAGGTCAAAACGTCTCGCTGATGCGGAGAACTTCGATGGAGAAATGGAAACCATCCGAACAGCCCTTAGGATGAATGGCTATTCAAGAAAACAGATTCATAACTCTCAACGCAAAAATGAAAAGGATGTCAACAATGAAGATCAACCAGTGGGAAACGCTTTTCTACCTTACATAAAAGGCACAACTGACAAAATCTGCAAAATACTGAGCCGTCATGATATCAAAACAACCTTCACAACAGATAGGAAAATCAAAAATGTTCTTCGGAATCCAAAAGACAGAATTCCTCTAGAATGCCAAGGAGTGTACGAGGTGCCATGTGGTAATTGTGAAAAGACATACATCGGGCAGACCAACAGACGCATTGATGTGCGAAAGACTGAACATGCAAACGCTGTGTCGAAAAACGAAACCACGTCTTCACTAGCTGAACATGTAAGAAGTACTGGCCATATGATCAACTTTAGCGGCACAAAGACTCTAGCCAACATTGAACACTTCTACACCAGAATAACCAGGGAGGCAATAGAGATCGAGAAACGTCCACATAGTCTTAACAAACGAGATGACGGACTAAGATTACCAGCAACATGGAAACCCGCTTTAGAAAGTCGGAAGATAAAACCAAAAACAAGAGAGAACGTGATATCCAGTGCACGTGCAACAGGTCACGGAAACTTTCCGGCTGATTCCAGCGTCGCAATGACGTCATCCAAACGTGTCACTCGGAGCCAAACACGTAGAAATCAACCAAGCGTGAAATAGTTTGAAAGTCCAAAGGTCAAACATAACGGGGGATATAAATACCTGTCCCTCCAAGTAAGCGTCAGTTCGCCTAGATTTTCCAGACTCTACGGTCGAATCACCTGAAGATGGCAAATGCGACTTTGCCGAAACGTCGTGAAATTGGTCCTTTTGAGGACCGAAACCACACAACGCGGATCAATACCCGAGAATCCAGTTCTACACATTACGTCCGCGAGAACCTAAGAAGAAACATAATTAACCTCTACGGGGAGGAGGTTTTCCATCAAACAAGAAGTTTCGAGAAGTTGAGAACAAAGAGATCGAAACTTTTGTGCGACCTTACCTTTCTACGCCGCTGCCGGGACCAGAAGATTATTCCAACCTGTATGAAACTTTCGTATCACACAAAGACAACTAGTACGAAGAACATCTTGAGAAGAACGAGTTTTGCACTGCTTCGAGATGCCATTCACCAAACAAGAAGAATTCTGGATGATACTGACAGCAAGCTACTACGTGTTCACCTCTATCTTAGCAATGAAATCAATCCTCTACTTTGGGAAAGAATTGATCAGCTTGCCGAGTTCAGAGCAGAGAAAAACACTGAAATAACTATAGAGAAACAGAAGAAGAAGTTCAATCATCTGAAAGACACCCAGAAACCTGAGGGAGACAGCACAAACATAGACCCTGTCAAAGTTGTCCATAACTTATCCGACCATTCTTTGAATAAGGCCTCCATGGATGTCCTTGCTAAAGGTTTTAACTTCGCTATTGCACCGGCACGCATTCCATTGGAAGACATCATTTGCAACGTGGAATCTGCTATAACTTCGCTGCAGGATAAAAGTGAAGCAGAGATTATTCGCCAAGATGTGTCGCGTATTCTACGAACCTCGAAGCCACCTAAAAGGAACATTTCACACGACGAGTTCCTAGCACTGAAAGCTCTTCGAGAGAACGAAAGCATCATCATCCTACCAGCAGATAAAGGAAATGCAACCGTTGTCATGAACACAAATGACTACAGAACCAAGATGGCTGCGCTATTGGACGATCCGACTTACAAGAAGATTAGGTCTGATCCCACTACATATCTAGAGAAAACAACGAAAGCGAAAATCAAGGCATCTCCTATCGACCCTAAGTTACAGTTACATCTCATTCCAAGAGAAAAATCATCCAGATGTCCGAAACTGTATGGTCTCCCAAAAATACACAAGGCAGCAGTACCTCTGAGACCAATAGTAAGCTCTATCGGCTCACCATCACATGCATTAGCAAGATTCCTAGCCAAGAAGTTACAACCGCACGTTGAGACAGCATCATCGTACGTGAGGAACGCGGAACACTTTATCGAACTTCTAGATATGCAAATAGTAGGACCTGACGACATATTAGTAAGCTTCGACGTAGCATCCTTGTTCACACAAGTACCCATAAACGAAGCCCTAGAGATCATCCAACATAAATACAAACCGGAAGGATACATTATTGACTTGGCCAAACACTGTGTAGCCAATACTTACTTTATGTACGAGGGACAGCGATATAGGCAAATCGAAGGAGCACCGATGGGATCACCAATCTCACCAGTGATCGCAAATCTTTTCATGGAGGATTTTGAAATTAAAGCTCTTAACACAGCGCAACTAAAACCCAAACTTTGGCTCAGATATATAGATGATATTTTTGTTATTTGGCCACATGGAGAAGGACAACTAAGAGGGTTTCTCGATCACCTGAATGGAATCCATGATCGGATAAAATTCACAATAGAAGCCGAAGAGAACAACCAATTACCATTTCTAGATGTTTTGGTAACAAAGAAAACTGACGGCAGTTTGGGACATACAGTATTCAGAAAAAAGACCCACACGAACCGATATTTGAATAGTAACTCGCATCACCATCCATCCCAGCTACAATCAGTCGTAAATACCCTCATGACAAGGTCAAAACGTCTCGCTGATGCGGAGAACTTCGATGGAGAAATGGAAACCATCCGAACAGCCCTTAGGATGAATGGCTATTCAAGAAAACAGATTCATAACTCTCAACGCAAAAATGAAAAGGATGTCAACAATGAAGATCAACCAGTGGGAAACGCTTTTCTACCTTACATAAAAGGCACAACTGACAAAATCTGCAAAATACTGAGCCGTCATGATATCAAAACAACCTTCACAACAGATAGGAAAATCAAAAATGTTCTTCGGAATCCAAAAGACAGAATTCCTCTAGAATGCCAAGGAGTGTACGAGGTGCCATGTGGTAATTGTGAAAAGACATACATCGGGCAGACCAACAGACGCATTGATGTGCGAAAGACTGAACATGCAAACGCTGTGTCGAAAAACGAAACCACGTCTTCACTAGCTGAACATGTAAGAAGTACTGGCCATATGATCAACTTTAGCGGCACAAAGACTCTAGCCAACATTGAACACTTCTACACCAGAATAACCAGGGAGGCAATAGAGATCGAGAAACGTCCACATAGTCTTAACAAACGAGATGACGGACTAAGATTACCAGCAACATGGAAACCCGCTTTAGAAAGTCGGAAGATAAAACCAAAAACAAGAGAGAACGTGATATCCAGTGCACGTGCAACAGGTCACGGAAACTTTCCGGCTGATTCCAGCGTCGCAATGACGTCATCCAAACGTGTCACTCGGAGCCAAACACGTAGAAATCAACCAAGCGTGAAATAGTTCGAAAGTCCAAAGGTCAAACATAACGGGGGATATAAATACCTGTCCCTCCAAGTAAGCGTCAGTTCGCCTAGATTTTCCAGACTCTACGGTCGAATCACCTGAAGATGGCAAATGCGACTTTGCCGAAACGTCGTGAAATTGGTCCTTTTGAGGACCGAAACCACACAACGCGGATCAATACCCGAGAATCCAGTTCTACATATATATATATATATATATATATATATATATATATATATATATATATATATATATATATATATATATATATATATATATATATATATATATATATATTCTTTTGTTGATATTCTTGAACCATTCGTAATATTTGTATGTTTTCTTGGTATATTGGTTCGTATATATACTGATAATGAAATAAAGATTCTGTTTTGACGTTTCGACAATGTTTATTGCCTTTATCAAAATTGTTAATTGAATTAGTGTTTCCATGTAATTTAGAAAAGAATAGATGATTTCGATTAATGAAATGCGTCTGCAGCCGACTTGTGTTTTAAGATCCAATTAAAACTGCAGAAAACATTGGATCGGTTGTGTGTGAAAGAGTAATGTATGGCTAACTACAATTTGAAATAGATTGAATTTGATTAAATACAAGACATTCCAATATTGTACAATTATAAATATCTATGAATTATTGTATGAATTAGTTATTCTATGATAAGCATTTCAGATCTATCATAACTATTCAAGTTTAAGATAATTCTATGGAATTTAACCTCAAAATTGTTACTCTATAGTGTCATAGTTAAATAATACTTCATCTTTTTTAGGTTGAATTTTAAATAGACAATGGAAAGTGGCACTTCAAATTAATAAAATTTTGTTAAGTTTGAATTAGATTATTGTACAGTTTCGAAAGATTGGAATCTATTTTGTCATTTACACAATTGTTCTTTTTAATTTGAATAGATTCTAATATCAAACATTTGTTGTCGTTTGTTTCAATATTTAAAATTTTTTGTATTGTTGTAGTCGAAAGTATGGTTAGTGTCTTTCACATGTTTATTGAGCGTAGTTGATGAATTTTTTGGTATATTTGTGGCCATTTAATCTTTTTTCGAGGTATTGTGAAAATTGGCCAATATATACCTTTTCGCAATCTTTGCAAGGGATGGAATAAACAGTATGGGTTATTTTTTTGAAAGGTACGCTGCTTTTTAATTTTGTAAAGAGACTTTTCTGATTTAAATAACTCTTATGACATATATGTACTATGTAGGTCATAAGGTTTCACTATATTACAAATTTTCTCTGAAAGTCCACCAATATATGGTAGTGATATGTAATGCCTATCATTAGTTTTCTCATTATTGGTATTGATTTCACCAAATGAGTTATAAAATTTATGAATTTTGTCTTTAGTTATCGAATTTACTACATCAATGGGATAACCATTTCTTATTAAAGTTTCTTTTGTTTTTGTAATAGATATAGTTCTCAGTTCAGGAGAACTCAGTCGAATAGCTCTATCTATTAGATTTATAATAACATTTTTCTTATATTTTTTAGGTATATTAGAATTGAAATTAGTATACCTTCCTGACCAAGTAGGTTTGGTATACCATTTTGTTAGAATTTTGTTATCATTTGATTTTCTTACTAAAGTTAAATCTAAAAAATTTATTTCATTATGATTTTCTAATTCAATCGTGAATTGTAACTTATGGTGAAAGGAATTGAAAGAATTCAAAAATTCATTACATTTGTTTTCAGGGATTGCAGCAATACAATCATCAACATATCTTTTGAAGAAGGCTATATTATAATTTAGTTGAGATACTACTTTTTCTTCAAGGAATTCCATTACTATTTGGGCTATGATACTTGATATTGGAGAGCCCATTGCACAACCATCTAATTGTTTATAACAATCATCTTTATATTGTAAAAAATTAGCGGTGAATGTATATTCTATAGCTGTTAAGAACTCATTCATAGGTAAATTTGTATATAGTTTTATTTCATCCCATTTATTTTGAATTATTTGTTTAGCTAATTCTAAAGGGATATTTGTATATAAAGATGTGACATCTAGTGATACTAAGATATAGTTTTTAGGTATCGTAATTTTGTTAATGAATTCCTTGAAATCCCAAGAATCTTTGATGTAAAACTCATTTTTGTAAGCTATGTCTTTTAGTATGTTGGATAAGTATTTAGCCATTTCATAAAAAGGTGATTGAATGCTGCATACTACAGGTCGCATCGGTATATTAGGTTTATGAATTTTGGGTAAACCATATATTTTTGGAGGATGAGCATTATGTATCGTTAATTGTCTATGAATGTATTTTGAAATACATTTCTTTTCAAACCATTTTTTTACTAAGTTATTATTTTTAGTTTGGTAAATATTAGTTGGGTTGTTATTTAGTTTCTTATATACTTCAGGATCATTCAACATTGTAGACATTTTATCCTCATATTCATTTGTGTCCATGATAACAGTTTTATTACCGTTATCTGCTTTTAAGATAGTGATTTGTGGGTTAGATTTGATGAATTGTTTGGTTTCTTTGAAATTTTTGATTGATTTGTTATTTTTATTATTAAATTTATTATTTTTAACTATTTGTTTGAAATTAGTTATTGTGTTTATACATTTTGATCTTATCTCATTTGCTATTTGAGTAGGTTTTTTAGCAATTTCAGTTTCAAGTGAAGAAATTATGTTATTGATAGGAATTTGTCTTTCGTTATATAGAGTATTACTAAATTTCTCACCGAGAGCTAAAGTGTCTATTACATTTTTTGGAACATTTGTTCGAGATAAATTCATTAGCCAATTATTATCAACTATGAGATCTCTTTTGTTATTGTTATTTAATTTATTTATTTTCTCAATATTTCTATGCTTAATTTTATTACAGTTTTTTTCAAATTTTTGAGTTTCTAATTCTAAATACGTATTGTAGATTTGGGTAGGTAGGATATTTTTTATTGTAGATTTGGTTCTGCTCATGTTATTTTCAGTTTGTTTTACATTTTTACAAGTGTCAGATATTAAGAGGTTTAATACTTTTGATCGAAACGTTTCTTTGAATTGAAGATAAGTATTATCTAAGTACTCACTATTGAAAATGATGTGATTATCATTGATTTTTAAAAATTTTGGTATTATTCTTAAACTTTTTAGTCATAATAAGTATATTTTCCTATTTTTTTGATTGGCGAAGGTATTCATCATTTTTGAGAACGTTTTCAATAATTGGACGGTGTAGAATCCATAATCTTCTTCAATTTTCTCATAAAAAGCAATGATTATTACGATGTTTGTATATTGATGTTGAGAGTAGTGTATTCTTGAAAAATAAAAAACCTATTTCTTCAGGCCAAATTATTCTTTTGTTGATATTCTTGAA
Organism: Endomychus coccineus; assembly: GCA_958510875.1. Taxonomy (NCBI): domain Eukaryota; kingdom Metazoa; phylum Arthropoda; class Insecta; order Coleoptera; family Endomychidae; genus Endomychus; species Endomychus coccineus. Next base: position 93,493,748 of record OY294068.1, read on the forward strand.
CCATTCGTAATATTTGTATGTTTTCTTGGTATATTGGTTCGTATATATACTGATAATGAAATAAAAATTCTGTTTTGACGTTTCGACAATGTTTATTAACTTTATCAAAATTGTTAATTGAATTAGTGTTCCCATGTAATTTAGAAAAGAATAGATGATTTCGATTAATGAAATGCTTCTGCAGCCGACTTGTGTTTTAAGATCCAATTAAAACTGCAGAAAACATTGGATCGGCTGTGTGTGAAAGAGTAATGTATGGCTAACTACAATTTGAAATAGATTGAATTTGATTAAATACAAGACATTCCAATATTGTACAATTATAAATATCTATGAATTATTGTATGAATTAGTTATTCTATGATAAGCATTTCAGATCTATCATAACTATTCAAGTTCAAGATAATTCTATGGAATTTAACCTCAAAATTGTTACTCTATAGTGTCATAGTTAAATAATACTTCATCTTTTTTAGGTTGAATTTTAAATAGACAATGGAAAGTGGCACTTCAAATTAATAAAATTTTGTTAAGTTTGAATTAGATTATTGTACAGTTTCGAAAGATTGGAATCTATTTTGTCATTTGCACAATTGTTCTTTTTAATTTGAATAGATTCTAATATCAAACGTTTGCTGTCGTTTGTTTCAATATTTAAAATTTTTGTATTGTTGTAGTCGAAAGTATGGTTAGTGTCTTTCACATGTTTATTGAGCGCAGTTGATGAATTTTTGGTATATTTGTGGCCATTTAATCTTTTTTCGAGGTATTGCGAAAAGGTATATATTGGCCAATCTTCACAATACCTCGAAAAAAGATTAAATGGCCACAAATATACCAAAAATTCATCAACTGCGCTCAATAAACATGTGAAAGACACTAACCATACTTTCGAATACAACAATACAAAAATTTTAAATATTGAAACAAACGACAACAAACGTTTGATATTAGAATCTATTCAAATTAAAGAGAACAATTGTGTAAATGACAAAATAGATTCCAATCTTTCGAAACTGTACTATAATCTAATTCAAACTTTACAAAATTTTATTAATTTGAAGTGCCACTTTCCATTGTCTATTTAAAATTCAACCTAAAAAAGATAAAGTATTATTTAACTATGACACTATAGAGTAACAATTTTGAGGTTAAATTCCATAGAATTATCTTAAACTTGAATAGTTATGATAGATCTGAAATGCTTATCATAGAATAACTAATTCATACAATAATTCATAGATATTTATAATTGTACAATATTGGAATGTCTTGTATTTAATCAAATTCAATCTATTTCAAATTGTAGTTAGCCATACATTACTCTTTCACACACAACCGATCCAATGTTTTCTGCAGTTTTAATTGGATCTTAAAACACAAGTCGGCTGCAGACGCATTTCATTAATCGAAATCATCTATTCTTTTCTAAATTATATGGAAACACTAATTCAATTAACAATTTTCATAAAGGCAATAAACATTGTCGAAACGTCAAAACAGAATTTTTATTTCATTATCAGTATATATACGAACCAATATACCAAGAAAACATACGAATATTACGAATGGTTCAAGAATATCAACAAAAGAATAATTTGGCCTGGAGAAATAGGTTTTTTATTTTTCAAGAATACACTACTCTCAACATCAATATACATACATCGTAATAATCATGGCTTTTTATAAGAAAATTGAAGAAGATTATGGATTCTACACCGTCCAATTATTGAAAACGTTCTCAAAAATGATGAATACCTTCGTCAATCAAAAAAATAGGAAAATATACTTATTACGACTAAAAAGTTTAAGAATAATACCTAAATTTTTAAAAATCAATGATAATCACATCATTTTCAATAGTGAGTACTTAGATAATACTTATCTTCAATTCAAAGAAACGTTTCAATTAAAAGTATTAAACCTCTTAATATCTGACACTTGTAAAAATGTAAAACAAACGGAAAATAACATAAGCAGAACCAAATCTACAATAAAAAATATCCTACCTACCCAAATCTACAATACGTATTTAGAATTAGAAACTCAAAAATTTGAAAAAAACTTTAATAAAATTAAGCATAGAAATATTGAGAAAATAAATAAATTAAATAACAATAACAAAAGAGATCTCATGGTTGATAATAATTGGCTAATGAATTTATCTCAAACAAATGTTCCAAAAAATGTAATAGACACTTTAGCTCTCGGTGAGAAATTTAGTAATACTCTATATAACGAAAGACAAATTCCTATCAATAACATAATTTCTTCACTTGAAACTGAAATTGCTAAAAAACCTACTCAAATAGCAAATGAGATAAGATCAAAATGTATAAACACAATAACTAATTTCAAACAAACAGTTAAAAATAATAAATTTAATAATAAAAATAACAAATCAATCAAAAATTTCAAAGAAACCAAACAATTCATCAAATCTAACCCACAAATCACTATCTTTAAAGCAGATGAAGGTAATAAAACTGTTATCATGGACACAAATGAATATGAGGATAAAATGTCTACAATGTTGAATGATCCTGAAGTATATAAGAAACTAAATAACAACCCAACTAATATTTACCAAACTAAAAATAATAACTTAGTAAAAAAATGGTTTGAAAAGAAATATATTTCAAAATACATTCATAGACAATTAACGATACATAATGCTCATCCTCCAAAAATATACGGTTTACCCAAAATTCATAAACCTAATATACCGATGCGACCTGTAGTATGCAGCATTCAATCACCTTTTTATGAAATGGCTAAATACTTATCCAACATACTAAAAAACATAGCTTACAAAAATGAGTTTTACATCAAAGATTCTTGGGATTTCAAGGAATTCATTAACAAAATTACGATACCTAAAAACTATATCTTAGTATCACTAGATGTCACATCTTTATATACAAATATCCCTTCAGAATTAGATAAACAAATGATTCAAAATAAATGGGATGAAATAAAACCATATACAAATTTACCTATGAATGAGTTCTTAACAGCTATAGAATATACATTCACCGCTAATTTTTTACAATATAAAGATGATTGTTATAAACAATTAGATGGTTGTGCAATGGGCTCTCCAATATCAAGTATCATAGCCCAAATAGTAATGGAATTCCTTGAAGAAAAAGTAGTATCTCAACTAAATTATAATATAGCCTTCTTCAAAAGATATGTTGATGATTGTATTGCTGCAATCCCTGAAAACAAATGAATTTTTGAATTCTTTCAATTCCTTTCACCATAAGTTACAATTCACGATTGAATTAGAAAATCGTAATGAAATAAATTTTTTAGATTTAACTTTAGTACGAAAATCAAATGATAACAAAATTCTAACAAAATGGTATACCAAACCTACTTGGTCAGGAAGGTATACTAATTTCAATTGTAATATACCTAAAAAATTAAAGAAAAATGTTATTATAAATCCAATAGATAGAGCTATTCGACTGAGTTCTCCTGAACTGAGAACTATATCTATTACAAAAACAAAAGAAACTTTAATAAGAAATGGTTATCCCATTGATTTAGTAAATTCGATAACTAAAGACAAAATTCATAAATTTTATAACTCATTTGGTGAAATCAATACCAATAATGAGAAAACTAATGATAGGCATTACATATCACTACCATATATTGGTGGACCTTCAGAGAAAATTTGTAATATAGTGAAACCTTATGACCTACATATATGTCATAAGAGTTATTTAAATCAGACAAGTCTCTTTACAAAATTAAAAAGCAGCGTACCCTTCAAAAAAATAACCCATACTGTTTATTCCATCCCTTGCAAAGATTGCGAAAAGGTATATATTGGCCAATCTTCACAATACCTCTAAAAAAGATTAAATGGCCACAAATATACCAAAAATTCATCAACTGCGCTCAATAAACATGTGAAAGACACTAACCATACTTTCGACTACAACAATACAAAAATTTTGAATATTGAAACAAACGACAACAAACGTTTGATATTAGAATCTATTCAAATTAAAAAGAACAATTGTGTAAATGACAAAATAGATTCCAATCTTTCGAAACTGTACAATAATCTAATTCAAACTTAACAAAAATTTATTAATTTGAAGTGCCACTTTCCATTGTCTATTTAAAATTCAACCCAAAAAAGATGAAGTATTATTTAACTATGACACTATAGAGTAACAATTTTGAGGTTAAATTCCATAGAATTATCTTAAACTTGAATAGTTATGATAGATCTGAAATGCTTATCATAGAATAACTAATTCATACAATAATTTATAGATATTTATAATTGTACAATATTGGAATGTCTTGTATTTAATGAAATTCAATCTATTTCAAATTGTAGTTAGCCTCTTTCACACACAACCGATCCAATGTCTTCTGCAGTTTTAATTGGATCTTAAAACACAAGTCGGCTGCAGACGCATTTCATTAATCGAAATCATCTATTCTTTTCTAAATTACATGGAAACACTAATTCAATTAACAATTTTGATAAAGGCAATAAACATTGTCGAAACGTCAAAACAGAATTTTTATTTCATTATCAGTATATATACGAACCAATATACCAAGAAAACATACAATATATATATATATATATATATATATATATATATATATATATATATATATATATATATATTTATATTGAGGGGTTGCTCGTTCAAGCCTCAAATATACGTCAAAAGATGTCCCCCAAACAAAATCATTCGACGTGTTTCGGGAGATTTTTCCACTCACTATGGGATAAGAAATATACGGGGTGGCTTGTCCGGGATGGAACATCCTGTATATACATATATTTCTATTTAGAAAGATTTGCTAACGGGAATTTTGGTCTGTAGTTGGGCAATCAAAAGAAAACAATTTTCTCTGTACCAATATTTTGCAAGAATCTATTGCTTCTTCAGGGTAAGAAGTTTAGTAGTCATTTTTACAAAAACCGTTTAGATTTTCCCCTTCATATTATATCCATTGGATTGTAGATTCTATTTTACAATTATGTCAATAAGTTAAATTTAAAATGAAGACGAATTACAATGAGATGAAAATGGATACATTTTAAAAATTTGACATTTAACTTGTTAGGTTCTAAGGGTAAAAATGATGAGATGATTTTTTCCATTTCTTATGGCATTTTAAGAATTCAATGATACGTCAAAACAACTAGATATTATCCAAATAACCACCAGTGATTGGACAAAGTTGACGAAAACAATAATGACTTATAATCACATGAACAGAGAATTTGAAAGATGTATCAAAATTTATATAGTGGGAAGATCCACTCATTTTTTTGTGAATTTCAATGCCTGAAAGAATATGTTCATTGATTTCTCCTTCAATACTTCCGATCTCAAATATTTGAAAGCTGATTTTGTTACAAAAGCAATCAAAACCCTTCCAACAGATATTTCATATGCTGAAATTGAAAATATGATCAAGACCCAATAATGCAACCGATAGTAATGTTATGAATGTCGAATTCAGTGATGGTGTCATTAAATATTCAAACGTTAATTTCACCACTAACGAGTTGAATAATTCAAGCGACGGACGAAGTGACAAGGCACCTCACAGGTCTTTGTATAATCGTGTGCAATATAGAGAGATTGAATATGTGAATGAAAGAATCAGAAACTGGTTGAAACATTGAAAACATTTCATACTCAGCCCAACGAATCTTCTGCATCTCGAGAATCTTGACAAACGTGACTCATATAACTAGGCACTGTCCTGATGAACTTAGATGTCTACAACTTGAATGCGGTGCTTCTGTTCACCAGAAGATATACTAATTCTCTTGAATTCACTTTTCAATATGTTATATTGCTGCGTATTGATTGAAGCTTATTGATACAGTACAGTAATACAGTTTATATCTTACTTGCCTTATTATAAACTATTCCTCCGGATTGTTCTTTAACTTCGTTATACGTATTTGGGAAGAGAACAACCGTATTTATGCTAGGCATTTCTTCATCATCGTTGAAAGTTGTTTCATAGTTGGTACGTATAATCTGACTGAACTAGAACAAAGCCAATTATTACGGTTTATGTGTTTTGAGAGAATTTCTCATAGTACCAGCTGTTCCTGTTTGAAAACTTCTTTAAAACCTTTATTTTCCATATAATTCGCTATACCTTCGGTTAACCATAAGTCATTATACCAATTGTGTGTCACTGAAAGGTATGAAGATTCGCAATATTAAAACTACCTTGATTAGGAGTACATACATCAAGTTCCAAACTCAAGACAGACGTATACTACGGAGTTAGTACAAAGCAATATTCATTTCTAAGAAATCATATTGGAGAAAAGAACATGTACGTAAAAAATAGCAGATTAAACTGAAGGGGATTGTCATTAGAATATTATGAGATAGTAGCAAAAAATTAATGTAAAGTTTTCATTCGTAATTCAATTAAGGTAGTTCACAAAATAAATCAAATAAATTTTCGGCTCCTAAAGTTTTATCTATAGATTCATTGGGCTCATTTAATGGATGAAGTTCGAGTTAAATTATTTATCAATCATAATTGCTCATATATTAGAAGAATACTTTGCAGCACACACCCTTTGGACCTTGAATTCAGCATTGAATGATTTTGATTATTCTCTTATACTACCATATTGTGTTTTATCCATTCCGCGACGCTTATGACTTTTATAACGATACTCGAATTCTAGTGCATCTCAGTTCTCATAAATTGATATCAGCGAACAGTCATTAGAACCATTGTAACGAAGCTCAAAGTTTAATTTACTATTTGGCTTTAGTCGAGTAGGAAACGCGGTTACCGCTCGTGAAATTCCGGATGAGTGGCTGGTATTACTTTAACGGAAATCCAGGTAGTATATATATATATATATATATATATATATATATATATATATATATATATATATATATATATATATATATAATGTGTAGACGTAATGTGTAGAACTGGATTCTCGGGTATTGATCCGCGTTGTGTGGTTTCGGTCCTCAATAGGACCAATTTCACGACGTTTCGGCAAAGTCGCATTTGCCATCTTCAGGTGATTCGACCGTAGAGTCTGGAAGATCTAGGCGAACTGTACCACGTTAACACGGAACCTTCAGTTTTAAATAAGGAAATAGACACAAACAATCTGAATATAATATATTCCTTTTTATTGACAGTTGATTAAAACCACAAAAATATATAGCTGGATGTTCAGTGATACTTATTCCTAATAAGGAATATTCAATTCAACCGAGTCACACTCTATGGTGGTGACGTGTAACAAATCCAGATTTTGCGCATTAGAGACTTCACAATCAGCTGTTAGTCCGATATGCACGTGTATTTTCACCGTTATAACCTGACAAGTTGAATGTCAAATTTTAAAATGTATCCATTTTCATCTCATTGTCTTTATTTTGAATTTAACTTGGTGACATAATTATTTCAAAATAGAATCATCAGTCCAATAATTATAATAAGAAGAGGAAAATTCAAACGGTTTTTGTAAAAATAAATAGTTTAATATTAACCTGAACTTCTGTAGGTATTAATCGAAATACATAATTGTCATCCAATTTGTAAAAATTGTAGTACCCTGAAGAAGCAATAAATTATTGCGAAATATTGGTATAGAAAAAATAGTTTTCTTTTGATTGCCCAACTACAGGCCGGAGTTCTCGTTAACAAACCTTTCTAAATTTCAACTAGTGACGGTCGTTACCATAGTCAAAATATACAGGTCCGCCGGAGCCTCTCTTCTACTCTTTTTAAAATTCGAGTGTAGGCTGATTGGTCGTTTATTTCGTTTATTTAATGTTATTGACGACGATGTAATATGATGTTGTTACGTGTCGGCGATGTGATTGGAGGAGCTAGGTGACGTCACCTAGCGCGAGAAACGATGGAAGGGAGGCTCCGGCAGACCTGTATACTTTGACTATGGTCGTTACTACCTTTCGCACGCTGTACCCAGGCCACAAGGTCATATTAGTGGTTCTGATCATCGGTGTTTTGGGCGGAATTCGGTCTTCGCTGCGTTCAAACTTGAAGATCATTCCGACCTGTAAGAACTCGGCGCAGATCTTGATAGACCGGATGCAAAAGGCAGTCATTCTGGGTTCAATTAGAATACTGAGGGCACACGATTTAGGAACCTGAAGCTACTTACCGACTGGTGGGGAGGAGTAGCTTCGGTTAATCACCTTTCAGGCTTATCTGGCGTGACTGCTGCCGATGTCGTCGGAGCTCGCAGCAGCCCCGACCAGGTTAGTATGTGAAAAAAAAAAGGCCATGTCACAAAACAAGGATTGGTGGTACGGACTTGACCAGAACCGAACCTCGAAAACATATAACAAAGAGCGGTAGGCTAATAATTATTCTGTTGAGACTTCTTCCGATATGATGCTACAGTATTTTGTATTTAGAACCGAACCAGTTTCCTGTTAGGTTATGTTGGGCCCTGTGCATTGTGAATTGAGCAAGGTAAATGATAGCTTCTGATTCAATTTGATGTATGTTTTATTCCATGGTTTGTTCGTGCTGATGTTCGCGTGATATCAGATATGCCGTAGTAATAATTGTTTGTTGTACTGTACGCATTCAGTTCATTCTATCGTGGCCATCCCTGCTCACTGATAAAAAGTAGACCGCTATTACTTTAAGCGAAAGTTTGAATGATAGGGGCATCTTAGACATATTTGTACAAGCTGTGCTAATTCCTGAAACATAAGCTGGGGTTGTGTGTTTGAATATCGTAATAACTTTCTTGCTGTATGTGAAGCCTCGGCCGTTGGTGAGAGAGGTTATTGCAGATAGAGAAGTTAGAGCTCATACACGCTGTGTCAATTATGAGCCCTGATTGTCCAATATATGAATGTGTGGAAATGAGAAATCCGAGACTGATATACAATCACCGGGGAACAACTGTTAGAAAGGAACCGCGACTATTAAAGCAAAAAGGGTAGAATACACTGAGTCATACTATTCGTTTCTACCAAAAAGTCACCGAAGTATTTCGATATTGTGCGTAAATCCACCACAAGCTTGTAACAAAACTAGTAAGTTCTTAATAATTATTCCGTGTCGTCTGGTAGGAGTATATTCGTCATGAACTTTTGATGAACTAATTCATAGCTGAAACGTGCAAAATTATAGAGTTCAATAATTTCGAATACTTACAATTATATTGGGAACGTATATAGTGCAGGCAATATGCTTTCATTCATTATGCCAATAATTTCCATATAAATAATATATTATTATGATAGAATTCCATAAAGTAGATTATCGAAAGGGAATATGAATATCACCGTATTTGGATATCCTTATGTCATAAGGATCAAATTTGCATTCATTTCTCAGTCATGAACCGAGCATGTTACAATTTTATTCACAATCATGGAACAGCTGTAGAGATAAATACTAGGACACAGCATTCAGAAGCTACTGAAGTATTATGAGCGCGAAATGCACAAAAAAGTCTAGGCTGGATACACCGGAGATGACTTGATCAGAAGTTCGAAGTATAAAAGACGACTCGCGTGACGAAGCCGGGGAGAAATTTTTTCCAATTTCGCAGCTACAAATAAAGATATGGAATCCGATCAAATTGAAATTGTAATTAGGTGAGATACATATTGGAGGGGGGGGGAGGGGGTGGTGTTGTTTACTATTCTATTGTATGAATTGCATAACGAGGACCGGTTTGTCTATCAATTTTTCGAACCTGCGCCTGTGCCGAGGTATTCAGGGGTCAATATTTTGAATGAACTTGATATCAGAAGATTTATTCATATTATTCTCTGATACATCTGTTATTATTTGAAATTTTCGGTTTCATTTAGTAATTCCTGCTCCATCTCCTGATGAACTAAGTTTGAACCAAGTTTCACTTTTTATTAAAGCCTACAACTTTGATACTGTTATTCTGCTCAATGGGCCATGTTTCGTTCGATTTTCCACGGCACTCGTCGCCAACGTAAGTAATAAGAAAGATGAGGCGATGTAGTAGACCGTTAAATGGATTGTTGTCATGCGCGGTCCATAAAACGATCGACGGTCGCATCCTTAACGTACTGTATATCGATTTACTATTAGATTTCCATAGCGTGGAAGAAGAATCTGGTTTGTTACTGGAAAAGCTGAGTGAAGTCGATCCGATGACGTTGAACGACGACAATTATTTCGTTGTTTGTGACGATATGTTTTTCAACGTGTTAAATACGATGGCGGGATATTACGATTGCGTTCGAGTCGTTTCGATGTCGACCATTGAGCGGCAGATGAAGGGTGGCTACAAACGACCGGGAAAAACTACTTCTAAATAGCGCATAACGAAACGGAGCTAGAGGAGAACAATAAACTGCCTTTTCAAGACCTTGAAATCGGTAAAACCAATGATCTGGTATCTGGAATACTACCCGTTCTGCTCGTTTCGATCCCTGGTGAAACTTGACTGAGCCACTCTAGGGACAAGGCTATCTATAGACAGCACCGTGACACTCTTTGTGGTGAGGACCCTAGCAAAACAGATTTCTGAGGAGTAACCCTTAGCAAAAATCTGGCGCCTGAAAAATGAAAGTTGCTTCCGCAGTTAGTAGTTCAGTGCATAAGTGACAAAGCACGGTTCACCATCATAACCTTAAACAAATTAATGAGTTCGGGGTTAAGAGAGTTTGGTTGTAACAAGTTATCGACAGAAGTTAAGCTGTTTTGCTCAATTTGGGAAGAGTACACATTGAAACATCGTTTTTAATTTTATTCAAAAAATTTGATCAAAATTCAAATAACGTTCAAAAAGAGCACAACGAAATTTGACTCCGAAACTGAAAATTCACTGACTTAATTAGAAATTTATTGAAAATTCATTTTGAAAACTATACAAATTTCGTTTCATTAGACATCTCAGAGCAGTCGAATACTAGTGATTATTTCTCATTTATAGTGTTATAGTGTATCCACAGTGTTCTATAGTTCTATTGTTGAGGAAGTTGGATATTGATGGTACCGAAATTGAGATGTTTCTTTTGTGGTGAATCCAAAGTGGAACGTGCTGTCAACGATTCAGTAAACATGTTGTCTTTTCTTGTGGTGTTGTAGCTAGTATGCCATGACCTCGAATTTCGACTATATATCTGAGAAGAAAATGCTTTGTGTTGTAAAGTAGATACAGTCCTTGTTCCAGAGCGGAAGTGGCGCACGCAGAGGTCCAGCTAGCCCAGACTATGGAGCTGAAGCTTATGAATCTTGTGTATATACAGGTTCCTTGTAAGAAGGGACATGACGTGTATCACGTGATCATCTCCGGTGAGATGTCACGGTGTTCTTTATGGACTGTCATGTCTGCACGTGTAATGGCGTCTATAAGTCAAACAATGAACTGTCATGGCCGATCATGAGCTATCATGGCTGTCTGTGTGCGCCATCTATGTATGAACTGTCATGGCTGGTCGTCAACAGATAGCTGCGCGCCCTCTATCAATGAGCTGTCATGGATGGAATCATCGCTATCTGCTCACAGATAGCTGCACGCACTCCATGAATGAACTGTCACACTGGTTGTATATCGGGAAATGTCTACATATCAATATTCCTATGAAAAGCTGCGGCGCCACGTATGAATGAACTGTGATGATGAATGTTACAGCATCTGTAACGTGTTCCTGTCCTCTGTCACGTGAGCCCTCGATAGGAGTGTTAGGTTCTCAATATTTGAGCATTCACAAACGTAGCTTTCATTGAGCTGTCAACCAATCAAAATACGGATAGAGCAGGCGTCAGCGCATGAACTCACACCCCAATTTGAAATTGTGAGCTATTCGTCATATCTATCAATAAATTGTCACTCATCCTACAGGACCGTGAGTGAGGTCAAATATATGTCTCTCATCAATATCAAATACATAAAACTGACGCATGCCCATTTTAGTCAAAATTGAACTTCTCGTTTGGGGTGGAGGCTTCAGTGGTTGATATTCAGATTTTCCAGTAATATATGTCATCACTGCATGAACCGGCGACTATAGTTCACGAACTATGATCGATGAACAACATTTCGATATATCTTCTATTCTAACAAATGAAAAAACACATTTTTTGTGCAGGTAGTCTGTTAAATCGTACTTATATGTTCGATTTGAAGCCAATTTGAATCTAATTGCTGACAGAGTTTGAGTCGATGATTGTTATTCACGCTTGCTTATACAAATCATTGTGAAAATTGATTTCTCGCGAATTCTAAATTGTTTTGTACGTCGACTTTGACACCTACAATCATCTGTTCCAGGTTGAACGATTATTGTTCAATCAATTTATTTCATTAGACTTCAAGGTTTTCTCTCCCACGTTGAAGTGAAATTCTATCTACTTTTTCGGGAAATTTTATCAGAACTTCGGTAGAATGGCTCCTTCATCCAGTGATGTGAAGAAAAGGAAGAGAAATCGATATTATAGACAAACTGAAATCGAACGATTAGAAGAGGTTTTCGAAACCACAAAATCTGCAGAAACTGATTCACACTATCTTACAGGCTTCAAATTCAGATTTGAACAAATCGAATCAATTCGAGACAAATTCTTTAAATATCAAAATAATCTTATTGTGCTATTGCCTGCAGATGGAGCTGAGACTCCAGAGGACAACTATATATCTGAATATAATGTTCGTACTCAATTCGACAAAAAGGTATTTTCAGATAAAAACAATCGAATTTCGGTTGTTCAACCAAGATATCGACAAACAAGCTCATATTCTCAATCATTACACCAATGTCACTCTGCCTAAGATAGTACTGCCTCAATTCAGTGGTGACATTACAGTTTTCAACTCTTATATTGATATGTATGCTCTAATTCATAAAAATTCTAATTTGAGCGATATTGAAAAATTTAATTATTCACTTGGATCATTGAGAGCTGCTCCGTTAGCACTTGTACAACACTTGCCAATGACAAGTTCTAATTATAATATTGCATATAAATCTCTTATCAAAAGGTATAAAAGTTCTAGACTGATAGCTGCTGCACATTGGGGAGCCATTGAAAGTACTCCAAAGTTAACTAATGATGATGCCACTGCTTTGCGTCACATGTTGGATATTTTCAATGATAATCTTGCAACCTTGAAAACTATGCAGTTGTCTGTTGATCAGTGGGATTTTATCCTTGTCCAGATGATGATACTAAAGAGATTGGATGCCTCTTTGGCTACACGTTTTGAACTCCATCATGATTCTACTGATTTTCCAAATTACGCTACACTCTGTGAATTTCTATCAAAGCAGTGTAGTGCTATCGAGAACACAAACATGTCCTGTGAATAGAAGCCAAAGAAACTTGAATGCAGTAAACCGAATTCAACATACCGAACTTCTAGTTCTATGGTTCGAACTAAAGCATATCAATGTTCTATTTGCAGAAAAGATCATCTTTTATATCGTTGTCCAGATTTCTTGGGTAAATCTCCGAATGAAAGATATCGAATAGTCAAACATCAAACATGTTGTGTCAATTGTTTGAGTAGCTCTCATTCTCTCGAAGAATGTAGAAGTAAAGTAAAATGTTACAAGTGTGATCAGCCACATCACAAATTACTCCATTTTGGAACAGTTAATAAGCCACCGCTAGAATCTGACTCAGCTACATCTTCGACTACAACTACTGACAGAGGTAGTGCTTCAACCTCTAGCAGTTTGATCACCAATTAACACTCGCAAGTTCAGACCGCATTCCTTCCTTATACCGCTAGTGTGTGAATGTCTACTGCCCAAGTAGAAGTTTTGGACAAATTTGAAAATTATATAACCATGAGATGTCTTCTCGATTTCACAAGTATTTTCGTGCTCGATGGTTGCATTCTAGGGAAGGATGGTGGACCCGATGCTGTTAATACTATCTTTGGATATTTCCTCATGGGGAAGGTAAATATGCCACCTACTCCCTCTGTGAACTCAATAGAGTGGCATCCATTCAAGAAAATGTTGCACCCTCTTGTTGGTTTCATGTTCCTTCAGCTGATAATCCTGCTGGCCTGGGTTCAATGGGTTAACTTCCTCCTCAACTATTAAACAATACACTTTGATGGCAAGACAACCCATCTCTGAGGAATTCTTGTAGTTCATCTTTGTCCGTTGAAAATTTATCGGAACCTGTCAAAGCTCTTATAGAAGAAAAGAAAGTGACACTCTTTAACACTGCACAACCAAATTTCCCTCGATAACCTAATCGACCAACATTTCTGTCTGAATACCATTTCCCGCGTTCTAGTGATATTTCTACGTTTCATTCATAATACTCGAAAACCAAAAGAAAGAAAGACTATTATGTTTGCTGAACTCCATCCAGCTCTATTAGTTTTGGTTGAACATACTGGGACTTTGTTTTTTCCCAGTGAAATTTCCCTTATCAAGAGAACAAAGGTCACTTCAGCGGGTCGGAGGCCGACTTCACTTCGCCCCTGTTTCATATGATCAAAAGTTTCCCGTATCACTTCCGAGTCATGGTCGACTGACGGATCTGATAATTCCACGCTATCACGTAAATTATCTTCACGCTGGAATCCAAATAGTCCATTCCTTGATTTCTCATCTTTTTTGGATTCTATCTGATAAACGTTCTATACGACGAGTACTTTCCGAATGTCTTCGGTGCTGGAAAAATAACCCCCTAGCTACTCAACCTCGTATGGGCAATTTGCCTGCTGCACGGGTCACTCCGGCTAAACCATTTCGGCATGTGGGTGTAGATTATACTGATTCGTTCCATATTACAATGTGTAGGCTGCGAGGAGCAAAACCATTGAAAGCATAGCTGTGTCAATTAAAAACTATCAATGGTGTGCTTCGACGACCCGTCGCCAAAATTTGTCCACTACCAATCACCGCTTGAACCTCGCAAAATACTAGCGGATTTTGGTGAGGCAGTATGTTGCGTCCACACGTACTTCTAAATGCATTATAATAATATTTACAATCCATTCAATAATTTCCTAATTTTACTTCAATAAATGAGCATTTCAGACAACGTATTGAAATCATTCATTTTCCGCGTCAAAATAATCAGTAGATCGTTGGCTACACGCGTTGCGCGATAATGTAAATTAATAACATATCGATCACGTGTGCTCGCTCTGTCGATTGTCTATTGAACAGTATTCTTTCAATGGTCAACAGAGGAACCACTTGTGTTAATTTACAACCGCTACTCCGCCTTTAATTCACAACCTCCACCCCGCCATCAACTTACAACCGCTATTAACTTATTTTCAACCTTTGAATGTGAATAATAACCTACGATTTGTAGCTCCTGCTAATCATAGTTATCTTATATTATTACGCGATAATACAGCGTTTCACTTGAGTGACTTGACGACCACATCGATCAACCAGAAGAAACCGGCCGGTTCAGCACGCTGTCCCGGAGGATCAAGGACTCCTCCTGTCGTAATACAGCAAGAGTAACTAACTACACTGCGATTCGGCTGTGCGCATCATATGTAAGGATCTTGAGATTCAGTTCGCATTTCAATTCAACCGCGATAATTATTACAGTCCACTTTGCTCATTTGAAACAAATTCAATTCTGAGTTAAACCCGCGCGAAACAACGAGTATGGATGAATGGTTCATGGGCAATAATCAATCTATAGAAATTGATAATGAGAGTAATTCATCGAGTGTACTTCGTTCAGAGGCACTACAAAATTGTACAATTTGACATTTTCCAGAGATGTTCTACCCGGACTTATAACGTGGATGATGGAAAAAATTAAATACTGATGATACAAACATTTGTTCCAGCCATTTATTGATTTCATGAGCCAAAATTGGGTACGGAATTGTTCAAGGTTATAAGAGTACATAAAACAGTTTCTGTTACATATATTTTGGAAGATATTTCGAGAAAAACGATAAGTGGAGGATTCAACGGAGAGAAATTGCAGGAAACGAAACAACCCGATGTGTATTCATTCGAAAAGATATCATGAAAGAGAAGGAGTCAACAGTTCATCAAGTGGTTGAGTCTAGATTATGATCATAACAGTTGGATTGATAATTGAGATCTTGTGTCATCATTGACTATTTGAAGTATATTAGAAACAAACAGCTTGAAATTTCAACAAATCACCATTCCCGACTCGATTTCTGAAATATCATAATAGAACAAAATTATTCGACTAGGAAGGGGAATCATAAGTGGAGATAATAATATTTATGAAACGTGTGTTGTTAAGATTACACCAGCGTCATTTTTACGGAGAAGAGTTTGTAAATAATAGAAGTTATATGTTTGCAGTCTTTGTTCTTTCTTCCACTTTCACCTCCATATTTTCAAATAAAGGTGAGCGTACGCCAATAATCTCATGAAGAAGCTACCGTTTGAACTCCATATTCCTGATTATCAATACTATGGTGTCAGTGAGAAATTAGAACGGGGCTGAAAAGAGGAGACCTTGAAGGCAGAGAGAAGTTGGGAATGGGGTGTGAAAGAAGGTTGGATTCGGTAGTGCAATATTGTTGATTGGGTCCAAAAAATAATAAAAGATAAGTTCGGAGCATCCGATGTAAAGAAAACATCTCGAACAGCTTTGAAATTCAGAAGCAGGTGGTCAAAAAAATGTTCAATTACCAAGAGTAGTTCTATATCTTACACTGGAGGATCATTTTTGATATCTCTGTTTGCCAGCTGCTGGTTCATTGACGAGATGAGCAGGCTAAAGGTGTTAACGATAACAAAATATCTGTATAACCATAACGGAAACAAAAAAACCAAATAAAACAATGGGAAAAAAACTGGGATCGGGTCTATATTTAACGAATGAACGAGAAGGTCTTGGTCTATATGCGAATAAGTATTCAGAAAACTATCAGTGAGCCTACCCGGAAGACCGCTAAACAACTTCGATCTACCAAAACTCTCTAAAACTCTCTGAATTACCATGTAACAGGCCTCATATAAGAGGTGAGGTGAGTCGAGCAGTTAATTCAGAAAGGGCGGATAATTGAAGCACTTTAAAGCCATAAATTTCGTTTCATGGTTCTCCCTGTTTTTGTGCTACCATTCCTTCATTACCATCCTCGATTATTGTAAAATTGGTTCCAGTTCAATTATTTTAGTCGAGTACTTCACATTTCTGGAAATGGCCAGAAAAAACATTTTTCAAGATTCATCTTGATTATTTCGGACCAGTGCTCAATATTTATTTACTTGTTTTTTACTATAAAGGCATTATACAGTGTATCCGCCAGATTTGGAATTCTCAAATATTCAATTTCAGACTAGCAAAGACCAGCTTGGAATGTCAATAATTTTTGAAGGAATGTAACATCAAACAGGCGATTTCTGCCCCCGTTTTCCACAATACACAATGCTGCTAAAGATGTGGTGAAAATTATCAATTCTATTTTCAAAAAATGCTAATATGAATTCACAATTGACATTGAACGAATTTTTGTTGGATTATGGTAATGTAAAACATAGCCCAACAGGTTTCCCACTAGCCATGTTATTATTAGGTCGTGATATATATACACGTTTCCATTTATTAGAGCCTACAATTGAAATTGTCAGGAAAAATGAGAAGCGTCTCTACATAATTTCATACTGATACGTACATGACAAACCAATTTTGATAGTTGAACCCTACCCCCTACCTTTTGAGAGAATCTTTCTTGTAAATAGGCAGGTTAAACTGAACCGTTATATTTTGGCGTCGGAACCACGCAGTTAAAGGGATCACCTGCTTCTTTGGTACCCCTGCATATTATAATTTAATATACTAGAGAGGATGGCACATTTGGACAAATTATAGTTGACATATAATAAGATGCTGGATGGGAGTTCACGTAATGTTTGTGAATTTGCATGTCTTTGTACGCATTTTAATTCAAAAAATAATTATTCATTTCAGAAAGATTATTTGGTCGTGTCTTACATTTCCTTCAAACTTTCGAAATTTGTTGATACTGTATTTGCCAAAAATTTCTTATTTACTACAGTTTTTTTCTAATTTATAGATTTCGAATTTCATAGATTGACATGAGTCGGGTACTCTGTGCCTTGTGCCGATGATAAGAAAGCTTTTACGGGAGAGGGAACCCTACAGAGTCAGGTAAGAATGATGGCTCAGTCGGGAAGTTGTTGTACAAACAATGGAAGCGGGTGGAAGAGGATATTCGGGACACACCAAATTCGTCCAATTGAATGGAGAGACGAGGCCAAGAAGAATCCCGATTATGACCTGCCTTGTATATATGTCTGGATACAGCCAAAAGAGGGTAGTCACTTTTCAGAACCAGGGAGCAGCCCTTCATCTTACCAAGGAGGTTCCCATAGATGGACAGATCACTCCAAAACCTGGAGTGTGCAGGTATCGTAGTCAGCGTACTTGTTGGTCCTAGGTGGTTAGGAAGGGCCGTAAATGGTTCTTCGGAAGCAGATGCTACTACTTGTATCAGTCGGTTTAGTTCTGCATGCGGATCCCTGTAAAGGTGGACCTTTACATCCCTTACTCCTCGTGGGAGTCTTATGGAAATCGCAAACGAAAACCCGGGGTCTGTCAAAGTGATGAAGGTCACCTGAGAGAACTACTCCTATGAAAGTCGTGAACCACGGTCTGTCTGCTGGGAACATTAACTAGCACCATCACAAGTTTAATGACGGTCTAAGTGGAACTAACACTTCACAGATCAACACACATCACAGCAAAGATGCATCAGTAATTCTAACTAGGCCTCAAACTACAAAGCAGACGGGTACAGCACTAATTCAAGAGCCATGGATCGAACGTGGTGAGCAGGTTAGGAGGCGAATACAAGGTCATATGGGACTCAAAGGTGGGCATTGTCAGAGCTGGCATGTCATCGACAGTGTAATAATCCTGGGGATTATTATTTTTTCACGATTGAATCAAAGTAGCGTAAGGAGGGGAAAACTCCTGAAAATTAATTTACTCTAAGTAGACCAGGTATACTTGACACATGAGAGTACATCTCGAATCATTCAGTAGCGTGTGGTTCCGTCCTTACGGGCATTTCAAAACCTAAAATTCTAAATACTTGACAGGAACAGACTATACATAGACATTCTGGATTCAACAATTAGAAGTTTTATTCCGATTTAAATAATGAAATTCCTTGCCGGCGACATGAAGTCGCCACCCGATACCTTTTACAAGTTGTACGTGATTTTTAAGAATTAGAGCCTTCGAGGTGCTATTCCGCGGACCTTGCACTTTCTACGAAGACGGAGTTAATCACTTAGTCAGCAGGGTTTGGAGAAATCATTTTTTGTGGTCACGCACTGCCCCTCGATGTGGGAAAACAGGCAACTCTGAATACAGATTTGTGTATTAGTGCAAAGTGCAACGGGATACAACCAACTTCATTGGTCCGTTTGAATTTTATGTTAGCGTGTAGGGAAGTCAATTTCGGGGGGGTTCGAATTATAAAAATGAAAACTCGTAGAAAAAAAGGAGTTCCTGTGTCGTATCTTGCTGGGTAAGCTCACTATCTGTACATATAGCTCCGTCTCTCTCTCAAGTTCAGATTCTTTAATTCTTTTAATTGATTTTTTTTAACTTAGTCATTTGATTGTTTTTTTTTTGGTGTATTGCAAATTACAAGATTTCTATTTTTTTAACTATATTTTCTTTTGGTTTATTACTCAAAGTCAATTAATTCATTCGAATCAATTCTTATCATCCTTAAAGTACTTTCATTCACCTTAGATAATTCCAAGTATCAGTTTCAAGAGAACTTACTTTTTACTTTAATATCATTTTCTATTTAGTGAAAATTGTTTGGTAATTAGAATCTAAAATAACCTGTAAAAGAAATTGGGAAGAACGTCATTGGTAACTTGATGATAGAAATCTAAAGTAATTTGATATTTTGGAAAATTTGTTTCCTTTAACGATTAGACAAATTGATCTGGGTGCGAGAGAGAACTAGCTCCGGGGTGTAATTTATAACTTAACCAAAAAGACGCCGCGTAATACATTTTGTGGAGGCCGTGCGTGAAGTGTAAGCTCAAGTGTCCAAAGTTTACCCTGTGGATTAAGGATTAAATACTGAGTCAGGGTAAGTCTTTAGAGAAAGCTGTTTAGTCTGTGTTCAAGCCAAAAATTCTGAGGTCATCACCCCCCTTTCTCGTTTTTGTGTTGGTATATAGAGGACTGTAACCATTAATAGAGTATTTTGAATTAATAGAAGTGTATTGATCCATCTGCCGAATTTCTCATAATTTGTAGTACATATGTGGGACCTACTTAGGATAGGTATAATTTAAATAAGAGTTATTGTAAGTGTAGATTCAAATACATAATTATTTGGGGAAAGATCATTATTCAAACATTGCTATAAGGGTATTTTAATTGGAATTTGAAGGGTTCTTAAAACCCCTATTGAGACCCTGATCCTTAAGGACAGGGAGGGTTAGCCATAAGCGGCAAACTTGAGTGAAAGTGTTTGAATTCATCTTGGAAACTAGGGTTCCATTATATTGTTTAATTTGTTGAATCAATTTAATAGATCAATATATACAAAGCGAACCAGGTAGTTGTCAAAAAAGGCATCAGAACTGTTTGTTTAGAGAATCACCCTTCTGGAATCTCAACCTTACTATCAGCGGCCCCTCTGGTCCATTTTATAACCTTAGTTACTCCATCGGAGTGGTATAGTCAATTCAAAAGTAAGGTTAGCCTGCAAAGAAACAACTCTCTGGCTACGTTATATCGGGCGAATCAATAATTCACTGATTGATCATACTTGATAAACTTTTATCAATTTATTATATATATTTTATTTAAACCATTCAGAAACTTGCATCAAATTAATTTCAATTAATTTAAATTTTTATTTTTGTTTCTTGTTGACCGTTCGTCATATTCTCCTCTTTATGTATATATGAATGGGACTGAGTGTCTATATTTGTTGATTATTATTATTGTTTTGTATATGAATACTTTTTCCCAATATACATCTTATACTGTTCGCATTGTTCTTCATTGATACACCATCCCTTAGATAACATTATAGTGAAAGAGAACAATCCTGTCAGGATTGTCATACTAGCCTAGTATATAATCGGCCAGGAAAGGCTCCGCTACTAAACTATTTTATACCAAGTGCTACCGGAGAGGAACTCCTCCGAGTTTAGTTTCGTTCCCTGAACTATTCTCTAAAACATCTCAAAAGGGAACTGGTGGCAGCTAAATATAATCCATTCTACCACGACAGGGCACTCCTTGCAGTGCAACCCTGCAATTTTCACCCTTCGCAACCCTCGAGTTGCATAGTAAGGGCAGCTATTCTAGCATAGTTACAACAAGGTTCAACTCTACGTAGCAGCAAATGATCCCATAAGGCTTTGACCTGAGGGAACAGTAAACAAACATAACCTAGTAATATCTTGAGCTGAATTTGGTATACCTGGCTTGTGTGCAATAACATTATAAATAAGTTTATTCAATTGCTCCCAAATACCAGCTTTTCAGATTATTACATTTGGTGTCGCAGCGGTGATATCTTAGGTTTTTTTAAGCCTAAATAACAAGGTGATAATCCACGTCTTCGAAAAATTTAGTAGTGACAGTTTCGGAAGTAACAAAACATTTCATTGTTTTGTTTCAAAGTGAGGTTATAACGCAAGGTAAATAACAGTGGTGTTGAGAACATAGAACAGTAAGGTTATTAATTGGGTAGTAGTTCAATAACCCAAGTAAATAGTAGGTCAGATCATTTAAAGCATATATACACTGAGCGCCGTTGAAATCAGGCATAGCAATTGAAAGTTGGGAAAGTATTTATTTCCAATTAGGAAGTTTTTGATTATCGTTAATAGCAACCAGGTAAAAACAACCTTTCATTTAGGGAACCGGATAAGGTTTCCGTATACCTTTTATGAGAACGGATTCTTATCGGAAGGGGGTGTGACCATCAGAATAAATAGTAGGTGCTTTAAATTTAATAGCTTGAATTAGTGCTTACAGCGTTGTAGGAGCTCGCAGACTAGGGCCAAGAGAAAGTGTACATTATTTTTTTTTGTGTAACTAGGTCAAGGAACAGTGAACCAGCAAGGGAAGGAGCCGGGTGAATTGAATCAAAAGGTGTCTCTCGTGTATAGGCACTAATTACGTGCTCGAGCAGAAAGATTTTGATTCTGGGAGTTCTGCGTTTTGATTTTAAATTTTTTTCTTTCATTTATTCTTTTTTGTTTTTTTTTCCAAATTTGTTTTGTATTGCAGGGTCAACCTAAACAGATTGAATTTTTTTTTAGGTAACAATTTAAGTCAAATTTTTTTATTTTTTTTTTATTTTTAACTTTAACGCAGATTGAATTCACCAGTTATATTTTATTTTTTGAATTTCTTTTAAATTCAATTTGAGGAAGTCGCAGAAAGCTAACGAGAGGTCAAATTTTTGTTTTTTGGGGTAGTAGGTAGTCTAGTAGGTACATAGTTGGTTTTACGGTAGCGGTATCATCAGAGTGAGAGCTACACATTTCGGATTGCAAATGAATCCTGCAGGCGTACCAGGCCCAGCCCCACTAGCAGCTTCATGGCCAAGTATTCCTTTAGGCATGGTAGCTGGGACAGTGAATCCCTTTTCAGGGAAGGGAAATGAAAAGGCCTATTTTGCCAAATTAGAGCAAAGGTCTAAACTGGATGGTTGGTCGGAAGAGAATACTTTGGAGATACTAAAGTTCCGACTAGAAGGAGAAGCGTACACCTAGTTCCAAGCGGATGCCGATTTGGATAATTTGGATTATGACGACTTCCGAGACAAGCTGATAGAGCGTTTTACGCCTATTCAAACGTCAGGGGAAAGCTTAGCTCAACTGGCCAAGTGCATCCAGCGTCACGATGAATCGGTGGCCGAATTCGCCACACGTTTTGAACATTTTGGGGGGCAGGTCCTGGAAGAGGATCTGATGGATGCAGTGGAGGAGGAAATTCCGGAGTTGAGGAAGAACACTGAAGGGACTATGATCCACCAGTTTAAACAGGGCTTAAGGAAAGAATTGATGCGGGATATCGGAACAGCATTAATGCGAAAACCAAGCCTTACCCTCAAAAAGGGGGAGGAAATGGCTAGGCAGTCAGAAAGGGTGGAGCTCCAGTTGAGGTCAAGACCCTCAGCCACTCCTAGTTTGGCAGCACCACAAATGGATAAGGTGCGATGTTATGGGTGCGGGGAAGAAGGGCACTATAAGCCCGACTGTCCAAATGAGATCCGAACTGGCACAACAAGGCAGCCCGTCACCTGTTTTAGATGCGGGAAACCAGGCCACATCGCAATAGGTTGCCGCGACTTCGGAACCTACGATCAAAGGAGTGAACCTAGAGGGGGTAGGAAGCCGAACACCGCTTCCCCTTCGGGACAATCAAAACCGGCTTTGAACTAGCACGACCTTGTCCGGAAGCTCCTAGGAGCAAGGTTGCTAGTGGGGTTGAGGAGCAAGGGGAGTGGACGTTGGTAAGGCGTCAGGGAAACGGGAATGGTAACTTCAGAGCCATACAACCCCCGATGGAAAAAGGGACGAGACCCACAACACCCAGGGTAGTAGTCCCTTTTGTAGGAGGCATAGGGTCATTCGGAGGACCCACTAACTTAAAGGTTCGATTAAACGGACAACAGCGCACTTTATGTATAGACATCGGATCTGCTCTCTCTCTTTTAAAAGAAATAAGCGTACCAAGCGAGGCAGTACCCCTGCCCGGCGCGATTCGCTTGGTGGGCATTTCTGGAAAAGAAATGACCTCTTTCGCCCTGGTTCAATGCCATGTTGAATCTAACAGATTGCGGCCCCACCTATTGCAAGACTGGGTGGTGGTTAAAAGCCTTCCACTACATGCAGACGGGATTTTGGGCAGAGACTTTTTGAACAAGTGCGGAGCCATCATGCTCGTAACACCATCAAGATTAGAGGAATAACTACGCCACTTGTTATGGATGTGCCCTGTAAACGTCCAAGTCAGGTGCTGGTGGCACCAAAACCGACAACGCCTAGTCATATCGCCATCCCGTTGGCTAAGCCAAAGCCTTAACAACCGCCGGTTCCATCAACCACAAAAGGAATACCAGGCCGACTCTCTCGTTACTCTGAACCACCACCGGTAAAACTAACGTACGCCCAGGTAGCTTCACTGCCTCGGCCCAAACCCTCCGATAGGTCCCTCTCATTGCGTCAACCTCCACATATCACGGAAATCAGTAAAGGCGATACACCGAAAGGCCCGCGCAGGAATTCCGAAGCGAAACCGCCATCCACACGGCTATGTCACGTAAGTTTATGGGAAAGGGAATCGATACCTCCTCGAAACGAAATCGAATGTTGGGGCAAGGTAGTAGGTCAGAAACCTACGGGAGAACTAGGAATGATTGAAGCCTTGGGTGAAGACCTGGAAGTAGGAGTACTGATCGCCAACGCGGTAGTACCATTCACCAAGGAAGTGAGAACTCGTCTCATGAATTTGAACAACCACGCGGTCCGACTAAGGGCGAAGACTGTGCTGGGCACCCTATCTACTGGATTGGAAGTTTTAAGTAATGCTCAGAAGCAGGTCGAACCGGCTCGTCCGGCGCAGTTATGGTGTAGACCAGATTGGGAAGACCGAGAAACAGGGAATTCAGACGCAGTGGATTTGTCTCATCTGCCTAAGGACACCCAAGCCTTAGTGAGAGCCTTCCTTAAAAGATACGACCACATCTTTTGTGGAGAGAACGAGATCCTATCCAGCATTGATCAGGTGAAACATCGAATAATCACCGAAAATGTACCTCCCATCTCGAAAGCCCCTTATCGAGTACCTTTCCATACTAGGGATGAACTGAGAAAGGAGATCGATCGGCTACTGGACGACAAGATAATAAGGGAGTCAAAAAGTCCCTGGAGCGCTCCTGTAGTTATGGTAAGACGGAAACAGTCCAACGGCTCTATGAAGATCCGACTTTGCATCGATTATAGGGCTCTTAACGCCGTGACTAAAAGGGACTACTACCCGCTCCCTCTCATAGAGGAGCTACTGGAACAATTCGGAGAGGCCAGTCTGTTCAGCGTGTTTGATGTAGCCTCGGCCTATCATCAAATAAAAATGGAAACTTCGGACATCGAAAAAACGGCTTTCAGCACGATGGATGGTCACTATGAGTTTCTGCGTATGCCTTTCGGATTGTCAAATAGCCCTAGTACTTTTGCTCGCTTTATTAACACCGCAATGGCCGGGTTGAACCATCTCATTTGCAGCGTATATCTGGACGATATCATCACTTATAGTGCCGACGATGTGACCGAACATCTACGACGACTGGCCCTAGTTTTCGATCGCCTAGCGGAAGCCAACATAAAGTTAAAACCTAGTAAGTGTCACATGTTGAAACCAAAAGTAACCTACTTAGGCCACGAAATTTCCAAGGCGGGTGTAAGCTCTTTAACAGACAAGGTGCAAGCTATCAAGGATTTTCCCATTCCCACTAAGGTAAAAGAGGTGCGAGGATTTTTAGGCTTGGTAGGATGGTACCGGAAGTTTATCCCGAACTTTGCTGAGCTAGCGGCCCCACTTACAGAGCTAACCAAGAAGGACGTGAAGTTTATAATCACGGAACAGGTGCTGGGGTCCATTAACAGCTTAAAGGAGGCCTTGACCTCGGAAAGCGTGCTGATCCATCCTAATTTCAAGGAACCGTTCATCCTATCAACGGATGCGTCAGGAACAGGGATCGCCGCTGTGCTAAGCCAAAAGGTCGATGGGCACGAACGGCCTGTAGCGTTTGCGAGCAGGAAATTGACCGGCGCGGAGACTGAACTGGAATGCCTCGCAGTTGTATTTGGAGTAAGGCAGTACAGGTGTTTCCTGTATGGAAAAAAATTTGAGGTAGTGACGGACCACATTTCCCTCAAGTGGCTGTTGTCACTGAAGGATCCCACCTCAAGATTGGGACGGTGGTCGATCTTGCTGTCGGAGTACGACATAGAGGTCATACATCGACCTGGGAGGAAGCACGGGAACGTAGACGCCTTATGTCGGGTCTACGAGAGCCCGGATTGGGACTTTGAAATGGACAGATGTCTAAAGGACATAGCAGGAAAGCAGATCGGGGGTAAATCAGTAGACAACGTTGGAGGAGATCTGCTTGAAGCCCCAGAGAAATTCGCTTTGGCTCACTGTGTGGGTGCGGATTTCGGCATGTCCCAGGGAGTTGCCCTACAATTTCGGGAGGCATTTGGAAACACCTACCTGCTGGAGAAACAGAATAAAAAGGTGGGAGAGGTTGCCAATATGGAAGTCCAAGGGCGCCTCACGTTACATATGGTCACCAAGGACAACAGCACCGATAAGCCCACGTAACGATCCGTGTTCCAAGCCCTCTGGAACCTCAGGCAGTTATGTTTGGAAAAAGGGGTTTTATGGTTAGCTATGCCACGAATCGCGTGCGGATTAGACGGGTTAGATTGGGGAGTCATTGGGCAAATGATAGAGTGGATGTTCGGTCACACGCCCATTAAGGTTAGGATCTATGTGTTGGACCAGTCGAAGACTGCGAAAAAGACGGGGATATGTCTTACCGCGCAGGATAGGAACCGGTGCTGTGTCCAGTTGGTGAAGGATTCAGAGATATGTTTAACGAGCACCGAGTTAGAACCTATATGGGATGGGGCAGACATAGTGGTAGCCCAGAAAAAGGACAAGTTTTGTGCTCAAGTAGTGAGGGACTTAGACCCCGAGTCAGGGGAGGGTAACGGATACCGATTGTCCCAAAGTAGTGTTTAGTATCAGGTGGCGGACAACGGATCCGAGCGACTCGTCGTACCCCAGAGTTGGGTACCGAGAGCAATGCACGACTACCACGATGTGGCATACATCGGCCACCCAGGGTAGTATAAAACTTGGCGGTTGATGCGTCAGAGACTGTTCTGACCGGAAATGAGGAAAGACATAAGGAAGTACTGCGGAAGATGCCACCGGTGTAACCAACGGAAAACGTCACCTCATTTAGGAAAGGCACCCTTACAAAGATTTACTGAGGTATGCGAGCCTTTCGAGAGGACAGCAATGGATATTGTGGGGCCGTTGGTGAGGTCCGATAATCAAAATCGGTACATGCTTACTTTCCAGGACCACTTCACCAAGTACATCGAGATAGTGCCAATTCCTGACCAGACGGCAAACACCGTAGCACGGGCGCTTGTAGAGCGTGTAGTTCTGCGTCACTCCGCACCGAAGGTCCTTATTTCGGACCAAGGCTCTAACTTTATGTCCGCAGTGATGAAGGAAGTCTGTAAGATATTAGGGATTGAACAGTGTCGTACTTCCCCATTTCATCCACAGACGAATGGAGGACTGGAAAGGGCGCACCGAGTAATCAAGGATATCTTGTCTCATTACGTGGGCAAGGACCAGTCGGATTGGGACACGTGGGTACCTTATTTAGCTTTCGCGTATAACACGCAGCTGCACACTTCCACCGGATTTAGCCCATTTTTCCTGTTATACGGTCGAGATGCGGTGTTCCCCACGGAATTAGAGAAAAACAGATTACGTTATGATAGCGACGTGAACTATGCGGCCGAGCTATTGGGAAGATGGAATAAAGTATATCCGGAAGTAAAACGGAACATGGCAGTAGCGGCCGGTTATCGAGAGCGGCAATATAACAAGACCGCCAAGCCCCGGAGATGTCGCCTCGGCGACCTGGTTTATGTAAGGGACGAAACGCAGGTGCGAGGCCTCAGCAGAAAGCTCATGAATAAGTGGAAAGGGCCGTTTCGAGTACTAGGGCAGACCGGTCCGGTAAACTATAGGGTCCGATTATTAGGAGCAAGAAAAGATGCCGTGGTGCATATTAATCGAATGAAACCCTATTTAGGGGGCGGAGAAGAGGATGAAGAAAAGGAATATATGGAGGAAGAAATCAGTTGAGCTAATGAGCAGCTCAGTACGCCTGAAGTGAATCCCTCTGCCGGCGAAAACTCCAGAGTGAGGGACTACATCTATCGATTACCCCACCCCCCGGCGATTTTACCGGACCTGGCGGAACCAAGGCCGGACGTCAGGAGGCAAAATCGGCCACATCACGACATAGCGGACACACCCATCGCTCTCCGACGCCCCAAGCGTATTAGGCGACCACCATCGTGGTACCAAGCTTGCGTCGAGAGGAGATAGAGAGGGTTAGGAGGGGAAAAAGGCAACCAGCAACCAACGAGATAGTTTGATGAGCTCTTCTGGCTCAGAGGTGTCGTGACCACAACAGATCAGCCCACGTATATGGAATCGGAAATGATGGCACTCTTTTTGTCTTATTTTCTGGAGGGGCTGAGGGTACAAATTTTGGTTAGATGAGAGCACCCCGTTGCGTCTCCGGGTAACAGTTGAATAGTTGAAGAATAGGACGCGGGCTCTACCTTGCCGAGGGGTAAAACCCCCCCGAATATGGATGGGAGGGTTGTTATAGTTACCCAGATGTCCCATTCCTCTTTATATACCCGGGGATCTGGATGACTATAGCAACAGCGTGAATGTGGTCAGCACAGGCTGCGAGTTTGAAAGCGTGAATGAATGAGGACCGCATGGTCAAGGGTGTTATCGATTATGGTGGGGCCTAGGTCCGATATACTGCGATTGTCCATCCCCCCTAATCTTCTCGAAACCCCTCCAGGGACGGCGAGGATAACACGTGTGACCGTGGGCGTAACGTATTGAATGGGGCATTGGAAGGGAAACGCTTCACGTTCTCTTTCTATTAATTTTTTTTTCTCTCTCTTCTCCCTTTTAATAACCTGATAATATTTGCTCAGTTCGCCATCTTGGAGGACTCAGTAATCCTCTCCGCCTCGTTCCGTTTTAGTATATGTCCCACCGAAACGAATAAAAGCTATGTGAACGCCGCCTGGTAGTAATTGCTCAACTCACCCTCTTGGAGGACTCAGTACTCTTCTCCGCCTCGTTCCATTTTAGTATGTGTACCACCGAAGTGATTAAAAGCTTCCTCCTCTCATTATTCCCGTTCAGTATTTTCTTTTCCTCTTTCTTGGTTTTTTTTTGTACCCTCTACTTCAAGTTAACTCCAACGGAAGGGACACTTGCGCCCGATCCCAGTCAAGCCATCCACATTTTAGCCGATGGAAATCACTTCTGGACACTAGTCCGCCAGATTTCAGTACAATCGAAGTCGTTATGAATTATGTTGTATATGTGAGTCGACGTATCAAATCGAGATGAAATAGTTGATTCAGACTACCAGAAGATAAGACGAATGAGAGCAGCTCTCTCTATAAGCCAGAAACCTCTGGAAAAGTGTTATTAATCCTCCAGCCTCCGTGGCTGCAGCACCCTGTGAACGGGACACTGCGCCGGAGGGTCGAGGATCTTAATTGAGGAACAGTGGGATTCCCCCATGTATTAACGAGATAACGTGATCCTTAAGTTAAGAGAGAGAGGGAATGGAGCAAGTCCTAGGGGAATGAACAGTAGTTCGAGACCTTCAGTCAGTCGGGAAACGTATAGAGTTAATACTATTTTTTTTTTAAATTATTTTCGTATTCCTTTGGTTGTTTGATAACCAGATTATGTTATCACTAATAAGGTGATGGGGTTTGGAGGCTCAGGGGTATGTCACGAAAATGTGGCTGATTCTAAAATTTTTTTTTGTGTTCTCTTCCCCTTTTTCTCGGGATCTGTTTTCAGGAGTGCCTAGAATGTATCTCGTCCTGGTGATGGTACTACTAACCCGAATGGGAAATGGATTGATCGTGTACGACTGTGAAGGGGACTCGTTAAACACAACGATGGTTTCACTAAAGACGGTGACACCTTGTCCGGACCCAATTACTGAATATAAAGAAGAAGCGGACAGAATCCAAGTGTTACAACAACGGGATTACGGACAAAGATACGTACGCGCCTGCCTGGTAGAGGTCACAAGGACCATCTCGCATTGCGGCATGCACAGCCACTCTTCGGTGGTAGCAAATGGATTATCAAGCTACATATTTAAACTAGGAGCGGAAAAATGTAACGAAGCTCATTCGTTTCAATCCTTACAAATTCATGGACATATCATAAACAAACTGACGTTGAATGGTACGACATATGCGGCCATGATCCTTTTCGGATCCGCACAAGCGGACGGGTCATGCGTGGGCAGCGGATTTTCAGAAGACGGTCAAACGTGGGCATCAGTAGTGGTGTTGGCAAATGTCAAAATCATCCTTCGAGACTATTGGGCGACGGTAAAATTGGAGATAAACGAAATCGCTTTAGCCGGAGGTATCACTTGTAACTATCTGAAGGGATACATCATGGATTCGACTTATGGCGAAACCACGTGGAATATAGATTCACTAGGGGCATGCAAGAGTGATTTAGTATCACTGTACGAAGGGGAAGCTCACTTGGTGAGGAGTAAGCAAAGAGATGTATATGTTGTAGTAGAGCGCGCCGACAAATTGTTCGCGCTAGCTCTGATCTCACTTACGGAACACTGTGGTCACGAAGTTTGGCAGACCGAACACCCGAAACTACTAGTTCGAAACATGAGCAGCCTGCCACCCACTCTGGCAACGGAAAATATAGAGGTAGTGAATGTGGATCTGCTATCTTATGTTAACAGCAAGCTCCTCTACATCGAGTAGTCAACCAAGCACAGATGGGCAAGATTGTATGCCGACACGATTCACCGGAGATGCCTGATACGCCGAGAGATTTGACAAAATCAGCTAGCCACCGTATTGCATGCCCGCGAAGATGTAGGATGGACAATAAAGAAGGAACCGGGATATCTGGGGAAGGTGCTAGGGGAGGTAATATATCTAGTCCAATGTAAGCCCCGACCAGCCGTACTGCGGAGGACCGAGCAGTGTTTCAACGAACTTCAACCAGAGTAAATTCATGGCACCACTGACCCACGTCATCCAAAATGTAGCTGTTCAAATAGAATGTAATAGCCTCATGCCACCATTGTACCAAGTCGAGGGAACCTGGGTCGGCCTCTCTCCACTACCACTGACGAGTCTCATACCACTGACCATTGAGATTGAAGCAGAGGACCAATTGAAGTTCCAACCGATCAAGCTGATTAGCGCAGGGGGTCTTTACACATCCGAGGACCTGAGGAAAAGCCAACGGAATCTGATCTTCGGTATGGAAAGAGATGCAGTCCAAACGATGATAGCGCGACGGGTTTCCGGTATGGAGTCTCTGGACCAAGGATACAACACTCTCAAACTGTTCAGCAAGGAAGAAGTTACCAGTCTCGTCAGGTCCACCATCCGACAGATATGGGGTTGGTTCGAAAGCCTAGGGACCATCATGAACGGGCTGTTGGGCCTATACTGTATATTCCGATTGGTGAAGTTCGTTGTTGGTGTCGGCCTAAATGGATGGAGCCTGAACCAGCTATTCGGATGGGGTCTACATCTATTTGCATGTCTATGGAACACCCTCACCGCCTTCCTAGTCAACCGACATCACTCCCATGGAAGTCCAGGGGACGCAGTTCCATCCGCTCCGTCAACCGATGTCACCGCCAGGGAACCAGAAGCAGCCGCAGATTCCACCACCACCGACTCCACCGCCGCCCATGCGATGTATCCAACCCTCCACTGGACAGAACGCCAGGGAAGACGATCAGCCGCCGGTTCGTTGTACGGCAGGTCCATGTCCAGTGCGGGTTAGTGCGTAAAAGTCAATCCGAAAAAGTGTTGTGACAATATGGAAACAGAAGTAGACTTTCATTGTTTAGCTCGTAAGGATTGTATTGTTGCAGTCATGTGGTAAATCTACGTGAATATGCTGAATAGAATTTAGGTTATTGGGAAGTCCAATCGGACTGATGATCATATATATGAGCGTGAAGGTGGGTCTAGTGCCCCTAGATTCCCACGCTGGTCAGAAGTAGGTAGATGGATCAAAATACACATAAAATACCGATTGTAGAAAGGAGCTTGGTTCCTTCCGAACTCCGCTCTTTCTTTAAGGTGAGGGTGATGTAATAATCCTGAGGATTATTGTTTTTTCACGATTGAATCAAAGTAGCGTGAGCAGGGGAAAACTCCTGAAAATTAATTTACTCTAAGTAAACCAGGTATACTTGACACATGAGAGTACATCTCGAATCATTCAGTAGCGTGTAGTTCCGTCCTCACGGGCATTTCAAAACCTAAAATTCTAAATACCTGACAGGAACAGACTATACATAGACATTCTGGATTCAACAATTAGAAGTTTTATTCCGATTTAAATAATGGAATTCCTTGCCGGCGACATGAAGTCGCCACCCGATACCTTTTACAAGTTGTACGTGATTTTTAAGAATTAGAGCCTTCTAGGTGCTATTCCGCGGACCTTGCACTTTCTACGAAGACGGAGTTAATCACTTAGTCAGCAGGGTTTGGGGAAATCATTTTTTGTGGTCACTCACTGCCCCTCGATGTGGGAAAACAGGCAACTCTAAATACAGATTTGTGTATTAGTGCAAAGTGCAACGGGATACAACCAACTTCATTGGTCCGTTTGAATTTTATGTTAGCGTGTAGGGAAGCCAATTTCGGGGGGGTTCGAATTATAAAAATGAAAACTCGTAGAAAAGAAGGAGTTCCTGTGTCGTATCTTGCTGGGTAAGCTCACTTCTTGTACATATAGCTCCGTCTCTCTCTCAAGTTCAGATCCATTAATTCTTAATTGATTTTTTTTAACTTAGTCATTTGATTGTTTTTTTCTGGTGTATTGCAAATTACAAGATTTCTATTTTTTTAACTATATTTTCCTTTGGTTTATTACTCAAAGTCAATTAATTCATTCGAATCAATTTTTATCATTCTTAAAGTACTTTCATTCACCTTAGATAATTCCAAGTATCAGTTTCAAGAGAACTTACTTTTTACTTTAATATCATTTTCTATTTAGTGAAAATTGTTTGGTAATTAGAATCTAAAATAACCTGTAAAAGAAATTGGGAAGAACGTCATTGGTAACTTGATGATAGAAATCTAAAGTAATTTGATATTTTGGAAAATTTGTTTCCTTTAACGATTAGACAAATTGATCTGGGTGCGAGAGAGAACTAGCTCCGGAGTGTAATTTATAACTTAACCAAAAAGACGTCGCGTAATACATTTTGTGGAGGCCAAGCGTGAAGTGTAAGCTCAAGTGTCCAAAGTTCACCCTGTGGATTGAGGATTAAATACTGAGTCAGGGTAAGTCTTTAGAGAAAGCTGTTTAGTCTGTGTTCAAGCCAAAAATTCTGAGGTCATCACCCCCCTTTCTCGTTTTTGTGTTGGTATATAGAGGACTGTAACCATTAATAGAGTATTTTGAATTAATAGAAGTGTATTGATCCATCTGCCGAATTTCTCATATTTTGTAGTACATATGTGGGACCTACTTAGGATAGGTACAATTTAAATTAGAGTTATTGTAAGTGTAGAGTCAAATACATAATTATTTGGGGAGAGATCATTATTCAAACATTGCTATAAGGGTTTTTTAATTGGAATTTGAAGGGTTCTTAAAACCCCTATTGAGACCCTGATCCTTAAGGACAGGGAGAGTTAGCCATAAGCGGCAAACTTGAGTGAAAGTGTTTGAATTCATCTTGGAAACTAGGGTTCCATTATATTGTTTAATTGGTTGAATCAATTTAATAGATCAATATATACAAAGCGAACCAGGTAGTTGTCAAAAAAGGCATCAGAACTGTTTGTTCAGAGAATCACCCTTCTGGAATCTCAACCTTACTATCAGCGGCCCCTCTGATCTATTTCATAACCTTAGTTACTCCATCGGAGTGGTATAGTCAATTCAAAAGTAAGGTTAGCCTGCAAAGAAACAACTCTCTGGCTACGTTATATCGGGCGAATCAATAATTCACTGATCGATCATACTTGATAAACTTTTATCAATTTATTATATATATTTTATTTAAACCATTCAGAAACTTGCATCAAATTAATTTCGATTAATTTAAATTTTTATTTTTGTTTCTTGTTGACCATTCGTCATATTTTCCTCTTTATGTATATATGAATGGGAGTTAGTGTCTATATTTGTTGATTATTATTATTGTTTTGTATATGAATACTTTTTCCCAATATACATCTTATACTGTTCGCATTGTTCTTCATTGATACACCATCCCTTAGATAACATTATAGTGGAAGAGAACAATCCTGTCGGGATTGTCATACCGAACATCTTCAGCAACGTGAAGCTGTCATACTAGCCTAGTATATAATCGGCCAGGAAAGGCTCCGCTACTAAACTATTTTATACCAAGTGCTACCGGAGAGGAACTCCTCCGAGTTTAGTTTCGTTCCCTGAACTATTCTCTAAAACATCTCAAAAGGGAACTGGTGGCAGCTAAATATAATCCATTCTACCACGACAGGGCACTCCTTGCAGTGCAACCCTGCAATTTTCACCCTCCGCAACCCTCGAGTGGCATAGTAAGGGCAGCTATTCTAGCATAGTTACAACAAGGTTTAACTCTCCGTAGCAGCATATGATCCCATAAGGCTTCGACCTGAGGGAACAGTAAACAAACATAACCTAGTAATATCTTGAGCTGAATTTGGTATACCTGGCTTGTGTGCAATAACATTATGAATAAGTTTATTCAATTGCTCCCAAATACCAGCTTTTCAGATTATTACAACAGGTATAGACACTACTCCATATGTGAAATGAGGTACAGCGACAACAGTTCTTCCCCCGGAAGGGAGGAGACAAAATGTTGTCATAGCATTTTCGTACGTACCGTATATGGCAACTGAGGTAATTCAACAAGTGAAGTGGGTGAATTGATTAGGAACTGCTAGGGGAATCAACTGCCTTTGGTTATCGAATGTACTACCAACTTATATCACCTGATGTGAGGCAGCGCCGACATCAATTACCGTGGCAAGGTGGCCACCTGCTTCGAAATTTTCAATAGATCGAGGTATATAGTTTATTCACAAATCACTCTCTTGATTGCCACGAAGCGCTGTCATGCGTGATGCAACGGCGTCTGACTCCCACTCAAAATTGAATAAAAAACTGATGATTTTGAGGAAAAAACCAAGTTCCTGAGTGTTTCCTGTTTTGGGTAAAAATAATCATTAAGAGCGAACCGGCTTTGTTACTTACTAAAATCACACAATTGTTTTAAATTCTTTCAATTTTCTACTTTGTTACATAGTGATGAGTAAAGTTTGATTCATTCACAGTAAAGACTGTGAAGTTTAGCGCGTCAATTTCTAAATTAGAGTAAATTCACATTTCTGCAAGAATTTGAATACTACATTTGCCTAACCAGGAATTGGATTTCTAACCAGGAATTGGAGAGTATATTTCCACATTCAAATCGATATAGATCGATAATGCAGATGCGCAGCAAGAAGAACATTACATTTAGCGGAGATTTGCCCTGAGACAATTAACGTCTTACGATACCGGTTGAATCTTCATTCATTTATTGCTCATTTTGTTATTGAATTGCTAGTCTCCGAATTAATAGCTTCAAAGGAGT
Source organism: Endomychus coccineus (assembly GCA_958510875.1). Classification (NCBI taxonomy): domain Eukaryota; kingdom Metazoa; phylum Arthropoda; class Insecta; order Coleoptera; family Endomychidae; genus Endomychus; species Endomychus coccineus. Next base: position 93,529,266 of record OY294068.1, read on the forward strand.
TTGAATTGTCGATCTGAACCAACGGAAGCAGTAGATTGAAGAAAGCCAGATCTCTAAATTTCTTATAGAACTTTAGGTCTAGATTATGAATGTAACTTCATTATGCCTCTAGGGCTGGTGTAATCATTCCGATGTGGAGAGGGTCGAACCTTCCGATATCTCTGGAACCACAGACCGGTGAGGCTAGTAGCAGGTTACAGAGCGTGCGGAAGAGTGAGGAGATACGTCCAGGACATATTCGGGATGTTTATCGAATTGATAGAACAGGAGCGTATTATGTTCATTTCACTTTATTATATTTGATACATATGAGTATTAAATATTAGTAATAATTTTCCACTTTACAGGATGAAAAAATGTCGATAGAAATTAATAAACAATGAGAAAATATCAATTGTCATGATGAAAAAATATACGGAATATATCGATTCAATCATCAGTGTCTATTTTTGACATTGAATAACTTTTACGTAAGAATGAATGACATTAAAGATAGAAATGAAGTATATTTGAGTAACAGAAAAGACTGGAGGGACATGAGGGAACTCAAGTTAATCTGAATTACGTTTTTGCAAATCTTGTATAAGCCATCTGTATTAATGTCGTGACAACTGAATGTACCTTCTCAACTGAATTGAAACCTAAGGTATGTTGTTGAATAGTTAACATCGGAACTCTAGAATGAGGAATGTACTCATATGACTGTCCTCTATGTATGGTAAATTTAGTCCAGGAAATGAAGTACAAAATCCACCCAAATTAGAAAAATTTGAGGTAAAAGGCCGATTTTGATGTGTGAGGGCTCATTTGATTCGTTTTGTTCTCTAGATCAGAATCTGCCACAGCTACATAGGGGTAAATTTGTCCTATTGTTAATAAACAATAAATAATGGCCAATAAATGGCATGTTTTTGACATGATAAAAAAGAATTGAAAACGCTATTTCCCATCAATTTTCAGCGGGGAAAGTAGAAAATTGCAGTTATTTGATCGATAAACAATGTGAATTTAAGGTTTATAACAATTTGTCAGTTATCGATTTGTTAATAAACAACAAAATGGAAATTTCCTAAATAATCAAGATAAGATTAATGTTCAGGTAATTTGAGGTCGCTGGATACAAATTCGATGTTATTTTTCTGATTGGCTGTTAATCTAATTAGTGAATTAACAATTTGTTAATAAACAAATTAACTCAAAAAATGGAAATTCAGAAAATAATCAAGACTAGAGTCATTTTCAGGTAATTTGAGGTCGCTGAGTAGTTTGATTTTATTTTTTTGATTGAATATGATTATTTAATCAATAATTACTTAGTTACCGAATTAACAAAACCAAAGTCTCAAAATAATCAAGATTGGAGTCAATTTCGTATAATTCAAGGTCACTGAATACGAATTTGATGTTATTTTTTGGATGAATTGCTGGGAAACTATTTTTTATCAATAACATGAGAAACCACTCTTCATCTGTACGGCTACGGCCCTGGAGGTTGAATTACTGGTTCTGAATTCAGCTCATACGTCCCTGCACTTCTCTCAGTTACCATGGCAACGCTATCAATCAACTAATAATATGAACAATTTATTGAAAAATCACATTAGATTCAAATTTAACTACTTCAAATTATCCGAAGTTGACTGTAATCTTGATTATTTCAAAACTTCGAATATTTTTTGTTGATTCGCCAAGTGAATTAATTAATTAATTAAATTATCATTCGATTCAAGAAGTAACATCAATTTCGTCTTCAGCGGCCTTAAATTATACGAAATTGACTCCAATCTTGATTATTTTAAGACTTTGAATTTTTTTGTTAATTCGGTAACTAAGTAATTATCAATAAAATGATTAAATTAACCTTTAATTCGAAAAATAACATTAAATACGTGTTTAGTGACCCGAAAATACCCGAAAATGACTCTAATCATGACTATTTTGAGACACTGAATTTTTTTGTTAATTCGGTAACTGAGTAATTATCAATTAATTAATTAAATCAATATTTAATCAAAAGAATAACATCAAATTCGTATTCAGCGATCTCAAATTACCTGAAAATGGCTCTAGTCTTGATTATTTTCAAAATTTCCATTTTTTGGGATAATTTGTTAGTTAACAAATTGTTAATCAACTAATTAGATTAACAGTCAATCAAAAATAACTTCGAATTCGTATTCAGCGACCTCGAATTACCCAAAAATAAATCTAATCTTGATTATTTTGAAAATTTTCATTTTGTTGTTTATTAACATATAGATAACTAACAAATTATTATAAACCTTAAATTTGCATTGTTTATTGATCAAATAACTGCAATTTTCTGCTTTCCTCGCTGAAAATTGATGGAAAATAGCGTTTTTCGTTTTTTTTTATATATTGTTATAACACATCATTTTTTGGTCAATATTTATTGTTTATTAACAATCTGAGACATTTCTCCCGATGTAGCTATGGCAGACTTTGATCTAGAGGCCAAAACGACTCTAATGAGCCCTCATACATCAAAATCGGACCTTTACCTCAAATTTTCCGCTTCAAAACCTTCATTTCCTGGACTAATTCATTTAAAGTGTGACGTTGAGTGATTTTAACGTTTGAATGAACTTTTATTAAATGGTGACTTCTCAAATCAATATATTTTTCTACGATGCCTCTAATCGACTTAATGGAATTATTTGTTATCTGAGCAGCGGTATCGAATTGATGTATCTCAAAGATTTAAAAATGTCCATGTTGAATGAAATTTTAAAAATGTCGTGCATAATTTTAGTTCTCACAATTGGGCTCATAGAAGATGTTCTGCTAAAATATATGCGCGAATTCGCTCTTCTGTTTGTTGGAAAATCTTATAACATCCTGGGAGAGATGAATTACACCACCATGATCTTTAAAAAAAATTTGTGAATGGATATCCTTCATCCTGTGATGTCTCATCACCATCTATTTTGTTGATTGATCTATACTTGTCACGAATGTGCTATTAATATCTTCAATGGGAGAATTACAGTTTAGATTCAGATTCAGCATAGAATGAATAATTTGTCTCTTGCATCGAGCAATAGTGATACCTGTCACATTATCTTTGAATCAGTTCAAGAAGAACATACTTCATACAAGATGTCCCAAGTGCCTACCAAATTTCATTAAAGTACATGCCGAAACAGTTCCAGAATTTCAACGCAATGAAAAATAATTAGGTGGACCACCAAAACCAACATTTGGTTCCAAACCCAAACCAAACGGGACGTTCCCATATATACCAACACACATGAGAATGACTACAAAGAATACAGAATTGAAACCTCAATCTCTGCCTAGACAAAATCGGCATGCTGAAATATTATTCAATTCACGAGTTTACAGATCAGAACTATAAACACAGAGTGTTCCCCCGATACTGAAATAGAGTATCCTCAGAAGTAGAACAATAATTATGAATATGAATTTATTGAAAACGTGATTTTCACGAGAGCTTATCACAAGATCTCATTAGTGTTCTACAGTTAGAAAACCCGCGATCAAAACGTTTTCTTCTTATTTGATAGAAAAAATAGTCACAATTATATTTTGTAAATAGCATTGGCTAAATTGGCTGAATGTGAACCACGACTTTGTTGGCAATAGTTGACATTACCTCATATGGCGTCAAATCACAAGATCTTGCTGCTCTTGTAATAACGTCACATTGATGACGTTGTGTTATATCTAGGTTGTTATTTTCATTGTTCGAATGTTGGATCACAGCATCAAATATAATAGTGAGTATCGTTTTTTTCAATACTACTAATACGAAAGTACAAAATTTCATTTCAAATAATTATTTGTGGTGTAATTTACGATCATACTGATATTCGACGGAAATGTTTATATGTTTACCTACTACCAATATGTAATGTCAAACATTACGACACAGATATGAGTTTCGTGATGAGGTACTTTACCGCACTAGTGCGGTAAAGTAAAATTAATTGAAATGAACGTGTCAAAGTTAATTTTCTCCGATATATCACCGACTTTTTTTGAACTGCACCAGTCTTCGAATCGCTTATATTCTTTTTCGTATCTATTGCGGGATTTACCGGGTACTAGGGTTTGTATTGCGTTATTTGCAACAAGTTCTATATCAGAATCCACACTTTCATAGTCGGAACTCATGTCGATACAATTATACCAAACTGATGTGAACGCGTCAAAATTGACAGTTCGCAAAATAAATCAACAATGAGCGCAACGCTTGCTTGTTACATGATTCTTATATCATTAATTTCAGGAATATTGACTAATTTTGACTGAATAATTAACATTATTGGTAGTAGGTAAAATAATGTACTATATTCGTATCGTAAATTCATATTACGATATTCAATGGGTTATCAAACTCGGCCTGACGGCCTCGTTTGACAAATTGCCCTTCTCATTTCGTAATATGAATCTTTACGACACTTATATCGTAAATATCTATTACATTTTGCGTTTCTTATCAGATTGTTCATTGGTTCGAATTGAAGATGTTTTCTTTCATCACCATCCGTAGACATCTTTAATCTGGACCAATGCTGTTCAACATCACTCCCACTTACATCGATGTAAATATCAATGATGTTTTGAAAATAAATAATGTGTATTTATTATAATGACAATCGGGTTACATTCATACTCTTTACAGAGATTGTACCGCTCATTATACGTTTTTTATTATTAGATATAAAAATGTATATAATTGTTGATTGAAATGCTGACAGTTGTGTCAAGTAAAGAAAAACTGATCATATTAGTTTTCATTTAAAAATAAAAAATTGTAATTTCGGATGCTACAACAAGTACAACAACTCCATACCAAACTCCGTAGACAATAGTATCTGTGGCATTGGATGTCTTCGTCGGTTGTCATAATGCTGAGCAAAAATGATGATAAGGGTGGATTACCATGAGAGTTAATTTTAGTTCTTAACCGACCATACATGATATTTAATAACATCGATGTTGGTGATGGATTGTCCAATAGCACTGTTGGAAAATTGTGTCATGTAGAAAGAGATGATACTGGTGAAATCTTACGAATTTGGATGGAATTCCCAAAATAAATTGGTTACTTCATAATGTCAGTTTTCACATCTGTCCGCAGTGCTCTGTGACTGCCCGTATTTTTTTTATAAAGGAAGTTCGAAATCGTTCGAGTTGGAGGAAATGATTGGAAATAGAGTCAACACTGTCAAGTAAGACTTAGCTGTCGAAATCTGTAAAAAAAATTAGTCTTAGGCCTACTCTTAGGATGCGCTATTAATAATACAGGTTGAAATTGTAGTCATATTTCAGAGTCACCTAGCGTCACTCCTCTTTAATCGATCTCACAAATAGAAACTCTTAGCAAAAATGAAAAAAAAAGAAGCGAAAACTAAGCCCCTCACTCTGGGGCAAAATTCATCAAAATGGTCGAATAGGTAATTATGTTGCACGATTATATATATATTTGGAAGTACTGCATGAAGCTGACACGTAAACTATGATAGAAAGAGGTCGTTCTAATAACCACAAATCACCCTATTAGTCCAAGCAATAGACAGAAGTGCGTGCAGAAATTAATACCTGTGTTGGCGGTATGGAACGTATCGCCGTCCTGTTAAAAATCGAATTACTCTAGTTAGTTTTCAATAACAATTGGGAAGAAATAATTGCACATTATTGCCCCATAACAAACTCCGTTAACGGTGACACTCTCTTCTTGAGCATTCTCGAAGAAATAAGGTTCACTGATACTATGGCAAACGACACTGTAATTTTTCCGGATTCAACGGTGTTTTTCCATATGCATGGGGATTCTTCTTGCTCTAAACTCTGCAGTTCTGCGTATCAACATAGCCGTTAATTCAAAAAAGAGCCTCATCGCTGAATGTTACAGTAACATGAAAAAAAAGATATTCAGTCATAGCCCCAGCAGCAAAATCAGGTGAAAACGATGATCATTGAACTTTAGTTTTAAAATCAGTTGAAATTTGTTCGATGCAGACTTGAATCCTTCTGTCAAAGTCCCCAGGTTGATCCATATACGGTCCAATTCTGACAACGACGTCTAACAGAAAAATTAGGATTATCTCGCACACTTTGTTTTACAGCCTCAACAGTGTCTGCATTTCTCACATTTCTGAATCAATTTGTTCTTAGATTGTCCAACAACGTAAATTCATTTTCAAATATATTTACAACATAACGGAATGTTTGATCCCTTGGTCGATGATGTGGACCCTGACGTGCACGTAATCCCCGCCTTCATAGAACTTTGGTCTGATGAAAAATTCTCATAATTTCGCAATGTCAAATAAAAACGGTTTCCATTATATTTCACTTTGGAATCAGAAAGTTCTAATTGAATCACCCAATTCTTCTGACAAGCAATCCAAGTTGAAAGTATCTATTGACATTCGGGCAATCAAATTTCATCTAGAACCAGCAATTGTGAACAATAAATATAAAACTCAATAGTCGTTTATCGTTTCGACCTCTCTCACTTCCTCAAAGCACGACACGTCTATCACAATACCAGTCATTAAAGAATTTGAACAAAATATAAAATAATCTAACATTTTATTCCTTTGAATTCCTTGATGTTTTCGATAAATTAATCAGAATTGATCTAATCCGATCTTTGAACATACAATTAGATCTTGCAAATTCACAACTCATAACTACCAATACCAATTACCAGTGAGCACTTTAATTCCAAAATTATTCGTATAAAAACCATTACAAGGAAATAATTTGCCAAGAATTATGAACCCTGTTACGACCCCTTCACGTGCAATTTATATACGATCGAATCAGTACCAGTTCATAAAAAATAAGTTTACCCCATCAATGTACAGTCCACTGAAACGATCTATAGAATTCAAAGAACTAACAATTTAACTAGAACCGACTACATGAACGAGGAAGAGAAACATCAAATTATATCCCTTCGTCGAAAATATTCATATATAATACCACAAGAGCTTCAAAATTATCGGGTATTTCCAGATAGGTTCGTTGCAAACAAATGAAGGAGTCAAGTTTTTCAGGTTAAAAAATCACGAGCGCAAAGCGCGAGTGATTTTTCCTGAAAAACTTGACGACTTTATTTGTTTGCAGGGAACCTTGAGGGAAATGCCAGATAATTTTGAAGCTCGTGTGGTATTCGGGGGATTATTTTTCCGTCCCAAATGAACATTTCCTTTGACTTTTTTATCGATGGTGGACAGAATTCAACCTGTCAGTTTGAAGTTTTATATATAGCAACTACCAGAGAAAATATTCAAAAAATATTCAGTATAATTCCATGTAGGTTGTACCACGTGACGTCGAATGGTGCAATTCTATTGGTCGATATTTGGGTCGGAAAAATAATCAGACTTATTCCACTTTGACAGTATTTATCTGAGGTTGAACACTATATGAAATACCAGTTAAAACTGGTACCATCAAAAAACTTACGTTATTATTTATTCACAGAGCTGAATAAACTCTAAAATTTTGAGCAAAAAATTGAAAAAAATGCTCCAGCTCATGATCTTTATATGAACACATGGTTCGTCTGAAGGAAGTGTTTCGATGCTCAGGGGAGAGTAATTTTGAAATATAGCTAGATTAGTTATGGAAAATTCACTACGGAGTACGCAAAATCACAAGACCCCTAACGTCATGTCTGAAAAAAAGGTGCGAAATTATTTTCAATTCAGAATATATTCAATACTTTGAACCCTGCAAGGATCTATGGACCAATGAACCCTTATTATGCTATCCTGATTCGACTGAATCCTTCAATCTTTCAACAGCTGCTAGCAAATTTGTTATATGTGCAGTGCTATCGCAAGGATAATCCAGTCTTTCTGTAATTTCATTATCTTGGTCAATCCCCAAGTTTTTGAGTGCGCTGATCAAGGATATGGACCTCAAAAATATCTGGACCCTATGCTCTTCGAGTTATTGGCAATTTTTTGGGTCCAAATTGCCCCGACTTTGGTGTTTTTTCAATTTTTAGAAGAACTCTGAGTTTCACCAGATCATCTTCTGACAGACAAAACTGTAACAGATCAAAAAGAGTGAAATGACGCTGATTAGTAATTAATTGAATGTAAGGAGCTCAATATACGGCCCAAAAAGTGCGATTTTTGAGCAAAATCAAATGTTTGTTCAATTGTCAATTATACGATGACTGTTTGTGGTATCAACTGATGCTTAACACGCATTGATAGTATTTTGTGTGTGCTTCAATACGAGTTTTCAATTTGTTTGATATCGCGAAGGGGGCGCTGCAATCGCTCTTCTCGTAGGAAACGTAATTTTGCAATTTCGGGCCAAAAAATCAACCTTTCGACTCAAAACAAATATTAAATAAAAGATATGATTTCCACCTACGAATCAAAATTCAATCACTTTGGTTCATATGAGCCGATTTGAGACATTTTGAAAAAAAAAACAACAAAAAATTAGAAAAATTTCTAAATCAGAAAGTTTGGATCAGGAAAATAAATTCACAGTTGTTTAGCTGAAATATTTACGCAAATTTTCATACCAAGTAAGAACTTCTAGGTTACGTCAATCCCGAGAAAACTCTTGCTAAGCCTTTTTTTGTGTCCTTCGTTATGAACTTTAGTTCAGACTGTAGATGCCTATTGTGGCTATCTTGTTATACTATAATCCATCCTTCAACGTTCCACAGAACCTCACACAAAAAAAATCAACTAAAAATTCCAATTCTCAGTTATCAAAGATGATGTTCGGGTTCGATCTCACCGTGGAGACTATAATTTTTCTTTTCTCCACTTTATTCTATAATTATAGTACAAAATCATAATAATAATGATGATGATAGGAATAATAACAATAATGATGCAGAAAGCTTGCATTCTCCAGAAATGCCACGTCGTCAGAAGGTTCCTATCCCGTTAGCATCGGGCTGATAGGTCATGATGAACTTCGTTCCTGTCCACCGAGTCGAACCTCAATGTCACGCTGAGAAAGCATATCGCTTGAGTCGAGATAATTATGATAATAATAATGATAACAATCATTATTATCATTACTACTATTATTATTATCAATTGATGAATTATGTGACCGCCTTTCTTGGGAAAAACTAAGTTTTCTTATTAAACGGAAAATCTGAAAGGGGTTTCCACCGGAGTGATTGGTCCAGGGTTGTATATTTCCCGTTGAATGAAATCTGACAGATATGAATTGATTGATTCCTCACCAGTAAAACACAGACGTTTATATATTTTATGTTCATTAAAGGAAATGATTGATTATAGAAAATATATGTAAAAAAGATAATTAACATTTACACCTAGTCTAAATGAACAACAATTTCATAAAATCACTTTAAACAATTGAATCAAGTATTCGGCCTAGTCGGGATAGTTTGCAATGATTGAAGAATCGGAAGTTCTAGAATATAATTCAAATCAAAATGTCTATTCGCGTGATATAGTTGTTTACTTCGAACAGATGATCTTCGAAAAAAAAACTTAAGCGTCAAGTGGTGTACGTTTGGAACGTTGACCCGTAATAAGGAACCAGCAGAAATGAGTTAATAGCTCGTCAGTATCTAGGGCACTGTCGACAAAGGTGGTTCAATTTATTTCGACTCGTGGAAATTAACATGTTCGCTATTATCATTCGAGTTCTTCAATAATCGGGTCAATTCCTCAACACAAATAATAAATTATTTGATTTTGGGTACTTGAAATCCTGTAGGCAAACGGTCTATTTTTCCTCAACACAAATAATAAATTTATCAGTTTTCAGTAGTCAGTCAGAAGTCAGTCCGAAGGAATGTGATGTATTTTTCCTCAACACAGATAATAAATTATTTGGTTTCTGATATAGTCAGTCGGAAGGAATGTGAGGTATTTTTCCTCAACAGAAATAATAAATTATCCGGTTTTCGGTAGTCAGTCGGTAGGAATGTGATGTATTGTTCCTCAACACAAATAATGAATTATGAGGCAGAAATGAGTTAATAGCTCGTCAGTATCTAGGGCACTGTCGACACAGGTGGTTCAATTTATTTCGACTCATGGAAATTAACGTGTTCGCTAATTATATTCGAGTTCTTTAATAATCGGGTCAATTGCTCAACACAAATATTAAATTATTCGATTTTGGGTACTTGAAATCCTGTAGGCAAACGGTCTATTTTTCCTCAACACAAATAATAAATTATTCGGTTTTCGATACAGTCAGTCGGAAGGAATGTGATGTATTTTCCCCAACACAAATAATGAATTATTTGGTTTTCGGTATTTGAAGTTAGTACTGAAGTTAGTTGTACAATATTCACCTTCGGACTTGGTCGAAGTATGAGTGGATCCTACGGAGCACGGACGAAGTTTATGATGGAAAATGAAAATAAATTCTCACAAACAGCTTCGTGACTGTCTCTCTCTTCCTCTATCGAAAAATGGTTCACACTGATGAGTGCGACAGAGTAAAGATACTCACAACAATTTCGTGCTCTATCGAAACGGTTTATTATTATTATTAGGATTATTATTATCATTATTATTATTATGATTGAAATTATTATGATTTTGTATCATAATCATCACAAGAAGTAAAAACAAGAAAGAAAAAGAATCTCCCGGTGGGATCGCATCCGGGTTAACGTTAGTGTACATCATCTTTGATAAATAAGAATTGGAATTTTCAGTTTTTTTTGTGACTCTGTCAAACTCTGAAGCTGGGGAAACAGAATATTGAGATAGTCACAAGAGGCATATATAGCCTGAGCTTTATAACGAAGGACTCAAAATTGGGCCGGTAGGGCCCAAGAGGCTCAGCATGAGTTTTCTCCTCTTGACGCTATCTAGAAGACCGTGTTCGGTATCAAAATTTGCGTAAATGTTTCAGCTATTTAACTGTGAATTTATTTTCCTTATTCAAACTTTCTGACCTGAGAATTTTTCTCAGTTTTCGCGATTCCATCTTTTCAAAATGGTCACTAATCGACCCATATTAACCAAAGTGGTTGTATTGCCGTTTATAGATGAGAGTCATCAATATCTTTCGTTTAAATTTTGTTTTGAGGTGAAAGGTGATTTTTTTGGCCCGCAATCGCCAAATTAGCGATTGCAGCGTCCCCTTTGCAAATACTCAACAAATGAAAAACTCATATTGATGAACATACAAAATACTATCAATGCAAGTTGAGCATTAAATGATACGGCAAACAGGCATCTTATAATTGACAATTGAACAAAGGTTTGATTTTGCACAAAACTCGCACTTTTTAGGCCTTATATTAGGCCCCTTACGTTTCATTGACTTCTTATTAGTGTCATTTCACTCTTTCTGATTTCTAACAACTTTTTCTGCATAAAATAACAAGTGGAACTCAGTGTTTTTCTGATAATTGAAAAAACTCCAAAATCGGGGTAATTTGGATCGAAAAAATTACCAATAACTCGAGTAGCATAGGGCCCAGACAATTTCAATGTCTATATTCGTGATCAGCGCACCCGAGAACATGAAAGATGACCAAAATTAAGGAACGTGAAAATTTGAACCCTAAAAATCACAGAGAGACTGGACCAGGACCAATAAGTCATGATAAACCTGTTCCCTATGCATCGATCATCGGAAACAACAAGTCAAGCTGAACAGAATCAGAATAAATATTGAATAGAAATAAAAATTTCCGTCTATAACTTTACGTTCGCAAGTTCTTCCCTTATACAGACCACACGCTTATTTCCAATGAAAAATGCCAAAGCAGGATTAACAATATGGCTATTGAAATTACATGAATTTGATTACACTATTTTGAATGAAAAATGTATTGTAAATGGTTATGCAGATGCACTGAATCGAAGTAAAAATAATGAATTTCACGCCAAAGATATATTTGATCACATAGGAGGATTTACTGATAACATCCAAGGACGAACATTAGTGGTGAAAATATACCGAAACGATTCTATCCTTGAATTTTCTCAAATTCTAAAACTTAATTCTTTGTAATAACGTAAGATATGAGAAAACTAGAATTCCAAGACGAAGTTTTCGAATTGTGTCACGAAGTTAAAACAAATAATAAGTATTATCGAAACAGAAAGTTAGATTAAACGGAAGTGTTAGCGGCCTAATATACCTACGAGGTAGTATCTTAAAATATATTAATAACTGCGTGTTATGTCAGAAAATGAAACATAATAGGAATGCACAAAAATTTAGACTCGCACCTACTGATACAAAAAATTATTTCAAGTCATTCATTCTGATGCTTCCACTACAAAAAGTCAGTTATTTCTCACTATTATAGACACTTTTCCCTGATATGCCCAGGCGTACCCTATCAATGCAATAACAGCTATGCATGCCACTAAGGTATTGATAATTTCATAATTCATCACGGTACTCCAAAATTATCGAAATTGGATGATAGTAGCAAGTTGAGAAATAATATAATAAAAGGATATGCCTCATTGTACAATCTTCACTACACAACACCTTCAAATCCAAATTCTGATAGCGCTATTGGAAGATTTCATTCAACTATCCTCAAACACTTCACAATATAAACAAACAAACAGGGATCTGAACGTCATTGACTCACACAATCTTTGGATATAATTATTCCATTCGATCAGATTACAAGCAACGTTCTATGGATATCAGAAATCAGTTCCCCAATGGTCGAATGAAAGAATCAAACGAGATCTGACGAATGGCTTAGGCTCCATCTTTGAGAAGTATTTCTGACCAGTATTACGACGAGAATGTCAATTTCATTGACTACGAAAATTCTCAACAGAAATGATTTCCCGTAAAATTTTATTAAACACAAAAAAGGTATAGTTGATACAATCGAAGGAATTAATAGAGACTTAGACATAACTTTATTTGACTTCAAAGGTTATGTCACAGCAAACAATGCTTATGACCGAGTGAACAATTATTGAATAATATGATACATGCGAATACTTTTACGAGGGTTAAAATCGTTCAGAACAGCATATTTAACATCAGTGATATAATCTTCATTATACAAAAACTACTCTAAAATCATTCCCCTGATGATAACTAATGTTGGGTGACAATTTGTGAAACAGTTCTGGATAGTTGGTAATTTGAGATGTTCCTATTATCATTTGAATTCTGTACCTACTAAAGGTGGAATCACCCTTGTTTCTTTTGAACCTTATTCAACTGTAGAAGATAATCACTATCAGTATGAATATGGACAATGCAGAAATATCCGCGCAATGTACTACTATGTCAAAGGAAAACCCATAGAATAAGCAACATGAGAAGAATGCGCACAAAAACTCCTTGAACTGAAGGATTCAAATGCAACAGCATATCATGAAATTTTGTTTTGGTCGATCCAGGAATAATCCAACAAATCCTTCCAACGCGTAATATAGTTATCTTACGAAGATAACCCGAGGTTACTACTCTCAAAGGCACCTCCCAATCGAACTACCCACCAGCTGCAATTTTCAACCACCAAAAAAACCTATACACAAATAATGAAGACATAATCGCAAAACGACCACTTTTATTACCTTATAATTACTTATATCGGAAATTGCCGAACATTCAAGCTAACAATTAATCTTACACGACGTACCGTTGAACTGACTCAAGTTATCATAAGAACAACCAGTAATTCGCTGGACAGCCCTAAATGATATGCTCGAAGTTTCAGAGTATTATTGAACTTTTCCAATATTCATCATTCAATCAATTATCATAATATATAGCCCATTACCAATAATAAAAATTGAATAACGCAGTCTAAGAAATCATTACCACGAGATTACCGGATGGAAACCACCAAGAAAACTATGGTTCAGCCGGTACAGTCAACTGTCAAAAGCAAGGACGAATAATCAATCAATCCATCCACCCACCATATTGATTTCTCTGAGAAGGGAAAATGTATATCTTAATAATACTAGGTACTTCTGTAGTTTATTTTATTTCTATTTAACTTCTCATTATATTGTATTTTATTCAATGGAAATCATTCTTTTATGTCAAAATATGACTTATATATTCCGCGTCATGACATAGATAGGATTTGTGTGTTTACATATATTGGAACTGTTATATGGAGAGGACCAATTTCGCAATACAATAAAAAATGAACACTTTTGTTAGCTTTGCTACAGAGTAATTCCACGTCAGAACAGCAACGCTCAATGGGTCAACATCTCCGATTTTGTTCAAATTTTGGAGATAGGTTTTCATTACCGAAAAAATAAGATCCTGAAAATTTCAGGTCGATAGGAACTGAAATTTTGGACATATTGGCCAATAAAAAAATTTGGCCAATTTTAACGGCAAAAAATTCAAAATCAAATTTCTTCGGTAAAAATGAACTTTCAGGACCAAAAAATATTTGGAAAAGTCCAAATTGATAGGAAATTTTCCCAGGAATCCGATTAAATCAGAATATCTAGCGTATTTAGCTGACGCATGCGCAAAAAACTCTAAAATGTCACATTTTCTTTAAAAATTCATAACTCAGCTGCTGCCACTTCGATTTTTTCAAAATCTTCAGGGAAGGTAGCTGAAGCCATGTACTTTCATGTGAAATCTGCGAATCCATGCTCTTCATATGAAAATTTTCGTCAAAAGACCGAAAATACGGAAATTTGATATTTTTTATTTTTTTCGTTATATTTTGGTACGATGAGCATTGGAGAATCCGTTCTGTGCATGCGCTTGGACTTGAAATAAGTAACCATGTGAATCTTCTGATTCATCAAACAAAAATTCACATATCCAAGAAGTAATTAATTTCCCATTCATCAGAATAACGTAAAAGAAACGAAGGTATAATAATTAATTTCTTTGAAATTATTGTAAGTATATCACTTTCTTGTATATCAAATGTAGATTAAAATCCAAAATTTTCTTATATGTAATTATATTAAATAATATAATTGATGACACCATATACATTTTCGTTTATAATCCATTTTCAAGAATATCCATGGAAAATACAAATCTCTTTGTTTTCTCAAAGAAGATTTGAAGCATGACAATGCAATGGTACAAACATTCACTAAATACGTGATTACATCAAAAATCATTTTCCAAAAATTACTCAACTTGAATATTTCACGGATGGATGTGCCTAACTAGTAAAAAAAAAACATGGTCTGACAGGAATTTGGAACTTTTTTGCCACATCGCATAAGGTAAATCTGCTTATGATGGTATTGGTGGCAGTTTAAAAAGACAAGCAGCAAGAGAAAGCTTGCGACGTCCGAAGACGAATCAAATCCTCACAGCAAGAGATTTGTATGATTCTTGTAAAAATGATATGAAATCAATAGAACCGTTCTTGATTGACTGCACAAAATCCACCTCATCCGGAATTCAGAAATCAGTGAAGCAATACTCAGTACCAGAAGCTTTCACAGATTCATTCCAAAGTCAGATGGAATAATTGCTTGTAAAATTATTGGAAATGATGGAAAGAATGAACTGATTTTTGATTTGTTAGATAAAAACATTTACGATTGGGTATCCAATACATATGTTAGTTTTATAGTTGACAAAACATGGAACGATGATATGCTTGAAGCTGAAATATCAATAATGGACCAAATAGGTGAAAATAAATACGTGTACTCCGATAGAAATTTAAAGATTGGTTATAATTTCATACTGTCAAATGTCACAGTGGAATTAAAAAATGCTCATTTGATTATTTACAAGAATTGATATTAAATTTTTGAATGTATTCATCATATCACACAACATTGTTGAATAAATTTTCCTGCGGGGAAATAAACCGAATAAAAAAATATCAAAATTATTTAGATAAGTTTGAAAACATCAATTCTATAGACCTGTGATTGCTACTTTTCTGAATTTCAATATTTTTCTCACGTTCTGCTGAATTTTAATCGGATTCCTGGGAAAATTTCCTATCAATTTGGACTTTCCCAAATATTTTTTGGTCCTAAAAGTTCATTTTTACTGAATAAATTTGATTTTGAATTTTTTCACGTTAAAATTGGCCAAATTTTTTTATTGC
Source organism: Endomychus coccineus (assembly GCA_958510875.1). Classification (NCBI taxonomy): domain Eukaryota; kingdom Metazoa; phylum Arthropoda; class Insecta; order Coleoptera; family Endomychidae; genus Endomychus; species Endomychus coccineus. The sequence continues at coordinate 93,545,299 of OY294068.1, forward strand.
TCGATATATCCAAAATTTTAGTTCCTATCGACCTGAAATTTTCAGAATCTTATTTTTTCGGTAATGAGAAACTATCCCCAAAATTTGAACGAAATCGGAGATGTTGACCCATTGAGCGTTGCTGTTCTGACGTGGAATGACTCTACATTGACGGACCATTACCTAGATGTGGGATGAAATCGCATATTATACTGCGCGTATATAGTTCGAACGTCGTTGTGAGATATTATAATGAATAAACCTTTTCGAGCACCAATTTTATTGTAGTTTCATGAGAAAAAATTGACTTATACTGAATTTGAATCAGAGTTTCATGTACGGATTCACATCTTACAATACATTGAATATGAAACATTAATATATGGAGCCCATAATGATAACTTGGTGATCGTTTTGTGAACTATCAATTTCATTCATGTGAAAATGAAACAGAAAATCAGGACAATAATTTATTCATGAATTAAAGAATCTTACCTAAATTTCCAAACCACATGTGTGAAACTTCATGACTTATCAATACAACCAAATCAACATCATGATCGAATCTAGAGGTCAACGATGATTCATCATAACATATTTTGTTGTTAACTATAGTCACAAGTCCCCAATTCTCCATCCCCTCACAAGTCAAGTTAACTTCTACGAAATCTGAAAATACTGATTTTTAGAACTGTAGTCATAAATATGCTATGAATATACAATACTTCTAATCCTAATATCGATGATAACGGGCTCTCATATAATTATGTGGCATTTTAACACGAACAATAATTGTTCGTACGACATTCTTGAAAGTTTAATATGTTGGCTTCATGACTATGTTGAATATGGCAGCAACCGAAGTATCAACTATAATGCTCAAATCATCGAACACATGTAGTCAGAATTAAGTACATATTTTCACTGTTGATTCAACAGAGGAAATACGGTTCATATACTAATAATTATTATGATATTCAGAATTGATTTGGCGCTTTGGTGTAATTTCCGAGGTCTATAGAATCAGTTTAAGGTGTAAAACAGGTGGTCAAATGTATTGTACTTCTAGTCGATATATTGCAACGATCAGACTTTTGAATGAATCGTCAAATATCATTATTCATGATAGAACCCTATAATAATTTGATCATATATCCTTGAACTTTCTCCCAATTAAAGAAGTCTATCTCAAACGATATAGTTAACTGTATTTAAGTAATACAGAGCGGATTCAACGAATACTGTATTGTAACCCCCACACCCAAGCTATTAATTAGGGAGGGAGAATCTGAATAAGACCAATTGCGGATGAAAACTAAGCATCTTAGGTGTTACTTTGAATACAAGGTTAGTCTTAATCAAAGTTATTCATTGAATTGTTTTTAGAGTAGCATTGAATCTTTTCAATTTCATTCACAATCAGGCTTACTCCGATATATAAAGAACTTTGATTGTTTCCTGCTCTTACAACAGGCAACAAGATCTCTTTATTATAGACATTGCAATTTTATCTATATCATTTATTCAATTGGCAAAATCACTTGATTCCATCATTTTCTGAATACACGTGGGGTTATTATATCGTATATGTATTTGCTCTGAATTCTTCATAATACGAATAACGTAGCGTTATCCGAATTGGAAAGGTACGAAACATATAGAGGTGGGCCAGAACTAACCACTCCATAACCATAATTCCACGAGCCTTGTTTCAATATACCTTCGATTATAGAGATTTGGGACATGTTGAACTATCTCGTAAATCGTAGTAAGGAGGCCTTATAATAGGAAATCCACCGACGTGGTTCTAGGAATCACTGAACCATGAATTATATCTTATTTTCAAACTCAATTAATTTTTTCTAACCTTGTTCAAATTCATTCCGTTATAATCGTAGTAAATTCTGAATAATTGTCACATACTAATTGAATATGTAATTGTAACTGTAATTTATCTTGGCGTCACCTATTTAAAATTTATTCGGCTTAACTCAGCTATTCTCAGCGTTATTACTGAGTCATTGCACGAATTGAATTTTACCTCTAGTAGATGAACTGGACTAGCACGGGCTCAGGATATCCGGTCTCCACTTCCGGTCTAGCTGTCGATGTGCATCCGGTGCATGAGCTCGTCCTTATCAGTTTTGAAAGGATGTAGGTGATAAGGATTTTATTTTATTTGTAAAGAGTATACAGGGTGTGTTCAAAAAGTGTGTCACATGTACAGAGTCACGTGACTAACACATGGCAGCATGGCGGCCCTAAGGTCCAACTGTCATGGTGACCATAAGGTCCTGCTGTCATGGCGACCATAAGAACCAGCTGTCATGGCGTCCATAAGAACCAGCTGTCATGGTGTCCATAAGAACCAGCTGTCATGGCGACCATAAGAACCAGCTGTCATGGCGACCATAAGGTCCAGCTGTCATGGCGACCATAAGGACCAGCTGTCATGGCGACCATAAGAACCAGCTGTCATGGCGGCCATAAAGTACAGCTGTCATGGCGACCATAAGGTCCAGCTGTCATGGCGACCATAAGAACCAGCTGTCATGGCGACCATAAGGACCAGCTGTCATGGCGACCATAAGGACCAGCTGTCATGGCGACCATAAGAACCGGCTGTCATGGCGGCCATAAGGTACAGCTGTCATGGCGACCATAAGGTCCAGCTGTCATGGCGACCATAAGGTCCAGCTGTCATGGAGACCATAAGGACCAGCTGTCATGGTGACCATAAGGACTAGCTGTCATGGCGGGCCTAAGGTACAGATTGCTTTGTGGAGATGTCACCACCGAGTGACAGCTGTCATGGCGGACCTAAGGTACAGACTGCTTCCTAGAGGGGGCTCCGCCACCTCTAGGAAGCAATCTGTACCTTCGGTCCAAAGGTACAGGCTGCTTCATGGAGATGTCACCACCACGTGACAGCTGTCATCGAAGGTACAGAATGCTTCGTGGAGATGTCGCCACCACATGACAGCTGTCATGGCGGACCAAAGGTACAGGTTGCTTCGTGTAGGTGTCACCACCACGTGACAGCTGTCATGGTGAGCTAAAGGTACAGGCTGCTTCATGGAGATGTCGCCACCACATGACAGCTGTCATGGCGGACCAAAGGTACAGGTTGCTTCGTGTAGGTGTCACCACCACGTGACAGCTGTCATGGTGAGCTAAAGGTACAGGCTGCTTCGTGTAGGTGTCACGTGACATATGTCATGGTGGACCGAAGATACAGGCTGCTTCGTGTAGGTGTCACCACCACGTGACAAAGACTGCTTCGTGGAGGTGTCGCCACCAGTTCGACTCGTCCGACTCATGCGACTCGTACGATTTTGAAATCACATGATCTGTCACGCGATGAGATATGGTGTCTGTCACTTCGACGGAGTGTCTGTCACAAGGTGTCATGGTGGCTATCACGTACCATAGAGCTGAAGGTTACAGAGCTAACCCAACTCAAAACCATAGAGCATCATGGTGGTTGAAAGAGTTGTCATGTTGTCTGTCACGTGAGGTCTTCATCGAGGTGTCATGTCGCGTCTTGGAGGGTGTGACGTGGTAGATTCATGAAGCATCTGTCACGCGAACTGTCAAGACGGATCTATGAATGTCAACCATAGCTTTATAGGTATCAAATGAAAAGTCTTGTCCGGCGACCATAGTTTACGAACGATGATGACGTCACTGCTTCGAACCGATGACAGTAACTGATTCAACCCGGCGACCATAGTTTACGAACGATGATGACGTCACTGCTTCAAGCCAATGACAGTAACTGATTCAACCCGGCGACCATAGTTTACGAACGATGATGACGTCATCATCGTTCACGAACCATGATGGGCTAATGAGGAATAAAATGTGAATAATCATAATGATTGTATTATATTCATGCACATGTTTTTTCGCATGATTCAACACATGCTTTAACATTCAGACAAGTGTTTCAACATTCAGACACGTGTTTCAACATTCAGACACGTGTTTCAGCATTCAGACACGTGTTTCAGACACGTGTTTCAACATTCAGACACGTGTTTCAACATTCAGACACGTGTTTCAGCATTCAGACACGTGTTTCAGACACGTGTTTCAACATTCAGACACGTGTTTCAACATTCAGACACGTGTTTCAACATTCAGACACGTGTTCCAGCATTCATACCTATGTATTTGATACCTGATTTTGATAGAAGCGTAGAAGCACCTAACCGCGTGATCAGACATACACAATATAACATCATCATCTAGTATATAAACAAATGCTTATTAACATATGTTCCAGTATGATTTCGATTCGCCTTCAGCCATGATGAAGATTGTTAAGCAAAAAGACTCGTTGAGTATTATGAACTTAGGGTTAAGCAATGAGAATGTTGAACAACCACAACGTCACAGCTCTTTGCTGTCTAATACTCTACGAACAATAATCTGTGGTCCAAGTAATTTTGGGAAAACAAATGTGATGTTATCTCTATTGTTAGATGCAAACGGTCTGAAATTTGAAAACGTGTACATATATTCAAAGTCTTTACACCAACCAAAATACCAGTTACTAAAGGAGACATTGAAGAAAATTGAGGGGCTTGGATATTTTCCTTGTACCCAAAGTGATGAGGTCATAGACCCCACAGAAGCGAGGCCTAATTCAATCATAATATTCGATGACGTGATGTTTGAGAAACAGGAGAAAATTCGTGCTTATTTTTCAAGAGGGAGACACAACTCAGTTGATAGTTTCTATCTTTGCCAGTCTTTTGCTAAATGTCCAAAACATGGATTGCGCGACAATGCCAATTGCTTGATTATTTTCAAACAGGATGAGCTCAATTTGAAACATATATTCACCGATCATGTAAGTACCGACATGTCACTCGAAAAATTCAAAGAGATATGTAGCGTATATTGGAAAGATAAATATGGATTCCTTATGATAAACAAAGACTGTGATATGAACAAAGGACGTTATCGCAAAGGTTTTGATAGTTATATATACATCTAACATGTATATATACTTTCATTTGAAATAGACAACCCGCTCAGCATGGACGTGGGTGTGAGTAACATGCTTAAAGAAAAACAACAATTGAAGAAAAAAATTTGGGAGTTAGCAAACGTTGTGAGGAAAAAATATATGGCTGTGAAATTGGGTAAAGCTGAAAATGATGAGATTCTAGATAATATGTTCAGGAATGTATCTAAACCTCTGGAGGAAATTGCAAAAAATGCTGAAATAATCGAACAAAATTCGTTGGTTAAACCTAAAAGTATTGTTTCTACAGCAACACAAATGGAGAACATACCAATCCCAAATATTGTAACTGAAGGGGAAGAGTTCGTATATAACCCCCAAAATACTGAGGAGGATGTGTTTACCCTCGAACCTACTATCGATCAGATTCGTGAAGAATTCAGAAAACATAAGAAAGATAATGCAGAGGCTACAGAGGAGTTTCTGCAACAATACCCCACATTAGCACGTTATTACTTGGAAGGATTCCTATTGGATGATGATGTCAAGAAATACGATGATAGAATGGGATTGCAATATAATTCAACTTTAGACAAATGGTTCATGGGTAATCAACCTATAGAAATTGATAGTGAGAGTAATATAATTATCAAGGGTACTCCGTTCAAGGGTACCACTGGACTGTATAATTTGATATTTTACAGAGATGTTCTACCTGATACTTACACTGTGGAAGATGGGAAAAATTACAGTCAAATGATGGAAATGACTAGTGCCCATAGACGTAATAACGATCCAGCTGATCGAATAATAAACATTGTAAAATACAAAAATGTACTGAAACCTTTGATTAATTCCATGAAAAAACCCAGAGCCAAAACATACACTGGAAGTGCATATATCAAAAACGATATGCTTGAATATAACGAGAAACCTATCGAATATGTTTATTGGGATGACGTTAACGAAATTGTGGATAGACTGAGACTTCTTGTTGCATCCTCGCATGCAGGTAACCATAATCATCACAATGAGATGATCTATATAATAGAAGAATTGATAGAGGCAGGGGTAATTGAACAAAAACCAGGTGTGAGACAAATTCATCACAGTTATAAAGATGGTTTCAATGGATAAGTTTGGCAGAGCCTCCTCTTCCATGTGGATATATGATACAAATGTATTTAATAATAATTTCAAACAAGTTCACGGACAAGGATTATTCCTAACGAGCGATGGAAGTTATGATATGGAAAATCGTAGATTGTGCAACGTAAAATCACCGAATGATGATGGAGATGTTGCAAATAAAGTATATGTTGATAAATTAACACACAAACTGAATCTGAAAACGGAAACCAGTCTTAAAGATACCTTCAATGTTAGGGTTGATAATTTGATCAAAGATATCAACAAGGATCTGGATGAACATAACTTAACGAATGACAAGGTTATTCTCAACATTGATAAACATCTGATGGACATTCAGAATAAATATAATGGAATGGGGATCTATATAAAATCAGAGTATAAAACAATCAGTGATAGTGTGATGGAAAACAGAAATGAATTGAAAGAGATCAATAACACATTTAACAGTGTGAACATGCGTCTAAATGACATTACTAGTAAAGTGGAGGCGTTAGAACGACGGATGACATCTGTGGAACCTTCTAAGAAGAGACCCTCATTATCCACAACAACAAAGCAGGGCTCTGTGGAACGTATATCTCCAAATCATGTGAATATACCCAAAAAATTAATTCTACACTAGATTTCCACATTGATAAGATGAGTAGAGAACAAGTTGTGCATGAGCTTCATAAGCCGAGTAGGAAGAATTTCAAACGACGCAGAACGATCATAAAAGGTTTGGATGATTTGTGGCAAATGGATCTGGCAGAAATGGGTAATTACGCTCGTGAAAATAGAGGATTCAAATACATTTTGATTATGATCGATTGTTTCTCGAAATTTCTATGGACACGCCCGCTGAAAACGAAATCAGCCGAAGAAGTTCGGAAAGCGGTCAGTTCTATATCGCTAGAAGGACATCGTAAGCCTAGGAATCTGCAAAGCGATCAGGGAAAAGAATTCTTCAATAAACACTTTAACGATCTAATGAAGAAACATAATATCAATCATTATAATACGTATAGTGTGAAGAAAGCAGCCATTGCTGAACGTGTCATTCGAACGTTAAAGGAATCGCTCTACAAACATTTCAGTCTTAGCGGGAAATACAAATGGCTTGATATACTTGAAGAAACCACAGAAAAATATAATAAACGTAAACATAGTACTATAAATATGGCTCCAATAAAAGTGACGAAACAGATTGAGAGCGAGATATTGAAGCGATCCTACTCACACATCAAGTTAGCTCTGCCTCACAAATACAACGTTGGAGATGTGGTACGAATAAGTAAGGCTAAACATATTTTTGAGAAGGGATTTACGCCCAATTGGAGTACGGAATTATTTAAAATCATCAAAGTGAAAATTACCAACCCGGTCACATATCTACTCGAAGATATGACCAACGCACCAATCAGCGGCTGTTTCTACGAGGAAGAATTACAGAAAACAAAACAACCCGATGTGTATTTAGTAGAAAAAATATTACGAAAGAGGAGGGGTCAACAGTATGTGAAATGGTTGGGTCTAGATAATAATCACAACAGTTGGATCAATAATTCGGATCTCGTTCAGTGAATCCATCATTGACCATTTGGAGATTATTAGGAACAAACAATTAGCTGGAATATTATTGACTCGAGGGTATGGTTATTATACAATGAATCTATCAATAACCATTTGGAGATTATTAGGAACAAACAAATAGCTGGAATATTATTGACTCGAGGGTATGGTTATTATAATAGAACAAAATTCCGTGAATATGAGGGTGAATCAAGAGTGAAGATTATAATATTTGAAACATATATTGTTAAGATTATACTTAAGTCTTTTGTATTGAGAAAATTTTGAAATTAATAAAAAATTTTATTTTGAGATCTTTGGTCTTTCTCCCTCCCCTCGTTAAATAACGGTGCAATCTTGAATTTCCATGAGTCTGTATGGAAGCGTACGTAGGAGAAGGTGTTCTCAATACGCTTATAAACAAGCTCCCGTTTGAACTTCATATTCCTGGTTATCAATTCTGTGGTCCCGGTACAAAATTGGAAGAACGGTTGAGAAGAGGAGATTCAGGTATCAATCCACTCGATAAAGCTTGCCGCCAACACGATATTTCATATCTGCGAAACGCTAGTTTGGAAGGACGTCACGAGGCGGATAAAATATTGGAGAACGCTGCTTGGCAACGTGTCAAATCTCAAGACACAAAATTTGGAGAAAGGATTGCCGCTTTCGGTGTAAATAAAATTATGAAGGCAAAGAGGAAATTGGGAATGGGTATGAGAAAGAAGGTTGGGTTCGGAAGTGCAATTGCCGATGGGGTGAGAAAAGTTATGAAGAATAAGTTTGACTCATCCAATCTGAAGAAAACATCCCAAACAGCGTTGAAAGTTGCACGAAAACAATTCAAAAAAGCAGGTGGTCGGAAAAATGTTCGGTTACCAAGAGTAATTCCTATTCCAAAGACTGGAGGATTTCTACCATTTTTAATACCTCTGTTTGCCGGATTATCAGCTGCTGGAGCATTGGCGGGTGGTGGTGCAGGCATCGCTAAGGCCGTCAACGAAAGCAAAGCAGCTCGGAAAACCTTGGAGGAAACGGAAAGACATAATAAAACAATGGAAGCTATAGCTTTGGGGAAACAAGGATCTGGTCTATATTTGAAAAAGTATCGCAAAGGTCTTGGTCTATATTTAAATAAACATCCAAAAAACTGTCAGTAAACCTACCCAGAAGACCTCTGACCGATCTTGATCTACGAAAACTAGCAAAAGCTCTGAAAATTCCTCATTTTAGAGGAGTATTTATGCGTGATGAACTGCCATCCAACGGACCATGGAAAAACGAGCGTGGAATAGTTAATTTAGATAGCTCGGACAATGGAGGCACTCACTGGGTTGGGTTTAATAGAGTCGGTGATACAGTTTTATATTATGATAGTTTTGGCAATTTACGCCCCCCTCGCGAACTAGTGGATTATTTCAAAAAGTGTAAGATATTATTCAATCACGATAATTTTCAACAATATAACACTTATAATTGTGGTCAGTTATGTTTAGATTTCCTCTGTAACTCTTCAGTTGTGCTCGACTAACCCTGCATTTATTAGTATATAAATAGATTGTTGGTAAAGTTTGCATCAATCATGTCTCAGACGTTCACTATCACGGGTAAGAGCTCCCGCTTATCTGTAGATTTCCACCCACCTATAGAACTAGATCCTCATTCATATTATTCTATCGCACTTGTTGGCTTGCATACGTACAATAGCATTCCGAACATTGAAGAAGGTTTTAATAAATTTTATTATAAAAATGTGAAGGGTGAGGAAGAAGTAGTAACTATACCTACGGGGTCCTACGAGTTGACAGACATCGAGGATTTCATACAAAGTGCAGTTTGTGGGATAGGAGTGAAGCAAGAAGAACGTGACCGGAAATTATCAATAAAATCTAACAACAACACTCTACACACAGAGCTGAAGAGTGATTTTGAAGTGAATTTCATTCCTAAAGATAGTATAAGCAAACTGTTGGGATTCAGCAAAAAGAAATTGACATCTCGCGAACTACACGTATCTGATCGACCTATAAACATAATCAAAGTTCAAACAATACGTGTTGAGTGTAACTTAACCGCAGGAGCATATTATAACAATAAGATAGCTCATACGATATATGAGTTCTCACCTCTTGTACCACCTGGGTTTTCCATTGATATAGAGCCGAAGAATCTTATTTATCTACCGGTCATCAGCAAGACGTCCTTCGATAACATCACGCTGAATATTTCAGATCAGAATTGGAAACCGGTAAATTTTCGTGGAGAAGAAATTATTATACGATTGGAATTGAAAAAGATCGTTAGGGATTATACCTCACAACAATAAATAATAATCCAATACTCACCACCACTCATTATATGAAAGGAATTCAACTGAGAAGGTTGCAGTAGCCATCACTTGAGAACATGGGTTTGGATTTCAGCAATAAAAGACATCTCCATAGTGGTCATCAGTCATTATCTACAACGAGCTCGAGGGAGAAGGTTGCTTCTGCATCACTATCATTGGAAAATATCAATTTTTTGAAGTCCCTTGGTTACAATGTCGGAAAAACTTCAAATATTCAACGAGCCAAACTTCAATGAAGACATCATCCGAGAAGAAACTCATACCTACTATCCCCACACAACATCTTTTGGCAACAGCGATGAAATTGAGATATTAATCAATCAACAAGATGTGTTGGTAGATTTGGCCTCGTCTGCTTTATTCATCGAGGCAGAATTCCAGCCAGAAGCAAGTGGTGATGGTGAATGTAAACTAACGAATAATTTCGGAGCGTTTCTCTTCGAATATATCAGTTATGAATTGAATGGAAAAGAGATAGACAAAGTACGTGATCCTGGTATTGTCAGCACCATCAGAGCTTATCTAACATATGCCAAACATGAATCTATACCTCTAGCTATTTCTGGATGGTCATTTAAGGATGTATTGAGTTCAGTCTACAATAATAAAATCAATTTATGGATACCGTTGAATTTTCTACTAGGCCTATTCATTGACTATAACAAAGTTTTGAGTGGAAAACATAAGCTGCGCTTGATAAGGTCTCGAACCGATAACGATTGCTATACTAATAGCACAGGCACGAAAACGGCTAAAATAAATGTGAAGACGATAGCATTAAAAGTGTTTCCAAGTGATCAAGTTAAATTTCAAATGTTGGGGAATTTGAGTGCTGAGAAGCCTATTTTGATTCCATTCCGTAGTTGGGATCTGCATGAAAATCCGTTGATGAAGGAGAGCACTCGTGACATTCGGGCTGTTAAAACTTCAATGAATTTGGAACGACCCAGATATGTGATTCTAGCTTTCCAAACTGATCGAAAAAATAATCCTGTTAAGCACAGTGCATATTTCGATAATATAAACTTGCTAAATGTTAAATTATACTTGAATTCAGATTTATCCATATGAAGCAATGAAATTGAATTTCACCGACCAGCAATACGTGGAAGCATACCAGATGTACTATGATTTCCAGAAATCATTTTCAAATAAAATAATAAGCGAACCCATGTTAGATTATATAGCATTCAAGAATAGAGCAATTTTTGTGATTGACTGTTCAAAACAAAACGATGCTATAAAGTCATCAACAGTTGACGTCAAACTAGAGATGGAAAGTTTCCTGAATCTCCCCAAAAACACCAGGGCTTATTGCATCATCATTAACGATCGTATAATGGAGTATTCTCCGATTACAGGATCAGTTCGGAATTTGGTGTGAAGAACCAGGTGATGAATCATAATGTTATAATTTATGTTCTAAATGATGTACTATCAAAATGTATCTTTCCCAATAAATGTTATTATTATTATTATATTTGATATTTTATTTCTCAAACGGTAGGTGGTGATGTGAACATCTGACGATCATAGTTTGTAAACTATGGTAGTCGGTTGCTGGAAATGAAACAAATTGAAACAACTAGTGACGTTATCAGTCAGTTATCAACGTTTGCAATGATATCGAAACGGAGAGTTACCCTCCACCCTCACTATTCACGTTCACGTTCTCACGTATGTAAGAGAGAATCATTTCAGAAAATGTTCAGTTATAAAAATGAACTTAGCAGCGTGCGTTCGTGATTCAAATGTGGCTACATGGTCCACCAACAATTTTATTAAGTTAACAGTTAATGAAGTGTGTCTAAAATTTGGGATCGATTTAAGAAACGATAAAAGAAACTATTTATTTTGGAATATTCAACTAAACCAACGCGTTCTGATGAATGAAGATCTATTGGATTGGTTAGGTTATCGCGGCAAAAAATATCATGCTAAAAAGGGTGTTATAACAAGATTGTTGAGGAAAAACCCGCATATACACCATTTAGAAATTTGTGATAAGACTGATGCACGAAAGAAATATTATGTTCTAGATGCTATTGATTTCGAATCATTATTGATGCAAATGCGAACTCCTAAAGTCATCGAGTTACGTGAACTGTTTTCGTTAATTAAATTTATTATGATGAAATATTGTGAGTACGAGAAATTCTATGAACAACAAGAACGTCAAAGAGCTGAGCAACGTGAATGTCTTGCGAAAGAACGATCTCAACGCTTATCTCAACAAATTCAAATGAATGTTATCACCTTACGGAATAACATTGCACCAAATATTGTTCCACCTCCTATAAATTTCGGAAAGAGACGAAATTTAGGTAATTACTTTGTTTTTTAAAATAAAATTTATATAATATATATTATTTAGGATTATATCGAACATCGAATGATATGAGACCAGAATGGTACCTAATGCGTCGACAGGAGGATGGTAGGCGTGATGCCGACAGAAAATTACAAAATCGAGGAATGCGATTAATACGTAAATGGTCTAACATATCTCATGCTATCGATATTGGTAACGAAGTGAAACAGAATTTCCGCCGCGATTTGAAATGGTATGCAAGAGGAAATATTATTCATGCCGCAGAAGAAGAGGGGGGTGAACAATTGATTAGTGATATCAACATCGAGTCATTGATAGAATGTGTTATCAATCACAAAAATAGAGCTTATGAACTAGCAAATGATAATGTCAATATATTATTATAATTATCATTCCTTTTGTTTTATTAAAACACTTATATCTTCATACAATCATTTATTTACATGGTAAATAGCCTTCTTTACATATTTAACAAACATTTTCAATATTAGTACTGATAAAGAAGATAAAATTGCATACAAAATTGCGAAAATTTTAGAAATTTCTTCGTCTAGTGAGGATGATGTACGTGTGGATGGTGTTGATATTGTCTTTTGTATGACATGTGGTAAACATGATGATTGTTGGAGCAATTGCCATTCAGCCATATCTCCCTCACTCCGATCAAAGAATAAAAGTTTAAGTTTATAATGTATGGTGGTACGATTATCTTGAGGAATGTTGAATGCGAATACCTCTAATTGATTATCGTTGATTTTTATAAAATTCATCGGAATCCATTCGGTACGGTTACACCCCCCACCACCATCGGTTGCAACATCCTTCAGACAAATATAAATGCGCTCAACGTGTTGGGGAACGTTCGCGTATAGAATACCATTCAGAATTGTGGTTAGAATCACGAAATTTGTTTTTAACATCCCCACTCCCATCATTATCTTCACTTTTTGCCCTTGTAAATGTATTCAACAGTCTTATAACTTTTATTTTATCTTCGTAAAAATTCAAGTCTCTTCTTAGTTCAAGAACTTTCTCCACAAATTTTCTAAGTATACGTGTGTATTCTTCAAAAGATATATACATAATGACACATTTACAAACTTACTGGATATCTTTATCATAACCTCCAACTATTCACATTTACACATAGAGTATCATTATTATTACTCGCATTTCATTCCTCATCTGACCATCATAGTTCATGAACGATGATGACGTCATCATCGTTCGTAAACTATGGTCGCCGGGTTGAATCAGTTACTGTCATCGGTTCGAAGCAGTGACGTCATCATCATTCGTAAACTATGGTCGCCGGACAAGACTTTTCATTTGATACCTATAAAGCTATGGTTGACATTCATAGATCCGTCTTGACAGTTCGCGTGACAGATGCTTCATGGATCTACCACGTCACACCCTCCAAGAAGCGACATGACACCTCGATGAAGACCTCACGTGACAGACAACATGACAACTCTTTCAACCACCATGATGCTCTATGGTTTTGAGTTGGGTTAGCTCTGTAACCTTCAGCTCTATGGTACGTGATAGCCACCATGACACCTTGTGACAGACACTCCGTCGAAGTGACAGACACCATATCTCACCGCGTGACAGATCATGTGATTTCAAAATCGTACGAGTCGCATGAGTCGGACGAGTCGAACTGGTGGCGACACCTCCACGAAGCAGTCTTTGTCACGTGGTGGTGACACCTACACGAAGCAGCCTGTATCTTCGGTCCACCATGACATCTGTCACGTGACACCTACACGAAGCAGCCTGTACCTTTAGCTCACCATGACAGCTGTCACGTGGTGGTGACACCTACACGAAGCAACCTGTACCTTTGGTCCGCCATGACAGCTGTCATGTGGTGGCGACATCTCCATGAAGCAGCCTGTATTTTTAGCTCACCATGACAGCTGTCACGTGGTGGTGACACCTACACGAAGCAACCTGTACCTTTGGTCCGCCATGACAGCTGTCATGTGGTGGCGACATCTCCACGAAGCATTCTGTACCTTCGATGACAGCTGTCACGTGGTGGTGACATCTCCATGAAGCAGCCTGTACCTTTGGACCGAAGGTACAGATTGCTTCCTAGAGGTGGCGGAGCCCCCTCTAGGAAGCAGTCTGTACCTTAGGTCCGCCATGACAGCTGTCACTTGGTGGTGACATCTTCACAAAGCAATCTGTACCTTAGGCCCACCATGACAGCTAGTCCTTATGGTCACCATGACAGCTGGTCCTTATGGTCGCCATGACAGCTGGACCTTATGGTCGCCATGACAGCTGGACCTTATGGTCGCCATGACAGCTGTACCTTATGGCCGCCATGACAGCTGGTTCTTATGGTCGCCATGACAGCTGGTCCTTATGGTCGCCATGACAGCTGGTCCTTATGGTCGCCATGACAGCTGGTTCTTATGGTCGCCATGACAGCTGGACCTTATGGTCGCCATGACAGCTGTACCTTATGGCCGTCATGACAGCTGGTTCTTATGGTCGCCATGACAGCTGGTCCTTATGGTCGCCATGACAGCTGGACCTTATGGTCGCCATGACAGCTGGTTCTTATGGTCGCCATGACAGCTGGTTCTTATGGACACCATGACAGCTGGTTCTTATGGACGCCATGACAGCTGGTTCTTATGGTCGCCATGACAGCTGGACCTTATGGTCACCATGACAGTTGGACCTTAGGTCCGTCATGCTGCCATGTGTTAGTCACGTGACTCTGTACATGTGACACACTTTTTGAACACACCCTGTATACTCTATACAAATAAAATAAAATCCTTATCACCTACATCCTTTCAAAACTGATAAGGACGAGCTCATGCACCGGATGCACATCGACAGCTAGACCGGAAGTGGAGACCGGATATCCTGAGCCCGTGCTAGTCCAGTTCATCTACTACCTCTTTTGTAGACATCCTACTGGTGTATTTTTTCTTCTTCGATAGGAGGATATTGAATCCAATACACTACTAGAGACCTCGCGCAGTCACCATCAAGACCACAGGAGATTCACAGGGGAGTAATTCCAATATCACTGTTGCAACCTTCATTACCATGGTGAATTAGATGCTGGTCGTAATCGCTGAGTGAAAGTAGATTGATTACCTTATTTATAACTGTTTCAATTTCATATCGGTGCTCCGAAAGGGCATGCGAGTGTTTAGTTTCAGTTGAAGCTTCAAGCCTGCCCTGAAGATGTCACGTGTAATGGTTGGCAAAACGTCGGCATCAAATCGAACTATTGTTACACGAAATCCACCCGAAAGACAAGATTTTTCAAAATTAGCTGTCCGCGGAAGTCTAGTATCCAAGATTTTCTATTGTCTATCAATATTTGAATATATTAGTTATTGTTTATATATGCTTTGTTTCTTTCTATTTCTACTTACTACCAATTCAATGATGCTCATTTCTTCATTAGTAACAGCCTGAAATTCTTCTCTTTTTACTCGTGGTGGCGCCCAGGGTTTGTTGTTTAAAAAGTAATAGGGCAAATATCATCATTGTTAACGAAAAGGACCGAACAACCACAAATTTGAGTTGGCTTGGGAAATATCAGTAACTTGGGTAGATTCATTTCTTTAATCAATTTAGCATCGAGGGAGGGTGGAAATCACGTAGCTTACATTTGGCGCCCAACGTGTTTAAATCATTGGTAGATAAGCATAAAGGAAATTAAAGCCTATTTTCAGTGTGAATAATTTTGAATCATCTGGTGAAATTCATTCATTTTATTGCATGTGATTATCATTTCATGGTGATATTTTATTGCGTTACTGTATGTGAATTATATTCCTCAAGTTTTCAAGTGATAACGCTGCGAAACAGTTTTTTATAGCGTCATTCGATTTATAAGTTTATTTGCAGGATTTTTTTTGTATGATGCGGTACATATTGATAAATAACTTATAGAGAATTAGGTTACATGGAATTCAAACAGTAGAGTAACGTGTTATTTCGTTTTCGTAATAACCACATGCTAATTTGTTATATCTTACCGGATTCATTTGGGTATAGGAATTGAGTAAAGGATATTTAAAGTTGAAATTTCTATTGCTCGATAGTACATGAAGTTTTTGTGAAGTGTTCGGTTAATTTGTACTACGTTTTAATTATGGAACCGAACTATTTAGAATCAAAGGAGTTAAATTACGAATTGATTATACGAGGTATAGCACCCGAGAGTGATGTAAACTTAAAAAGGAAAAACTTGAGAGCATTGCTCCTGCGGGAGAAGGGAAATCAAAGTTTAACTCATGTTTAGGATGTGTTGCCTCTTGAGAAAAATAAATCAGAGATTGTCGATTCAATTCAAGACTTGATGGACGTAATGAACAGGTACAAAGGTGATGCTGGAGCTAATCAAAAACGCATTGAAACCAGGTTAAATCATTTATCAAATCGAGTGAATCGTCTAGAACCTACATCAGATGACCAGATTTCAGTTAAAAACACACTTGAAATGGAGACGTTAACTCTTGAGGGTGAATTTGAATCTAGATTGCCAGGTAATGAAATTTCAGAATCGCCATTTACACATGTCCCACAATTCCTACCGCCTATTCCGTCAATTACTAAACATAATTCAGTTCCTACTCACAAATGGGACTTATATTATGATGGGTCAAGTGACCATCACAAATTGTTTGAATTTTTGGAAAGGGTGGAAGAATTGAGAGTAGCACGAAATATCGATGAGACTGATTTGTTTAATTCGGCAGTAGATTCATTTAAGGGAGACACATTAATTTGGTACAGATCTATCAAAACCACAGTATCTTCTTGGAATGGATTAGTGGATGATTTAAAATTAGAGTTTTCACCCGGATATCTAGATTTTGGAATTTGGGAGTAAATTAAAACACGTAAACAGGAGTCCGGGGAAAAAAGTAGTTTATATATAGCATCAGAAGAAACCTTGTTTTCATGACTTAAAATAAA
The DNA here is from genome assembly GCA_958510875.1 of Endomychus coccineus. Lineage (NCBI taxonomy): Eukaryota > Metazoa > Arthropoda > Insecta > Coleoptera > Endomychidae > Endomychus > Endomychus coccineus. The sequence continues at coordinate 93,562,603 of OY294068.1, forward strand.
GCCGGATCTACCTACGCGTCTTGACCAGCTAATGTCAAATCTACAACCATATATGTTGAAACAATTTTCTCCACAAGACATCGATAGATAGGCTCAAATCATTGTGCAGACAAATCGAGGATTTTGATTCCAGATTTAGAAGTACAAATAATAAAGTTCAGACAAATCCCGATAACTCAACACAGTATATTCTAAAGGTCCTAATAATATGTCATGTTGGAATTTCAAACAAAAAGGTCACGGGTACTATGAACGTAAGTTACCAAGAAATGAACATTGTTTTCGTTGGGGTATGGAAAATACAACTCAATTTGAATGTGTACGCTGTAATCCAAAAAACTTGATAGGGAAGGCTGGCGATCTGGTTCAACCTTCATCAAGCAAAAAAACCAGACACTTCAAGCAAACTGAGACCAAGAAACATCTAAAACCTGAAATTAATAGATTTTGTGAAGTAGAATGGAATGAGTGGTTAGAAACACTCCGTAAATCTCCTAATAATAATTCAACTTCTCTCAAATTGAATAAACTTCCGGACGATAATAGACGATATTTGTACATTTGGTATTTTTAACGATTCAATTCCAGCTTTGGTGGATTCAGGTTCAAATAATTGGTTCCAAAGCTTATTACCTTCTGAATAAGTATAAATTAAATATGACCAATGACTTAGATAATTTACATGTAACAACAGCTGATCGTATTAACCAATCTGTATTAGGTGAAATTGTATTGCCGATAACTTTTGATTGTGTTAAGAATTCAGTTCCTTTTGTAGTAATATCTTCGACTCAACAGTCTTTGATCTTAGGAATCGAATTTTGTAGATCTAACAAACTTGCTATTGATTTTGGTGATTCTGTCTGGGGAACTCATACGGAAACAAATAGAGCGGAAGTTTCTTACATACAAGGTTATGATACATTGTCAGAATCTCGAATCACTCAACTTAAAAGGGAAATAAATCATTTTGAGGGAATTTCACAAGTAGGTCTAGGTAGAACAACATTAACAGAACATGAAATTGTTGTAACTGAATCTAAACCCTTCAGGATTAGGCAGTACCCTTTTTCATCAGCAATGCAGGAACATCTACACAATGAAATAGATGAAATGTTGGAACTTGGGGTTATTCAACCATCAAATTCCCTCTATCGTAGTCCAATGTAACTGGTGAAAAGGAAAGATGAACCTTTCAGAGCTTGTTTGGATAGTAGATATTTGAACAAAATTACGGTGAGTGATGCATAGCCACTTCCATTAATTGATTCTATTTTGAGTGAACTACAAGGGGCTAATTACCTTACTACAATCGATTTGAAAGAGGCTCTTTGGAATATCCCGTTGGGAGGGAATTCTCGACAGTATAAAGCTTCTGGAATTCCTGGCAAAGGTCTTTACGACTTTTGCGTGATGCCTTTTGGCCTCACTAACGCACCTGCCACAATGCAAAGACTTATGGAGAACCTGATCGACGAAACAGTGAATCAATATGTATTTCCCTATCTGGACGACATAATTATAGCCACCCCGTATTTTTGAAGAGCATATTAAAATGCTAAGACTGATTCGAGAAAAGCTGAAATTTGCTAACTTGGCAGTTAATGTGGAGAAGTGCGAATTTTGTCGCCCCTCACTTAAATTTTTGGGATTCATCGTCGACAAGGAAGGCCTACGTCCGAGCGAAGATTTAATAGATACTGACCTGAATTTTTCATCACCAAAAACCACGACTCATGTTCGTAGGTTGTTGGGTTGATTTCGTTTTATCGTCAATTCATCCCAGACTGCTCTACTATTGCAGCACCTATTCCCAATCTTCTCAAGAATAAGAAGAAAGGGCAAACGATGGTATGGAATTCGGATACAGAAGCAGCCTTCTGTGAACTGGAACGGAGACTTACGACAGCCTTGGTATTAGAAAGTTAGGATTTTTCCAAACCTTTTTCAATACATTGCGACGCCAGCAACGTAGGCCTAGGTTCCGCCCTTTTCCAAGAACACGATGGTCAACATTATCGAGTAGCTTATGCTAGTCGTTCTCTGACCAAGGCAGAGAGAAAACATACTGTAACAGAGCGGGAACTTATGGCCGTATTGTTCGGATTGGCTAAATTCCGTTATTTTGTTGGAGGAACTCGCGTTACTGTATACACAGACCATGCCAGCCTCGCTTGTTTACACAATTTGAAGGACCCAGTCTGTAGACTAGGCAGATGGGCAATAAAACTATCACAATATGAAATCGATATGAAACACCGTCCTGGCTCACAAATGGTAGTTCCGGATCATCCATCCCGTGACGAGGATATGGTTAATGTAATTAACACTGATGAGTTGATACCCGATGAGTGGTATACAAGAATGCTGAGTTCAGTGATGGAATTTCCAGATAGATATCCCGATTTCGAAGTGGAAAGTGATGTTCTTCATGAACATGTTAAATTATCTAATGATGTAGCTTCAAATTGAGTTGAGTGGAAATTGGTTGTCCCTACGGCAAACAGGGCAAATATTTCTGATGAATTTCATTGTGACCCAACTGCTGCTCATTTGGGTATTTCAAAAACCTTGTTCCGTATCTCAGAACTGTACTTTTGGCCTCGTATGCAGCAAGACACAATACGTTTTTGTAGAGAGTGTTTGATTTGTGCTGCTCACAAGAGATCCAATGAACGAAGACCTGGGTTAATGAGTCAAATGAGAAGAATCTATTTTTCACTCCAACTATTAGGAATAGATTGGTTGGGACCTCTTCGGAGATCTAAAAAGGGGAACCAATACATTTTTGTAGCCGTCGACTGGTTTACAAGATTTTCATTTATTTTTTCATGTGTCAAAACAAATACAGCAACAGCAATAAAATCATTAGAAAATAACATTTCTCTTACCTTCGGTGTTCCTCAGATTATTCTTTCTAATAACGAAAGCCAGTTCACTTCTGAGCAATTCAGAGACTTTTTGGCCGATTATAACATCCAGAAACATTGGTTGAACGCTCGCTATGACCCTCAGGAGAATAATAGTGAACGAGTGAACCGAGTAATGATAACGGCGATATCATCTTATATTCACGACAACTACAGGGAGTGGGATGTGAATATAAACAAACTAACCCAAGCCTTACGTCTGGCTAACCATGATTCAACTGGGTACAGCCCTGTTTTCCTAATGTTCCCTTGTCAAGTTCCTACCACAGGAGATTTTAATTGTGAAATAAGAGACAAAGATATTCTAGATATAAATAATGGAATTCATAGACAAGCCGACGTAGATGGTTTACCTGAACTATTTAGTGATGTCAGGAAGGAAATTAGAGTAGCCTATGAAAACTATAAGAGGTATTATAATCTGAGGAAACGTAATCACCAATTTAAATTAGGTGATAAAGTTTGGAATAAGAATCAAGTTTCATCAAACGCAGCAGAATATTTTTCTCCCAAACTGGCACCAAAATGTATACCATGTACAGCTACTAGAGTATTATGTAACTTAGTGTATGAATTGCAGGATGAAAACAACCGAAATGTGGCTAATTGGTACATTAAAGACCTAAAGGCCGATTCATGTTATGATAGCAGTGATAATATAAAGATTCTTGACCCAGTATGAATTTATATAAAAATTCTCGGGAAATAGGTCACAATAATACTCTGTTTAAAATTTTCGTCTTTACGTACGTTTCGGTCTCACGGCCTTCATCAGAAGACTTATTATGTAAAAAGGGGGTAATTTAATCTAATTAGCACAAGCGTCCATATCGCACAATTTTCAATCAAAAAGCCCACGCCGTCGAAACGAACAGAACCACGAATAATCGAAAATTGTATCCTTAATATTAAAGTATAATTTTTTGTAACAAGAATCCACTGTTCAGTAAAATTCTCATAATGTACAAACGCATATTGCTATGGTCTCAAAGCAACTGAAGTTCGAAGCTATTTGTTGATATTTACTCGAAACCAGATGTAGATTTATGACGTACTTGAAAAGGTTTTAGACCTGCATTGGAATTTACTTTAAGAGTTCTTCCTAAAATATACTTTTAACATTAAAAAGACGCGTGTAGGAATTTGCAAGAGTTTTAATTAATCAAGTTAGTATAAATCTGACTCAATCCCTGAATATCATTCCTATGGTTCACAGAATTGGAATCCCGTTTTATGTGAATCATATCCAGGATAGATCTTTCATAATAATTGGTTTCTTTAGTTAAAATATTAACATTTTTGTAATCAAACTGATGGTTATAATCAAAGCAGTGTTTAGCAAGGGCGGTGGAATTTTCTAAGTTATTATTTCTTGTGCTATACTTATGGCCTAACATTCTTTTTTGTAAATATTGTTTAGAGATTCCAGTATAAGTTCCATCACAATCTAAACAATTCAATTTATATACTGTGTGGGTTTGTTTATCTTTAAGTATTACAGGTTTTAGATTTGAGAAATATTTCCCAACACAGTTAGTAGGTTTATGCGCAACATTTATATCGTACTTGTTCAAACATTTCTTAATTTTTTCTGAGGTCTCCGGAATGTATGGTAAAGTTATATAATCGTCTGTATTACCTATTATGCTATTTTTATATGAAGAATCATTATAGATTTTATTTATTCTCTCTTTAATGATAGGATTGAAGAACGTTTTTGGATAACCATTCATTTCTAGTGTATTACGAACAATTTTTAAATTTTTGGGACGGTCTTCTGCGTGGGACAATTTCACCGCGCGGTCTGTAAGGCTGTTAATGACACTTTTTTTATAACAAGCTGGTGTAACGGAATTGAAATGAAGATAACGTTGAGACCAAACTTCTTTAGTAAACCAAGAAGTTTTTATTTTTCCATCTGCATCATGCCTAATGTTCATATCTAGGAAATTTATGTTTTTGTTTATTTCTATTTCACAATTGAATTGAAGTTTACAGTGGAAATTGTTGAATTCATTAATCACATATTGAACTTCATCGTTGGGAACACACATAAGGCAATCATCTACATATCGTTTAAAGAATACAGGCTGAAAATCTAATGAATTTATAACGAATTCCTCTAGGCATTCCATACCGAGGTTAGCAATGGTAGCTGAAATAGGAGATCCCATTGCTGTGCCGAAAATTTGTCCAAAGTATTGCTCACCGTACTGAAAATAAGTGCATTCTAAACGAAACTTCATCGCATTTATAAAATCCGATTGATCAAGAGGTGTGTGGTTTTTAATCTCTGCCCAACGTTTTTTGATGCAATTCAATTCCAAAACGACATTCATCAGATTTTCAGCCTATATTCTTTAAACGGTATGTAGATGATTGCCTTATGTGTGTTCCCAACGATAAAGTTCAATATGTGATTAATAAATTCAACAATTTCCAATGTAAACTTCAATTCAATTGTGAAATAGAAATAAACAAAAACATAAATTTCCTAGATATGAACATTAGGCATGATGCAGATGGAAAAATAAAAACTTCTTGGTTCACTAAAGAAGTTTGGTCCCAACGTTATCTTCATTTCAATTCCGTTACACCAGCTTGTTATAAAAAAAGTGTCATTAACAGCCTTACAGACCGCGAGGTGAAATTGTCTCACGCAGAAGACCGTCCCAAAAATTTAAAAATTGTTCGTTATACACTAGAAATGAATGGCCACCCAAAAACGTTCTCCAATCCTATCATTAAAGAGAGAATAAACAAAATCTATAATGGTTCTTCATATAAAAATAACATAATAGGTAATATGGACAATTATATAACTTTACCATACATTCCGGAGACCTCAGAAAAAATTAAGAAATGTTTGAAAAAGTACGATATAAATGTTGCGCATAAACCTACTAACTGTGTTGGGAAATATTTCTCAAATCTGAAACCTGTAATACCTAAAGATAAACAAACCCACACAGTATATAAATTGAATTGTTCAGATTGTGATGGAACTTATACTGGAATCTCTGAACAATATTTACAAAAAAGAATGTACGGCCGTAAGTATAGCACAAGAAATAATAACTTAGAAAATTCCACCGCCCTTGCTAAGCACTGCTTTTATTATAACCATCAGTTTGATTACAAAAATGTTAATATTTCAACTAAAGAAACCAATTATTATAAAAGATCTATCCTGGAGATGATTCACATGAAACTGGATTCCAATTCTGTGAACCATAGGAATGATATTCAGGGATTGAGTCAGATTTATACTAACTTGATTAATTAAAACTCTTGCAAATTCCTACATGCGTCTTTATAATGTTAAAAGTATATTTTAGGAAGAACTCTTAAAGTAAATTCCAATGCAGGTCTAAAACCTTTTCAAGTACGTCATAAATCTACATCTGGTTTCGAGTAAATATCAACAAATAGCTTCGAACTTCAGTTGCTTTGAGACCATAGCAATATGCGTTTGTACATTATGAGAATTTTACTGAACAGTGGATTCTTGTTACAAAAAATTATACTTTAATATTAACGATACAATTTTCGATTATTCGTGGTTCTGTTCGTTTCGACGGCGTGGGCTTTTTGATTGAAAATTGTGCGATATTGACGCTTGTGCTAATTAGTTTTAATCAACCCCTTTACACATAATAAGTCTTCTGATGAAGGTCGTGAGACCGAAACGTACGTAAAGACGAAAATTCAAAACATAGTGTTATTGTGACCTATTTCCCGAGAATTTTTATATAGATAGCAATGATGACATCTGGGAGAATGAGGTGTCCAGTGAGGAAGGATAGTGGATTCCACAGACTGTAGACACGGTGGTGGAAATTGATGTTGCACGTATGTCTAATGACGGAGAACAATTCGAAGTTATTACAGTAGGTGAATGCAGTTATGGGAGCTACCGACCGTTGATATTCTGTGGGATGCATGTTTTTCCGATCTGCACATTTTCAGGATTCTGGTATCATTTTTCCTTATTCAAAATTTGCATTTCACAACTAGTTTCTGTTATTTCATATATGATTATTGCGTATTTGTTTCACACATAAGTTGTTGTCATAATATTTTGAATTTAGTTGTTATTATTTGTCAAAACATTTCTTGAGAATCATTTTAAGAATGATTATTTTGGTTAAAACATAAGTGATGTTTTATATTTTACCTTTCCAATATGTTACGGTGTCAATTTGAGACAGGGTTGTCTATACAACTAACAAAGGAAGGGGTAATTTTTGATTACCTATCCAATAGCATTATTAAGATATAATTTGACGTGTTACATACCTGCAATCAATAAATGTGGGAAACGGTGATTCAGTGATTCTTGCGTTGTTGTTATAATGGGAGGTTCTCAATTCGAGACAGATGTTAGTCTATTCAGGCAAAATCCTGGTTGGGGGAAGATAATATAGGTATAGAAGTGAAATATATTATCAAAAAATTTTTTTTTCTCATTTCAGACAAATAATACAACCAGAGGATTGAGTGTGGTGGGTTATGACTCCTATTTTTTATTGATGTAATGTCAATATTTACATTTAAGTATTTTTTTTTCTCATGATTAATTATAATTATGATTACAATTTTTTTCTTGAAGATTCAAGAATTCCAACACTAGATTGAGAGTAACTAAATTATCACTATATCAGGTTCTCTAGACTCCATCCCGTTTACTCTCTTTTAGGTGAATTAGCGAAATAAAGCCCGGTCATTCTCTCTTACTTCTCTTGACTTGACCATAGTCACCAAGCATTCGTAGAATTGTTGGGTATTTGTTTTAGTACATCGGATTGAGGTGTATGTGTTTTTTTCTGACATTGTGGCAAAACACCTTTCAGTCAAGTTCCTAAAACTTGTACTGGATTTAATTTTTTAATTCATGATTCAAAATTCAATCTCAAGTGTCCTAGGGACACCAACTTCACTCAATTGCTATATTGTAGTCAGTTAAGCATCTGGATACTGGAACTATCCAGATGACAATAATCGTTATAACTGTTTGTTGAATTTTTCGATTATCTCCTGATAATCTTTCACAGGACTCAACTTTGTCGCATGTTCAAATGTTGGTAGTACTTAACAGGGTTGATTCACTAGGATGATCAACGGCAATTCCGTTTATTGGTGCGGCGGAAAGGTATGGGTCCTACCTGGACGCACGAAGCGTTCCCACCAATCTTACTCCGCTCTGTAGGATCATTACATTCCTGGGCGTGGCAGTACTGGAAGGAGGAGCGTGAGTGAAGCAGGAAATCCAGGATTAGTAAGAACCGAACTCATAGTTTCAGATCTTGCGATCCAAAGTGAAGGATACAAAGATGTTAATTTTTCTTTATGTTTCCAATATTAATATTGGTAGGAAACAAAATTTTAATAACCTTATACTCATTCAGACCTATTCTTGATTATCCATTATCATATTTTTCAGCTCAATTTAGGTATCCTAATTGAATTTACGCACCTTTTGCCTTTCTTGTCTTGGGTTTGATTGTGATTGCTCTCTCTCTCTCTCTCTCTCTCTCTCTCTCTCTCTCTCTCTCTCTCTCTCTCTCTCTCTCTCGCTCTCTCTCTCTTGGAAACAAAAAAATCGATCAAATCAATTATTATGACTTATAGTTTGCGATACATATTTGCAATTTAACTCAGACAGATTATTAGGAGCAGATTATCCCCATTTTCGAATAATCTCTCTCTCTCTCTCTCTCTCTCTCTCTCTCTCTCTCTTTTCTATTCAAAATTTCATATTTGTAGTTTTTTCTCCCTTTCTACAAATCAAGATAATTTCTTACAATTGAATTCATCGTGAGTGTCAACCAACATTTTATATTGTAATTTTTTTCCCCATTCTTGCGTGGAAATTTTTTTTCCTGGAGATGGGGTGGAATGTAACTATCCGACTTTTGGATAAATCGTCACATCATTATTCATGATAGAACCCTATAACAATTTGATTATATATCCTCAAACTTCTTCTTTCTTAGGAAGGGAGAATCTGGATAAAACCGGTTGCGGATGAAAACTAAGCATCTTATGTGTGACTGTGAATACAAGGTAGGTCTTAATCAAAGTTATTCATTAAATTGTTTTCAGAGTAGCATTGAATATTTTCAATTCCATTCACAATCAGGCTTACTCTGATATGTATAGAACTTTGATTGTTTCCTGTTCTTACAACAGGCACCAAGATCTTTTTATTATAGACATTGTGATTTTATCTATATTATTTATTCAATTGGCAAAATCACTTGATTTCATCATTTTCTGAATACTCGTGGGGTTAATATATCGTATATGTATTTGCTTTGAACTCCTGATAATACGAACAACGTAGCGTTATCCGAATTGAAGAGGTACGAAACATATAGAGGATGGTTCAGAACTAACCACTCCATAACCATGATTCCAACAGCCTTGTTTCAATATACCTCCGATTATAGAGTAGGACATGTCGAACTATCCCGTAGATCGTACTAAAGAGGCCTAATAATGCGAAATCTACCCACGTGGTTCTAGGAATCACTGAACCATAAATCATAGCTTAGTTTCAAACTCAATTCATTTTTTTCTAACCTTGTTTAAATTAATTTCGTTATAATCGTAGTGAATTCTGAATAATTGTCACGTATTAATTCTATCTGTAATTGTGATTATGATTTATCTTGGCGTCACCTATTTGAAATTTATCCGGCTTAACTCAGCTATTCTCAGCGTCATTACTGAGTCATTGCACGTATTAAATTTTACCTCTCTTGTGGACATCCTACTCGTGTAGTTTCTTCTTTTCCGATAGGAGGATATTGAATCCAATACACTACTAGAGACCTCGCGGAGTCACCATCAGGACCACAGGAGATACACAGGGGAGTAATTTTAATATCACTGTTGCAATATTCATTACCATGATGAATTAGATGCTGGTCGTAATCGCTGAGTGAAAGTAGATTGATAACCTTATTTATAACTGTTTCAATTTTATATCGTTGCTCCGAAAGGGCATGCGAGTTTGTTAAAGATTCTCTATTGTTCATCAATATTTGAATATATTTGTTATTGTTTCTATATGCTTTGTTTATTTTCCTTTTTACTTACTACTAATTCAATGATGCTTATTTCTTCATTTATAACAGCCTGAAATTCTTTTTCTACTTGTGGTGGCGCCCAGGGTTTGTCGTTCAAAAAGTGATAGGACAAGTATCATCATTGTTAACGAAAATGGACGAACAACCACAAATTTGAGCTAGTTTGGGAAATATCAGTAACTTGAGTAAATACATCTTTTTAATTAATTTAGAATCAAGGGAGGGTGGAAATTACGTAGCTTACAATATTCGAGAGAACACGGAAATGCTACGATTCGTTACAAGATAGCGGCAGCAATAATTGAATAATTCCAGTCCTAATCAATATACTGGGTGTCACGCTGTAGCAAGCCTAACTTATCAATTATCAATTAGAATTCACTCATATATCGAAGAAATTGCTGAAATTTAGGATCGTTTCAAGGACAATCGTGAACTTTGTTTCTTGATATTATATACAAGTCATGTATATGAGTTCACTTCTGAGTACTGCCATCCTGTCATAATTTAATACGATTGTTCTTTGCATTTGGGAACAAAACCGAGTTGTAAAGTCTCCAAACTCTTGTCAAAAACGGGTTACTATAATTTATAAGATATCGACAAAGTCGAAAGGTTCCTCATAGTTTCATTGGGAAATCACACATTCAACAGAGAAAGTCTAGATGGAACAAGTGCTTCTCAGAATACTGTTAGTTAAGATATAATTTATGATCAGATTAGAAACGGCAGATTGATCGCCCGCTATGCTTTGCACAAAGTATTTTCACCCCGACTTTCCTTTGAAGCTACGAATTATCCACGTTACCATAACATGAGACGAGCAGGACGCGCTTGTGTCTTATCAAACATGTTATGAGAACTTGATATAACATTCATCAATACCTAAATTCAGAAAGTGTGAATGAGGTCATGGAATGAAGGTCCCGTCAGCGAAGTTTAATATTTGAATTCGGAAATGATAACTTTTAGTTTGATTTTGAAAATTTATTCTCATCTGAAAGTAGCTGTGAATACGAATCATTGTTTTGAGATGATTGCAAAATATTTCCATCGAAACAGGAACTATGAATATCAGTTATTGATCTATGTCTTCTATGCGTGATTATGCATCTGCAACAACATTGTCAGCTGCTTTGATATAACAAATGTCTGTGGTGAATTGTGAAATATTATCTGAATATCGAGTTCGTAGTGAATTTGAGAACATAGCTTTTGTTAATGACATATGATCTATCAAAACTCAGTGAGGTACTCCTTCTAATAGATGTTTAAAATCTTCAATAGACAGAAAAACAGCTAATGACTCTCTATCAAAAGTATTATAGTTTTTTTGCGCTTAAGTTAACTTTTTTAGAAAGATGAAGAGTGGTTATCATTCCATATTATTCAACTATTGAACCATTGCTCCAATAGCCAAGTTCGAAGCGTCAATAGCTAATTTCAGCGGTGCGTTTGGTATTGGATGAAAAAGTAATGTGACGTTTGGTGAAATGTTTTTGCTTTTTGAAAATTGGTATCACAAATTTCGTCCCAATCTGAAATAATTGTTGTTTTGAATAAATTTTGATGTTCTACTATTATTTCATTAAGAGGAGAAAAATACCTTGCTAAATTAGGGTTGAATCTATTGAAAAAATTCTCTCTCCTTACATGAAAAACAGGATTTATAGATATAGATATAAGTAATATTCCAGATAATGTATCAGATTTCAAAATATAAGTCTGGTCTGAAGGAAACCGTTGATTAGAATCGTGTAGGTAGAAATCGTATAGCTTCAATCATAGCCAATCAATATAAGGAAAGAGTATCAATGTTTTCTCTATTTACAAGATGAGAATGTGTAGGCCATATTATTGTATGTGAAATAGTTTCTCAGAGTTACAAATCTCCTATAGAGCGAGTCAGTTTCTCAGTTCCAACCGATAGGTATTGAACGAGAGGCGCCTAGTATTCATCGGGTATTGTTAGATATGATACTAATGAATACAGAAATAGGGCAGTGATCCAGGTTGAAGTTAGGGTACGTAAAATAATTAAATTTCAATTTAAATTCATGCATTGATGGAAACAAAAAAATCGATCAAATCAATTATTATGACTTATAGTTTGCGATACATATTTGCAATTTAACAGATTATTAGGAGCAGATTATCCCCATTTTCGAATAAGCTCTCTCTCTCTCTCTCTCTCTCTCTCTATCTCTCTCTCTCTCTCTCTCTTTCAACTTTGTTACAATTGAATTCATTGTAAGTATCAACCAACATTTTATATCGTAATTTTTTTAGAGAAAAAAAATTTTTTCTTCATTCTTGCGTAAAAATTTTTTTTTCGGAGATAGGGTGGAATGTAACGATCCGACTTGCGAATGAATCGTTACATATAATTTTTCATAATAGATCCCTATAATAATTTGATTATATATCCTTGAACTTCCTCCCAATTAAAGAACTCTATCTTAAATGATATAGTTAACTGTATTTAATCAATACGGAGTGGATTCAACGAACACTATATTGTTACCCTCGCATCCGAGGTATTAATTGGGAAGGGAGAAGCTGAATAAAACCGGTTGCAGATGATAACTGAGCATTTCAGGTGTTACTGCGAATACAAGGTAGGTCTTAACCAAAGTTAATAAATTGTTTTTAGAGTAGCATTGAATCTTTAATATTTCATTCACAATCAGGCCTACTCTGATGTATACAGTACTTTGATTGTTTCCTGCTCTTACAACAGGCACCAAGATCTCTTGGTAGGGATTGTAGTTTTATTCATATCATTTATTCAATTGACAAAATCACTTGATTTCATCTTCTCTGAATACACGTGGGGTTATTGTATCGTATGTTTTTTTGCTTTGAACTCCTCAGAATACGAACAACGTAGCGTTATCCAAATCGAAAATATACGAAACATATAGAGGATGGGCTAGAACTAACCACTCCATATCTATAATTCCACGAGCCTTGTTTCGATAGCTGCGATTATAGAGTTAACTTGGGACTTGTTGAACAATCCCGTAATCGTAATACGAAATCCACCCACGTGGTTCTAGGAATCACTGAACCATAACTCATATCTTATTTCCAAAGTCAATTAATTTTTTCTAACTTTGTTTGAATTCATTTCTTTATAACCGTAGTAAATTCTGAATAATTGTCACATATCAATGCAATCTATAATTGTAGTTATAATTTATCTTGGCTTCACCTATTTAACATTTATCCAGCTTAACTCAGCTATTCTCAGCGTCATTACTGATTCATTGCATATATTAAATTTCACTCCTCTTGTGGACATCCTACTCGTGTATTTTCTCTCTTTCTCAATAGGAGGATATTGGATCCAATACACTACTAGAGACCTCGCGTGGTCACCATCAGGACCACAGGAGACACAGGGGAGTGATTTTGATATCACTGTTGCAACTTTCATTACCATGATGAATTAGATGCTGATCGTAATTGCTGAGTGAAAGTAGATTGATTACTTCATTTATAACTGTTTCAATTTTATATCGGTGCCCCGAAAGGGCATGCGAGGTTGTGAAAGATTTTCTATCGTTCATCAATATTTGAATACATTTGTTATTGTTTTTATATGCTTTGTTTCTTCTCCTTTTTACTTACTACCAATTCCATGTTGCTTATATCTTTATTTATAACAGCCTGAAATTCTTCTTTTGTTACTCGTGGTGGCGCCCAGGGTTTGTTGTTTAAAAAGTAATAGGGCAAGTTTCGTCATTGTTAACGAAAAGGGCCGAACAACCACAAATTTGAGCTAGCTTGGGAAATTTCAGTAACTCCATTTTTTTGATTAATTCGGAATCAAATGAATGTGGGAATTACGTAGCTTACAAGATATGCATGAGCAGGACCGAGAATATCAGGGAATTGTTTGGCGTTTCAAGCCTACATATGGTTTAGGTCATTACAGACCTAATACGCTTATATACGGAACGTCTCCGGCATCTTTCATTGCAAGAAGATGTCTGAAGCAACTTGCATTAGAAAATGAGATTCAGTTTCTCAGATGAATGATCGGCTGGGTGGTGCAGATGACGTGGAGTCCGCCGCATCTTCGATACGGGATGTTACTTGGATATTAGGAGGTGCTGGATTTCATTTTGTAACGACCCGACTTTCGAATGGATCGTCACAGGTCATTCTTCATGAAAGAAACCTATAATAATTTGATTTTATATCCTTGAACTCCCTCCCAATTGAAGAACTCTATTTTAAAAGATATAGTTAACTGTATTCAATTATTACGGTGGGGATTCAACGAACACTATATTGTTGTCCCCACATTCGAATTACTAATTAGGAAGGGGGACTCGGAATAAAACCGGTTGCGGTTGATAGCTAACCATCTTTTGTGTTACTGTGATATGAGGTAGGTCTTGATCAAAGTTATTAAATTGTTTTTTTTTGAGTAGCATTGAATCTTTATATTTCATTCATTTTAGATTTTGTAATTTCACTCATATTATCATTTTTATCCAATTTGCCAAATCATTTGAGTCCATTTCCTGAATACACGTGGGATTAATATATCGTATATTTTTTTCTTCTAACTCTTCGTAATACGAACAACGTAGCGTTATCCAAATCGGAAAGGTACGAAACATATAGAGGGTGGGCTAGAACTAACCACTCCATATTTATAATTCCACGAGCCTTGTTCCCAACAACTTCGATTATAGAGATAACGTGGGACTTGTTAAAAAATCCCGTAATCTTAATAAAGAGTCTTAATGATACGAAATCCACCCACGTGGTTCTAGGAATCTCTGAACTTTAACTCATCTTTCTCTAACTTTGTTTAAATTCATTTTGTTAAAATTGTAGTAAATTCTTAATAATTGTCACATATTAATTTAATTTGTAATTGTAATCATAATTTATCTTGGCTTCACCTATCAACATTTTTCTAACTTAGCTCAGCTATTCACAGCGTCAATACTGAGTCATTGCACATATTAAATTTTACTTCTTTTTTGGACATCCTACTCGTGTATTTTCTTTCTTTTTCGATAGGAGGATATTGGATCCAATATACTGCTAGAGACCTCGCGGAGCCATCATAAGGACCACAGGAGGAACACAGGGGAGTAATTTTAATATCTCTGTTGCAACTTTCATTACCATGATGAATTAGATGCTGGTCGTAATTGCTGAGTCCAAGTAGTTTGATTACCTCCATTTACAATTGTTTTAGTTTCATATCGGTGCCCCGAAAGGGCATGCGAGTTTGTATGCTCATTTTTTCCTATTGTTCATTAATAATTGAATATATTTATCATTGTTTCTATATGCTTTGTTTCTTTTCCCTTTTACTTACTGCCAATTCAAAGATGCTTATTCCTTTATTTATAACAGCCAGAAATTCTTCTCTTTTAACTCGTGGTGGCGCCCAGTGTTTGTTGTTTAAAAAGTAATAGGGCAAGTATCATCATTGTTAACGTAAAGGGCCGAACAACCACGAATTTGAGCTAGTTTGGGAAATATTAGTAACTTGGGTAAATTCATCTTTTTGATTAATTGAGAATCAAGGGAAGGCGGAAATTGTGTAGCTTACAATTATTTCATTACATTTGGCACCCAACAATTATTCCATTACAATTTGCGTCAATGAAAATCTAATCATAAATGTGTCAGTAGTATATCAAGCGGGATACTGTGACACTTCGATGGCATGTCCATCCGCCTGTGTCCACCAACCCCAACTTCTTGTGTTTTGTCGTCAATGACCAGAGGCTCCTTTGCTGAAGAAGTTGTCGTCAATGACCAGAGGCTTTTTCTCGAAGAAGAAGTGGTCGTCAATGACCAGAGGGTGTGCCCGCCTCACGTGGGTCTAATTAATGTCACCTTGATAGTAGGTAAAGGTGAGCCTAGCCTCGCCCATAATAATTTCAAGGTGATTTTTTTTATTTCTACTTACTATTTTCAGAGTAATCTGCATTCTAAAATTAGTTCTACTTGTTGATTCATAGATGTACGTACATGTTTCAAATATCTTTGTTGTCTTCATTTTATTTTTTTATAAATTGTTCTAAAATTAGTTCTACTTGTCGATTCATAGATGTACGTACATGTTTCAAATATCTTTGTTGTCTCCATTTTATTTTTCATAAATTGTTGAATAATTGGAAAGGAAATTCATTCTGCTTAAGTTAGAAGGTTTGAATTTAAACTAGTATAAACAGTCTAATTTGAAATAATGCCAATCCCGGTAGAATATAAGTGTAAAAAATGTGGCGGTGAAACAGACCATCCTAATCTGGAATGTTTTCCTTGTGCACATGAAAATTATGTAAAGAGAATCTATGGTGAGAAACACCCGAAAAGACCGAATATAACTACCCAAAAGACTGAATAATGTACTTTAGTGATAATTTGGATGAGATACATTGATAACTTTTTGTTATGTAATTAACTTAAAGATGTTTTAAAATACTGTATTGTTAGGTTTTTAAATAATAAAGAAATGTAAACATTCTATTGTATTTTTATTTCAGAGAAACTTTTAGTTACAGACTCGAATATAATATGTTTTTTAAGTTTTTCATATTTGAGAGTCCATTGGTCAAGTCGTTCTTTAACATGATGATTCTTGATACGTTCCCTCATAATTTCCATTTCTTTGTTAAGTTGATTCAATCGTTGAAGTTGCTTTCCATAACTGAGGTTGCTGCCTCTACTCATATTACTGTAAAAGAAGAAAAAAACAATTTTTTTATTATATATTAATAAATAATTCGTGTGAAACTTACTGTTTAACGTTGTGAGTAGGTTTTGATTATGATGTTTAGATTTTAGTTTTCCAATCTTTAATACAAAGTGGACATCTAATTTTAGGAGGTACAGGTCCATCAATTTCATCATTTCCACTGGAAAATTTATAATGTTCCGTACATGGTACCATAAATTCATATAATTCAGATTGAATGTGTTTTGGTATTTGATTCCATAAACTTCTTAATTTGTACGTCTCAAGGTTTTTGAGATATTCCAATACAAATTGTTCCATTTTGTTTTCTGTGTGATTGATTGAGAACGTATACTACTACTACTACTACTACTACTACTAAACTACAGTATCTTTAAAGTTAACTAAAACTTGAGAAGATTTATATTTTCAGTGATAACTAATAATAATAATGATAATTGTTTGATTTTACACTTACACACTAATATTATATCTATGTTTATGTTAATAGGGTTTACAAACTTTAAATTAATGTCATAACACAAAAGCGTACACACACGCACTATCATAATACACAGTTTTTTTATTCTTTATAGTCAAAGTATGAAGACAATACATGGAAATGTCTGATTCACCTTTGCATGTGAGACACTTTAGTTTTATTGTTACTGGCATATTTCTTTGATATAATCGAAATTTTGAAAGAGAACGTTGAAACACAAAATTTGTAATGTTGGTGGTGGATGTGTTGAACTTTTTTTATAGTTGTCTTCACCCTTTCTCCTACAAAGCATTTGAAGCACCTTAACGTCAAAGGAATTGGGAGTATCTTTCCGTATGTTACGCAGATCCATTATTTCACACCTGTATGGTAGAAGTGCAATCCGATAAAAATCAATTTCAGAACGTTGTAGCACTCTGAAACAATCTAGTAGGTAAGATCTTGGTTTTGGAACGATACCTGAAATTTGGTGTAACGAAAAATTCAATCTTCTATGTTGATATATGAATTCGTTTTCAACATTCATATCAATTATCTTCCAATCTTCTTCAGGTGGATCGAAATCTCCTCCGAAATATAAAATATCCACATGACCACAATTGGTTGAGGTGACTACTGTTGCTGCTCCAATAATGAACGTTATAAATTCTCCAGCGATTAACCAATTTTCAGATGGTAATTGTAATTTTTCCACGTATTTCATCAAACTCGGACAACATACGTTTACGAATTTTTTTGCATCGTAAACGCTGGTTAGCACACTGCGAACAAAACTGTTGTATAACTGGGACAATGACGACGACGACGACATCCTCACAAACTGATTGGTTATTATTACTTTATACGAATTTTCATTTAATGATCGTTAATTTTGATTCTTCCTCTTGTTTCTGGAATTGTAATAGTTCCAAATATTCTTATTGTAATTATTATTTGATTTCACCCATCGATAATGGTCTTTTCCAATTATGTCATTTTCTTTAGCCTGTTTATATCTTTCCTCCATTAATATCCATTCCTCATCCAAAAAGGGTTGTCTTTGATACAAAAATAAATGATCTGCTACATTACCAACAAACTTATAACGTAGTTTTTTTAATTGATCTCTATTGTATATTATCATAGCAAAAAATGATTGTGTGTTTTGATAAACCGAAAATATATAGAATTTTGATTGATGTTAGAAGGGGGAATCTTTCATTTCCTCCTTACACTGTAATTCATCAACGAGAACGTCTATTGTCTTTTGAATTTGGCAAATGCAACTGAATTTGTAGCAGTTGGAACACAACAAATTTTTCATAAAATTATGCAACTCTACTTGTTTCCTCTGGTTTTCAGTTAGTTCCTCAAGATCTTTATCACCATCTCCAGAAAAATGATTAATAATATATTTTCTCTCTTCTTCCTTTAGATTGTCGATATTATTATTATCAACAGAAACAACTCCGTGTTGATAAAGTGAATTGGTGCAGTAGCAGAAATATTTTTGACAAAAGTAGCAATAATTTGTCCCATTCAAATTTTTTTGCAGCTGATGTGGCCTAATTTTCCTGATTTGTTTCAAATAACCAATATTATTATTACCTGCTCGTTCTCTATTAAGACAAATTTCTTCCAATTTATCAATCTGAGAGAGAGAGAAAGAAAGAAAAGAAATTAGAGATGCATATAAAATTGTAATAAAACAAAAATACCTTTTTACTTTTTTCAAAGAATTCTCCAATTTCAATGAATTTTGGTTGAATAATCACAGAACTATTCTACAAGAAAAAAAAAAAACGTATAATAACAATAAACTTATTCAAAAATAATAAAAAATCTTACATTCTATATTGTTGTTATTGTTATTACAGTGAGAGAGAGATAACCAAGACAAAAGATGTTTCAACAAATCATTAATCATTAAATCCCCATGGAATAGTATCTGTATATACATAATTCACAATCCTTTTATCGTCAAAGGGATTTAGAGCAGTTTTAATTTGATTAACAGTAAATACCTCATGTTTTTTTGAAACAATCATATTTTGTACGACATCTACATTTGTTTTATGCATTAAACAGTTATAATAATCTTCAAAAGTTATTCGTCGTAATGATGCTGATGTTATACCCTTTGCTTTTTTTGTAATTCCAAAATTTGAATCAAATTGTTCAATAAAATTTTGACTGTACTTATTTTCAACTAATTTTGCAATTTTCTTAAGTTTTTCATTTTTATCAGAATTTAGTTTGAAACAATACAGTTTGGAACGCAACCCAATGAATTCAGTCATGATAATACCATTGTTTTCATCCTTCATTAGTCCTATCACCTTTTTATTACAAAGAGGAATATTATAAACATTGTTAGGTTGATAGTCTGACGTATCAAACATATGAATATCATGCTTGATACATTCGTAAATATCATCAACATAAAATTGATATATTAAACTATCAGTATCAGTGTACAATAATTTAACATTGTTTTGAAATTTTTCTCTGATGTAATTATAATGAAAATCATATAAAATAGTTTTTGAAATATCCAAAATTGCCATACCTGCGTATATGGGCTTATTAAGATACACTTTTAATCTTTTCATTTCAATTAATATCATGTTTTCCCCAAAAATTGTAACGTTATCACAATTTGGTTGAGAAATGTAATAATTTGCCCCATACCTCCCTTTCCATCTAGTTACCAATTTCACATCTTTATATTTTCTCACATTTTCTATAGTTTTTCCAAAAGGAGCGTTATTCATTAGTTTATAAAAATTCTTTTCAAAATCATTCGAACTTTGTTTTCTCAAATTGGTATTGAGATCTATATATTTCTTTAACCATTGAGATTGTCTAAATTTCAAGCAACGATGAACTTTCTGCAGTTTCAATCCCAATTTGAGAACTTGCTGTAAATTTCTATAATGAATCACATATTTTTCTTTATTATATAAAGTAGTTAACAATTTTGGAATTTCCGAAATAGCTACAGGTGGAACTAAATGTTGAGGGCAAAGAGGTAAATCTTTATGATAATTGAACAAACTTTTAGGATAATGAAGATCTACTTCCAAAATATATCCAATTTCACTAGTATCACTTATATTGAGAATGTTTTCTGTAGAAATATTATCAACTGCTACCCACGTAAAATCTCCAGTTGGAAGAGGATAACACATTGCTGCACCATAAAGATTGTTAACATCAAAATACATTAAATAAGATGATTCTTCTTCAGAATTATACTCATTCATATATTTATTGTTAGCTTTTCCATATCGGTTTGAGCATTGTGATATTCTTCCTCTGATTCCTTTCTCAATAAACATAATCATATTCACGTCGGTGATTAATTCCAATTTTACCTGTGTTATTTTCAAACAACTGTCAAATGCCAAACCGGGAGTAGTGAAATAATGCAAACTATCTAAACCATATGTACTATAACAAGTCTTTCTAAAATTCTCAAAAATATCTGTCAATAACAAAACATCCGTTTTCAAGTATAATTCTGAATATTCTCTTAAATTTTGAATTTTGAAAATCTTCCAAACATTCTCGGCATGCTGATAATCGCTTAATGAAATTTCCGACTGACTTAATTTACTATAAAATTTATCACGAGAAGGTAAAATCTCATCTTGTAATTTTTCCCATGAATCTAAGTATTCATATGGAAAAACACCCTTCCTCGTGACCAATTTGAATTTTTCAATTTCATTAAAATATTTCTTTGTTACAATTTTTTGTTCATCATTCAAATAAGATGACAACTTTTCCAAACTGCTCGGCATGAATCGAAAAGAATCAAGAAACCTAAAACATATATTGGATCCTTCAACATACTTTGTAAAGGAAATATATTTCTCCTTATTAACAGGTAGGAGAGACAAATATCCTTTCATTTCCGTACTGAGAGGTTTAATGATAAAATGACTGTCATATCCACTGAGGTCATGGAAAATTACAGGAATTGTGTTTACATTTTTGAATTGTAAATTACAATTTGAATGTGCAGGACCTCGATATTTCCCAGTGAAATGACAGTGATCTCTAACCTTTTCTGCACTAGATAAAATTGGTTTTTCACAAATGTGACAAATTACTGAAGTGTCATACGTATATCTATCGTGTGAAGACATTGTTATAGGTACAACATTTGAAAATATTTCCTTCAGTTCAAAAGCAATATCTTTCAGTTGTTTCACAAACCAGATTTGACAATCTTGACCAGTATAAGAAGAAAATTTAGACAATGAGTCATCATAGGAACATTTTAAATAATAAGCGATACTGAATGGTTCATGTTTTTGGTATTTTCTGGTATTGGAAATAGTATTATCAGTATGATTCATCAAAATACTTTCCAAATCTGCATATATTACAAAAGGAACCTCAATTTTATGAGAAAAATTTTTGAAAGATAATATTTTATCGTTCTCTTTTGGAAGAATAATTTTAGTGTTGTTTACATCTTTACATTCATCAGAATGTTTGTTCAGATTCTCTTGACTTATAAAATGATTTAAACATCTTCCACAAAAGTATTTTTTATTCTTTACATTTCCCACCTGTTTATGTAACAATCGAGATAAATCTTTTATATAGGTAAAATGGTAAATTGTATTTTCCTCATTCATTTCATTACAAATCATAAGTAAATTGATAGTTGAAGAGAATTCAGTTTTACTAAGAGTCAAAGGTAAAACTTCCTTCTCATTTTGTATAATAAAAATATTTATTGACAAATTATTCAACGATTCAAATTTTGAAATATCTCTCAAAGAAATTGGAAAATTGATACCCTCATATTTTAAAACTGTACTAAAATGAGGGTAAGAAGAAACTCTATTCATATTTTTGTTTGCTGGAGCTGGAAAAAGTGCTGCTACAACTGACCATAGGAAACAATAAATATCATTATTTTCAATATTAATAACACTTTTAGTAATTTTCACAAATTTTGGCAATTTCAAGTAAGTACCGAACCCAACAGTTATTGGATTATAACAATTTATGTTAACTTTCAAGTACCAAATCTCCAATAGGGCATAACCACTGTCCCTTTCTTGAAATTCTTCAAGTTTTGTTAAAAGTTTATCACTCACAAACTCTTTATACCAATCTTTCAATTTTGTACTTGATTCGATAACATTATTTTTAGTGGTGAAATGTTTAATCGATGTTTCACCAGATTGCGGCTTGATAAATAATCCAACAAAAGTTGTATTCACTTTCAAAAGAGAATTTTGAACTTCCTTCTTAATCCTATTTGCAAATATACGAAATGCTTGTTTGAAAAAAACATGAGGTTCCTTTATTTTCAAATTTATTATAGCCCCCGTTTTTATACGATTTTTGAAACAAGATTCAATATCTTCCCAAATCAATTTCCGATTAGCATTAATTTTGTTTAATTTCAATTTAAATTGTTGTAAGTAATATTTCAAAATAGTCAAATTAGATTCAACAACTGCAGAATTATTTATACAATCTAATCTATTCCTTAGAGCTCTTTTCAATTTGAAAATATTCCTTTTTAAAAAACCAATTTGATTTAAATATTCATCTTTTGTCTTAATTAATCTACTCACCATCTCAATTGAAACAACCATGTCGATCGAAACACCATCGAGTGTATGGGAATTCGTTCCATTGTTTGTTCTGGCCATAATAAGAACTTACTTTAACTTGAACTTGATGCTTCTACCGAACTCGAACTGTGATCGTTGTTCACATGCCACAGCTATTTAAACATATCCAGATTGACGTCAATCTAAATTTTTATGTAAAATGTGCTGATATGCAAAACTATTCCGCAAACAACATATGTGATTGCATCATAAATAAAAATGTACACGTGCATACATGCAATTGATACATGTTGTTGTTACACAAGTTAGAGATAAATGCATATCATTCGATAAATGTGTGCAACGTGTTGTTGTTATTGCATCATCCTTTACGTCTTACGTGAATTATAAATAGCTGCATTGGAAAAGTACACGGATCTAATGTGTGTAGTACCGGTTCGCTGATTCAGAATTGTTAATAGATAAATGTATGCATTGACGTAGTTTGTTTTGATCCACATATTGTATAAAATGAGAGGGAACTTCAATATTCTACATCAGTTCACAATGGCAAACGTTCCATGCTCGATAGTTGTGTTCAGTGAAGATCAAGTGAATTTCCCCATATCATGGGTGAATGTAGTTTTGAAACATTCGTTCCAGTAAGTACTTTTACATTTATTGATTTTTTTTTTTAATTTCTTAGCAAATGTTATATATTTTACCAAGTCTTAATCAATATATATTCTGATCAAATGTGCAGACATGTTATGAATTTGTTAATTTCAATAGGTTATTTTTTTTTTTAGTACTTGGAACTATTGGAAAATAATTCCTTCAAGTAAAAAGAAAAAAGAAAAAAAATGTTTGATATGATTATTTACTTACAATTTATAATTATTATAAATTCATAACAACTGTATACGCAGACTATGGTTTTGTTGCTTTCTTGAGTTTCAATACATGTTTTTGTTTCTTCAGATATGGTGTCAAATCTATCGACGTAAAGAGCGACAGAGTACACCTAAATTTAACGTACTGTCCGAGGGCGGCGACTTTAAAAAGAAAATTGGGGAACCTACCTCTGAGATACATCCGCACAAAACTGGACAACGAAGCAGAATTTGAAATAATGCAGAAGATTGTCCAAACATATGGCGTTAACATGATTGGCGATGAAGACGAAGTGGAGGCTTCAACATCGTCCACGTCAACATCATCATCATCGCCATCAAAAAAGCTATTTAATGGAAAGAGGATGATTCTACCTCCTCTCACTATCGAAAATAATGAAGAAGAAGAGGAGGAAGAAGTGTAATTATTATCATTTTTCTTTTTCTGTTTTGAAATTAAAAATTACTAGTATTATTATTATTAGATTAAATAAAACTCATAAATTAGATAATATAATTTTATTATTCCTTTCTATAAACATTCAACATTAAAAGTTAAATTTCACAAGCCACTCATATAGATAAAATACATTTATTTTTGCACACTTGATATTATTCAAATAACTATTAGATTGATAGTGACAATTACAATCAACTTTAGGATTATCAAAATTATTTTTTGTTAATTCTTCCAAGCTAGGACATTTCAAATCGTTCAAGTCTATAATGTTTGATAGAAATCTATTTAATATAGTCTTCTTCTCGGATACTTTAACAAACACTATCACATCTTTGTTTTTCACAATTTCAACTAGCTTACTACTAAAGTCTTCTAAATAAATGTAGTCGGGTGAGGAGGAGGAGGAGGAGCAGGTGCTGTTGTTGTTGTTGTTGTTGTTGCTGTTGTTAGAATTCCAGTCTAAGCCGTGAAGTCTTTCTTTACACCAACCAATCTGACTTAAAAATTGTCTTGAAAGACACTTTTCCGTGAGTATTGGACGAATTATGAAATGTTTCAATTCGTATGTAAGGATATTCAAAATTGCGATTTCTTTTATTATAAAGTTGCTGTCTTTATATTGAAATCCCTGAATGTCAATCACAAACATTTTTTATAATATTTTCACTACACTGGTTAAAGGATTGTACTTCACTAAACGATCGTGTATTATTAGACAATAAGCTGATGTTTTATCAGGAATATCTGTATTTGTCTCTAGCTCTAATCTAATGTCCACAGCACCACCTTTCAACGAATCGTTCTGACGACTGCAATCTATCACTGCTAACGGTGTTATTTGTTTAAAATATTCTGGTGATATGCAAGGTTCACTTTGATGTTTATGATAATATGACTGTTGAAACTGCGCAAACATTTGAAATAACAAAGTCCAATGATTAGTATCAAAGTTCGAATTTAGGTTATCATATGGATACACTTCTGAATTTAAGTATAATTTGATATTACTCAAATTACAGTGATCAAAGTAGCTGGCATTTCTTGTTTTATCATTTTTTCTATTTGTTTGAAATCCGAATATAACAAAACGTGGTTTTTCCAGTTGAGATGTAGTCTTAATTGCCCATGTATGATTTTTTGTTTTTTGTAAAAGAGGATATTCTTGCAGTTCCCACGATCTAAAAGCAATATCGAGGTCTCTGTTGTTATCGATATATTTCAATAATTGTAATTTTTGAGCGTCTGCAACTGATACATGTGGCATTTTCCATAAAATTTTCTGCAACTTAACTTTAGGTTTATCTGTTGCAACTATCGTATGTATTGAGTTCAAGTCAGAGTTACTCCGTATCAATACCAATTCTTGACGTATATTCACAATAATTCTATTGAAATCCTCTGCAAATCCCATAATACTTTTCAATGGTATACACACACTGAAATTACCCTTGTCATCAGCAATTTTGAGGGGTTGATCTCCAATCTCCCAACATGCATTTTTCAATCGTTTATTATCATTGTCTGTGTATGAAACATACCCCTTCATCAAAGATGTAATTCCAGGATTTTTAACTCTGTCTATAATAGTACCACCAAGTTCAAATCGTATTTCTTCAAATAGAAAAAGTATTCCATTGTTGACGAAAGTCACGGTTGGTAAAGGCTTACCAGCTTCATCTGTTAGTGTTCCTTCAAGATATAAGTAACTCTGTGAAGGTAGCGTGTATATGTCTTGTGTTTGAATTGGTATTCTTATTTCATCGTTATTATTCAATGTTGTAGCTGCATACGGTTGATGAGTATGGTACTCTGAATTTATTATTGAATTATCAGAATAGACTGATTCGTTAATTTTCAAAATATTACTATTCATATTTTTTTTTCACTATATTTACACGAACAACGTAAATATATTATAAATTTTTCTATGCCAATTCTAATATTCAATTTCAGATTACACCAAAATTTTTGGATTTTATCACCGATGTTGACTGTGTAGAATAAAACCTAAGTCACGTAAAATTTTTCTACTCTCGGGTGTTAACGCTTTAAGTTTTCTTTTAGAACTGAATTTGTTGCATTCCGTTTTGGGTTTTATATCTCTCCAAATATCAGTTGCAAAATTTGAATCGATGTTATATCTAAAAACCATTTCTTTCTCTCTCTCACTTAATTTCTTTTAGATGCAGTCTGACCGTTATCACTTCACCTTTAAAATTGACCAAATTTCCATCTTGATCGACAATTTTAAGCACAATCTCATTAATATCACGTGTGTTGATTGGTAAATAGATAACATTCGAAGGATTTTGTACAATCTTATAACCAGGCGACACGTTAGGATAGAACATATATAACATGTGGACAGGTTTACCATTATTATATGAATTTGTAACTAAATTACATTCTACACCAATCGCATTCACTTTAAAAATATTGATGGGATAATCCGATATATGTCTGATGTTTCTCTTCAATTTTCTCTTCTTAAATCCTAATAATTTACCAATACTATTAGGCAAGGTAAAATCTATGTCCTTGTTGCACTTTAGTTCACATTTCAAAGTGTTCACGTTAGCTTTAAGATCTACAAAAGTTTTTTCTTTAACTTCTTTTTCCACATTAATCAAATGATGATTGATATATATTCTAATGTTTTCAATTTCATAAGAACCTTCTGGTATTTCTAGGAAAACTTTCTCATTCAAATGGAATTTATTGTTACTTTTATCAACATTTGGTATTGAATTATAAGTCACAAAGTCAATTAATCCTAAAACATAATTAGAATTATCATTTAGCCGAACAGAAGGATATATGTTTGAAGAAATAACCGATTTTCGGTCTGATAATGTAAATGTGTAGGACATGTTCATCTACAAGATGATGGAACTTGAATAAAACTAATTATATAAATAGTTGCTATTTATTATTCAAAAACTGTAAACACAAATGACCACAGTTATAGCTATTATACATTTGATAACGATCGTGATTGTATAAAATATTACAACGACCTCTTGAATTGAAATATTTGATAGCTTCCGATGGAGGTTTTAAATTTCCATAACTATCGAAATAATAGACGTTATTCACACATTTTTTGTAACAACACCAATGTGTACCTGGTCCATTGATACCATCCATATTTATTACACCAGCTTCATTAATGTGTATTGTTTTTGGAAATCTATCTCGCATAAAAACTCCTCTAAAATTGGAAATTTTCAATTGTTTTACATAGTTTAGTATATCGATATTTGTCAAAGGTCGTCTAGGTAATGTTATCGATAGTTTTTTGAGGGGTGCTGCTGTTGTGGTGCTAAAAAAAGTCCCAATCCAGTCTTGTAAGGTTTCATGTACACACCTCTACCCAATGCAATAGATTCCATTGTTTTGTTGTGTCGTTGCGATTCTTCCAATTGTTGTTTTGCACTTTTAGCGTTTGACACGGCTTTTGCAATAGTAGCGGCTCCACCACTCAAAGCACCCAGAGCACTCAAACCAGCGAATAACGGTATCAAAGGTAAAAATCCTCCTGTTTTCGGAATCTTAATTATTCTCGATTTAGGTAATGCTATTTTCTGATTGGGCTTATCGGAAGCTTTCGACGCTAATGCAATTGCACTTTTCAAATCTCTTGGTTTATGATGAAGCATATATTTTTTTATACGATTCGTTAGAGTAATAAACGAAATCTTTCTTTTACTTTGTTTTTTATTGCTTTTTCTTCTAGGAGCCATTTTTCTAAATGTTGTTGTTGTTGTTGTTGTTCTGGCAAAAATTATTTTACGTATGAAGTGAAAATGAAAAATCAATTATATTTAAAACAATTTTACTTTTTTATTTGATTCAAATTCGTTGTCATTATCTTGTAGTTTACGTTTCCTATTAGCTATCATGTCATCATAATCCATTATGTCACTTTCTTCCAATTTAGGTTGTTTTGAATTGAAATTATCATCAATGTTGTTGTTGTTATTGTTGTTGCTGAGGCGTTTCCTTTTTAGTAACGGAATTTTCCTTATCACTTTTGTATTGGAATCCGGTTTAATAATTTTAAACGGTACATCATTATCATCATTATAATCTTCATCATCATCATCATCATTATTATCATCAGAGTTCACCTTTCGTTTTTTCAACTTAGGAGTCCATTTTTTTGGTATAATATCATTCACAAGAGATTTACGAATCAATTTTTTTGGAATAATATTGTTTGCTTTTATTTTCTTTGTTAAAATTGGTTTGGAATTTTTCAATATTTTCAAACACAACTCAAGATTTTTCAAATTGTTTTCCAACGCATTTTTAGACTTTCTTATCAAACCACTACATCTACTCAATATTTTAGAACAATTTTTGGTGGGTTCATCATCATCATCATAACCCATTCCAAGTTTAACTTTTGTTTTCATTATACCCGCTACACCTAATGAGTTTAACTTTTCACCGAGAGATGCACTACCAGAATGAAAATTTTTCATCGCTCTTTTAGCTAATGTAGTGTCTGCTTCGTGACGCTGACTTAAATTTTTTCCTTGTGAATATGCAATATCATGTTCCATACATGCTCTATCTAAATTGTTAATAGGTTTATCACCACGATCTAACCTTTTTTGAAGTTTTGTTCCAGGACCACAAAAATTATAACCAGGTAAATGTAATTCAAATGGTAAACTGTTGATCATATTATCAACGAATCCATTTCCAACGTAATACTTCATTTTCAGTTGTCTACTGTCAAAAATGTTTAGATAAACTATTTAAATATCTCAGTACCTGAGGCTTATATATTAGTTTCATGTTGAACGTCATCATGAAAATTACTAAACAAAAAATCACACTACCTGTTAATAATCATGATATAGAAACAAAGAAGAATCATAAACATGGTATATTATTACCTTCAACGATAAGGGCTATCATTGTAGGTCCTTCAAACTGTGGTAAGACAAATGTAATGATCAGTCTGATTGAACATGAGAATGGATTAAAATTTGAAAACGTATATTTATATTCAAAGTCTCTATATCAACCGAAATATAAATATTTAGAGAAACTATTGAAACCAATAAAAGGTATTGGATATTATGGTTTTAGTAATAGTGAAAATATATTGGAACCTTCAGCGGCTAAGAAAAATTCGATATTTTTATTTGACGATGTGTCCTGTGCCAACCAGAAGGTGATAAGAGAATATTTTAGTATGGGAAGACATAATCACATCGATTGTTTTTACTTATGTCAAACTTATGCAAAAATACCTAAGCATTTAATAAGAGATAATGCCAATTTATTTGTTCTCTTTAAACAAGACGATCTTAATTTGAAACACATATATAATGATCATGTGGGGACTGATATGACTTTTGGAGAATTCAAAAATATATGTTCATACTGTTGGAAGGAACCATACGAATTTTTATGTATTGTTAAAGATGATGCTATTGATAAAGGAAGATATAGAAAGTGTTTTGATAATTTCATACATCTATAAACTATTTTTGTAAAAGAAAAAACTAATGAGAAACTATCTAATAGATGTTTGAAGCTGTTCAATACCTGTTTGAAGCTGTTTAATAGCTGTTTGAAGCTGTTCAAAAGCTGTTCTTAAGCTGTTCAATAACTGTTGGAAACTGTTTAATTTTTCGTTAATTTGATATATATCAATCTACTTTATTCAAACATACTTAGTTGGAAATATTATATCGTAGAGTGAAGAACATCATCGTTAATATGAATATTACGCAACGACATTTAAAACAAAAACTAATAAAGAAGCGTAAAGAGATAAAAAATAAATTGGATGTATTGAAACATGGTGAAATTCTCAGGGAAAAAATTTTTTCACCGATAACTAAACATTTGAAAAATATAGAAAATAAATTAGATAAGAAAACTGGTGATATTTATACAGATTTTAGTGGTGGTGAAGAAAGTGAATATTTTTCACCAAAAAATGAACAGTCTGATGATTATCTTAATGTTCCTATTAAAAATATTGATTCAGATGTAAATAATTTACATACTCCTAGTACATCAAAGCGAATATTTTCTTCAACACCAAAACTTGATTCTAAACGACTACCAACAGACAGTTTCAAACAATCAATAATTAAAGAATTAGAAGAAGATGATGATGATGATTACAATGATAAAGTAAATATTAATAGAACTAGAAATGATGATATAGCCGAAAAATCATTTATTGACTATTTAGAACAATATGAACCATTACCACGAGAATATATAAGGGAAATGATAACGGGTGACTTGAGAGATTTTGATCAAAAGTATGGAATCCGTCACAATCCTATGACAGAGAAATTTTCAATTGGGAATTCAAGTTTAAAAATAAATGGTACAGACATAGTAGTAAAAGGCAAAACATATACTGGTACTAGAGGATTATACGAATTACTTTTTAAAAAACAACCAAAATATTATACATTAAATGATAAAAAGGCGTATAATGAAATTCTAACAAAAACAGCTGCAAAACATAGGTATTATCAAACGAATAAACAAATTGATGGATGTAGATCACAGAAATATAGGAAAATAATTGCACCAATGTCAGGACGTGGTTTATTGATGGAAGTAAACAATAAATCTATAGATTACGTATTTTGGGATGACCCAAATGAACTTATAAAACGTTTACAATTATTAATCGCTTCACAAAACGCCGGCCACACTGGTCATACAAACGAAATCAATTCCATCGTGGAAGAATTACGAGAAGCAGAAATCATTGAATAAAACAATCATGTCTAAATTTATCACAGAAGCAAAAAGACAAGTTGTCGAAGAAATACATAAACCTGCTAGAATTAATATGAAAAGACGTAGAGTTATTTTGAAATCGTTAAATGACTTATATCAGGCAGATCTTGTTGAAATGATTCCATACTCTAAAGAAAATAAGGATTACAAATATATATTAGTTGTAATTAATTGTTTTTCCAAATATGTTTGGGCATTTCCCATTAAAAACAAGTCTGGTGCTGAGGTATCAAATAACATGGAGAAAGTTTTGAAAATAAAACCACCAAATAATCTACAAACGGATATGGGTAAAGAATTTTTCAACAAGGAATTCAAACAATTGATGAAAAAATATAAAGTAAATCATTATAATGTATTTAGCGAGAAAAAAGCATCTATAGTTGAAAGAGTTAATAGAACATTGAAGAATATTATGTGGAAAGAATTTAGTTTACAAGGTAACTACAAATGGTTGGATTTACTACAAAAAGTTGTCATGAAATATAATAATACCAAACACCGTACCATAAAGATGAAACCAATTGATGTTACTAAAAAACATGAAAAACCACTTTTAAACACAGTTTATAGTCATATTAAATTAGCTCCAACAAATTTGAAATTTACATTAGGAGATCATGTGCGTATTTCAAAATTTCGAGGAGTATTTGATAAAAAATACACCCCTAACTGGTCAACGGAAATATTTTCAATAAGAAAAATTCAACTCACAAATCCAGTTACATATTTATTAAAAGACTCAAGAAATGAAAATATTCTTGGAGGATTCTATGAACAACAACTACACAAAGTTAAATATCCAGATGTATATTTGGTGGAGAAAATTTTGAAAAGGAAAAATAAAAAGGTATACGTCAAATGGTTAGGATTCGATAATACTCATAACAGCTGGATAAACTCTGACAATGTAGTTTAATGTGAAATAAATTATTATTATTATTATTATTTGAATGTTTTTATTATAAACTTCCATGCAATATCCTAATTATAACATCTCATATCATATTTGCTTGATCTTTGTGACCTCGTCAGAGATAATCATAACAACAACATATTTGTTTCACCTTTGTGAACCCTCATTGACGTCAACAGCAGAGATAAGAAACCTGCAAGTCTTGACAAGAAAATTAAAATTCATAATATTTGTTTCACCTTTTGTGACCTCTACTAACATCAACACAGATAAGAAAATAGCAAGTCTTGACAAGAAAATTAAAATTAATAATATCATAATATTTGTTTCACCTTTTATGACCTCTACTAACATCAACACACAGATAAGGAAATAACAAGTCTCAACAAAATAAAAAATTACTATTTGCAAACTAGTTGCGAGAAATATAAAAAAATCACCTTGAAATTATTATGGGCGAGGCTAGGCTCACCTTTACCTACTATCAAGGTGACATTAATTAGACCCACGTGAGGCGGGCACACCCTCTCTGGTCATTGACGACCACTTCTTCAGCAAAGGAGCCTCTGGTCATTGACGACAACTTCTTCAGCAAAGGAGCCTCTGGTCATTGACGACAAAACACAAGAAGTTGGGGTTGGTGGACACAGGCGGATGGACATGCCATCGAAGTGTCACAGTATCCCGCTTGATATACTACTTGTGTCTTAGAAGCCCAGGCAAGCATGGGGACAACTGATCAGTCTCAATATATCATTTATGATATACAAGGTTCTGAAACCTTGGTAATTTTCTTTCAACCGAATGATAATTGCTTCAGATATCTAGCTCGTTCCAGCCAACATGATATATTCACGAAACGAGTGATTCTCTCGGTTGTTCCGCAGATCTTCGACCCACGTGGTCTTTAAGGTCCAGTTATCGTTAGGGCTAAGATCGTCATCCAAGATTTATGGCAGATGGAAGTAGGGTGGGATGGGGAAATTTCCATGAGCAGTTTAGCGTCTTTCCATAGATTCAATGGAAAAATTGGAGCTTGAAACAATTCAAAAATAGCCAGATGTATCATAGTTAAGGACAGTAACATCGAATTACATTGTTTTTGCGACGCTTCTTGAGCTGTATATTGTTGTTGTATGTAAGATGAGATCAAAGTGAAATTAGTATGTGCAAAGTCTCGCATTATGCCACTCAAGTCCATCACTTTGCCGCGGTTAGAGTTATGTGGTGCTTTATTGGCAGCAAAGTTGTTTAGGGGAATTGTAAATATCTTCAGAGTAAAGTTTGACCAGATACATTGTTGGTGTGATTCCACTATAGTTTCAGGGTGAATTGCTCTGGAGCCTGCTAGTTTGAAGACTTTTGTTCCCAATAGGTTAGCTCAAATTTGGGGTACATGTGAACAATATCAACGGCATCATGGTCCCACAGAATCCTTGGTTGTCTATGAACAATAAATATTGGCCCAAATTAAGTAGCAAGTTTGAGTCAAATCAATTTCTCGAAACTAGACCTACTATCATTAAGATAACATCAATTCCTAATGACGATCTGATTGAATGTTTTTCTTCCATTAAAAGATTATGGCGTATAATTGCCTCATTAGTGTGATAGAATTAGCTTTTTGGAGTTTTTAATTCTGAGTTCAGAGAAAAGAATCGTCTCAAGTAGATAATTATGATACAAATTGAAGGAACTCAAATCGAACACTTTTTGATCCACGCAAATAGTCCAAAAAAAATGGTAAAAGTGGCCAAAACCGATTTTTCAGGTCGGACATCGTCGGATTGAGCTTAAAAGAAGGGAACTACGCTTATGCGACGTAAAAAGCCGGAAAAAATGAGCCACACATGAACACGATTGGTTTAGCGGTGACCCCGCAAATTGCAAAAAACCATCGATTTTGCTCGAGATTTCAAAAATTCATAACTCTTGTTTCTCTGAAGGCTAAGAGCTGAAATTTTGATAGGTTGCAGCTTCTATGCCCACCAAGTACCACACAATTTCAGAAGGATCGGATGTACACTTTTTGCAAATCGCAGCCTAATGCAAAAAAAAGCACTTTTGTAAAATGACCCTAAAAAAGTTGTGGCGCCATAACACGCTATTTTTTTCACGAGATCATCTTCTTCAATAGTTAGTTAACAACTTATCAGATTTCCAACCTCTTATATTTTGTGAAAGTTGCTGAAATAATTATTTTAAATAATGGTATTTTGTGCGCTTGGCTGTGCGGCGCGCGTGGAAAGGAGAGCCACCGCGATAAGCTTGTAATAAGCAATGAGTATTTGGTGAAGAATTAAATTCTCTGAAACGATCCGATCCGTTACCAAGGCGTAGCAAGCTGATTTCATTATTCTCAGTTGACCTTCAATAACAAACATCCCATAATTATTCCATCGAAGCACTATTATACTGAATTTTTGATATGCCAAGAGAATCTACAAAATTTGCCTCTGAGTGGCAGGCAATCGGTGAGACATGTATTACAACAATGCTTTATCTGTTTTCGAGCTGATCCTTCGAAGATATATCAAAAATTACAGATTCACCTGCTCCTAGAGTCACACGATCCAGACCTTCCACAACTTGTGACATTGACTATTGCGGCCCTTACCTGAACGAAGACATCAAGTTTAGAAATGAAAAGTACAATAAAGCGTACGTATGTATTCATATTTGTTTCGCATCTGAAGATATGCATTTGGAATCAGTCAGCGAGCTGTCCACTAATGGGCTTCTGAATTCTCTGAAACGTTTCGTTGCACGAAGACGTTTATGTACAGATATATTTTCGGATAACGGCAATGATTTTTTGAGCGCGGAAAAAGAACTTTCCGAGATAGTTAATGTAGTTAAGGAACCACGTGCTCGTGAGTTTTTATTAGACAATAAGATTCGGTGACATTTTATACCATCCCAATCCCCGAACTTCGGAGGCTTATGGGAATCAGCCGTGAAGCTCACAAAGTATCATATGAAACGAGTCATGTATAATGTTCATTTGACATACGAAGATTCCGTACTCTATTGGCAGAAAAAGAGTCTATATTCAATTCCAGACCCCTACTTCCCCTCACAGAGGATCCCAACAATTTGGAAGTATGAACGTCCGAACACTTGTTAATTGGCAGTCCGCTGATAGCTTTACCAAAGGTACCAGTATCTGACAACCGGCGTACACATGCAGCAATTTTTCGACACCTGAGATTGTTAATTCAGCAGTTTTGGAACCGTTGGTCAAATGACTATTCACACACGTTACAGCAGAGAACCAATTGGTACAAAGAAATGTATGATATTCTAGTTCTAGAAGACTCCAAGTGAAGTACCGGTTCATACAACACAAACAGCATCACCATCATCCAATAGAAGTTGGAAAGTATCTTACAAAAAAGTGTCGAATCCATTTTCGGAATAAAGATCATCTTATCCCCCATCCACTAGTTATAGCTCAGCTAGTGGGAGTAGGAGGAGCTCTGTTTCAGATTCAGAAGACATCAATCAGAAAACTGGATAGACTAACGAACTGTAGCATGTCGAAAACAAAGTTCAAAAAGTTGAAAAGCAGCGTCCGAAGTGGTCAGTAAGGCCCTAGTTTTGAGAAAATCTCACACTCGGGGCCTAGGCACAGTACAGGACCAAAATTGAATTTCGAACAGGAAACCGACATGGATTATTTTATAATTTTCTTAAATGCACGTTTTTTTTTCTCTGAACACATTCTAGAAAATAGTTGCAGCAACCAGTAGTGCTGTCGCTAACCCTCGAGACGCCCATGATGAGGGAGCTGATCACTTACGATTGACAGGACCAAGCAACGGAGTTCACGATGATATCACTCCGAAGGTTGAAACCATGATTGGATTCAAGGAACTCATCTCGCCGGGTCGATGTCCATTTGCACTCATAACTCTGCGGGATGTACTCACATATCAGGGTCATCGCCAGGGACTCAGGAGCCTTCGTCCACCAAGAAGGAAGAGACGAATGCTTCAAAGCGCATATATTCCGAACAATGAACCTCTGCGGAATGGGCGATGGGAAAGCAACGATCCTACAACATAATTTGACTGAAAATATCAGCGACATTACAAGGACACATCATAATAACAAGGGAATGCCAAGATGTGGAAGTTTCAGATACAAAAACACAGTATAACAGCGAAATACCTCAAGCATTAATTGAAGTAGGCGTCACTATTTTGCAGTGGCAGATGTGGAACGTGATATCATTACTCCTAGAAGTGGAACTGAATGTCCGTATAGAGATGTAATTTATTATGATGTCGTAGTCGAAGGATTTACCTGGAATACACCTGATATTCAGAAATGTTCACAAAATGGAATAGACGTTTTGTATGGAGAACATTCAACACTACTAATCCTACGTAAGAGGCTGTCAATCAGATATGTCATCGTACAGACAGAATATACAGTTTTCTCACCAAAACCAACTGAAAGTGGAGACTCTCTCAGCTTTTCCTTTATCAGAAAACCAAAATTACCACAGAATACGGACATTATGGTCCAGGTTCTATCAAAACTACTTCACTCAGAAATTGCGGGCCATAGACGAATGACTGACCTTATTTACGATTCTATACTTAAAAGGGAACAAATTTTTAGAAACCGTCTAGTCAAAGCACTTCAATATCCAGATGCAGTAGAGATTTCAGTGAGAAGAACAGCAAGATATGTAATTCGTGAAGTTGCAGAAGCTTTCTACATTGCAGAGTGAAATCCGGCTCAAGTTGAATAACAACATAGTAGGGCATGTTCCCAAGAACTACCTGTGTTCTAACAAAAATGCCACTGACCCACATTCTAACATCTTATGGCTGAGAAGTAGACTGTGATCCGCACACTTTACCGAATCATTTTATCGATAATGGATGGATGGATATGACGCCGGGAAGAGATCAAATCATGCGTTCGAGCTTGACGCGAATATAGAAGATGAGTGATTGACATTATAGAGGAGTAAATCTGGCAAATGGTTGGCGAAAATCTTACGATTCTTAGCGACCCGGTGGAAAATGTTTGTTGCGATACCAATAACAACCCCCTGAAATTTATATTTCCCAAAGTGGGTGCAAGCAATTTTTTTTTTGGGGAAAAAGTTTTTTTTTCACATTTTTAAGGGTAGTTTTGCAAAAAAAATTAATATCTCTGGTTATATTGAGAATTAAGAAACCAAAGTACGACCCTTTTATTGTCAATGTCCAAGCAACTTCCAGTTCAAATTTCAAGTTGATCCGACCTCCCCCCTTTCCGTAATAGATATATACTCATATATCCAAGGAATCTTGCGTAACGGCTAACTCGGTCATTTTTCAATCGATTTGGCTGAAATTTGAACTGAAGATAGGTGTTATGGTCTCAATACTATCCTATGAAGTTCAAGTGAGAATATATTCTACAGTTTTTCAGAAATTCAACTTCAAGTAAATTTTTAGTTATTTTTTAAATAAAGATATCTCATGTCATTTTCATCCGATCGGAATCTGCTTTGAGTAAAAATGTAGGTATTTGCATATAGTTTTATGTCATGGAACTAATTTTTCAATTATTTCTTTTTACGGTCTATATTGGCCATTTGGGTTAATTCGAGATAAATCTAATGACGTTCACGTGAGGAGTGCGTAGCTGGCGAGTTAGTTAAGTGCAAACTGGTTGTACCTAATACGGCTTTTCGCGTGCCGTTTTCGCTCCATGTAGTTAGATTAGGTATCG
The DNA here is from genome assembly GCA_958510875.1 of Endomychus coccineus. NCBI lineage: Eukaryota > Metazoa > Arthropoda > Insecta > Coleoptera > Endomychidae > Endomychus > Endomychus coccineus. Next base: position 93,600,202 of record OY294068.1, read on the forward strand.
GACCGTGCCCTACAGCCCTTCTTTTTACGATAAATGTCGATTAAATAGGGGAATTTAATCAAAATAGAAACAGGTACTCTCAGGTCTCAGCTACGCGCGTCTAACGTGCGACGTACCGAAGGGAATTTTCTAGCTACTAAAATATACCCGAAGCTGGTGAAAACTTGCGGTCCACAGCCGAAAATACTTTATTACAACTGGCGCCGCCCGCACGGGGCACGAAACGGCCCCAACATAACAAGACCGAGGTAAAATGTATAAAATCTAACTGATGCGTAGCGAGCTTCTCGAGGGAAACGTCAAAATGATTACGTTCGTAGCTAATTACATAAGACGTCTGGCGTTCCATGCAATTGTGTTCTTATACAATTCGAACCTTCTAATTTCGATAGATCACGTGAAAATATCGGAGCCTGAAGCGCTATCAACTTCTGAGTCTCACAATATTCGTATAAAAATGCTAAATTTCGCACTTTTAGAAACTTCAAATTAATTAATTTGACACAAGTTTTGGGAATATTAATACCAAAAATATAATGGACAATATATGCCAGAATTTTTTTTATGAAGAGTGAGTTACATGACATGAAACTATATGCAAATACCTACATTTTCTCACAAAGCAGATCCAGATCGGATGTAAATGACATGAGATATGTCAATTTGAAAAATAACTTAAATATTGAGTTAAAGTTCAATTTCTGGAAAACTGTTCAATATTTTCACTCGAAATGTATAGGGTAGTTTTAAGGCCATAACTCCTATCTTCAATTCGAATTTCAGCTGAATCGAATGAAAAATGACCGAGTTAGCCGTTACGCAAAATTCCTTGCATATACAGTATCGGAAATAATTCTTCTGGGGTATAGACATAAATCTACACATGCAACAAGGAACGCAATGATATGATAATACCACATAAACAAGAGAAACGCACTGCTATGCGAACCCCCCCCCCCTTACCCCACCCGAGGCGTTAACTGCTACTCGCACATTCGCCCGACTGGTGCTGGTATGATACTAACGTCCTACGTTCTGAGCTGACCGGCCTGAAATTGTAATGCTCTCTCTATCATATAGCAAACTATTCTTTACGCTCTCATGAAGCCACCATACCCAAGATAAATAATTTCCGAACCTGTATGAGTATATACAGGGTGTTCCATCTCAGACGAGCCACCCCTTATATTTCTTATCCCATAGTGAGTGGAAAAATCTCCCGAAACACCTCAAATGATTTTGTTTGAGGGACATCCTTTGACGTATATTTGAGGCTTGAACGAGCAACCCCCTGTGTATGAAAAACGTAAATTTGATAAACCGTTTTTGCCAAAAATTAATTTTGTTGCTCGAATGCGCCACCTTGAATATTTTGGTTATTTGTACAATGTACAAGCTCATTTTTATTAATTTTTTTTTACAAACTTAAACAATCTTCAAAAAATCACATTCGTGAAAAAAATTGAATTGTGTTGTCATGCTTACAATGAAAAAATTGAATCTGCGTGTTTAAATCAAATGTTCAAATTGTCCTCCATTGACTCCCATACAATAATATAATATTGACTGAAAACCGTCTCTAACATGGTTCAGCATAATTAGAGTTATCTGACGACACTCATTTACAATTCGTTGGCCTAGTTCGTCCAAATTTTCAGGCTGAGTAGCAAAAATCTTGGACCTAAGATGTCTCCACAAAAAGAAGTCCAGAGGGTTCAGGTCAGGAGATCGGGTAGGCCACTCCATAGTCCCTCTTCTTCCAATCCAACGACCGGGGTATTGCAAATTGAGGTATTGGCGAACTGGTGCGGCGTAGTGAGGAGGAGTTCCGTCTTGTTGGAAATGCAATTTTTGTTCAAGTAGTAGAGGATCGTCTTCTAATTGTCCAGTTATCAACGGATCAACCGCATTTTCCAACATTTCAAGATAAATTTCGTCATTTAAATTACCAGGAATAAACAGAGGTCCAATCAGGTGGTCTCCCAAAATTCCTACCCAAACGTTTAGCTTTTCCCGATGTTGAGTGTGAGCTTTTCGAAATACATGAGGATTTGTATCGCTCCAAATTCTACAGTTATGCCGGTTAACCTTTCCATTAAGGAAAAAGGGCATTCGTCAGAAGAGCAAACGTTGTACAAGAAATTTGGGTTGTTGTTGATACGCTCGACCATAATTCCGCAAAACTCTTGCCTTCTATCCCAATCATCATCATTCAATTCCTGAATTAATTTAATTTTGTAGAGATGGAACTTGTGTTTATGTAAAATTCTGAAAACGTTAGATTGGCTAATACCGGAAGCTGCAGAAAGTTGTCGTACAGATTGCGTGTTTGGCATAAGTTGGACATGTCCCAATACCGCCACAGCTGCTCCTTCATCATTAACAATTCCGACGGGTGCCCTTTTTATCCATTACTGAACCCGTCTCCACAAATTTTGAAATCAATTCCATTACGTACTTATGGCGAACGCTACGTTCAGGATGGTTTTCGTTAAATATCCTTGCAGCCGCTCGGGCATAATTTTGATTTTGGTAATAGAGGCTAACCAGCTCAACACGTTCTTGCAATGTGTACACCATATTTTTTGAAATTTCAAGCAAATCAGCAAAGTAGTTACTCAACAGATTGATTAAAATCATGAAATGATCGAAGAAACATTAAAACCAGATAAACACCTTCTGAGAACAAAAAATTAAGGAAACATAAGGAAATGTTTTGCTGTTTTTTTATTTATTACTTTGAGAGAATGTATTATTGTATGGAAGTCAATGGAGGACAATTTGAACATTTGATTTAAACACGCAGATTTAATTTTTTTCATTGTAAGCATGACAACACAATTCAATTTTTTTACGAATGTGATTTTTCGGAAATTGTTTAAGTTTGTAAAAAAGGCTCAATAAAAATGTGCTTGTACATTGTACAAATAACCAAAATATTCAAGGTGGCGCGAAAACGGTTTTATCAAATTTTTGTTTTTCATACACGGTTGTAAAGAGGCTCCCAAGACCTTTCAAATGACGTATCACCCAACCCCTCTCCTCTATCCAATTTTTAGTGGTTGAAGCGCCCCCTATTAGGGGGTTGCTCGTTCAAACCTCAGTTATACGTCGAAAGATGTCCCCCAAACAAAATCATTCGACGTGTTTCGGGAGATTTTTTCACTCACTATGGGATAAGAAATATACGGGGTGGCTCGTCTGAGATGGAACACCCTGTATATATATATATATATATATATATAAATATATATATATATATATATATATATATATATATATATATATATACATATATATATATAAGTATATATATATATATATATATATGTATATATATATATGTTTCTTCTTAGGTTCTCGCGGACGTAATGTGTCGAACTGGATTCTCGGGTATTGATCCGCGTTGTGTGGTTTCGATCCTCAATAGGACCAATTTCACGACGTTTCGGCAAAGTCGCATTTGCCATCTTCTGGTCCTATTGAGGACCGAAACCACACAACGCGGATCAATACCCGAGAATCCAGTTCTACATATATGTATATATATATATATATATATATATATATATATATATATATATATATATATACCCGCTTCGAGAAATAGAAATTTAAAGGGGTTTTTATTGATACCCCAACAATCACTTTCCACCGGGTCGCTAAGCATCGTAAAATTTTTGCCAACCTTGCCTTTCTTCTCGCCAGATTTACTCCACTATTATCGGGTATCGCATCGATAAGCGCAAACGGAATCTACACTAAGCAAGATATGGAATCGTTTCAACGCGCTTCACTGTTCCCTAGCTCGAGGAGAGCAGTGACAAATCTAATAAGTAGAACGATACTCCGAAGACGCGTAGGGGAAGACGAGTTTCACATGCTGAACCTATTTAATAGCAACAAATTCAAAAATTTAGCCAAATCCGCAGCCGAGGAAAAATGGGGTTTCTCCAGTCAGATTGGAAACATCTTTTGGATCTTCGGATTCATTCAATAACTATGGTGTATTGGAAGCTTATTACTGGGGCTGCTACAAATTATTTCACAATGAAGAAAGCAGTCGGGGATCACCCGAATCGTAATAAATACATATGAGCTCGTCTATGCCAAGCACTCACGCAAAGACACTTGTTCAAATTACACAAGACGAGCACGATGATACCTGATGTGGATTCAGAAAAGGCAGATGATGCCAACAACGTGATGATCAATATCTAGGGAGAAGAAACTTCGGACAAGAATATGTATTCACCACTTCCTTCAGCTCCGTCCATCTGCAGCGACCCACGCTATCTAAAGACGTGTACAATGAACAAGAAAATGTCGAAAATGATTCTCTTTTCTCTTCAAGATATGATTTCCGGGATGGATCCAAGTTTTTAAGCTATTGCATATAGCTTTCATCGCGGGCTTTGAGCGCGGCGACCGAATCAAGGAAAAAAAACAGAAGGCAAATATCGTAACGAAAATCTAAAAAGAAAGAAACCAAATACTGTAACGAAATATATTGACACCCACCACTCCGCCTACCATGTAGCTTGGCCGAGCTTGAAATTGTCGAAATGTTAACTTTGAACCTTTTAAAAGGTCGTGATATCCCCAAACTGGGTCGAAAACTGTTTTGAATTGGTTAATTTTCGATAAGTCGAATGACGTTCACGTGAGAAGCGCGTAGGTCGCGAGTTAGAAAAAAGCAAATTTACGGTACATAGAACGTCTTAACGAGGACTTTTCGCATGCGGTTTTAGCTCCATGTCGTTAGTTTATGAACGGGGCCAACTAAATAGCATAGTCTCGGGCCCCAAAATGTCGATTAAATATCAAATTTCAATTAAAACAGTTTGAGGTATTCTCAGCTGTCACCTACTAGCATCTGACGTGCGACGTACGAAAGGGAACTTTCTAGCTACTTAAATATACCGAAAGAGGGTAAAGGCTAGCGGCCCATAGCCCAAAATACTTTATTACAACTGGCGTTGGCCGCACGGGGTTCGAAACGGCCCCAAATTAATAAAATAGAGGTAAAATGTATAAACTCTAACTTAAGCGCAGCGAGCTCCTCGAGGATATGTCAAAATGATTACGGTCGTAGCTAATTACATAAATCGTCTGTCGTTCATGCAATTGTGTTTTTATACAATTCGAACCTTCTAATTTCGATAGGCCACGTGAAAATCCCGGAGCCGGAAGCGCTATCGAGATCTGAACGTTAAAACTTTCGTATAAAATTGTGTTTACAAGTCAACTGACACTTGTCACCACAGATAACTCTACTACCGGTAGTAGAGTTATCTATGCACTTGTCACAGAATACTCTTCATAGAGATCAAGATGATACTCTTTTTTACTCATAATTTATGAAGATTTTGGAGAGGTGATGGATATTTTTCTGCCCAACTTTTTCCAGTGGAGTAGTGCTATGCAATAGCTTTACCGCGGCAGTCTCCTAGTGTCACACGTTTCTTTTTTTTTTTTGTGCTATGAATCGTCTGTTTTCACGACCAATCATATGATTTCCTTCCAGAAGAGAGCAGTGTAGCATATCTGCCTTACTAATTACGGATTAGAATTCAGTTAGATATCGAAGAAATCACTAAAATTCCAATGAACTTGAATATAAATCGGATATTATTTGTTTCATCATATTATGAACAAGTCAAGTATATGTGTTCATTCCAAAGTAGGTCCCGCCAGAAACAGGAGACTACGGTGACTACGGTCTCCGTGGCTTCATTGCCGAAGACAGCGCTCCCTGAACCGCTCAAGGGACAGGAATTCTCGGGCTTCCTCAAGGAAGCTCCTGATGCTCCTGTACCAAACAAGGGGCAGTCGGGCGGATACAGAGAGGCGGCGGCCTTGAAACGCACTCGCTTCTATGATTCCACCCCACAGGACCAAAAGCGCGTATGCAAGCGCCCTAATCCCTCACGGAATGGGGCTAGTAGCTACGCAAAAGTAGTTTCGACCTCGCCGGAGAAGACTCTGCAGGTGTCATCTCTAGAGAGGGCATCTTGGAAACAGAGCTTACCCCAGCCGATGTGATGGAGTTCAATGACGCCATGAGGGACGTTATCTTCTCCATTCCGGAAGAAATTGCTTCTTCTACATTTCACGAGGGTTTGGAGCAGGTGTCCATTGACAACAGCAGTGAATGCTGCCTCAATAGAGTGACTGCTAAGCACATTGGTCGCCCAGAAACCCTGTGTGATGAAGTCAGTCTCCGTGCAGTAGAGCCCTCAGCTCTTCCTAAACTGAGGAAGGCCATGCTATGGTTGCCTGGGAAGAGGCATCTTGCAAATCAAGCTATGCTCAATGGTCTGGAAAAATAGAACCAGAGGCCCCTCTTTCAAATGAGGAGTACTCGAAAATGAGGAGGAACCTCTGTGTCTAAGACTTGTTGTATGGCTGAATGTGCGGTTCGTTAACCTTCTGAAGGAGATGAATTTCCAGTCTTACATCAGAGCTACCAGGGCTCAGGTAACCCTTCTGGGTCCTGGTGTGAAGTAGTGCGTATCTGGAGAAGGTTCACCACAGAATGATCTGCTGAATGAGGCGACTGTCGATATGGGGCTACTTAGGGAGGTTCATGAGACTACTACTCTTCCAAAACCAAGATTTGTAGAAATTTCTTCACAACCATGTCGATAAATTTTTTTACAAATCAACCTCCAACATGATTAGTCTTCAACTGCTGTGTGAGTGAACAATTCATTGAGCAAAAAATCAATGTTACGCTTATTCAGGAACCATGGGTCTACCATGGTCAACTCAGAGGTATAAGCCAAATCAGAGGTACATCACATTATTGTACAACTATAAATAGACTGTATATTCACCAAAGACGTGAATGTGACCTCCATGCCGAAATTTCTTCCTAGAAGTGGTCAGGTTAAGGTATAGTTGTGAGAGCTTGGAGAGGGAGATGATATTTTGTCCTGCCTCTTCCCCTGACGAGTCTTAACATGTCCCTCCATTCGAGCTGGCCGAATTATGTCGATACTGTATGGAGCAGGGGATTGCTCTTATCCTGGGATACGAAACCAATGCCCACTATACGATGTGAGGGAGCAGCGGTGTTTATCCAGAGGGAGAGGCGTTGCTAGAGTTCCTCAGCTCCACACAGCTTGAAATCCTCAATGGAGGGTCAATATCAACTTATTTTACGCCTAGAAAGCAGGAGGTTATTGATCTGACCATCCAGGGCAATAGAGACTCGGGTTTCAGAATGGAAAATGTCTTCTGAAGTGTCCCTTATCAGATCATAGACACATTCTATTTGTCGTTGAATCTACAATGAGGTTCAAAGTTACAGGAATCCAAGGATCACCAACTGGAGCCTCTATAGGGAAGAACTGAGTGGTAGGCTCCTTATGCCTTCGATCGTCATGATGGGAAGGATGGAGACAGAGGTTACACTCCCGAGTCCTAGCTCATCATTTCTGCGTATGAAGCCAGTTGTGACCTAAGGCGGAGGAAGACTGGAGGAACAATGCCATGGTGAACCACAAAGATGAAAGCACACCGGAAAGTGGTGAGACCACTCTTTAATGAAACTTAGAGATCCCAGGCAGTCGTGGATTGAGAAAACAATGAATCAGTTCAAAGAGATTATAGAAAAGCGTCGAGAACGTCAAAATGAGATATTTGGCGGACTTTTTCAAAGATACCAGAGCCAAAATTGAATCAGTGATTTTTCTGAGTGGTTATTAGACCACGTCTATGGAGGAGACACTAAGGCACCCAGTGTCTGTTCATTTTCAGACTGTGGAGACAGAGATCGAACAACCGAAAGAGTCGATGAACAGTCACCGTTGTAATGGTGACTCTGGTCTTTCCTCCGACAACGTCAATTATCACAAGGTGAAGTGGAACATATCAGGTTTCGCACCGTACAAATCACCAGGCGAAGGTAGAGTTTCCCCGGCTCTCCTACAAGAGGGGCAGGATATCATCATCAAGCTATTGGAGAATATGTTCCGATTCTGCATAGCCACTGGCTTCATTCCAAAGGCGGATAAAACTCATTATACCCAAGCTGAAGCATTTCGCCTTATTAGTCTGACCTTATTTCTATTGAAAGCAATGGAGATACTGATTGACATACACTTGAAAGATGGCTCACTGAAGGCCTATACTTCAGACTGTCGTCAACACGCCTACCAGGCTGACTTCTCGACTGAAATGGCCTTGCATCATCTAGTCGTACGGATATATGATGCTATGGCCCGAAAGGAACTGAACCAGGTATTTATGAAAATCTGTAACGCTTTCCACGTTACTTGTCTAGGGATCGCTGTCATAATTTGAATGATGGTGTCTGCTCAAAATGTTAGATTTAAACTTGTATTGCCTGAGTGGCATCTTTCTTTCGATAGTCGATCGCTAATTGATCCTGTGCGAAGGCACGTACGATGTCGCAAGAATCACGAAGATGGATTGATGTGAAAACGGAAACGAAAGTCATCCATTCGTGATCAGGATATGAACTGAGTAAGTTCGAACTTAATGTATTTCTTTTTGTCACATTAATGTACTCAATTGAAAATCTATTTTCGTCAAGGATCATTCAGTTTGTTGTCTGTTAGGTTTGAACCCAATTGAAGATATATGGATTCCTCAAATTATATACAACTTCATCAGTCGTCCAAACCGAATCAATTTGCTTATTACGTATATGTCAAATAATCATTGAAATCATTGGATTTTTTCCCTCATCTTCTATCTGAATGAATGTCAAGTTTGTACACAGATAGGTAATTGTCGATTTTAATAGCTCGTTCAACCCAGCAATAATCCACGTGCCTACTTAGTATGTAGTATTTTGTATCACCTTTTTCATCCTTGGTTATATAAAGTTGTAATCGTTATGTCGTTGTAGACTGGTGAGTGATTTAGTGGATCAATTGTTGATCTAGGTGAACGATAATATAGCCTGAGATCTCATTCACAGCTTTATGAGAACTACAAGTGAAACCTCTGTTACTCTTGATCAAATTATTCATTTAAATTTTGCGATTCCCATTTCAGAGTTCAATTCATGTTAATTATTATTTAATTGTTCTTTGCCGAATTTTCAAGTTTGTTCAATTCATGTGAGTTATTATCTAATTATTCTTCGTCAATTTTAAAACTTGTTCAATTTATGTAAATCATTATCTAATTGTTCTTTGCCAATTTTCAAACTAGTTCGACCATAATTTTTCGAGACTACCTTTATCTTTCATACCTGATATTATAAATTGTTGTAGCTACAATAAGTTATTCATTATCTAGATATCCTTCTCATTTACAGCTTTATGAGAACTACAAGTGAAACCTCTGTTACTCTTGATCAAATTATCCATTTAAATTTTGCGATTCCCATTTCAGAGTTCAATCCATGTAAATTAGTATTTAATTGTCCTTTGCCGAATTTTCAAGTTTGTTCAATTCATGTAAGTTATTATCTAATTATTCATCGTCAATTTTAAAACTTGTTCAATTTATGTGAATCTTTATCTAATTGTTCTTTGCCACTTTCCAAACTAGTTCAATCATAATTTTTTGAGACTACCTTTATCTTTCATACCTGATATTATAAATTGTTGTAGCTACAATAAGTAATTTATTATCTAGATATTCTTCCAGATTTGGTTATTGTAACCATTGCTCTTTTCAAGATTCTAAATCTTCCATTACATTTTGTATATACAATTTGAGAAGATAGCACAATCAGTCGTGGAATAGTACTGGTTGTTCCTGCAAATTCAGTTATTAGTCCCTCGAACTTGTGCCAAGGTATTGTTCGTTTAGTTATATCACATGGTTTTAATGAACGATACATCTCTAACCTTCTTCCATCTTTTTTGTTCTGAAGCAGTTGTCGCTCAACGTAATCCATCCAATCACGAATCTAAGGACATGTATCACTACGAGCCCTGAGAGTGAATGAATCTAGTGAGCTAGTTGAGGACATCAAACACTACAGATCCTGGCAGATCCTAACAGAATCTTATACAACGAAGGCTATTTGATAACACGTTACTCGGGGTCTATCTGCTCAGCCGCTGAGAATCATGAAATCGGTCCAACATTAGTCCGGTAGATTGGAATCATCTGTTATCCATGCGTGCGATGAATGCGCAACATAACGGATGCATTGTACAAACTACCGATACAAAATAGCTGTTCACAGGGAGGTGTTCTATCTCCACTTTTGTGGTGCCTTATAGTCGATGAACTCTTGAAGAAACTGGGAGAGGCTGGGTTTTATGCTCAAGTCTATGCCGATGACTTGGTTGGGGTCACTTTCGGGCGGGACTTGAGGATGCTGTGCGAGCAGCAAAACACGTTGCTCAGCATGATGAACGGCTTGTGCTGCATGGAGGGCTCAGGGTGAATCCTGACAAAACATAAATTGTTAAAAAGGAATCGTGGGCTGAGCACACTGATAGAAATTACTTTCTTTGGCAAGGTCCTGGAACTAAAAGAGTCGATGAAGTTTCTGACAGTTATCCCAGACTCCAAGCTGACCTGGCGCGAACTCCTCGAATATCGAGTGAGGGAGGTCCCTGCGTCACTTTGAGTGTACGGAAGAGCTTTCAGCCTCACATGGAGATTATAGCCGAAGATTCTTCATTGGATCTATACTGCTGAGATCAAGCCTATGGTTACCTATGCTGCGATAGTGTTGTGGTCGGAGACAAGGACTGGTATATCTCAACGTCCCCTGGACCGACTGCAGCGGTTTGCATGCGTGGGCGTATTGAGCGGTGTGAGGTTGACTTCAACGAGCTCTTGAAGCTCTAAACGGGTTACCACCTCTACACATAAAGATGAAAACTAAGGAAATGAGAACGGCGTATAAGTTGAAGGGCCTAGGCCACTAGAACAAAACGCACTACTCTCGTGAACACAGTTATATGTCTCACTCCTACCAAAATCCTCATCTCGGATAGAGGAAACAGGAGTAACGAAACTCTCACCTTACTGCCACCAGATTAGCTCGTATGGTTCTCAGATGGGTTCAAGGTAAGTAAGGATTCTGGGACGTGAGTGTACCTTGAAAGGCCAAAGTTCAATATCTTAGTGACTCTAGGATCTTACTACACGGTTTTCCAGGCAAAGGTCCACGCAATAATGACTTGTGCCATGGAAAATTTGCGAAAAAACTATGTTAATAGGCGCATACATATTTGCATAGACAGTTGGTCGGCGAAAGCTGATACCGGTTTATCGCTAACGTTCTTTCAGTTGGTCCAGTACTAAAAGATGTCTTAATTTTGGTTTTGCTCAGATTCAGAAAACACAGCTACGTTATAACTGCAGATGGCGAGAAGATGTATCGTCAAATTAACATTAACACAAGACAACGTGATTAACAGCATATTGTTCGGCGACTCAATCCAGATTTTGAGCTGCAACTCATTTATTTTTAATTTTTGATAGTACAATGGGTTAGTATAATCAGTTATGAAAATTTTTGTCTGACTTCCTACAAAAGGTATAAGATGGTTTTTATGTTTTCAATGCTGACCAGTCTGGAAGGTGAACCATCACGCCCTAAGAGATAATCTTCGTAGTTACACTATGTTATTGTGAGATAATTCCTCCCCTCATGAATTAAACTATCGGCAGCAATGAGGAAGTTGAACATCCTTCAATTACAATCCTTCTTCGTTGATTTGGGAATTCTTGTTTTTCTTTCTAACCAGCTTTTTGTAGATAAAAACGATGATTATTAGTGATATAAAGTATTATCTTCCAAAATCTAGGGTATTGAGAATATGCGAATTCATCCATCGATATTTGTGATTCGTTTTCAAGTAATTGGTATTTGATATTTTGGAGTTCATCTAAGTTAGAATTATCTAGATGTATTTTGAATTTTGGATCCAGAGTAAATTTATTTTGTAGTCCAGTTAAGGAAATATTATTGGTAGATATTGGCTTATTTGTCTTTTGTTGGTGATGATTTCTTGTAATGTTATAACTTGGCATTCAATATTAGGGATCGAAAACCGATAGGTTCCAATGAGTTCTCAAATTTGGTTTTGTTATTGACATTTTGTTTCAATAACTTCTTCTTTGGGAAATACACTGGACCATCCGATAGATTCATCTATGTGCTTCAAACTTGGTCTTGTGATTGTGACGTATATTTGATTACAGATGGAGCTGTTCTTCAATTCCAAAAGCTGTACTCCTCAAGGGTTATTCTCTTCAACAATTAGGTTGGCTCTGTTGCAGATGTAAACAGATGGTAGTCTGTTTGTACAAATATGATCTTGTAATGCGTAGTACAATTCGTTTTTTATAAAATATTTATCAATAAAAATGATAGTCTTGAACTGATTTTGACTAAATATTGGGTATCCAGTATGGGTGATAATAATCAAATACGTAAGGTTACATGTTTGGTGAATGTGGGAGGAAGGTGATTCTATTATGAGGAATAAAACATCCAATTCTAATTTAATTCTCAATTATTGAAGTATTATTCAGTTATTTCAAGAGGATATTGCTCTGGCTGAATAGTTGTTTTCATCTCAACAGTTCAGTGTAAGAAGCTATAGTTTCAATTATGCTAGGTTGCATCAAGTGTAGTTTAGCGAGAGGAATGGAATTTTCTATATCTTATTTCATTCAGAGTATCTTTGATGTAAATAGAAATCTCTCTAAATAAAACTTGTTCAACGAAGTTAGAAATTTGAACTTAAACAGTTATTTGTTGGGTAGTAGGACTGAATTTATTTATTATGTCTGCAGAAATAGTATTTTGCTTCCTTATGTTTGAAGCTAGTTCTAATTTGTTATTCTCGAATTGTTTTATTAGATTGTCATAACGTTCTCCGTTGGCTGGATCTGAATTACCTGTTATTGATTTGAAAATTGAACCTTACCCGTTGATTAGACCCTTTTCCAGTCGTTTAGGGTGTGGAACTTCATCTCTATCTACTCCATCTTCCGTTAATTGGAATATTTGTATGTAATTCAACGAGTCGTTTGAATAGCCGCGGTTTGCACTAATATTGTTAAGGTGAAAGTGTAATAATTAATAATGTAATTTCGGAAATTATCGGGCTCAAGTTGTAATAATGGATGAAGATGTGGGTGTATTCTTGTACCTTTGCTGGTCCTAGTTTCATTGGAATCAAACGGGGGTCGTTGTCTAATTTTTCAATTACATTTTTTTTGTATCCCCAAGACAAGTGAGAATCTGGAAGGAAATGAATTTATTCATTGAATTCATAGGTTACTTTTAAAGGACATCTTAAATTATCCATGTGCAGTTTTTCTATTCAATCTGTTATTACTGCCTTCATATCTCTGTTCACTTCTTTAATAACGGTTGGGTTATTGAGTTTATTAGCCTTCTTTTGTCTGATATGGTTTTTTGTGTAGGTCTTAGATTCTGGTCGAAATGTGGCAGAATCATCGCGTTTTTTGTTGAATGTAGTAATTGTGTTTTCCGCGTAGAACGTTATACATTATTCGTTGGAAGGTTGCGGTTGCGTTTTTAAGACCAAAGGGCAATCGAACATATTCGAAATGTTCGTTTTTTTGTGTTGAAAGCAGTTCCAGCGATATCTTCTTGTTCCATTCCGATTTGATGAAATCCGATAGCAAGTTTTAAGACCGCAAAATACTGGCATTCACCAAGTTTATTCAACGAGTCAGTAATATTAGGTAGTGGGAATTTGTCACTTATAGTTTTCTCGTTCAGTTTCCTATATAGTCAATAACTATACGCTATTTTTGTTTGCCGGACGAGTCTAATTTCTTTGGGACAACCCAAATTGGACTGCACCAAGGAGAATTACCATATACCGTATCTCATAATATTTTGGTCTAACGTTTTCTTCATTTGTCACTCAACTTATAGTTTGCGAATGTATGGATATCTATAGGAGTTTGTGTATACAGGTGTTCCGTCGATATTTTCAAATATGGTATTCAATTTTAATCGTAAATGTTGAAGGTTTGTTCAAAATTGTTTTCCTTCCTAATTCTCCAACAAAAATCAGTTCTGAAAAATCTAAGGTAACCGTTCGAGTAGTATTATCCAATAGTGTCGTTGAAGTCTCACCATCTTTAGTAATGGGGGAGATTTCGCAATTATGACATTTTTGGTGGGGTACATTAGCTATTCCAAACATGGTTTCACTGAGATAAGGTTGAGTTCGTTCTGAATTTCATGATAAAGTAGTTCAGTAATAGCGTGAGGTGTTATCAGTATTCCTTTGTTAAAGTCTAAGTTAGCATGTAAGAGTTTGAAGTTATCTAATCCTATGAGTCCGTGAAATATGTTGTGGAATTCAAATAAGTGGAGGTTCGTTGGCTTTGATAATCTGAGCAGTTTTAATGCAATTAAGGGTATATGAGGTATCACCCTCAGCTGGAGATAACTGAGTTTATAAAATTCTACCATCCCTTCTAAATTTTCTGGCTAACATTTTTCTGAGCGAATTTGGAACCTCCTTGGAATCAAAATTACATCAGCTCCCAAAATGTTGGCATGAGTATATCGATAATAATTTCACGATTAAAATGAAGATTGAACCCGCTCAATAGCTAATTTGATTGATTAACATCTTCTACTGATGTAAAATTAGATAAGCAACTTCCTTTCCCTGATATTAATATTATCAAAGATGGTAATCACTTGGAATTCAATATATACAGACAACTCACTGAAGCAAATGGGTATCCTCCTGTGTATTCAGTTAAATTAATTATAAAAGCGTTCTATTCAATAGCCTTGTTCATATATCATCTTACATCCCTCCGAGCAAGCGAAATTATAACATCAAATTGAGGAATTAGCGTTGAACACTCGTAACGACGAATCTTTGTTGAATAACCTAATTTCTGAGATAAAAGAAGAATGAAACCTCAACCAATTAATTGAATTAGGGCTGTCATCTTCAAATAGTTGGATAAAATTCCAAATTGTCACTTACCATCTTTCAGTAATTAATAAATTCTCAATTTGTTCACTAAATTTGCAATACAACACATTTCTGGATGTAAGAACAAGTAGAAAAACCGTACAGGCAACACCTTCTTTGAAGTTTCCCACTCCGAACTTTAATTTATAAAATCGACTGTGATTCGTGTTCAAAACACCATGTAAGCCAAAGTAGAAGAAACATTTTCACTCTGTATGGAGCACATTTTCCCCACATAAAAAAAATAATAGTGACAAATCAGCGTTAGCTTATAAATACAGTTAACACTATTTCTCAAGAGGATTCATCACTTTAGGGACTCAGTAATGACAGAAATCTTGATAATCCAGAAGGCATTGAAATGTGTAAGCGAAAAAGGTAATTAATGATTTCCGATTCAACTCCTGACATTGATATGCCGTCAGAGAGTGAAGACGTACTACTTATTTCATGAGAAAAAGTGCGAATTGTGCTCAGATAGCATACAAGGAGAATCAAATGTAATTTGTGTAATCATTACTTGCGTAGTAAATGTTTCGAAACCGTATCCAAACTTTTCAAAACCGGAAGGATAAGCTGGAAATGCAAAAATTGAAATGCAGAGGGTGGCAGATATCATACTGGAGAAAGAAATGTTGATGCTTATATGGTATTAAATGAGAATGTTTCTCTCGAACGAGAAATCGAATTATTGGAGGGAATTGCTAGTTGTAACGGGCTGCGTTACGTGATTATATATAGAACTCTTTAAAGAACAGAGTAGAATTCTTGTCGGCTAGGAAACTTGTCATATGATATTTAAAGATATCTGCCGGTCAATAAAACATAGATTATTGATACTACCATTCCTGATGTGAGATGTCACTATATATCGCGAAGTGGGAGGTAGAATAACGGAAGTCGAAGAGAACTCATGGTGGTTTGTTCCTTTGCCTAGGTAAGTCGAGATTTCGTAATTCATTGTCGTTAAATACATTTTATTAATTTTGCTTCCGAAATATCATCACATCAGGCTATTTAATTTGATTTAGAATTGTTATTAAATGTCTGGATGTACAAAGCCTGATTGTGATAGTATTTCCTCGGATTTTTTATCTCGATTTGCCTGGGGGGGGGGGGCACACCCGATCATTTTGCGGATAGCATATTTCAAAGAATATCATTTTCATCACAGCATTGATTGTTGTAACTCTTGTAAGAGAATAATCTATCGGAACGTAGGCAGGTTCTCATGATAATATTTCTGTAGTCCTTGTAAGTTCAATTCCGTATTGGCACATGCTATTTTTTTGTGATTCGTAAGAGTCGCCATTTTGTAATCTGATACGTAGTATTCAGAGCTGTCTTGATGCAAATCAATTCAAGTTTCTGGATTTGTGCTAACTAGCAAATTCAACGTTTTGGTTATTTCCTTTCAATCACAATTTGATTATTTTTCTTTCTATCTCATTTTTTGTATCGTTAATTCAGTCACATATTATTTATTGTTTAATTTTAAGTAATTCTTGTAATTATATAATTCTTGCAGATTAAATTATTTTTTTGTCTAAATTGATATCTCTTCAAGATATCAATTTTGAAATAGTGTTTTACATATTGGAGAAGATAACATTATCGGAGGTGGAATCATTTGGTTATTCCGGCCGACGGTGTTACTTGTCCTTTGATCTCAAGTCAGGTACTGTTCGTTCTTTGACATTACAGGGTTTGAACGTCTGAGGTTCCTCACCCCTTCACTCCAAGACGGTTTAGTGACTTTCCTGACAGGACCAGCTTCCAGTTCCTACGAGTTCCAAGGAGGGTAACATTTTCTTGTTGAGTGACCATTATCTCATTTTCTGATTTTGTTGTTCACCGAAATTGTATTTCGCTAAATTTTTTAGAGCCATTCGTGGTCTCTTTACTATTTAACTATCCATTCTTTCAATTAAGAAATTGAGTTAATTTTATAATTATTTACTCTAAATTTTTTATATACAAATTGATTTAATTTTGTAATTGTTTTACTTCAAAATTCATTTTTTTATAAATTAATTCATTATATAAACTGTAAATTTATTTTTGTTAAACACCAAATTCCATCTGGAATAAATCGAATTGTTAAGTTGAACTTGTATTGTTTTTCTAATTTCCATCAACTAATAAACCATCTCGTGGTGCTTGTATTCTAGGCTGTGAATTCATTTATCTTTATAGGTTTTCTTTAAGCAATTGGCGCTCAAGCAATTCACCAGTCTAGAATCACAAGGCACGTTTCACTACGAGCCCTGAGATTAATTAATACAAATTGAGCTAGTTGAGTCAATATAAACCGGCCCAAGCGGGTCCGTTTCACTGGCGCCCAACATAGATGGGCTGCCGTTTCACATCCGTTTCATAGTGACCAACAATATATCATAATACTTCAACAGGAATTGCTACAAGTTAAATCTGTAGGTACCGTAAACAATAATAAAACATAATTGAATTCGAATCCGCAATCCTTCATTGATGCAGTAAGAGGAATAATACAGATAACAAAATGTTCTGTTAGTGAAATCCAACGTCATAAACAGGTAAGTACCATTGACAATAATAAAACCGAGATGAATTCGAATCCGCAATCCTTCATTGATGCAGTAAGAAAAATGATACAGATGACAAAACGTTCTGTTAGTGAAATCCAACGTCATAAACAGCGACGGAATCGAACGAATGATATAACAAACATAGCTGAACCAGCTCCATTAGACACTTCTGTTAAAATCACAAAAACGGTAAAAGATGGTATACAAATCAACTGTAAGAATAAGGATTCCATCAACAAATTGAACATAAACTTGATATCTAAGTTGCAGCCAGAGTAAAAAAAGAAGTACCTATTAAACTAAATCCAAGAATAATGATATACAACGTGGAGAAATTTTGCAATCCCACGTAAGTCACAGACAGCCGAAAAATATTATCTCAAATGCAAATCTACGGATGTCAAGTCTATCTTTAAATTTACCTGACTAAATTTAATAAATGTGATATTAGACATTTCCGGTAAAGTCCGTAGGAACCTTTTGGATGCCAGTAGCAATTTCTTCTATGTGTGTTATGAATAAGGCTGGTGTAGATGTAGGTTCGCAAAATAGTATTTTGTACAACGTTGTTCTAAATATTAACTTCACTCGTTCTTAAAGAGTGAATGCAAAAATTATCTGACCTGTCCTCGATGTGTAGGAAACACGAACAAGGAAACTGTCAGTCCTTCAAAATTCCTCTGCATCTACAAACCATTCGGTTGAGCATATTCAATGTCATTCTTACAGAAATAGGGTGGAGGCCTTGTTATCGGAAACAAATTATGAGTGATTTAACAATCGGACCTTAAACGTTCGTTCAATCTAGATTGGCTTCAGTGAATTGGAAGATTTGATTTTTGAAAATGATCATGATATCCTCGCGGTCTCTGAAACTTGGCTCACAAGCTTGACACCATCTGATTATGTATCTATAAGCAATCACAATATTTTTTGTAACTATAGACGGGTCCATGGTGATAGGGTAGGATTTTACGCTGGTTGGCTGTTGGCATGATTAATGTGAACTTGATAGATGATACTGGGGTTGAGTTCTCATGGATTGCTGAAAAGGTTTGAAATAATACTTTTGCTTTTGGTGTGGTCTATCAACCTCTAAATATTAATTTGAATTATTGTATTACGTTATTAGCTACCATTCTTTCAAATTCAATTATCTCGTATGACCGTTGAGTTATACTAGGAGATTCCAATATCAACCTAGTTGAAATAAACATTCGCTTATCTGAATGTTTTAATGTCTATAAGTTCACTCAATTGATAGAAGAAGCGACACGTATTAGCTTAACTACTGCAACGTTACTAGATGCAATTTTCGTTAAATCGTACTATGATATTGTCGAAGTGGGTACTTTTGATGTTGGCACTGTATCAGATCACAAATTGGTTTTTGTGTCTCTAACTTACTTGATACAAGAAATCATCGAAACTAATAACTTTCCGATATTGAAAATATTCATGTTACCTCACTTAACGAAGACCTCACCTCATTTAATTGAGACAGTATTTCCTACATAGATTGAAATTTGATACTATAACATGAAACATTCTGAACTTGATGAACAAACATGCTCTTATAAGAACTGTCCGTGTAAACAAACATCATGCTCCATGCTCACAAAAATAGAACAAATCATAAACTAGAGAGATGAAATAATGCGTGCCTATGGAGCTCAAAACACAACTGAAAAGTGGGAACGCTATAAGAATAGGTGCTTTTTTGCAATCGCATCCGTTTGACGTGAAGGAACAGCATATCTCGCTTACTTGGATAAGCATGAATCGCAAAAGAACTGTGGGCTGTACAGAGAAATTTTAATATTAATTCGCATGTCAAACCGGCACTTCCTTGCAACATAAATCCTGATTAGATAATCAGAAGCATTAGCTAATTCGATGAATTACTATAATTCAGAAACAATCCACGAAGGAGCATGTGTTAAATTTGATTTTATTGAAACTGTTTCAGTACAACGTGAAAAACTATGAAAGAATTATTTATAGTGTCAGTTCAACGTATTATAATCAAACTTGAATTGAACACAACCGGCAGTGATGGTATAACTCTTATTATGGCCAAAGTGGGTTTACCGAACACTCAAACATATCACTCTCGTACCAGCTCTCAAGAAACAGGCTATTTCCTGTAATCATGCTGTTGTGTCCCAAGATCACTTACGTTCAATAAGCCGTGCTCCATATTATCTAAAATTATACTTTTTCATCTGAACCAATATTTTGAGGCAAATAAGATGTTACCTGCTAATCAGTCGGGTTTCAGAAAGTCGCACAGTGCTACCTCTACTAAATTTGAATGATAATGTTTTCAGGACATTAGACAAGAAATTAACCATAGTGCTAATATCTCTCAACTATTCGATAGCTGTTCATGAGAAAAATCATCTACTACTAACCAAACTCAAATATCTCGGATTTGAGGACCAGTCATCAAATTTTCTTTCTAGAATAGTCAACTGGTCGTACGCAGCAAGTGAGGATTGGAAATCAATCTTCATCATCTAAGGATATTATTTCTGGCGTACCCCAGAAATTCATACTCGGTCCCACTTTGTTCCTCAACTAAACAGCAGATATATTCAACGTTTCTCGATTCTCTGATTTCCAAGGCTACGCTAACGACTCTCATCTTGTTCACTACTTTGATCTTGATGTTATTTCGGAGATCAAATGTCAATTGGGGCTTGTAGTTATTGAACGATTCTTCAAAGGACTATAATTTGCATAAAAATCCACAGTAGCTCGTTATCTGGGCATCATGTTGGACGAGAAATTGAAGTTTATAGAACATCTACAAATCTCACTCAAACGATGCTAATGCAATTAGAAATGTTATATATTAATAAGATCTTGCTAACTTTCAAACTGAAAAAGAAGCTTTGTGGAAACACTCTATTGCCAATTTTGTTTCATGGTAATATTTTATATGCTCCTTGTATCAGCAAATGAATAGACTACAGGGAATGCAGAACTGTTGTACAAGTTTCATTTCTTGATTAAGGAATTATGCTCACGTGTTAGCAAAACTCAAAATACTCAACTGGCGGAAACTACAAAAGCCAGTGGAACTCCATATCTGAGTATTTACTCATCGCGTTGTCTTTACAGGAACTCCTTCTTACCAAACAAAAAACCTATGTATAGTTCATTTGTTCACAGCCGTACCATCAGATTTTAAAATACTTTAACTATGCCACTGCAAGACAACTCGTTATTTTGAAGAACTCTCATTTTTAATGCCGTAACTTCATATAACGCAGTAGATTCTACTCTTAAAAACATGATACTAATTGGTTTTAGTAAGAATCTCAAAGCTCATCGTCAAATCCTACAAATAATTTTTGACTGCAATTTGTTTATGTGTCATTTTTTGAGTTCACCGGCTGCTGTGAATGTGTAGACTGAGTGGTAGAGTAGCTATAGGCTGAACTGCGCCTGAGCAATGCTCACGGCATCGTTCTTTGAATTTCGCTGACGGCATATGTATATATATTTTGTGTAAGCTTGTTGTATATTTCTCTTTTTAATAAATTATCGAAATAATGAAGCGATTATTATTATTATTATATACCCAATTCATTCCAAATAGTATTCAAACAGGCACGTTTTGATTTTCAATTTAGTTTACTCTGATGATGGCTACTTGATAGCTGAAGGGTACTCAGTGCTTCAACAGTATATTTAGTCGATGAGGGTGATTGTTTCTCATTTATAGATTATTTCACCTCAACACCATAAATGAACACGTGAAAATCAAGTCTTTAGTCCCATATTCTCTACATCCGAATATTCATCAGGATTGCTAAATTATGAACAGAATGACATGCATGCTTGTATTGAAACCTAAAAGAAAATCACATTTTTATTTGAAAACTGAAAATGTATTCTATTATATCTACTTCAATTTTGTAAAACTATACAGGACAAATTTTTCCATTTCAATATTTGAATTCCATATTCCCTAATTGGAAATTTTCATCTAGTAATATTCTCATTTAGCTCATTCGTTAGAAACTAAGTAAATCCTGTGCCATTCAGTATATAAGTACGAGTATATCGAAAGACGAAAGAAGGCTAGGTTATGTCCACTTCTTTCAGGTAGAAATGTGATGATATGTTAAAATGTAAATGAGAAAATTTGAAAGTGGAAAACGCATTAAATTTGAAAATGGTAGGTACGTCAAACTGCAAGTGCGCGCCGCTTGGATGCCTGCAATGAAAACGTGCTATGCGAACCTCAGTAATACTCGCGTCGCTGAACATCAACATTCAATTTTGATATGAAAACGCTGTTGGAGGAAGAATTAGGAATAAATATACTCTGGACTCACGATCCATCATGAAATGGAAAATAGATGTACAATGGATTCGACATTGATGGGAATGTGATAAGAGTCACCAAAGATAGGTCGATAGGACGATGAAAGGGGAATCAATTATTTGAATATCAATCAAATAAAAATCAGAATATCGTTCCTCACTCCATATTTTGGCACTCTTTAACATAAATCAATCAGATTTATCCTATCTCGCTAGTTTCTAGGGGACGCAGTATGCAAGAATTTTGTCATTCATGAAAATTATGTTGATATACGTTGTATTATTTTTATTGTATGCAATAATGGGAAAATATAGTACTGCAGTTTTTTTCTGCGCTCCATTGTATAACAAACGTATGATAATTGGTGTAGCAGGATGCACAATCATTTCATCTGCCTCTGAGCATTTTTCACTCTGATTGAAGTAGGTACTTACCAAGTTTAGGTAATGGGTAACTGATATTGGTGTAATCTGTGAAAAACTTCATTGTGATTTTGGCTACTTCCAATGCAAATGTAGCTTGGTCTCGGAATCTGTCATGTACGTACATCCTGATAGGAATTTCACGACCATTATCTTCGAAATAAATTTCACTGGAGTTGTAGCAAGTCATGACGAAAGCTAACAAATAAGTTGGCATGAGAAGAGTAGTTTGAAAGTCGACTGCTATGCCGTCAGTGGTATTATATGATGCCTGAAAATAAGAATATATTCTGTTGTCAACGTTCACATCATTTCAAAAGTCAAACATGGAATTAATAATTTTTCTCGAAATATAATGGAAACAAATCATATAGTATATCGATATCATGCATATGCGATTAGTGAATGTTTCATAATCTATTATCACCAGTAGGTATATTTTATGTTGAAATTGTTGGAATTGTTTGTGAAGTAATGAACACACAGATAATTTTTAATATTCTGTGATATCGTTTCGCCCTCCTCAAGTTATCATTATAGTCAAGTTTGTACAGCCAATAGAAACGGTGCAAACGTCTCCACAGTGGATTATGCACGTAAGCACATAAGTAAGTATTCGCACTCAGAGATCATCTTAAATATAGTCTACATAGATTCAGAAAGAATCACAACGGCTATTTCTGCGAAAATGAAAAAAAAATGTTCCAGATACGTAAGTGAGAGAAGTAAATTGTGAGTAGGTTGATTCAGTTATATTAGATAAGGGATGTTGTTACTTTCCAGTCTTTATATGACCATTATACCTCCCTACTTTTAGTATATGAATTACGTCGGTGAGCTACAGATCTTTTTGAGAAACTACGATTCTTCATTGCCTCAATGGGGTAATTTCTTCTATATTGTTATATGTCCAAAAGTAATTGCTTCTGGGGAGGAGTGTAAGTAACTCTGCAAATGGATCGGTGTTTCTTCTACTTTTCTACAGATTCTACACACCCAATCATTGACTAGGCCAATTTCTGTCTTATTGCCCTTGAGTTCGTAGTGTTTAGTCATAGACCCTGCTATGATACTCAGGTTATTTATGCTTCCTCTCATGTTTTCCAATACGTCCTTTTTTACTTAGTTCATATAGGATATTTTGAATTATCTACGTCCCGGAAGATAACTTCAGTGTTCAGTAGTGAGTTCGTTGTCTTTAGCTTATACCGGTCATGCCAGCGGCGTTCACGCTTTCTTGCGTGCAATGACCTTCGCGTGTTCATTATCATCAATCCCAGTATATCCTTGAACATCGGGTGATCCTGTTCTGCAATCCCAAGGTTTTTAGTTTCAATTTGCAGGTAAGAACCATACTTAAGCTAATCAAATTCCAGTTCAGCGTTTCTTTGGCTGTTTGGCTATCATATCCTCATCTATGGTAGCGGATTCCTTCAAGGGTTAATTATTTAATTCAAGGAGATCACTCACCGGCAGGCTCCATAGTTAGCATCGATAGCGGTGATAGTATACCTCTTGCGGGAATAAGTGAGTTAGTAAGTAAGTTTGTTATATTAGCATGCTTTACAAAAGTTCACATTTATCAGAAAAATTACACTCCAAAAAATAGAAACTAGAATCGGTGAATAATTAGAATTTCAGTCTCAAAGATAACACAATCAGGTAAACAGGAACCTGTAGTTAGGGCGGTTCGAGTGGAAGAATCTCATGTACGTCGTTGTTGGCGATGTAATATGCCTGGACATTTGGCTAGATCATGTAGAGTAGCTCAAACTGAGCTAAGATGTTTTAAATGCGGCAAAAATGACTGTACTATAAGAACATGTCCTAATTGTAATAATAATTCGTCGGGAAACGGGCAGCGGGAGCAGTAAATCACCGTGGTACTGCTTCCTGTGACAATGCGGTGAACAATTTTTCAGGTGATGCTAATATTTTTGGAGGTAAAGCAGTATTAGATTACATTTTAGCTCAAGTGAATGAAGGAGAGTGTCCTTATGTCAAAGTAAATGTTTTGAGTAAAGAAGTATATCGTTTACTTGATTCCGGAGCTAATAAGACTTTTATAGGTCAATCAGGTTGAGAAATGTTAAAAATACGGGTGTTAAGTTGAATAACAGTCGTAATATTTTGTGTAAAGTCGCAAATGACGAATCATGTGATTGTATCGGTATAGTAACAATCCCAATTAGGTTACGCGAAGTGGTTAGGGTTATTGATCTATATATCGTGCCCAATTACGTCATAATTTGATACTCGGAATAGACTTTTGGATTCATTTAGGTATCGTTCCCGACTTGCGTGAAGGGGAGTGGTATTTCTCTTCAGAATGCACCCATTATTAACAATTTTGAATCTGAAATTGATTCAGAATCTGAACAACAACAGCGTCTCAATCAAGTTGTGGATGATTATTTCAACTGCTTTGATGGAAATAAATTAGGTTGTACCACCTAAGTTACGCATAAGATCGTAACAAGAAGTGATTCAATTAAAAAACGCTATTATCTGGTTTCGCCGTATAAACAAAAACTGCTCGATGATGAACTTGAGAAAATGCTTAAGGCTGGAGTAATAGAAAAATCCAATAAAGGATGGTCGTCACCTGTATTGTTAGTTCCAAAGAAAGATGGGTCTCACAGATTTTGTGTTGACTTTCGTAAGTTGAATGCGGT
Source organism: Endomychus coccineus (assembly GCA_958510875.1). Lineage (NCBI taxonomy): Eukaryota > Metazoa > Arthropoda > Insecta > Coleoptera > Endomychidae > Endomychus > Endomychus coccineus. The sequence continues at coordinate 93,625,138 of OY294068.1, forward strand.
AACCAAAAGAGGTGCATATCCTATCTCATCGATTCTTCAAAAGTTAGGTGGATCTAAGTTTCACTCAAGTTTGGATATCTTATCGGCTTATTATCAAGTCGCTCTAGAAGAAAGTAGTAAACAATACACCGCTTTTACTGTCCCAGGCAGAGGACTGTATCAATTCACGCGTATGCCATTTGGGCTGCATAATGCACCAGCATCATTTCAGAGGCTAGTAGATACTAATTCTAGGTCCAGAGCTAGAGCCAAATGTATTTGTTTACTTGGACAATATAATAATAAGTACACCTACTTTTGAAAAACATATAGAATTTTTGTTAGAAATTTTAAAACGCTTACGCGCTGCGGGTTTGATTTCGAATAGAGAAAAATATGTATTTTGTAGACCAGAATCAAAGTATTTAGGTTACCTGATAGGGAAGGCCTTCCTGTAGATCCGCAAAAGGTAGAGGCTATCGTTAACATGCCAACACCAAAGTCTGTCACAGAAATTAGACGTGTCGTCGGGATGATATCGTGGTATAGAAGATTCGTAAATGAATTTTCCGATATTATAGCACCGCTAAGCTCCTTGCTGCGCAAGAATAAAAAATTTGGATGACATTCGGATTATGAACTATCGTTTAAACGAATTAAGGACGCACTCGTTTCTGAGCCGATATTGATTTGTCCAAATTTTGAACAACCATCCTATGTTCAAACAGACGCTTCAGCTTATGGGATTGGGGCTGTCCTGACACAGCGTTATAATGAAGAGGAACATGTAATATGTTATCTTACAAGAACTTTAAGTTGGACGGAAAGAAATTATTCTGCTACGAAACGTGGATGTCTCGCGATAATATGGGCGGTAGAAGAATTGCGTTGTTATCTAGAGGGGTTCAAATTCTTTGTGATAACCGACTGCCACTCTTTAGTTTGGTTAAATAACTTGAAGACTCCACAAGGTAGACTTTCGCGCTGGGCATTGCGGTTACAACAATTCGAGTATGAGGTTATTCATAAGAAGGGCAAGGAACATTTGGTACCTGATACCTTATCACGTGCATTGGTTATTCCGGAAGATGAGATCGTTATAAATAATATGAGGTTAAAAGTGTTCAAGATAAGTGGTATCTTAAAATGTGTAGAGAAATATAAGCTGGTCCATTAAAATATCCTAAATGGCGTGTCACGGATGGTACACTATATAAATATACTAAATTAGACTTTCCTGATTTTCTAACAAACTCTGATTACTGGAAAATAGTGATTCCGAGAGAACGACGTCGAGAAATCTTATACTCTTGTCGTGACATTAAGTTATCCGAACATTCAGGAATTTATGAAACACTTAGCAGAGTTAGTAGACTTTATTATTGGCCGTCAATGGAAAGTGACATTACTAAGTATGTGCGAACGTGTCCTACTTGCCTGCGAACGAAACCTGAACAGAAATCGCCTGCTGGGTTGATGGGTCAACCTTTGAACATAACGAAACCTTTTCAAGTTTTGAGTACAGATCTTTGTAGACCTCTATCGGAATCGTCACATGGTAATATGCACATCCTTGTGGTAACCGATGGGTTCAGTAAATTTAGTTTATTCTTTCCTTTACGTCGAGCTACAGCAACGGCGGTAACAAAATTAATGGGAGATAATTTATTTTTATTATTTGGCGTTCCTCGATATTTACGGTGTGATAACGGTGGGCAATTTAAGAGCAAAGAATTTACGTCACTATGCTCAGAATTTGGGGTGAAGGTGACTTTTAACCCTAACTATTAACTTCAATGTAATCCTACTGGAAAGGTGAACAGAGTGTTAGAATCGATGCTAGCGGCTTATGTTCAAGAGAATCATCGGAAATGGGATGAGATTTTACCAGAGCTTGGCTGTGCTGTAAGAACTGCCCGTAGTGAGGTGACCGGACAAACTCCTTATGTTATTAATTTCGGGCGTGAGATGGTTTTGAACGCTAAAGAGTATAGGGGCATGACATTGAACTATAACGATATTGCTCAAGATGCGGCTCAAAATAGACTCGAAGGTTTAGATCAAGTTCGGATCTTTTTGAAGAAACGGTTGAAGGAAGCTAACGTAAGAACTTGCGCACAATACAACCTTCGTCGTAGAGATGTAATTCATAACGTAGGAGATTCAGTTTGGAAACGGCAATATGTATTGTCGGATGGCGCGAATTATTCTAGTTCTAAACTAGCCGGTAAATTTGCAGTTCCATATCGAGTCAAAAGTAAGGTTGGGTATTGTATTTATGAGTAGGAAAATTTGGATGGTGTGATCAGGTAACTGGCATACGAAAGACTTAAAACCGGATCATATGGTTGGAAGAGAGTTGGAGTGATCTCCTTTGTGTACTTAGTGTTGTATGACTTATCTTCGTTTAAATCCTTCTGGGATCAGTGTCCTATAATTTTTAATTTTTCACTGTTTTGTCTCTTGCGGGATGTTACAGATCTCTAATATGGGCTGGAACCTTTTAGTTGGAAATGTGCCATTCCTTCTATTATGATGTTTCAACTTAGGTTTCAGGGTATTCCAGACTGACCTTGAGTGTCGGGGCTCCGGAACTGCGAAGTTTTGTGTGGCTAGATTGGTTACGACTATGCGATCTCCGAATATACAGTAGGGGGCAGAGTTAGTGGTAACAATCACCCGGCATTGCGCTCGGGGTATATGTCGGCCCCGAATATCCTGAGTAGACTTGGCCTGGGTTGTGTTGCGATGGTGGTTTGGTCACAAGTTGAATAAATATAGAAGTAAATGACTTTGCTGGTGTATTGTGAGACAAAAGAAATTTCATTCCTTTTGAAAAAGAGAAAAGGGGGAGTTGTTACAATCCAAATTCAGTAGTTGGTATCTTGTGGAGGTATTATGCTATAATTATTGAATATTTTATCTTGCCTGTAGCGACGAGTCACCGATGTTAGTCGCGTATCTGAATTTCTTTCTTCTGATTGCCGGTAACAAAAAAAGGATTGCGATATTAAATCGATGAAAGTAGGTAGAACGTTGCTTGCTGTCTGAAGTTAATTTTGGTGTCACATTTGTTTTTCGCAGATGCAGTTTTGTTAGTTCTTTAATCATTGTGTGGGATTTATTTGCGAAAGATGGACACTTTGATTTCTAGTTGTTATAATTGTATTTTGGAGATTTGGAATATTTAACCAGAAATTTAGCCTTCAAAGGGATATGTTTGTTGCCAGCATTATTATATTGCGACTGATCTTTATCAATACTTCCACTGTTTATATCAGCATTTGAAGATATTCCTGATTTGATTTCATTCTTGAAGATAAACGTGGTCTCGTTTAATAAAGTTTGAGCCCTTTTCGTGTAAAAAGTTTTTTTTTTCTTCTTCCTGGGGTTTTCCAGAGAGTCAACTTGAAGGATAACCGAGATTCCCTTTGTGCTCAAGTGACATTCCTGTGTGTTCTTGGGGCACCTCAACACTACACATCTTAACACCTTGAAGTAGCGGCAAGTCTTAGTTAGGGCCATAATTTTATTATATGCTGATATTGCTATAGCTGAACTAGTTATCTAGAAATTCATTTGTTTCACATTTGATTGCAGAATATCAATTTAACTGAATTGGGAAGTCAATTTTTTTTATTTAGTTTCTAGCATATCGGAATAATCCAATATTTGTATGTTCACTGTACGCCAAGAATATTGCTATATTTGTGGTATCATACTAAAGCGTTCCATACATGTTGAGTTTTGTCATTCACTATCAATAATTATTTCATCACTATAGATTATCATATGTCTACTTTTTTTGTTAACCATAACTGAACATTATATTTTGTTACAAGGGTTTCAGATTTTATTTCTTACTTTTCAGTTTGTAATAGCGTTAGACTTGTTTGGTAATTTTTTTCAGGTTGGTTGCAGTTCGCTACGAGAGAGATTGATATAACAAATTACCTGGCTCCACTGCCTATTCTAGTCGCATGCAGTACCTCTTTTGTTACTTACGTCATAATGAGATTATGAGTGGAAAATAGGTAGCAAAATTTTGAAGATTACCTGATTGAAAACTACTACGGTTAGATCTATTGATCCAAAGCTGTCATTCGTAAATTGAATATTTGAGTATTCTGCAAAATCGTAGAACGGATTAGAGGTAAAGAATAAGCTCAACGTATATTAACATTTTTTTAAATGATGAAGCTTCGTCTTTTCTGGCCGCTTATGCGAAAACATTTGTTGGAAAAATCAGGAAAATATATTGGAGTCTATGAAAATCTAGGTGGATCAAATCATTATGTAAGAATTATCTGCATGTGAAACGTTTATGTTGAATATGATGCAACAAACATTCAAGAATATATAGCGTAGGGAATGTTTAGATATTCAAGTCATTATAGGTATTTCCACCTTTCTACCTAAACATTTTTCAGTACTGATAACTCATTACTTCACTCTGCGAATCAAATGATCTTTTGGCACGTAACCAGTGACTCCAGCATGTCACAACATATGCTAAGAACGATTCAGTAGTAAAAAGTAAAAATCAATGCCAATAATTGAGTACATTTTGGAGGAACTCTATAAGAATCAGATCTGTCACAAAAATCAAGTACTAAGCTTCCTCCTTATTGAGCACACATTTTATTCATGTTCCTACTTTCACAGCAAATATAAAAATCACAATGGATAGGTCATGGAAGGAAGAAGGTGCTGGGATTAATTCGTTGTGAAAAGACTTGTCGGTAGTCTAGCTAAACAAAATCACAATGGTATTGATCCCTTATTATTACGCTGGATGAAATCCCCGACTAATTTTTAGATAATATATTAAGTATACTGATCTGAGAAATAATCCCAAGAAACGAACATGGAGAGAAATACATCAAAGCCCCTTGTAATAAGAGAACGACAGACCTATTAGCAGTAAATAGGGAAAAAATGAAAGTCGTAACAGGGCCATGCGCTAGTAAGAGAGCACCTGAATGAAATGAGGCGGTGAGGATAAAGAAATAGTGACACACATACTATGTGAATGCGAGCTACTTGATCGCAAAAGACAGTCAATTTTTGGCAAGCCTGAAGGTGAACCAGAATTATACAGTTCTCACCCATTGGAGAACTTGTACGAACTCGTACAAGGTACAAAGATACTTGAGTGAATACCGTGAAGAAACAAAACATAGGCGAGATACGATGGGCCAGCAGGCCTTAGTGTCACCGGAGGCCATAGTCAGACAATCTTACGAAGGGGGTGAAGTTCCTAGTGAGTAAGCCTGGACTGGTGACTCTCACAATAGACTACGAGGATGAAAGGCTCATAACCTCCCCATAGAGGGTTTTCTTCGCCTCCGGAAAAAAAAGTATTCTAATCAAATTGAGCATCGTCAGTTTGGTTGGATTGTGGACGCCACCTTCAAAGTATAAGTATCCAATTATTTCATCCATGAGTGTGAGTAAAGTACACTATTGCGTTGGTGGTGTCCGTTGAATAAAAATAGCATGAGTTGCCAGTCCCTGACGAATGAAATTGGATGGATTGGATCATCTATGTGACATCAATCGACAAAATTATCAATTGTGTAACTATTAACTATCTATTGTCCGGGAAGTTGTCGTCACTTAAAATTAAAAGAGAGTTAATACTGTGAATACACCTTTCACCTACCAATTGGTGATTGTTTATTATTTATGGTGTATCCACAGTGTGAACTCTTTCATCAATTGCTAGGAAATAGTAATGGCAACTCCCTCCCTGTGAGTGATCAATTCACGTAGACTGATACTGAATATTCCATTACATGCATGAAAGCGTCGAGATCTTCCTCTTTTAGCACGTGTCATATTCATGGAAACACTGCAAGCATTTTATTGTATAGATAGATAATTCAACATAGGATTATGAAGATGAATAAACGTAGAACATGGAACCAAAGGCAGGATTCGAACCCACATTCCTGGATTTTCAGTCCAGGGTGTTAACCAATTACACCACTTTGAACCAGTCATATTCTTATATTTTTGTGAATATGAACCTCTGAAAGGATAGTAGATCATTGATGAACACAATGCGATTCGATGCTTCCCCATAGATCAACTATTCACGCACATTCATCTAGAATTGAATTGTTTTGAAGTAAGGATTGTAAGTTGGAGTATCCCTATGGTTGGCAATTACAGTTGACGGTACTTATTCAATGACAGCTTCCCGGTTCTTACATATTTCGATAGAACTGAGGAATGTTCTGGGAGAGTATAAACAAGTTTGAAGTTCCTTTGCCTAATTGGCTACAGTTTCGTGTAGGTACATCAAGATATAATGGATTGAAATTTATGAATTATAAAAATAATTTAGATAATGATTTAACATAGACTACACATTCAGTAATGTGTGTTTGAATCCCGCCGATGGTTCAACGTTTTACGTTCATCCATCTTCATGATCCTATGTTAAATTATCTAAGTTATCATAGTAATTGGGAAACTTTAATTGTATATCTCTTGATGTGCCCATACGAAATTGTGGCCAATTAGGCAAAGAACCTTCAAACTTGGTTATGCTTACCCAGAATATTTCTCAGTCAGTTCTATTGGAATATATTAGAACCGGGATGCTGTCATTGAATAAGTACTGTCAAGAGCAATTGCCAACGATAGTAATACTCTAACCTACAATCCTTACTTCAAAACTATTGAACTTTGGATGAATGTCGTGAATAGTTGATCTATGAGGGAGCATCGAATCGCATTGTGTTCATCAATGATCTACCATCCTTTCAGAGGCTTATATTTACAAAAATATGAAAATCTCACAGGACCAACGTGGTGTAATTGGTAAACACCCTGGACTAAACATCCGGTATTGTGGGTTTAAATACTGCCTATGGTTAAATGTTTTACGTTTATTTATCTTCATAATCCCATGTTAAATCATCTAAGTTATCTTCATACATCAGAAAACTCAATTCTACATCTCTTGATGTACCTACCCGTGTTCTGCTTGAGGTTTCCGCAGGCGTTATATGATGTGTTGCGTTGCCGGGATATACTCCGCGTTGTCGTAGAATGGTTTAGATAGAAACCGTTGATGTGACGACGTTTTGGCACAATCTCATGTGCCATCTCCAGATCTGCTTTTCAGGGCTGCTGCTCTGCTTCGAGTTAACTTGAAACTGATCTCCGTTGATCCTGCTGGTGTTTTATGTATCCTCATTACGTCTGGATGATTTTGCAGGTTTGATGAGGAAATCAAAACCTCCAAAGAAGAAGCTGACACGAGATGAACACTTTCTCCGATGAACTTGAGAGCGAACACAGACATCATCATACTACCAGCAGACAAGGGCAACGCAACTGCAGTAATGGACATCAGAGAGTACGACGACGATATTCAAACACTATTAAAAGATGACACTTACCAACCGAAAGCTACCGACCCCACTACGTACCTGGAGAAAACCACCAGAACGAAAATCAAGGCAAGCCAAATCGACAAAGAAGAACAACAGAGATTAATACCAAGAGAGAAATCGTCGAAGTGCAAGAAACAGTACGGCCTTCCCAAGATCCATAAACAAGGAGCTCCACTTAGGCCTATCGTCTGTTCGATAGGTTCACCCTTAACAGTGCACGCAAAATTTCTAGCGAAGAAGCTTCAACCCTATGCCGAAGGAGCTGAATCTTACTTGGAGAACGCAAGCCCCTCCATCGAACACAGAGATAACATAAAGCTGGAACTTGGCCACATGCTCGTGAGCTTCGACATCGTATCACTCTTCACTAATATCACCACCGATGAGGCCGTCGAAACTATCCAGAAGGAATACCAGATACGAACGGACATCATCGAACTAACCAAACACTGCCTCAAAAATACGTACTCCATCTACAAGGACCAAAGCTACAAACAAATTGGAGGAGCATCGATGGGATCACCCTTATCCCCAGTATTAGCCAACCTGTTTATGACAGACTTTGAAGAACAAGCCATCCAAACAGCCAGCCAAAAACCAAAACTGTGGCTACGATACGTAGACGATATGTTTTTGTCATCTGGACCCACGGAGAAGCCGCACTGACAAAATTTCAGAGCCACATAAACAAAATTCACGAAAAATTAGAGTTCACAATGAAGATCAAGGAGGACAACTACCCTGCCTAGATGTTCTTGTGAGCAAGAGAACAAACACACCAACACCAACACACACGAATCGTTACCTGAACGCCCAGTCACATCACCATCCATCACAAATTCAAGCCGTAATAAAAACCGGATAACCAGATCAGACCGACTAACCGGCAATGACCACAAAAAGCAAGAAATGCAGACAATACAAACGAAGCTCATCTCCCATACGTCAAAGGAACTACAGAGAAAATCAGCAGAATCCTCAAATAACACAACATTGAGACAAGTTTCAACACGACAAGGGAGATTGGTCAAATACTGCCCAACGCTAAATCCAAAATGATTCTGGAAACACAAGGGGTCCATGAAATATCAAGCAAAGATTGCGGAGGAAGCTACATGGGACAAACTAACAGAAGAATCAACTTTCGACGTGAATAACACTGCAATGCAGTCGCAAAGCAAGAAACCACATCATCACTTGCCGTACATGTGAGAAAAACTTCACATGAATTCGATTTCGACAACACCCGAGTCTTAGCCAGCCTCGAGCACAAAACAAAACGCATCATAAGAGAAGCTATCGAAATCGAGAAGCGACCTTCAAATATTAATACAAGAGATGATACACAGAGACTACCGACTGCTTGGAAACCAGCCCTTCAACCACGCAGGAGAACAGTCAACAAGACTAATTCAACGGACCGAAAATCTCGATCGAACGCAACAGACCAACAAACTCAATCAGACTTATCAAACCGCCAAAATCATCAAGACGTAACAAGGACAGATAAAACACCAGCAGAATCAACGGAGATCAGTTTCAAGTTAACTCGAAGCAGAGCAGCAGCCCTGAAGAGAAGACCTGGAGATGACACATAAGATTGTGCCAAAACGTCGTCATATCAACGGTTTCTATCAAAACCAATGTACGACAACGCGGATTATATCCCGGCAACCCAACACAGCATATAAATATATATTCTTTTATTGATATTCTTGAACCATTTGTAATATCTGTATACTTTCTTGGTATATTGGTTCGTATACATACTGAAAATAAAATGAAATAAAAATTCTTTTTGACGTTTCGACAATGTTTATTGTCTTTATCAAATTTGTGAAAGTGTTTCCATGTAATTTATAGAAGAATAGATGATTTCGATTAATGAAATGCGTCTGCAGCCGACTTGTGTTTTAAGATCCAATTAAAACTGCAGAAAACATTGGATCGGTTGTGTGTGAAAGAGTTATGTATGGCTAATTACAATTTGAAATGGATTGAATTTGATTAAATATAAGACATTCTAAGATTGTACAATTATAAATATCTATGATTATTGTTCCAGTTATTCTATGATGAACACTCTATTCACATCTATTATAATCAACTATTCAAGTTCAAGATAATTCTATGGAATTTAACCTCAAACTTGTTACTTATAGTGTCATAGTTGAATAATACGTTATCTTTTTTAGGTTGAATTTTGAATAGACATTTACAAGTGTCAGATATTAAGAGGTTTTTGATACTTTCAATTGAAATGTTTCTTTGAATTGAAGATAAGCATTATTTAAGTACTCACTATTGAAAATGATGTGATTATCATTGATTTTTGAAAATTTTGGTATCATTCTTAAACTTTATAGTCGTAATAAGTATATTTTTTTATTTTTCCTCCTGATTGGCGGAGGTATTCATCATCTTTGAACGTTTTCAATAAATGCAGACGCATTTCATTTATCGAAATCATCTATTCTTCTATAAATTACATGGAAACACTTTCACAATTTTGATGAAGACAATAAACATTGTCTAGACATCAAAAAGAATTTTTATTTCATTTTATTTTCAGTATATATACGAACCAATTAAAAACCAATGTTAAGCAAACACTACCCGACGACCTATCCAAAAAAAATTTTCTTGATCAAAAAACCGCCTACGAACGATTATTTTTAAAAATAAATGAAATAAAAGTTAAAAAATAAATAAATTACTCCAACAGAAAAACTTAAATAACACAAATAAAATTGAAATAAAACAAGACTGGATTGAAAATCTAACTAGTGTGCATATACCTGACTATACAAATGAAATATTAAACCTAGGTCCAAATTTCGCAATACCAATTCAACATAAAAATGAAATACCAATACCTGACATCATTGCTAACATTGAATTCTCCACAAAAAGTTCAACTAACGATACACGAAACGAAATAAGGGCAATATGCTGCAACATGTTAACTAATTTCAAAATTGCACCCCCTAGAAACAACCATAATAAAGAGATAAATAAAGAATTATTGAAAAATTTAAACAAAACTAAAGGTTTTTTAAAACAACATAAAAACTTAAAAATTCTTAAGCCCGACAAATCCAATAAAACCGTTCTAATGACTAAAGAATGTTATGACGAAAAGATGTTTCAACTCCTTGAAGATGAAACAAAATACAAACTATTAAAATCTGACCCAACAAATAACCACTAAAAGCAAACTAACGAACTTATAAAAAAATTAGAAAGAATCTCCCCTAAAATGGCAAAGGAGCTCCTTATCCATAATGCCCTCCTACCAAAAATCTACGGTTTACCTAAATTGCATAAGCCCGGAATCCCAATGCGACCCATAGTATAGTGTGTTCAATCACCGCTCTCCGGCCTAGCAAAGTTCCTCAAAAATATTTTAAGCAACATTGTCAACAAAAATTACTCTTATATTAAAGATTCTTGGCACTTTAAAGAAAAAATTAAAAAACTCGATATCCCGGAAAAATACAAAGTAATCCCTCTAGATGTAGTGTCATTATATACAAATATTCCAATGGAGTTAGCACTGGACCTTATTAAAAATAAATGGAACGAGATTAAAAATTACACCGATATTCCCCTTGATGAATTCCAAAATGCCGTTGCCCTCACCTTAAACTCCACCTATTTTCTTTTCAAAAACAACGTTTACAAACAAATGGATGGTTGCGCTATGGGCTCTTCCATCTCTAGTGTTATTGCCCAACTCGTTTTAGAAGATCTAGAAAACAAAATTCTACCAAGACTAAATTTCAACTCACCTCTTTTCTGCCGATACGTCGATGACTGTTTAACTGCCATCCCTGACGGCGAAGAAGAGTATCTATTGAAACTGTTTCACGAATACCACCAAAAAATTAGGTTTACCAGTGAATCAGAAGTCCACAATAAAATCAACTTTTTAGACATGACTCTTCATCATAACTCTAACAAAATTGAGACCAAATGGTATACTAAATCTACATGGTCTGGTAGATACCTGAACTATATGTCAAACCACCCTATGTCTCAAAAAAGATCAGTCATCATAGGCTTGGCAGATAGAGCAATTAAACTGTCCGACAATAAATATAGGTATAACACTATCCAAAAAGCTAAAAATATACTTAAAGAAAACAGCTACCCCAAAAAACTTATAAACTTCATCTTTTCGAACAGATTAAACAAATTTCAAAAACAAAACGAGGCACAACTAGATAACGAAAAAGAAAACAATAAATATCTAACACTACCTTATATCTCAGGACTATCAGAGAGTTTCAAGAAAGTTTTGAAAAAACAAGATATTACAGTATCCCACAAAGCATATAACTTATTGCAAAACAATTATAGTAAGCTAAAAACCAAAACACCTAAAAACAGAAAAACACACGTAGTATATGAGGTTCCTTGTGCGAACTGTAATCAGGTTTATATCGGTCAAACTAGCCAGAATTTGGAGAATAGATTGAACGGACACAAATACGATAAAAAAAAACAAAACAGCCCTTAGTAAACACGAACAACAACTAAACCACAAATTCGATTTTCTAAATACTGAAATAATTGAAACCGAGCATAACCAACTCAAAAGAGAGATACATGAAATGATCCATATTAAGCAAACCCCAAATACTGTAAATTCTAAAACTGACATAACAAATCTAAACAAGATTTACTATAATATTATATAAATGCAACTACCTTAGTCAAATGCAGCAAAGTTTAATAAAAAAAAAAGAAAAAAGAAAAAGAAGGAGGGGACGTGGAGTGGCGTGTTCTCGTTTCGGTGTCGAGCCCGGGACTTTTTGAGTGCGGGGCGGGCGCGCTGTCGCACAGCTGCTGAAGCTGTGATAATTATAACAAAATAACTTCTAGTCGCTCACCAGATTTGGGCGTGCATATCTGTATACCCCCTCGCTCTGAATCAACATAACCTGTGAAGCAATCAATACATTGTCTATCTTAGCTCTCTATACGTAATCGTTTTAAATATGTTTGTGTCATATGTATTCATGTGTATAATTGTATTTCAACATGTTAATTTGTGCTGATGGTAAGTTTGATTTTGTAAAAAATTTCTCTTGTTAATCAACTGACTCTGCTTATATTTTAGTCTGTTCTATTGAGAAAGGCCAAGACCCCGGCCGAAACGTTTGGAGTTAGTTATCGGAGAATATCAAATAACAACCTCTGCGTTTAAATGAACCTTATCTCCAAGAAAGGAAAAAAAACATATACAGTGGTTCAAGAAAATAAAAAAAACTAACCATATACATATATATATATATATATATATATATATATATATATATATATATATATATATATATATATATATATATATATATATATACATATATATATGTTTCTTCTTAGGTTCTCGCGGACGTAATGTGTAGAACTGGATTCTCTGGTATTGATCCGCGTTGTGTGGTTTCGGTCCTCAAAAGGACCAATTTCACGACGTATCGGCAAAGTCGCATTTGCCATCTTCAGGTGATTCGACCGTGGAGTCAGTTCGCCTAGATCTTCCTGACTCTACGGTCGAATCACCTGAAGATGGCAAATGCGACTTTGCCGAAACGTCGTGAAATTGGTCCTTTTGAGGACCGAAACCACACAACGCGGATCAATACCCGAGAATCCAGTTCTACATATATATATATATATATAAACAAGTTTATTATCTAAGTTATCTTCATAATTCAGAAAATTTAATTCTATATCTCTTAAGTTATATATATACATATATATATATATATATATATATATATATATATATATATATATATATATATATATATATATATAAAGGCTGTTCTTCCATATCAGACGAGCCACCCCGTATATTTCTTATCTCATAGTGAGTGGAAAGGAAAAATCTCCCGAAACACGTCGAATGATATTGTTTGGGGGACATCTTTTGACGTATATTTGAGGCTTGAACGAGCAGCCACCTAATAGGGGGCGCCTCAACCCCTCAAAATTGAAAAGGGGAGAGGGGTTGAGTGATACGTCATTTAAAAGGTCTTGGAAGGAAGCCTCTTTACAACGGTGTATGAAAAACGTAAATTTGAGGAACCGTTTTCGCCAAAAATTAATTTTGTTGCTCGAATGCGCCACCTCGAATATTTTGGTTATTTGTACAATGTACAAGCTCATTTTTAATAAGCATTCTTTACAAACTTGAACAATCTTCAAAAAATCACATTCGTAAAAAAATTGAATTGTGTTATCATGCTTACAATGAAAAAAATCAAGTCTGCGTATTTAAATCAAATGTTCAAATTGTCCTCCATTGACTTTCATACAATAATACAATCTTGACTGAAAACCGTCTCTAACATGGTTCAGCATAATTGGAGTTATTTGACGACACTCATTTACAATTCGGTGGCGTAGTTCGTCCAAATTTTCAGACTGAGTCACAAAAATCTTGAACTTAAGATGTCCCCACAAGAAGAAGTCCAGAGGGTTCAGGTCAGGAGATCGGGCAGGTCACTCCATAGGACCTCTTCTTCCATTCCAACGAATTGCAAATTGAGGTATTGGAGAACTGGTGCGGCGTAGTGAGGAGGAACTCCGTCTTGTTGGAAATGCAATTGTTGTTCAAGTAGTAGAGGATCGTTTTCTGATTGTTCAGTTATTAACGGATCAATCGCATTTTCCAACATTCCAAAATAAATTTCGCCATTTAAATTACCAGGAATAAACAGAGGTCCAATTAGGTGGTCTCCCAAAATTCCTACCCAAACGTTTAGCTTCTCCCGATGTTGAGTGTGAGCTTCTCGAAATACATGAGGATTTGTATCGCTCCAAATTCTACAGTTATGCCGGTTAACCTCTCCATTGAGTGAAAAAGTGCATTCGTCAGAAAAGCAAACGTTGTACAAGAAATTTGGGTTATTGTTGATACGCTCGACCATAATTTCGCAAAATTCTTGCCTTCGATCCCAATCATCATCATTTAATTCCTGAATTAATTTAATTTTGTACGGATGGAACTTGTGTTTATGTGAAATTCTGAAAACGTTAGATTGGGTAATACCGGAAGCTGCAGAAAGTTGTCGTTCAGATTGCGTGTTTGGCATAAGTTGGACATGTCCCAATACCGCCACAGCTGCTCCTTCATCAATAACAATTCCAATGGGTGCCCTTTTTTTATCCATTACTGAACCCGTCGCCACAAAATTCGAAATGAATTCCATTACGTACTTATGGCGAACGCTACGTTCAGGATGGTTTTCGGTGAATATCCTTGCAGCCGCTCGGGCATAATTTTGATTTTGGTAATGAAGGCTAACCAGCTCAACACGTTTTTGCAATGTGTACACCATATTGTTTGAAATGTTAAACAAATCAGCAGAGTAGTAACTCAACAGATCATGAAATGATCGAAGAAACGTTAGAACCAGATAAACACCTTCTAAGAACAAAAAATTAAGGCAACGTAAGGAAATGTTTTGCTGTTTTTTTATTTATTAGTTTGAGAGAATGTACTATTGTATGGAAGTCAATGGAGGACAATTCGAACATTTGATTTAAACAGGCAGATTTAATTTTTTTCATTGTAAGCATGACAACACAATTCAATTTTTTTACGAATGTGATTTTTTGAAGATTGCATAAGTTCGTAAAAAAGGCTCAATGAAAATGAGCTTGTACATTGTACAAATAACCAAAATATTCAAGGTGGCGCATTTGAGCAACAAAACTAATTTTTGGGGAAAACGTTTCATCAAATTTACGTTTTTCATACACCGTTGTGAAGAAGCTTCCAAGACCTTTCAAATGACGTATCATTCAACCTCTCTCCCCTATTCAATTTTGAGGGATTGAAGCGCCTCCTATTAGGGGGTTGCTCGTTCAAGCCTCAAATATACGTCAAAAGATGTCCCCCAAACAAGATCATTCGACGTGTTTCGGGAGATAAAGAATATACGGGGTGGCTCGTCTGAGATGGAACATCCTATATATATATATATATATGATCGGTTGTGTGTGAAAGAGTAATGTATAGACCTGGGCTGAAGCCTTTGATAATGGTAAAAAATGGAAAAAAATAATAGTAGGATGAAACCCATTGGGGAAGAAAGAGACTATAACAAAACTGGAAGAAAAAATAATTTACGGGCGATTTGAGGTCGGAAAGTGGAAGGGGGTGAGTTTTCAAGGGTAAAAAACGGCTTATCTCGATTTCCAGCAAAACTACAGGTCCTATGGAAAAAAGTAAAATGGCAAAGATGTAGGTAATAAAAAGTTGTACATTTCTTGTACCTAAATTTTTTCCATATTACCTCAAAATTTATGTGAAAAATTCAAATAGCCAAGTTTTTGGTTTTTTATTTTTATCATTCTCAGAAAAAAAAATTTTTCACGAAATTTGGTGAAAGCTTACCTTTTTATGTGCTAAATATCAATTGACAAAAATCAAATCATCTTTCACATTATCAAATCTCCCACCCACAGACGGTGCAGCAAAACAACATTGTTACAGGGCATATTATCAGCTTCAAACTTGGCTGGGTAACGAACCGACAGCAACAGATTGTGGCTGGAAGCAACATCAACGTGGCATTATGCCCAAATTTACAGAAAAGGAATTAACTACGGGAATATTGCCCAAAAGTATTTGCTGCAGCTGTGGAACTGGATGTAACAGTTTAAAATGTGGCTGCCGGAAACACTGTTTAAAATGCACAAATTTATGCTCAAATTGTCATGGTTCTGAAAAATGTTGTAGAAAAAAGCTACGAGGAAGTTGAGGATCCGGATGAAATTATGGATGAAGAACCAATGCAGACTGGAAATAATATTGGAGGCGAAGACGTCGATGGTCTTGAAGATTTCGAAGATCTACTAGAATCGTGAAGGTTTGTCGAATCTGACGATGAAGAAATGCCATCAAAGAGACAAAAACTAATAAATGAGTAATTGGAATTCAAGATTAGGTATTTTTAAATAACAAGATTGATGTTTTTAAAAATATTATAATGAATAACATAATCAGTATAAAGTATCTAAATTCAATAGTACGATTTGCATGTATATTTATATATTATGAGATTTTATATGACATAAATGTAATTAGAATTTAATAAATAAACTTTTTTAATTAAAAAAAATCGCAGCAGTCACATGTTTTAGATGAAATCTCCTTTAAATCCTACCTTTTATTATATTTAGAATAACTATTTTCGCATGTATTTGCAGTCTTTAAGTTTTATGGATGTGTAATTTTTTTGTTTGTCAATGTTACAAGAAATCTTACGTTTTTCGAGTGATTAAAGTATGAATTTTAATAAATAGCTCAAAATTGTACATAATGATTTTCGAATTCGAGTTTTTTTCGTTTCTTTGCACTTTTTGAGAACATTTACCATAGTAATGTATATTTTTCTTCACACCACCAGAAAGTAGAGATTTCAACGAACAAAAATCTCACCGACTTTTTCTAAAAAGCAGATATTTTGACGCGCTAATTTACGATGGAAAATTAGGGTGCTTTTTCGATATTAAGTCAAAATAAGGTGGAAAAATGAATATTTATTGTTTGGGACATAAAAGGTAAGCTTTCACCAAATTTCGTAAGAAAAATTATTTTTTGTAAAAAATAAAAATAAAAAACCGAAATTATTATATTATTTGAATTTTCCACATAAATTTTGAGATTATGTGAAAAAAGTGTGGATACGAATGTTGTAGATCTTTTCATTACCTACAACTTTGTCATTCAACTTTTCCCATAGGACTTGTAGTTTTGCCGGAAATCGAGATAAGTCGTTTTTTACCTTCAAAAACTCAAGCCCTTCCACTGTCCGACCACAGATCGCCCGTAAATTGTTTTTCCTTTTATTTTTGTTATATTCTCTTTCTTTTACAATGGGTTTCATCCTACTATTATTTTTTTCGGTTCCAAAAATTATCGACCCTGGTCTAGTATGGCTAATTATCAATTTGAAATGGATTGAATCTAGTTAAACTTAAGACAATACTAAATATCTATGATTATTGTATCAATTAGTTATTCTATGATAAATATTCTAAATCTATTACTATCAATTAATCAAGTTCAAGATAATTCTATGGAACTTAACCTCAAGATTGTTACTCATAGTGTCATAGATAAAAAACACGTTATTTTTTTTAGGTTAAATTTTAGATAGACAAGTGTGAAGCGGCACTTTGAAATAATACAATTTTGTCGAATTTGAATTAGATTATTGTAAAGTTTCGAAAGATTAGAATCTATTTTGTCATTTACACAATTGTTTTTTTCAATTTGATTACATTCTAATATCAAACGTTTGTTGTCATTCGTTTCCACATTAAAAATTTTTGTATTGTTGTAGTCGAATGAGTGGTTAGTGTCTTTTACATGTTCATTAAGCACAGTTGATGAATTTCTGGTATATTTGTGCACATTCAATCTTTTTTCGAGGTATTGAGGAGATTGGCCAATGTATACCTTTTCGCAATTTTTACAATGGATGGAATAAGCAGTATGGGTTATCATTTTCAGAGGTACTCTGCTTTTTGGTTTAGTAAGCAGCCTGTTCTTGTTTGAATAACTCTTATGACATATATGTAGGTCATAAGGTTTCACTATATTACATAATTTTTCTGAAAGACCATTAACATATGGTAGTGATATGTAATGCTTATAATTTGATTTCTCATTATTGGTATTGATTTTACCAGATGAGTTATAAAATTTATGAATTTTGTCTCTAGATATGGAATTGACTAAATCAATTAAATAACCATTTTTTATTAAAGTTTCTTTCGTTTTTGTAATAGAAATCATTCTTAGTTCGAGAGAACTTAGTCGAATAGCCCTATCTATCATATTTATAATAACATTTTTCTCATATTTATTGGGTATATTAGAATTGGAATTAGTATACCTTCCTGACCAAGTAGGTGTGGCCCACCAAGGTCAGCCGGGCTTTCATCAGAGACCGAGGGATTCACGGAAGCTTGCAAATATGGCGTAATCAGCAGCTGGTCTACCGCCGCAACGTAATGAGTGTGCAGGTTCCTGACGTCAGCTGCAGGACCTGTCTAAATGCGCCTGAAAACGCCTTTCCACCTTCTGCCGGCATGTTCGGCAAAAGAGGCTCTTACATATATACACGTGCCGTAGACATGGGCTTGGGATTGGACAAGTAAGTGCGCAGTGTTTCATTTGAGGAGAAGATGATCTCCGGAAGTGCACGAGAACATGCAGCTTCTTGACGGAAGCATCTTCAAACACCTTGATGCTGGAGAGACCTATCGATACCTGGGAATTGAACAGCGTCCCAATCATCATGCTTCCCAGGTGAAGGTGGCTCTGCGCAGCAAGTACGTAAACCTTGTTCGGAAGATTTGGTCTTCCGAACTATCGGGTGGGAACAAGGCGTCTGCAACAAATATGCTTGCCGTTCCAGGCCTGCTTCAGTCTTCTGGATTGATGAAATTTACGGTCAATGAGCTGCATAGGCACGACAAAGACACCCGGAAAATGTTGCATATCCATCACAGTTTACATCCTAGGTAATTCGTTTCCCGCATCCAGTGTAGTTCTGTGTATAGTTTGTGAAGTTCTTAAGAGTTTGGACCCCCTCTAGTGCTCAATTGAAGGTCACGAATTGGCCGGAGTGGGGACATTCGTCGTTGAGGTAGGACAAGAATCTGAGGAAGAACTAGGTCTCGAATTTCAGATAAGTCAAGAAAGTTGACTAGAAGGCAACCTCGAGTTCCAAGCTTCTCGCCTGGAAGCTCAGATAAATGCCGCGGAGCAAGATCTTATGCACAGGTGGCATGTTGATGAGCCGATACACGGTGTTTTCTATCAAAACATCGGAACGTTCGGCTTGTCAATCAGGCTGAATTTCGGCTACCCAACGTCAGCCTGGCTCACATCCGAGACCCAAGGATTCACCGCAGCTGGCCAGGATGGCGTAATTAACACCTTGATTTGTCGCCGCCAGGTGATGAGGGTACCTGATGTCAGCTACAGGGCCTGTCAAAAGACTCCTGAGACGATTTCACACCTAATGTCGGCATGTCCGGCAAAAGCGTCTTCGTCGTACACCCATCGCCATAATGCAGCCCATGGGTGCTGTATTACTATCCAAGGAACTCGTACGGAATAAACCAAGAGCCGGTGCTGCCTCACATGCCAAGAGTATTGAGTCTGTTGTCGGATACGAAGAATGTCAGATCTACTGGAACTCTTTTTTGACCGTCAGGTCCACACAACCAAATGGGCCTGACGTTGTACTCCTTTATAAACTAACAAAGGCTATGTATGTCATCGATTTCTCTCCTCTGGCAGAGGAGAACGTAGTCTTGAAAGAGGAGGAAAAATGAACAACATATCAAGATCTCCTGTTCGAGCTCTGCCCGCGATATCCAGGCCACAAGGTCGTATCAGTGATTCTGATCATCGGTGTTTTGGGCGGAATTCGGTCTTCGCTACATCATAAATCATTAAAAAGTATTCTAATCTTTTTTATTTTTTCTAAAATAATTCCGTGTATAAACCATTCTAATCCTGGTATTTCTGAGAATGTCGACATTTATTACAACTCATCATGAATAGACATCGGAGCTGGCACCATGAGAAGTGCTTGCAGTTTATAGATCAAAGGCAAATCGGGAGACGTACATACTCTTATTATTGGGGCAATATTCAATAGTTTCGACAAGAACGAGAAACAAGGGAATTACTCACAATCTCTGGCATATTTGACAAGAACCGATAACTGTTATCAGGCTTAACGAGTCGGATGTTGAACAACGATCTGTAGATTGGCTCATCAAAACAAGGAAACACCCTGCTGGTGGTTGAGTCTGCTAATAAAGTTGCGATTCCATAACTGCAAAGAAAAAATGGTTATTCATTCCGTATAGTACTATAAACACAACCTCTTTGTGAATGTTGTGGTTTTCCTATAACTCTGTTCTCTCAAGGATCAGGTGACTAGGCTAACATTCGTTTATGCGCGTCGGTTGAATGCAAAAATATAGTATCTACCAAATAGCAAAGTTTTAGGGAGGTGATTCTTTATTATTCCCATGCAATGCAATTCATCTGTTTTGTTCTATATTAACATGCACATAAATGTTTGAATAAATGTAAAAAACACAGGAATATTGAATGTATCTTCACTTCCAGAATTTGGTCTGAAAATGGAAAACGGATATAAGATGACATTTGGACCACGCAATACACAGTAAATTATGATGTTCATCCAAAAACTAAATGTGGCTCAAATTTTCTATACTCTGTCTGAACTCCTCTGCTTTATTCTTATATATTTGTGATGATATTTTGATTGATTTTTGATAAGTCTGCTTATATAACTATGAACCTTGCCAATTCATTCTGTATTGGGTAATGTGATTCAATTTATTCCACCTGCGTGAGGTGATTTCCTATATATATATGTTGATTTCGATTTTTCCATTTGGTAAACTCAAATTTAAATCCAAAATTTTGAGTTGTTATTTCTATTCTATGCTTCAAATGTGAACTTTGTTGATTCTTGTGAATTGTTTGGTATAATTTAGCAAATTAGTTATTATTCCTCCACTTTCATTCCTTATCTACCATAAAATTGTATATTTTGGAAAAATGTATCATTGTTGCCTATTCTATATGTTTAATTGCCAGGTAGTTCAGCGCCTAAACAGTCCTCGGGATTGTGAAATTCTGAGATTATTTGTAGATCGTAGTCGGTGAGTCCTCTTCAGATTCTTTGGTAGTTCACTGATATATTTGAATGAAGGCTCAAGACTTTCACGGTATATATGACCCCAAACCTCGTTTATCTGAATCTATATCCTTCATTGTCTTGTTCTGTCTTTCAGATTCTTCAAGATTTTCACGAGCCCCTCAGCTATCGTTAACTGACTTGAGAATACCAGATACTCCTCCAGCAAGGGCTCCAGTAGCAAATAATTCTACAGGTATTTGAGAACCTGGAAAGACACCTGTTTTAGTAATAGAGATCACTCATTTTTATTGCCACCCACTTTTTTCATTTGAATTCAGAGAATTTTCCGTAGTCTTTTTCGAAATACCTGGACCAGTAGAAATACAAGTAATCATCCTTATTCAATGAAAATACTGTTGAAGTACTGAGAGTCGTTGAGCTACCAAGAGTACCAAGTAGACATCATCAGTGTTAACTGATGATGCTGAACTACATAGATATTTGTCATTACTGTGTCTCAAGAGTGATGAAGTTATGATGTGACCTGTAGTAAATATACCGGCAATTTCAAAAAGATCTCCCGTAGATGCGGCGGACGGTAGTTTTCACAAAAGTAATCAGATTTTTCATATAATCTATGGTCCTATCTTTTTTCGTTCCGGAGATACAGAACGTTGAATTTATTCTTTTTTGAACGAAATTTTGCTGTAGCTCCTGTGCAGTCACAAATATATCGTTGAAATCTGGTACTCAGGGGTTTCAAAAGACGCCAAATGAGACGACTCGACTAGTTTCAGAGTATGCGGTAGAGAGCGCTGAGTGAGAATTATTTTTTGTCTTCTTTGCACATTTTTCTGGTTTCAAATTTTATTTCAAACAAATAATTCACTCCTGTTGAGGGTCTCAAAATTCCACCGTTTTAAAAAAAACGTGTTTAAATGAATTATTCGGCTTCCTCTGAAACCCCCGAATACCAGATTTCAACGGAATATCTGTAATTGCAAAGGAGCTACAGCAAAATTTCGTTAAGAAAAAAATTTTATTCATCGCCGTGTATCTCCGGAATGAAAGAAGATAGGATTGTAAAATCTACCGTCCCCTGTATTTACGAGAGGTCTTTCTGAAATACACTGTATATTCAGCTAACGCTGATTTTCCCCCATTATTTTTCGTTATATGTGGAAAATGTTTCTTACACCGAATTCGAATAATCCTTCTAGTTCGTTCCACATTTTGAGCATAACTCACAACCGAATTTGTGAATCCGGATTTGTCGAAGTCGGAAACTTCATCAAACGTATTGCCTCAATTTTTATCTTGTTCGTACATTCACGAACTTGTATGCAAATTTAGAAAACAAATTATGGAATTCAACAATTACTGAAGGATGATATATGAAACATTCGAATTTTATTGAACTATTGGCAGCTCCGATTCCCACCAGCATAATTAACCTTCTCGCTTCTATGCTATGTATTACTATTAAATTGTGGCAACCTACCAACTATTCATACATTGAGGTACAGTTGATTTTATTGCACGCACAGCCTTGAGAAAATCAATTACCTCAATAGCAAACAATTTACAGAACACAGATTATAAAACTCTCTCTAATTAGTAAATTCCGTAATCATTTGTCATATAATCTGCAATCGAAATCAAAAATAATCACAATTGGACGTGATGACAATGATAATATCATTCAGATATTTTCTAATCACATTCAATGATAAAAATGTCCAATTATTATGAACCAGTAGGTTAACTAACAACGTGTAGGGCTACATAGCTTCATAGTTGGTATCTCATCACCATTTAAATGTTTTTTATCTGAGTTACCTACAACCATGCGTGACATGTTGTTAAGAACCATAGTTCATTCCACAATTTTTTAAGGTACTAGTTCGATGATAGCTCCACGGTTGCTTCATAACAGATATCTACAATTTTTTCAGGAACTAGTTCGACCACAGTTTCATAGGTGTCGCGCTACCGAAGAGACGTAGGCGGATCAATGAGAGACAAGGACTGGAGGCAGGAGCTCAAGAGTTAGTCAACGAGAACAAGAGGCGGAACATTGGTGGGGAGAGGAGCATAGTCTAAAAGTAGAGTGAAGGGCTCTCAGCTCTCTCGAAGTGGTCCCATACCAGTGGCGGCTCCTCGAAAGAGGCTAAGGAGGCTCAGCCTCCTCACCAATTTATCTTAATGATCATTCTCCATTTTATTTCCTGTTTCTCTGATAATTCTTTTACAATTATTTCCCCGTTCTCAGTAGTTATTTTTAATCTGGCAACAGTGCCCTGAGGCTAGACTCTCTATATATCTCAAACGCTAAATACGTGTGGTCAACACAGTTGCCGTTTTCCAAGCTGTTCAATTGCCAGATAGGGTAAAAGAGCGAATATGGCAACACCCTATGTAGGCTAGCCTCTCGTACGGAATCGTCGGTCGAATGAAATACGATCACTTGCTACCGCCCTTCCGCTAGAAGAATGAGACACGTGTCGTGTTCCGTTAGTTCTTGTTTTTGTACCGCGAGGCGATGTAAGGTTAAGTAGTTAAGTTATAATTTATCTAATCGGTGAACGTTAAAATGATGAGTGACTTAGTTGCTGGGTTCTTAGAAAATCCATTCAGTGGATTAACATATGATAGAAAAGTGTTTTGTTAAAAATAAACGGCCTTTATCGGATTTGATAGGATTAGTGGGGACGATGACAGGTATGTTTCAAAATCGAAATACACAATAAATTATATTGCTTGCTATTTACATCTGATACAACTTCATGTTGGGGGCACTCGGGTTATGTTGATTTGAAAAATTTAGCTCGTGGTATAGACAGACATGAAAAATCGCAGGAACATATTACATCGAGTATTAAGTTTAAATTAACCGGTAAACAGGATATTGTTAAAGGAGGAAAACATATAATTTGGTAGACAAGAAACTATATTATAAACAACTTTTTTTATGAAATTTTAGATACTATTAAAGGTCAAATTTAGTTTCGATTTTCCGATTTACATGAATTGAAGTTTTTCGACTTGACGAATAGAAGATTTTTCGAATCTTTTTCAAAAGAGTTTCCCAATACACTTTTAGATAACTTAGTTCTAAAATATAAATTTTTTGATAAAATAGCACTGCACAATGAATTATGGGTTATATACCTACTCGGATAAAGATATTTTAGGCCAGTACGACATTCACGCCGATATGATAAAATATATGATAGACAATGATTTGAAACAAGTTTTACCTCAGTTTTATAAACTACTTTGTTTGACAGTCACCATTCCTGTCACGTCGGCATCGGTGGAGAGATCATTTTCTACTCTCAAACGAATCGAAACTTAGATGCGAAATACAATGGGCCAAAATCGTTTATACAATGTCAGTTTGATATCTATTGAAAAAGATTTAGTAAAACACTTAAAACAAAATGATACATTTTATGATAGTATTATTGATCATTTTTCGCAAACTAAAGACCGTAGAATTCCGTTAATATATAAAAAAGTTTATAAAAATGATAAAAAAAAACAGAATATGAAAAATTAAAAAAAAAAATAAAAAATATCAAAAATCCAAAGAAAAAAAAAACGAACAAAATATTTTTTTGCCAAGAGAAACTCTACACCTCCACGTTGGTTCTTGCTTGGCAACAATTAATTTTGTCACTGAAGTAGCTGGTACGGTCGCTGTGCAAAGGTTAAATTTATTGGCTGAATAAAGTATATTTTTACAAGAACGTTTTATGTCCAGCCTCCTCTCTTAAAAAGTTCACGAGCCGCCACTGTACCATACCTATTTGCTCCAAATAGGTTTTATAACTTTGATTGAAGATTGATATGAAAAAGTCTCAAAGTATCACGTGAAGTTGTGCTGCAGAGTACAGCGTTCATATTTCAGGTTATATCCTAGGTATGTAAGAGTTGGCTACATTCGTACAATTTCTCCTAGTGCTCTGATCGCTATAGTCGGTATGAGTTCTTCAAATGTTTATAACTGCTTATAAGCTTCGTTCTGGGTTACCGTGTTGTATATAATTTTATTCTAATTAGTCATATGAATTTTTCACTTACTTGTTCAAATAAAGTGAGAATCATATCTCCATTTTAGATATACTTGATATTTTCAATACTAAATTCTAATTATATTATGTGAAGTTTATTTCAGATAAAATCACCTCGAGACACGATCAAACGACTTCAACCAGTGAGAAGATGGTTGAACTCGGTGTTCAGAAATCAATTTGGGAACGAGGGTTGTTGTCAATTTATTAGACTGTGTGTAGACCTGAGTTTACTTCGACAATATACCCACTCAGCTGCTATGTTGTTGACGGGATATAAATGGAAGGCTTTATGAAAAACTATA
Organism: Endomychus coccineus; assembly: GCA_958510875.1. Classification (NCBI taxonomy): domain Eukaryota; kingdom Metazoa; phylum Arthropoda; class Insecta; order Coleoptera; family Endomychidae; genus Endomychus; species Endomychus coccineus. The sequence goes on from OY294068.1 coordinate 93,650,625, forward strand.
AGTTGTCACTGCAAAATATACAGTATTGATGGAAAATACAAATGTCACTCCAAAAATATAAAGTGACTTTCGGAAAAAAAAATTGAAAATATTCGCAATTTTCATAAAATGAAATATAACTGGGAAGTATCTTGAAATTTTTAAATATGATTCCATCAAATTTTATTTTTATTCTCAGAAAATTGATAACGTAAATAACACTAATAAAGAATATAAAGTAACCTCGGATCAAATATTATGTTCTAATAGTATTTTATTGATTCTAATTTATGTTGAAAGGTATAGTCCATTACAAATTTTGATCAAGAAATGGAATTCACTTATTTGTTTTTATCACATCGTGCCATGGCTGCATCAACTACCGAACTACCGTCTCAAACGCATAGTGTCATTTCCTCTTTAGGTGAACCCGACGTGGTCGAATATTAGAAGAATTACGATATATGTATCACTTTGCGAGTTGGTCGAATACCGGTATGGTCTTTTCACGTGCCACGATACAATTTGTTCATTGAGAATGAATCTAGGTAACCATACTGCTTTGTGTCCGGTTTCACAACTCTGTGAATGTTTTGGGTCCCTGAAGACTCGGAATGGTACTTCATGAACAAATAGATAAATATGACAATGATTGATTACATCCATAATATTATAAACAGATAAATCATTTGCCATTTAAACAAGAGAGAATGAGAGAATATAAGTGAATGATAGGCGAATCACAACCACAACTGTTTGTATATTTGGAGTGATAGCCTGATTCACTGTATTAAAACATACACAGTTTCTGGATGATTATTAGGATAATATGAAATAACTTACTAAGTTTGATTATCATAAATGATGTCAGTTTTGTAGATGCCCTCTCCGGTATCCGAAAAGTTGCCACTGAACTTGAAATACAATAAATGCTCCCCTGGGTCTATATAATGTTGATCGTGGTAATTAACTTGAAGCGATCGGTTTGATGTATGCAACTTGAAATCAGCAACTTGATTATCGAGCACGACTGCTTGAATTTCTAAATTGTAGCTTTGTAGAGTGATATGTTTTAACGACTGTTGCAACTCAACAAATATAGTTACTTCTCCATGAAATCTCTCACTATCAATGTCTGGAACTAATTTCAACGAATAAGATTTTGGAAAGGCATCATTTTGGAGGCGAGATATATATTCTGAAATGAATAAAGAACATTACTATGATTATATATGTTTACATATCATAATGTTTATTCTCTCACAACCCATTTTTCATTATTATCATTCTTTGAAATAAATCGATGATGTTTAATAAAACAAAATCTCTAGCTGCCCGTTTTTCATATTTTCACAGTTACTACTTTTCGTTTTCTCTTCAAAAATGGCGGACGGTATGGAAGTGATAGACGAAGCTACAATTAAAAATTACTCCAAATGTTGCAAAACTAAACCTTTAACCTGTGCGGTTTGTATAAATTGTGATGCAGCATATCACAGAAGCTGTCTAAATGAAAGAAAATTTTCAATTATAGATGATGCAAGAATAAAATGTTACGAGCAAATAACCTCAAAGGACAAAACAACAACAAATACCAAAAACAGTGAGTACTTGGAAAAACTTTTATTAGAAAATAATTTATTAAATAAATTATTGGTGGAGGTAGAAGATAAAAATAACGTACTAAAAGAATGCAATAATGCCCTGAAAGAAAATAACAATTTGATGAAAAAAACAATGAACCAACGAGACTCAAATACTGAAGATTCCGCTAGTGATATTATCATTACAGGAATCGATAAATCAATAAAGAATAAGTTAACAGAAACCTACGCTTCTGCCACCAAACAACAGATGGCGAAAGATTCGAATGCTTCAAGGAAAAATAGTTCAAATTTAAACAATAATGAAGATAAATCTTATCAAAACCACATCAAAAATATATCGAACGGCAAGAAAAATATTAAAAATGAAAATACAAAACATGAAACAATTGTAAATGGTAAAAATGATGTTGAAAAAATGAAATACATACAAAACAGATATAAAAAGGAAAATTTCGGAACAGGTAAAATTACAGAAGATCAAAATAATAAGGGATTTGCAGGAACGGAAAAGAGAGTATGGATTTATTTGCATCGAGTCAAAAGACATGTCGAGTCAGAAATGATTAAAGATTATATAAAATTGAAACAGGACTTCAAAAAGGAGTCTATAGATATTCTAGTAAAAGAGCTGCCTAGAGAATCAACATTAAATAAATGTTTTTTGGTAACTGCACCTTTCCAATTCAAGGATAAACTATACGACCCTGCATTTTGGCCAATTGGAGTGGGAGTCAAAAGATTCAACTTTGAGAAATATAAGAACTTTCTAAAAAATGATAGTGCTTTTTCATAAATATGGAAAAATCAAAGGGTCTATCTAAAGATGTAAATAAAGAAGGCATACCAAACTGGTTTCTCATTTTTCATCAGAATATACAAAGTTTGAGAAACAAAGTATTACTAATCGAAGAATACATTAGTACATTGGAAAGCCTACCAATGACTATTTGTCTCACAGAGCACTGGCTTCAAAGTAGTGAAGAAAGGATTATTAAAATAACAGGATATAAAATTGCTTCCATATACTCAAGAAATCGAAAGAAAAATGGTGGATCGTGTATATTTCTGAAGGAAAATGTGGAATATAAGGAACTAGAATGTATAAAACAAATGAGTATAGAACAAGTTATTGAATGTACTGCTGTACAAATACTTCAAACAAAAACTATATCATCATGTGTATTTATAGGACTCCAAAAGATAACATAGACGTATTCCTTACAACTTTAAGTGATATACTAGACTCAATACAAGCAGAAATTCTTAAACATAACATCATAATCACAGGTGATTTCAACATTAATTTACACAAAGAACACAAATCGCAAAATCTATGGATATACAAGAACGACTAGGAATGGAGGATCGACAATTGATAATATATTGACAAACAATGTAGATCTGGAAGCTGAAGTAGTAATAACAACGCTATCAGATCATAGACGACAAATAGCAAAACTGTTTGAAAATATAACAGCGACAGATGTGATAACGAATAAACGAATCAATACCAATTCAAAAATGAACAAATTTGAAGAAATATTATCTGGACAATCATGGGAGTCTATATATAGGGAAGGAGACGTCAATACCAGTTATAATAACTTTCAATCAATTATGTGCTGTCTAATCAAACAAATTTTTCCGGAGAAACAAAACAAGAGAAACAATGATAAGTCACCGCCAAATAGGATTACACCGGAAATAAGAACATCATGTAAGAACAAAAGAGAACTTTACTATGACATGGTGAAGGGAAAAATCGATACAAACACCTATAAAGAATATGAAAGGGGACTGAAACGAAAGCTAGCAGCAGCAAAAAGGACATTCAACGAACAGCGTATACAAAAATCACAAAATCCACAGGAAACAATATGGAACATAATAAAGGAACATACATGCATACATCAGTCAATATCATCTAACAACATTTTTGACAAAGTTCCAGATGCAGAAACAGCTTTATATGAAATGAATGATTTTCTCATACATGCCTGTCCTGATTTGGACACAAGAAATATATCGTATATGAAAATTAAAAGAAATCAGATGAGTACGTTTCTGATGAAAACGGATAAGGAAGAAGTAACGAAAATAATTAGATCATTGAATAATACAAAATCTGTAGGGCACGATGAGGTACCTAGGCACATTCTAAAAGATAATTCTGAATTATTCTCTGAACCATTAACATACCTGATAAATCTATCGATATATACGGGAATCTTTCCTGATCAGCTCAAAATTGCAGAAATAAAAACTATTTATAGAAAAATAGATCCAATGGAATACACAAATTATAGGCCAATATCATTACTCTCCAACATTTCAAAAATATTCGAAAGAGTATTTCATTCAAGAATATCAGCCTTTTTTGAAAAGTATGGTCTATTTAGTGTATATCAGAATGGATTCAGAACATGCAAGTCAACTATGAGTGCGATATATCAAATGCTGCAAAATATATTATAATCTCTAAATAAAAAAGAATGTGTGGTCAGTACATTTCTCGATTTAAGTAAGGCATTCGACTCAATCAGACAGAATATTATTTTAAAAACTAGAAAGATACGGAATAAGAGGAACGCCACTTGAATTAATAAAATCTTATCTTCACGAAAGACCTCAGTGCATTGTGCATGTGAACAAAACAAGTCAGAAATTGAAATCATTTGTAGAATATACGCAGCGAGGTGTACCGCAAGGGTCGATCATAGGACCGCTGTTATTCATTATATATACCAATGATATGCCAGAATGGATTGACTACTTTGTAGCCACATATGCTGATGACTCTGCAATTACCACCCAAGAAAAGAGTGATGAAGATCTACAGATAAATATACAAACCACGATCGAAAAGTTAGACCATTGGTACACTTCGAACAATTTAAAACTTAACATAGATGAAACTGCGGTCATGAAATATTCTCTGACAGCCCAGGAGGACCATATCATACTAATACAACTAACTCCAAATCAATCAGTAAGCTGTGAATTCTCTGCTAAATTCCTTGGCCTGCATATAGATGCCAGACTAGATTGGAAGAAACACTTCGAGAAACTTTTAACGAAGATGAGTAGGACTACTTATGCACTAAGAACTATCTCCTATCTAGTCTCAACTGAGGCATCGTTAACATCATACAGAGCACATCAAGAGGCTAACATAAGATATGGAATTATATTTTGGGGAGACTCGGTGAAAATAAGAGAAGTATTTATTGCACTTCACTATTTATTGCAACAAACTGAAAGCTGCAAAATATATTTAAAAAACTATCAGCTACTGACGGTGTATGGTATATACATATTAGAAGCCGCACTGTTCGTCAAAAAACATCCTGACATATTTGAAAAGTACGCATGGAAAATCTAGTCCCACCAAAAACTGCATCAACGGGAATACAAAGGAATGCAGAAAATACGCTAATAAAAATATACAATAAACTACCTGCTAACCTTAGAAAACTACCGATTAAACAATTCAAGTACCAACTGAAGGCAATCCTAGTGAAATTCCCCATATACGATCTAGATGAATATCTTAGCCTCACTCTTAATTGTAATATATAAAGATTTTATTAATTATTCATATATTTTATCTATATTGTAAGCCATTTCTATTTGTGTTTTATCCAAACTTGTCATATATACAGAAATGTTTTAAAGTGTTATTATGTATTGTAACTTGTATTTTATAATTTTTGACACGTCCTACGTCAAACTGGTATATTGTATTGTATTATGTGGACAAATAAATACTACTACTACTACAACTACTACTACTACTACTATTTATGATATAAATATATACATCATATCCGATTTTATTTTATTTTTTCTATGTGTTTGAAATGTTCTGAAGCCGTAAAAGTTTCACCTTCCATTCTGCATAGGATCTTCTTGTAGCGCCATGATCTTTCAAAGCCTTCCAACTCTAATTTTCACAGACGATAGGAGAATTCGTAAGGAATTTTCACCGACATGACGTCAGAAGAGCTGTAATGGCGGAATTTTCATGGCAGGTGTATGTCAAACGATTAACTGTCAGAAATCTCATGGTGGAATTATCATGACGGATCTATGAACTGCCTCGGGTGGATTTATGAGCTACCTCAGGCGAATTGATGAACTTCCATGGTGAAACTGTCATGGTGTGTCTATGAATGACCGAATCTGAGAAATGTCATAGCTGTCTGTGCGCGACATACATGAACGAATTGTCAATATGAAGCTGTCACTCGTCAATCATTTTGTGGCTATATGAACTATACAGAATATTTGTAATGACGGTTTATGTTTGGAATACAGGCTGTTTGTAAAGATTCTGGACGAGATGTCATAGCATCTGTCACATGTCAATTCACCTATCATGTGTTTTAACTGTCATGACGTCATCGTCTGTTCGAATCGTTAAGGACGTATAATGTCACGTGTTCGAATGTTTTTCTTCAACTTTAGCATCATCAGTGGTAACCCGGAAGTAAGTTATATATCCGTCACTTTGTTACACCGGAAACGAACCCGAGAGTGATTATGTTATCTTATTTTTGCAATCTAGTTGATGTTCCATTCAATAATATACTGTTTATATAGCGATCGACTCGTCCGATCTTCCGCGATAAAGGTTTGAGATTTTTATTCTCCGGAATATAGCTTTGTTGAATGAATCTAAATCGGAAAAACTGTAATTTTGTTACAATTATAGCTCTATGTGTATTAAATGAGAGGGTTCGACTTGTAGATTAGAAAATTCATACATTTTGATCTATAACCTGTCAACTATCATTCTATGAACTGTTTCATGTCATCTATCTAATACAGTTGTAGCCATTATATGAAGTATCAGGTGTGTAACGTTACATACGTCATTATGTCTAATTGCTTTGATGATCTTAATAACGGTTTCCTGTCGAAATTAGAGATAATTAAACTTGGAAAGAGATGGTTATTGACATCTACATATATCAATAGCATGAATCGATTATTTTATTGTGCGAAAACTCGAGAGATACGCGATGAAGGAGTGACTAGAAAACAGAAATCGATAGGATCTCATCTTGATTTGACTTTATCTGGATGAGTCGTATTCTTATCGTTCTTCTTAACTGTTACTAATTGGCTATATTGAAAGATTATTATCGACAGTGAACACGCAATTTGATGTCTGATCTTATCTAAACCTGGTTCTAGATGTGGTTATTCTCTGATCGAGGATTTTTTCCAATAATTGTATGAATATCGACTCATCGAAGGGTTCACATCAGATTGCATTTGCTGAATCGAATCTTAATTAGATAATCACTCACTATATTCTTTCTCTTGTCCTGATCCAGAATCTAATTTGTCAAGTTAGTAGTCAGAATGGCTTAGGTCATTCTCTGAGGCTTGTTTATCCTAGCAATTGTCCATGTGGTTGCGTAGTATTCCGTTTCTCCCTCCTTCGACGTTCCTTATATGAATTTGTAATGAATATGACTCTTCAGAGTAGTCTTGGTGAGAATACATAATAATTACTGATCAGGGTGAACTAGCTTGAACAGATTATCAGTTGATAATCTACGAGCACAATTTCAGTCCGTATACTATTATCTTATTGTTCTCTTGCAAATTTCAAAATTAACTCATTAATTTTTTTGAAGACAACCAATTTTTTTATATAATTTGTAGTATAAATTGTCATAACTTCAATAAGTAACTCATCATCAAAATATTCTCTTCCAGATTTCAGTATTGTATTTCACTAGTTCTCTTCTAGATTTCAATCCTCTTATTAATTTGAATTTTGAAAGATAGCTTAATTAGTTGAGGGCTCATACTGATTCTTCCTGCTGATTTAATTATTTGTACATCGGACTTGTGGCCAAGGTATTGTTCGTATTGTCTGTATTACAGAGTCATTAAAGATCGATACGTCTTTTTCCCCATTCTAGACGGAAATTCCTCGCAGAGCACTTCCTCCAAGCTCAACCAAGTTTCAAGGACGGTAACATTTTTCTTAGTTGAAATAACCAAATTTTCATAATTAGTTGTTCTCCAATCAAATTTGATTCCACCAAAAAATTAATTCCTCAAATTTGAAACAAATCCTAGTTTGTTTCACTTTTAATTTTCCCAGTATTGAAATTTGTCAATTGATGGAATGAGTCTGTTATTAAACAAACAAATTTTGTTCCAATTATTAAAACCTTAGAAGAGATCAAATTGTTAAGTCATTGACCTCGTAGTGCCGCAAATTCTCGATTGAGAATTCTATTTCAAGTTTCTCGGCTGAAGCAGTTGGCACTGTGGGTAATTCGATCAATTATGAATCTTAGGACACGCATCACTACGAGCCTTGATTGCGAAATATCCTAGTGAACTAGTTGTGATCGCTCAACATGAATGGTCACTTCCAAACCCTACAGTGCTCCCTACTTCAAAACCTTACAGGTGGTCAATCGAAGAGCTGCCATCAATCAAAATAGAATAGTGTAGGAGTTGAACCATGCACTATACCCTCAAATTGCACCAGAAGTGATGATCTATGACGCATGCTCATCAATATTGAATAAGAGTTCTGGAATTTGGAGGATAGATTGTAGTGGTTGATATGCAGAGCTTTCTACTCATTAATCCTCCCCCAAATCGTCTGCGATCACAGTTCATGAACTATGATCATCAGTAGATGGAGTCACCACCCGTTTCAATGAAGTGCTTCAAAATTGAATCCCTTGAATGATAAAACATATATAATTAACGCTAGCGCATCTCATAGGTGAGTTTGTTTTCATCTTCGAAGTGATAGAAGGAATAAATATTCCTTTATCAATGTATTGACATCATCATTCGCTTCAAAGACTCGATTTTGGCTTCAGTCAATTGTTCGAAAGGTTGAAGTGAGAATATATCTCAGCAAAAATTATATGTGCTGTATTGCGAATAGCTGGAAAGTATTTCAATTTCTTACCAGACAGGATGCTCAATGCATTGTAGAATAGTAATAGTAACCAGTCTCAATATCACTCCTGATATCAGTCTTCCGAAGAATTCACACGTAAGCTTGACGAATTATGTGTAAAAGTGAGAGCATTGAGTCTCTACTTCATGAAATTTTACAAAAACAGAAATATAGTTATAACACAACTGAGTAATTCAAGCCTTGCGTATGGTTGTATACAAACGGTCCAAATCGAGTGGAACGTATTTATATATGTCCCAGCACGGGTCTCAAGAATAAATGTAACCGACCGGAATGACAATCGATGAATCACCAAATGATTAATAAAAACCATCTGGAGGTATATACATATGAAATTGACAAAACAATGTCTATGTTCAACTATGAACTAGAGTTATTATTCTATGATGGCACAGAGGATGAAACTATTAATTGGCAAACTGGAGGAGCACAACTTGCAGCATCGATTGATTATCAAACTGGAGAGACACTTACTGAACCACCACTGGAAGAAAGTGAAATTTATGCAATGCAGTGTTTCAGTCTCAGCGTCATGTCAGTTTTACTACTTAAAATGCTCATCAAAAATAAATAGGACCGTATTATTGAATAATGATTTTGATGAGTGAGTGGTGTTTCATTAAATCAGATATCAAGTCACACTGCTTCAAACCGGCGACAAACTACACAGGTCACTCAATCAATGCGGCCACCATAGTTAACAAACGATGACGTCACTGCTTCAAACCTGCGACGAACTATGATTGGCACTGATTCAAACCGGCGACCATAGTTTTCGAACAATGATGACGTCACTCCTTCAAAACCGACTATGATTGGATAAGAAATAAAATATGAATAATAATAATAACGATTATTATTATGAGAGTGATAGTTAATCTGGTACGCCTCCACCTATTGTTGATCGTTGGAATTCAACTTCATTGCTCCATACCAATATCATTCTGAATTGCAGTATGATTTTACATTTGGCAAATTTATATTATCGATATATGTGCTTTGCTTAACAGGATAATTTTTTTGTTCAGTTTGAAGAGCTAGAATCACATATCTGTGACGTTCCAGATTCATTGATGTTCGAACTGTCCGAATGACCCGAGTTTTCTCATTCATCAACGGATGTTCATAAAGATTCCATCCACGGAAAGGGATCAATATGGGCTTCTCAGTACTCAAATTCCTCAACATTCGGAATTTCAGTTGATCATTTGGAAAGACATGTCGTACTCCCAGTGCTGTCGTCTTCACATTTATTTTCGCTTTTTCGTATCCCCTGTGCCTATCAATATATCAACCTCTATCGGTTCCAGTTCTTATTAATAGCAGCTCATGTCCACCACTCGATTTTTCAGTGTAGTCAACGAATAGGCCCAGTAGAAAATTCAACGGTATCCATAAATTGATTTTATTATTGTAGATTGAACGCATTGCATCTTCATACGACTATCCGGAAAAATTAAGAAGTATATATTCATTTTCGACATATGTTCGATGAGATGTACAGACAATACTAAGATCTCATACTATGTCTATCTCTTTTCCATCCAATTCGTTATTGACATATTCGAAGAGAAACGCTACTAAATTATTGAATAGCGTAGATTCATCATCACCACCTACTTCTTGCTGTAATTCTGCCCCGATGAATGAAGTAGACGAAGCTAAATCTACCAATACATCTTGTTGATTGATTAATCATCGCTGTTGCCTAGAGATGTGTGAGGATAGTAGATGTGAGTTTCTTCTTCATTGAAGTTTGGCTCGTTGAATATTCCGAGTTTTTCCAACATGGGAACCAATAGACTTCAGTGATAGTGCTGCAGCAGCAACCTTCTTCATTGAACTCGTTGTGAGTGATGATTTATGGTAAATATGTGGATATCTTTTATTGCAGGAATACAATCCCATGTTCTCTAGTGAAGTAGGCTGCAACAACCTTCTCAGATGAATTCTCTGTATATAATGAATGCTGGTGAGTATTGTTGAGATCCATAATCTCTAGCGGTCTCTCCCAACTCCAACCGTATAATGATTTCTCTTTCACGAAAATTTACCCGGTTCCAATTCTGATGTAAAATATTCAGTGTGATGTTATAGAACGACATCTTGTTGATACCAGTAAATAAATAAGGTTTTCAGGCTCTATATCAATGGAAAACCAGAAGCGAAAACTCATATAACGTATTAGCTAACTCATTGTTATAATATGGTCCTGCAGTTAAGTTACACTTCATTCTAATAGTTTGGACTGATTGTGTTTATTGACCAGTCAGATACGTGAGGTTCAATAGTTCGCTTATACTATTATGCGGAATAAAATCACTTCAAAATCACTCTACAGATCTGTGTGTAGAATATTTTTGTTAGATTTTATTGATAATTTCCGGTCGCGTTCCTTTTGCTCCATTCCTATCCCACAAAATACACTTTTTATGGAATCGAATACCCTTCCCATCTTTATAATAGAATTCATCGGAACCTTCTTCAATATTCGGGATACTACAAGTGCAATAGGATAATTTGAATGATGATCCAGTTGTATTGACCGATAAGATCTACACACAAGCGGAAGCTCTCACACATGCTACTAAATGTCTGAGACATGGTTGATGGGAACTTCATTGGTAATCTGTTCATATAGTAATACATCAAATTCTAGTCGACTGCAACTGAAGGGTTATAGAGGAATTCCAAACATAAATGACTACACCTATAAGTGTTATATTGCAGATGATTGTCGTGATGGAATAATCTCTTATGCTTTTTGAAATAAACAACTGGTTCGTGAGGTGAACGTAAATTGCCAACACTATCATTATAGGAAACTGTATCATCGACTTTCCTAAGCTCAACCCAGTGAGTACCTTCATTATCCGAGCTATTTGAATTAACTATTCAACACTCGTTTTTCTACGGTCCATTAAATGGCAGTTCATCACGCATAAATACTACCCTGAAGTGTGGAACTTTCAGAGCTCTTGCGAGTTTTCGTAGATCGAGATCAGTCATACGTCTTCTGGTTAGGTTTGCTGTCAGTTTTTCGGACGTTTATTCAAATATAGGCCAGGACTCTCGCGATACTTCTTCAAATGAAGACCGTGTTCCAACAAAGCTGCAGTTTCCATTGTTTTATCATGTCTTTCTGTTTCCTCAAACCCTCTTTATCATCTCCATCCTCAATTTCCTCTTTGCCTTCATAATGTTATTGATGCCAGTAGTGGCAATCGTCTCTCCAAATTTTGCGTCTCTAGATTGTTTACGTTGTCAAGCAGCGTTCTCTATTATTTTATCCGCCTCGTGACGTCCTTCTAAACTAGCGTTTCGCAAATATGAAATATAGTGTTGGCTACAACATTTGCAGAGAAATTCTCAGGAGCAATTGGTCGTACTTGAAACCTCGATTTTCACGAGAGTGATTACTCATTTCAGCCAGATCCATTTGCCACAAATCATCCAGAATTTTCATGATTGTTCTGCTCCATTTAGAATTCTCTCTACTTGATTTTACAAGCTTATGTAATACTTGTTCTCTACTCATGTTATCAATGCAGAAATCCACTGTAGAATTGATTTTTTCGGTATATTTACAGGATTTGGAGGTATACGTTTCACAAAGACCTGCTTTGTTATTTTGGACGATGAGGATCTCTTCTCACAAAGTTCCACAGATGTTATCTGTCGTTATAACGCCCCCAATCTACTACTCATGTCATTTAGAGATGTCAAAACTGTCTAATGTCTTACTGATCTCTTTTTAAATCATTCCTCATTTCTCTCACGCTATCACTAATTGTTTCATACTCTGACCTCATATATGTCTCAATTTCATGATATTTGCTCTGAATGTTCGTCAGTTGTTGACATCCTCGATCAAATTATCAACCCTGAACCTGAAAGTCTCTTTAAGACTGGTTTCTATTTTTATATTCGGTTCGTGTGTTAATTAATCAACATATACTCCATTTGCAGCGTCTCCATCAACATTCGGTGATTTTACGTTGCAGAATCTACGATTTTCGATATCATAGCTTCCATCGCTCATTGAGAACAATCCTTGTCCACGAATTTGTTCGAAATTATTGTTCAATATATTTGTATCATATATTCACATGGAAGATGAGATTCTACCAAACTGATTCATTGAATCCATCTTCATAACTGTGATGAATACATGAGCCTCTATCAATTCTCATATTATAGACATTATGTATTTGTGATGGTTATTGTTACCAGCATACGAGAATGTAGTGAAGAGTCTTACTCTATCTACAATTTCATCTACATCATCCATATAAACGTATTCGATCGGTTTCTCATTAATATTCAAGCATATAATTTCTGATATATGCATTTCTAGTACACGGATTATCTGAGTTCAGACCTATTATCATTATTCATACTTAATTTTATCCAATCATCGAGGGTTTCAAGCAGTTACATCATCATCGTTCGTAAACTACGATCACTCGGTTTGAATCAGTGCCGATCATGGTTCGTCGCCGAATCGAAGCCGTAACGTCATCATCGTTTGTAGGCTCTGGTTGCCGGATGATTGATTGAATAAAACATCACTTACTCATCAAAATCATTATTTACTAATACGTTTTTTTCACATTTTTAAGATTTTGAGTAGTAAAACCGATAAGATTGAAACACTACATTCCATTTTCTTCCTGTGGTAGTTGAGTATGTGTCGCTCCAGTTTGGTAATCAATCGGTGCTGTTGGCTGTGCTGCTTTAGTTTGCCAATAAATAGTTCATCCTCAGTGTCATCGTAGAATAATAAGTTGACTTTATAGTTGAACATAGTCATCGTTTCAGGAGTGTCATATTTAAATACCTCTAGTCGGTTCTCATTAATCTTTTGATGTATAATCGGTTGCCTTTCCGTTCGGTTACATTCATTTTTGAGATCCATGCTGAGACATATATAAATACGATTCACTCAATGTGGTGTGTTTGTATACAATATTCTGTCCAAAATTGTAGTTATGAAAATCGCTTCCAATACCATTCCCAACACTTAAATTACCCAGTTGTTTTATTACTATATCCTTGGTTCCGTAAGACTTCATGCCTCTACTCGGTGCTCTCACTTTCACACATATTTCTTCCAGTCCATATGTGTATTCTTCCAAAGACATATCGATACTGATATTATTCTGCAATGCTTAGAGCATCTTGTCTCGTGAGAAATTTGTATTATTCCCAGCTATTCGTACCACAGCACATATAATTCTTACTAAGATGATATTCTAGCTGAAACCGTGTAACGTCATTTCAGAGTGTGGAACAATCGAACATCGTCATTGATAGGAAGGGTTATCTCTCACGATAATAAAGCTCATAGATTAGCAAATGATAGTGCCAATATGTTGATGTGAAAATATCAATAAAAACAAAGTTAACTATGAAATGCGCTTGCGTCAATTATATATCCCACATTATCCGAGTGATTGAATGTTAAGGCACTTCATTGAAACGGGTAGTGACGTCATCTATCGGCGGTTATAGTTCGTGAAATATGATCGCAGGCCGATGTAGTGGGAACACTGATGAGTGGAAAGCTCTGAATATCAACCACCACAGTCTATCCTTCAGATTACAAAATTCTCATTCAATGTTAATGAGCATGCGTGAGAATTCATTCAACTTCTGGTTCAACTCTAGGAACAGAATACTTGATAGAATATGTCGCTAGCGACTTGAACACGCAGCAGATGCCATGACAATTTGAACACATGATAGACGACCTGGAAACGTGACAGATGCGATGACACCTTGCCTTGAATATTTACAAACAGCCTGTGTCTAAACTATGGACTCCCCATTACAAACAAACAGTCTATATAATCACAAACCGATTGACAAGTAACAGTTCTATCTTGACAGTCCATTGATAGAGGGTGCGCACAGACAACCATGACAGTTCCTAGATTCAGCCCGTGACAGTTCACAGATCCACCATGACTGTTTATCCGTTAGACATGGACTCGTCATGACAGTTCATAGATTCGCTAGAGACAGTTCATAGATCCGCCATGACAGTTCTTCCATGACACCTCCACCATGACACTTCATACAGACGCCAAGCCAGGTCATAGTTGAACATACACCCGCCATGACAGTTCCCTCATAACGCATTCTAGAAACAACTTATATATACATAACTATGACCTTCTGTGACTCTTAGATGTATGCTGTGTATTAGCTGCACCTACACCGAATGCCAGCCAGACACTTCCGTTGCAGAGGTTAGTCCACTGTATTTACTAATAGTTAGGAGAGAAATGAGACGCCTGTAGTTAATATTGAGCAAATTGCCTTTTGACTTTTTCCGATAACGATATGTGTATTTGTCTTCTACTTCAACACATAGTAATAGGCATACAGTTTTTCCGGACTTACTGGGGAATATTTATTTCAAACTTTTCTGAATCGATCTAAACTGTTTTTGAGATGATATCTATATGCATAAATCGACATACTGGAGGAGTATTGGTATACATAAGATATGGCATCGATTTTTCTTCAATCGGATCCTTTAAATTGAAAACTAATTTTTGGAGCATTTTTGTTGAAATTAATTTCTCTAAAATTTCATTTATATTAGGAGTAATTTATCATTCACCCAACTCAAGTCACTCTGTATTCCTAGATGAACTTGAATCAATATGTGACGATATACTTAGTAATAGAAACAAAGTATCAATTGTTGGAGATTTTAGTATCAATTTTTTAAGGACAGAAGAATACTATTGTAAAAAAATAAAAAATATTTTATATTTATTAGGCCTTGAACAAATTATAACAAATCCTACTAGATGTACTAACCTAAGTAGTACTTTAATTGATTTAGCCATAACAAATTTTAATATTGAGTATGAAATTTGTGATGAACTTAAAATTACAGACCATTCATCACTCTCATTCAGAGTAAAAACTAACATTAGGGATAATTCATTAATTAAAAAACAAAATCGAAATATGAATAAAAATAATATTGAAAGAATTAATTTAGAATTAATAAATATGTCATGGAGCACAGCCTTGCAATCTAATGATGTAAATTATATATATAAGGATATACTGGATAAATGTAGCAAAATAATCAATGAATTGCACCTATAAATGAATATATTGTTAGGGGAAATTACTTGCCTTGGTATGATCGGGATAATAAAAGAAATGCTAGAGAACGTGACAAAGTATATAGTAATTTTAGAAATAGTTCTGATGAAATAATTAAAGCTCCTCTTTGGGAAAAATACAAGGAACTTAGAAATACTAACGTCAATCTTCTAAGATACAAAAAGAAAATCTATTTTTGTAACAAAATAGATAAAAATAGACATAACAGCAAAATAATGTGGAAAACACCAAAAAAATTAACTAACCCTAAAGATATTAATTTAGACTATGGTAAAATGAAATTTCAAATCATTAATATACCCCATTCTTTCAAAAATGAAATAGATGTTGCAGAAAATTTTAATCACTACTTCATATCCAGTATTGAAGAGATTAGATCATCAATTGCGGATGCTGAAACCTGGTCACCTGAAAACTCACCTGGAAACTTACCAAAAATAACATGCAAATTCTTTTAATTCAAATTAGTTACCCTAAAGAACTTACTTCAATCATTAATTGCCTCGATAATAACTTTAATATTGGAGATATTTTGAATGCTGAAACTTTGAAAAATATTTTTCCAACTATAGGACATATTTTATTAAAACTCATAAATACCTCTCTAGAAAGAGGAAACTTCCCGAATGAACTTAAAACAAGTGTAATAACACCTATACCAAAAATTAAAAACAACTACGATGCATGCAACTATCGACTTATAAATACACTGCCAGCAATGTAGAAAATCCTGTAATTGGTTGTTTATAACCAGCTTTATGACTATTTCAATGTCAATAATTTATTATTTATTAATCAATCTGGATTTAGAAAATACCACTCATGTAAATCAGCCATTCAACTCACTATCTCTACTTGGAAAAAACTTATAGATGAAGATCATTATAAAGTAGCTGCATTCCTAGACTTCAAACGAGCCTTCGAAACTATTGATCGCTCAGTGTTGATAAATAAGCTTAAATACTATGGAATTAAGGGTACTGTATTAAATTAGTTCATTAGCTATTTAACTGACAGATATCAACGAACTAAAATAAATCATAATAGGTCAACAGAAATTGAAAACTGCTTAGGTGTACCACAGGGAAGCGTACTAGGTCCGTTACTTTTTATTATATATGTTATTGATATAAGCTATTATATTAGTTCTGACTTTCTTAATCTCTTTGCTGATGATTCTCTTGCATCTACAAATGATAAGAACCTAACAACTGCAGTCAACAAAATGAATGTTCAATTAAAAAACGTAGAAAAATACATGGATATAGGGAAACTTAAACTTAATATTGATAAGACCAAGATCATTATTTTAACATCCAGATATAAATATTCCCAAATTATTACAAATAATATCGATATAATACTTTATGGGTCCAAACTTGAAATTGTTACAAAAATTAAATATCTAGGTGTTATAATAGATAATACACTGACATTCAAAGAGCATGCTAACTATATCATAAACAAAATATCCAAAAAACTTTTCTTCTTTTCGAGAATGTCAGCTAATTTATCAATTAACTCTAAACTCATAGTTTATCAATCAATAATACAGCCTCATTTTGATTACTGTGCTTCCTTAATATATTTATTAGATAAAAACAGCAAAGCCTCACTCCAGAAATTACAGAATAGAGGAATGAGAATCATACTACAGTGCAATAGATACACCCCAATTAACTTGATGCTCAAGTTACAAGGCTTGTATATTTCGCAATGATATTCGTTTATAAAATATTAAAAAAACTACTACCAGCATATCTACTCACAGATATTACTTACAACCATGAAATACATGAATATCATACTAGAAGTAGTAATAATTTTCATATAAATCGAATCTATCGAATGATATAAAGATTATTTAAAGTAAAACTGAAAATGTTTCTTCGAAATTGATTCATTGATAATTTATAGATTTAACATAAACTTAGTCTTCCTTCTGTAAATTAGGTTATGCCTATTTGAAATAAAGATTATTATTATTATTATTATTATTATTATCATATGTGACCCGCTATGGAGACGCTTGCACCGATTCAGATGGTGTTCCGGAATTTTTTTTCGATTCAAGGATGTGAAATCAGAACTATCTTGCTTTTGTGGAGTAGGTACTTCATTGACATTTTGACAACAAATTTTTTCTGGTTGTAAGCATATATCATATGCAGAAGTGCCCTAATTTCGTATCTCAAGATTTCAATGACGTTATAATACTTCATGGAAGTGTGACTTCGCATAGTTCCATTGAATAAGTTACACTGTGGTATTTAAGATGAACACAAAGCCACAGAGTTTACAGGAGCGACTACGTACTCTGTATTATCATGGGAGTAGGGTAACTTGTCAATAACTTTGACAGTTTAAACTGTCTATGAGCGAAATGAAATCTAATTAAATCTGATTGAGGTTCACGACATGAACTGACATTATAACCATAGTCAAAGTATACAGGTCTGCCGGAGCCTCCCTTCCATCGTTTCTCGCGCTAGGTGACGTCACCTAGCTCCTCCAATCACAGCCTTGCAAGTAACAACATCATATTATGTCGTCGTCAATAACATTAAATAAACGAAATACGCGACCAATCAGCTTGCACTGATATTTTAAAAAGAGTAGAAGGTGGGCTCCGGCAGACCTGTATACTTTGACTATGATTATAACTAGTATGTACTATTGAAAAAACTCTTACTGAGTTTTTATTTGCCTCACGTTGTGGTGACAATTGTTAAGAAAACTCTTACTGAGTTTTTATTGTTATTAATAATTATAATTTGATTCTACCGGCTAGCTTTTTATCTTTTAATTTTAATTTGATTTATTGTATTTGGATTAATGTTTAGTTTCGATTTAGTTTATGAATTTTGGATTATGAACTTTTGAACTTAAATTTTATCTATAGAATTATTTATATGGAATTAAACACAAAGCTCTTTGAATTTCACAATATTTAATTTCTATGACCCTTTTCTCATCTCGGGTAAATGAATTTTATGTTTCACAAGATCTATGATATAACCTAGAATCACTTTTACAGCTAATATTTGTTTATACTGTTATAATCAACAATCTTCTTTTTGCTTTACAGATAATACTGATAATATGATGTAGAAATTATAAACAAACTTACGTTTAGATAATATCCAAAAGTGTGTTCAACAGTGTTGGCAATGTTCAATTTACTTCTTTCTAATTTCGTTGATTCACTTTTACACAATGCTCTGCTATTTCACAGGTAACTAATTTTGGTTAGTTCTTCTTGAGAATCAGGAACTGTTGATAATACTTTGTTTTATTCTTTTAGATAAGATATAAAACTTTTCGATGCTTTATTGGAATTATATTGAAGAATGGCAATCGTTGGATACTTCTTATAAATTGGAGGTTATTACAACCTTTTACTTGGTTTAGAGACTTGGAACACTTCTTGACTTTTAATAATTATTTACTTACTTCGGTTACTTGGAACTTATCGAAGTTTGGAACATTTGAGTTCACCGATGTTTATTTTTTTGAACTTAGGTTAGAAATTTGTGAGTTGCCAGAGAAGCACAGTCTCTACTTAGATGTTTTTGCAAACTGACTTGGCTTGTCTTTCAGATCCTTTTATAGGCCTCCAAAACCGACGCTACATTGATGTCATTTCCCACCTATGGGGTGCTTTCTTTTCATATCAAGAATGCCAAGTTAATTGTTGTGAAACTGACAGAAGTTTCTGATTGTTACCAGCCTGACACTAGGAATTCGTCTCGACCAATCAGAATTTAGTATTCTATAATTTTTGAATTATTGGAGATTTTCAACTTATTTCAATTGATAGTGATTACTTCTTTTCAAATTAATATTGCCTACATTTTTCCACACACTTTGATATAAGATAGCTATGATTAGGTTATCATTCATTTGATTATTCCCATATTTATGGTTTTCTTGACAGTTACTTATTCTTAAATCTAATACATATTATATCAATAACATTCTTTTAACATTACATAACTCAAATTTACTAATCCTAACTTATATCTATAACATTCTTCAATGTTTTGTGCTATCTCATGATAGTTTTGTAATCATTTTAATTATGATTTCTACCTTCGTTACACAGTACGTTTCTTCACTTTCACTGAAGTTCTTGTTTAACAGTTCTTATTCTATTACATTGTTGTTTATTATGTTTTACATTGTTAATTTTAATATCCTAACTATTATTTAGCTTTTACTATTGTTTCTAATTCCATATAAATATCTTTTATTTGATCTTTTCTGATTTTCAAAGTTCGGTAAGTTATTATTTTCAAATTCCCACTGTTCATGAAATGAAATCATAACAGTACATATGCCAATCAATGTTTGTGTCTCGAAAAAAATCATGAATAAACATTTTATATTTAAATTGAAAGCTTAAGACATGAGTGAAAATTGAAATTGAGCTATACTTCATCTATTCAAAGATATAATCGACCTCAAAGGAACGTCAGCATTATACAATGACTAGTTTGAGCCAAATGAAATGAGGATATACTTTCAATCATGGAATTATCTCTTCTTACGTTGATTATGGGAGAGAATAATGTGAAGAATTTAATTTTGAAACCTTATTCTGTAATACTCAAAAAAAATTTTGAGCATTGAGCACTAAACACTCTTGGAAAGAGACCGAGAATCTAGACCACAAAGGACTTCTATCTAGAAAATGCTCGCGATTACTAAGTCCTTACGAAAATCTAATCGACTCAGCGAGCACCAAGCACTAAGCTCTTTTCAAGAGGATGAGACAGTTTGTTAGAAACTTAGGTTACTTTTTGTCATAGAGCTGGTTCATTTAGCAATTTGTTCTTCGTTATTAAGTGCTTGTACATTTGGTGGATTTATCGCGTCGAATCAAATCCAGAACAACAACGGACACATCGTATTATGTTCAACGCAATGCTTTGCCGTATGATTCATTATTTATGAGTGTGGCATTGAATGAGCTGGTGTTGGAGAAAAAATTACTCGCACCGCACGCTAGTGCACTTCAAGATGAAAAGTTCATTTATATTGTATTGAACATCAACACATTTAACACAATAAGAAAGGGAAACGGTAAGGAGGCAGCTTACGGTGAGAACATGAGGGTTTTGAAAAATTCATCCAAAATGTTGGTATATATTTTTTGAATAATGTTCAAATACATATCCATTTTCACTTCCCTCACTATACGTAGTATATAGAGTGAGGGAAATCTAGTAATAGGGCCAATTTTGTTTCTCGGATTTTCGCGAATTAATCTGTTTTCAGCTTTTCTGATTCGGTCTAGACTATTTTCGACATGATGTGGGCACTATTGCCGCATTCCTATAATCGTATGAATTTGAAATTTTGCAGATCGCTTCACAGTTGTGGAAATATTGTTTTTCGGCGCGGTAGCCGGTTTTGGGTGGTATTTCTGACATCATCTGTAGAGTAATTTATGAGATATTCACAAGGTACCAAAATGTTCGATATCATATGATAATTGTGAAAATTTCAATGGGGTGAATTTGTATGGATACACAGATGAATATATATTCAACTTTTAAATAACGTTTTTTTATTCCATATCATATACTTTCAATTTTTTATATTTTTATTGTCTCGGTAAACTATATTTTCACTATTCTATTTTATATTTGAAATGAAATCATAACAAGGCATACCTATGATCTATTCAGTAAGCTTATTCTGAACTACTTATCCTACATTTTTCCCCCTAAGGAGAGAAAAAAAATATGTCTGTGCTCTAAATTGTTTTCTTTTCCTATAACGAATTAATCATTCCTAACTGCTATTGTATAGTTCTACCCTATAAGAATAAGAATAAGAATTAGAATAATTTATTCAATAATAATAATAATAATAATTACATTACATTACATTGACTTACATTGACTTGTAGTTGTTAATTTAGTTAATTTAAGAGAATTACTTATTATTGAATACAAGAGTTCCAAATAAGTTCAAAAGAACTTGTCTATGGATACTTATAATAACGAAAGTATATAGATATGGTGAATAGAAAGTCAATTAATAGTTAACAGATTGATGAAAAATAAAAGTAATTAGATGTATATAATATTTCCAAAATGTGTATGTTATATTTTATTATTTTATTATTGTAAATGCGTTGACCTACATTCAATAAGATTCAAAAAAGAAGAGACAGTTTTGAATTTTCAATAAATTTATATAATATGTAATAATTTATAAGGATTGGTCTACAGACTTGTATGATATTTCTAATATTAAGAATCCATCGTTTCCTATGTTTAGCAGCATTTTTATAGATTTAGATTCAATAGAAATTTTACTAAATACAGATTAAAATTAAAGAAGATAAAAATATAGTACGTAATGACACATAAGGCTCAGTCTAAAAACTTGTGTATGATATCTCTAGAATTGAGAATCCATATTTTGATATGTCTAGTTATATTTTTGCAATATGTTCTATTTGCAATCGAATCAAGCATACAATTGAATAATCTGGCTCCTAGGTATAACAATGAGTTTTGAGCAAAGGAAGTTGTAACTTTGATTGTTTTGTATTTTTTTGTGCATTGGATCTTGTCTGATGCTCATGATCGATGGTGTATAAGTAGTCCCCTTCTTTTTGAATGTAATATAGAATGCTTTTGGCAAATAATTGCCTAGGATCACATATATTTGCTTCTTTGTATAACTTAGAGGTGGAAAATAATGGTGGTTTCCTAAGAATGATTTTTAAAATTCGTTTTTGTGTTATCTCTAATTTTTTATAGTAGGTTTTCTTGACTCCACCTCATCCAATGATTCCGTATTGTATTATTGATTCGACAAGGGCATAATAAATTATTTTTAGTTGAGGCAGATTTAGAAATTCACTTAATTGTTTTATTTTAAATATAATAGATCTCAGTTTATTTACTAAAGAGTTAATATGCACTCCCATCTCAAATGGCAGTCAAAATGTACTCCCAGATATTTTATGGAATCTGATGCTTGGATGACGCCACTATCCGTGTTTAAAGTATTGAATTCTGGTAGTTGGTTTTTATAAATAGCAAAAGGTAAATATTTTGTTTTATCCATATTTATTGTTAATAGATTATTATTAAACCATTTATGAATATAACTCAGATTTTCTGATACTATTTCTTTAAGTTTAGTCCAGTTTTGAGCTCTAAAAAAGATAGCAGTGTCATCAGCGTAGGAAATTATTTTAGCTAATATATCCAAGGTGAATAAATCGTTTATGTATATAGTGAAAAGAACAGGACCAAGAATTGTACCTTGAGGTACTCCACAAACTACTGATTGATCAATGCTTATAACATTATTGATTTTAACTTGTTGAGTTCTTTCATCTAAGTAGCTTTTAAAGAGATCCAGAGCGTTTCCCCGTATGCCAATATTTTCGAGTTTCTCTAGCAGAAGCTTGTGACTTACAGTATCAAAAGCTTTTGATAAATCAAGGAATATACATAAACAGGTCTCTCCGTTATCTAGCGAACTATATATTTGTTTAGATAGCTCAGCTATAGCGTCTTGTGAACATTTTCCTTTTCGGAATCCAAATTGACAATTGTTTAAAATTTTGTGTTTATCTAAGTAATCTGTTAACCTTACATGAATGACTTTTTCAAAAATTTTACTAATTACAGATAATACAGAGATAGGACGATAGTTAGTGATTAGACATTTCTCTCCTCCTTTATAAATAGGGTGAATTAAGGGAGCCTTGAAAAGTTTTGGGAAATATCCTTTTGAAATACACTTGTTGATAAGGAATGAGAGGGGCTCTTTTATAAATTCAACTATTTTTTTAATGATGTTACTCGTGATGCCATCTTTACCTGTGGATTTGTTCTCTTTTAGTGTTAGGATAATGTTTTTTATTTCATTGTGATCAGTCGGTTTGAAGAACATAGATCTTATTGGGGTTGTTGTCTTCATCATTTTGGGTTTTTCACTGTTTGGTATTTTAGACGCTAACGCTAGAGTCTGTCCAATTTCTGAGAAGTAAGTAACAAATTCATTTGCAGTTTCTTGATTGTCTATAGTTTCAACACCTCTATTCGTTTTAATTTTGTCTCTAATATTGCTGGATTCCTTCTTATGATTGCTATATTCATTAACTACTCCCCATATTTTTTTGGAACACATTGAATTCTGGTTCAGTTTTTATTTAAAATAGTGGAGTTTTGCTTCCTTAATAATGGATGTGAGTTTTTTTCTGA
This sequence comes from Endomychus coccineus, assembly GCA_958510875.1. Taxonomy (NCBI): domain Eukaryota; kingdom Metazoa; phylum Arthropoda; class Insecta; order Coleoptera; family Endomychidae; genus Endomychus; species Endomychus coccineus. The sequence goes on from OY294068.1 coordinate 93,674,567, forward strand.
AATTATTATACTGAAGTTCTTTATCTGCATTATTCGGATCCCGAGCATGAATTTTAGAAAGTTTATCTCTGTTTTTGATTGAAGTAATAAGTCCTTGTGTAATCCATGGTTTTTTTATATTCCATAATTTTGTATATTTTGAGACTGTGGATGAATTTATACTATATAGTAGTTTATTGATCCATATTTCGATGCATAACTCTTCATCAAAAGATTCATAAACTTCCAGCCATGACTCATTTTTCAAGGTATCTATTAGTAGGTCTTCATTAATTTTTTTTATTGTTACGTAATCTGTTTTTGAAACGATGTGTTGTTCCCTGGTTTCCCACAGGAATGATGTTGAATAGTGATCTGTTATTTTTGTTTCTATTATAGCAGCTCTAATTTTCTCAAAGTTCACTTCTTTGTTGCACCTTAGAAATATGTGGTCTATGCAAGTAGCTGTAGTTTTAGTGACTCTTGTTGGTTTATTGATGAAAGACTGGAATCCTAGTTCATATAAATTATTCAAGTAATCCAAGCAATAGTCAGTTTCATTGTCCAACAGGTCAATGATAATATCTCCAATTATAAATTGTAAATCATATTGTCTGTTATTTGATGATAAATAATCTTTTAGGTTTAGATTGAACTCATGGACGTTTATAGTATGTGGCCTATATATAGAAATAATATTCACTGTTTTATTTCCAAAAGAAAAAGTTAAATTAATTACATTTAATTCTCCAATTTTTATATTAGTTACTTCATGTTTTATATCATTTTTAATATAGACTATTACGCCATCATTTTGATTCACATTCCCATAATTATAGATGAAGTCATAATTATCGAGCTTAAAAAAAATTAATTCATTTAACTTCCATGTTTCAGTCAGAACTATGGATATCGTATGAAAATTTACAGCTGGATGAGTAGATTTCAAGTTCATTGTGATGCTTCAAGAGACTTCTAATATTACAATGAAATAAAGATAGATTTCTATTAGCGGTATTATAGTTTGTTGCTTCACTTATTGTGGAATATATTTGAGTATTATATTCGTTAGAGTGGGAATCACGAATGTATTGATTCATATCGATAACTTTTTTTGAAATTTATAAGTTTGAATATTGAGGTAAGTCATACAAATGTATTTTTCTTATTGTTTGATTTTGCTAGAAGAGCTTGAAGAATTGCTTCGTAAGATGGGTTTCTTCGAATTTGATTGAATAATATTTTCTTTAGTAATAGATGGTTTACTTCGAGATTCTCCTGTTAGATCTAGATTGGATTTTTCATTTGGAGTAGCAGTTGCCGGTGCACTATTTGATGTTTCTCTAGTAAATACTTCTTCCTGGATGTTTGTCAGTTCAGATACACTGTAGATTACGCCATTTAGATGCAGTGTTTTATTCTTAATATAAACGTTAGTATGTTCAGCTTTTGCTAATTGGTAATGTCTCCTCAATGTAGTGTTGTTTTGTTGTTCGATCTTTGTAAGATCGTGATTAATATAAATATTTTGTCCTTTTAATTTGTGCGACAGTTTCAGAACATCAATTTTCTTAAAGTACGAGATAAATTCATTTACAATTGGCTTATTGGATTTCTTACCAATAGCATATATATTGTTAAGGTCCTTTAATTCAACTTTTATTTGTAGATTTGTGTTAAATAGTGATAAGACCAAATCTGTTAGATGTTGGGTTGAGTAGTCGTTAGTTGTAACGCCGAAAATTATAATATTGTTTTTCTAGATTTTTTTTTCTAAAAATTCTATTTTTACTTCTGTTAGCCTGTCTGTTTTCTATTGCATCAATTCTTTTGCCTATATTCTTTTCAATTGTTTCCAAATGCTCCTTGAATTCTTTCCTTATTAGTTTACTTTCATCCGAACATTCTTTGAATTCCTTTCGCATAAGTTTCACCTCTTCTAATAATATGGTATTCAAATCTGGCATAATATTGATTTGATTTTATGGATGACTATAAAACAGCTGTTATATTACTTATTAGTTTTCTTTTGCCGTACTAGCGAACGGTATAGTTTTTTAATTAATGATAAAGAACAATGCTTATCCGAGTGTGTTAAAATCTCAGTGGTCCCGATGTATATGTTAGGAAATTTATAATTGAAGTGATTAATTCATAGACTTACGTTCCGTATTTTCAATTATTTTTATCACTATTCCTCCGTTGTTGTTATTATGAAACTCACTAGTGCTTATTTCGGAATTAATATGCTTTGAATTCAGTATATAATTAGACTTATTCGGGAGATAGATTTAATGCAGCTCGTCCTTAACGCTATATATCATCATTATATCTATCTATCTTTATGCACTTTCACTAACTTATTTTCTATCTGCACTAACACGTTCTTATCTTATACCACTTTGAATTACTTATATATAGAATATATTATAGAAACATATGTTATCTTTGTACCATCTTCATTTATTCCTTTATTTACTACATTCTTTATCATTAATTATTAATACGTCGGGTATAACATTTATTTTCAATCCTATCCTAATACCGGCGGATTTCATTCCCATCATTTATTCATTTAGAGCGCTTATTAATACTTTATCCTTGGAATTCTTCATTATGCCTAATTCAGCAATAATGAAAAATTACACAAATTTCCTACATTTCTCAACAATGCCTTTAGGTACAATGCCGATCGGAAGTGTGGTTTCATGTAAAAAAAAATAATCATTTGTCACTCATATTACTGCTGTCATACTTTTCCACAACGTACCTAAGTCATATGCAGATCAAAGCTGCAGACTTACGTATGTTAGAATTCATCTCTATTTCACCTTTATTATCTCTTCTGTATATACTTCAATACTGCGCCTACAATTCATCTCTTACTCTCCATTTACTTTCTCCTATGACATATATATGTAGTTGATCCAGCTTAGTAATATATTTCAAGTGTTCCGTGAAGTCCTGTGTGATCATTCCTATAGTCACTGGATTGCCCTTGAAAAATCGAATGAACTAATCGCTCGGAATTACTTTGCTGATTAAAATTTTTGCTACTATGTTTACTATAATATGAATGAAATATGCTTCGTTGCAATATTTATATTATTGTTATGATTAATTGGAGTTATTTCATTGTACGCAGATGGCTTTCTAAATAATATGTTACCATTATTCTAAATCTATTTTAATTCAATTTTGAAATTGTTTCTTGCCATCACATTTATGACTTGTAAAACAAGAGTTTCCTGAACCTCGTCAGATTTCTGAACCTCATTCATAAAATAATTCAACTTTATTGCCATATCCTTATAACCATATCCAAAGAAAAATCTGCATAATCAATGCTTTATAATATATTAATAATGAATGGTTTCCTTCCTGGAATAATCATATATAAGTCACATCATTGTTGGTCTAACATTTACTTAATGGTTTTGTGGGATAATTTTCCCTGGCAATAATATATTTGTTTTAACTAGTTTTAAACAATATGTATATGATTATATACATAACTCTAATTATTTGATAAATACTTTACGTTATTCTTACTACTATTTCAATATCTATTACTTTTAAACTTAATTTCTAATTTATCCGTATTTTCAATTAAATTTATTCATAAGTTATATACCACTAAAATTACTCCAATATTTTATCAATATTGTTACATTTATGAATCAATATCATATGACATATTCAATATATTCAATTTAACTATCAAAAGTTATATACTACTAAAATTTCTTCAATATTTTATCAATACTTCTAAATTTATAATCAATAAATTGGAATTCATATCAACATAACACTATTTTAAATTTCACACAGCTGCGCATATTTTCGTACTGTTCTTCTAGAAAAAACTAAACCCAAAATTGTCTGGAACAATCATCACTGACATAGTTCAATACGTTTCGAAGCATTACACCTATGTTAGTTGACTTCTTCTGATGCCTTTTCCCAACCCATCGCTTGCAGCCTGGATGTTTGTGTTCCAATTTGCAATTTCCAATTCCAGTTCTCATTTTCTCATTCCAATTCCAAATCCGTAGTCCAAATCCAATTCCAAACCCATTATGTCTCCTTGTAAAGCCATGTGGGAATCACATATAGCCATGTGGATAGGAAACGGCCATTTGGGAATCACTTCCATGAATACATATTCTTACTTTCGCTTCTTCTTTTCTATAAGAAAAGACTGGCAGAGGGATCACTGCCGTATACATTCCTGCGGTTCGTTTTCTTATTTTCGGTAGATAAAAAAACTGGCATGTATCGCCATGTGAGGATCACATATGGCGATGTGGACAGGGAGCGGTTCGTTTCTTCATTTCCTCTTCAGAAAAGACTGGCATAGATCGCCAAGTGGGGAACACATATGGCGATGTGATATCAAAAAAATTAACTACCATTCCATTCTTGAATTCCTCATCTTCATTACAATAAAAGTTTCCTCCCCTTGAAAAAAGTGGCTGGCATGGATCGCCATGTGGGGATCAACTCTTAAAGTTGCCCTAAGCCAACCCGTGGTCCTGGTGGAGGCATAGGAATTGGAACACACTGACTTATAAAAGAGTTAAACTTTACTAAATGTAGAGCTTGACGTCATTACGACTCAATGTCTTGCTCTACTAAAATAACAACGGATAGAAATAAATAGTACTAATCTAAACGATGATTGATCAATAGGAATCTCTCCATCTGATATCTGATGATGATATGCCAATATCTGAATGTATGAATATATAATAATGTCATATAATGTTATTGTTATTGTGTCCTAGTTAATCTAGTCCAAGATGTCGGAGTAGCTTATACTAAACAATATGTTCATTATACTCGTAACAGTAAGCGTATTGTTTGGTGCATCGACTATGACTTATAAACATATACTTAATAACATTACAAATAGAAATAAGGTCGCATTCTATAATTCAGGGATTTCAGGTAATCTCGTATAGGAATGGAAGATTCCTATACTACACTTGCCTTTGGCCTACAGGGTGGTGCAAACGTTGATCGTAGTCTTTTAACTCCTTTAAAACAAAACTAAAAAATTTTTTTTAATGAAACCGGTCAATGGTGGACAAAAGCTCTTATTCTTAAATCTTTTTTCGATTAGAATTCGGTTGGATGATCAGAAACGTATACCAGGGTTAAGTGGCGGTAATTATAATGGCTCCAAAAAAATAAAAAGGTTGGTCATTCAATAATTTATGAAGAAGTAGGTTATATTTGCATAATTTATTTTGGAATTATCCTGTATACATGGAAATAATTATTGAATACGTGTTTTCGTCCACCATTGACCAGTCTTATTTAAAAAAATTGTTAAGTTTCATTTCAAAGGAGATATAGAACTACGACCGAGGTTTACCCCACCCTGTAGTCCAATATGATTTGAGAAGTAACAAACAAATTAAATTAAATCTCCATGTTTTAAAATATATAGGGGCTCGTATAATGTGGAAGCAAACTTAAGTTTTCCTACACCTTGTGGCAAATAGGTGATAGCCACTATATGAATTGGTTTGTCAAAGATGTTAGGTACCTGTTTGAAAAATTTGCTCTTCATATGGTATTCCTTCTTTGTAGATAACATCGGAGAAAAGGTTTCTGATAGAACAGCATGTTAAAACTGCATCACATGTGGCTAAACGACACAAAGTGACAACTGAAGGAAAAAGCAACCGTCAATATCGGAGTGCTCTGAATCTAATGTTGCCAAAACTTTAAGTGAGCAAGAATTCAGGCCAGATTCATGTCGAGCATTGGTGACGTCAAATATACCCTTATCAAAACGGTCAAACGATAATTATCAATCTTGTCTTCGAAATTATTGTAAATTTAATATACCAAGCGAAAGAACTATAAGAAGAACAGAAATTGACAATTCATATTCCTCGTTACTTAATAGCATCAGATTAGAGATAGTGAATATATATTTTTTTATAGGTGCAGAAGAAACGACAGATGCTTCAGGACGTTACATTGCCCATTTAATGATTGGGGTTCTTAAGAATGGAAATTTTACGAAATCATACTCAATTGCTTGCAAAGAACTTGCTCAAACAAATGCTTTAAATGTTGCTAGATTTATACAAGACACTTTACCAAACTTTTTTCTTCCTGAGGCTATTCCTAACGAGAAGTTTATACTTCTCCTATCAGATGCAGCACCTCATATGGTCAAACAGGCCAAAACTTGGAAAACTTTTATCTGCAATTAATTCATACTACTTGTTTGGCCCATGCATTAAATAGGGTGGTAGAACAAGTTAGAAAAAACTTTCCCCTTATAAATGATCTGATATTTCGCGTGTAAAAAATATTTTTGAAAGCTACACTCAGAATTTGATTTCATTAACATAATCTTCCTCTTCCACCTCAACCCGTTGTAACACGTTGAGGAACGTAGTTAGAGGCTGCTTCTTTTTATGCCGAAAACTTCACGCAAATAAAAACTGTTATACAAGAATTTGAAGATGATTCTTCTCAGCCTCTCTTACAAGTCAAAAAATTGCTGACCAATCACATTTTATGTCAACAAGCCTATAAAAACCGATTATAATTTCGTTTCAAACACTATTATCCAATTAAAGTCATTCAGATTATCATTGATAGAGGCGGTAAATTTAATGAAAGAATTTGAGCAAAAATGCAAAAATGTTGCGGGACATATTAGGAACCAAATATATGAAAAATTCAAAGCAGTAATTGATGAGAACCATGGCTACAAATTCCTTTTACAAGCAGCCAATGCTTTGATTGGAGATTTTAATGAAACATATACATTGGAACCAGAAATTTTTTCACATTTAGAAATTGCCCCTATTACGTCTGTTGACGTAGAGAGAAACTTTTCTGCATTCAAACATATGTACACTGATAGGAGGCGAAACTTTTTGTTAGAGAATTTCGAGAAATACTTAATCGCTTATTGTCTTAATAATTAAATTAATCATGTTGAAATTGTTTTGGTAGCCATATTTTTGAATAAAAAAAATTGAATTATGTTTTGTTTTATTTCAAACTACTCCATTGAAAAGCAATTGATTGTGAAAATTGAAATATTGATTTTTAAATAATTTCATATTGAATTTTTTTTTTCATATTTCAACTTAAACTTTTTCATTTATATGATCATACATTCAAGACTAAAATACCAGTTTCCCAAACTATACTACCTATGTAATTATCTTAGTTACTGATTCTGATTTTGTGTTGCAATGTGGTTAATGATGGCTGTTGTTGACGTATATGTTTTAATATAACTCAGAATTGCAGATGAGATATCAGGAAGAGATAATTCAGGATGTGTAGTTTAAAACACTACAGGGCTGTTTCGTCGACTGTCGAATCATTCCCATTAAATCCAAAGGGTACAACATAACTTTTCAATTAGAAATAAATTGATATCATTCATTATATCTTGTTAGAACACAGCTCCTTCAAACATATATTACACTCTGTAATATTTATTTGAGGAAGCTACTGTGATAGCGGAACTATAGTAATATTTGTTAAACCAGTGAAAATCGAACTGCAATAGTGATTTCATTTAAGTTTCGAATGTATCTCCATCACGTAATGGCTTATTCTATTCAATAGCATATTTCAGTTTAAGCAGCAACCGTATGAAATAAGATACCACTGTCAATCATATTCAAAGCAGCTTATTGGGATGAAGGGGGAAAATGAAAGATCATGCTTAAAATGAACTCACCCTCACAGTAAACAAATTGGCCAATACATAAAAATGAAAAGAAAAATAATAGTTTCAAACTCATGTTCTATAAAGGAGTGTAGGAATGTATTTGACGACGTACGATATCTCAAATATTCTATTCACAAGGTAGCTTTGTATGTAAATATCCAATATGAATTTGATATTGTTGAAAGTGTTACAATCTATTCAAATTTGTTAATGATTGTCATTTTGGCTTGACTTAATTTTCGATTATAATTCATTGGCTATTAACAGTTTTTTATATATGGGATAGAACATAAGTTAAATAGATATTGAGATATTTTCGCTAATGGATACACTACATGGTTCGCATACGACAGATACTTCAACTGGTAGGTATAAGTATACGAATTACTACGAAAAAGATAATAACGCATTCCAAGCTATGCTTTCTAGGGAAACAAGTAGCTAAAACTATTTGAGTTAAGATAGTAGCGAGATAACGCGAGCTACTATGATATATTATATCGAATCAAAATTGTAGAATATGTAATGATATGTTGAACTAGGAAAATCATGAACATAATTTACTCTCGATTGATATTCACACCATACCATATTCCTATCACAATACTCTGTAATATTTGTTTGAAGAAGCTCATGTGCTGGAAGAACTATAGTCACATTCCCTTATTTATTAAACTGGTGAAAATCAAACATTTGATAGCTATTTTACTCAAGCATACAATTTTATTTGCAGAGTTCCGATAATTATATTCCCACATGGAGGGTCAGGCTCACAATGATTGTAAGACGAGATCATTTTCAACAATATTATTAATTTTATATTCATACTTCGAGTTTATTCCTGACACAAGGTAGAAAGATTGTATGAGACATTTACGACGCGCGATTTGGTTGACTTACAGTTTATTCTGTTGTTGATATATGTTGAACCACCACAATATACGAGTGGAGAAAGAGAGTCAGCGACTTGGGAATCAGTCAATAAGCAAATCTTGTACTTCATTTTCATGCAGCCGTATTCATAATCTTGATAACTAAGATCAGTAATATTGTGATAAGCCTGGACTACGAGATGACAAATCAGTGATTTGTTTGTTGAAGAAGAGCAAATTTTTTCATCAATTTTCCTTATGCTACGCAGTAACACGGTTGTAATCATGAGACACTAGAGTTATATTGGTAGGACGTCCTATTTCCGAGAACTTATGAAATTAACTGTGATTCGTAGATCTCAACTCTTAGCTGAGGTGATTCGAAATGAAAATCCTGAATTAATATTAATTTAATTGAAGCATAGTGAGATTATAATCGAAGAAAAAGAATAATTTTCAAAACTATTCAGTCTGACATATTGACTTCTCTAACGACTGCCTTCTACACTTTCAACACGAAATTCGGTACGGGTACTTTGCTTTTTACATTCGCGTATCGCGTGTTTAACTTTTGTATTCCTAATGCCCCAGCATCATCTTGTTCATACGCTCTGTATCGGGTTTTGCATTTTTCTCTTCAACTCATCACAACAACAAGTCTCATACGTCAATTTTTCACGGAAATGATCGCAATAACCCGAACAAGAGGCCACTCTGTGGGTTGCCGAAAGAACCTGGGGATAGATAGATCTATAACACAGAACTCCATACTCTACAAGCGCAACCTTTCCATGACCTGGATTGACTACCGCAGGTATAATAATACTTGCTCCAATGCCTTGTGGTACCAACCCCACTAGTGAGATGCATAGAACATCTGTTGCCACTCTGGAAGACCCGTTTTGTCATAACATCAGGCACACGACGACTTTTAACAGAGTGGGTAACATTCTATAGGGGAGATTTCCAAGGAGAGTCCTTGAGTCCCCTCTTGTTCAACATCTCACTGCTGCCGCTTTCCAATGCTTTGTGACGCACTCGTGGATATTACTCTGGACCACCGAAAGACTGGAGGCATCAGATCACCCATTTATTTTGAATGGATGACTTCATACTGTATGCCTCTGAGAAGAGAAACCTCCATCAAGCTCTCAATGTGGTTCAGGAATATACACGAGCCGTAGGGATGGACTTGGGATTGAACAAATGCGCAGTGTTCCTCCAGTTGAGGAGAGGACGATCTTCGTAAGTGCACGAGAATATGCAGCTTGCCGACGAAAGCATCTTTGAACACCTTGATGCTGGACAGACGTATCGATAACTGGGAATTGAACAGCGTCCTAATTATGACGCTTCCCAGGTAGAGATTGCTCTCCGTGGGAAGTACAGAAACCTTGTTCGAAAGATTTGGTGTTCCGAACTTTCAAGTGGGAACAAGGTTTCTGCAACAAATATGCGTGCCGTTCCAGTCCTGCTCCACTCTTTTGGAGTGGTGAAATGGACGATCGGTGAGCTGCATGGACTCGACAAAGACACCCGGAAAATGATGCATATCCATGACAGTTTGCATCCTAGGTCGTTCGTTTCCCGCATTTATTTCCCACGTCTTCGGAAAGGTAGGGAACTCATCAGTCTGGAGGGTCTGCATCGTAGTGTGGAACTTAGTATGGCTTGTAAAATTCTTAGGGATTCGGGCCCCTCCTGTGCCTTGTTTGAAGTCACGACTTGACCGAAGTGGGGGCATTTGTCGTTTGGGCAGCACCCAAAGCTGTGAAGAACTTGGTCTCGAACTTCAGATCAGTCGAGAAGGCCAACTAGAGGGCAGCCTCGAGTTCCAACCTTCTCACCTGGAAGCCAAGATGAATGACGCGGAGCACGATCTTATGCTCAGACGGCATTTTGACAAACCAATACAACGTGTTCTCTATCTAAACATCCCAACGCTCATCTTGTCAACCAGGCTGACCTTTGGCTACCTAAGGTCAGCCGGGCTAACATTCGAGACTGAGGGATTTACCGCGGTTTGCCAAGATGGCGTAATTAACTCCTAGGTCTATCGCCGCAATGTGATGGGTGTGCAGGTCCCTGATGTCAGCTGCCTGTCAGAAGGCACACGAGACGCTTTTCCTCCTTTTGTCGGCGTGTCCGGCAAAAGCGGCCTCGACGTACACCCATCGCCATAATGCGACCCAAAGGGTGCTGTATTATCATCTGAGGCACTCGTACGGAGTAGACCAAGAGCCGGTGCTGCCTTACATGCCAGAAGATATTGAGTCCGTTGTCAGAAACAAAAATACCCGGTCTACCGGAATTACCCGTCTCCGACCGTCAGGTCCATAGTCATAAATAGACCTGTCATTGTACTCCTCGATCAAATAAGTAAGACCATGTATGTCATCAAATTCTCGGCTCCTGCAGAGGGGAACATAGTCTTGAGCGGGAAAAATGAACAAAATATCAAGATCTCCTGTTCGAGCTCCGCACGCTATACCCAGTTCACGAGATCATATTAGTGGTTCTGAACATCCGTGTTTTGGGTGGAATTTAGTCTTCGCTGCATTCGAACTTGAAGGGCATTCCGGCCTGTAGGAACTAGGAGTAGATTTCGATAGATCGGATGCAAAAGGCAGTAATTCTGGGTTCAATTAGAATACTTAGTGCACACGATTTGGGAACCTGAAGCTATTTACGGACAATGGCCTTTCAGAAAAATTATGTAATACAGTGAAACCTTATGACCTACATATATGTCATAGGAGTTATTCGAGCCAGAAAAGTCTCTTAACTAAACTAAGATGCAGCGTATCTTTCAAAACGATAACCCATACTGTTCATTCCATCCCTTGTAAAGATTGCGGAAAGGTATACATTGACCAATCTTCACAATACCTCGAAAAAATATTGAATGGGCACAAATATACCAGAAATGCATCAACTGCACTTAATAAACATGTAGAAGACAACAAACGTTTGATAGTAGAATGTATTCAAATTGAAAAGAACAATTGTGTAAGTGACAAAATAGATTCCAATCTTTCGAAACTTCACAACAATCCAATTGTAATAAGGATTCTTGACCCAGGTATGAATTATATATAAATTTTCGGGAAATAGGTCAAATTAACACTTATGCTTTATATTTTTCTTGTCTTTACGTACATTTCGGTCTCACGACCATCATCAGGAGACTTATTATGTCTAAAACTTGATTACTTGAAACTAATTGTATTACACGAAGCGTCCTAATCGCACCAATCTCAATTAAACTGTCCACGTCGCCGAAATGAACAGAAGCTCGAATAACGGAATTGTGAACTCAATGCCATAGAACAATTATCAAAAATCCACTGCTAAGAAGAATACTTAATGAATACGTATTCATGTCGACACAGTAAGTGATCGACTAGAGACGAGAATAATAAAATTTAATTTTTAAGTATACACTTTCAAACCAGATGTAAGATTTACGAGCTAATAGAAAAAGGTCTGTCAGTGTGGCTGGAGGTATACTTGACGTTCTACCCAAAATATATACCACTAACATTATAACGAGGCATGTAGGAATTTGCAAGAGATATTATCTGATTAAGTTTGTATAGATATGACTTAGATTTTGAGTATCTGTCCTATGATTTACAGATTTGGAGTCACGTTTCATGTGAATCATCTCCAAAATAGATCTTTTATAATGATTGGTTTCCTTAGTTAGAATATTAACATTATTGTGATCGAATTGATGGTTATAATCAGAGCAGTGTTTAGCTAGGGCGGTGGAATTTTCTAAGTTTCTGTTTTTGGTGCTATACCTATGGCCGTACATCTTTTTTCGTAAATATCGTTTAGAGATTCCAGTATAAGTCCCATCGCAATCTAAACAATTTAATTTGTATACTGTGTGGGTTTGTTTATCTTTAAGTATTAGAGGTTTTGGATCTGAGAAATATTTTCCAACACAGTTAGTAGGTTTATGCGCGACATTTATATCGTACTTTTTAAAACATTTCTCATTTTTCTCCGAGGTCTCCGGAATAAAAGGTAATATTATAAGATTGTCTGTATTGCCTTTTATGTTATTTTTATATGGAGATCCATTATAGATTCTATCTATTCTTTCTTTGATGATAGGATTGGAGAACGTTTCTGGGTAGCCATTCATTTTAAGTGTATTACGAACAGTTTCTAAATTTTTGGGACGGTCCTCTGCGTGGGTCAATTTGACAACCCGATCTGTAAGGCTGTTTATAACACTTTTTTTATAACAAGTTGGTGCATCGGAATTGAAATGAAGATAATGTTGACACCAAATTTCTTCAGTAAACCACGAAGTTCTTATTTTTCCATCTGCATCATGCCTGATGTTCATATCTAGGAAATTTATGTTTTTGTTTACTTCAAATTCACAAGTAAATTGAAGTTTACAGTGGAAATTGTTCAATTTATTAATCACATACTGAATTTTATCAATGGGAACACACATAAGGCAATCATCTACATACCGTTTGAAAAATACGGGTTGAAAATCTAATGAAAGATAAATGATTCAACGAAAGACAGCATATCAATGAACAATGGTTGAAAAACCTAACTGACACAATAATTCCGGATGAGGTGCAACACACGTTGAGCTTAGGTGCAAAATTTGCATTGCCTGAAAATAATAAAAAACTGCCTATCGACAATATAATTGCTAATTCAGAATGCGGTATTAGGAATAAAAATTTAGAAGAGAAAAATGAGATTAGAAACAAAATTTGTAACATCTTAACAAATGAAAAGAACAAACAGAAAACGGAAGTAGGTATTGCAAAAAATCGTTTTAACTTTCATACAAAAAAACTAAAGAATTCTTAGATGCTAACCCTCAAATATTAGTTTTAAACGCGGATAAGTGTAATAAAACTGTCATAATGCATAGAAATGACTACGAAAACAAAATTGAAAAACTTTTAAATGATGAAACAACTTTCAAAAAATTAAAATCTGACCCTAAATTATCAGTGCAAAATAACATGAATAAATTAATAAATAATTGGCACAAAAATTAGATAATCCCTATTGAATTGAAAAATAAATTAATTTGCCATAATGAGCTAGCATCTACGGGCTTCCGAAATTACATGGAATTGATATACCTCTAGGACCCATTGTAAGTATTATTGGTGCGCCTACCTGAAATTTATCAAAATCTATCAATAATGTAATAGGAAAAAACGAATTTTATGTGAAAGACTCACGGCATTTCAATGAATCAATAAAAAATCAATCCATACACGTGAATCATCAACTTATTTCCTTGGATGTTGTTTCTTTATTTACAAATATACCAGTCGTTTTGGCATTGAGTAGCATCAAAAAACGTTGGGCAGAGATTAAAAACCACACATCTCTCAATCAATCTGAGTTTATAAAGGCAGTACAGTTTTGCTTAGAATGCACCTAATTTCAATATGGTGAGCTATATTTTGGACAAATTTTCGGCACAGCAATGAGATGTCTTATTTCAGCTACTATTGCTAACCTTGTTATGGAATGCTTAGACGAATCTATTATGAATTCATTAGATTTTCAACCCTTATTTTCCAAACGGTATGTAGCTGATTGCCTTATGTGTGTTCACATTGATAAAATTCAGTACGAGATCAATAAATTTAACAATTTCCACTGTAAACTCCAATTCACTCGTGAATTTGAAGTGAACAAAAACAGAAATTTCCTAGATATGAACATTAGGCATGATGCAGATGGAAAAATAAAAACTTCGTGGTTTACTAAAGAAGTTTGGTCTCAACGTTATCTTCATTTCAATTCCGTTGCCCCAACATGTTATAAAAAAGTGTTATGAACAGCCTCACAGATCGGACTGTTAGATTGTCCCACGCAGAGGACGGTCCCAAAAATTTAGAAATTGTTCGTAATACACTCGAAATGAATGGCTACCCAAAAACATTTTTCAATCCTATCATTAAAGAAAGAATAAACAAAATCTATAATGGATCTTCATATACAAATAACATAAAAGGTAATACAGACAATTTTATAACATTACCTTACATTCCGGAGACCTCAGAGAAAATTCAAGAAATGTTTGAAAAAGTACGATATAAATGTCGCGCATAAACCTACTAACTGCGTTGGAAAATATTTCTCACATCTGAAACCTTTAATACCTAAAGATAAACCAACTCACACAGTATACAAAATAAATTGTTTAGTTTGCGATGGGACTCATACTGGAACCTCTAAGCAATATTTACAAAAAAGAATGTACGGCCATAGGTATAGCACAAAAAAAAGGAACTTAGAAAATTATACCGCCCTTGCTAAACACTGCTTTGATTATAACCATCAATTCGATTACAATAATGTTAATATTTTAACTAAGGAAACCCATTCACATAAAACGTAACTTCAAATCTGAAAATCATAGGATACTCAAAATCTAAGTCATATCTATACAAACTTGATCAAATAATATCTCTTGCAAATTCCTACATGCCTCGTTATAATGTTAATAGTATATATTTTAGGTAGAATGTCAAGTATACCTCCAGTCACACTGACAGACCTTTTTCTATTAACTCGTAAATCTAATATCTGGTTTGAAAGTGCATACTTCAGATTAAATTTTATTATTCTCGTCTCTAGTCGATCACTTACTGTGTCGACATGAATACGCATTTATTAAAAATTCTTCTTAGCAGTGGATTTTTGATAATTGTACTATAGCATTGAGTTTACTTTTTCATTATCCGTGTTTCTGTTCGTTTCGGCGACGTGGACATTTTAATTGAGATTGGTGCGACTAGGACGCTTTGTGCGATACAATTAGTTTTAATTTATCAAGTTTTAGACATAATAAGTTTTGTGATGATGGTCGTGAAACCGAAGCGTACGTAAAGACAAGAAAAATATGAAACATAAGTGTTAATGTGACCTATTTCCCGAGAATTAATATATAAATAATCTTATCCAAAATTCCACTAGTTTCAAGTGCCACTTTCCACTTGTCTATTCAGAATTTAACCTTAAAAAAGATAACGTATTATTTAACTATGACACTATGAGTAACAAATTAGAGGTTAAATTCCATAGAATTATCTTGAACTTGATTAGTTGTTAATGATAGATGTGAGGTGTTTATCATAGAATAACTAATTCATACAATAATCATAAATATTTAGAATTGTATAGTGTCAAAATGTCTCACGTTTAACTAAATTCAATCCATTCCAAATTGTGATTAGCCATACATTACTCTTTCAAACACAATGTTTTCTGCAGTTTCAATTGGGTCTTCAAAACACAAGTTGGCTGCAGACGCATTTCATCAATCAAAATCATCTATTCTCTTCTAAATTACATGGAAACACTAATTCACAATTTTGATAAAGATAATAAACAATTATCGAAACATCAAAGAGAATTTTTATTCTGTTTCCAGTCTATCTACGGACCAAAATACCAAGAAAGCATTACTTACATATATTACAAATGGTTCCAGAATATGAATAAAATAATATACATACATATATATACTTTTTTTTTACATACAAACCTGTTCGGGCGTGCTGCGAGCTCCGACGACATCGCAGCAGTCGCGCCAGAAAAACCTAAAAGGTGGTTAATCGAAGCTACTCCTCACCTCCGGTCGGTAATTAGCTTCAGGTCCCTAAATCGTGTGCCCTCAATATTCTAATTGAACCCAGAATGACTGTCTTTCGCATCCGGTCTATCAAGATCTGCGCCGCGGATGATCTTCAAGTTTAAACGCAGCGAAGGCCGAATTCCGCCCAAAACACCGATAATCAGAACCACTAATAGAATCGTAATTAAAGTTTCTTCGTCGTAATTTTGATTGAAATATTTTTTTTTTGTGCTGATGTAGGGATAACTACCATCAGAAATGCGAAGCTACAAATTCCATAGTTACACGGAAATTAGGGAAAGTTGTGAAACGCGGACTTCTCCAACAGATATGTAAGGACGAATTTCAATCCTCATCAGAATTATTACAGTTGGCGGTTCCCTTCTTTCAAGATTCAAAGATAGTTACAAAATAAGCCAATAGATGATAGCAGACATTAAAAATGTCCCGGAACTCAGCGTTTCACATCTAAGATATCTAGAATAGAGTAATGTATTGGAAAACTCGAATTTTTTATTTGTAGGTAGCTAATAATAATCTAAAGTATGGGTTGCCCATCTTATGAAAAGTTGTTGCAAATAGGATATTAACAGTTAATCGTAGGTACCACTTGAATAATGAGTTCACTTTCCTAGTGACTTCACGATGATAAATTCTGTGTTCTTGAAAAGTCACCGTTATGCAAATTTTCTAATACTGATAGACTTGGGAAATGACCTTTTCGCACCACTTCGTTTTATTATACATTTTCTTACCAAGTTTTCCAGTCTCAAAGTTATCGGTTCACCCAAAAGATATCTCTGTTGATGTTGAACGCCGATTTCCGGGACATTTTTTGATATGTAATGACGAGATCAAGTTCTCGCTAGACTTTTCGTACCTTGATGCTTCCCGTGTTTAGAAATAATTTTACAATGTATCTAATATATTCCCAATTAATCATGAAAAATTAGATTGGCGCCAATTAATAACATACCTATTTGATGGAAAATTGGATTACAAATTGTGACATGCTGTAAGCACCTAACTATAAGCCTGAAACTTTGGAATATTCTCCTATTAATTTATATTTATGCAACCACCAACATTCAAGAACCTATTATTATTTCTTTTCATACCTAGATACTTTCGTGCCCGAAGTTTTAAATTCGAAGCTACGTAGTCGATAGTTACATACACGAAAAACGAAAATTAGAAAACATGTAATAGTTTGTTCAAATGCAAAGCGCGAACTTTCTCGACAGTTTCTGGTGTCTAAGGATTCCAAACTTCGGCAGAATAACAGATCTGCAAAGTATTATATCCATTTTTTAAGTTAGTCTAAATACGGGAAGCATAGAACTGCGAAAATTCTAAGTTGTGGACATGTCACATGTCAATATGTATATGTATTTTACGGGTTGATGAGATATTTGAAAATTGCTGAATTTTTTCTTATGGCGTTATTTTTTAGATATCGGAAAATGAAACGTACAGGGTGAGCGAAACTCGATGTCTCAGCTCTATTATAGGAAAAGAAAAAACAACGGAAAAAATGATATTAATACAAATAATATAAGCCGAATTTGCATATTTATCCAAATTTGAAAACTGAAGTAGATGTCATCGAATGTTTTTGCCGGAAACTTACCTATATTTTTGCATATTTAAAAAGAGCTCATTTTTCTGAAAAAACTGTAAAAAAACATTTCAACTTCTTCCGATAAAAAATTATAAACAATTTTGTCGCTTCTGTGGTTAATTGAACATTGTTTATGAATGGTGGCAGACTGTACTAAAAAGCTTTGACTTTTACAAAAGTCTCAGTTGCGGGTATTTCGCGATGATACAATGAATTGAACTACAAACTAATATTACGATAATAATATCTTCAATGAGCGAGCACTCCACAAATTACTAGTGTGATTTTTTGTCGCTGCGATTTATCACAAAATCAAGAAATCGAGGAGTGAGCCACCGCACTTATACCAGCGCTTTTTGAGGCAGTCGCGCCGCCTTGCTTTGAGCTGCTGCGCCCTGGTATTGACGATGCCGTGCGGCTTGCTGGCACGTAGACGTAGCTAGAACTTTTTGTGCTAACAAACATTATTAATATAAATTAGTATTAATTATTAATTAAACATTAAAAAACATATGATATGTTACTACAGGTACCACAGAAATAACTCCGTTCTACTTCTCCTACTGAAGCCTCACGTAATATTCCTCTAGATAGTTTATCGTAAGCATATCTGTTCTGTTCAATCAATAATTAGTAACAATATTGATTATTACGTGATAATGTTTAATTAACTATCGATACGACAAAATTGCTCATAATTTATAACGGAAGAAGATAGCAGCATTGAATAGATCTTTCCCGTCAATATCTGATCTATTTTCATATGTTAACTTGTGTTCTAGGTTGAGACACTGTGCTTTTTTCGGTATCTCTCCAATGCCCTCCAACTATCAATGTCTTGCAAAAATGAAAACTTGTTGTTGTGTTCTGTTGATAAATCGAATCCTTCATTCAATTGTAAGATCGCCATGCTGAGTAGCAAGATATACAAATTTACTTGCAAAAATGAAAACTTGTTGTTGTGTTCTATTGTTGAATCGAATCCTTCATTTAATTGTACGATAGCCATGCTAAGTAGCAAGATATAAAAATTTACTTTAAATTTTGTTTTCGGATCTAATATGGACTCATCTGCAGCCCATAATCAAAATGTATTTTTCGGGGACGTGAACAAGCAGTTTCGGCGAATTCACGTCCACATTCTAAATCTTCAGCAATTGATTTTGAATCAAGTAGCAATTATTCAAAAGCACTGTGCTGTATACGCCTACGTCATTTTCGACTCGATCGATCATTTTGACCGCCTCTGGAAAAATAATGTCTGACTTTTGCAAAGTTTTGATTACAGTATTAATTTTGGATAAAAAGTTGTTCCATATTACAACTGAACATACGAACCTATAAGACTTTAGTTTTAACATTGATGAATTCGCCATGTTCCTTGCGTCACTTTTATACTTGTCATTGATAAAAATAGTGTATAATGCCTTGTAAATTTTATTGAAATTAAGACGAAGAGGTATTATAGCATCAACTCTTCATTCCCTTCGCGTATTTGAAAGAGGTTTAAAGTCAAAGTAGATATCTGGTTCGTAATGATATCGCAACGTGAAGTTGATGCCGAAAAAATACATATATTTCCTGAACAATAGAAAAACAGTTTGAGATTCTCAATGAGCTTTTGTCGGCACATTTACTACCAAATTAAATGTTTATTTTTTCCTCTCATGTTTGCACCATTATCATATCCTTGGACTTGTAAATCTTCTAGTTCAATATTGCATGACTTTAACAAATTCAACAAATAATTTGCTAACCCTTGTCCAGTAGTATCAGTTACAGGTAACAATCCTAAAAATTCTCTTACCTCAGCAAGTTTTCTTGACGTGTTAAAATGAACGAATCTTACAATAACAGTATGTTGTTCTTTGTGTGAGATACGTGTACGATCTAGAATCACAGATTAGTATTTAGATTGCTTTAGAAGATCAACTATAGCAGTTTTCGTGTTTTCAGAAATTAAATTAATCAATTCATTTTGAATATTGAGGCCCAGATGATGGGTCATGCTGAGCATTTTGAATTCGAGCAATGTGTTCTGATAGTATATTATCAAAGTTAGAAATACATTTTACTAACTTTAGAGAAAATTTTCTTTATTTGAGTAGAATAATTTTTCAGAAGATCCTCTAAAAATAAAATTCTGACCAGCTAAAAACTTTATGATTTCGATTATCCTCTCCAAAACTGCCTCTTTTTCTCGCACCATATTTCCAGCTTAATTAACAGAGTCTACTATTTGACCTTTTACTAAGTCATTTTTTAGATCTAAATATTTTTTGAAAGAAAGTATGTGACCTGAACCCTTTTCGTCTATCTCCTGATTTTGTGGTGGAAATGTTCCCAGTTCGTATAAATAAAAAGGTAATTTTGGGTGCTAACACTAGCGATATTACATTAGGAAACAACAGATGAGTACAACGGGGTATGACGGCGTTAAAACTGTTTGAGTTCGAGGGTTTCGATTGAATAATCTTATTAATTGTTGGTTTTCCATAGTTCGACGCGCATACCTTCTCTTCTTCCAAACATTTGTAGTTTGTTGAATTTGATATTATAGAGTTCGAGGGAGGCGATCATCTTATTGAAGCAGATTGTCGGTTTTTCATAGTTCGACGGACATAGGTTCTGTTTTCCCAAACAAATCTTTATTACATAGTTTGTTTGTTGAATTTATAATGTGACAGAGAGTGTAGCGAGCAAGCCATAAATCATAATCTCTAATGAAGAGGCGACCCAGGTACCCTTCGCTCATAAACGGACCATCGGCTTTGCATTGAACTATTTAACAATTTTTCTTTGTGAATATAGTAATGTCCTCTTCTTGTTCGGTGTAAAATATAGTGTGTAAGAGATTGAAAACAATTGAATTGAATAGAATTGAAACTCGATCTATGAGATTGTTCTGCTCAAATAAAAATATCCTTGTATTTATATGGAAACAGATTCTTATTACAAAGGCCAGGTCTTATACAAATTTAACTTCAGTACAATTCTAATAGATATTGAGTTGCATTGTATTTTAATGTAAAACTTCTGATAATGAATTATCTCTTCGACTCAAATTATTTCTAAGCTCTACAGAAAAATCATGAAGTTCTTCTAGGTACTTCTGTTGAATTGGAATAAAAACTTTTCAATTCATAATACACGAAAAAATTATTTTATAGACTGCTATTATATGGGATTCCGAAATAAATTCATGCATGTATTTCTTCGATAACCAATCTCATGTACAATATATCCTACTACCTTATTTTTTAGGAACTACAATTAATTTTGCAAGTGGAACAAGTAAAATATTTCAAAACAAAAAATATTGTTCATTCAAGTTACAATTTCATTTATATGGTGTAAGTCTGCATTCGAAATCATTTAAAAGCATTTTAGTTACATACGCCTTCAATTTTAGATTGACTCCCTAATTTTTACATGGCTAAATTGTATTCCTTCAAATTCAATTTAATGTATGACACCATGTTATTTTATGAGAACCGTGTTTTCGTTGAAATTAAATTCATGTGCCTCATTTTCGGAAAAACTAGCCTCAACATATACCATAGGGTCCTAGTTCAAAAACGGCAAATATTAATGCCGTTGAAATTTAACAAACATATATTGCAAAAGTTTGATTCAAATAGCCATATGACACTACGCGTTGAGCATTTCAGTAAAATCGAGAGAATTGTTTGAAGAATTTTGTATAGTGTCAGACCCTTATTAAACATTTTTTCAATTTTTTTTAGTAAAGATATATGTTTTTTTCCGTTACAGTTCTACCAGCAATTCCCACCTCACTTTTTCATTTTCCATGCTGGAAAAGCTTTTACACAAAAAAATCTTCATTCAATTTTTCTGTTGGATTAATGCAACTCTCAGAAAAACAATTAAACATCTTGTTTTTGAGATACAGAGAACAAACTTGCTTTTTTTAATGATAGAATGCCTTCAATATAAATATATACGGCATTCCGTTTAAAATAATGCAAATGCATAATTCAAATGGCCAGAGGACATTTTGTTTGTCCCAATAGTTTTCACTAGTCCTAACATCTCTACACATTGTCATGTATGTTATAAAAAAGAAATATTTTCTATCTTCGTTTTTTAATAAATGTTACGTACTACCTACATCTTTTCTTAATCCAATAGTTAGGATTCATCAAATATCCTTGGGGGTTTCACCAGAAACTTTTGCTGAAATTGGAAATTTAAAAAATCACTGGGATCCTTGCTTCATGAACATTCCCAATTTGCGACCTCTTATATTATAGGCAAAACCTTTGCCAACGTAACCTACACTTCCCCCAAACAACTTTCTCTCTTATGTTTTGCTTGATGAAATAATAACGTGGTAATTAACATTTGAGAAATAACTGTATAATAAAATTCGTTTGAAAGCGCTATTTAATGTAACTCGTTTTAGGTTTGAGAACAATAAATTAATTTGAAAGCTTATATTATTATCAGTGACTAAGAATTTATCACCTAGATCGCTGCTAAACAGAGCTTTACCACAGACAGAATTCAGAATAAATGAGATTTTCACCGAAAGAAAACATTTCTGCAACAGTTTATTAAACTATGAGACAATTATGATGAAAACGAGAAATTATTCTGAATTTGGTATGTTAAAATGACTTAAAAACAAATGTATTACTTGTAAAGATCACCAACGTGCTACAGGAATATTATAACCCCTGTATAGATCCCTGTCCTGACGTGGCTGGAGGCATAGGGATCCGTAGTCAGTTCACTACAGGTTTCGACATGTTGGGGCTCTTCAGGTTAGTTTAGATTACGAATATCTTTACAGGGGTTGCAATATGGTGATAGTGAAAACATTCATTTTCATATTTTCTCGCAACGAACAATTGAGAGATAGAAAGTATAGTACAATGCCGGAAGTGGTATGGACATGTGTCCTCGGAGTAGTTGTTTCTGTTGTTCTGAGGGTTTTCCGTTGAGTGGGCGCGTACTGATTTAACTTCTGAGCTGGCAATTGAAAGTTAAAAGTACTTAGATTCTGATTCGGTACATATTCTCCGGCCAGTCGTTTCTCCAATGTAGGAGATTTCGACGGAAGCGGGTATATTTTGACAGGTCCTGCCCAAAACTTACTTTTTTCCTACTACCGCCAGCAAAGGAATAACGCTCGCCATGCAGTGTTCAGAGTTAAATTTTAGGCACTAGTTCGTAGAATATATTCCTTACGCACTAGTGCGTAGAGTAACGTCAATAAGGCTAAGAAAATTATAGGTCTGGACATGCAAAAATATATCTATTTTCGTCGAATTCTTCTAGTTCAGAGAATAGTACTGGCCAGAAAATTTGTATCGAATCAGACTCTACAAACTTTTAACTTCCAATTCCACCTCAAACCAATTTTGGAAAAGCCGTATTGTTTTGTATTTCCTATCTGCGTAACGTGTGTTTTTGGCAAATTTCGATGTTATCCTAGCCCTCGACAATAGCGGCCGGCGGTCGCCATGGCAACTGTAGTAATATATTTTAGCCGCTCATTTCGGAAAAATATTTTTGAACATGCTGCTTCAGATACGTCTGAAAATGTTTGTACAACTTCAATAAATTAAATTAGTCGTAAACTATTGCAGAATTTTGTTCGTTAATGACTATTTCTGAAAATATGCAATTTTTGTGTATGTACAGTTTGCCCGATTATCTAATACTAAAAATTAATTTTTATTCAGCTGCATGCCAATAGTATTTGTTGTTGTTGATTAATAACAAACAATAACAACAGAATTACTTGAATATTTAGTTTCTTGTTCGCCCCCACAACGTATATAATGCAAAAAATACTATTACGTCCACTATGTTCCAATGTAAAGAACAAATTTTTTTTTAAAAGTGGTCTTTATTTTATCGTAAGATATTTAGTCAATATAGGTATTTGATTTATAAAAGCATGAACCCATATATTCAGTTGTCCCGGAAGTCGCCATCAGAGAAATAACCACCAAAAAGATATTTTTTTCATTTCTAATTTATTGTACTATGCATATACAAGAAAATTACTGTTTATGTTCAGAAGACAATATATGCGAGATCCTAGCAATTTGAAATAAGTATGTATAGGGGCTTTAAGTTATTATCCTGAATTTTATATTAATGTCCCGGAACACGTCAATACGACACTGTACGTTGAACAATTTACAAAAAAGTATACATAAAGGTGAATATGAGCTAATTGTGGAGGAAAACCAAATGTATACCCATATCTGTAAGGAAATTTGTAGGGCACAAAATGACCCAGAACAAATGATGACAATTTGGATATTTAAATATTTATTTTCATATTCGCCCCTCCGTATATAATGCAAAAAATACTATCATGTCCACTAGGTTCTAATCTAAAAAACTAATTTTTTTAGAAGTGTGGTCTCTATTTTATCGAAAGATATTGAGCCAAAATACTTCTTTGATTTGTAAAAGCATGATCCCATATATTTAGTTGTCCCGGAAGTCGCCATTAGAGGAACAACCACCAAAAAGATACTTCTTTGAAATTCTAGTTAATTGTACTATACATATTCGAGAAAATTACTGTTTATGTTCAGAAAACAATATATGTAAGATCCTAGCAATTTGAAATAAGTATGTACACGAGCTTTAAGCTATTATCTTGAATTTTGTATTAATGTCCCGGAACACGTCAATACATCACTGTACATTGCAAAATTTCAAAAGGCGTATACATAAAGGTAAATATGCGCTAATTGTGAAGGAAAACCAAATGTATACCCGTTTCTGTAAAAAAATGTATAGGGTAAAAAATGGCCCAGAAGTCGTCGCTTGACATATATATATATATATATATATATATATATATATATATATATATATATATATATATATATATATATATATATATATATATATATATATATATATATATATTGAAATTTAGAAAGGTTTGTTAACGGGAATTCCGGTCTGTAGATGGGCAATCAAAAGAAAACTATTTTTTCTGTACCAATATTTCGCAATAATTTATTGATCCTTCAGGGTACTACAATTTTTACAAATTAGATGATAATTATATATTTGGGTTAATACTTACAGAAGTTTAGGTTAATATTAAACTAGACATTTCTACAAAAAACATTTAGATTTTTTCTTCTCCTTAGTATAGTCTTTGGACTGAAGATTCTATTTTCCAATTATGTCACCAAGTTAAATTTGAAATAAAGACGAACTACAATGAGATGAAAATGGATACATTTTAAAATTAGACATTTATTCTTTTTGACGTTACGACAATGTTTATTTGTCTTTATCGAAATTGTATATATATATATATATATATATATATATATATATATATATATATATATATATATATATATATATATATATATATGTTTCTTCTTAGGTTCTCGCGGACGTAATGTGTAGAACTGGATTCTCGGGTATTGATCCGCGTTGTGTGGTTTCGGTCCTCAAAAGGACCAATTTCACGACGTTTCGGCAAAGTCGCATTTGCCATCTTCAGGTGATTCGACCGTAGAGTCTGGAAAATCTAGGCGAACTGACGCTTACTTGGAGGGACAGGTATTTATATCCCCCGTTATGTTTTACCTTTGGACTTTCGAACTATTTCACGCTTGGTTGATTTCTACGTGTTTGGCTCCGAGTGACACGTTTGGATGACGTCATTGCGACGCTGGAATCAGCCGGAAAGTTTCCGTGACCTGTTGCACGTGCACTGGATATCACGTTCTCTCTTGTTTTTGGTTTTATCTTCCGACTTTCTAAAGCGGGTTTCCATGTTGCTGGTAATCTTAGTCCGTCATCTCGTTTGTTAAGACTATGTGGACGTTTCTCGATCTCTATTGCCTCCCTGGTTATTCTGGTGTAGAAGTGTTCAATGTTGGCTAGAGTCTTTGTGCCGCTAAAGTTGATCATATGGCCAGTACTTCTTACATGTTCAGCTAGTGAAGACGTGGTTTCGTTTTTCGACACAGCGTTTGCATGTTCAGTCTTTCGCACATCAATGCGTCTGTTGGTCTGCCCGATGTATGTCTTTTCACAATTACCACATGGCACCTCGTACACTCCTTGGCATTCTAGAGGAATTCTGTCTTTTGGATTCCGAAGAACATTTTTGATTTTCCTATCTGTTGTGAAGGTTGTTTTGATATCATGACGGCTCAGTATTTTGCAGATTTTGTCAGTTGTGCCTTTTATGTAAGGTAGAAAAGCGTTTCCCACTGGTTGATCTTCATTGTTGACATCCTTTTCATTTTTGCGTTGAGAGTTATGAATCTGTTTTCTTGAATAGCCATTCATCCTAAGGGCTGTTCGGATGGTTTCCATTTCTCCATCGAAGTTCTCCGCATCAGCGAGACGTTTTGACCTTGTCATGAGGGTATTTACGACTGATTGTAGCTGGGATGGATGGTGATGCGAGTTACTATTCAAATATCGGTTCGTGTGGGTCTTTTTTCTGAATACTGTATGTCCCAAACTGCCGTCAGTTTTCTTTGTTACCAAAACATCTAGAAATGGTAATTGGTTGTTCTCTTCGGCTTCTATTGTGAATTTTATCCGATCATGGATTCCATTCAGGTGATCGAGAAACCCTCTTAGTTGTCCTTCTCCATGTGGCCAAATAACAAAAATATCATCTACATATCTGAGCCAAAGTTTGGGTTTTAGTTGCGCTGTGTTAAGAGCTTTAATTTCAAAATCCTCCATGAAAAGATTTGCGATCACTGGTGAGATTGGTGATCCCATCGGTGCTCCTTCGATTTGCCTATATCGCTGTCCCTCGTACATAAAGTAAGTATTGGCTACACAGTGTTTGGCCAAGTCAATAATGTATCCTTCCGGTTTGTATTTATGTTGGATGATCTCTAGGGCTTCGTTTATGGGTACTTGTGTGAACAAGGATGCTACGTCAAAGCTTACTAATATGTCGTCAGGTCCTACTATTTGCATATCTAGAAGTTCGATAAAGTGTTCCGCGTTCCTCACGTACGATGATGCTGTCTCAACGTGCGGTTGTAACTTCTTGGCTAGGAATCTTGCTAATGCATGTGATGGTGAGCCGATAGAGCTTACTATTGGTCTCAGAGGTACTGCTGCCTTGTGTATTTTTGGGAGACCATACAGTTTCGGACATCTGGATGATTTTTCTCTTGGAATGAGATGTAACTGTAACTTAGGGTCGATAGGAGATGCCTTGATTTTCGCTTTCGTTGTTTTCTCTAGATATGTAGTGGGATCAGACCTAATCTTCTTGTAAGTCGGATCGTCCAATAGCGCAGCCATCTTGGTTCTGTAGTCATTTGTGTTCATGACAACGGTTGCATTTCCTTTATCTGCTGGTAGGATGATGATGCTTTCGTTCTCTCGAAGAGCTTTCAGTGCTAGGAACTCGTCGTGTGAAATGTTCCTTTTAGGTGGCTTCGAGGTTCGTAGAATACGCGACACATCTTGGCGAATAATCTCTGCTTCACTTTTATCCTGCAGCGAAGTTATAGCAGATTCCACGTTGCAAATGATGTCTTCCAATGGAATGCGTGCCGGTGCAATAGCGAAGTTAAAACCTTTAGCAAGGACATCCATGGAGGCCTTATTCAAAGAATGGTCGGATAAGTTATGGACAACTTTGACAGGGTCTATGTTTGTGCTGTCTCCCTCAGGTTTCTGGGTGTCTTTCAGATGATTGAACTTCTTCTTCTGTTTCTCTATAGTTATTTCAGTGTTTTTCTCTGCTCTGAACTCGGCAAGCTGATCAATTCTTTCCCAAAGTAGAGGATTGATTTCATTGCTAAGATAGAGGTGAACACGTAGTAGCTTGCTGTCAGTATCATCCAGAATTCTTCTTGTTTGGTGAATGGCATCTCGAAGCAGTGCAAAACTCGTTCTTCTCAAGATGTTCTTCGTACTAGTTGTCTTTGTGTGATACGAAAGTTTCATACAGGTTGGAATAATCTTCTGGTCCCGGCAGCGGCGTAGAAAGGTAAGGTCGCACAAAAGTTTCGATCTCTTTGTTCTCAACTTCTCGAAACTTCTTGTTTGATGGAAAACCTCCTCCCCGTAGAGGTTAATTATGTTTCTTCTTAGGTTCTCGCGGACGTAATGTGTAGAACTGGATTCTCGGGTATTGATCCGCGTTGTGTGGTTTCGGTCCTCAAAAGGACCAATTTCACGACGTTTCGGCAAAGTCGCATTTGCCATCTTCAGGTGATTCGACCGTAGAGTCTGGAAAATCTAGGCGAACTGACGCTTACTTGGAGGGACAGGTATTTATATCCCCCGTTATGTTTTACCTTTGGACTTTCGAACTATTTCACGCTTGGTTGATTTCTACGTGTTTGGCTCCGAGTGACACGTTTGGATGACGTCATTGCAACGCTGGAATCAGCCGGAAAGTTTCCGTGACCTGTTGCACGTGCACTGGATATCACGTTCTCTCTTGTTTTTGGTTTTATCTTCCGACTTTCTAAAGCGGGTTTCCATGTTGCTGGTAATCTTAGTCCGTCATCTCGTTTGTTAAGACTATGTGGACGTTTCTCGATCTCTATTGCCTCCCTGGTTATTCTGGTGTAGAAGTGTTCAATGTTGGCTAGAGTCTTTGTGCCGCTAAAGTTGATCATATGGCCAGTACTTCTTACATGTTCAGCTAGTGAAGACGTGGTTTCGTTTTTCGACACAGCGTTTGCATGTTCAGTCTTTCGCACATCAATGCGTCTGTTGGTCTGCCCGATGTATGTCTTTTCACAATTACCACATGGCACCTCGTACACTCCTTGGCATTCTAGAGGAATTCTGTCTTTTGGATTCCGAAGAACATTTTTGATTTTCCTATCTGTTGTGAAGGTTGTTTTGATATCATGACGGCTCAGTATTTTGCAGATTTTGTCAGTTGTGCCTTTTATGTAAGGTAGAAAAGCGTTTCCCACTGGTTGATCTTCATTGTTGACATCCTTTTCATTTTTGCGTTGAGAGTTATGAATCTGTTTTCTTGAATAGCCATTCATCCTAAGGGCTGTTCGGATGGTTTCCATTTCTCCATCGAAGTTCTCCGCATCAGCGAGACGTTTTGACCTTGTCATGAGGGTATTTACGACTGATTGTAGCTGGGATGGATGGTGATGCGAGTTACTATTCAAATATCGGTTCGTGTGGGTCTTTTTTCTGAATACTGTATGTCCCAAACTGCCGTCAGTTTTCTTTGTTACCAAAACATCTAGAAATGGTAATTGGTTGTTCTCTTCGGCTTCTATTGTGAATTTTATCCGATCATGGATTCCATTCAGGTGATCGAGAAACCCTCTTAGTTGTCCTTCTCCATGTGGCCAAATAACAAAAATATCATCTACATATCTGAGCCAAAGTTTGGGTTTTAGTTGCGCTGTGTTAAGAGCTTTAATTTCAAAATCCTCCATGAAAAGATTTGCGATCACTGGTGAGATTGGTGATCCCATCGGTGCTCCTTCGATTTGCCTATATCGCTGTCCCTCGTACATAAAGTAAGTATTGGCTACACAGTATTTGGCCAAGTCAATAATGTATCCTTCCGGTTTGTATTTATGTTGGATGATCTCTAGGGCTTCGTTTATGGGTACTTGTGTGAACAAGGATGCTACGTCGAAGCTTACTAATATGTCGTCAGGTCCTACTATTTGCATATCTAGAAGTTCGATAAAGTGTTCCGCGTTCCGTTTGGGACATACAGTATTCAGAAAAAAGACCCACACGAACCGATATTTGAATAGTAACTCGCATCACCATCCATCCCAGCTACAATCAGTCGTAAATACCCTCATGACAAGGTCAAAACGTCTCGCTGATGCGGAGAACTTCGATGGAGAAATGGAAACCATCCGAACAGCCCTTAGGATGAATGGCTATTCAAGAAAACAGATTCATAACTCTCAACGCAAAAATGAAAAGGATGTCAACAATGAAGATCAACCAGTGGGAAACGCTTTTCTACCTTACATAAAAGGCACAACTGACAAAATCTGCAAAATACTGAGCCGTCATGATATCAAAACAACCTTCACAACAGATAGGAAAATCAAAAATGTTCTTCGGAATCCAAAAGACAGAATTCCTCTAGAATGCCAAGGAGTGTACGAGGTGCCATGTGGTAATTGTGAAAAGACATACATCGGGCAGACCAACAGACGCATTGATGTGCGAAAGACTGAACATGCAAACGCTGTGTCGAAAAACGAAACCACGTCTTCACTAGCTGAACATGTAAGAAGTACTGGCCATATGATCAACTTTAGCGGCACAAAGACTCTAGCCAACATTGAACACTTCTACACCAGAATAACCAGGGAGGCAATAGAGATCGAGAAACGTCCACATAGTCTTAACAAACGAGATGACGGACTAAGATTACCAGCAACATGGAAACCCGCTTTAGAAAGTCGGAAGATAAAACCAAAAACAAGAGAGAACGTGATATCCAGTGCACGTGCAACAGGTCACGGAAACTTTCCGGCTGATTCCAGCGTCGCAATGACGTCATCCAAACGTGTCACTCGGAGCCAAACACGTAGAAATCAACCAAGCGTGAAATAGTTCGAAAGTCCAAAGGTAAAACATAACGGGGGATATAAATACCTGTCCCTCCAAGTAAGCGTCAGTTCGCCTAGATTTTCCAGACTCTACGGTCGAATCACCTGAAGATGGCAAATGCGACTTTGCCGAAACGTCGTGAAATTGGTCCTTTTGAGGACCGAAATATATATATATATATATATATATATATATATATATATATATATATATATATATATATATATATATATATATATATATATATATATGTAGAACTGGATTCTCGGGTATTGATCCGCGTTGTGTGGTTTCGGTCCTCAAAAGGACCAATTTCACGACGTTTCGGCAAAGTCGCATTTGCCATCTTCAGGTGATTCGACCGTAGAGTCTGGAAAATCTAGGCGAACTGACGCTTACTTGGAGGGACAGGTATTCATATCCCCCGTTATGCTTGACCTTTGGACTTTCGAACTATTTCACGCTTGGTTGATTTCTACGTGTTTGGCTCCGAGTGACACGTTTGGATGACGTCATTGCAACGCTGGAATCAGCCGGAAAGTTTCCGTGACCTGTTGCACGTGCACTGGATACCACGTTCTCTCTTGTTTTTGGTTGTATCTTCTGACTTTCTAAAGTGGGTTTCCATGTTGCTGGTAATCTTAGTCCGTCATCTCGTTTGTTAACACTTCTACACCAGAGTAACCAGGGAGGCAATAGAGATCGAGAAACGTCCACATAGTCTTAACAAACGAGATGACGGACTAAGATTACCAGCAACATGGAAACCCGCTTTAGAAAGTCGGAAGATACAACCAAAAACAAGAGAGAACGTGGTATTCAGTGCACGTGCAACAGGTCACGGAAACTTTCCGGCTGATTCCAGCGTTGCAATGACGTCATCCAAACGTGTCACTCGGAGCCAAACACGTAGAAATCAACCAAGCGTGAAATAGTTCGAAAGTCCGAAGGTCAAGCATAAAGGGGGATATAAATACCTGTCCCTCCAAGTAAGCGTCAGTTCGCCTAGATCTTCCCGACTCTACGGTCGAATCACCTGAAGATGGCAAATGCGACTTTGCCGAAACGTCGTGAAATTGGTCCTTTTGAGCACCGAAACCACACAACGCGGATCAATACCCGAGAATCCAGTTCTACACATTACGTCCGCGAGAACCTAAGAAGAAACATATATATATATATATATATATTGTTATGATTTCATTTCATAGACAATAAAAATTTAAAAATAATAACTTACCGAACTTTGAAAATTAGAAAAGATCAAATAAAAAAAAACATTTTATGGAATTAAAAACAATAATAAAAGCTAAATAATAGTTAGGATATTAATATCAACAATGTAAAACATAATAAACAACGATGTAATAGAATAAGAAGTGATAAACAAGAACTTCAGTGAAAGTGAAGAAACGTTCAGTGTAACGAAATCATAAATCATAAGTAAAATGATTACAAAACTATCATGAGATAGTACAAAACATTGAATAATGTTATAGATGTAAGTTAGGATTAGTAAATTTGAGTTATATAATGTTAAAAGAATGTTATTGATATAATATGATATGTATTAGATTTAAGAATAAGTAACTGTCAAGAAAACCATAAATAGGGGAATAATCATATTAATAATAACCCAATCATAGGTTAAATTATACCAAAGTGTGGGGAAAAATGTAGGCAATATTAATTTAAAAAGAAGGAATCACTAACAATTAAAATAAGTTGAAAATCTCAAATAATTCAAAAAGTAAAGAATACTAAATTCTGATTGGTCAATAGGAATTTCTAATGTCAATCTGGTAACAATGAAGACTTGTGTCAGTTTTACAACAATTAACTTGGCATCCTTGATTTGAAAAGAAAGCATCTCATAGGTTGTTTATGACATAAAGTAGCGTCGGTTTTGGAGGCCTATAAAAACGAATCTGAAAGTGAAGAAGTTCAGTTTGCCATTACATCTGTAGACTGAAAGTACTACTGCAACTCACCAAAATTTTATAACCTATAATAACCTCAAATTGAACGAAAGTGTTCCAAACTTCGATAGGTTCAAAGAAACCAAAGTTAATAAGTTTTATATAAAGTCAACGATTATCCAAGTATCTGAATCCAGTAAAAAGGCTGTAATAACCTCCAATTAAGAAGAAATTTCCAACGATTGCCATTCATCAATAATTTAAATAAAGCATCGAAAAGTTTCATGTTTTATCTAAAAGGATAAAACAAAGTATTATCAACAGTTCCTGAGTCTCAAGAAGAAGTAATCCAAATTAGTTACCTGTGATTATTGTGAAAAAGCATAGTATTGTGTAAAAGTGAATCATCAACGAAATTATAAAAGAATTAAATTGAAAATTGCCAACATAGTTAAACACACTTTTGGATATAAACTAAAAGTAAGTTTGTTTATTATATTTCCATTGTAGTGTTATTTGTAAATCTGAAAGAAAGATTGTCGTTTGTAATTTTGTAAACAACTATTAATATTGAATAGTTTTGAGGTTAAAGCTAGTTCTATGCTTAGAACATAAAATAAAATTGTAAATTAGAAACCCGAGATAATTAGAGTCATAGAGATTTAAATATAGAAACTTTTTAACATTCAAAGAATATTGTGTTTAATTCCATAAAATAATATAAAAAAAGAAAAGGATCATTATTATTCAAAATAAATAAATAGAAAGCTAGCCGGAAGCATAAATTATAATTATTAAATAAATAAAAACTCAGTAAGAGTTTTCTTAACAATTGTCACCACAACGTGGGGCAAAATAAACTCATAAGAGTTTAGTTAATAATATATATATATATGTATATAAATATATATATATATATATATACTATGTCGATTGTTTGTCATTATCCGTTTCTGAATCAATGCCAATATATTTCCTGTTCGCAAAATTGTTTGGAAGCCAAAATTGTGCTAAAAGTGAGCGAAGTCAGTGATAGAGTGATCATAGGCTTGCCGTTTTTGTTTTCTTCAAACAAAAAGGAAGTAAGCAGGTCAAGGCGTAAGATTGAAACTGACATAGGTTCACCTCCAGTATTGGGTCATATAGTTCACGACTACTTGTTTTAGTACCATCATGTAATCGAAGTGGGTAGAAGTTTAATTGTAATCTTCAGGTCTGTCTGCAGTTCACTACGAAATATCGTCCTGGCTGCTGGGACGTATTTCTCCCGAGAAAGATGATCCAGATAAGTCTTAAGTGTTATTATTCACTTTTCAAATCGTTCAGATCTAATTCGAGGTCAAACAAAAATGATTGAAAATAATCTCGCAATAACGAGTTTTTTTTTAGGATAAGGTATTCTATGGAGACAATACTCCAAATTCTGTGCTAAGGATATTCTCGAAGCGAATCTGAAGCTTTCCGTATACTGGAATATATTGAAGTGTTGAAGAAGCCATATTGCTCCTACAGATGTCTAGAATTACGAACTTCTCCAATTGTCGTCGATGTTTACAAATTCGAGGAAACTTCCTGCGTCATTGGATTTTTCAAAAATTGAATCAAATCACACTGTATAGTAATGTAACCTATTGCTTCAGAAGATATCGTACCTCCACGTTTTTTTCAATGTGTTCAGTGGTAGACAACCGAAGATGTCGATAGTAAAAGATACACAAGGACTTTCCGCTACTACATAATAGTGCGAACTACTGATATTCTCTTTATTTTTTGGTGAACTTTTTGTTTTTCATTTTCTCAACGTTTTTGTTCCAATGATAAATTAAGGCTAATTGATATCTCCCATTTGGAAGATCGTCTCATATGAGTTATTACCTTTCGGTCACAGCGGCCAGCGTATGGTAATTTGAGAGTTTGTATCCCTTACCCACTTGTTAAATTATCAGTCTGGTGCGAAATATGTGGTATGTGAATTAAATTAACTACCCTAATGCTACTTCAATCATGTGTTCCTTGCCAGGTATAGAAAAACGGAAATCGTCCACTCCTTTATCCTTTAGTCATTGAGTCCAAGTCGGAAACGAAGTGACGGCAATATATCAATTGACAAACTGAAATATTCATGAATAGATAGCAACAACTGAATGACATCGAATTCATTATTGAAATTTACAAACAAAGCTATTTTATGAATAGAATATTTGAGATATCGTTTCTCCTCAAATAATTTCTTGGACTCCTTCATAGAACATGAGTTTGAAACAATTAATCTTCTGTTTATGTTCATGTATTGCCAACTTTGTGTGCACTGAAGGTGAGTTAAACTTAAACATGAGTTACTTAAACTTAAACCTAATATTTGGTAAATATGCGGCTTCCGAAATAATTCTTGAAAGATACAATTTACTCCGAATGGGTAATATTTTCAATTATCAAACGCTGAGAAAATTAAGAAGTTTAAATATCACATTTAAATTTTTTAACGTTATACATATACTTATTTAAAGGTTAGTGATTGTTCGCTATGGACTTTTTGTCCAATAGAATAATACTCTATTCTGACACTTTCAAAAGTTTATCTGTTTCAATTTCTGTATTGTAATCACTTGTTTGTATAAGATATACATGGAGATACAAGCATGCAATAAAACACATAAATTTTATGGCATTCACCTTCACAGGTGCATTTTTGTCGATAATGAGCTCCGGCTCATATCTGCGAACAATGCTTAACTCAATCGACCCGCGTTTACATCAATAAAAATCATCTGCAAACTACAAATCCATCCGTTGAATTCCGATGTTCAATAAATTTCATTGGGAAGTTTTCAAATCATGCTGCGCTTTTGTTTAGGAAATGTGTTACGGCCTAGGCTGAACGCAGCGGGCAAAGATGTTTGGCCAATCCTGCATCCAGCTTTTTTCGGCCCCCTTTCAATCGATCAACTATTTTTTCAACAAGATGTTACAATTCACTTAAATGTAATTGCTTCGACAGAAGTAGGCAGAGTGCTTATCTTCAAGTTGGACAATTGAACCTGGTTAGGTTGGATGAATACAAGCAGCACTTCCAGGACGGAGATTATATCCTGCACAAATTCAATTCCTAAGTTTCCTCTAGTGGAGCCTGTGAGAGTGGCGTATGGAAAGTAAACAGGTGATTTTGAGAGGTACACGGGCATAACCAAGGACCATATCAAAATATTCAATAGGGGACATCTAATGCCAATAGATTGGATTAAGTCGGAGGAGTATAATGCATCCGCACAAGCTATTCCTTGAATCGTTAGGAATAGTCATACAGCTAAAATTTTCTTTTCTAGAGCGTTAAAAATTAAAAAAATATGTAACTCCTAAAGTATACATTGAATCGATCCAAATCTTATGTAGTAGATTAAGGTCAAAAATTGAATAGAATCAGCCATTACGTGATGGAAATTCATTCTAAACTTGAATGAAATAGTTATCAAGAGTTTGATTATGTAATCTAGTATAAATGTATTGAAACCCATATTGCGAGAGTAACCGACTCTTTATTCTGTTAGGGATAACAAGTTCACATTGCATTGTTTCAATATATCGAGTTCCTCAAAGGACCTAACAAATCTGAATAAATATTTTGGAATGATGAAGATGTCATAGTTAAATTAGATATAGTTTGAATATTAGGACTACTAGTATTTATATAATTGATAGTCATCACCTCGTTTCAAGTAAGCTTCTCAACATACCCGCGTTAGCTATATCAAAAGTGATACCTCTTAATGTTATTAGGAATTCTATACATCCCCGTTAGCAAGATATACATATTATTGAGAATAATTTGTCGATGATATATCAGCGATTTATTTGACGTCCTCAACGATAGATATTTTGAAACTTTATCTTGTATTTCCTCAACATTTTCCAATATTTCACTTGTTGAACGCGCGCAAAGTAGTTGTATCTTCTTATCTCCATATTATCTCTGGTATTTTTGCTTGGTTGCCTAGTCATATCGAGCAATGTTTGGGAACCAGGACTCGATTAGTCCTTCAACTCATCTGAGTATCCTAGACAGATCACCAGCAGTGATATTGCTGCTACTTTTTATATATCATCTTAATTCAAAGTCGTATTCCTAGTAGTCAGTACCTTGAACTTAGTCTATCTACTTGAAGGGTTAAACATACCAAAAAAATGATTTAACAGTCGATGGTCAATATGAATTTTAAATTTCCCGCATATAAGTAAGAGAAATTTTGCTTCATTTAAAAATATCTCAAGGTGTTATACTCTGATGGTCTAATAGCTTCCTCTAATTCTATCTGTTAGTAAATTTGTGATAAATCTGAGTGAGAGAAATAAATATTACCCAACATCGAGTATAACATTCCAGTTATAGAAGGCACGGCCAGTTATCATCCTGAATTTGTGGTTTTATGAATCGACAATATGTAACATCCCAAAAATTCTCATCCTCATCATAATGTATTCATTTCAGTATTACCAATCACCATTCTGACTTAGTTTCCTTTATAATTCTTTTTTGTAGCATATTTTTGTTTTGGTTATGAATCTCTTACTTTTGAGAGTGAGGCATTCTACAGCATTTCCGAAAAACTGGATTTGCTTCCGGGCATTTGTGGTTGAAGGGTCGCTGTTTTGAAGAAAAAAAATTCATATTTTACTCAAACTTTTCGTATAGCAAGGCAAGCATTATAGACTTCCTGAACAGAATGTTCGTTTCCCATTTAATGATTCAAATGCTTCCAACTCTACCAATTTTACAATATTTGGAAGTGCGAAAACAAAATCCATAATTGGCAGCCAAATGGATGTTCTGTCTAAAAATTTCATTCCCACGTCCTCGTCATACCCATTTCCTAATTCCTATTTCCATTATTTTGCTAGGAATTCGAAAACAGTCATAAACAACTCGTGGTTAGTTTACATAGAGAAAAAAAATATCTTTTCTTGTCTTCTCCTTCATATTTCTAGCGTATCCTTGCAGGTGGATGGAGCTGCGGTATACATCTTCCTCTCCGATTTGGAATTGAAATAACAAAATTTATTTTTCACAGACAAATCGATTTTCGGTTCCAAAATGTTTAGCAGCACATAATTTTCACGCACTCGTCACCATTTCCTATATGGAAGTATTCAATTATCTCGCTGCGAATTTGAAAACAATCATAAACAACTCGTGGCTAGTTTACATAGAGAAAAAAAATATCTTCTGTGTTTTCTCCTTCATATTTCCACTGTATCTGGTACTATGTATATGCACATCTATGATTTTATATTCTAGTCCTGTTTCGATAGATATCGCTGAAATGTTTCATAGCGTGCTGTGATTGACTGGAGCGGGCGTTTTTCATAACAAATTGAAATTAGTCAACTGAAAAAGCTAGTAACACAACAACAAGAAATACAAACATATTGTGGTCCTTCGAACCGGATATCAGAAAAGAGTTTTCAACAAATACATAGGATTTTGAGGTGAATTCGAATAACATGGCCAGTTCTCATCTATATATAACTCGCATCATTGGACGCCAATAGCGAATGCACATTTCCATAACAATATCGCAAGAATCATCAATCTCACAAAGCAAGTAACAATAATTATCAGTTCATCAAATCCTATCCCAACCTATAAGAAGTAAGAATAATTCGATTATTCTCAATTTTATGCTAAAATAACAGTTTTTAAAATGGAAAATTCTGTAAACACAACTGAACTTATCAGAAAACGCAGTGCAATCAAAGCAGCTCTAACCAGATTCATAAACTATCTCAATGGTATAGATCATGACAATATTGATCTAGATTCGATGAATGTTGAAATGAATTTACGTCTTGAGAAAATCGAGTCATTGTTGGATAAATTTGATGACATAAATTCGCAATTAGAAATGATCGACGATGTACCAACTCAGACTCACGCCAAAGAATGCAATGTTTTCGGAAATTTATTCTTTTCTACAGTTGCTGAAGCAAATACGAATTCAGAATCGAAGTGAAGCGTCATCGTTAGCAACTCAAGAAAATAACCCAACAAACTTAACTCCTAATATACAGAATGGCATAAAACCTAAATTGCCAGACATTAGTATTCCAACATTTGATGGTCACATGGAAAATTGGATGTCATTTTATAAATTATTTACGTCGGTAATTCATCAAAATACATTGCTACCAGATATACATAAATTACACTATCTACGTATGTTTCTAAAAGGTGAAGCAGTTGAAATATTGCAATCTTTGCATAATACAGCCGCGAGTTATCAAATCGCGTGGGATCTATTGCGTGATCGATACAAAAATGAAAACTCATGTCTAATTATCACAATTCGGCTATTCTGAATTTACCTTCAGTAACTAAAGAATCAAAGGTTCATTTGCGTAATCTATTGGATGATTTTCATGAACATCCAAGAGCACTTGAAGTTTTAGGACATCCTACAGAACAATGGAATTTACTTATTGTTCATATTATATCCTCTAAATTTGATCCAACAACTTACAGGGAATGGGAACACGAAGATACAAGTAACAAAGATTATGCTACAATTGATAAGTTAACAGAATTTCTCAAGCAAAGGTGCAAATTCTTAGACGCTTTGCAGCCAATCACAAGTAACGAGACATAATACAAGCAGTCAGTCGAAGTTCATGCGGGATTACAGTCGAATACTGATAGTGTTCAGACCTGTGTTTTTTGTAAT
This sequence comes from Endomychus coccineus, assembly GCA_958510875.1. Lineage (NCBI taxonomy): Eukaryota > Metazoa > Arthropoda > Insecta > Coleoptera > Endomychidae > Endomychus > Endomychus coccineus. Next base: position 93,713,603 of record OY294068.1, read on the forward strand.
AAACCTAATCATTAAATCTATGCTTGTACAAAATTCTTGGACTTAAACATTAATGACCGTTGGACTGAAATTAAATCCAAAAATATTCGCTATGATTGTTTGAGAAAATATCACAAAGGTAAAGACTGCAGAAGTAGTTCATGTAGAACATGCAATAAGCGCCATAACACATTGCTTCATAATGAACAAGCATTTTCACAAACTGCTCGCGTCCAAGAAATACGTTCAAAAATATCTTTAGAGAAAACAGCTGATGCAGAGTCATCAAAGTCAAATCAGGTTATAAGTTGTCATTCTATATCTGATACTCGATCATACATCTTACTGTCATCAGGTATAATTCAAGTTAATGATAAGCAAGGCAAAATTCATAACATTCGAACATTATTAGACTCCGCATCTCAACTCAATATTGTATCAAAATCACTTTCTGAGAAATTAGAATTAAAAACAAAGGAAACTAATTTCAGTGGTGTAAATAATTGCTGTCGATCAAGTTGATATTGAGATTTACGCCAGAAATAGTGGTCTCAGTATTTCGTTATCATGTCTAATATTATCTTGCATAACTGAAAACTTGCCAACTTTGACCGAGATTCTTTTGGAATACCACCAAATATACCATTAGCTGATCCAGAATTCAATGTATCTGGTCCCATAGATATCCTCATCGGAGCGTCTATATTTTGGCAACTTGTGTCGGTTGGTCAAATTAAATTAGGTCACAACAAACCGGTATTACAAAAAACGTTACTATGATGGGTGGTTGCAGGTCCTATTCAATTTCCAGATTCTTACAGTGCTTTACACTGCAGCATACCTACTACTTCTGGTAATTGTTTTTGTTTGATCTCGTAAAGATCTATGATTATGCTATATATATACCGTATCTATGACCCGCACGGACAGCGCGTAGCAGGCCAAGGAATGGTGACAGGAATTAATCAATAAATAGCAACAGGAAAAACATAAAATTGTCATTACAAAATTGTAAATCTTTAATAAACATTGAAACCAACCTTCTTATGAAAAATACAGTCCACTAAGCTGAAACTCTAAAAACATTGGTCCTTCGAGCCGGATTCGAGTGAAACCAGAGCTCATCCCATACAGAAAACAAGTCGGTGGCAGCATATCCTGGTGAGCGTCCTGGTGAGCGTATTCTTCTTCCATTTTACCTATACATTCCCTGTTTATTCGTTCAACCTGTTTGAGGACGGTAAAGTATTCATTCCATAATTATAACAATTTAATCATGGAGGAGGAATTACAAAATTTAAAAAAGCAACGCGCTGTGATAAAAAGAAAATTGACGCTTTCAAAAACTCTATAAATATAGCTGAATCAACGTTAAAAGGTTTATCAGTAAACCAATTACCAGATAAAATGCTTTTGATCGAAATTGAAGCACGTTTAGAGAACGGAGGACAGTTGCTCAATAAATTTGAAAATATTCAAGACCAAATTGATTTAATCTGTGAAGACTTTGATGAGCAATTATCAGAGAGTGAATCATTTGAAAAGTCCTTTTATAGTATAACATCCATTGCACGAGGTATTTTACATGAATTTGGAACCATCTTACATCCGGAAAATAGCTCAAATTCAGAACTAGCTGGTTCAGTAAATTCTTACCATCAGAGAAATTCTCAAAATGCACCTAATATTAGGCTGCCTAAGATAAAATTGCCCATTTTTAAGGGTGGCTATCAATCGTGGTTAGAATTCCGGGACCTATATGTAGATCTTGTGCATAATGATCAGGGTGTCGGAGATGCTGAAAAATTCTATTATTTGAAAACTCATCTTGACGATAGTGTCAAAAGACTCATTGCAAAAATCGATGTAATAGCTGATAACTATGAGGTTGCATGGGATATCATATGTAAACGTTTCAATAACAAGCGAATGTTAATTCATAATCACTTAAAATCTCTAAATAGCATTCCAACAATATCTCAAGAATCCTCGTCAACATCGAGACAACTGTCTGACGAGGTTTTTGAGCATCTAAGGTCATTAAATCAGCTAGGGATATCTACGGAAAACTGGGATTCTTATCTTATTTTTCATTTGGCTCTAAAACTAGACAAGAAAACTGAGGATGAGTGGGAGTCATAGAAAATTGCGGGTGACGTCCCTACACTAGAGGAATTTCGGAAATTTCTCAATGATCGAGCTGATGTCTTAGAGAGGAAAGAGCATAATAATCCCAGCAGTACCAAACAAATATCTATCAAAGGAAACTTTTCAGCATCTACATCCAAATCAAAAATGAATAATAAATCTTTTATTTCTACCTTTAAAATCGTTTGCCTTTCTTGCAAGGGAGATCATTGGCTGACTAACTGTGGTGATTTTCTGAAACTAGACCCAGCTGCCAGGTTGGAAAGGGTGAAAGTTCTCAGATTATGTACAAACTGTTTATGCAATAACCACAAAATTTCTGATTGTAAATCAACGTTTTGTAAAAAATGTAATCGGAAGCATCATACTCTATTGCATATTGATAATATAAACGGATCTCAAACTGATCAAACAGAAAATAATAATTCAAATAATGATAATTCCGCTGGTCGTTCCAGTACTCTTACATCAAAATGCAACTTTATACATACATGCAACATGCTTCTTTCAACAGCTTCGGTCAATATTTACGACTCAATACATGTCGGGTTTTACTGAACTCTGGCATTCAATCGAATTTTATATCACAAGAATTGTGTGAGAAGCTCCAACTACCTACTACCAATGAAAGTTTCGCCATAGCAGGAATTAACCAAACTGTATCTACAGTCAAACATCGTTGCAAGGTAACCATTACTTCCAGATATAACCCCTATAGTCAATCTCTGTCTTGCCTGGTTCTACCAAACATATGTGATAGGATGCCAGGGGCTCACATTGATACTACGTCTCTTCAGATACCTAGTGATATCAAATTGTCAGATCTTGAATTCTTCAAACCATCTGAAATCGACCTCCTTGTAGGTGCTGAGATCTTCTATACCCTATTTCGCAATGGAAACATCAAGCTTGGACCTAATCTTCCAACTCTGTATTGGGCTGGATCATATCAGGTCCAATTCCCTTTTCTAGAACAAAATCAAAACTCAATTGCTGCTTTAATACAAGCTTGCAAACACAACTTTCAAGATTCTGGGAAATCAAGGAACCTTACCAGGATCCTAAACCACTAACTGATGATGAATCATATTGTGAAAAATACTTTGTTGATACCAAAACTCGTGATGATAAGGGCAGGTTCATGGTCAGCATACCTTTTAAAAATTATCCCTCTCCCACTCTTGGTGATTCGAAAATCTCAGCACTCAAACGGTTCCATTTCCTAGAAAGAAAACTCCAGGCGAACCCCAATCTACGAAATATGTACATACATTTTATGAAGGAATATGGAAACTTAGGACACATGACTGAGATTATTCCCAACGAATCTTCTAATTGTTGTTATTATTTACCTCATCATCGGGTTTTTAAAGAGCATAGTTCTACTACCAAGCTGAGAGTCGTTTTTGACGGCTCAGCACCTTCTAGCAATGGTGTTTCCTTTAACAGCCTCCAGATCGTGGGGACAAAAATCCAGGATGATCTCATATCTCTCCTCATTCGTTTTCGTCAACATCGTATTGTTGTCAGCGCAGATATCGAAAAAATGTATCGCATGATACTTGTAAATCCCAAACAAAGATGTTCTCAACGCATTTTCTGGAGGTCTTCTCCAAATGATGCAATCTCAGAATATAACTTAAACACGGTCACTTATGGCACCTCTTCTGCCAGCTTTTTATCAATACGTTGTCTGGAACAAATATCAACAGACTTTCTTATGCGCTTTCCTGAAGCAAGTAGAGCAATATCCGAAGATTTTTATGTCGATGATTTTCTTTCTGGTGGTGATTCCATCGAAGAAGTAAATGAACTGTGTCTTCAGGTATCATCATGTTTACAATCAGCCCATTTCTCATTGAGAAAATGGTCATCTAATGAATTCAAGGCATTGGAAGGGTTAGCTCGGAATGATATGTTGAGCCAAGTATATTTTTCCAGTCAGGAAAAGACTAAAACCCTTGGTTTGTACTGGAAACTATCATCTGACAACCTTGAATGTTGTCTCAAGGATTTGACAATATATGGAGAAATAACAAAGATATCCATCTTATCTAGCATCTCGAAAATATTCGATACGCTTGGGCCTCTGTCTCCATGTGTCATAATAGCAAAGATACTCATCCAGAAACTTTGGTCCATGAAGGTTAATTGGGATCAAGAATTACCCGAAGGGATCAAAATTCCTTGGAGAATATTTCATGAGGAATTGTCTCAACTAAATACATTGAAAATTCCTAGACGTATTCTACCTGACAGTTTTGTTAGCTGTCAACTTCATGGGTTTGCAGATGCTGCCACAGACACCTACGCTGCTTGCCTATATATCCGTAGCATGGATGCATCTGGAAAAATCCATATATCATTATTATTGGCCAAATCCAAAGTGGCCCCTCTTGAGACACTCACTGTCCCCAGGTTAGAACTTACTGCAGCCCTGGTTCTATCTAAGTTATACAAGCAAGTTCGTTCCTCCATGAACTTAGAGTTTGATTCTGTACACCTTTGGTGTGATTCAAATGTTGTCCTTTGTTGGATAAAAACTCCTCATTTATTGCAAACATTCGTTGCTAATAGGGTTAGACAAATACAAGAATTAACAAATTCCGGTTTTTGGCATTATGTTAATACAAAGCAAAATCCAGCCGATCTACCCACTAGAAGTATATACCCATCTCAGATTCAAGATTCTATACTTTGGTGGGCTGGTCCCCCATGGTTATGCAAATCAGAACATGATTGGCCTTTATCAATTCCCATCATGCTTGCAAACCTACCTGAAACTAAAAATGAACGGATATGTTAGATCACAACACAAGCTCAAGAAATTATTGACTTCAATAGATTCTCCTCTTTCAACCGAATCAAACGAACAATGGCCTTTTGTCTAAGATTTATGCACAATGGCAGGATCCGTGTGAAGCTTGAAAGCCTTACTGGTGTCATATCGGTGCAAGAACTGGAAAATGCACAAAAAATTCTTATCAAACTAGCACAGTAAGAGTCATTTTCTGATACCATTCAAAAGCTAAAGATTGGTAAACATCTTGGCAACAAAAGCAATCTCTTAAGCCTCCAGCCATTTCTCGATAAAGACAGTATACTGAGAGTAGGTGGCAGGTTACAAAACTCGAATTTTCCTTATTCGAAAAAGCATCCTATTATTTTGTCTTCAGAGCATACGCTGACGAAACTCATATTTCAGCATGAACACATAACTTTGATGCATGCTGGACCTCAGCTTCTACTTTCCTCAATTAGGGAACGATATTGGCCTATTGGTGGAAAAAACGATGCCAAAGCCATATGCCACAAGTGTATAAAATGTTTTCGCGTAAACCCTAAGTGTGAAAATGCAATAATGGGTTACCTGCCATCCTCGCGTGTTAATCCACAGCCACCATTCTTCGTAACGGGCGTGGATTATGCTGGTCATATTCATATTCGTGATAGAAAGGGACGTGAATGCAAAACTATTAAATATTACATTTGCCTTTTCATTTGCTTCACCACTAAGGCCATTCAGTTGGAGCTAGTTTCAGATTTGACCACAGAATCTTTCATAGCGACATTTCGAAGTTTTGTAACTAGACGTGGAAAGCCTAGTCGGCTATATTCCGATAACGGTACCAATTTTATCGGAGCTGATTCCGAATTGATTGAACTAGCTACATTTCTTCAATCAACGGCATGCGATATATCAAATAAGATGAACAACGAGGACGTAGAGTGGCATTTCATACCACCACGCTCCCCAAATTTCGGTGGTCTATGGGAGTCGGGCGTGAAATCCACAAAATTTCATTTGAAACGCGTACTTGCAAATTCATTTCTTACATTTGAAGAAAACTATACTGTCCTCACTCAGATTGAGGCGATCCTCAACTCTCGTCCACTCTTTCCCCTCTCCAATGATCCTTCTGACCAAGAGGCGCTCACCTCATCGCATTTTTTAATTGGAAGATCAGCTACATCCTTGCCAGATCCAGATATGGGCGATATAGCAGCGAATCGCTTAACCAGATATCAGTATTACCAGCATCTTCAGCAGCAATTCTGGAAGAGTTGGAAGCGTGATTATATAAACCAACTACAGCCTCGTGCGAAGTGGAAGACATGCACTACTGAGTTACAATGCGGTGCCTTGGTTCTTATCCGCGACGAAAACACCCCTCCACTCAAGTGACCTTTAGGAAGAATCATCTCTCTCCATCCTGGCCGTGATGGTATTGCAAGAGTGGCCATTATCAAAACTTCTAACACGGAGCTGCGTAGAGCAGTGTCAAATATATGTCCCCTACCGCTTGGAAACGAAGACTGTACAGACCAGGCGAATGCTTCTTGAAAATTAATTTTCAACGTGGGGCCATGTTTGATCTTGTAAAGATCTATGATTATGCTATATATATACCGTATCTATGACCCGCACGGACAGCGCGTAGCAGGCCAAGGAATGGTGACAGGAATTAATTAATAAATAGCAACAGGAAAACATTATAAAATTGTAAATCTTTAATAAACATTGGAACCAACCTTCTTATAAAAAATACAGTCCACTAAGCTAAAACTCTAAAAACCGTTTTTCTAACACGGAAAAGCAAAAACAAAATCAGTTAACGTCATTTTGGGAGATCGAAAAAATTCCCAATCAAAAGGTAGCACTTTTTTCTCAAGAAGAAATTGATAGTGAAACACATTTTGAAAATACTGTAACACGAAATTTTGATGATCGTTTCGTCGTCAAACTTCCTTTCAAACAAAACATTTCTTTGTAAGTTTATCCATATCAAACAGCCTTCAATCGATTCAGAGCAATTGAACGGAAGTTTCGTAATAATAAAATTTTGAAAGAGCAATATAGTTAATCCATGCAAGAGTATATAGCACTAGGTCACATGTCTAAAGTTATAAATTTCAACAACAAAGATTCTGAACAAAATTCCCTTCCACACCATGCAGTGTTCAAGGAAGAAAGTATCACATCAAAAACTCGAGTCGTATTTGACGGTTCCGCGAAAACCGACAGCGGCTTATCTTCAAACGATACTCTCATGATAGGACCGACATTGGAAGACGATCTCTTCTCAATCGTGCTAAGATTCAGAATACATAAAGTGGTAGTTACGGCTGACATAGTCAAGATGTATCGACAGATTCTTGTGAACAAAAAGGACAGAATGTACCAGAGAATTCTGTGGCGCGAAAATGAGCATTTGCCTATTGATACATATGAGTTGAATACCGTACCGTACGGTACTGCATCCGCATCATACCAAGCCATAAAAGCATTACGATATTTAGCAGAACTTCATTTTGATTCTTACCCAAACGCAGCTCGGACCCTACTCAATGAATTTTAGGTTGATGATCTCATCACTGGTGGGAGGAACATTCCAGAAGTAATATCAAATTGTAACAATATTATCAAAATTCTCCACTCTGGTGGTTTTGATGAAATGTTTAGGATTATTATGGATTCCTGAGAAAAATCCAGTAACGAAACGAGTCATTTTATCGCATGCATCACAAATCTTCGACCCATTAGGTATTTTAGGTCCGTCTTTTCTGCCTGAAGAGGAGAAGAATTGCCTAATAGTCTTGATTTTGATATGAATTATACAGTACTTCCTGAATTAAAATCAAAAGTAACGACTAATGTAGTAATACATAAATTTGAGCTTTTTGAATATTACTCATCGTGAACAAAACTACAGCAAATTTTTGCATATGTTCTACGATTTTTATCTAATACATCTAAACACAAAAATTACAAAGTTTCTACCGAGCTTTCAGTTGAAGAATTGAACGATTCTCTCAAGCGGCTAGTCAAAGTTGCTCAATATGAATGTTTCCGAAATCACTCTAATGAACTCAAGCTAGGTTCTGCACAAAACTAACAAACTATTATCACTCAATACTTTCATTGATGAGGAAGGACTTATACGAGTAGATGGTCGTATCAGACATTCTAAGTTTGATTTGAATAAGAAGCATCCACTCATATTACCATCCAAACATCATCTAACTATATTAATAATACGTAATGAACACGTTAGACTGTTTCATGCCGGGCCACATTTGACTTTATCTTCTTTGCGTGAACGATTTTGGCCAATAAATGGGAAAAATCAAACAAAAACATTAGTACGGAACTGTATCGTATGTTTCAAATTTGCGCCAGTGCCAGTCAAACATATCATGTGTGATTTGCCTAACATACGTCTTACTCCATCAAGACCATTTTCGAAATGCGTTGTGGATTATGCTTGTCCCATAAATGTTAAGCATGATTTGAAACGCGGTGGAAAAACATATAAAATTTACATATGTCTTTTTATATGTCTTGTTACTGAAGCCATTCATGTAGAACTAGTAGGTGAACTCACCACACAACGATTTATTGGCGCATTGAGACGTTTCACTTTACGTCGCGGAAAGCCATCCGAAATTTGGTCTGATAATGGGACAAACTTTCTAGGTGCTAAATCTGAGTTATTACATCTACTACTTTTTTGAACCAAAATAAACCCAATATCGAACAATCTCTTAGCCAAGATGGTATTTCATGGAAATTTATTCCTCCACGAGCACCTCATTTCGAAGGCATTTGGGAATCTAACATAAAATCTTTAAAAAACCACTTAAACAAAATTATGAATCATTGTAATATCACATATGAAGAGTTAACTACTTCACTTTGTCAAATCGAATCATGTCTCAACTCTCGTCCTCTTCATCCTATATCCGAAAATTCAAACCTATCTATATCTATACCAGATCCAGATATTACCCATCTCAAGGAAATTCAACTTTCAAGATATGAACGAGTAAAGAGAATGTTGCAACAATTTTGGCACTGTTGGTCCAGAGACTATTGGAGAATTACAAGCTCGCCATAAATGGAAGCAATTCTTTCCTGTCCTTCTAGAGCCGGGAGTTCTGGTTATTGTGAAAGAGGACAAGATACCACCTGCCAATTGCAAATTAGACCGCGTGAAGAAAGTACACTTTGATCCAGACAACATAGTTCGAGCTGCAAATATAACAACTGCCAGTGGTACATATCAACGACCTGCAGCAAAATTATGTGTTCTTCCCATAGAAACTAAAAATGACAGTGAAATTAAAGTGTAGTGCTGTACTCGTATCCACGGGTAGGTAACTCTTATGATAAACTTCGTCACTTTCCCCTACTTTCTTACACCGGTGAGATGACAAAGAACTAGAAGCAAAAGGGAGAGAAGGAACGGAAAACCCGGTATCCATTGTTGTTTTGTTAGTCAATTGACGCACTGCTGTGCTAGGTTATATTACGTTCTTGGTGTTGTCCTTTGAGTATTGTGTTTATTTGGGCATTTAATTTCTTCATTTGCCTTGAATTAACATGGGATTTTCGTGTTGTGTACCCTTGTGCTAGCACAGTTCTAAAAACTCTAAAATGCATCGCTTTCCAAAGGAAGATCAGGTAAAGTCAAGTTGGAAACTAGTTATATTTATTTATTAATTTAGTTGAAATCAAATCTAAGCTCTATATGGGTTGAGAAGATTCAAAATGTTAAATTGGAACAAAAGTCTCTGGAGGATATTCGCAAGTCCTATAGGGTGTGTGATGTACATTTTGAAGCATCCACAAAGATTATTTATGGTCGAGGACATAGAGGTTCTGATCTTAAATATGGAATCACACCTTCCCAGAATATGCCTTCTGTCCATGGTAGCTTAAGTGAAATATAATTTCACAAATTTATTACATTTGAATAAAGGAATTATAATTTGAACCTGGATAACAAACTTTTAAATGCACTATTACTTTTTATAGTAGAAGTTCTAGCTACATCTAATACATGTTTGCAGGAAATGACTGCTGATGATTACAATTTACCTGGACCATCATCAGTTGAGGGTAAGATTTGCAATTCCAAAGATTAATAAAATTCTAATAATGTTCCGTTATTACCAAATACTTCTATAACTTCATGATTAACACATAATAAAACTGATTTTTCGTTCCAGATACGTACAAATATGGAAGTGAGGATTTTTTTGATTTACCAAAAGCCAAAACACCTATCGCAACTGTTTGTGAGGTACCTGCATCCATTCATACTCCTAAGAGTAGAAGAGGTGAGGAATATTGATCCATTCGAATCTGTTTTTTGTCTTCCTTGCAAAATCAAGCTTAAATGGTTTGTAGTTTTTGATACCTTCTATATTCATAGATTCACGATTTCGAGTTAACTTGATGAAAACCATTAAAACTAGATTTGTAGCAGAGTTAACACCTAAAGCAAGGAAACTACATAAGATTGCTTCTAGTTTCAAGAGGACTGCAAAACGCCTCGATGTGGAATTATCCTCAATAAGTAAAGATTGAAATTCGCAATGGCATTGTGAGAGTATATAATATCAATATGTAATAAATAAAATTTATGTACAATTCACTTTCCCAGTTGTCCATTTCATAAAATGAAATTTACTTATCATTGAAAATTTCACAACTGTATATATGAAATTTTATTAGGCTAGTCAAGAACTTGAATATGTTCGAATTCAAACAATTTAAAACAGTTAAATGTTGAGATGAAAGTTATTATAGATCATTTTATACCTGTCTAGAATATAAAAATAAACTAATCCATAAATGTGTTTAATTCCACCAACTTTTGCTTGTTCCTATGAAGTATCAGTCGGCTGAATAATCTTTCAGAATTCCTCACGAATAATAACACTTTCAGGTCTTTCTAAGTCGTTTTCTATCTTGATCTGTGATTTACTTATTTCATACATTCTACAGATTTATATGTTGTCACTTTAGTTCATCAATATCTAAGAATTGATGAGATATGAGTGGAATATCAAGTGATATAAATTTATTTCAAGATAAAAGTAACGGACTTTGAATGGGTAAGTTTTAAAAATATGTAGAATAACGCAATAAAACAAATTTTAATTCGCTATTCTTCATATTTTAAAAGTTGATTCACATAGGAAACACCAAATCCGTATTTCAAATTACCCGCAAATCCAATATATTTCTTACACCATTCACCGTGGTGCTACGATCAGCAACAAAGTTTTGTACAGTGAGTTGCCTATCTATCTCCCATATATAATATCTAATCTATGCTCGTATCGTTAACTTCGTGAGAACCATAATAATGGTCATATTTGTTTTTCATAGACTTGATCTCAGATTTATGTTCCACAGATGTCATAATTCTTATTACTTTGTTCTGTTGTTTGTATTCATAAATTGAAAGTTCCTGACCTGGCTCATGGTACTATTTATATGCACATCTATGATTTTATATTCTAGTTCTGTTCTAATAGATATCGCTAAAATTTTTTATAGCGTGCTGTGATTGGATGAAGCTCGCTTCTTTTTATAACAAATTGAAATTAGTCGACTGATAAAGCTATTAACACAACAACAAGAAATACAAACATATTGTGCATATAAATAGTACCAGTATCCTTGCAGGTGGATGGAGCTGGGGGATACATCTTCCTCTCCCATTTGGAATTGGAATAACAAAATTGATTTTTCACAGTTAAATCGATTCTCAGTTCCAAAATGTTTAGCAGCACATCATTTTCACGTACTTGTCACCATTTCCTACATGGAAGTATTCAATTATCTCGCTGGGAATTTGGAAACCGCCAAAAACAACTCGTTCTGCATAGAGAGAAAAAAATATCTCCCAAGTCTTCTTCTTCATATTTCCGAACAGTGTGTCGTTGCAGGTGAATGAGGCTGAGGGGTACATCTTCCTCTCCTATTTGGAATTGGAATAACAAAATCTATTATTGTCAGCCAAATCGATTTTTTGTTCTTAAATGTTGAGCAGCATATCATTTTCACGTACTCGTCACCATTTCTCGTTTGGAAGTATTTAAATATTCCGCTGGGAATTTGAAAACCGTAGTAGATGAACTGGGCTTCCACGGGACCAGGATATCCGGTCTCCACTTCCGGTCTAGCTGTCGATGTGCATCCGGTGCATGAGCTCGTCCTTATCAGTTTTGAAAGGATGTAGGTGATAAGGATTTTATTTTATTTGTAAAGAGTATACAGGGTGTGTTCAAAAAGTGTGTCACATGTACAGAGTCACGTGACTAACACATGGCAGCATGGCGGCCCTAAGGTCCAACTGTCATGGCGACCATAAGGTCCAGCTGTCATGGCGACCATAAGGACCAGCTGTCATGGCGGACATAAGGACCAGCTGTCATGGCGGACCTAAGGTACAGATTGCTTCGTAGAGATGTCGCCATCAAGTGACAGCTGTCATGGCGGACCTAAGGTACAGACTGCTTCGTGGAGGGGGCTCCGTCACCTCTAGGAAGCAATAAGGACCAGCTGTCATGGCGGGCATAAGGACCAGCTGTCATGGCGACCATAAGGACCAGCTGTCATGGCAATCATAAGGTACAGGTTGCTTCGTGTAGGTGTCACCACCAAGTGACAGCTGTCATGGTGACCATAAGGTCCAGCTGTCATGGCGACCATAAGGTCCAGCTGTCATGGCGAGCATGAGGTACAGCTGTCATGGCTACCATAAGGTCCAGCTGTCATGGCGACCATAAGGTACAGCTGTCATGGCGAACACAAGGTACAGACTGCTTCGTAGAGGGGGCTCCGCCACCTCTAGGAAGCAATCTGTACCTTTGGTCCAAAGGTACAGGCTGCTTCATGGAGATGTCACCACCAAGTGACAGCTGTAATCGAAGGTACAGAATGCTTCGTGGAGATGTCGCCACCACGTGACAGCTGTCATGACGACCCTTGGGTACAGGCTGCTTCATGGAGATGTCGCCACCACATGACAGCTGTCATGGCGGACCAACGGTACAGGTTGCTTCGTGTAGGTGTCACCACCACGTGACAGCTGTCATGGTGAGCTAAAGGTACAGGCTGCTTCATGGAGATGTCGCCACCACATGACAGCTGTCATGGTGAACCAAAGGTACAGGTTGCTTCGTGTAGGTGTCACCAACCCGTGACAGCTGTCATGATGAGCTAAAGGTACAGGCTGCTTCGTGTAGGTGTCACGTGACAGATGTCATGGCGGACCGAAGGTACAGGCTGCTTCGTGTAGGTGTCACCACCAGGTGACAAAGACTGCTTTGTCATTGTTTCAATCCGGCGACCATAGTTTACGAACGATGATGACGTCACTGCTTCGAACCGATGACAGTAACTGATTCAATCCGGCGACCATAGTTCACGAACGATGATGACGTCACTGCTTCAAGCCAATGACAGTAACTGATTCAACCCGGCGACCATAGTTTACGAACGATGATGACGTCATCATCGTTCACGAACTATGATGGTCAGATGAGGAATGAAATGCGAGTAAAAATAATGATACTCTATGTGTAAATGTGAATAGTTGAAGGTTATGATAAAGATATCCAGTAAGTTTGTAAATGTGTCATTATGCATATATCTTTTGAAGAATACACACGTATACTTAGAAAATTTGTGGAGAAAGTTCATGAACTAAGAAGAGACTTGAATTTTTACGAAGATAAAATAAAAGTTATAAGACTGTTGAATACATTTACAAGTGCAAAAAGTGAAGATAATGATGGGAGTGGGGGTGTTAAAAACAAATTTCGTGATTCTAACCACAATTCTGAATGGTATTCTATACGCGAACGTTCCCCAACACGTTGAGCGCATTTATATTTGTCTGAAGGATGTTGCAACCGATGGTGGTGGGGGGTGTAACCGTACCGAATGGATTCCGATGAATTTTAGAAAAATCAACGATAATCAATTAGAGGTATTCGCATTCAACATTCCTCAAGATAATCGTACCTCCATACATTATAAACTTAAACTTTTATTCTTTGATCGGAGTGAGGGAGATATGGCTGAATGGCAATTGCTCCAACAATCATCATGTTTACCACATGTCATACAAAAGACAATATCAACACCATCCACACGTACATCATCCTCACTAGACGAAGAAATTTCTAAAATTTTCGCAATTTTGTATGCAATTTTATCTTCTTTATCAGTACTAATGTTGAAAATGTTTGTTAAATATGTGAAGAAGGCTATTTACCATGTAAATAAATGATTGTATGAAGATATAAGTGTTTTAATAAAACAAAAGGAATGATAATTATAATAATATATTGACATTATCATTTGCTAGTTCATAAGCTTTATTTTTGTGATTGATAACACATTCTATCAATGACTCGATGTTGATATCACTAATCAATTGTTCACCTCCCTCTTCTTCTGCGGCATGAATAATATTTCCTCTTGCATACCATTTCAAATCGCGGCGGAAATTCTGTTTCACTTCGTTACCAATATCGATAGCATGAGATATGTTAGACCATTTACGTATTAATCGCATTCCCCGATTTTGTAATTTTCTGTCGGCATCACGCCAACCATCCTCCTGTCGACGCATTAGGTACCATTCTGGTCTCATATCATTCGATGTTCGATATAATCCTAAATAATATATATTATATAAATTTTATTATAAAAAACAATGTAATTACCTAAATTTTGTCTCTTTCCAAAATTTATAGGAGGTGGAACAATATTTGGTGCAATGTTATTCCGTAAGGTGATAACATTCATTTGAATTGTTTGAGATAAGCGTTGAGATCGTTCTTTCGCAAGACATTCAAGTTCCTCAGCTCTTTGACGTTCTTGTTGTTCATAGAATTTCTCGTACTCACAATATTTCATCATAATAAATTTCATTAACGAAAACAGTTCACGTAACTCGATGACTTTAGGAGTTCGCATTTGCATCAATAATGATTCGAAATCAATAGCATCTAGAACATAATATTTCTTTCGTGCATCAGTCTTATCACAAATTTCTAAATGGTGTATATGCGGGTTTTTCCTCAACAATCTTGTTATAGCACCCTTTTTAGCATGATATTTTTTGCCGCGATAACCTAACCAATCCAATAGATCTTCATTCATCAGAACGCGTTGGTTTAGTTGAATATTCCAAAATAAATAGTTTCTTTTATCGTTTCTTATATCGACCCCAAATTTTAGACACACTTCATTAACTGTTAACTTAATAAAATTGTTGGTGGACCATGTAGCCACATTTGAATCACGAACGCACGCTGCTAAGTTCATTTTTATAACTGAACATTTTCTGAAATGATTCTCTCTTACATACGTGAGAACGTGAACGTGAATAGTGAGGGTGGGGGGTAACTCTCCGTTTCGATATCATTGCAATCGTTGATAACTGACTGATAACGTCACTAGTTGTTTCAATTTGTTTCATTTCCAGCAACCGACTACCATAGTTTACAAACTGATCAAACAAACTGATGATCGTCGGATGTTTACATCACCACCTACCGTTTGAGAAATAAAATATCAAATATAATAATAATAATAACATTTATTGGGAAAGATACATTTTGATAGTACATCATTTAGAACATAAATTATAACATTATGATTCATCACCTGGTTCTTCACACCAAATTCCGAACTGATCCTGTAATCGGAGAATACTCCATTATACGATCGTTAATGATGATGCAATAAGCCCTGGTGTTTTTGGGGAAATTCAGGAAACTTTCCATCTCTAGTTTGACGTCAACTGTTGATGACTTTATAGCATCGTTTTGTTTTGAACAGTCAATCACAAAAATTGCTCTATTCTTGAATGCTATATAATCTAACATGGGTTCGCTTATTATTTTATTTGAAAATGATTTCTGGAAATCATAGTACATCTGGTATGCTTCCACGTATTGCTGGTCGGTGAAATTCAATTTCATTGCTTCATATGGATAACACTCTGAATTCAAGTATAATTTAACATTTAGCAAGTTTATATTATCGAAATATGCACTGTGCTTAACAGGATTATTTTTTCGATCAGTTTGGAAAGCTAGAATCACATATCTGGGTCGTTCCAAATTCAGTGAAGTTTTAACAGCCCAAATGTCGCGAGTGCTCTCCTTCATCAACGGATTTTCATGCAGATCCCAACTACGGAATGGAATCAAAATAGGCTTCTCAGCACTCAAATTCCCCAACATTTGAAATTTAACTTGATCACTTGGAAACACATGTCGCACTTTTAATGCTATCGTCTTCACATTTATTTTAGCCGTTTTCGTGCCTGTGCTATTAGTATAGCAATCGTTATCGGTTCAAGACCTTATCAAGCGCAGCTTATGTTTTCCAATCAAAACTTTGTTATAGTCAATGAATAGGCCTAGTAGAAAATTCAACGGTATCCATAAATTGATTTTATTATTGTAGACTGAACTCAATACATCCTTAAATGACCATCCAGAAATAGCTAGAGGTATAGATTCATGTTTGGCATATGTTAGATAAGCTCTGATGGTGCTGACAATACCAGGATCACGTACTTTGTCTATCTCTTTTCCATTCAATTCATAACTGATATATTCGAAGAGAAACGCTCCGAAATTATTCGTTAGTTTACATTCAACATCACCACTTGCTTCTGGCTGGAATTCTGCCTCGATGAATAAAGCAGACGAGGCCAAATCTACCAACACATCTAGTTGATTGATTAATATCTCAATTTCATCGCTGTTGCCAAAAGATGTTGTGTGGGGATAGTAGGTATGAGTTTCTTCTCGGATGATGTCTTCATTGAAGTTTGGCTCGTTGAATATTTGAAGTTTTTCCGACATTGTAACCAAGGGACTTCAAAAAATTGATATTTTCCAATGATAGTGATGCAGAAGCAACCTTCTCCCTCGAGCTCGTTGTAGATAATGACTGATGACCACTATGGAGATGTCTTTTATTGCTGAAATCCAAACTCATGTTCTCAAGTGATGGCTACTGCAACCTTCTCAGTTGAATTCCTTTCATATAATGAGTGGTGGTGAGTATTGGATTATTATTTATTGTTGTGAGGTATAATCCCTAACGATCTTTTTCAATTCCAATCGTATAATAATTTCTTCTCCACGAAAATTTACCGGTTTCCAATTCTGATCTAAAATATTCAGCGTGATGTTATCGAAGGACGTCTTGCTGATGACCGGTAGATAAATAAGATTCTTCGGCTCTATATCAATGGAAAACCCAGGTGGTACAAGAGGTGAGAACTCATATATCGTATGAGCTATCTTATTGTTATAATATGCTCCTGCGGTTAAGTTACACTCAACACGTATTGTTTGAACTTTGATTATGTTTATAGGTCGATCAGATACGTGTAGTTCGCGAGATGTCAATTACTTTTTGCTGAATCCCAACAGTTCGCTTATACTATCTTTAGGAATAAAATTCACTTCAAAACCACTCTTCAGCTCTGTGTGTAGAGTGTTGTTGTTAGATTTTATTGATAATTTCCGGTCACGTTCTTCTTGCTTCACTCCTATCCCACAAACTGCACTTTGTATGAAATCCTCGATGTCTGTCAACTCGTAGGACCCCGTGGGTATAGTAACTACTTCTTCCTCACCCTTCACATTTTTATAATAAAATTTATTAAAACCTTCTTCAATGTTCGGAATGCTATTGTACGTATGCAAGCCAACAAGTGCGATAGAATAATATGAATGAGGATCTAGTTCTATAGGTGGGTGGAAATCTACAGATAAGCGGGAGCTCTTACCCGTGATAGTGAACGTCTGAGACATGATTGATGCAAACTTTACCAACAATCTATTTATATACTAATAAATGCAGGGTTAGTCGAGCACAACTGAAGAGTTAGAGAGGAAATCTGAACATAACTGACCACAATTATAAGTGTTATATTGTTGAAAATTATCGTGATTGAATAATATCTTACACTTTTTGAAATAATCCACTAGTTCGCGAGGGGGGCGTAAATTGCCAAAACTATCATAATCTAAAACTGTATCACCGACTTTATTAAACCCAACCCAGTGAGTGCCTCCATCGTCCGAGCTATCTAAATTAACTATTCCACGCTCGTTTTTCCATGGTCCGTTGGATGGCAGTTCATCACGCATAAATACTCCTCTAAAATGGGGAATTTTCAGAGCTTTTGCTAGTTTTCGTAGATCGAGATCGGTCAGAGGTCTTCTGGGTAGGTTTACTGACAGTTTTTTCGATGTTTATTTAAATATAGACCAAGACCTTTGCGATACTTTTTCAAATATAGACCAGATCCTTGTTTCCCCAAAGCTATAGCTTCCATTGTTTTATTATGTCTTTCCGTTTCCTCCAAGGTTTTCCGAGCTGCTTTGCTGTCGTTGACGGCCTTAGCGATGCCTGCACCACCCCCCGCCAATGCTCCAGCAGCTGATAAGCCGGCAAACAGAGGTAATAAAAATGGTAGAAATCCTCCAGTCTTTGGAATAGGAATTACTCTTGGTAACCGAACATTTTTCCGACCACCCGCTTTTTTGAATTGTTTTCGTGCAACTTTCAACGCTGTTTGGGATGTTTTCTTCAGATTGGATGAGTCAAACTTATTCTTCATAACTTTTCTCACCCCATCGACAATTGCACTTCCGAACCCAACCTTCTTCCTCATACCCATTCCCAATTTCCTCTTTACCTTCATAATTTTATTTACACCGAAAGCGGCAATCCTTTCTCCAAATTTTGTGTCTTTAGATTTGACACGTTGCCAAGCAGCGTTCTCTAATATTTTATCCGCCTCGTGACGTCCTTCCAAACTAGCGTTTCGCAGATATGAAATATCGTGTTGGCGGCAAGCTTTATCGAGTGAATTGATACCTGAATCTCCTCTTCTCAACCGTTCTTCTAATTTTGTACCGGGACCACAGAATTGATAACCAGGAATATGAAGTTCAAACGGGAGCTTGTTTATAAGCGTATTGAGAACACCTTCTCCTACGTACGCTTCCATACAGACTGATGAAAATTCAAGATTGCACCGTTATTTAACGAGGGGAGGGAGAAAGACCAAAGATCTCAAAATAATATTTTTTATTAATTTCAAAATTTTCTCAATACAAAAGACTTAAGTATAATCTTAACAATATATGTTTCAAATATTATAATCTTCACTCTTGATTCACCCTCATATTCACGGAATTTTTGTTCTATTATAATAACCATACCCTCGAGTCAATAAAATTCCAGCTATTTGTTTGTTCCTAATAATCTCCAAATGGTCAATGATGGATTCATTGAACGAGATCCGAATTATTGATCCAACTGTTGTGATTATTATCTAGATCCAACCATTTCACATACTGTTGACCCCTCCTCTTTCGTGATATTTTTTCGACTAAATACACATCGGGTTGTTTTGTTTTCTGTAATTCTTCCTCGTAGAAACAGCCGCTGATTTGTGCGTTGGTCATATCTTCTAGTAGATATGTGACCGGGTTGATAATTTTTACTTTGATGATTTTAAATAATTCCGTACTCCAATTGGGCGTAAATCCCTTCTCAAAAATATGTTTAGCCTTACTTATTCGTACCACATCTCCAACGTTGTATTTGTGAGGCAGAGCTAACTTGATGTGTGAGTAGGATCGCTTCAATATCTCGCTCTCAATCTGTTTCGTCACTTTTATTGGAGCCATATTTATAGTACTATGTTTACGTTTATTATATTTTTCTGTGGTTTCTTCAAGTATATCAAGCCATTTGTATTTCCCGCTGAGACTGAAATGTTTGTAGAGCGATTCCTTTAACGTTCGAATGACACGTTCAGCAATGGCTGCTTTTTTCACACTATACGTATTATAATGGTTGATATTATGTTTCTTCATTAGATCGTTAAAGTGTTTATTGAAGAATTCTTTTCCCTGATCGCTTTGCAGATTCCTAGGCTTACGATGTCCTTCTAGCAATATAGAACTGACCGCTTTTCGAACTTCTTCGGCTGATTTCGTTTTCAGCGGGCGTGTCCATAGAAATTTCGAGAAACAATCGATCATAATCAAAATGTATTTGAATCCTCTATTTTCACGAGCGTAATTACCCATTTCTGCCAGATCCATTTGCCACAAATCATCCAAACCTTTTATGATCGTTCTGCGTCGTTTGAAATTCTTCCTACTCGGCTTATGAAGCTCATGCACAACTTGTTCTCTACTCATCTTATCAATGTGGAAATCTAGTGTAGAATTAATTTTTTGGGTATATTCACAGGATTTGGAGATATACGTTTCACAGAGCCCTGCTTTGTTGTTGTGGATGATGAGGGTCTCTTCTTAGAAGGTTCCACAGATGTCATCCGTCGTTCTAACGCCTCCACTTTACTAGTAATGTCATTTAGACGCATGTTCACACTGTCAAATGTGTTATTGATCTCTTTCAATTCATTTCTGTTTTCCCTCACACTATCACTGATTGTTTTATACTCTGATTTTATATAGATCCCCATTCCATTATATTTATTCTGAATGTCCATCAGATGTTTATCAATGTTGAGAATAACCTTGTCATTCGTTAAGTTATGTTCATCCAGATCCTTGTTGATATCTCTGATCAAATTATCAACCCTAACATTGAAGGTATCTTTAAGACTGGTTTCCGTTTTCAGATTCAGTTTGTGTGTTAATTTATCAACATATACTTTATTTGCAACATCTCCATCATCATTCGGTGATTTTACGTTGCACAATCTACGATTTTCCATATCATAACTTCCATCGCTCGTTAGGAATAATCCTTGTCCGTGAACTTGTTTGAAATTATTATTAAATACATTTATATCATATATCCACATGGAAGAGGAGGCTCTGCCAAACTTATCCATTGAAACCATCTTTATAACTGTGATGAATTTGTCTTACACCTGGTTTTTGTTCAATTACCCCTGCCTCTATCAATTCTTCTATTATAGAGATTATCTCATTGTGATGATTATGGTTACCTGCATGCGAGGATGCAACAAGAAATCTCAGTCTATCCACAATTTCGTTAACGTCATCCCAATAAACATATTCGATAAGTTTCTCGTTATATTCAAGCATATCATTTTTGATATATGCACTTCCAGTGTATGTTTTGGCTCTGGGTCTTTTCATGGAATTAATCAAAGGTTTCAGTACATTTTTGTATTTTACAATGTTTCTTATTCGATCAGCTGGATCGTTATTACGTCTATGGGCACTAGTCATTTCCATCATTTGACTGTAATTTTTCCCATCTTCCACAGTGTAAGTATCAGGTAGAACATCTCTGTAAAATATCAAATTATACAGTCCTGTGGTACCCTTGAACGGAGTACCCTTGATAATTATATTACTCTCACTATCAATTTCTATAGGTTGATTACCCATGAACCATTTGTCTAAAGTTGAATTATATTGCAATCCCATTCTATCATCGTATTTCTTGACATCATCATCCAATAGGAATCCTTCCAAGTAATAACGTGCTAATGTGGGGTATTGTTGCAGAAACTCCTCTGTAGCCTCTGCATTATCTTTCTTATGTTTTCTGAATTCTTCACGAATCTGATCGATAGTAGGTTCGAGGGTAAACACATCCTCCTCAGTATTTTGGGGGTTATATACGAACTCTTCCCCTTCAGTTACAATATTTGGGATTGGTATGTTCTCCATTTGTGTTGCTGTAGAAACAATACTTTTAGGTTTAACCAACGAATTTTGTTTGATTATTTCAGCATTTTTCGCAATTTCCTCCAGAGGTTTGGATACATTCCTGAACATATTATCTAGAATCTCATCATTTTCAGCTTTACCCAATTTCACAGCCATATATTTTTTCCTCACAACGTTTGCTAACTCCCAAATTTTTTTCTTCAATTGTTGTTTTTCTTTAAGAGTGTTACTCACACCCACGTCCATGCTGAGCGGGTTGTCTATTTCAAATGAAAGTATATATACATGTTAGATGTATATATAACTATCAAAACCTTTGCGATAACGTCCTTTGTTCATATCACAGTCTTTGTTTATCATAAGGAATCCATATTTATCTTTCCAACATACGCTACATACCTCTTTGAATTTTTCGAGTGACATGTCGGTACTTACATGATCGGTGAATATATGTTTCAAATTGAGCTCATCCTGTTTGAAAATAATCAAGCAATTGGCATTGTCGCGCAATCCATGTTTTGGACATTTAGCAAAAGACTGGCAAAGATAGAAACTATCAATTGAGTTGTGTCTCCCTCTTGAAAAATAAGCACGAATTTTCTCCTGTTTCTCAAACATCACGTCATCGAATATTATGATTGAATTAGGCCTCGCTTCTGTGGGGTCTATGACCTCATCACTTTCGGTACAAGGAAAATATCCAAGCCTCTCAATTTTCTTCAATGTCTCCTTTAGTAACTGGTATTTTGGTTGGTGTAAAGACTTTGAATATATGTACACGTTTTCAAATTTCAGACCGTTTGCATCTAACAATAGAGATAGCATCACATTTGTTTTCCCACAATTACTTGGACCACAGATTATTGTTCGTAGAGTATTAGGCAGCAAAGAGCTGTGACGTTGTGGTTGTTCAACATTCTCATTGCTTGACCCTAAGTTCATAATACTCAACGAGTCTTTTTGCTTAACAATCTTCATCATGCCTGAAGGCGAATCGAAATCATACTGGAACATATGTTAATAAGCATTTGTTTATATACTAGATGATGATGTTATATTGTGTATGTCTGATCACGCGGTTAGGTGCTTCTACGGTTCTGTCAAAATCAGGTATCAAATACATGTTAAATAGGTATGAATGCTGGAACACGTGTCTGAATGTTGAAACACGTGTCTGAATGTTGAAACACGTGTCTGAAACACGTGTCTGAATGCTGAAACACGTGTCTGAATGTTGAAACACGTGTCTGAAACACGTGTCTGAATGTTGAAACACGTGTCTGAATGTTGAAACACGTGTCTGAATGTTGAAACACGTGTCTGAATGTTGAAACACGTGTCTGAATGTTGAAACACGTGTCTGAATGTTGAAACACTTGTCTGAATGTTAAAGCATGTGTTGAATCATGCGAAAAAACATGTGTATGAATGTAATACAATCATTATGATTATTCACATTTTATTCCTCATTAGCCCATCATAGTTCGTGAACGATGATGACGTCATCATCGTTCGTGAACTATGGTCGCCGGATTGAAACAATGACAAAGCAGTCTTTGTCACGTGGTGGTGACACCTACACGAAGCAGCCTGTACCTTCGGTCCGCCATGACATCTGTCACGTGACACCTACACGAAGCAGCCTGTACCTTTAGCTCACCATGACAGCTGTCACGGGTTGGTGACACCTACACGAATCAACCTGTACCTTTGGTTCACCATGAGAGCTGTCATGTGGTGGCGACATCTCCATGAAGCAGCCTGTACCTTTAGCTCACCATGACAGCTGTCACGTGGTGGTAACACCTACACGAAGCAACCTGTACCGTTGGTCCGCCATGACAGCTGTCATGTGGTGGCGACATCTCCATGAAGCAGCCTGTACCCAAGGGTCGCCATGACAGCTGTCACGTGGTGGCGACATCTCCACGAAGCATTCTGTACCTTCGATTACAGCTGTCACTTGGTGGTGACATCTCCATGAAGCAGCCTGTACCTTTGGACCAAAGGTACAGATTGCTTCCTAGAGGTGGCGGAGCCCCCTCCACGAAGCAGTCTGTACCTTGGGTTCGCCATGACAGCTGTACCTTATGGTCGCCATGACAGCTGGACCTTATGGTAGCCATGACAGCTGTACCTCATGCTCGCCATGACAGCTGGACCTTATGGTCGCCATGACAGCTGGACCTTATGGTCACCATGACAGCTGTCACTTGGTGGTGACACCTACACGAAGCAACCTGTACCTTATGATTGCCATGACAGCTGGTCCTTATGGTCGCCATGACAGCTGGTCCTTATGCTCGCCATGACAGCTGGTCCTTATTGCTTCCTAGAAGTGACGGAGCCCCCTCCACGAAGCAGTCTGTACCTTAGGTCCGCCATGACAGCTGTCACTTGATGGCGACATCTCTACGAAGCAATCTGTACCTTAGGTCCGCCATGACAGCTGGTCCTTATGGTCGCCATGACAGCTGGTCCTTATGGTCGCCATGACAGCTGGACCTTATGGTCGCCATGACAGTTGGACCTTAGGGCCGCCATGCTGCCATGACAGTTGGACCTTAGGGCCGCCATGCTGCCATGTGTTAGTCACGTGACTCTGTACATGTGACACACTTTTTGAACACACCCTGTATACTCTTTACAAATAAAATAAAATCCTTATCACCTACATCCTTTCAAAACTGATAAGGACTAGCTCATGCACCAGATGCACATCGACAGCTAGACCGGAAATGGAGACCGGATATCCTGGTCCCGTGGTAGCCCAGTTCATCTACTAACCGTCATAACCAACTAGTTTGCATAGATAATAAAAATATCTTTGGTATCATCTTCATGTTTCCAAACAGCTGAAGGGAGTAGACTAACTCCACAACTTCGGGCTCAGGATATCCGGTATCCACTTCCGGTCTAGCTGTCGATGTGCATCCGGTGTGAGGTTGTCCTTATCAGTTTCAAAAGGATGCATGTGATAAGGGAAGGATGTAGGTGATAAGGTGTGTGAGATAAGGATAGGATGTTTGTAAAAAGTATATAGGGTGCTTGTAAAGAGTGTGTCACATATACAGGGTCACGCGACTATCACGTGGCAGCTGTCATGGCGGCTCGCTGCTCCGTGGAGGTGTCGCTACCACGTGACAACTGCCATGGCCGGTCAAAGGTACAGTCTGCTTCATGGAGGTGTCGCGATCACGTGACAGCTGTCATGGCGAGTCGAAGGTACAGACTGCTTCGTGGAGGTGTCGTCACCACGTGACAGCTGCCTCATGGCTGGCATAGGGTACAGACTGCTTCGTGGAGGTGTCGCCACCACGTGACAGCTGTCATGGCGGGTCGAAGGTACTGACTACTTCGTGGAGGTGTCGCCTCCGCGTGACAGCTGTCATGATGGAGTGAAGGTACAGAC
Organism: Endomychus coccineus; assembly: GCA_958510875.1. Classification (NCBI taxonomy): domain Eukaryota; kingdom Metazoa; phylum Arthropoda; class Insecta; order Coleoptera; family Endomychidae; genus Endomychus; species Endomychus coccineus. The sequence goes on from OY294068.1 coordinate 93,738,675, forward strand.
TGCTTCGTGGAGGTGTCGCCACCACGTGACAGCTGTCTCATGGCGAGCCAAAGGTACAGACTGCTCCGTGGAGGTGTCGCCACCACGTGACAGCTGTCATGGCGGCTCGAAGGTACCGACTGCCTCGTGGACCCGCGTGACAGCTGTCGTTGAAGGTACAGACTGCTTCGTGGAGGTGGCGCCACCAGTTCGGCTCGTCCGACTCGTGCGAATCCAAGATGACAGGCTGCTGCTATCACAGGGCAGACGTGTGACGTCACAGCATAAAGGTACAGACTGCTTCTTGGAGGTGGCGCCACCAGTTTGGCTCGTCCGTCTCGTGCGAATCCAAGATGACAGGCTGCTATCACAGGGCAGACGTGTGACGTCACGGCATAGAGCTCTTCGTGGAGGTTGTGGAGGTGGCCCCACCAGTTCGGCTCGTCCGTCTCGTGCGAATCCGAAATGACAGGCTGCTATCACAGGGCAGACGAGTGACGTCACAGCATAAAGGTACAGACTTCTTCGTGGAGGTGGTGTCACCAGTTCGACTCGTCCGACTCGTGCGAATCCAAGATGACAGGCTGCTATCACAGGGCAGACTGTGACGTCACAGCATGAAGGTACAGACTGCTTTGTGAAGGTGGCACCACCAGTTCGACTCGTCCGACTCGTACGGTTTTTGAATCACATGATCTGTCACGCGATGAGACATCATGACGTATGTCACTTCGACGGGGTGTCTGTCACGTGGGGCTTCAATGAGGTGTCTGTCACGAGGTTTCATGGCGGCTATCACGTACCATAGTTTACGAACAATGATGACGTCACTGCTTCGAACCGATGAGAGTAACTGATTCAATCCGGTGATCATAGTTTACGGACGATGATGACGTCACCGGCGGCATTCATTGTCTTAATCCGGCGACCATAGTTTACGAACGATGATGAAGTCACTGCTTCGAACCGATGACAGTAACTGATTCAAACCGGCGACCATAGTTTACGAACAATGATGACGCCACTGCTCCTAACCGATGACAGTAACTGATTCAATCCGGCGACCATAGCTTACGAACAATGATGACGTCACTGCTTCAAACCGATGACAGTAACTGTTTCAATCCGGCGGTCATCGTTCACGAACTATGATGGTCAGATGAGGAATAAAATGTGAGTAATAATGATAATGATATCTACTCATTATTCATCACATTGATATTGAGAACTCTATGTGTAGCAATGTGAATGGTTGGAGGTTTGATATAGATAGTGAGTTTGTAAATGTGTCATTATGCATATATCTTTTGAAGAATACACACGTAGACTTTGCAAGTTTGCGGAGAAAGTTAATGAACCAAGAAGAGACTTGAATTTTTACGAAGATAAAATAAAAATATAAGACTGTCGAATACATTAAGTGTAAAAGTGAAGATAATGATGAGAGGGGGGGTGTCAAGAACAAATTTTGTGATTCTGACCACAATTCTGAATGGTATTCTATACGCGAACGTTCCCCAACACGTTGAGCGCATTTATATTTGTCTGAAGGATGTTGCAACCGATGGTGGTGGGGAGTGTGACCGTATCGAATGGGTTCCGAGGAATTTTCGAAAAATCAACGATAATCAATTGGATGTATTCGCATTCAACATTCCACAAGACAATCGTACCACTTCACATTATAAACTTGAACTTTTATTCTATGTTCGGAGTGAGGGAGATATGGCTGAATGGCAAATGATTCAACAATCATCATGTTTACCACATCTCATACCAAAGATAATATCAATACCATCCACACGTACATCATCCTCACTAGACGAATACATTTCTAAAACTTTTGCAATTTTGTATGCAATTTTATCTTCTTTATCAGTAATAATGTTGAAAATGTTTGTTAAATATGTAAAGAAGGCTATCTACCATGTGAATAAATGATCGTATGAAGATATATGTGTTTTAATAAAACAAAAAGAATGATAACAATAATTCAGATATATGGTGATGACTTCACTGCTTCAAACCGGTGATGGTATTTAATTCAATCCAGTGGCCATAGTTTACGAACGATGATGAACACTTGAATAATGAAACATACATATAAACATTAACGCATGCGCATTTCATAGTTACCTCGGTTTTATTCTTGAAATAATAGAAGGACTTAATATTTTTTCAACAATATATTGACATTATCATTTGCTAGTTCATAAGCTTTATTTTTGTGATTGATAACGCGTTCTATCAATGACTCGATGTTGATATCACTAATCAATTGTTCACCCCCCTTTTCTTTTGCGGCACGAATAAGATTTCCTTTTGCATACCATTTCAAATGGCGACGGAAATTCTGTTTCACTTCGTTACCAATATCGATAGCATGAGATGTTAGACCATTCACGTATTAATCGCATTCCTCGATTTCGTAATTTTCTGTCGGCATCACGCCAACCATCCTCCTGTCGACGCATTAGGTACCATTCAGGTCTCATATCATTCGATGTTCGTTATACTCCTAAAATTGAAGAAAAAAAATATATTACATGAATTTTATTATGAAAACAAAATAATTACCTAAATTTCGTCTCTTTCCGAAATTTATAGGAGGTGGAACAATATTTGGCGCAATGTTATCCCGTAAGGTGATAACATTCATTTGAATTTGTTGTGATGAGCGTTGAGATCGTTCTTTCGCACGACATTCACGTTCCTAAACTCTTCGCGCTCTTCATCGAATTGTTCTTTCACGGCCGACACTAAAGGTCTCAATTCTTCTACTGATTGTACCAATTGGTTATTTTTGTTTCCAACAGTTCCACACAATGTTGTTCATAAACAATTTCAATTAACGAAAACAGTTCACGTAACTCGATGACTTTAGGAATTCGCATTTGCATCAATTATGATTCGAAATCAATAGCATCTAGAACATAATATTTCTTTCGTGCATCAGTCTTATCACAAATTTCTAAATGGTGTATATGCGGGTTTTCCCTCAACAATCTTGTTATAACACCTTTTTTAGCATGATATTTTTTGCCGCGATAACCTAACCAATCCAATGGATCTTCATTCATTAGAACGCGTTGGCTCAGTTGTATATTCCAAAATAAATAGTTCCTTTTATCGTTTCTTATATCGACCCCAAATTTTAGACACACTACGTTAACTGTTAACTTGATTAAATTGTTGGTGGACCATGTAGCCACATTTGAATCACGAACGCGCGCTGCTAAGTTCATTTTTTTAACTGAACATTTTCTGAAATGATTCTCCCTTACATACGTGAGAACGTGGACGTGATTAGTGAGGGTGGGGGTAACTCTCCATTTCGATTGCAAATGTTGATAACTGATTGAGAACGTCACTAGTTGTTTCAATTTGTTTCATTCCCAGCAACCGGCTACCGTAGCTTACAAACTATGATCGTCGGATGTTTACATCACCACCTACCGTTTGAGAAATAAAATATCAAATATAATAGTAAATACATTTATTTGTAAAAATACATTTTGATAGTACATCATTTAGAACTAAAATTATGACATTATGATTCATCACCTGGTTCTTCACAGCAAATTCCGAACTGATCCTGTAATCGGAGAATACTCCATTATACGGTCATTAATGATGATGTAATAGGCCCGGGTGTTTTTGGGGGAATTCAGGAAACTTTCCATCTCTAGTTTGACGTCAAATGTTGATCACTTTATAGCATCGTTTTGTTCTGACCAATCAATCACAAAAATTGCTTTATTCTCGAATGCTATATAATCTAACATCGGCTCGCTGATTATTTCATTTGAAAATGATTTCTGGAAATCATAGTACATCTGGTATGCTTCCACGTATTAATGGTCGGTGAAATTCAATTTCATTGCTTCATATGAATAACATTCTGAATTCAAGTACAATTTCACATTAAGCAAGTTTATATTATCGAAATATGTACTATGCTCAACAGGATTATTTTTTCGATCAGTTTGGAAAGCTAGAATTACATGTCTAGGACGTTACAAATTCATTGATGTTTCAACAGCCCAAATGTCACGAGTGCTCTCCTTCATCAACGGATTTTCATGCAGATCCCAACTACGGAATGGAATCAAAATAGGCTTCTCAGCACTCAAATTCCCCAACATATGGAATTTACCTTGATCATTGGGAACGCATGTCGCACTTTTAATGCTACGTCTTTACAGTTATTTTAGCCGTTTTCGTGCCTGTGCTATTAGTATAGTAATCGTTATCGGTTCGAGAACTTATCAAGCGCAGCTTATGTTTTCCACTCAAAACTTCGTTATAGTAAATGAATAGGCCTAGTAGAAAATTCAACGGTATCCATAAATTGATTTTATTATTGTAGACTGAACTCATTGCATCCTTATATGACCATCCAGAAATAGCTAGAGGTATAGATTCATGTTCGGCATATGTTAGATGAGCTCTGATGGTGCTGACAATACCAGGATCACGTACTTTGTCTCTCTCTTTTCCATCCAATTCATAACTGATATATTCGAAGAGAAACGCTCCGAAATTATTCGTTAGGGTACATTCACCATCACCACTTGCTTCTTGCTGGAATTCTGCCTCGATGAATAAAGCAGACGATGCTAAATCTACCAATTCATCTTGTTGATTGATTAATATCTCAATTTCATCGCTGTTGCCAAAATATGTTGTGTGTGGATAGTAGGTATGAGTTTCTTCTCGGATGATGTCTTTATTGAAGTTTGGCTCGTTGAATACTCGAAGTTTTTCCGACATTGTAACCAGGGAACTTCAAAAAATTTATATTTTCCAATGATAGTGATGCAGAAGCAACCTTCCCCCTTGAGCATGTTGTAGATAATGACTGATAGTCAATATGGGGATGTCTTTCATTGCTGAAATCCAAACCCATGTTCTCAAGTGACGTCTACTGCAACAACAACCTTCTCAGATGAATTCTTTTCATATAATGAATGCTGGTGGGTATTGGATTATTATCTATTGTTGTGAGCCATAATCTCTTGTGGTCTTTTTCAACTCCAACCGATAATAATTTCTTCTCCACGAAAATATACCCGTTCCCAGTTCTGATCTGAAATATTCAGTGTGATGTTATCGAAGGACGTCTTGTTGATGACCGGTAGATAAATAAGATTCTTCGGCTCTATATGAATGGAAAAACCAGGTGGTACAAGAGGTGAAAACTCATATATCGTATGAGCTAACTTATTGTTTCAATATGCTCCTGCCACTCTTATAGTTTGAACTTTGATTATGTTTATAGGTCGATCAGATACGTGTAGTTCACGAGATGTCAATTTCTTTTTGCTGAACCCCAACAATTCGCTTATACTATCTTTAGGAATGAAATTCGCTCCAAAATCACTCTTCAGCTTTGTGTGTAGATTGTTGTTGTTAGATATTATTGATAATTTCCGGTCACGTTCTTCTCGCTCCACTCCTATACCACAAACTGCACTTTGTATGAATGAAATCCTCGATGTCTGTCAACTCGTAGGACCCCGTAGGTATAGTTACTACTTCTTCCTCACCCTTCACATTTTTATAATAAAATTTATTAAAACCTCCAATGTTCGGGATGCTATCGTACGTATGCAAACCAACAAGTGCGATAGGATAATATGAATGAGGATCTAGTTCTATAGGTGAGTGAAAATCTACAGATAAGCGGGAGCTCTTAACCGTGAACGTCTGAGACATGATTGATGGAAACTTTATCAACAATCTATTTATATACTATAAAATGCAGGGTTAGTCGACCACAACTGAAGAGTTAGAGAGGAATTCCGAACATAACTGGCCACAATTATAAGTGTTATATTGCTGAAAATTGTCTTGATTGAATAATATCTTACACTTTTTGGAAGAATCCACTAGTTCGTGAGGGGGGCGTAAATTGCCAAAACTATCATAATATAAAACTGTATCACCGACTTTATCAAACCCAACCCAGTGAGTGCCTTCATCGTCCAAGCTACCTTTTAACTATTCCACGCTCGTTTTTCCATGGTCCGTTGGGGAATGTTCAGAGCTTCTGCTAGTTTTCGTAGATCGAGATCGATTAGAGGTCTCCTGGGTAGGTTTACTGACCGTTTTTTTGGATTTTTATTCAAATATTGACCTTTGCGATACTTTTTCAAATATAGACCATATCATTGTTTCTCCAAAGCTATAGCTTCCATTATTTTATTATGTCTTTCCGTTTCCTCCAAGGTTTTCCAAGCTGCTTTGCTGTCGTTGACGGCTTTAGCGATGCCTGCATCACCTCCCGCCAATGCTCCAGCAGCTGATAAGCCGGCAAACAGAGGTACTGAAAATGGTAATCGAACACTTTTCCGACCGCCTGCTTTTTTGAATTGTTTTCGTGCAACTTTCAACGCTGTTTGAGATGTTCTCTCCAGATTGGATGAGTCAAACTTATTCTTCATTACTTTTCTCACCCCACCGACAATTGCACTTCCGAACCCAACCTTCTTTCTCATACTCATTCCCAATTTCCTCTGTGCCTTCATAATTTTATCCACACCGAAATCGGCAATCCTCTCTTCAAAGTAATGTCTTTAGATTTGACGCGTTGCCAAGCAGCGTTCTCTGATATTTTATCCGCCTCGTGACGTCCTTCCAAACTAGCGTTCCGTAGATATGAAATATCGTGTTGGCGGCAAGCTTCATCGAGTGGATTAATACCTGGATCTCCTCTTCCCAACCGTTCTTCTAATTTTGTACCGGGACCACAGAATTGATAACCAGGAATATGAAGTTCAAACGGGAGCTTGTTTATAAGCGTATTGAGAACACCTTCTTCTACGTATGCTTCCATACAGACTGATGAGGATTCAATAATGCACCGTTATTTAACGAGGAGAGGGAGAAAGACCAAAGATCTCAGAATAATATGTTTTCAAATATTATAATCTTCACCCTTCAGCTTCCCGAACCTCTTCGGCAGATTTCGTTTTCAACGGACTAGTCCACAGAAATTTCGAGAAACAATCGATCATAAGCAAAATGTATTTGAATCCTCTATTTTCACGAGCGTAATTACCCATTTCAGCCAGATCCATTTGACACCAATCATCCAAACCTTTTATGATTGTTCTGCGCAATTTGAAATTCTTTCTACTCTGCTTATGCACAACTTGTTCTCTACTCATCTTATCAATGAGGAAATCTAGTGTAGAATTAATCTTTCGGGTATATTCACAGGATTTGGGGTTATACGTTTCACAGAGACCTGCTTTGTTGTTGTAGATGATGAGGGTCTCTTCTTAGGAGGTTCCACAGATGTCATCCGTCGTTCTAACGCCTCCACTTTACTAGTCATGTCATTTAGACGCATGCTCACACTGTTAAATGTGTTATTGATCTCTTTCAACTCATTTCTGTTTTCCCTCACACTATCACTGAGCGTTTTATACTCTGATTTTATATAGGTCTCCATTCCATTATATTTATCCTGAATGTCCGTCAGATGTTTATCCATGGTGAGAATAACCTTCTCATTCGTTAATTTATGTTCATCCAGATTCTTGATGATATCTTTGATCATATTATCAACCCTTACATTGAAGGTATCTTGAAACGGACCCGCTTGGGTTGGTATATATTGACTCAACTAGCTCAATTTGAATTAGTTTATCTCAGGGCTCGTAGTGAAACTTGCCTTGTGATTCTAGACTGTTGAATTGTTTGAGCGCCAATTGCTTACTGAAAAACTGTAAATATAAATGAATTCACAGCCTAGAATACGAGCACCACGAGATGGTTTATCAGTTGATGGAAATTAGAAAAACAATACAAGTTCAACTTAACAATTTGATTTATTCCAGCTGGAATTTGGTAATTAACAAAAATAAATTTACAGTTTATATAATGTATTACTTTATAAATAAAATGAATTTTGAAGTAACAATTACAAAATTAAATCAATTTGTATATAAAGAATTTTGAGTAAATAGTTATGAAGTTAACTCAATTTCTTAATTGAAAGAATGGATAGTTAAATAATAGAGAGACCACGAATGGCTCTAAAACATTTAGCGAAATACAATTTTGATGAACAACAAAATCAGAAAATGGAATAATGGTCACTTAACAAGAAAATGTTACCCTCCTTGGAACTCGTAGGAACTGGAAGCTGGTCCTGTCAGGAAAGTCACTAAACCGTCTTGGAGTGGAACGGTGAGGAACCTCAGACGTTCAAACTCTGTAATGTCAAAGAACGAACAGTACCTGACTTGAGATCAAAGGACAAGTAACACCGTCGGCCGGAATAACCAAATGATTCCACCTCCGATAATGTTATCTTCCCCAATATGTAAAACACTATTACAAAATTGATTTCTTGAAGAGATATCAATAAAGACAAAAATATAATTTAATCTGCAAGAATTATATAATTACAAGAATTACTTAAATTTAAACAATAAATAACATGTGACTGAATTAACGATACAAAAAAAATGAAATAGAAAGAAAAATAATCAAATTGTGACTGAAAGGAAATAACCAAAACGATGAATTTGCTAGTTAGCACCAATCTAGAAACTGGATTTGATTTGCATCAAATTGATGTATCACTCTTCTCTGAAATCACGTGAACGCAACAGTCCTGATAATTTAAAAATTCAATAAGCAATAATTGAATAGTACCTTGTGATAATTCCAAATACTATTTATAGCACGATGCAATCGAAGACAGCTCTGAATACTACGTATCAGATTACAAAATGGCGACTCTTACGAATCACAAAAAAATAGCATGTGCCAATGCGGAATTAAACTTACAAGGACCACGGAAATATTATCGTGAGAACCTGCCTACGTTTCGATAGATTATTCTCTTACAAGAGTTACAACAATCAATGCTGTGATGGAAAAGATATTCTTTGAAATATGCTATCCGCAAAATGATTGAGTGTGCCCTCCTAAGTAAATCGAGATAAAAAATTCGCCGAAATATTATCACAATCAGGCTTTGTACATCCAGACGTTTAATAACAAACCTTAATCAAATTAAATAGCCTGATGTGACGATATTTCGGAAGCAAAATTAAAAAAATGTATTTAACAACAATGAATTACGAAATCTCGACTTACCCAGCAGAAGGAACACACTACAATGAGTTCTCTTCGACTTCCGTTCTACTACCTCCCAATTCGCGATATATAGTGACATCTCATATCAGGAATGGTAGTATCAATAATCTATGTTTTATTGACCGGCAGATATCTTTAAATATCATATGACAAGTTTCCTAGCCGAAAAGATTTCTACTCTGTTCTTTAAAGAGTTCTATATATAATCACGTAACGCAACCCGTTCGTTACAATCTTTAAGATTGGTTTCCGTTTTCAGATTCAGTTTGTGTGTTAATTTATCAACATATGCTTTATTTGCAACATCTCCATCATCATTCGGCGATTTTACGTTGCACAATCTATGATTTCCCATATCATAACTTCCATCGCTCGTTAGGAATGATCCTTGTCCGTGAACTTGTTTGAAATTATTATTTAATATATTTGTATCATATATCCACATGGAAGAGGAGGCTCTGCCAAACTTATCCATTGAAACCATCTTTATAACTGTGATGAATTTGTCTTGCACTCGGTTTTTGTTCAATTACACCAGCCACTCCCAATTCTCCTATTATAGAGACTATCTCGTCTTGATGGTTATTGTCACCAGCGTGCGAGGATGCAACAAGAAGTCTCAGTCTAACCATAATTTCGTTAACGTCATCCCAATAAACATATTCGATAGGTTTCTCGCTATATTCAAGCATTTTTGATATATGCATTTCCAGTGTATGTTTTAGACCTTGGTCTTTTCATGGAATTAATCAAGGGTTTCATTACATGTTTGTATTTTACAGTGTTCCTCATTCGATCAGCTGGATCGTTATTAAGTCTATGGGCACTAGTCATTTCCATCATTTGACTGTAATTTTTACCATCTTCCACAGTGTAAGTATCAGGTAGACCATCTCTGTAAGATATCAAATTATACAGTCCTGTGGTACCCTTGAACGGAGTACCCTTAATAATAATATTACTCTCACTATCAATTTATATAGGTTGATTACCCATGAACCATTTGTCTAAAGTTCAATAGGAATCCTTCCAAGTAATAACGTGCTAATGTGAGGTATTATTGCAGAAACTCCTCTGTAGCCGCTGCATTATCTCTCTTGAGTTTTCTGAATTCTTCACAAATCTGATCGATAGTGTGTTCGGGGGTAAACACATCCTCTCTCCAGTATTTGGGGGATTATACACGAATTCTTCTCCTTCAGTTACAATATTTGGGATTGATATGTCCTCCATTTGTGTTGCTGTAGAAACAATACTTTTAGGTTTAATCAACGAATTTTGTTTGATTATTTCAGCATTTTTCGCAATTTCCTCCATGGGTTTACATACATTCCTGAACCTATTATCTAGAATCTCATCATTTTCAGCTTCACCCAGTTCCACAGCCATATATTTTTCCCTCACAACGTTTGCCAACTCCCAAATTTGTTACTGCAATTGTTGTTTTGCTTTTAACTTGTTAGGCACATTCACGTCCATGCTGAGTGGTTTGTCTATTTCAAATGGAAGTATATATACATGTTAGATGTATATATAGCTATCAAAACTTCTGCGATAACGCCCTTTGTTCATGTCACAATCTTTGTTTATCAGTTTATCATAAGGAATCCATATTTACCTTTCCAACATGCGCTACATATCTCCTTGAATTTTCCAAGTGACATGTCGATACTTACGTGATCGGTAAATATATGTTTCAAATTGAGTTCATCCTGTTTTAGAATAATCAAGCAATTGGCACAGTCGCGCAATCCATGTTTTGGACATTTAGCTGAAGACTGACAGAGATAGAAACTATCAATTGAGTTGTGTCTCCCTCTTGAGAAATAAGCACGAATTTTCTCCTGTTTCTCATCCATTACATCATTGAATATTATTACCGTATTAGGTTCCGCTTCTGTTGGGTCTATGACCTCATCACTTTCAGTATATGGAAAATATCCAAGTCCAACAATGTTCTTCAATGTTTCCCCCAGTAACTGGTATTCTGGTTGGTGTAAGGACTTTGAATATATGTACACGTTTTCAAATTTCATGCCGTTTGCATCTAACAATAGAGATAACATCACATTTGTTTTCCCACAATTACTAAGACCACAGATTATTGTGCGTAGAGTATTCGGCATCAAAGAGCTGTGACGTTGTGGTTGTTCAACATTCTCAATGCTGCTCAATCATACTGAAATATATGTTAATAAGCATTTGTTCATATACTAGTTGATGATGTTATATTGTGTATGTCCGATCACGCGATCAAGCACTTTTAAGCTTCTGTCAAAAGCAAGTATCAAATACGTGTTGAATGTGCCTGAATGTTGAAGCACATGTCTGAATGTTTAAGCACGTGTCTGAATAATGGAGCGCGTGCTGAACAGGTGCATGAATGTTGGAGCACGTGTCTTTAAACACGTGTCTGAATGAAAAAGCATTTGCTGAACACGTGTCTGAATGTTGAAGCACGTGTCTGAATGTTGGAGGATGTGCCCGAAAAATGATGCATGTGCTTAACACATGTCTGAATGTTGAAGCACGTGCCGGAATGTTGAATCACTGGGTTAAAACATGTGCATGAATGTACTTCCTATTCACTCTCCACACTCAATGTATTCAACAGTCTTATAGCTTTTATTTTATCTTCGTGAAAATTCAAGTATCTTCTCAGTTCATGAACTTTCTCCACAAATTTGCAAGGTCTACGTGTGAATTCTTCAAAAGATATATGCATAATGACACATTTACAAACTCACCGGATATCTATATCATAACCTCCAACTATTCACATTGCTGCACATAGAGTGATGAATAATGGATAGATATTATTATCATTATTACTCGCATTTTATTCTCCATTTGACCATCATAGTTCGTGATCGATGGTCGCAGGATTGAAACAGTGACCGCCGCCGGTGACGTCATCATCGTTCGTAAACTATGGTCGCTGGATTGAAACAATGAATGCCGCCGGTGACGTCATCATCATTCGTAAACCATGGTCGCCGGATTGAATCACTTACTGTCATCGGTTTCAAGCAGTGACGTCATCATCGTTCGTGAACTATGGTCGCCGGATTGAATCAATTACTGTCATCGGTTTGAAGCAGTGATGTCATCATCGTTCGTAAACTATGATCGCCGGATCTTCAATTCAATAAAACATCACTTACTCGTCAGAATCATTATGTATTTTGATACACATAAAGCTATAGTAAGATGTTTCCCCCCAATTTGCATGCATCATATTGATTTTACCCCATCAAAAAAGTAGATGAACTGGACTACCACGGCCTAAGGATATCCGGTCTCCACTTCCGGTCTAGCTGTCGATGTGCATCCGGTGTGAGCTTGTCCTTATAAGTTTTGAAAGGATGTAGGTGATAAGGACTTTATTTGTAAAGAGTATACAGGGTGTGTATAAAAAGTGTGTCACATGTACAGAGTCACGTGACTAACACATGACAGCATGGCGGCCCTAAGGTACAACTGTCATGGCGACCATAAGGTACAGCTGTCATGGCGACCATAAGGTCCAGCTGTCATGGCGATCATAAGGTCCAGCTGTCATGGCGCCCATAAGGTCCAGCTGTCATGGCGACCATTAGGTCCAGCTGTCATGGCGACCATGAAGTCCAGCTGTCATGGCGACCATAAGGTACAGCTGTCATGGCGACCATAAGGTCCAGCTGTCATGGCGGCCATAAGGTCCAGCTGTCATGGTGAACATGAGGTCCAGCTGTCATGGCGACCATAAGGACCAGCTGTCATGGCAACCATAAGAACCAGCTGTCATGGCCGCCATGAGGTACAGCTGTCATGGCGACCATAAGGACCAGCTGTCATTGCGGCCATAAGGTACAGCTGTCATGGCGACCATAAGGACCAGCTGTCATGGCGATCATAAGGTCCAGCTGTCATGGAGATCCTAAGGTACAAATTGCTTCGTGCAGATGTCACAACCACATGACAGCTGTCATGGTGGACCCAAGCTACAGACTGCTTCGTGGAGGGGGCTCCGCCACCTCCAGGAAACAATCTCTACCTTTGGTTCCAAGGTACAGGCTGCTCCATGAAGATGTCACCACCACGTGACAGCTGTCATCGGAGGTACAAGCTGCTTCATGGAGATGTCGCCACCACATGACAGCTGCCATGGCGGACCTAAGATACAGATTGCTTCGTGTAGGTGTCACCACCACGTGACAGCTGTCATGGCGCACCAAAGGTACAGGTTGCTTCGTGTAGGTGTCGCCACCACGTGACAGCTGTCATGGTGGGCTATAGGTACAGGCTGCTTCGTGTAGGTGTCACCACCACGTGACAGCTGTCATGGCGCACCAAAGGTACAGGTTGCTTCGTGTAGGTGTCGCCACCACGTGACAGCTTTCATGGTGAGCTATAGGTACAGGCTGCTTCGTGTAGGTGTCACCACCACGTGACAGCTGTCATCGAAGGTACAGGCTGCTTCGTGTAGGTGGCGCCACCAGTTCGGCTCGTCCGACTCGTGCGAATCCAAGATGACAGGCTGCTATCACAGGGCAGACGTGTGACGTCACAGCATAAAGGTACAGACTGCTTCGTGGAGGTGTCGCCACCAGTTCGACTCGTTCGACTCATGCGACTCGTACGGTTTTGAAATCACATGAACTGTCACGCGGTGAGATATGGTGTCTGTCACTTCGACGGAGTATCTGTCACAAGGTGTCATGGTGGCTATCACGTACCATAGAGCTGAAGGTTATAGAGCTAACCCAACTCAAAACCATAGAGCATCAAGGTGGTGGAAGGAGTTGTCATGGTGTCTGTCATGGGAGGTCTTCATCGAGGTGTCATGTCGCGTCTTGGAGGGCGTGACGTGGTGGATCCATGAAGCATCTGTCACGCGAACTGTCATGACGGATCTATGAATGTCAACCATAGCTTTACAGGTATCAAATGGAAAGTCTTGATATGCAGAATGTTAATTTTATTGAATTGAAGATCCTGCGATCATAGGTCACGAACGATGATGACGTCACTGCTTCGAACCGATGACAGTAACTGATTCAATCCGGCGACCATAGTTCACGAACGATGATGACGTCACGGGAGGCATTTATTGTTTCAATCCGGCGACCATAGTTTACGAACGATGATGACGTCACTGCTTCGAACCGATGACAGTAAAGTAGATGTGCTATGACAGTTCTGGACCAAAATCACCCTTTTTCGCATGTAAATCTCCATAAGGAAATCTAAGGTTCATTTTACCGAAAACGGTCCCCTTCAAGGTCATCCACATTCACGCATGCGCAGTCATGTCGATGGGAGGGGTAGGTAGTCTATGGTTCTATGAACTAGTCTATGGTTCCCGAAGTCTGTGAACTGGTCATCTGTCTATGGTTCTTCCTTAACTATGGTCGGGTCAAGTCTGTGAACTGGTCATCTGTCTATGGTTCTTCCTTAACTATGGTCGGGTCAAGTCTGTGAACTAACCATCTGTCTATGGATCTTCCTTAACTATGGTCGGGGCAATCTGAAGTCTATGAATTAGGTATCTGAGTACTCACATTCTACTGAAATGATTTTTCTACGCACCGAGATTCGAACCTGGGAAATAAACTCTAAAGTTAGGCGGCTTAACCGCGAAGGTGGTGGTGGACTTGAACAATTTAATGCACTCCTACTGAAGATGAAATATTTTTCTACACACGGGAATCGAACCCGAGAAATGAAATCCAAAGCCGGCTCCTAAACCGCTCAGCTATGGAGGAATTGAGAACAAGCGATTTTAATGTTGTAGATATAACCGCGGGGTATCCGGTCTGAGTGATAAGTGCGAGTATATTGCAGTCTATATGATGCAGGTAATTGTTTTACATGACGTCAGTCATGCAGGTATGTCACGAAGCGAGGTATAGAATGTGAGGCTTCATAGCGCTAGCCCATAGGGGTTTTGAAATAGTGTTGTTTGTACATATCGTCAGTCACGTGATTTTTTGAAAGAGGCTGGTATTCATCGGAGGTATCATGGGAGGGCTGCTGCTCCTTGAATGTATAGATGGAATGTCATACAGTACGGAAATGATATCTTCTTCTGCATTTCTCAAACGCGATGTTTATAAGGAAATTACTTTCAAAAACGTTTATTCAAGCTGTCTGTACCTTACTTGATTGCTATATTACAAAATGCGATTTCAATCATCTTAAACATATATGGAAATTATTTTTAGTATACAAAATGGAGTTGGGAGACTTCAATGGGGTATGGAATGTGGGGTTGTTTATGTATGACGTTAGTCATGTGAATTTGAATGAAGCTGGCGCAATCTCCAACGAGACAGGTGTGTATGTGAGGTTATACAGAGTGTGCAGGTATAATGATGTCTATCACGCAGGTCTTCAACGAGGTATCTACCTTGCAGGAGCCTTCAATGAAATGTGGGGTTGTTTGTACATCCCGTTAGTCGCAGGGTTTTGTCTGAGTTATAATGATATCGTACGCGGCGCATTGTCTACCCCCACAAGTCTTCAATAAAGGGTCATAACATCTAACATGCGATAGTTTACAAAAAATGCTGCTTCTCATAATAGCGATATTATGAAGCGTTTGCAGAAATAACTATTAAATCATCTAAGGACTTTTTGCTTGATTAGTACTAGCGAGTACAATATTCGTTATAATATTATAAGTATGTATCATTAGCTTACTTGTGCGATAAGGTCGTGCTAAATCATGTCCAACAGCAATGTATTCAACTTGGAATTATCGTAATAATGCGCGCGATCCTTCAATGTTAAAGTAGTTTCATAAGTTATCCGAAAGTAATATGAATATATATAAAATGTTTTTCCAAAATTAGTTCCGAAGTAAACATAATTCGCTATAATATTCATTCATGTATGTTTCATAAATTATCCGATATAAATCAAATAAGTTTCGTGGCAGGTTGAACAATATTCACTATCATATTTTGCGGTAGAGCTACAGCTGGTTCGAGAGATAAGAAAGATACGCCGATCACCTTCAAACGCGATGAGAATACTTTATTTTAAATCACACATGTAGTATGTATATATTCGAATCATATTGATTGTAAATCGCATAATATGATCCGAAATCTAGCTGCTGCTGCTGGGTGTAGCCCAATACCTATACAGAATCTAGACGAAGCGGTGTTACGCATCACGAACTGTCTATACAGCTCGATTGCTATATAACAAAATACATTTTTTAATCATCTTAAACATATAGATGTGCTAATATAATTTTTTTCAGTATGCAAAAATATACTAATAAAACATTTTTCATCGACACACATTTCTTCATAGGATAGTTAGCTTTTTATAAAATTCAATCAATTTCAATGGGAAACATATATGCGAGGGAGTTTTATAGAGATCGAACTCATTTCCCCAACCACCCCAAGAGGTAGAACTATGATGAGGAATAGATGTGGATAATAATCATATGAATATCTTCATAAGCGCTAATCTATATGACATTCAAACACATGCTTCATAAAAGTCTGAATATTGAGTAGAGCTATAGTATCTTCTTCATAAGCGATCATTATCAACATTCAGACACTTGTTTAGCACGTGATTCAACAGCCTGGCATCATCGTTCACGAACTATGATGGGCTGATGAGGAATAAAATACCAATAATAATTATATAAATATCTCCATTAGCAATCTGTACTATTTTCCTTCACGAGCACGACTTTTACAAACTCCATACGTACGCGTAAAAGATTATAATGATAAACACATTTTTGTTCACGGGTTTACATAATCATATGAATATCTTCATAAGCGCTAATCTATATGACATTCAAACACATGCTTCATAAAAGTCTGAACATTGAGTAGAGCTATAGTATCTTCATAAGCGATCTTTATCAACATTCAGACACTTGTTTAGCACGTGATTCAACAGCCTGTCACCATCGTTCACGAACTATGATGGTTCGATGAGGACTCAAACATTGAACAGATGAATCTTTGAGGTTAAATATCTGCTGTAGAAATTACCCCACTTTTATTACCTTTTATTTGAGAATATCGATATTTCCCATGTAACTAACCTAAAGCTATTTTGTATGCAACATTGTTATCATTTGGGAGCCTACGAGGGCCTGTGTGTTGGTCGGGGCTAAATGAATGAATATGTTTGACTATTATTACCTGTGGATTTATTTGAGATTCTTCAAGTTTGAGATTGATAACCCACATGAAGAAAGGTGCTTCAACGAATTGATAGGTTATTTATTATTATTTTCATATTCGTTATTCTGAATGTGACAACTTCATCGGCTTCAACACTCCAGATAAGAGAGAATATTTACCGCTGATGTAGGGAAAATCAATATGATGCATACAAATTGGGGTGGGTGAGAACATCAGACTATAGCTTTATGTGTATCGAAATACATAAGGATTTTGACGAGTAAGTGGTGTTTTATTGAATTGAAGATCCGGCGACCATCGTTCACGAACGATGATGACGTCACTGCTTCAAGCCAATGACAGTAACTGATTCAATCCGGCGACCATCGTTCACGAACGATGATGACGTCACTGCTTCAAGCCAATGACAGTAACTGATTCAACTCGGCGACCATAGTTTACGAACGATGATGACGTCACTGCTTCAAACCGATGACAGTAACTGATTCAACCCGGCGACCATAGTTTACGAACGATGATGACGTCATCATCGTTCACGAACTATGATGGGCTAATGAGGAATAAAATGTGAATAATCATAATGTTTGTGATACATTCATGCACATGTTTTATCGCATGATTCAACACATGCTTTAACATTCAGACACGTGTTTCAGACACGTGTTTCAACATTCAGACACGTGTTTCAGCATTCAGACACGTGTTTCAGCATTCAGACACGTGTTTCAGACACGTGTTTCAACATTCAGACACGTGTTTCAACATTCAGACACGTGTTTCAGCACTCAGACACGTGTTTCAACATTCAGACACGTGTTTCAGACACGTGTTTCAACATTCAGACACGTGTTTCAACATTCAGACACGTGTTTCAGCACTCAGACACGTGTTTCAACATTCAGACACGTGTTTCAGCACTCAGACTTGTGTTTCAACATTCAGACACGTGTTTCAGCATTCAGACACGTGTTTCAGACACGTGTTTCAACATTCAGACACGTGTTTCAGCATTCAGACACGTGTTTCAGACACGTGTTTCAACATTCAGACACGTGTTTCAGCATTCAGACACGTGTTTCAGACACGTGTTTCAACATTCAGACACGTGTTTCAGCATTCAGACACGTGTTTCAGCATTCAGACACGTGTTTCAGACACGTGTTTCAGCATTCAGACACGTGTTTCAACATTCAGAAACGTGTTTCAGACACGTGTTCCAACATTCATACCTATTTAACATGTATTTGAAACCTGATTTTGAGAGAAGCGTAGAAGTACCTAACCGCGTGATCAGACATACACAATATAACATCATAAACTAGTATATAAACAAATGCTTATTAACATATGTTTCAGTATGATTTCGAATCGCCTTCAGGCATGATGAAGATTGTTAAGCAAAAAGACTCGTTGAGTATTATGAACTTAGGGTCAAGCAATGAGAATGTTCAACAACCACAACGTCACAGCTCTTTGCTGCCTATTACTCTACGAACAATAATCTGTGGTCCAAGTAATAGTGGGAAAACAAATGTGATGTTATCTCTATTGTTAGATGCTAACGGCCTGAAATTTGAAAACGTGTACATATATTCAAAGTCTTTACACCAACCAAAATACCAGTTACTAAAGGAGACATTGAAGAAAATTGAGGGGCTTGGATATTTTCCTTGTACCGAAAGTGATGAGGTCATAGACCCCACAGAAGCGAGGCCTAATTCAATCATAATATTCGATGACGTGATGTTTGAGAAACAGCAGAAAATTCGTGCTTATTTTTCAAGAGGGAGACACAACTCAATTGATAGTTTCTATCTTTGTCAGTCTTTTGCTAAATGTCCAAAACATGGATTGCGCGACAATGCCAATTGCTTGATTATTTTCAAACAGGATGAGCTCAATTTGAAACATATATTCACCGATCATGTAAGTACCGACATGTCACTCGAAAAATTCAAAGAGATATGTAGCGTATGTTGGAAAGATAAATATGGATTCCTTATGATAAACAAAGACTGTGATATGAACAAAGGGCGTTATCGCAAAGGTTTTGATAGTTATATATACATCTAACATGTATATATACTTTCATTTGAAATAGACAACCCGCTCAGCATGGATGTGGGTGTGAGTAACATGCTTAAAGAAAAACAACAATTGAAGAAAAAAATTTGGGAGTTAGCAAACGTTGTGAGGGAAAAATATATGGCTGTGAAGTTGGGTAAAGCTGAAAATGATGAGATTCTAGATAATATGTTCAGGAATGTATCTAAACCTCTGGAGGAAATTGCGAAAAATGCTGAAATAATCAAACAAAATTCGTTGGTTAAACCTAAAAGTATTGTTTCTACAGCAACACAAATGGAGAACATACCAATCCCAAATATTGTAACTGAAGGTGAAGAATTCGTATATAACCCCCAAGATACTGAGGAGGATGTGTTTACACCCGAACCTACTATCGATCAGATTCGTGAAGAATTCAGAAAACATAAGAAAGATAATGCAGAGGCTACAGAGGAGTTTCTGCAACAATACCCCACATTAGCACGTTATTACTTGGAAGGATTCCTATTGGATGATGATGTCAAGAAATACGATGATAGAATGAGATTGCAATATAATTCAACTTTAGACAAATGGTTCATGGGTAATCAACCTATAGAAATTGATAGTGAGAGTGATATAATTATCAAGGGTACTCCTTTCAAGGGTACCACAGGACTGTATAATTTGATATTTTACAGAGATGTTCTACCTGATACTTACACTGTGGAAGATGGGAAAAATTACAGTCAAATGATGGAAATGACTAGTGTCCATAGACGTAATAACGATCCAGCTGATCGAATAAGATACACAGTAAAATACAAACATGTACTGAAACCTTTGATTAATTCCATGAAAAAACCCAGAGCCAAAACATACACTGGAAGTGCATATATCAAAAATGATATGCTTGAATCTAACGAGAAACCTATCGAATATGTTTATTGGGATGACGTCAACAAAATTGTGGATAGACTGAGACTTCTTGTTGCATCCTCGCATGCAGGTAATCATCACAATGAGATAATCTCTATAATAGAAGAATTGATAGAGGCAGGGGTAATTGAACAAAAACCAGGTGTAAGACAAATTCATCACAGTTATAAAGATGGTTTCAATGGATAAGTTTGGCAGAGCCTCCTCTTCCATGTGGATATATGATACAAATGTATTTAATAATAATTTCAAACAAGTTCACGGACAAGGATTATTCCTAACGAGCGATGGAAGTTATGATATGGAAAATCGTAGATTGTGCAACGTAAAATCACCGAATGATGATGGAGATGTTGCAAATAAAGTATATGTTGATAAATTAACACACAAACTGAATCTGAAAACGGAAACCAGTCTTAAAGATACCTTCAATGTTAGGGTTGATAATTTGATCAAAGATATCAACAAGGATCTGGATGAACATAACTTAACGAATGATAAGGTTATTCTCAACATTGATAAACATCTGATGGACATTCAGAATAAATATAATGAAATGGGAATCTATATAAAATCAGAGTATAAAACAATCATTGATAGTGTGAGGGAAAACAGAAATGAATTGAAAGAGATCAATAACACATTTAACAGTGTGAACATGCGTCTAAATGACATTACTAGTAAAGTGGAGGCGTTAGAACGACGGATGACATCTGTGGAACCTTCTAAGAAGAGACCCTCATCATCCACAACAACAAAGCAGGGCTCTGTGAAACGTATATCTCCAAATCCTGTGAATATACCCAAAAAATTAATTCTACACTAGATTTCCACATTGATAAGATGAGTAGAGAACAAGTTTTGCATGAGCTTCATGAGCACAGAAGAAAGAACTTTTACCAGCATATGCAATACGACTAGGACGATGAATCAAGAGTCAAGATTGAGATATTTGAAACATATATTGTTAAGATTATACTTAAGTCTTTTGTATTGAGATAATAAATAAAAAAAAAAAAATTATTTTGAGATCTTTGGTCTTCCTCCCACCCCTCGTTAAATAACGGTGCAATCTTGAATTCTCATCAGTCTGTATGGAAGCGTGCGTGGGAGAAGTTGTTCTCAATACGCTTATAAACAAGCTCCCGTTTGAACTTCAAATCAATACCAGGGGCAAAATTAGAAGAACGGTTGAGGAGATTCAGGGTATCAATTCATTCGATAAAGCTTGCCGTCTACACGATATTTCATGCAATATAACACTTATAATTGTAGCCAGTTATATTTGGAATTGGTCGACTAACATTTATTAGTATATAAATAGATTGTTGATGAAGTTTTCATCAATCATGTCTCAGACGTTCACTATCACGGGTAAGAGCTCTCGTTTATCTGTAGATTTCCACCCACCTATAGAACTAGATCCTCATTCATATTATTCTATCGCACTTGTTGGCTTGCATACGTACAACAGCATTCCGAACATTGAAGAAGGTTTTAATAAATTTTATTATGAAGATGTGGAGGGTGAGGAAAAAGTAGTTACTATACCTACGGGGTCCTACGAGTTGACAGACATCGAAGATTTCATACAAAGTACAGTTTGTGGGATAGGAGTGAAGCAAGAAGAGCGTGACCGGAAATTATCAATAAAATCTAACAACAACACTCTACACACAGAGCTGAAGAGTGATTTTAAAGTGAATTTTATTCCTAAAGATAGTATAAGCGAACTGTTGGGATTCAGCAAAAAGAAATTGACATCTCGCGAACTACACGTATCTGATCGACCTATAAACATAATCAAAGTTCAAACTATACGCGTAGAGTGTAACTTAACCGCAGGAGCATATTATAGCAATAAGATAGCTCATACGATATATGAGTTCTCACCTCTTGTACCACCTGGGTTTTCCATTGATATAGAGCCGAAGAATCTTATTTATCTACCGGTCATCAGCAAGACGTCCTTCGATAACATCACGCTGAATATTTTAGATCAGAATTGGAAACCGGTAAATTTTCGTGGAGAAGAAATTATTATACGATTGGAATTGAAAAAGATCGCTAGGGATTATGGCTCACAACAATAAATAATAATCCAATACTGTCCACCACTCATTATATGAAAGGAATTCAACTGAGAAGGTTGCAGTAGCC
The DNA here is from genome assembly GCA_958510875.1 of Endomychus coccineus. Classification (NCBI taxonomy): domain Eukaryota; kingdom Metazoa; phylum Arthropoda; class Insecta; order Coleoptera; family Endomychidae; genus Endomychus; species Endomychus coccineus. The sequence continues at coordinate 93,761,081 of OY294068.1, forward strand.
ATCGCTTGAGAACATGGGTTTGGATTTTAGCAATAAAAGACATCTCCATAGTGGTCATCAGTCATTATCTACAACGAGCTCGAGGGAGAAGGTTGCTTCTGCATCACTGTCATTGAAGAAGGAGAAGGTTGCTTCTGCATCACTATCATTGGAAAATATAAATTTTTTGAAGTCCCTTGGTTACAATGTCGGAAAAACTTCAAATATTCAACGAGCCAAACTTCATTGAAGACATCATCCGGGAAGAAACTCATACCTACTATCCACACACAACATCTTTTGGCAACAGCGATGAAATTGAGATATTAATCAATCAACAAGATGTGTTGGTAGATTTGGCATCGTCTGCTTTATTCATCGAGGCAGAATTCCAGCCAGAAGCAAGTGGTGATGGTGAATGTAAACTAACGAATAATTTCGGAGCGTTTCTCTTCGAATATATTAGTTATGAATTGAATGGAAAAGAGATAGACAAAGTACGTGATCCTGGTATTGTCAGCACCATCAGAGCTTATCTAACATATACCAAACATGAATCTATATCTCTAGCTATTTCTGGATGGTCATTTAAGGATGCATTGAGTTCAGTCTACAATAATGAAATCAATTTATGGATACCGTTGAATTTTCTACTAGGCCTATTCATTGACTATAACAAAGTTTTGAGTGGAAAACATAAGCTGCGCTTGATAAGGTCTCGAGCCGATAACGATTGTTATACCAATAGCACAGGTACGAAGAGGGCTAAAATAAATGTGAAGACGATAGCATTAAAAGTGCGACATGTGTTTCCAAGTGATCAGGTTAAATTTCAAATGTTGGAGAATTTGAGTGCTGAGAAGCCTATTTTGATTCCATTTCGCAGCTGGGATCTGCATGAAAATCCGTTGATGAAGGAGAGCACTCGTGACATTTGGGCTGTTAAAACATCAATGAATTTGGAACGACCCAGATATGTGATTTTAGCTTTCCAAACTGATCGAAAAAATAATCCTGTTAAGCACAGTGCATATTTCGATAATATAAACTTGCTAAATGTAAAATTATACTTGAATTCAGAGTGTTATCCATATGAAGCAATGAAATTGAATTTCACCGACCAGCAATACGTGGAAGCATACCAGATGTACTATGATTTCCAGAAATCATTTTCAAATAAAATAATAAGCGAACCCATGTTAGATTATATAGCATTCAAGAATAGAGCAATTTTTGTGATTGACTGTTCAAAACAAAACGATGCTATGTAGTCATCAACAGTTGACGTCAAACAAGAGATGGAAAGTTTCCTGAATTTCCCCAAAAACACCAGGGCTTATTGCATCATCATTAACGATCGTATAATGGAGTATTCTCCAATTACAGGATCAGTTCGGAGTTTAGTGTGAAGAACCACGAATCATAATGTTATTATTTTAATTCTAAATGTATTTTTCTAAATGAATGTTATTATTATTATTTTTGGTATTTTATTTCTCTCACTTACCCGCAAGACATCACAATAATGAACGAGCCGTTTGGTAAAGTACAGTCCCTTGGATCAACCCATCAGGATTGTAATCTAAATTTTAAATATCGCTTCAGGTCTAGAAACAAAAATTTATGCAACTATCTAATTAATAAATATAAAAGTGATTCAGATTATTATGTTATCTTTTCAATTATTATAATATGTAGTACCTAGTGGTTATAAGACAGTTTGCGGTAAATATTCTCTCTTATCTGGAGTGTTGAAGCCGATAAAGTTGTCACATTCAGAATAGCGAATATTCATTGATATCAATTCGTTGAAGCACCTATCTTCATGTGGGTTATCAATCTCAAACTTGAAGAATCTCAAATAAATCCACAGGTAATAATAGTCAAACATATTCATTTAGCCCCGACCAACACACAGGCCCTCGTAGGCTCCCAAATGATAACAATGTTGCATACAAAATAGCTTTAGGTTAGTTACATGGGAAATATCGATATTCTCAAATAAAAGGTAATAAAAGTGGGGTAATTTCTACAGCAGATATTTAACCTCAAAGATTCATCTGTTCAATGTTTGAGTCCTCATCGAACCATCATAGTTCGTGAACGATGGTGACAGGCTGTTGAATCACGTGCTAAACAAGTGTCTGAATGTTGATAAAGATCGCTTATGAAGATACTATAGCTCTACTCAATGTTCAGACTTTTATGAAGCATGTGTTTGAATGTCATATAGATTAGCGCTTATGAAGATATTCATATGATTATGTAAACTCGTGAACAAGAATGTGTTTATCATTATAATCTTTTACGCGAACGTATGGAGTTTGTAAAAGTCGTGCTCGTGAAGGAAAATAGTACAGATTGCTAATGGAGATATTTATATAATTATTATTGGTATTTTATTCTTCATCAGCTCATCATAGTTCGTGAACGATGATGCCAGGCTGTTGAATCACGTGCTAAACAAGTGTCTGAATGTTGATAATGATCGCTTATGAAGAAGATACTATAGCTCTACTCAATATTCAGACTTTTATGAAGCATGTGTTTGAATGTCATATAGATTAGCGCTTATGAAGATATTCATATGATTATTATCCACATCTATTCCTCATCATAGTTCTACCTCTTGGGGTGGTTGGGGAAATGAGTTCGATCTCTATAAAACTCCCTCGCATATATGTTTCCCATTGAAATTGATTGAATTTTATAAAAAGCTAACTATCCTATGAAGAAATGTGTGTCGATGAAAAATGTTTTATTAGTATATTTTTGCATACTGAAAAAAATTATATTAGCACATCTATATGTTTAAGATGATTAAAAAATGTATTTTGTTATATAGCAATCGAGCTGAACAGACAGTTCGTGATGCGTAACACCGCTTCGTCTAGATTCTGTATAGGTATTGGGCTACACCCAGCAGCAGCAGCTAGATTTCGGATCATATTATGCGATTTACAATCAATATGATTCGAATATAAACATACTACATGTGTGATTTAAAATAAAGTATTCTCATCGCGTTTGAAGGTGATCGGCGTATCTTTCTTATCTCTCGAACCAGCTGTAGCTCTACCGCAAAATATGATAGTGAATATTGTTCAACCTGCCACAAAACTTATTTGATTTATATCGGATAATTTATGAAACATACATGAATGAATATTATAGCGAATTATGTTTACTTCGGAACTAATTTTGGAAAAACATTTTATATATATTCATATTACTTTCGGATAACTTATGAAACTACTTTAACATTGAAGGATCGCGCGCATCATTACGATAATTCCAAGTTGAATACATTGCTGTTGGACATGATTTAGCACGACCTTATCGCACAAGTAAGCTAATGATACATACTTATAATATTATAACGAATATTGTACTCGCTAGTACTAATCAAGCAAAAAGTCCTTAGATGATTTAATAGTTATTTCTGCAAACGCTAATATCGCTATTATGAGAAGCAGCATTTTTTGTAAACTATCGCATGTTAGATGTTATGACCCCTTATTGAAGACTTGTGGGGGTAGACAATGCGCCGCGTACGATATCATTATAACTCAGGCAAGACCCTGCGACTAACGGGATGTACAAACAACCCCACATTTTATTGAAGGCTCCTGCAAGGTAGATACCTCGTTGAAGACCTGCGTGATAGACATCATTATACCTGCACACTCTGTATAACCTCACATACACACCTGTCTCGTTGGAGATTGCGCCAGCTTCATTCAAATTCACATGACTAACGTCATACATAAACAACCCCACATTCCATACCCCATTGAAGTCTCCCAACTCCATTTTGTATACTAAAAATAATTTCCATATATGTTTAAGATGATTGAAATCGCATTTTGTAATATAGCAATCAAGTAAGGTACAGACAGCTTGAATAAACGTTTTTGAAAGTAATTTCCTTATAAACATCGCGTTTGAGAAATGCAGAAGAAGATATCATTTCCGTACTGTATAACATTCCATCTATACATTCAAGGAGCAGCAGCCCTCCCATGATACCTCCGATGAATACCAGCCTCTTTCAAAAAATCACGTGACTGACGATATGTACAAACAACACTATTTCAAAACCCCTATGGGCTAGCGCTATGAAGCCTCACATTCTATACCTCGCTTCGTGACATACCTGCATGACTGACGTCATGTAAAACAATTACCTGCATCATATAGACTGCAATATACTCGCACTTATCACTCAGACCGGATACCCCGCGGTTATATCTACAACATTAAAATCGCTTGTTCTCAATTCCTCCATAGCGGAGCGGTTTAGGAGCCGGCTTTGGATTTCATTTCTCGGGTTCGATTCCCGTGTGTAGAAAAATATTTCATTTTTAGTAGGAGTGCATTAAATTGTTCAAGTCCACCACCACCTTCGCGGTTAAGCCGCCTAACTTTAGAGTTTATTTCCCAGGTTCGAATCTCGGTGCGTAGAAAAATCATTTCAGTAGAATGTGAGTACTCAGATACCTAATTCATAGACTTCAGATTGCCCCGACCATAGTTAAGGAAGATCCATAGACAGATGGTTAGTTCACAGACTTGACCCGACCATAGTTAAGGAAGAACCATAGACAGATGACCAGTTGACAGACTTCCGGAACCATAGACTAGTTCATAGAACCATAGACTACCTACCCCTCCCATCGACATGACTGCGCATGCGTGAATGTGGATGACCTTGAAGGGGACCGTTTTCGGTAAAATGAACCTTAGATTTCCTTATGGAAATTTACATGCAAAAAAGGGTGATTTTGGTCCAGAACTGTCATAGCACATCTACTCAGTAACTGATTCAATCCGGCGACCATAGTTCACGAACGATGATGACGTCATCATCGGTCACGAACTATGATGGTCAGATGAGGAATGAAATGCGAGTAATAATAATGATATCTTCTCATCATTCATCACATTGATATTGAGAACTCTATGTGTGAATGTGAATAGTTGGAGGTTATGATAAAGATATCCAGTAAGTTTGTAAATGTGTCATTATGCATATATCTTTTGAAGAATACACACGTATACTTTGAAATTTTCTGGAGAAAGTTCATGAACTAAGAAGAGACTTGAATTTTTACGAAGATAAAATAAAAGTTATAAGACTGTTGAATACATTTACAAGTAAAAAAGTGAAGATAATGATGGGAGTGGGGATGTTAAAAACAAATTTCGTGATTCTAACCACAATTCTGAATGGTATTCTATACGCGGACGTTCCCCAACACCTTGAGCGCATTTATATTTGTCTGAAGGATGTTGCAACCGATGATGGTGAGGGGTGTTACCGTACCGAATGGATTCCGATGAATTTTAGAAAAATCAACGATAATCAATTAGGGGTATTCGCATTCAACATTCCTCAAGACAATCGTACCACCATACATTATAAACTATTATTATTTGATCGGAGTGAGGGAGATATGGCTGAATGGCAATTGCTCCAACAATCATCATGTTTACCACATGTCATACAAAAGACAATATCAACACCATCCACACGTACATCATCCTCACTAGACGAAGAAATTTCTAAAATTTTCGCAATTTTGTATGCAATTTTATCTTCTTTATCAGTACTAATGTTGAAAATGTTTGTTAAATATGTAAAGAAGGCTATTTACCATGTAAATAAATGATTGTATGAAGATATAAGTGTTTTAATAAAACAAAAGGAATGATAATTATAATAATATATTGACATTATCATTTGCTAGTTCATAAGCTTTATTTTTGTGATTGATAACACATTCTATCAATGACTCGATGTTGATATCACTAATCAATTGTTCACCCCCCTCTTCTTCTGCGGCATGAATAATATTCCCTCTTGCATACCATTTCAAATCGCGGCGGAAATTCTGTTTCACTTCGTTACCAATATCGATAGCATGAGATATGTTAGACCATTTACGTATTAATCGCATTCCTCGATTTTGTAATTTTCTGTCGGCATCACGCCAACCATCCTCCTGTCGACGCATTAGGTACCATTCTGGTCTCATATCATTCGATGTTCGATATAATCCTAAATAATATATATTATATAAATTTTATTATAAAAAACAAAGTAATTACCTAAATTTCGTCTCTTTCCGAAATTTATAGGAGGTGGAACAATATTTGGTGCAATGTTATTCCGTAAGGTGATAACATTCATTTGAATTTGTTGAGATAAGCGTTGAGATCGTTCTTTCGCAAGACATTCACGTTCCTCAGCTCTTTGACGTTCTTGTTGTTCATAGAATCTCTCGTACTCACAATATTTCATCATAATAAATTTCATTAACGAAAACAGTTCACGTAACTCGATGACTTTAGGAGTTCGCATTTGCATCAATAATGATTCGAAATCAATAGCATCTAGAACATAATATTTCTTTCGTGCATCAGTCTTATCACAAATTTCTAAGTGGTGTGTATGCGGGTTTTTCCTCAACAATCTTGTTATAACACCCTTTTTAGCATGATATTTTTTGCCGCGATAACCTAACCAATCCAATAGATCTTCATTCATCAGAACGCGTTGGTTTAGTTGAATATTCCAAAATAAATAGTTTCTTTTATAGTTTCTTATATCGATCCCAAATTTTAGACACACTTCATTAACTGTTAACTCAATAAAATTGTTGGTGGACCATGTAGCCACATTTGAATCACGAACGCACGCTGCTAAGTTCATTTTTATAACTGAACATTTTCTGAAATGATTCTCTCTTACATACGTGAGAACGTGAACGTGAATAGTGAGGGTGGGGGGTAACTCTCCGTTTCGATGTCATTGCAAACGTTGATAACTGACTGATAACGTCACTAGTTGTTTCAATTTGTTTCATTTCCAGCAACCGACTACCATAGTTTACAAACTATGATCGTCGGATGTTTACATCACCACCTACCGTTTGATAAATAAAATATCAAATATAATAACATTTATTGGGAAAGACACATTTTGTTAGTACATCATTTAGAACTAAAATTATAACATTATGAATCATCACCTGGTTCTTCACACCAAATTCCGAACTGATCCTGTAATCGGAGAATACTCCATTATACGATCGTTAATGATGATGCAATAAGCCCTGGTGTTTTTGGGGAAATTCAGGAAACTTTCCATCTCTAGTTTGACGTCAACTGTTGATGACTTTATAGCATCGTTTTGTTTTGAACAGTCAATCACAAAAATTGCTCTATTCTTGAATGCTATATAATCTAACATGGGTTCGCTTATTATTTTATTTGAAAATGATTTCTGGAAATCATAGTACATCTGGTATGCTTCCACGTATTGCTGGTCGGTGAAATTCAATTCCATTGCTTCATATGGATAACACTCTGAATTCAAGTATAATTTTACATTTAGCAAGTTTATATTATCGAAATATGCACTGTGCTTAACAGGATTATTTTTTCGATCAGTTTGGAAAGCTAGAATCACATATCTAGGACGTTCCAAATTCATTGATGTTTTAACAGCCCAAATGTCACGAGTGCTCTCCTTCATCAACGGATTTTCATGCAGATCCCAACTACGGAAAGGAATCAAAATAGGCTTCTCAGCACTCAAATTCCCCAACATTTGAAATTTAACTTGATCACTTGGAAATACATGTCGCTCTTTCAATGCTATCGTCTTCACATTTATTTTAGCCGTTTTCGTGCCTGTGCTATTAGTATAGCAATCGTTATCGATTCGAGACCTTATCAAGCGCAGCTTATGTTTTCCACTCAAAACTTTGTTATAGTCAATGAATAGACCTAGTAGAAAATTCAACGGTATCCATAAATTGATTTTATTATTGTAGACTGAACTCAATACATCCTTAAATGACCATCCAGAAATAGCTAGAGGTATAGGTTCATGTTTGGCATATGTTAGATAAGCTCTGATGGTGCTGACAATACCAGGATCACGAACTTTGTCTATCTCTTTTCCATTCAATTCATAACTGATACATTCGAAGAGAAACGCTCCGAAATTATTCGTTAGTTTACATTCACCATCACCACTTGCTTCTGGCTGGAATTCTGCCTCGATGAATAAAGCAGACGAGGCCGAATCTACCAACACATCTTGTTGATTGATTAATATCTCAATTTCATCGCTGTTGCCAAAAGATGTTGTGTGGGGATAGTAGGTATGAGTTTCTTCTCGGATGATGTCATTGAAGTTTGGTTCGTTGAATATTTGAAGTTTTTCCGACATTGTAACCAAGGGACTTCAAAAAATTGATATTTTTCAATGATAGTGATGCAGAAGCAACCTTCTCCCTTGAACTCGTTGTAGATAATGACTGATGACCACTATGGGTATGTCTTTTATTGCTGAAATCCAAACCCATGTTCTCAAGTGATGGCTACTGCAACAACCACCTTCTCAGATGAATTCTTTCCATATAATGAGTGGTGGTGAGTATTGGATTATTATTTATTGTTGGAAGCCATAATCCCTAGCGGTCTTTTTCAACTCCAACCGTATTATAATTTATTCTCCACGAAAATTTACCCGTTTCCAATTCTGATCTAAAATATTCAGTGTGATGTTATCGAAGGACGTCTTGCTGATGACCGGTAGATAAATAAGATTCTTCGGCTCTATATCAATGGAAAACCCAGGTGGTACAAGAGGTGAGAACTCATATATCGTATGAGCTATCTTATTGTTATAATATGCTCCTGCGGTTAAGTTACACTCTACTCGTATTGCTTGAACTTTGATTATGTTTATAGGTCGATCAGATACGTGTAGTTCGCGAGATGTCAATTTCTTTTTGCTGAATCCCAACAGTTCGCTTATACTATCTTTAGGAATAAAATTCACTTCAAAATCACTCTTCAGCTCTGTGTGTAGAGTGTTGTTGTTAGATTTTATTGATAATTTCCGGTCACGTTCTTCTCGCTCCACTCCTATCCCACAAACTGCACTTTGTATGAAATCCTCGATGTCTGTCAACTCGTAGGACCCCGTAGGTATAGTTACTACTTCTTCCTAACCCTTCACATTTTTATAATAAAATTTATTAAAACCTTCTTCAATGTTCGGAATGCTATTGTACGTATGCAAGCCAACAAGTGCGATAGAATAATATGAATGAGGATCTGGTTCTATAGGTGGGTGGAAATCTACAGATGAGCGGGAGCTCTTACCCGTGATAGTGAATGTCTGAGACATGATTGATGAAAACTTTACCAACAATCTGTTTATATACTAATAAATGCAGAGTTAGTCGAGCACAACTGAAGAGTTAGAGAGGAAATCTAAACATAACTGACCACAATTATAAGTGTTATATTGTTGAAAATTATCGTGATTGAATAATATCTTACACTTTTTGAAATAATCCACTAGTTCGCGAGGGGGGCGTAAATTGCCAAAACTATCATTATATAAAACTGTATCACCGACTTCATTAAATCCAACCCAGTGAGTGCCTCCATTGTCCGAGCTATCTAAATTAACTATTCCACGCTCGTTTGTCCATGGTCCGTTGGATGGCAGTTCATCACGCATAAATACTCCTCTAAAATGGGGAATTTTCAGAGCTTTTGCTAGTTTTCGTAGATCGAGATCGGTCAGAGGTCTCCTGGGTAGGTTTACTGACAGTTTTTTGGATGTTTATTTAAATATAGACCAAGACCTTTGCGATTCTTCTTCAAATATAGACCAGATCCTTGTTTTCCCAAAGCTATAGCTTCCATTGTTTTATTATGTCTTTCCGTTTCCTCCAAGGTTTTCCGAGCTGCTTTGCTGTCGTTGACGGCCTTAGCGATGCCTGCACCACCTCCCGCCAATGCTCCAGCAGCTGATAAGCCGGCAAACAGAGGTATTAAAAATGGTAGAAATCCTCCAGTCTTTGGAATAGGAATTACTCTTGGTAACCGAACATTTTTCCGACCACCTGCTTTTTTGAATTGTTTTCGTGCAACTTTCAACGCTGTTTGGGATGTTTTCTTCAGATTGGCTGAGTCAAACTTATTCTTCATAACTTTTCTCACTCCATCGACAATTGCACTTCCGAACCCAACCTTCTTTCTCATACCCATCCCCAATTTCCTCTTTGCCTTCATAATTTTATTTACACCGAAAGCGGCAATCCTTTCTCCAAATTTTGTGTCTTTAGATTTGACACGTTGCCAAGCAGCGTTCTCTAATATTTTATCCGTCTCGTGACGTCCTTCCAAACTAGCGTTTCGCAGATATGAAATATCGTGTTGGCGGCAAGCTTTATCGAGTGGATTGATACCTGAATCTCCTCTTCTCAACCGTTCTTCTAATTTTGTACCGGGACCACAGAATTGATAACCAGGAATATGAAGTTCAAACGGGAGCTTGTTTATAAGCGTATTGAGAACACCTCCTCCTACGTACGCTTCCATACAGACTGATGAGAATTCAAGATTGCATCGTTATTTAACGAGGGGAGGGAGAAAGACCAAAGATCTCAAAATAATATTTTTTATTAATTTCAAAATTTTCTCAATACAAAAGACTTGAGTATAATCTTAACAATATATGTTTCAAATATTATAATCTTCACTCTTGATTCACCCTCATATTCACGGAACTTTGTTCTATTATAATAACCATACCCTCGAGTCAATAATATTCCAGCTATTTGTTTGTTCCTGATAATCTCCAAATGGTTAATGATGGGTTCATCGAACGAGATCCGTATTATTGATCCAACTGTTGTGATTATTATCTAGACCCAACCATTTCACATACTGTTGACCCCTCCTCTTTCCTAATATTTTTTCGACTAAATACACATCCGGTTGTTTTGTTTTCTGTAATTCTTCCTCATAGAAACAGCCGCTGATTGGTGCGTTGGTCATATCTTCTAGTAGATATGTGACCGGGTTGGTAATTTTTACTTTGACGATTTTAAATAATTGCGTACTCCAATTGGGCGTAAATCCCTTCCCAAAAATATGTTTAGCCTCACTTATTCGTACCACATCTCCAACGTTGTATTTGTGAGGCAGAGCTAACTTGATGTGTGAGTAGGATCGCTTCAATATCTCGCTCTCAATCTGTTTCGTCACTTTTATTGAAGCCATATTTATAGTACTATGTTTACGTTTATTATATTTTTCTGTGGTTTCTTAAAGTATATCAAGCCATTTGTATTTCCCGCTAAGACTGAATTGTTTGTAGAGCGATTCCTTTAACGTTCGAATGACACGTTCAGCAATGGCTGCTTTTTTCACACTATACGTATTATAATGATTGATATTATGTTTCTTCATTAGATCGTTGAAGTGTTTATTGAAGAATTCTTTTCCCTGATCGCTTTGCAGATTCCTAGGCTTACGATGTCCTTCTAGCAATATAGAACTGACAGCTTTCCGAACCTCTTCGGCTGATTTCGTTTTCAGCGGGCGTGTCCATAGAAATTTCGAGAAACAATCGATCATAACCAGAATGTATCTGAATCCTCTATTTTCACGAGCGTAATTACCCATTTCAGCCAGATCCATTCGCCACAAATCATCCAACCCTTTTATGATCGTTCTGCGTCGTTTGAAATTCTTCCTACTCGGCTTATGAAGCTCATGCACAACTTGTTCTCTACTCATCTTATCAATCTGGAAATCTAGTGTAGAATTATTTTCTTGGGTATATTCACAGGATTTGGAGATATACGTTTCACAGAGCCCTGCTTTGTTGTTGTGGATGATGAGGGTCTCTTCTTAGAAGGTTCCACAGATGTCATCCGTCGTTCTAACGCCTCCACTTTACTAGTAATGTCATTTAGACGCATGTTCACACTGTTAAATGTGTTATTGATCTCTTTCAATTCATTTCTGTTTTCCCTCACACTATCACTGATTGTTTTATACTCTGATCTTATATAGATCCCCATTCCATTATATTTATTCTGAATGTCCTTCAGATGTTTATCAATGTTGAGAATAACCTTCTCATTCGTTAATTTATGTTCATCCAGATCCTTGTTGATATCTTTGATCAAATTATCAACCCTAACATTGAAGGTATCTTTAAGACAGGTTTCCGTTTTCAGATTCAGTTTGTGTGTTAATTTATCAACATATACTTTATTTGCAACATCTCCATCATCATTCGGTGATTTTACGTTGCACAATCTACGATTCTCCATATCATAGCTTCCATCGGTCGTTAGGAATAATCCTTGTCCGTGAACTTGTTCGAAATTATTATTAAATACATTTGTATCATATATCCACATGGAAGAGGAGGCTCTGCCAAACTTATCCATTGAAACCATCTTTATAACTGTGATGAATTTGTCTTACACCTGGTTTTTGTTCAATTACCCCTGCCTCTATCAATTCTTCTATTATAGAGATTATCTCGTTGTGATGATTATGGTTACCTGCATGCGAGGATGCAACAAGAAGTCTCAGTCTATCCACAATTTCGTAAACGTTATCCCAATAAACATATTCGATAGGTTCCTCGTTATATTCAAGCATACCATTTTTGATATATGCACTTCCAGTGTATGTTTTGGCTCTGGGTTTTTTCATGGAATTAATCAAAGGTTTCAGTACATTTTTGTATTTTACAATGTTTCTTATTCGATCAGCTGGATCGTTATTACGTCTATGGGCACTAGTCATTTCCATCATTTGACTGTAATTTTTCTCATCTCCCACAGTGTAAGTATCAGGTAGAACATCTCTGTAAAATATCAAATTATACAGTCCTGTGGTACCCTTGAATGGAGTACCCTTGATAATTATATTACTCTCACTATCAATTTCTATAGGTTGATTACCCATGAACCATTTGTCTAAAGTTGAATTATATTGCAATCCGATTCTATCATCGTATTTCTTGACATCATCATCCAATAGGAATCCTTCCAAGTAATAACGTGCTAATGTGGGGTATTATGTTTTCTGAATTCTTCACGAATCTGATCGATAGTAGGTTCGAGGGTAAACACATCCTCCTCAGTATTTTGGGGGTTATATACAAACTCTTCCCCTTCAGTTACAATATTTGGGATTGCTATGTTCTCCATTTGTGTTGCTGTAGAAACAATACTTTTAGGTTTAATCAACGAATTTTGTTCGATTATTTCAGCATTTCTCGCAATTTCCTCCAGAGGTTTAGATACATTTCTGAACATATTATCTAAAATCTCATCATTTTCAGCTTTACCCAATTTCGCAGCCATATATTTTCTCCTCACAACGTTTGCTAACTCCCAGATTTTTTTCTTCAATTGATGTTTTTCCTTTAGCATGTTACTCACACCCACGTCCATGCTGAGCGGGTTGTCTATTTCAAATGAAAGTATATATACATGTTAGATGTATATATAACTATCAAAACCTTTGCGATAACGTCCTTTGTTCATATCACAGTCTTTGTTTATCATAAGGAAACCATATTTATCTTTCCAACATACGCTACATATCTCTTTGAATTTTTCGAGTGACATGTCTGTACTTACATGATCGGTGAATATATGTTTCAAATTGAGCTCATCCTGTTTGAAAATAATCAAGCAATTGGCATTGTCGCGCAATCCATGTTTTGGACATTTAGCAAAAGACTGACAAAGATAGAAACTATCAATTGAGTTGTGTCTCCCTCTTGAAAAATAAGCACGAATTTTCTCCTGTTTCTCAAACATCACGTCATCGAATATTATTATCGAATTAGGCTTCGCTTCTGTGGGGTCTATGACCTCATCACTTTCGGTACAAGGAAAATATCCAAGCCCCTCAATTTTCTTCAATGTCTCCTTTAGTAACTGGTATTTTGGTTGATGTAAAGACTTTGAATATATGTACACGTTTTCAAATTTCAGACCGTTTGCATCTAACAATAGAGATAACATCACATTTGTTTCCCCTCAATTACTTGGACCACAGATTATTGTTCGTAGAGTATTAGGCAGCAAAGAGCTTTGACGTTGTGGTTGTTCAACATTCTCATTGCTTGACCCTAAGTTCATAATACTCAACGAGTCTTTTTGCTTAACAATCTTCATCATGCCTGAAGGCGAATCGAAATCATACTGGAACATGTGTTAATAAGCATTTGTTTATATACTAGATGATGATGTTATATTGTATATGTCTGATCACGCGGTTAGGTGCTTCTACGCTTCTGTCAAAATCAGGTTTCAAATACATGTTAAATAGGTATGAATGTTGGAACACGTGTCTGAAACACATGTCTGAAACACGTGTCGGAATGCTGAAACACGTGTCTGAATGCTGAAACACGTGTCTGGATGCTGAAACACGTGTCTAAAACACGTGTCTGGATGCTGAAACACGTGTCTGAATGTTGAAACACGTGTCTGAAACACGTGTCTGAATGTTAAAACACGTGTTGAATCATGCGAAAAACATGTGCATGAATGTATTACAATCATTATGATTATTCACATTTTATTCCTCATTAGCCCATCATGATGACGTCATCATCGTTCGTAAACTATGGTCGCCGGATTGAATCAGTTACTGTCATCGGTTCAAAGCAGTGACGTCATCATCGTTCGTAAACTATGATCGCCGGATTGAAACAATAAATGCCTCCCGTGACGTCATCATCGTTCGTAAACTATGATCGCAGGATCTTCAATTCAATAAAATTAACATTCTGCATATCAAGACTTTTCATTTGATACCTGTAAAACTATGGTTGACATTCATAGATCCGTCTTGACAGTTCGCGTGACAGATGCATAATGGATCCACCACGTCACGCCCTCCAAGACGCGACATGACACCTCGATGAAGACCTCCCATGACAGACACCATGACAACTCTTTCCACCACCATGTTGCTCTATGGTTTTGAGTTGGGTTAGCTCTATAACCTTCAGCTCTATGGTACGTGATAGCCACCATGACACCTTGTGACAGATACTCCGTCGAAGTGACAGACACCATATCTCACCGCGTGACAGATCATGTGATTTCAAAACCGTACGAGTCGCATGAGTCGGACGAGTCGAACTGGTGACGACACCTCAACCAAGCAGTCTGTACCTTTATGCTGTGACGTCACACGTCTGCCCTGTGATAGCAGCCTGTCATCTTGGATTCGCACGAGTCGGACGAGCCGAACTGGTGACGCCACCTACACGAAGCAGCCTGTACCTTCGATGACAGCTGTCACGTGGTGGTGACACCTACACGAAGCAGCCTGTACTTTCGATGACAGCTGTCACGTGATGGTGACACCTACACGAAGCAGCCTGTACCTATAGCCCACCATGACAGCTGTCACGTGGTGGCGACACCTACACGGAGCAACCTGTACCTTTGGTGCGCCATGACAGCTGTCACGTGGTGGTGACACCTACACGAAGCAGCCTGTACCTATAGCCCACCATGACAGCTGTCACGTGGTGGCGACACCTACACGAAGCAACCTGTACCTTTGGTGCGCCATGACAGCTGTCACGTGGTGGTGACACCTACACGAAGCAACCTGTACCTTGGGTCCGCCATGGCAGCTGTCATGTGGTGGCGACATCTCCATGAAGCAGCTTGTACCTTCGATGACAGCTGTCACGTGGTGGTGACATCTTCATGAAGCAGCCTGTACCTTGGGACCAAAGGTAGAGATTGTTTCCTGAAGGTGGCGGAGCCCCCTCCACGAAGCAGTTTGTACCTTGGGTCCACCATGACAGCTGTCATGTGGTTGTGACATCTGCACGAAGCAATTTATACCTTAGGACCTCCATGACAGCTGGACCTTATGGTCGCCATGACAGCTGGTCTTCATGGTCGCCATGGCAGCTGTGCCTCATGGCCGCCATGACAGCTGGTCCTTATTGTCGCCATGACAGCTGTATTTTATGGCCGCCATGACAGCTGGTCCTTATGGTTGCCATGACAGCTGGTCCTTATGGTCGCCATGACAGCTGGACCTTATGGTCACCATGACAGCTGGACCTTATGGCCGCCATGACAGCTGGACCTTATGGTCGTCATGACAGCTGGACCTTATGGTCGCCATGACAGCTGGACCTTATGGTCGCCATGACAGCTGGACCTTATGAGCGCCATGACAGCTGGACCTTATGGTCGCCATGACAGCTGGACCTTATGGTCGCCATGACAGCTGTACCTTATGGTCGCCATGACAGTTGTACCTTAGGGCCGCCATGCTGTCATGTGTTAGTCACGTTACTCTGTACATGTGACACACTTTTTATACACACCCTGTATACTCTTTACAAATAAAATCCTTATCACCTACATCCTTTCAAAACTGATAAGGACAAGCTTACAACGGATGCACATCGACAGCTAGACCGGAAGTGGAGACCGGATATCCTGAGGCCGTGGTAGTCCAGTTCATCTACTCAAAAATATGGAAATTAACATTCTGCATGTCAAGACTTTTCATTTGATACCTATGAAGCTATGGTAAACGTTCATAGATCCGCCATGACTGTTCACGTGACAGATGCTTCATAGATCCGCCACGTCACATCCGCCAAGACACGACATGACACCTCGATGGAGATCTCACGTGACAGACGCCATGACACCTCGTTGAAGACCCACGTGACAGCCGTCATGACAACTCTTTCCACCCCCATGATGCTCTATGGTTTTGACTTGGGTTAGCTCTATAACCTTCAGCTCTATGGTACGTGATAGCCGCCATGACACCTCGTGACAGACACCTCGTTGAAGCCCCACGTGACAGACACCCCGTCGAAGTGACAGACGTCATGATACCTCACCGCGTGACAGATCATGTGATTTCAAAACCGTACGAGTCGCACGAGTCGAACTGGTGGTGCCACCTCCACAAAGCAGTCTGTACCTTTATGCTGTGACGTCACAAGTCTGCCCTGTGAAAGCAGCCTGTCATCTTGGATTCGCACGAGTCGAACGAGTCGTACTGGTGACACCACCTCCACGAAGCAGTCTGTACCTCTATGCTGTGACGTCACAAGTCTGTCCTGTGATAGCAGCCTGTCATCTTGGATTCGAACGATACGGACGAGCCGAACTGGTGGCGCCACCTCCACGAAGCAGTCTTTACCTTCAGCGAAAGCTGTCACGCGGCTCCACGAGGCAGTCTGTACCTTCGACCCGCCATGACAGCTGTCACGCGGTGGCGACACCTCCACGGAGCAGTCTGTATCTTTGGCCCGCCATGAGACAGCTGTCACGTGGTGGCGACACCTCCACGAAGCAGTCTGTACCTTCACCCCGCCATGACAGCTGTCACGCAGTGGCGACGCCTCAACGAAGCAGTCTGTACCTTTGGCCAGCCATGAGAGTGCTGTCACGTATTGGCGACACCTCCACGAAGCAGTCTGTACCTTCGATCCGCCATGACAGCTGTCACGTGGTGGCGACACCTCCACGAAGCATTCTGTTCCTTTGGCCAGCCATGAGACAGCTGTCACGTGGTGGTCACACCTTCACGAAGCAGTCCGTACCTTCGACCCACCATGACAGCTGTCACGTGGTGTCGACACCTCCACGAAGCAGTCTGTACATTCGACCCGTCATGACAGCTGTCACGTGGTGGCGACACCTCCACGGAGTAGCGAGCCCTCATGACAGCTGCCACGTGATAGTCGCGTGACCTTGTATATGTGACACACTATTTACAAGCACCCTATATACTTTTTTCAAACATCCTATCCTTATCTCACACACCTTATCACCTACATCCTTTCCTTTTCACATGCATCCTTTCGAAACTGATAAGGACAATCTCACACCGGATGCACATCGACAGCCAGACCGGAAGTTGAGACCGGATATCTTGAGCCCGAAGTAGTGGAGTTAATCTACTGAGGGGTACATCTTTTCCTCCATCCGTTTTCCTTCTTCGGTGTTGATTACCACGTGGCTCACATATGCGTTAACGCTTGACATAGACTGGCCCGTAAGTATTTTGTTTGTTCTGTATGGTCTCAGAATACTTCCCTAAGTGTAAGATATTTGGTTTCACGTCTATCACAGCAAAGTTATCGGTGAGGCCCACTCAGATCATTTCCTGAACCATCACGTTGTTATATTGCGCTTCGCCTACTAACAGTTCAGCTGCTTGACATTCCCCAGCGATTCTGACATCTGCATGCAGCGTTGATCTTTCCACTGATACAATATGTTGGATATTCTTCGAATCTCCATTCCCCATTCCCAAATTTGAAATTCGAAGAGGGGCTAATAAGACGCAATTTCATAATGCAGACTTCAAAAGATACCGTGTGAGCTCCATATACTTACAAACACTGCATCTGATATTGAACCGTTTCTGAAAAGCCAATTTTTGATTCAATGTCTACATATATTGGTATTCTGATGCAAAAAAGTTTTTGGAAGCTCATGTCTTCCTCTTCAAAATGCACTTTATCTTATTTGTATTCCAATAGCACATTCCTAGCAATATTATCGCCAGTCTGAGGAAGGTTCTCCAATATTTGAAATTTCGTGCGTTTGAAGCTACCAGCATTGAACAAAAAGAAGTTATGTTGAACAGCGGTCCAGGGGGATAGTTCAACATCTACGGAAGAATCTGTACTTTTTTATGAATTTCACGCAATTCATCTTTAATCTGTTGAAATTTTCCAACATTCCTCTCATTTTCCGAGATATTACCATCTTTTCTTCTAGGAATTTTCACTGTTTCCGAAGCATGACTAATTTTTTTAATTTTATCTCACTAAATACTACCCCCGAATTTCATCCACTTTCATTGTTTTTCGAGACTTAACCCACCCTCGAGCACTGGTTTTGCCTTCAACAATTAAACTTGATCTTCTTATATTACAGATTGGAGACCATCTGATCGACCACAATATGACGCCTTCCCGAAGTCATACAGTTTGAAAATAGTTCCAGATTTGAATGATAACACCTTCACCGGAGAAGTCACTATTTTCATAACGGTTGATAGCCCTCTCAAACGTATTACTCTCAACAGTGACGGCCTGACAATCCACGATATATTACTTGATCAAGCATATAATAGTACTGGGTATCAAATTGACGACCAACGTCAATTTCTTCATGTGTTTAACGATGGAGGATATTATATCAACCCTGGAGAACACATACTCCATATAAAATTCAATGGTAGCATGTTGGGGTGCGAGGGATTATACATGACCAAAGGAGAAAATGATTTGTAAGTTACATAACTGAGATCACTCAGGGTAGATGGACCAATAACTATAACCCATTGATCAATCAATGATCACGAGTCAACTAAGTATACTCTTAAATAATGAACTTGTCTACACCACATGATAGCATGTATCTCGATTTTTTAATGTTCTTCATGGAACCTTTCTTCATTTTCAATCATTGTATCAATATCAATGGTGTTTTTGACCGTCACGAGATTCAAGATTGTTCCTATCAGAATGGAAGCCGAATTTGTGACTATACGGTTCGGGAATGAAAATTGTTACAGCTATTGTGAAAAGTCTTATAGAAGGCGAAATGGAAGTTATTTCTTCATTGATATTTTATATTGTGGCATGCTCATCTATACTGAATTAGACAAATAAATATTGAATACATATAACTGACGCATTCTCATGTTTTTCAAATTTGAACTTGGAGTTGGGAATGAATTAGAGTGGTTGATATATATGGAAGGTTGGTACGACATCTAGAGGTGTTTTTATATTACATGAAAATATACAAATGACTTCTAGTGGTGTCAAAGATCATACTGTATGATACTGAGACTGATGAGATGTGTGACGTCATATGTTGATGAATAAGATAACACACATGAATCACCGGTTAGGCAATGAATGCTCACTATTTGATACAAGGAAAATTCATGAATAACATGCCTTCGGAAATTAGCTGAAATAGTAATTGAAACGCATGCCCAGCTGAAAATGAGGGAAACCACGTCTTAACTTTGAATTTTTTTCATTTATCACAGTGGAGACTCGTGACCTTTGGTATTTTCGAGGTCCATATCCTGATTCTACCGAATTTAGCGATCTCTATTGACATCCTCGGAACCGGACTGGGTACTCTCACTGGTCAACAATGGCCACTGGCACAAAAAGTAGAGGAAGACGAATCATTATACATAACGTACTCTCTCTTTTCACCGTATATAGACTTCAATTCGGAATAGTGGCAGGAAAATTAATGATTTCTCATGTTTTTCTGTGAACATTTAGGTTTAAAATATAAGTGAACATCAGAAAAGATAAGTTAAAATACAAAAAACCGAACGATCAGGACGGAATCTAGCCTATCCGAGACATTTTTCAGGATGTGGCGAATGCAGGACAGCGCACCCGAAAACGATACATTCCCAAGATTTTAGTTCAACGTATTTGTCACAAAATCTATATATAGCTCATCCTAACCTCGTTAGGTCAAAAGAGAGGGTCGGAAAAATTTAGCACAAACTTACTTCTGTATTTTTAATCTCCTCAGATAACATTATGAGTAATGTATAAATACCGAAATGAATACCTCGGTAATACATAAGTAAGTAGGTAATATGACAATAATACCATGCAATTCGTCATGAGACTCTTTTTCTGATTTTTTTGCTGTTTCTCTATTTTCTTCTGTAGTATTTCGTACCTGCATAGGTATACACAAGAAAACTGAGTGACCTCACTCAAGTGCCTATTTTGAAAACGTAATTATTTCTTGTGAATTAAATTAATGCGTCGGTCTCTTAAAAAAGAATATTTATTGATTATTATATCAGTGTGATCATCAGCTTCTTGAAGGGTACGAAAAAGATTCATTTTCCATTGAGTTCCTGCTGTATGTTTTAATACGTTTCAAACAATGAAATGTCTCTCAATCAAGGTACTCCGGGAACATTGAGTGAATATTTGATTTTCGAATTGATCGTCTAGATAGATAACCAATTAATTGATTAATTTAAGTTTGCTAAAAAAGTTTTGGTAAAACTTGGTTCTGTAAATGTTTGTGAATCGGCAAGCATTGAAAGAAATTATAAAATGAGGGAGGTATATTTGCGAACCTTATTTCTATTCGTGTGATAATATTACACAAAATATAATGAAATAAAATTCGTACGGATATTTTTTTGACACTCTTAGATAAAAATGAATTCTTTATTGAATTTCTGCTGTATGTTTTGATACATTTCAATCAAGAAAAATGTCTCTCAACCGAGGTGCTTGTTACTTGTATTACAGTAATCAATTCAAACAATTTGAAAGCCCCCGGGAATATCTCATCAAGATGATTGTCCTAAAAGATTTTATTATTTAGTGAGTGTTTAATTTTTCCGATTGATCGTCTTGATGAAGAACCAATCAATGAATTTGGTGAAAATATTTTGGTAAAAGTTGGTTCTCTAAGTATTTGTGAATCGGCAAGCGTTAAAAAAATAATTAAATGATGAGGGATATATTTGCAAATTTTATTTCTATTTGTGTAACAATATTATACACTATATAAAAAATTTATTTCGTACAGATATCTTTTCGTCACTTTCAATAGCATCAGATAACTAAATTCTTTCGACTGTTTGTCCAGAAAAAATTATTAATTCCAAAATTCTCATTGAATGCTAATTCAAACTCATACGATCCCTAGCTGAAAATAATTGTGTTTTACATTGACCCATATCTGAAGATTTATCTCGTAAAATATCAAATAAGAGATCTGTGATGGCAAAATTTCTTTTTGCACGCCGTGGTTGGAAGGAAGAATTTCAAGTGATTTGAAAATTTCAAATCGCCTATTACTCTGTTTATTGACTCAGCCGCAGAGGATCAGTTATCAATAATTCTCTAGATGACAGTTTTTAAGTCATCCCATTCGGATGGCAATGCACATCTCGTTTCCGAAGAAGACGGTATTATTTTTCGTACAATGGAATTCAGAATAAATGTTCGTTTGACTGACTTATGGGAAGAAACAGGAATTGATTTGACATTGGCAAAATGAATACAAGAATTCGTTATAGTTTGTAGAACCATTTAACAAAACTAAGTTTAACCGATTTGCACCACAATATGTGAACAAGGCCATCGGTGCATCGTCCTTGATTTTTTTGTAGATCGTTCAAAGCACCTGTCATTACTTCAGCCCCTTCATAACACTGGCCTACCTATTCATTTCTATTATCAAATGATCCTAAAACGGACGTTATTAAATCATACATAGCAATGGCCGTGCTATCTTCTCTCCAGAGATGTTAAACAATGACGTCAAGCATCTCTGCTGCACTCACACCATGGAAACCTAGATACCTTTTCTCAATTTCTCTGCTTTTATCAACATATCTAATTGAAATAGCATAGTGAGACTTTTCGTTGTATCTATGTAACCAGCATTAGAACAATCGTTTAATGACTCTTGCTCCACAGATGGCACGTAACGTCTATTACGTAACTCAATAAATTTCGATTTTCCGTAATAGGTAGGATGATACTTTTCCGTTGGCGTAGGTATCTCCTTGTTAACAGAATCTATAACAGAAACACAAAGTGCAGTTCATCACACTGTATTAGTGTAAAATTGACAATAAACACAAGTTTCTACACTAAAATACTGAAAACAAAACAACACAATCATTGAAAGGCTTGAATATATCTTGTCTTAGCAATCACCGCACCGGCAAAACATGAACGGTAATATAATAATCACAGAACAACGATGGTAATACAAATCATCTGATTCCTGGAGGCAAGAATTTTCTACTCTGTCAACTATGAAGCTGCTAATATCATGAATTTGTTTGGCTCTGCAATTTATCGACGGATAACAACGGAGGCGGCCGACACTGCCTCTTCAAATGGCCATAAATTCAACATGACGATTGAATAGTGACGTTTCCAAGTCTTTTCAGCAATTAAGGTATTGTATTTTATTCAGTGATTGTATCAATAGGCTTTGCGGCAGAGGTATGTAATGAAAATGACGGATCTAAAATATATGGAATTGATATTTATTATTATAAAATGTGATTTTATGTATTATAATAGTTCTCAGGAATATTCAGAGGGAAGCGGCGCCTACCTTGCCTACGCCGACGAGCTGCCATGGATCTATCATGTCAATCTATCAAGTGTCGTATATACAAACCAACATCTTATTGTTAGCTACGATTC
Source organism: Endomychus coccineus (assembly GCA_958510875.1). NCBI lineage: Eukaryota > Metazoa > Arthropoda > Insecta > Coleoptera > Endomychidae > Endomychus > Endomychus coccineus. Next base: position 93,784,164 of record OY294068.1, read on the forward strand.
ATATCAGCTTATACTTTGTTGAAAATGAATGTTGTAGATGTCGACATTCGAAGTTTCCAAGTACATAGGGTAACCTGCTCCTCATTGAAATGTGAAAACTGTTTGGTGGGAGGTTGTCGCCTGGGTCTTCTCCAGAAGGTGGAGACATTCCTAGTTTATGATAGAACTCTCTAGTTTCAGATTCCTAAATCGTTCACCCTATGTAGTCTTATAGAACCCAGAATGATTGCATTCAGCATCCATTCTATAAAGAACTGCGCCAAGTTCTCAAAGGCCGGAATAATCTCCGTCCTATTGAACCCAGAATGATTGTTTTCTGCATCCGGTCTATCAAGATCTGCGCCGAGTTCTTACAGCCCGGAATTATCTTCAAATGAGAACCTTTACCTGGGAAGCATAATAATTGTAACGCTGTTCAATTCTCAAGTTTCGATGGTCTGTCCAGCATCAGGATGCTTAAATATGCTTTCGCTGGCAAGCTGCATATTCTCGTGTACTTCAGAGATCGTTTTCTCCTCTAATATAACACTGCGCATTCCTCCAATCTCAACTCCATCCCTACGGCTCGTATATATTCTCGAACCACGTTGAGAGTTTTTTTGGGGTTTTTCTACCCAGAGGCATACAGTTTCAAATCATCATGTTAAATAGAGTGGTGATCTGATGCCTCCGGTCGTTCAATATCCACGAGTCCGTCTTAATGCAATGGAGGGAGGCAGCAGTGAGATGTTGAACAAGAGGGTACTCAAAGAGTTTCCTCGAGAAACACCACTCTTGAATGTTATCAATTCTGTCAAGACTCATTGTGTGCTTGATGTGATGACAAACGGAGTCTTCCAGAGTGACAACAGATATTCTATGCATCTCACTAGTGGAGCTGGCACCTCAAGGTATTGGAGCAACTATGATAATTGCCCATGTGATGGTAAATCGAATGTTTCGCGGTAGTCTACATAGATCATAGAAAGGTTGCGCTTGTAGAATATGGAGCTTGAATGATGGATCTATCCAGGTTCTCATGGCGACCCTCCATGCCTTCCTTCACCTCACGTTGCTCGCTGATGTTATTAATTACCGGACCGATCGATCTCAACATCGTAGCATAGAAGATACTTGTCTTTAAAATGTAGCAGGTGTTCAGACAGCTGATCGGCCGGCAATTCTTGGCATCGGACAAGGCATTCTTCTCAGGAAGCAGCACATTGTACCCCGAACAGCCCAGCTTGAAATTTGCCGCTTCTATTTTTCACTCGATTCGGTCATGCGGTTTCTCACTCCACCCTTTCGGAACGAGTCGCTTCGCGACACCGTCAGTTTCCTTGTTGATTCCCTAGAGGTCCGCGAATTCCGGAACCTGATCATTGATCAACGTGTATAATTCTACCAGCTCGTGCGGTCGTACGGAGACCCTGATGTTGATTCGGGTTCTCCTAGTTTTGAGATCAACTTCGGTGTTTTGGAGCAGTCTTGCTCTACCAGATCTGTTGCGACTCACCATAGGTGGTACTGTTGCAGCTAGATCTCATTTTAGTACTGCAACACTATGTATAATTGGGTAGACCTTGGGGGAGAATCTAAACAAACTCCTCCACCAGAATTCTTTGCCTAGCACCAGCTACCAAAGTAGTATCAAACTCCGTTATAGTGAAGAGACCTTGCCAAATCAGGATAAGCAAAATCTATTATCAACGAAACGATAATTTGAACTGAGTATATTTCAGGTTGAAATTGATTCCCAATCATTTTGCCGGAATTACTGATTTTTGAAATTATTTTGACCGAGTGCTAGACACAAGATCGAAGGACACTTGATGCACCTGAAGAGAATCTCCTCTATATTGTGAGAGGACAATCCACAAATTGATCCTCACTTCTGCAAGTCCTAAACTGAATATTTTGGTCATGTTTAGGAGAGGAAGTAATTAAAACCAATCCGGAAAACTTAGGTTTCATTCTCAAAATGGAGGCACAATACCAGACCAGGAAGGAGCACCACAAATTGGCATGATTAGTATCGAATTGACCGACTCCTGGATAGCCAAAAAAGGGAAGACAGAGGAACATTCGGAACAATGGCCGGACTATCAGGTGGACTATAATCGCTTGTATTGGTATTTCCACGGAGCCAACTATTATACATAGAGAGCCAAACCTTTGAAGTTATACATCCTCCAGTCGTGCACTGGTGTTGAACGAGTTTCATGTTACAGGCATCACCAGACCCATGGGGATAGCGAAGTGTGAGGATGACACAACGCTATTACTGACCAATATTTTTCAGCGACATCTCGCAATGAGTAAAATATAAAGCGTCGTGACAACGACCAACCGAATATATGCAACAGAGCAAGGAATCCCTACCATGGGATGTTGTAAGTGTGAAACTCGTTGTTTCGTTACTAATAATGACAAAATGAACAGAAAACGGCTATCCGAACTATCAAGATATGGCAACCGTACCCCGGATAGTAAGGGAGATAAATTTGTTGCAGTTTTGGTGTCCCAAGCTCTTGATGAGTGACAACGGATCCCAGTTTTTCGCTCCGGAGAATGATGCATATACATCACAGTTTGCATCCTAGGTCGTCCGTTTCCCGCATTTATCTCTAACGTGACTGGGGAGGTGAGGGACTCCTTAGCCTGGAGGGTCTGCATCGAAGTGTAGTCCTGAGTATAGCTTGTAAAGTTCTTAGGAGTTCGTACCCCCTCCTGTGCCTTGTCAAAAGTCACGAATAGGCCGGAGTGAGGGCATTTATCGTTAAGGCAGCACAAAACGCTACGGAAGAACTTTCTCACCTCACGATGTTTTCTACCGAAACATCGAAACGCTTGGCTTGTCAACCAGACTGACCTTCGGCTACCTAAGGTCAGACGGGCTTACATCCGAAACCGAGCGCTGTGTTACCATCTAAAACACTCGTTCGGAATATACCAGGAGCCAGTGCTGCCTCACATGCCCGGATATATTGAGTCCATTGTCGGAAACGAAAAATTACAGATCTACTGGAATTACCCGTTTCCGAGCATCAGGTCCATACAAGCAAACAGGTTTGACGTTGTCCTCCTCGATAAACTAAGCAAGACTATGTATGTCATACAATTCTCTGCTTCGGTAGTAAAGAACACAGTTATGAAAGAGGAAGGAAAAGGGCAAAATATCAAGATCTCCTGTACGACATCCGCACGCCACATCCGTGCCACGAAATCGTATTAGTGGTTCTGATCATCGGTGTTTTGAATGGAATTGAGCCTTTGCTGTGTTCAAACTTGAAGATCATTCCGGCCTATAAGAACTCGGTGCTGATTTCGATAAACCGGATGCAGAAGGCAGTCATTCTGGGCTCAATGATGATACTTGGGGCACATGATTTAGGAACCTGGAGCTACTTACCGACTGGTATGGAGAAGTAGCTTCAGTTAACCGACTTTCGGTTTATCTGGCGCAATTTCTGCGATGTTGTCCAGCTCGCAGCAGCCTCAACCAGGTTTCAATGTAAAAAAAAATTAGGTATATATTTGTACGATAGAATAAGTGAATCTTTCAATGATAAATCTAAACAATTGTTACCAAAACCTCCTAGAGAAGAAACTAGGGATATTGACATTATTCACAATGAGCCCGAAGTTCAATTCAACGAAACGGAAATGAGTCTGTCACGTGATCGTTTGAATTTTGCAATTGATTCTGAGAAATTAACTTTGGAAGATTCAATTCATCATATCCTGAATATGACTTGGCTTCGAGTCAAAGCTATTACTCGTGACAAGTACGAGACAGTTCTTGAACAACAAATAAATCATATAAAAGGACATCCAATAATTTCAATAATATCTGTGAATCATTAAATCAGAAAAACTTTTCATTGCTGAAAGCATATAAGGAAAATTCCATTGTGATATTGTAATACCTTCTTCAATTATGGGCCGTATAAGCAGATCTACCTCTCTGTATATGAATAAAGTAGAGTAAAGTAAAAGTAAAGTTTATTAGGAGAAAAAATAGATTACATATTAGAGCATACATAGGTAACTTGGAATTAAATTTAACAACAAGATATACATTTAATTCATAATGTTTCCTTTACAAAAAACGCAAATTGATATCATCTCTCATATAAGCTAAGCTTGTGCATGAGAGAATGATAAACAGCGTTGTGTGAATATTGCTCTCAGTGTATACAATTCATATATAAATCTACATAATACAATAAAACATTCATCACTATGGCTAAACAATATTATCTAACAAAAAACAAAAATAGCGAAATTTCCAAGAGAAATAAATTGAATTATATTTATATAACGACGTCAGATTAACTAATTTAAATAAATATGTACAAAATGTGCAATTGTTGTTTTGGATAGTTTATAGTTTTCAATTATCGCATTAGCTCATAAAATTTGGCTAAGTTAACTTCATGTAATAGGAAGTTCGTAACTTTTTTCTTGAATACATACTTGGAAGCAAATGATTTTACTGAGGCCGGTAATAGATTGTAAAATCTAGGTGCAATTAAATCTGCATATCTTTCCCAATAGACTTTTTACAACGTGTTGCAGCTATATGATTATTTAATATTGATCTGGTTTGAAGAGTTGTAGTTGTGGCATTATCCTTACCATGTATTGAAGTTACACACGCTTTAATATAAAGTTGGTATATGTTACACACCTGAGCATCCTGATATAGTTGAATTGTGGGATAAAACCTGTTTTTTTGTATATTATTTTTAGTATCCTGTTCTGTGTTGTAAATAGTTTTTTCAATGTACTCTTGTAAACTCCGATCCATCTCATTATATCATACTGTAAAAGTGATTGAGCTAGGCTGTAATACATTACTCTCATCTCTTTCAGGTTCAATAAATTGCTAAGTTGCTTAAATAAATAAAACAAATCTTCTCACTTTGTTTGTCAACGACTGTATGTGGAAGTCCCATTTTAGATGGCTATCAATTATGATGCCTCGATATCTAACTCTGTCTGACAGTTTTACGCTAAGAGTACATTGGCAAAAGGGGTTTAGATCATCACATTGTTCTTCGTGAAGTGTTATTTCATTAAATCCTGGCAAATATGGTTTGTATGATGTAAAAGGTAGTATTTTAGTTTTTTCTATATCAAGCGAAAGTAAATTTATTGATAGCCAATCTATTATTGTTTTCATATTGTATTGCATTTTTTGCTTCACTTCTAGCCAGTTATTGCCTTTGAAAAATAGTACCGTATCATCTGCGTAAGAAATTACTAAGCAGTCTAGATCTAGAGAGAGTAGGTCGTTAATATATACGAGAAATAGAATAGGTCCAAGAACTGTTCCCTGAGGTACTTCATAATCACATATCTTTGGTAAGCTATATGTTTTTTCAATTGGTACTTGCTGCGGTCTATTTTTTAGGTACGATTCAAATAATTTATTACACACCCCTCTAATACCCAGATCATAGAGTTTGTTCAGCAATATATGATGAGAGACAGTATCAAAGGCTTTCGCCAGATCTAAGAATACAGCAGCTGAATACTGAGAGTTATCTAAGCTCTTGTAAATATGAGATGTCAAGGAGGCTATAGCAGAGTCCGTGCCTTTGCTATTTCTAAAACCGTGTTGGTTTTCGCAAAGGAGTTCATTTGTTTCAAGAAAATGCAGCAATTTAGTTTTAATTATTTTTTTTATTATTTTGGCGACGTTTGATATTAATGCTATAGGTCTGTAATTTGAAACCTGTTCTTTGTTACCGCTTTCGAACAAATGAATTACAGTCGTTTTTTTTTAATCGTCAGGATATATACCTGAAGTTAGAATTAAATTTGTAATATGTTTCAACGGGCCAATAACATAATTCGCCACTATAGAAATCTCTTCGACTGTTATACCATCCGAACCACAGGACTTATCGGCTTTTAACATTTTTATCGATGCCATTACTTCTGATTCAACGACAGGACTGAGAAACAGAGTAGAGTGGTGTATCTTTGTAGCATAATGTATATTGTCTTTTGAACGGTGGTTATGTGGATTCTTTATTTTTTTAGCCATTTTTGTTGCTATATTTGTGAAGTAGTCGTTGAAATAATTTGTTTGCATTTTACGGTTTAGTTTTGATATTATTGTACCATCATCCTTCCCAATATCAGCAATGCTGAATGATGATGCTTGATGGTTATTGTTTTCACGTATAACATTCCAAAGAGTTTTAGGATTAGTTGGATTTTTTTGTATTTTGTCGCGGTAGTAGTCTATTTAATAGATTTCTATAACGTAGGTACTCAGCTTTTTCGTAATTATTGTGGGGATTTTTTAAATAATCTAATTTCAATATTTTCCTATTTTCAATGCATTTAACTAAACTGTCTGTAAATCAGCATTTTCTCTTTTTATTTTTTGAATTAAGAATAAAATGTTTATAATTTGTTGCCTGTTCCTTACAACTGATAATGGATTTCAAAAATAGTTTCGTTGCTTGAAAAGATTTGACTTTTTTAATTAAGTTTTCAAATTTTATTTTGTCTAATGTTTCAACTGTTGTTTGATTTACTGGTAATATTATCATGTGAACTTGGACTACCCAAACCGACAATTGTACTAAAATGATTAGTACTATCTGTTTCTAATAGAATTCCAGAGATAAAGTTGTTATCTAAATTTTTTTGATAGCGAGTATTCTAAGTTGAAGCAGATCGATTTGAGTTGAGTAAAAATGGAGCGTTTGGGCCTATCGACAAAATTTCGAAGCATATTACAAAGAAATACATCTGCTATTCAAGTTGGAAACAGCGTATGGAGATTCGTTCATAATTCCAAGTTATAACGAATTTCATCATGAAAAACTAGCACGGAATTTGATTTAGCGGCAATAAGCGAGCATCGGTACAATAGATTCCTCGCACGAAATTACAGTTTTTTGAATATTTTAAAATGCACCTGAAGCCATAATCATTTTTATGAATGTGTGAGTGTATGTAGACATGTGAACGTGTATATGTGACCGTGACATGATGTTTTATAAGGTGTTACACAATAAATTTCAATATTTAAACAAAAAAATAAGAATAATAAATAATTTTGTTTTTTTTTTCACATTCATATTTTTTTTTTGTTTTTCCATCTCATTTATTGAAAAATTATCTATGTGTCTAATTATTCACGAATATCCTGAGTTTTCGTTATCACTGACAGCATGTATTGTTAATGATGTAATATGATCATTATTGATATACGAATCAATTTTGATAAAATTTGATTGCTAATCTAAATTTCATCTTTTTCCAAATTTATTTGAGGTGGAACAACATTTAGAGCAATTTTATTACGTAAGGTGATAACGTTCATTTGAATTTATTGAGACAAACGTTGAGATTGTTCTTTCGCACAACATTCACGTTCCTGAGAAAGCGTACGTTCAGTTTCAGCTGAAGGACGTTCAATCTCTGCTTGAAGTTCACGTTCTCCAGCTTTCTGATGTCCTTCTAGGGCACATCAGGTTCGCGAACGTGTGCTGCTAAGTCAATTTCCACCTTGAAAATTTTCACAAATGATTCTCTCTTCCATAGTTGAGACCGTGAATAATATTGGGGGTGACTATCCGTTTTGATAAATCTCAAGGCCAGCGATCATAGTTCGGATAGCCGTAGGGAAGGTGATGATGTAACCCTTTGTTTGGATAGATTTCATCAGCGATCACCTGGAATTATGTCATTGCAATCATATATAAAAACGGAATTATCAGAATCGATGAGTCTTCGAAAGAATACACATGTAAACTGAACGAATACTCTGTGAATGTAAGAACAGTTCAACAACTTATGTATTGATGAAAGGAAGGAAGAGGATGAGGATGACAATGTTGAAAACAAATATTATAATCTCAACCTCAATCTTGAACGGGATCCTGTATAGAAACGCTCCACATCGAGTGGAACGTATTGATATATGTCTGCAAAATGATGCTGGTGACGAGTGTGATCGTACCGAATGGCAACCGATGTTCCGACAAACAATCCACGATAATCGTTTGGAGTTATTCACATAGAGCATTCCACAACAGAAGAATCTGTACACAGTTTGTATCTCGAGGAGTTATATGATATAACGAGGAAGAAATGGCATTATTTGTTTCACATTCCGCATTCGCTATTATCTGTTGCCGTATCTATGCTCTATGCATGCAGTGTTTGCTATGCCATTTTCTTTCTATCAATTCAGCTGCATACGTAAGCAAATATAGATTGAAGGATCGTAGATTGAAGGATCGTTTCAAAATAAACGTGAAATTTGTTTCTTTGTGCCTACTCCATACTAATCATTCAAATTAAGTTTTATTATTTTGTAATCAATTTTTCCAATACCTACAAATTTCTATTGTAACTTATTCATTTGATTCTCTTCTATTTCCATTAATTGTGTTTCTCTACTTTTTATAATCTTACCGTTTATTTATTTTGACGAATACGTTTTTTAAGCTCTTATTTATTTTGGACGATTTTTCACAACTTCATAACATAATATTTAATTGTTGAAAAAATTCATCCATTTCAATGGACACGTGTTAAGTATTTTCGTTTCTGAAAAATACGCTCTATCAAACAATAGTAGTTATAGGTACAAATGCAATATCAAGACTGGCTAGATTCCGTAGTTTACATAAATAAATAATGTTCGGTATTAGTGAACTCTAGGTGAAATCTGATATATGAAGATTCATGTATATAATTATGCTGATTTCATAACTCCTCCATCCTTGAGAGAATGTTTTGGCAGGTACGAACAAAACTGATGATGTGTCCTGGGTTGTTGGCTGAGTTTTCTCTCGTGATAAGGTCTCAATGGTGACAGGCGGAGTTTCTGATTGTGGTTGCTAAGCTCTGAATTTTCGGAACAAATGTATGATGTACAATATTATTCTTAGTAGAACTAGTATATACAAGGGAAATGTCCAGGGATGGTAATTGGAATTGAACGATAATGGTTCGCTGATGTGCACAGTTTGAAGGCGGTTTCCCTCCAGTTGTATGCGATGTAGTTCGTAGAGGTGAACTTCATTGATATGTAGGTTACTTGTGTTCTCCATATGCTGATTTATTTCGATTTTTGCTAGAAGTAAAGGCTCTTCATAGGATTCACCTTTGTCGTTTACATAAATATATTCGTCGGTTCCAATACTGCAATCATATGGAACTCCAATGAGATAGGTTCCTTGGATCATAACAAAGTCTGTTTGATCACAATGCGTTCCGATTTTCTGTTGGTTTGGGAATATAGCGATGTGCTGCCCTTCATTCACTTCTTCTATGATAGAGTTTTTGGTACTTATTCAAATCATATTGCAATCTGGTATGTTGTCCTGAAGAATTGAGAATATACAGTCTTTATCTTGAATGCCATCAGTGAATTGGTCATTCGGGCATAAAAAGTCCGGATTCAGATATTTACATGGTTCCGCTTCGTATTGGAAAAGTTCGCTGCTCATTGCATGGTAGGTATTTTTGGGAATGATGGTTGTAGAGTTTTGTATCAGTATGGAATTCAAATGGTAATAAATAAAGGTACTCGTGTGAACAAGAGGTATATTCAGTGTAGAAACTATTTTTTCTTTTGAATAATATGCTCCAAACTGAAATTATATCGTATAGTTTGTGAATATCATCATAATCAGAATGAACTAATTTATCTACTGAATGACTGTTTAAGAGTGAATCTAATATTGCTTTCATTCATTTATGGATATTATGTTGAATTTCCAAGTTTCATTTTACACTTTATAAGATTGAAGGCCGAATTTTTCAACGTTTGTATCATCAAGTTCTGAGCATTTTATACAATTTGTCTTTGTTGTCGTCTTCAAAATAAAAAGCGTATATTTTTTATGGTCGGCCGTGCTCCTTAAAAATGTTGATACTGGTGTTAAGTCATTGTTTACAATGTAGATGTTCCACAAGGTCTTTCCATTATTCTCCCATAAGCATTTTTTTGTGAGTTTTCGAGGTCGAGTTGATTTGATGAGGTATACTTAATTTTGAAAACTATTTATGGTTGACTCGCTGAGATTTATTCCTTGAACTGAATCTTCTGAATTTGTATGGATTGTTTCATCGATTTCTTCAACATCAGTTACGTCTGGTGTTTCCGTAATATTATTTCCAGTTGATGCTAAGTCAGTATTTTTATCTGATGAAACGGTCTCCTTGAATCGTTCTATGTGGTTATTCTAAGAACAGGGTTCTAGCGGTATTTTGGACTTTTGATTGTAATGATGTACCAGGTGTTTCAATTTCGGAAGGGTGTATTTCTATGCATGACAACGCATCAGCGTTGATGTATTTCTTGCCCGTCTTATAGAAGAGTTGATGATGAAATTCCCTTAATTTGACACGCCATCTGACAAGTTTGGAATTTGGGTCTTTCAGAGACATAAGCCGTTGCAATGGTTCATGATCGCTGATGATAAAGAACCGTTTCTCATACAAGTACGGTCGAAAATATTTGTTTGCTCAGACAATTGACAGGAGTTCCTTTTCGATGGTACTGCAGTTTTGTCCAGATTCACTGAGTGTTCGTGATGCATAACCGATCGGTTATTCCAGATCCTTTCTTCAAACTAAAGTGAATGGTTTTGTTATTTTCGCAAAGTCTTCGATTTAGTTCCGTTATTAAGCTATATGATCAAGACATCCTCCGATTTCACGTGTAGTTTTCGGAATAGAATATACCATTATTGCTTTCACTTTGTCGGGGTTAGGGTCCACACCATCAGATCAAGTGCCATAGGAAGGCCACTCCTTTATTGAGAAATTCCGACTTATCTAGTTGGATCTTAAAATTGCTCTCACGAAGTCTTTGAGGAACTTTCTTCAAATCTATCATGTGTTCCTATAGGGATGTGGGAAATATAATAAGATCGTCCATATACACCATACAAATTATGTTTTGTAGACCTTTCAGAATATTGTCCGTCACACGTTGGGAGGTGACAGGTGCATTTTCAACCCAAAAGCCATTCTCACAAATTCGTAATGCCCGTTCTCGATGTTGAAACTCGTTTTCGCAACATCATCTGGAGCCATCTCAATTTGGTGGAATCCGCTAGCTAGGTCTAGGGTTGAGAAATGAAGGCATCGCCCTAATTCGTCCAGAATATTGCTGATATTTGGCAATGGGTACCTATCATCGATTATTTCATCTTTGACTTTTCTATAGTCAACGACAATTCTCCATTTCTTCTTGCCGCTAGCGTCAGCCTTTTCAGGATGAACTCAAATTTTGAAGACGACCATGACGAATTGCTTGGTCTTATGATGTTTCGTTCGATCATCAACTTGACTTGAATTTGTACTTTGGTTTTGTGCACGAAAGGGTACCTGTATGACTTGGTACAGACGGGGATTTCGTCTTTAAATTTGATTTGATGTTTAACCTGATTTGTGAATGTCAACTTTTGTCCTCAGTAATGAACATTGTCAGCATAAGATTGGCAAATTGTTTTATATGAAATTGTTCTTTGGAATTCATGAGACTTGTACTTATTGAGTCGCAGATATCCGGTGATTCTGCTTGAGATGTGGTGATGTCGACATGATACAGTTCATAATTATCGAATTGAAAATATTTTGTATCTAAGGGATTGAATAATTGAATACCGATAATAAAGTCATTTGAATTTTCTAATTCAACCATGGCATAGTCATTGATTGCTGTAGTTAACTTTTTTTTATGGAACAATTTTCAAATTTTAATGGGAGCACAATCACGTTGCCTGATAATTGTTTGACAGCAACTTCAATTTTCAATGCAGTGTTAGGTTCTAGTTCGCAAAAGAGTAAAAGCTTCTTTCTTGATTCATAATAGTGGATACTCTTTTCAGAATTCGGGGTGAACAAAATTGAATTTGGAGGTCAATTTGTGCATTCAGTTGTTTTTCGTGTATCTAGTCCAATTAATCCATCAAAATATTGGTGAAATTTGAATAAATGAAATTTTAGAGGATCGTGGTGATTGAATTCTATAAAAGGTGGAATTTTCGCACAATAATCGCGTTGTGATTTTTGAAAAACTGAAGTTACTATGAATGGTTCTTTGTATATTGTGCCCGGGTAATATCGCCTTGCTATTTCTGGTTTTAAAAATGACTTTGTTGCGCCGGGATCTATTAATAATTTCATAGGTAGATTTTGAATTTGGATATGAGGTAGTTCTTTTTTATTGTATATAGAGCTTAATTCGATTACGTGTTGTCGGTTTCCAGAGTCATTTCCTGGGAATTTTGAGCTGTCTCGTCATAATAATCGTATTGGTTTGAATAGTCCAAATTTTCATTGTCGTCATCAAAATAACAATCGAAGTCGTAAGATCATTGTGCGTCATTAGACAACTGAATTATGAGATCCACATTATGGAATTTTTCGGAAATAAAATTATTAGTTTGATTTGGATCTCGTTGAAAGTTAGACTGTCGAGTACGCTGTTGGTAGGACCTGTTATTTCGTGGAATATTGAATGTAAGAGATCTACGCTCATAGTAGTATCCTTAGAAGGAATTTGACCCTGCTGATTTCGAGAGTCAATTCTCGTAGGTGTTGGTTTAGACCAGTGGCGGCTCCTCGAAGGAGGCTAAGGAGGCTCAGCCTCCTCACCAATTTATCTTAATGATCATTCTCCATTTTATTTCCTGTTTCTCTGATAATTCTTTAAATTTTACAATTAATTCCTTGTTCTCAGTAGTTATTTTCAATCCGGCAACAGTGGTCAGAGGCTAGATTCTCTATACATCTCAAACGCTGAGTTGTGTTGTTCAACACAGTTGCCGTTTTTCCGACCAGTCAATCGCCAAATAGTGTGAAACGGCGAAATCGGCAACATGGGAGGGAGGCTAGCTTTTCGTATCCATTCGTCGGTCGAATGAAATACGATTACTTGCGCTCCCGCCTACCGCTGCTAGAAGAATGCGGTTAGTTGTTATTTTTATTCCATGAGGCGTAGTAAGGTTAAGTAGTTAATTTTTAAGTTATAATTTATCTAATCGGAATCGGTGAGCGTTAAAATTATGAGTGACTTAGTTGCAAAGTTCTTAGAAAATCCATTCAGTGGATTAACATATGATAGAAAAGTGTTCTTCAAAAACAAACGGCCTTTACCGGATTTGAAAGGATTAGTGATGGCAGGAAAGTATCAAAATCGATCGTTTAATACTGATAATTATGAAAAATATGTATGGTTAACGGGATCTGATGTACACAATAAATTATATTGCTGGTATTGCTTGCTATTCACATCAGATACAACTTCATGTTGGGGGCACTTGGGTTATATTGATTTGAAAAATTTAGCTCGTGGCCTAGAAAGACATGAAAAATTGCAGGAACATATTACATCGTGTATTAAGTTTAAATTAACCGGTAAACAGAATATTGTTAATGCGATTGATTCTACACGAACACGCGAAATCGAAAATCATAATAATATAGATGAAGAAAACCGCGAAGTTTTAAAAAAAGTCATTGATTTCTTATTGTATTTATCATTTCAAGATTTGGCTTTTAGAGGGCATGATGAAACTGAAAATTCATTTAATAAAGGTAATTGTTAGATTTGTTTTGTGAATACGACAGTAAGCTTCGCGATTTTATGACTAACGCGTCAGTATTTGCAGGCATTTGTTTTGTTTTATGCGGGTATAATGGTTGAGTGACACCACGCGAAATAAGGTTAGATTAGAATTCGTCTGTTCGGTAAATTATTAATTGTAAAAATGGACAACTAGTGGAAAGATTTTTAGGGTTCTACGATGTTAGTTCGGGAAGAACAGCGGTCAATTTATTCAATTTTTCAATGGAAACATTTCAACGATCCGACTTTGCGAATAAATCAGACTTACGACGGCATCTGTAATGGCGGGACATTTAAACGGTCTTCAAACAAACGTAAGTTTTGAACAACATAGTAGGAAACAGAATTCCTTGTAATGCTCGAACTCGATGGAATTTTACATCACATGCAATGTTTAGTTTACCATCCATAAAAATAAAGACAAATTAATTGAAATATTTGATTTTATATTAAACAGTGATGACTTTTCAACAGATCAGGTTTCATTGAATGCTGCTGTTGGTTTAAAATCTTATTTAGAAAATGAAGAAATTTTGTTATTTCTTGATACTTTTAAATTAATATTTGAACAAACTGATCTTATTTTTCGAATTTTACAACATAAATTCACTAATATAATTCATTCAAGAGATCGTTTAACACATCTCATTGATAAAATTCAAGTTTCCGTTATACAGAATTTCATTTTAATATTTTATTTGTAAATTATTCAACTGATGAGGCTTCTCCCGTGAAAAGGAGGAAAAATATAATTTGGTAGACAAGAAACTACATTATAAACAACTTTTTTATGAAATTTTAGATACTATTAAAGGTCAAATATTGAGATTCGATTTTCCGATTTAGATGAATTGAAGTTTTTCGATTTGACGAATAGAAGATTTTTCGAATCTTTTTCAAAAGAGTATCTCAATACACTTTCAGATAACTTAGTTCTAAAATATAATTTTTTTTGATAAAATAGCGCTGCACAATGAATTATGCGTTGTATACTGGGATAAAGATATTTTAGGCCAGTACGACAGTCACGCCGATATAATAAAATATATGATAGATAATGATTTGCAACAAGTCTTACCTCAGTTTTATAAACTCCTTTGTTTGACAGTCACCATTCCTGTCACGTCGGCATCGGTGGAGAGATCATTTTCTACTCTCAAACGAATTAAAACATACATGCGAAATACAATGGGCCAAAATCGTTTATACAATGTTAGTTTAATATCTATTGAAAAAGATTTAGTAAAACACTTAAAACATAATGATACATTTATGATAATATTATTGATCATTTTTCGTAAATTAAAGACCGTAGAATTTCGTTAATATATAGAAAAGTTGATAAAATTAATAACAAAAAACAAAATATGAAAAATTCCAAAAAAAAAGAAAAAAAAATAAAAATCCAAAAAAAAATAAAAAACAAAAAAAGAACGAAAAAAAAATTTGTGGGCAAGAGAAACTCTATAACTCCACGTTGGTTTTCGCTGGGTAACAATCAATTTTGTCACTGAAGGTTAAATTAATTGGCTGAATAGAGTATATTTTTACAAAAACGTTCTATGTCCAGCCTCCTCTCTCAAAAAGTTCACGAGCCGCCACTGGTTTAGACGTGGATGGGACATTTGGTGAATTCTTCCAAACATTGCGCGGTCAACCAAACACTTGATTATTAGTGAAATATCTTGGTGGTTGCGTTATCGATCAAAGTTTGATTTGGGTAGGGCCCCTAGGAATTCGATTAGGAACATTTTCATATTGATTCAATTGAGATTGCGAAAACATGTTCGGCTCAGAATAGTTCTGTAAATTCTGAATTGGTTGTTGCGTATGTTGTTCGAACATTTAAGGTCTCTGAATAGACAATTGACAGGAGTTCCTTTTCGATGGTACTGCAGTTTTGTCCAGATTCACTGAGTGTTCGTGATGCATAACCGATCGGTTATTCCAGATCCTTTCTTCAAACATAAAGTGAATGGTTTTGTTATTTTCGCAAAGTCTTCGATTTAGTTCCGTTATTAAGCTATATGACCAAGACATCCTCCGATTTCACGTGTAGTTTTCGGAATAGAATATACCATTATTGCTTTCACTTTGTCGGGGTTAGGGTCCACACCATCAGATCAAGTGCCATAGGAAGGCCACTCCTTTATTGAGAAATTCCGACTTATCTAGTTGGATCTTAAAATTGCTCTCACGAAGTCTTTGAGGAACTTTCTCCAAATCTATCATGTGTTCCTATAGGGATGTGGGAAATATAATAAGATCGTCCATATACACCATACAAATTATGTTTTGTAGACCTTTCAGAATATTGTCCGTCACACGTTGGGAGGTGACAGGTGCATTTTCAACCCAAAAGCCATTCTCACAAATTCGTAATGCCCGTTCTCGATGTTGAAACTCGTTTTCGCAACATCATCTGGAGCCATCTCAATTTGGTGGAATCCGCTAGCTAGGTCTAGGGTTGAGAAATAAAGGCATCGCCCTAATTCGTCCAGAATATTGCTGATATTTGGCAATGGGTACCTATCATCGATTATTTCATCTTTGACTTTTCTATAGTCAACGACAATTCTCCATTTCTTCTTGCCGCTAGCGTCAGCCTTTTCAGGATGAACTCAAATTTTGAAGACGACCATGACGAATTGCTTGGTCTTATGATGTTCCGTTCGATCATCAACTCGACTTGAATTTGTACTTTGGTTTTGTGCACGAAAGGGTACCTGTATGACTTGGTACAGACGGGGATTTCGTCTTTAAATTTGATTTGATGTTTAACCTGATTTGTGAATGTCAACTTTTGTCCCCAGTAATGAACATTGTCAGCATAAGATTGGCAAATTGTTTTATATGAAATTGTTCTTTGGAATTCATGAGACTTGTACTTATTGAGTCGCAGATATCCGGTGATTCTGCTTGAGATGTGGTGATGTCGACATGATACAGTTCATAATTATCGAATTGAAAATATTTTGTATCTAAGGGATTGAATAATTGAATACCGATAATAAAGTCATTTGAATTTTCTAATTCAACCATGGCATAGTCATTGATTGCTGTAGTTAACTTTTTTTTATGGAACAATTTTCAAATTTTAATGGGAGCACAATCACGTTGCCTGATAATTGTTTGACAGCAACTTTAATTTTCAATGCAGTGTTAGGTTCTAGTTCGCAAAAGAGTAAAAGCTTCTTTCTTGATTCATAATAGTGGATACTCTTTTCAGAATTCGGGGTGAACAAAATTGAATTTGGAGGTCAATTTGTGCATTCAAATGTTTTTCGTGTATCTAGTCCAATTAATCCATCAAAATATTGGTGAAATTTGAATAAATGAAATTTTAGAGGATCGTGGTGATTGAATTCTATAAAAGGTGGAATTTTCGCACAATAATCGCGTTGTGATTTTTGAAAAACTGAAGTTACTATGAATGGTTCTTTGTATATTGTGCCCGGGTAATATCGCCTTGCTATTTCTGGTTTTAAAAATGACTTTGTTGCGCCGGGATCTATTAATAATTTCATAGGTAGATTTTGAATTTGGATATGAGGTAGTTCTTTTTTATTGTATATAGAGCTTAATTCGATTACGTGTTGTCGGTTTCCAGAGTCATTTCCTGGAAATTTTGAGCTGTCTCGTCATAATAATCGTATTGGTTTGAATAGTCCAAATTTTCATTGTCGTCATCAAAATAACAATCGAAGTCGTAAGATCATTGTGCGTCATTAGACAACTGAATTATGAGATTCCACATTATGGAATTTTTCGGAAATAAAATTATTAGTTTGATTTGGATCTCGTTGAAAGTTAGACTGTCGAGTACGCTGTTGGTAGGACCTGTTATTTCGTGGAATATTGAATGTAAGAGATCTACGCTCATAGTAGTATCCTTAGAAGGAATTTGACCCTGCTGATTTCGAGAGTCAATTCTCGTAGGTGTTGGTTTAGACCAGTGGCGGCTCCTCGAAGGAGGCTAATTAGGCTCAGCCTCCTCACCAATTTATCTTAATGATCATTCTCCATTTTATTTCCTGTTTCTCTGATAATTCTTTAAATTTTACAATTAATTCCTCGTTCCCAATAGTTATTTTCAATCCGGCAACAGTGGTCAGAGGCTAGATTCTCTATATATCTCAAACGCTGAGTTGTGTTGTTCAACACAGTTGCCGTTTTTCCGACCAGTCAATCGCCAAATAGCGTGAAACGGCGAAATCGGCAACATGGGAGGGAGGCTAGCTTTTCGTATCCATTCGTCGGTCGAATGAAATACGATTACTTGCGCTCCCGCCTACCGCAGCTAGAAGAATGCGGTTAGTTGTTATTTTTATTCCATGAGGCGTAGTAAGGTTAAGTAGTTAATTTTTAAGTTATAATTTATCTAATCGGAATCGGTGAGCGTTAAAATTATAAGTGACTTAGTTGCAAAGTTCTTAGAAAATCCATTTAGTGGATTAACATATGACAGAAAAGTGTTCTTCAAAAACAAACGGCCTTTACCGGATTTGAAAGGATTAGTGATGGCAGGAAAGTATCAAAATCGATCGTTTAATACTGATAATTATAAAAAATATGTATGGTTAACGGGATCTGATGTACACAATAAATTATATTGCTGGTATTGCTTGCTATTCACATCAGATACAACTTCATGTTGGGGGCACTTGGGTTATAATGATTTGAAAAATTTAGCTCGTGGCCTAGAAAGACATGAAAAATCGCAGGAACATATTACATCGTGTATTAAGTTTAAATTAACCGGTAAACAGAATATTGTTAATGCGATTGATTCTACACGAACACGCGAAATCGAAAATCATAATAATATAGATAAAGAAAACCGCGAAGTTTTAAAAAAAGTCATTGATTTCTTATTGTATTTATCATTTCAAGATTTGGCTTTTAGAGGGCATGATGAAACTGAAAATTCATTTAATAAAGGTAATTGTTAGATTTGTTTTGTGAATACGACAGTAAGCTTCGCGATTTTATGACTAACGCTTCAGTATTTGCAGGCATTTGTTTTGTTTTATGTGGGTATAATGGTTGAGTGACACCACGTGGAATAAGGTTAGATTAGAATTCGTCTGTTCGGTAAATTATTAATTGTAAAAATGGACAACTAGTGGAAAGATTTTTAGGGTTCTACGATGTTAGTTCGGGAAGAACAGCGGTCAATTTATTCAATTTTTCAATGGAAACATTTCAACGATTCGACTTTGCGAATAAATCAGACTTACGACGGCATCTGTAATGGCGGGACATTTAAACGGTCTTCAAACAAACGTAAGTTTTAAATAACATAGTAGGAAACAGAATTCCCTGTAATGCTCGAACTCGATGGAATTTTACATCACATGCAATGTTTAGTTTACCATCCATAAAA
Source organism: Endomychus coccineus (assembly GCA_958510875.1). Taxonomy (NCBI): domain Eukaryota; kingdom Metazoa; phylum Arthropoda; class Insecta; order Coleoptera; family Endomychidae; genus Endomychus; species Endomychus coccineus. The sequence continues at coordinate 93,803,150 of OY294068.1, forward strand.
ATAAAGACAAATTAATTGAAATATTTGATTTTATATTAAACAGTGATGACTTTTCAACAGATCAGGTTTCATTGAATGCTGCTGTTGGTTTAAAATCTTATTTAGAAAATGAAGAAATTTTGTTATTTCTTGATACTTTTAAATTAATATTTGAACAAACTGATCTTATTTTTCGAATTTTACAACATAAATTCACTAATATAATTCATTCAAGAGATCGTTTAACACATCTCATTGATAAAATTCAAGTTTCCGTTATACAGAATTTCATTTTAATATTTTATTTGGAAATTATTCAACTGATGAGGCTTCTCCTGTGAAAAGGAGGAAAAATATAATTTGGTAGACAAGAAACTACATTATAAACAACTTTTTTATGAAATTTTAGATACTATTAAAGGACAAATATTGAGATTCGATTTTCCGATTTACATGAATTGAAGTTTTTCGATTTGACGAATAGAAGATTTTTCGAATCTTTTTCAAAAGAGTTTCTCAATACACTTTCAGATAACTTAGTTCTAAAATATAATTTTTTTGATAAAATAGCGCTGCACAATGAATTATGCTGTATACTGGGATAAAGATATTTTAGGCCAGTACGACAGTCACGCCGATATAATAAAATATATGATAGATAATGATTTGCAACAAGTCTTACCTCAGTTTTATAAACTCCTTTGTTTGACAGTCACCATTCCTGTCACGTCGGCATCGGTGGAGAGATCATTTTCTACTCTCAAACGAATTAAAACATACATGCGAAATACAATGGGCCAAAATCGTTTATACAATGTTAGTTTAATATCTATTGAAAAAGATTTAGTAAAACACTTAAAACATAATGATACATTTTATGATAATATTATTGATCATTTTTCGTAAATTAAAGACCGTAGAATTTCGTTAATATATAGAAAAGTTGATAAAATTAATAACAAAAAACAAAATATGAAAAATTCCAAAAAAAAAGAAAAAAAATTAGAAATCAAAAAAAAAATAAAAAACAAAAAACGAACGAAAAAAAAATTTGTGGGCAAGAGAAACTCTATACCTCCACGTTGGTTCTTGCTGGGTAACAATCAATTTTGTCACTGAAGGTTAAATTAATTGGCTGAATAGAGTATATTTTTACAAAAACGTTTTATGTCCAGCCTCCTCTCTCAAAAAGTTCACGAGCCGCCACTGGTTCAGACGTGGATGGGACATTCGGTGAATTCTTCCAAACATTGCGCGGTCAACCGAACACTTGATTATTAGTGAAATATCTTGGTGGTTGCGTTATCGATCAAAGTTTGATTTGGGTAGGGCCCCTAGGAATTCGATTAGGAACATTTTCATATTGATTCAATTGAGATTGCGAAAACATGTTCGGCTCAGAATAGTTCTGTAAATTCTGAATTGGTTGTTGCGTATGTTGTTCGAACAATTAAGGTCTCTGAATAGATTGATTAGATTTTTGCAAATGATTTATATTATTGTCTCCAATAATATATTTTTGGGCTTCAGCTAAAGAATTTGGTTTCATGGATATAATCATTGAGTTTTGGGGTTCTCTCAAACCAACTAGTAATGTAGGCAAGGCATCGATATCGAACAGAAACTTTCTACTAATTTTCCAGCTTCATTTGCCTCATGCAAATCAACATAGTTATGCAGAACTTTCAATGTAGAAATTATTTTTGAATGAAATTGTAGTGACTGTTCATTTGCATTTTGTCGTGAACATCCTAATTCTGAAATTGAACTACTTTCGTTTCTCTGGTTGCCGAAATGTGCTATTGGTATCTGATGGTATGCTATTGATATCTGATGGTATGCACGAATGATGTTTAATTTTGAAAAAAAGGTGCAATTCTCTAAATTCATGTTAAAATTTTGAATGTGAGTAAGTGGGTATCGATCAGGAATTGCAACTGCATTTAAACGACGGTAGTCATCGCAAGATCGCCAATCATTTGAGTCTCGTTTTGGAACTATGTGTAGTGGTGATGACTGGAGGAAAAGCTGATTGACAAATACTCTGAGATACCATAAATTGAAATTTCTCTTTTGCAGTTACGAATTTAGAGGGGTCTAATCTTTTTGGTTAAGGAAAAGGTGAAGGGCCTGAGGTAGGAATGTGATGCACTACATCATGTTTGACAGGAAGATTATAATTTGGATCGTTTCTCTGGTTGCCGGAATGTGCTATTGGTATCTGATGGTATGCTATTGATATCTGATGGTATGCACGAATGATGTCTAATTTTGAAAAAAAGGTGCAATTCTCTAAATTCATGTTGAAATTTTGAATGTGGGTAAGGGGTATCGATCAGGAATTGCAACTGCATTTAAACGACGGTAGTCACCGCAAGATCGCCAATCATTTGAGTCTCGTTTTGGAACTATGTGTAGTGGTGATGACCGGAGAAAAAGCTGATTGACAAATACTCTGAAATACCATAAATTGAAATTCCTCTTTTGCAGTTTTAAATTTAGAGGGGTCTAATCTTTTTGGTTTAGGAAAAGGTAAAGGGCCTGAGGTAGGAATGTGATGCACTACATCATGTTTGACAGGACGATTATAATTTGGATCGAAGGTTAGATTTGGAATTTTTTTCAATAAACTAGTGAATTCGTTGTCTATTGGAAAACTCTTTGGAGTTGGTGATTCAATATATCTGATTACGCAGTTAATTGATGAATTCTTTATTGAATCTATCAGTTTTTTGTCTTTTTTCATCAACTGTCAAGTTGAATTTTGATAAAAAATCGACACCGATAATTGTCAACGGAAGCAATAGTAGAAGGGAAAGTGAGATTCCGTCTCAAAAATTCAATGTTAATAACTTAGAACCATGCGTGGAAACTTTTATTTTATGATCAGAGTGAGGAAATTATGGCTGAATGTCAAACGTCCGTTCCGAAGAATCTCTCATATCTACCACAACAAACAAAACCAATGCCACCTCGAACAACATCATTCACATCTGTTGATGAAGGTATTTCGGAACATTGTGTAATTTTGTATGCGATTGTATCTTCTTTAGCCGCATTAGTATTGAAAATGGTTGTTCAAAATGTAAAGAAGGCTGAGAGAGAGGGAGAGAGAGAGAGAGAGATAGAGAGAGAGAGAGAGAGAGAGATAGAGAGAGAGAGAGAGATGTGTTTTATTCAAACAACACACATATTGTTGATCGTTCAAATTCAATTTCATTGCTTCTTATGCATAATATTCAAGAATAATTACACAATTAGGAAGTTAATATCATTGAAATATGTACTTTGATTAACAGAATCATTTTAAAGATACGTTTGGGAAGCTAGAATCACATATCAGGGATTTTAATTCATGTTTTAACTGCTGTGTCGCTACGAGTGCAACGGATTTTCATGCAGATCCCAACTTCCGAAAGAAATAAATATAGGCTTCTCAGCACTCAATTTCCCCAAAATTTGGAATTCAAATTTATCATTTGGAAAGACATGTCGCACTTTTGGTGTTATCGTCTCCACATTTATTAGTACAGGTGACATGGAAAGTGCGAAAGATATTGCAATCGTTATCGGTTCGAAATCTCATCAATTGCAGCTTATGTTTGCCACTCAAATCTTTGGTATAGTCTATGAATAGGTCTAGTGGGAAATTCAACGAGGTCCTCAATTTGATTTTATTATTGTAGACTGAACGCATTACATCTGTATACGACTATCCAGTGGTAGCTAGAGGTATGAATTTGTTGGCTATATGTTAGATAAGTTCTAATGGTGCTGACAATACCAGGATCGCGTAATTCCCATTCAGTTCATAACTGATATATTCAAAGAGAAACACTCCAATATTATTTGATAGCGTACATTCCCCCTCACCACCTGTAAATCAATTCACACTCCATGAATAAATCAGACGAGGCTGAATCTACCAGCACACCTTGTAGAATGATTGATATCTCAATTCCATCGCTGTTACCGAAAGATGCCATATTCTGTAGCTGTTTCTCTCAACTGCAACCGTGTAATGCTTTTTCTCCACGAAAATTTGTCCGTTTCCTATTCTGACTTAAAATATTCAGTGCAAAGAAGTCTTGTTGATGACCGTTAGGTAGATAAGGTTTTTAGGCTCTATATCAATGGAAGAACCAGGTGATACTAGGAGCGGAAACTTGCATATTGTATGAGCTAACTTATTGTTGTAATACTGCGGTTAAGTTACATTCCACTCTAGTAGTTTGAACTTTGTTTATGCTTATAGGCTGGTCAGATACATGTGACGAGGTGTCAATTGAGTGCATATCATACAAAATCACTCTCCAGCTCTGTGTTGAGTGTTGTAGTTAGATTTTATTGATACTTTACGGTCATGTTCTTCTTTCTTCACTTCTAGCTCACAATTCGCTTCCTATATGAAATCTATCATGTCTGTCAACACGTAGGACTCCGTAGGTACAGTTACTAGCTGCTCCTCGTTCTTCACAATCTTATAATAAAATTCCTCAAAACCTTCTTCAATGTTCAAACTTCAAGAAAAATATGAATGAGGATTTAGTTCTATTGGTGGATGAGAATCTACAGACAAGCGGAAGCTCTCACCTGTGATAGTGGATGTCTGGGACATGATTGATGAGAACCTAATTTTTTATAGTTATATTTCCAATTTAGATCCCTTCTCCTAGTCGACTGCATATGGAAAGTAATAGAGGAAGTCTAAACATAACTGACCACAATTATGAGTGTTAAATTGCTGAAAATAATATCTTACACTTTTTGAAATAATCTACTATTCGTGGGGTGGGAATAAATTGTTTGAAACTATCATAATAGAACACTCTATCATCGACTTTCTTGAACCCAATCCATTTCCCAGCTTTTTTATATAACTTTCCACACTCGTCAATTCATGGTTCGCTGAATGGCAGTTCATCAGGCATAAATAATACTCTGAAATGGATAATTTTCAGTTTTTCCGAATTTTTGTTGACCTCTAGTCTTCTGCGCTGGTTTACTAACAGCTTTTTGGATTTTTATTCAAATATAGGACAAGAGTCTTGTGATGTTCCTTCAAATATAGACCAGATCCTGTTTTCACAGAGCTCTAGCTTCCATTGTTGTATTACGCCTTTTCGTTTCCTCGAAAGTATTTCAACCTGTTTTGTTATAGTTGAAGGCCTCAGCGATGCCTGCAACACCTTCAGGCAATACTTTAGCAGCTGATACGCTGGCAAAGGGAAGTATTGGAAATGATAGAAATCCTTCTGTCTTAGGTAAAGGAACTACTATTGATATTCGAACATTTTTCATTCTTTTTGAATTGTTTTCGTGCAACTTTCGAAGCTATTTGAGATGTTTCCTTCAGATTGGACTCATCGATGCTACTTTTCATAATTTCTCTTACCCCATCGGCAATTGCATTACCGAACCCAACCTTCCTTCTCATACTCATCCCCAATTTCCTCTTTGCCAATATAACTCAATTCGATCGTCTCTCCAAATTTTGCGTCTTCAGATATGATTGCTTCCCTAATGTCTTCGCCTTATTCAGTTTTCAAAGGATAGATAATTCGAGAATCAATCAATTATAGCCAAAAGGTATTCAAATACTATTCTCTTGTGCATAATTACCAATTTCAGCCAGATCCGTTTGCTACAAATCCTCCAAACTTTTTATTATTGTACTGCGGCACTCAAAATTCCTTCCACTCAGTCCATGAAGCTCATGCACAACTTGTTCTCTACTCATCGTATCAATATTTATATTTGCTTCTACCTAAATGATGCTTCTTCAAATCTTCAAATCGATTTATCCGATATTTTACACAATTTGGAGTTATACGTTCCACAGAGACCTGTTTTGTTGTAGTTTTGGCTATTGAGTGTCTCTTCTTAGATAGTTTCACAGATGTCAACCATCGTTACAACGCCTCCATTCTACTACTAATGTCATTTAGACGCATGTCCAGACCAGAGAGATGTGAGGAGTCCAGACCGTTGAATGTCTTATTGCTCTCTTTCAAATCATTTCTATTCTACCTCACACTATCACTCATATCAGCTGCTTGCAACATGATTTATCCATAGTGACAATAATCTTTTCGTTCTTTAATTTATGTTTATCCAGATCCTTGTTGACATACTTTATGACATAATTATCAACCCTAATCTTCAAAGTATCTTCAAGACTTGTTTCTGTTTTAAGATTCGGTTCGTGTGTTGATTCATCAACATGTGCTTCAGTTGCCGCATCTTTATTATCATTCGGTGTTTTTTGTTGCAGAATCTACGATTTCACATATCTAAACTTGAGAATAATCCTTGCGAATGAATATGTTTGGAATTATTATTGAATATATTAGTTCCATATATTCACATGGTAGAGAAGGTTCTACAAAATTTAGTCGTGGAAGCCATCTCCATAACTGCTATGAATTGACATTCAGATATGATGTTTGTTCAATTTCTTCAGCCTCCATCGATACTTTCATTATAGACATCATATTGTTGTGATGGTTATTGTTACCAGCGTACGAGAATGCATCAAGAAGTATTATTCTATCTACAATTTCACTCACCTCATCTCAATAAACTTATCCGATAGTGTTCTCGTTATATCCAGGCATATCATTCTTGATATGTGCATTGCCATTGTATGTTTTAGACCTAGAATTTTTCATGAAATTAATCTAAGGTCCTTACTTATATTTCACATTGTTCCTTATTCCATCAGCTGAATCGTTATTACGTCTGTGGACACTTACTCTTTCTATCTTTCACGGTGTGAATGTCAGGTAGAACATCTCTGTAGAATATCAAATTATATAATCCTGGGGTACCTTTGAACGGGTTGGGTTACCTTTGATAATTATATTACTGTCATCATTAATTTCTATAGGTTGATTTCCCATGCATGATTTGTTTATAGTTGAATTATATTGCAAACCCATTTTATTATAGTATCCTTGACATCATCATCCAATAAAAACCATCAAAAGTAATAACATGCTAATGTGGAGTGTTGTCGCATCAGTAGACGCTGAATTATCTTGCCTAAGTTTTCTGAAATCTTTACGTCTGCTAACTTCCAAACTTTTTTTATTAATTGCTGTTTTGTTCCGACTTGTTAGACAACCATATTGAGTGGTTTGTATGTTTTTAATCAAATGTCTGTATTCATATAATCAGTGAATATCTGCTTCAAAGTGAGTTCATCCTGTTTGAGAATATTCAAGCGATTTGCATTGTTGCGCAATCCCTATTTTGGACATTCAGCAAAAAACTGACAAAGAAAGAAACTGTCAATCGAGTTATGTCTCCCTCTTGAAAAATGAACACGAATTTTGTCGTGTTTTTCATCCAATATATCGTCGAATATTTTCATCGAATTAAGATTTGCTTCTGTGAGGTCTATGACGCTCTAATTCTCAGTATATGGAAAATATCCAAGTCCACCAATTTTCTTCAACAGTAACTTGTATTTTCGTTGGTGTAAAGACTTTTAATAATTTTTTTCAAACTTCAGGCCGTCTGCATCTAACAATAGAGATAAGAGCAGATTCATTTCGACACAATTGCTTGGATCACAGATCATTGTTTGTAGAGTATTTGGCAGCAAAGAGCTATTACGTTGTGGTTCATAGAAATTTTCATTGCTTGACCGTAAATTCATGACACCTAAGGAATCTTCTTAGCAAATTTTTATTGTGCCTAAATGTGAATCGATATAAATGGATATGTTAATAAACATTCCTTCATATACTAGGTGATGATGTTATTTTGTCTATATCGGAACACTTCTTACATACGTCAAAGCAAGTTACTGGATTTCGTAACATGTGACTCAATTTCAGAACATGTGACTCTCTGTCAAAAGCGCATGTCAAACGCATATCAAAACAAGTGTCTGAATGTTGAAACAAGTGTCAAAGGAATTGTCCGAATCATGAAACACGTGTTTGAATGTTGAAACACGTGTCCAATATGTTTCATCATTAGGAATGAGCAAGTGATTGAATGTTGAAGTCCTCAATTGTAACGGCTATCAATCGGCGTTCATAAGTATGAACTATGTTCGCCGGCTGATATAAGGGGAGCATTGATTAGTAGAAAGCTCTGAATATCAACCACTACAGTCTATCCTCAAAATTCCGAAGTTCTTATTTAATAATGATGAGCAGGCGTCAGAAATTATTGCTTCTCGTGCAACTTAAGAGACATTTATTTAGGTTCACTTTCCGTCTCGTGCGTGATTCAATTCCTACACTACTATATTTTGAATGGTTGATAGCTCATTGATCGATCCTCTGACACCTTATATGTATAATGGCTTCCATTATGATAGATAGACACGTTATAGATACAACATGAAATAGTTCGTAGAACGACAGCTTATAGATCGATATGTATGAATTTTATTCTGTAAAAATTGGCGTTTTCCTAATATTTTTCCTATCGAAAATCAAAAAATGCATGCTCTATGCGTCGATGACTTCAATTTATACCTATAAAGATATATTTTGAATATCAAAAATCACTCAGGGCTCGTTATGATACGTGTCATGTGATTCTTGATTGATAGGACAACTGCTTCGGCAAAAAAAGTCAATATAGAATCCTTAATCAAGAATGTTCAACACTACGAGTTGTAAAAATTTTGAGGATTATATCGGAGAAAAAAGTTTGGACTTAACAATTTGGTTTTGATCCCCTAAGGAATTATAATTGGAACAATGGCAGACTTATTTTATAAATTAACAATGTAGCATACTGGAAAAATTAAAATTAGAACAGACTAGAATTCTTGATAATTTGATTATTTAAATTGAAATTATTAATTTTATAAGGAATATAATTTTTGAACCAAAGATTCAAATTTAAGAAATCAAATTGTAGATGAAAATGAATCCGGTTAGAGAACATGAACAATCGATTATGAAAATTTGGTTAGTCCAACTAAGAAAAAGGTTACCGTCCTTGAAACTTGTTTGAGCTTGGAAGAAGTGTTCTGCCAGGAATTTCCCGATACAACACGACACAGGAAGAAAAATGTAGACGTCTGGATTGTCTAAGCCCTGTGATACAGAACATACCTTGACCACAAGTTTGAGAAACAAATAGCTGAGTCAGCAGTTAATAATCAATATAATCCCTCAACTAGTTATGCCATCTTCCCAAATTGTATATTCAAAATTATTGGAAGGATTGAAATCATGAAGAGAACTGGTGAAATACAATATCAAAATCTGAAAGAGGATATTTGGATAATAAGTTACTCATTGGAGTAATAGAGAAATTATATGGAAAAATTAGTCTTAAAACAAATGAGTGAGTTAATTTAGAAACTTTTAAGAGAACAATTAGATAATTGCTGAGGGAGTATAGTAGACACAAATTTGCTCGTACATTCTTGATGAATAATCTGTTCAAGCAATATCAGATGATTTACTAGTTCAGCCTATAAAGCAGTAAATGAGAATTTTGGCTTCATTTAAGTTCGGCCAGATCAATGATTATTCCGTTATCTCACGAAGACTAGCCTGGAAAGACATATCCATTACAAATTTTATGAATAAGGTCGAAGAATGGAGATACGTGATATCACGCAATCACGTGAATAATTGCTAAGTTGAACGAGTCTCAGAGAATGACATAAATCATTCTGACTACTAACTTGACAAAATAAATTCTGAATAAAGACAAGAGGGAGCACATAGTGAATGATTATCTAATTTGGATTTGAACAAACAAAAGTGATCTGGTGTGAACACGTGGAAGAATCGATATTCATATATTCACTGAAAAATATCATCGATCGAGGAATACACACATCTACAACTGAGCTTAGATATAATTATTAGACATCAAACTTCGTATTCACTTTCGATAATAATCTTCCAATGAATCCGATTAATAACAGATAGAATAAATAATTGGGCTGCTAAACTCGCAAGCCCAAATGAGATTCTGTCCATTTCCGTTTTCTAATCACCCCCCTTGTTCGACGCGAGTCCTCCCTCGACTTTTCACGCAAGTTAAATAACCGATTTCCTATTAAAATACAGAAGTAGATACAGTCCACTACCTTTGGGACAGGAAGTGTGACGTCACTTCCGGTCTGTGCTCCGATGTTTGCTATTATCAGGTCTCCACTTCCGGTCTGCGCTGGCGATGTATGTTATCAGGTAGATAACGTTATCGGCTAGATAGCGTTATCAGTGATTGTGAGTCACCCGGATGGGCATCCAGTGTGTGTAATTAGTGTTATCAGGTAGATAACGTTATCGGCTAGATAGCGTTATCAGTGATTGTGAGTTACTCGGTTTGTGCTGACGATTGGCATTCGGTGTTTGTAATTATTGTTTGAATGTATATACAGGATGTTTGTAAAGAGTGTGTTATGTTGTATATACAGGTTCTTTGTAAGAGAGGTCCTAGACACGTGGTGTCATGGCAGCTATCACGTGATCCTTCGGTGTCATGGCGTCTGTCACGTGATCCTTCGGCTATCAACGAGGTGTCATGGCGTCTGTCACGAGGTGTCATGCTATCTGTTGACGATTGGCATCCGGTGTTTGTAATTATTGTTTGAATGTATATACAGGATGTTTGTAAAGAGTGTGTTATGTTGTATATACAGGTTGTTTGTAAGAGAGGTCCTAGACACGTGGTGTCATGGCAGCTATCACGTGATCCTTCGGAGTCATGGCGTCTGTCACGTGATCCTTCGGCTATCGACGAGGTGTCATGGCGTCTGTCACGAGGTGTCATGCTATCTGCTGACGATTGGCATTCGGTGTTTGTAATTATTGTTTGAATGTATATACAGGGGTTTGTGACGTCAGTTTATACTAGCACGTGTAATTGAATACAATGGAGTCATTCATCAGGTAAACAAATAACAATAAGTGATATACTATAGTCTAGACTTGCTAGTAACCGAATTTAATTGTCGTTTCATTAGTCATTACTTACGTAAGCAGCTGTGAATACAATGGAGTCATTCATTAGGTCAACAAATAACAATAAATGATATACAAGTCTAGACTTGTTAGTAAGCGAATTAGAACTGAGAGTTATGTTGACTACGAATTCAATTCTCGTTTCCTCAGTAATCTGTTACAGCTCAAATGAAACACATCGTTCTCACATATCCTGTGTGTGCTGTCTTCTATTGAACGGAAAATGTAAGTTTAATTCAATTATTTAATTCACTGCCATAAAAACATACTTGTTTCGTCTATTATTCAGAATGAACCTCTTATTAGCATTGAAACAGTTAAAAAATTATCCAATTCACATTCATAAAATAACAAGTACAAAATTGATTTATTATCTTTTATAAAATGACTGTTGTTCCAATTGTGTGTGTGTGTATTATACGAATTTGAAAATCCCCAATTTATATTCATACTGTTTCAGATTTATGATGGATCTAACAAAACTTAATCATTGTGCTCTTTTGGAGAGAAAACCATTGAGGAGAGTTCCAGAACTCGAAATCAATGAGCATTATACAATACTTCAAGCGAGAGTAGTAAGAACCAAATTTGGTGAATCCGTATTGCTCGAGTTCGATGAATTCTCTATGTTCCTACCCAATCGACTGACCAATCAGATTATCCCAATTTTGGAACAAATCAACATGAAACCTTGTTTGATTTTGATATACAGGGGAAAAGAGGATGTTAATAAAAGCAACCCGGCTTTTAAACTTGAATTTTTGGAGCTCAAGTAATAAGAAATCTAAGGTATGATGTTTATACTAGCGTGTGTACATAGTCGATGAAATCATCAGTATTAATATGTCTCTTGAAGAATACGCACGTAAATTGGAAGAATTAATATGTCTCTTGAAGAATACACACGTAAATTGGAAGAATTCGGTGCGAAAGTAAAAGCTTTGAGTAGAGATTTAAAATTTTACGAAGATAAAAATATCGCTATGAGACAATTGAATAGTTTAAGTATTGGCGGAGAGGATGGTTATGTTAGAACCCAATTTCCTAACCTCAATTTTGAATGGAATCCTGTATACAAACGTTCCGAATCGAGTGGAACGTATTTATATATGTCCCAGGAAAGACCTGAGAAATGAATGTAATCGAACAGAATGGCAACCAATGAATTATCAAATGATTAACGGAAATCAACTAGAGGTAATCACATACATAGTTCTCGAAACGATGCAGACCACCACCACCACCACCAATAACACCTTCAATTATAAGCTCAAGCTATTATTTCCAAATGGTACAGAGGGGGATATTATGAAGTGGCAAACATTCACACCATCACCTACATCTGGCAAAATGATCCGACAATCATCATGTTTACCACATCTCGTACAAAAGACATCATCTGCAATAGAAGGAGAAATCTCCAAAATTTTCGCAACGTTGTATTTTATTTTATCTTCTTTATCAGTGTTAGTATTGGAAATGTTTGTTAAAAATGTGAAGAAAGCTATTTTCCATTTAAATAAATAATAATTATTATATAAAGGAGGTGTTTTATTGAAACAAACAAAAGATTGATAATAATAATATTTCAGAATAAAATACATATCATTTAGGTAGTATTACATTCAGAAACCACTGCTGTAATTTATCCACATGGTGAACTGCACACATGTATTTTCCACCATCATTACGATGATTCAGACAGGTCAAATTGTTTGTTCGCTCGAATATCCCCGTTTCACATTGAGTACCATCGAAACTATGAACATCTACGATGTGTGGGTAAATATCCAATTCTATACACTTCCTTCTCAAAAATTCAGCTTTTTGCTGTCCTCGGACATAAATATAGTTGACTGCACACAAGAGAATCGATTTAAGAATATTATTCATTCCTTCATAATCCACATTCCCAGATACATAATCGAGTCCATGATAAGACTTTTGTAAATACCATACGGATTTTCGCTCCTTTGCATTTAGCGATGAATAAGATGTGTGCGGTTTGAATAAGGAATAATGACGTTTGAATCCAATTTGTATACACATTTCTTTTGGATGGAAGGCATCGTCAATGAAGAACCCCTGAATGTCAACTAATGCGATTCTCATGATGATGCGATTCGCTTGAAGTTTCGATTTAGACTGACTGATGTTCAATTGAGACTCTTGACAATTCCGGTGAGGGGGTAGTATTCCATCAAGCAATCGTGAATGATGATGCAATATGCCTTGGTATTGGCTGGAAATCCTTTATCCGCTTCAATCTCCAATCGTATGTCGACTGTTGATGATTTTACCGCCTCCTCTTGTCTAGAACAATCGATGATGTAAAGCGCGCGTTTTTTGAATTCATCATAAGCCAATATGGGATGTTTTGTTGTGGAATTCGTGTAGCTGGGATAGAAATCGGTATAGTTTTGGTGGGCTAGAACGAAATCTTCCTTGGCAAATTCCAAGTTCATCCGTTCGTTAGGCCAATACTCTCCGTTCAGCGATAAGCGGATACTTGATATATCCACATGATCGAATATTGTAGGATTAGCTTTCACATTGTTACGTTTATTGGTTTGGAAAAATACGATAACATACCGTGGTTTTTCGACGGACGCGCTAGTTTTCACGTGCAACTCCATCTGAAATGTCGAACATAACCTACAAAATTGGAAAAAAGCGGTTTTTCTTAAATAATTAAAAACTATAGCTCGGATCGGAAAAAGTTAAAGGAGAAAGTTGTAGGTATCTGTGTGTTGGGTACTTCATTCAGAGAGATCTCTCTGACTTCATTACGGATCACATTTTATGCAATTCTCCGTAAATGTAATATCTATATAGTTCAAGCAATACATGCATAAATTAATAACTGAAAAAAATATATGAGCGTATAGCAAATTAAATTTAAAGGTGGTTCATGCAACTCGATCTGAAATGTCGAACATAACCTAGAAAATTGGAAAAAAGCGGTTTTTCTTAAAAAACTATAGCTCGGATCGGAAAAAGTTAAAGGAGAAAGTTGTAGGTATCAAATAGATAATTATCGATATCTTTCTTTCCGAGTTATATTGAAAACCGTTGAAAATTGGGGTACGCTCCCATATGTATTGTTTCCTGTACATGTACAAGCTAAGATAGCACTTTTTTTCTTAATTTGAAATATTGACTATTTTTCAAAATATATCGATTTTTCGAAAAAGACGCTCTCATAAATTGGCTAGATCTTCTCAGCAAACGGTCATTGAGTAACGATTTGGGGCTTATTTTCTTCATGAAGAGTTGTCCTATAACTTTATCGAAGAAACGTAGCGATTTTTTCTAATTTTGAGGGTGAAAAAAATTACTTAAAAAAAAAATTTCCTCTATTTTGATCATGTTTTCAATTTTAATTTTAGAAAAATAACGGAAATCAATTTGTAACATCTTTTCACGAATTACCTCCGGCTGCCGGAGTGTGAGGAAGCACTGCGCGCTCGCACTGAAAACTGATTTTGCGCGTTCAAAGTGGCTTGTGCTTGCAAAATCTTCAATATTTCAGCTTCTGGATAACATACAAAAATCTTTTCGAACTTAATCTGGGGAAGCTCGATGAGATAAACACGAATATCGTATTTATTTCAGTCTTGGAATCTCGAATATATTTATTTTTTACATTTCCAATTTGTTTTACTTTTTATGTCATTTAAATTACGATTTATTAACAAAACAGTATTTTCAATGTAATATCTCAACTTTTTTTGCTCAGGGAATCATACAGACGTTATGCTTGCGAATCTCTTTAACAATTATTTAATATTTCAGTAAATATTTCTTTATGATACAAAATTATTATAACTAACCTTATTTGATCATCATCATCAATTATGATGGAGGTGATAGGAGTAAGTGGGAACTGTCTTTTTTGTTTATTCCTATTGATATGTTGGAAGAAATCATACCTCTAAAAGGATGTATCTAAGAGAAACGTGAAATAATTAATGAATTTTTTAAAAAGGGTATTTGAATAAAAACTCAGATGATTTTCATCGTTTTACACGATTGTCAATCATTATTTAAATCAATCTAGGAGAATGAAGATGCTACGGGTGTAGGATCGAAATCAACTTGTGAAGATTTCGTCAAATTTCATATTCAACAATGATTCTCAGAGAGATTATTGGTGTGAAGGTTTGCGCGATAGCGATTTTGTTATGTTTGTTCGGCGCAATTTTGCAAAGGATGGTTCAGAGGAATTGTTAGTGTGAAGGTTCGCGCAGGACTCAAACCACATCGAATATCATAACACCTCCAATGCGAATTCATTGATAGGAATTTTTCATGCATTGCAGACATTTCGAACTCTTCTAAAATCAGATCTAACACTATCTTTGGAGTAAATTTTGTTGCAACCTTTTAATATTTATTCACGCACGCGCAAATCATACAACATTGTATTTTCCGCTCAAACTGAATTGTTCGTAGAGCGCTTCTTTAAACGTTCTAATAATGCGTCCTGCGTTAGAAGCTTTTTCATAGAATAGGTATTGCAATGATTGATTTTATGTTTTTCCATTTACTTGTGATGAAAGTGTTTATAGAAGAATTATTTTCTAGGATCGCCTTGCAGATTCCTAGGTTTACGATGTTATTTCAGGAATATCAAACTAAACGCTTTCCGAACCTCGAAACAAGTAAACTTGAAAATGTAACATATAATTCGATTATATCAATATTTCAACATCCAACTCTGAATACATGGACTAGAATTTTGCGAAAAGGAAATCGATTAAAATTGTGAACGAAGCTCGGATCGGAAAAAGTTAAAGGAGAAAGTTGTACGTTGATAAAGATCCACATGTTCACATGTTATATAAAAATCTGATGAATAGTTTAAAATATCAGAATATTTGAAATATGGATGATTCCGATATTATATTTGATTGAGTATACTGATGTTGTAGCTATATAGCCTTCTATCAATAAGCCGATGAACTATCAGAGTTGAATGTCAATGTCAATGTTAGTGTACCTGCGTCATCACATTCTGTTCATACTGATATGAGAACGCAAACGCGTGTGAGTGTAAACGTAAGTAGGGTGAGGGGGTATTGTAAAGCAGTGTCTGACAAAAAGACATGAGATGAATATTTATGGAAATAAACTACATTCTTAAAATAATCAAATTTATCGTTCTATAGTAGCATTCGCGGTTAAACGGATGTTTGTGAAACATATCGCTAGCGTATTAAGATTGCGACGATGTGCGTTAGAAGCCGCAAATATTTTGATAATCAACAATTGACCAGGCTCGGACTGGCCCTCAGACACTTGTTTCTCCATCGAACACGCTTCAAAAATTCCACGATTGTAGATATACATATATGCTAGGCATTATGTCGATAGAACAACATGTTATTAATCATTCTATGCTTCCTCGGAAACCAGGTGAACGAATATCTAGAGCACAAAGCAACCTATACACTCATGTGATCGAGGTTAGCGATCAGCAAGCGTGACGAAAGCGTGACCAAAACGACTCGGAAAACGATTAAAACGACATGAAAAACGATTTAAACGACTCAAACGACATGAAAAACGATTAAAACGACATGAAAAACGATTAAAACGACTCGAAAAACGACTCAAACGACATGAAAAACGATTAAAACGACATGAAAAACGATTAAAACGACTCGAAAAACGACTCAAACGACATGAAAAACGATTAAAACGACATGAAAAACGATTAAAACGACTCGAAAAACGATTGAAACGACATGAAAAACGATTAAAACGACTCGAAAAACGATTCAAACGACATGAAAAAACGATTAAAACGACTCGAAAAACTATTCAAGCGACCCACAAACATGACGAAAGCGTGACCAAAACGACTAGAAAGCGTGTGGGTCGTACAAGGCGTGGCAGCCCAACGAAATTCCACTAGTTAGTGTTTGTAACATATAGTTAGAACTCACATAATTCCGTACCTATGTTTTTTACAACACTCATTATTTTGCCGAACTTCAAACTACATTCCGCTCAATACATTCTTTTTAAAGATATAGCTTTTCACTATAGCGATAGGGCTCGAGGCAGACAGAGATTATCTTTATTATTTATGGCGATAACACCTTTGCGTCGGCTGCTTCATGGAGATGTCGCCACCACATGACAGCTGTCATGGCGAACCAAAGGTACAGGTTGCTTCGTGTAGGTGTCACCACCACGTGACAGCTGTCATGGTGAGCTAAAGGTACAGGCTGCTTCGTGTAGATGTCACGTGACAGATGTCATGGCGGACCGGAAGTACAGGCTGCTTCGTGTAGGTGTCACCACCACGTGACAAAGACTGCTTCGTGGAGGTGTCGCCACCAGTTCGACTCGTCCGACTCATGCGACTCGTACGATTTTGAAATCACATGATCTGTCACGCGGTGAGATATGGTGTCTGTCACTTCGACGGAGTGTCTGTCACAAGGTGTCATGGTGGCTATCACGTACCATAGAGCTGAAGGTTACAGAGCTAACCCAACTCAAAACCATAGAGCATCATGGTGGTTGGAAGAGTTGTCATGATGTCTGTCACGTGAGGTCTTCATCGAGGTGTCATGTCGCGTCTTGGAGGGTGTGACGTGGTGGATCCAAGAAGCATCTGTCACGCGAACTGTCAAGACGGATCTATGAATGTCAACCATAGCTTTATTGGTATCAAATGAAAAGTCTTGATATGCAGAATGTTAATTTTATTGAATTGAAGATCCTACGATCATAGTTTACCAACGGTGATGACGTCACGGGAGGCATTCATTGTTTCAATCCGGCGACCATAGTTTACGAACGATGATGACGTCACTGCTTCGAACCGATGACAGTAACTGATTCAACCCGGCGACCATAGTTTACGAACGATGATGACGTCATCATCGTTCACGAACTATGATGGGCTAATGAGGAATAAAATGTGAATAATCATAATGTTTGTAATACATTCATGCACATGTTTTATCGCATGATTCAACACATGCTTTAACATTCAGACACGTGTTTCAACATTCAGACACGTGTTTCAACATTCAGACACGTGTTTCAGACACGTGTTTCAGCATTCAGACACGTGTTTCAGCATTCAGACACGTGTTTCAACATTCAGACACGTGTTTCAGCATTCAGACACGTGTTTCAGCATTCAGACCTATTTAACATATATTTGATACCTGATTTTGAGAGAGAAGTGTAAAAGTACCTAACCGCATGATCGGACATACACAATATAACATCATCATCTAGTATATAAACAAATGCTTATTAACATATGTTCCAGTATGATTTCGATTTGCCTTCAGGAATGATGAAGATTGTTAGGCAAAAAGACTCGTTGAGTATTATGAACTTGGGGTCAAGCAATGAGAATGTTGAACAACCACAACGTCACAGCTCTTTGCTGCCTAATACTTTACGAACAATAATCTGTGGTCCAAGTAATTGTGGGAAAACAAATGTGATGTTATCTCTATTGTTAGATGCTAACGGCCTGAAATTTGAAAACGTGTACATATATTCAAAGTCTTTACACCAACCAAAATACCAGTTACTAAAGGAGACATTGAAGAAAATTGAGGGGCTTGGATATTTTCCTTGTACCGAAAGTGATGAGGTCATAGACCCCACAGAAGCGAGGCCTAATTCAATCATAATATTCGATGACGTGATGTTTGAGAAACAGGAGAAAATTCGTGCTTATTTTTCAAGAGGGAGACACAACTCAATTGATAGTTTCTATCTTTGTCAGTCTTTCGCTAAATGTCCAAAACATGGATTGCGCGACAATGCCAATTGCTTGATTATTTTCAAACAGGATGAACTCAATTTGAAACATATATTCACCGATCATGTAAGCACCGACATGTCACTCGAAAAATTCAGAGAGATATGTCGCGTATGTTGGAAAGATAAATATGGATTCCTTATGATAAACAAAGACTGTGATATGAACAAAGGACGTTATCGCAAAGGTTTTGATAGTTATATATACATCTAACATGTATACATACTTTCATTTGAAATAGACAACCCGCTCAGCATGGACGTGGGTGTGAGTAACATGCTTAAAGAAAAACAACAATTGAAGAAAAAAATTTGGGAGTTAACAAACGTTGAGAGGAAAAAATATATGGCTGTGAAATTGGGTAAAGCTGAAAATGATGAGATTCTAGATAATATGTTCAGGAATGTATCTAAACCTCTGGAGGAAATTGCGAAAAATGCTGAAATAATCAAACAAAATTCGTTGGTTAAACCTAAAAGTATTGTTTCTACAGCAACACAAATGGAGAACATACCAATCCCAAATATTGTAACTGAAGGGGAAGAGTTCGTATATAACCCCCAAAATACTGAGGAGGATGTGTTTACCCTCGAACCTACTATCGATCAGATTCGTGAAGAATTCAGAAAACATAAGAAAGATAATGCAGAGGCTACAGAGGAGTTTCTGCAACAATACCCCACATTAGCACGTTATTACTTGGAAGGATTCCTATTGGATGATGATGTCAAGAAATACGATGATAGAATGGGATTGCAATATAATTCAACTTCAGACAAATGGTTCATGGGTAATCAACCTATGGAAATTGATAGTGAGAGTAATATAATTATCAAGGGTACTCCGTTCAAGGGTACCACAGGACTGTATGATTTGATATTTTACAGAGATGTTCTACCTGATACTTACACTGTGGAAGATGGGAAAAATTACAGTCAAATGATGGAAATGACTAGTGCCCATAGACGTAATAACGATCCAGCTGATCGAATAAGAAACATTGTAAAATACAAAAATGTACTGAAACCTTTGATTAATTCCATGAAAAAACCCAGAGCCAAAACATACACTGGAAGTGCATATATCAAAAATGATATGCTTGAATATAACGAGAAACCTATCGAATATGTTTATTGGGATGACGTTAACGAAATTGTGGATAGACTGAGACTTCTTGTTGCATCCTTGCATGCAGGTGACCATAATCATCACAATGAGATAATCTCTATAATAGAAGAATTGATAGAGGCAGGGGTAATTGAACAAAAACCAGGTGTAAGACAAATTCATCACAGTTATAAAGATGGTTTCAATGGATAAGTTTGGCAGAGCCTCCTCTTCCATGTGGATATATGATACAAATGTATTTAATAATAATTTCAAACAAGTTCACGGACAAGGATTATTCCTAACGAGCGATGGAAGTTATGATATGGAAAATCGTAGATTGTGCAACGTAAAATCACCGAATGATGATGGAGATGTTGCAAATAAAGTATATGTTGATAAATTAACACACAAACTGAATCTGAAAACGGAAACCAGTCTTAAAGATACCTTCAATGTTAGGGTTGATAATTTGATCAAAGATATCAACAAGGATCTGGATGAACATAACTTAACGAATGACAAGGTTATTCTCAACATTGATAAACATCTGATGGACATTCAGAATAAATATAATGGAATGGGGATCTATATAAAATCAGAGTATAAAACAATCAGTGATAGTGTGAGGGAAAACAGAAATGAATTGAAAGAGATCAATAACACATTTAACAGTGTGAACATGCGTCTAAATGACATTACTAGTAAAGTGGAGGCGTTAGAACGACGGATGACATCTGTGGAACCTTCTAAGAAGAGACCCTCATCATTCACAACAACAAAGCAGGGCTCTGTGAAACGTATATCTCCAAATCCTGTGAATATACCCAAAAAATTAATTCTACACTAGATTTCCACATTGATAAGATGAGTAGAGAACAAGTTGTGCATGAGCTTCATAAGCCGAGTAGGAAGAATTTCAAACGACGCAGAACGATCATAAAAGGTTTGGATGATTTGGGGCAAATGGATCTGGCAGAAATGGGTAATTACGCTCGTGAAAATAGAGGATTCAAATACATTTTGATTATGATCGATTGTTTCTCGAAATTTCTATGGACGCGTCCGCTGAAAACAAAATCAACCGAAAAAGTTCGGAAAGCGGTCAGTTCTATATTGCTAGGAGGACATCGTAAGCCTAGGAATCTGCAAAGCGTTCAGGGAAAAGAATTCTTCAATAAACACTTTAACGATCTAATGAAGAAACATAATATCAATCATCATAATACGTATAGTGTGAAAAAAGCAGCCATTGCTGAACGTGTCATTCGAACGTTAAAGGAATCGCTCTACAAACATTTCAGTCTTATCGGGAAATACAAATGGCTTGATATACTTGAAGAAACCACAGAAAAATATAATAAACGTAAACATAGTACTATAAATATGGCTCCAATAAAAGTGACGAAACAGATTGAGAGCGAGATATTGAAGCGATCCTACTCACACATCAAGTTAGCTCTGCCTCACAAATACAACGTTGGAGATGTGGTACGAATAAGTAAGGCTAAACATATCTTTGAGAAGGGATTTACGCCCAATTGGAGTTCGGAATTATTTAAAATCATCAAAGTAAAAATTACCAACCCGGTCACATATCTACTAGAAGATATGACCAACGCACCAATCAGCGGCTGTTTCTACGAGGAAGAATTACAGAAAACAAAACAACCCGATGTGTATTTAGTAGAAAAAATATTACGAAAGAGGAGGGGTCAACAGTATGTGAAATGGTTGGGTCTAGATAATAATCACAACAGTTGGATCAATAATTCGGATCTCGTTCAATGAATCCATCATTGATCATTTGGAGATTATTAGGAACAAACAATTAGCTGGAATATCATTGACTCGAGGGTATGGTTATTATACAATGAATCCATCATTAACCATTTGGAGATTATTAGGAACAAACACATAGCTGGAATATTATTGACTCGAGGGTATGGTTATTATAATAGAACAAAATTCCGTGAATATGAGGGTGAATCAAGAGTGAAGATTATAATATTTGAAACATATATTGTTAAGATTATACTTAAGTCTTTTGTATTGAGAAAATTTTGAAATTAATAAAAAATATTATTTTGAGATCTTTGGTCTTTCTCCCTCCCCTCGTTAAATAACGGTGCAATCTTGAATTTTCATCAGTCTGTATGGAAGCGTACGTAGGAGAAGGTGTTCTCAATACGCTTATAAACAAGCTCCCGTTTGAACTTCATATTCCTGGTTATCAATTCTGTGGTCCCGGTACAAAATTAGAAGAACGGTTGAGAAGAGGAGATTCAGGTATCAATCCACTCGATAAAGCTTGCCGCCAACACGATATTTCATATTTGCGAAACGCTAGTTTGGAAGGACGTCACGAGGCGGATAAAATATTAGAGAACGCTGCTTGGCAACGGGTAAAATCTAAAGACACAAAATTTGGAGAAAGGATTGCCGCTTTCGGTGTAAATAAAATTATGAAGACAAAGAGGAAATTGGGAATGGGTATGAGAAAGAAGGTTGGGTTCGGAAGTGCAATTGTCGATGGGGTGAGAAAAGTTATGAAGAATAAGTTTGACTCATCCAATCTGAAGAAAACATCCCAAACAGCGTTGAAAGTTGCACGAAAACAATTAAAAAAAGCAGGTGGTCGGAAAAATGTTCGGTTACCAAGAGTAATTCCTATTCCAAAGACTGGAGGATTTCTACCATTTTTAATACCTCTGTTTGCCGGCTTATCAGCTGCTGGAGCATTGGCGGGGGGTGGTGCAGGCATCGCTAAGGCCGTCAACGACAGCAAAGCAGCTCGGAAAACCTTGGAGGAAACGGAAAGACATAATAAAACAATGGAAGCTATAGCTTTGGGGAAACAAGGATCTGGTCTATATTTGAAAAAGTATCGCAAAGGTCTTGGTCTATATTTAAATAAACATCGAAAAAACTGTCAGTAAACCTGCCCAGAAGACCTCTGACCGATCTTGATCTACGAAAACTAGCAAAAGCTCTGAAAATTCCCCATTTTAGAGGAGTATTTATGCGTGATGAACTGCCATCCAACGGACCATGGAAAAACGAGCGTGGAATAGTTAATTTAGATAGCTCGGACAATGGAGGCACTCACTGGGTTGGGTTTAATAAAGTCGGTGATACAGTTTTATATTATGATAGTTTTGGCAATTTACGCCCCCCTCGCGAACTAGTGGATTATTTCAAAAAGTGTAAGATATTATTCAATCACGATAATTTTCAACAATATAACACTTATAATTGTGGTCAGTTATGTTTAGATTTCCTCTCTAACTCTTCAGTTGTGCTCGACTAATCTGCATTTATTAGTATATAAATAGATTGTTGGTAAAGTTTGCATCAATCATGTCTCAGACGTTCACTATCACGGGTAAGAGCTCCCGCTTATCTGTAGATTTCCACCCACCTATAGAACTAGATCCTCATTCATATTATTCTATCGCACTTGTTGGCTTGCATACGTACAATAGCATTCCGAACATTGAAGAAGGTTTTAATAAATTTTATTATAAAAATGTGAAGGGTGAGGAAGAAGTAGTAACTATACCTACGGGGTCCTACGAGTTGACAGACATCGAGGATTTCATACAAAGTGCAGTTTGTGGGATAGGAGTGAAGCAAGAAGAACGTGACCGGAAATTATCAATAAAATCTGACAACAACACTCTACACACAGAGCTGAAGAGTGATTTTGAAGTGAATTTTATTCCTAAAGATAGTATAAGCGAACTGTTGGGATTCAGCAAAAAGAAATTGACATCTCGCGAAGTACACGTATCTGATCGACCTGTAAACATAATCAAAGTTCAAACAATACGTGTTGAGTGTAACTTAACCGCAGGAGCATATTATAACAATAAGATAGCTCATACGATATATGAGTTCTCACCCCTTGTACCACCTGGGTTTTCCATTGATATAGAGCCGAAGAATCTTATTTATCTACCGGTCATCAGCAAGACGTTATTCGATAACATCACGCTGAATATTTTAGATCAGAATTGGAAACCGGTAAATTTTCGTGGAGAAGAAATTATTATACGATTGGAATTGAACAAGATCGTTAGGGATTATACCTCACAACAATAAATAATAATCCAATACTTACCACCACTCATTATATGAAAGGAATTCAACTGAGAAGGTTGCAGTAGCCATCACTTGAGAACATGGGTTTGGATTTCAGCAATAAAAGACATCTCCATAGTGGTCATCAGTCATTATCTACAACGAGCTCGAGGGAGAAGGTTGCTTCTGCATCACTATCATTGGAAAATATCAATTTTCTGAAGTCCCTTGGTTACAATGTCGGAAAAACTTCAAATATTCAACGAGCGAAACTTCAATGAAGACATCATCCGAGAAGAAACTCATACCTACTATCCCCACACAACATCTTTTGGCAACAGCGATGAAATTGAGATATTAATCAATCAACAAGATGTGTTGGTAGATTTGGCCTCGTCTGCTTTATTCATCGAGGCAGAATTCCAGCCAGAAGCAAGTGGTGATGGTGAATGTAAACTAACGAATAATTTCGGAGCGTTTCTCTTCGAATATATCAGTTATGAATTGAATGGAAAAGAGATGGACAAAGTACGTGATCCTGGTATTGTCAGCACCATCAGAGCTTATCTAACATATGCCAAACATGAATCTATACCTCTAGCTATTTCTGGATGGTCATTTAAGGATGTATTGAGTTCAGTCTACAATGATAAAATCAATTTATGGATACCGTTGAATTTTCTACTAGGCCTATTCATTGACTATAACAAAGTTTTGAGTGGAAAACATAAGCTGCGCTTGATAAGGTCTCGAACCGATAACGATTGCTATACTAATAGCACAGGCACGAAAACGCCTAAAATAAATGTGAAGACGATAGCATTAAAAGTGCGACATGTGTTTCCAAGTGATCAAGTTAAATTTCAAATGTTGGGGAATTTGAGTGCTGAGAAGCCTATTTTGATTCCATTCCGTAGTTGGGATCTGCATGAAAATCCGTTGATGGAGGAGAGCACTCGTGACATTTGGGCTGTTAAAACTTCAATGAATTTGGAACGACCCAGATATGTGATTCTAGCTTTCCAAACTGATCGAAAAAATAATCCTGTTAAGCACAGTGCATATTTCGATAATATAAACTTGCTAAATGTTAAATTATACTTGAATTCAGAGTGTTATCCATATGAAGCAATGGAATTGAATTTCACCGACCAGCAATACGTGGAAGCATACCAGATGTACTATGATTTCCAGAAATCATTTTCAAATAAAATAATAAGCGAACCCATGTTAGATTATATAGCATTCAAGAATAGAGCAATTTTTGTGATTGACTGTTCAAAACAAAACGATGCTATAAAGTCATCAACAGTTGACGTCAAACTAGAGATGGAAAGTTTCCTGAATTTCCCCAAAAACACCAGGGCTTATTGCATCATCATTAACGATCGTATAATGGAGTATTCTCCGATTACAGGATCAGTTCGGAATTTGGTGTGAAGAACCAGGTGATGAATCATAATGTTATAATTTTAGTTCTAAATCATGTACTATCAAAATGTATCTTTCCCAATAAATTTTATTATTATTATTATATTTGATATTTTATTTCTCAAACGGTAGGTGGTGATGTAAACATCCGACGATCATAGTTTGTAAACTATGGTAGTCGGTTGCTGGAAATGAAACAAATTGAAACAACTAGTGACGTTATCAGTCAGTTATCAACGTTTGCAATGATATCGAAACGGAGAGTTACCCCCCACCCTCACTATTCACGTTCACGTTCTCACGTATGTAAGAGAGAATCATTTCAGAAAATGTTCAGTTATAAAAATGAACTTAGCAGCGTGCGTTCGTGATTCAAATGTGGCTACATGGTCCACCAACAATTTTATTAAGTTAACAGTTAATGAAGTGTGTCTAAAATTTGGGATCGATATAAGAAACGATAAAAGAAACTATTTATTTTGGAATATTCAACTAAACCAACGCGTTCTGATGAATGAAGATCTATTGGATTGGTTAGGTTATCGCGGCAAAAAATATCATGCTAAAAAGGGTGTTATAACAAGATTGTTGAGGAAAAACCCGCATATACACCATTTAGAAATTTGTGATAAGACTGATGCACGAAAGAAATATTATGTTCTAGATGCTATTGATTTCGAATCATTATTCATGCAAATTCGAACTCCTAAAGTCATCGAGTTACGTGAACTGTTTTCGTTAATGAAATTTATTATGATGAAATATTGTGAGTACGAGAAATTCTATGAACAACAAGAACGTCAAAGAGCTGAGGAACGTGAATGTCTTGCGAAAGAACGATCTCAACGCTTATCTCAACAAATTCAAATGAATGTTATCACCTTACGGAATAACATTGCACCAAATATTGTTCCACCTCCTATAAATTTTGGAAAGAGACGAAATTTAGGTAATTACTTTTGTTTTTTATAATAAAATTTATATAATATATATTATTTAGGATTATATCGAACATCGAATGATATGAGACCAGAATGGTACCTATTGCGTCGACAGGAGGATGGTTGGCGTGATGCCGACAGAAAATTACAAAATCGAGGAATGCGAATAATACGTAAATGGTCTAACATATCTCATGCTATCGATATTGGTAACGAAGTGAAACAGAATTTCCGCCACGATTTGAAATGGTATGCAAGAGGAAATATTATTCATGCCGCAGAAGAAGAGGGGGGTGAACAATTGATTAGTGATATCAACATCGAGTCATTGATAGAATGTGTTATCAATCACAAAAATAAAGCTTATGAACTAGCAAATGATAATGTCAATATATTATTATAATTATCATTCCTTTTGTTTTATTAAAACACTTATATCTTCATACAATCATTTATTTACATGGTAAATAGCCTTCTTTACATATTTAACAAACATTTTCAACATTAGTACTGATAAAGAAGATAAAATTGCATACAAAATTGCGAAAATTTTAGAAATTTCTTCGTCTAGTGAGGATGATGTACGTGTGGATGGTGTTGATATTGTCTTTTGTATGACCTGTGGTAAACATGATGATTGTTGGAGCAATTGCCATTCAGCCATATCTCCCTCACTCCGATCAAAGAATAAAAGTTTAAGTTTATAATGTATGGTGGTACGATAATCTTGAGGAATGTTGAATGCGAATACCTCTAATTGATTATCGTTGATTTTTCTAAAATTCATCGGAATCCATTCGGTACGGTTACACCCCCCACCACCATCGGTTGCAACATCCTTCAGACAAATATAAATGCGCTCAACGTGTTGGGGAACGTTCGCGTATAGAATACCATTCAGAATTGTGGTTAGAATCACGAAATTTGTTTTTAACATCCCCACTCCCATCATTATCTTCACTTTTCGCACTTGTAAATGTATTCAACAGTCTTATAACTTTTATTTTATCTTCGTAAAAATTCAAGTCTCTTCTTAGTTCATGAACTTTCTCCACAAATTTTCTAAGTATACGTGTGTATTCTTCAAAAGATATATGCATAATGACACATTTACAAACTTACTGGATATCTTTATCATAACCTCCAACTATTCACATTTACACATAGAGTATCATTATTATTACTCGCATTTCATTCCTCATCTGACCATCATAGTTCGTGAACGATGATGACGTCATCATCGTTCGTAAACTATGGTCGCCGGGTTGAATCAGTTACTGTCATTGGCTTGAAGCAGTGACGTCATCATCGTTCGTAAACTATGATCGCCGGGTTGAATCAGTTACTGTCATCGGTTAGAAGCAGTGACGTCATCATCGTTCGTAAACTATGGTCGCCGGATTGAAACAATGAATGCCTCCCGTGACGTCATCACCGTTGGTAAACTATGATCGTAGGATCTTCAATTCAATAAAATTAACATTCTGCATATCAAGACTTTTCATTTGATACCAATAAAGCTATGGTTGACATTCATAGATCCGTCTTGACAGTTCGCGTGACAGATGCTTCATGAATCCACCACGTCACACCCTCCAAGACGCGACATAACACCTCGATGAAGACCTCACGTGACAGACATCATGACAACTCTTTCAACCACCATGATGCTCTATGGTTTTGAGTTGGGTTAGCTCTGTAACCTTCAGCTCTATGGTACGTGATAGCCACCATGACACCTTGTGACAGACACTCCGTCGAAGTGACAGACACCATATCTCACGGACGAGTCGAACTGGTGGCGACACCTCCACGAAGCAGTCTTTGTCACGTGGTGGTGACACCTACACGAAGCAGCCTGTACCTTCGGTCCGCCATGACATCTGTCACGTGACACCTACACGAAGCAGCCTGTACCTTTAGCTCAACATGACAGCTGTCACGTGGTGGTGACACCTACACGAAGCAACCTGTACCTTTGGTTCGCCATGACAGCTGTCATGTGGTGGCGACATCTCCATGAAGCAGCCTGTACCTCTAGCTCACCATGACAGCTGTCACATGGTGGTGACACCTACACGAAGCAACCTGTACCTTTGGTCCGCCATGACAGCTATCATGTGGTGACGACATCTCCATGAAGCAGCCTGTACCCAAGGGTCGCCATGACAGCTGTCACGTGGTGGCGACATCTCCACGAAGCATTCTGTACCTTCGATGACAGCTGTCACGTGGTGGTGACATCTCCATGAAGCAGCCTGTACCTTTGGACCGAAGGTACAGATTGCTTCCTAGAGGTGGCGGAGCCCCCTCTAGGAAGCAGTCTGTACCTTAGGTCCGCCATGACAGCTGTACCTTATGGTCGCCATGACAGCTGGTTCTTATGGCCGCCATGACAGCTGGTTCTTATGGTCGCCATGACAGCTGGTTCTTATGGTCGCCATGACAGCTGGACCTTATGGTCGCCATGACAGCTAGTTCTTATGGTCGCCATGACAGCTGGTTCTTATGGTCGCCATGACAGCTGGACCTTATGGTCGCCATGACAGCTGGACCTTATGCCCGCCATGACAGCTGGTCCTTATGGTCGCCATGACAGCTGGTCCTTATGGTCATCATGACAGCTGGACCTTATGGTCGCCATGACAGCTGGTTCTTATGATCGCCATGACAGCTGGTCCTTATGGTCGCCATGACAGCTGGACCTTATGATCGCCATGACAGCTGGTTCTTATGGCCGCCATGACAGCTGGTCCTTATGGTCGCCATGACAGCTGGACCTTATGGTCGCCATGACAGCTGGACCTTATGCCCGCCATGACAGCTGGTCCTTATGGTCGCCATGCTGTCATGTGTTAGTCACGTGACTCTGTACATGTGACACACTTTTTGAACACACCCTGTATACTCTTTACAAATAAAATGAAATCCTTATCACCTACATCCTTTCAAAACTGATAAGGACGAGCTCATGCACCGGATGCACATCGACAGCTAGACCGGAAGTGGAGACCGGATATCCTGAGCGAGAAGTAGCCCTGTTCATCTACTATTATTTATTGTTGTGAGTCATAATCCCTAGCGATCTTTTTCAATTCCAATCGTATAATAATTTCTTCTCCACGAAAATTTACCGGTTTCCAATTCCGATCTAAAATATTAAGCGTGATGTTATCGAAGGACGTCTTGCTGATGACCGGTAGATAAATAAGATTCTTCGGCTCTATATCAATGGAAAACGCAGGTGGTACAAGAGGTGAGAACTCATATATCGTATGAGCTATCTTATTGTTATAATATGCTCCTGCGGTTAAGTTACATTCCACTCGTATTGTTTGAACTTTGATTATATTTATAGGTCGATCAGATACGTGTAGTTCACGAGATGTCAATTTTTTTTTGCTGAATCCCAACAGTTCGCTTATACTATCTTTAGGAATAAAATTCACTTTAAAATCACTCTTCAGCTCTGTGTGTAGAGTGTTGTTGTTAGATTTTATTGATAATTTCCGGTCACGCTCTTCTTGCTTCACTCCTATCCCACAAACTGTACTTTGTATGAAATCTTCGATGTCTGTCAACTCGTAGGACCCCGTAGGTATAGTAACTACATTTTCCTCACCCTTCACATCTTCATAGTAAAATTTATTAAAACCTTCTTCAATGTTCGGGATGCTATTGTACGTATGCAAACCAACAAGTGCGATAGAATAATATGAATGAGGATCTAGTTCTATAGGTGGGTGAAAATCTACAGATAAGCGGGAGCTCTTACCCGTGATAGTGAACGTCTGAGACATGATTGATGAAAACTTCATCAACAGTCTATTTATATACTAATAAAATGCAATGTTAGCCGACCACAACTCAAGAGTTAGAGAGGAATTCCAAATATAACTGACTACAATTATAAGTGTTATATTGCATGAAATATCGTGTTGACTGCAAACTTTATCGAATGAATTGATATCCTGAATCTCCTAAACCGTTCTTCTAGTTTTGCCTCTGGTATTGATTTGAAGTTCAAACAGGAGCTTGTTTATAAGCGTATTGGGAACACCTTCTCTTACGTACGCTTCCATACAGACTGATGAGAATTCAAGATTGCACCGTTATTCAACGAGGGGTGGGAGGAAGACCAAAGATCTCAAAATATTTTTTTTATTAATTTTCTCAATACAAAAGACTTAAGTATAATCTTAACAATATATGTTTCAAATATCTCAATCTTGACTCTTGATTCATCGTCCTAGTCGTATTGCATATTCCTGGGTTTACGTCTTTCCACCTATATTGAAGTCCTTTTATGTATGTTCGACGCTGGTAAAAGTTCTTTCTTCTGTGCTCATGAAGCTCATGCAAAACTTGTTCTCTACTCATCTTATCAATGTGGAAATCTAGTGTAGAATTAATTTTTTGGGTATATTCACAGGATTTGGAGATATACGTTTCACAGAGCCCTGCTTTGTTGTTGTGGATGATGAGGGTCTCTTCTTAGAAGGTTCCACAGATGTCATCCGTCGTTCTAACGCCTCCACTTTACTAGTAATGTCATTTAGACGCATGTTCACACTGTTAAATGTGTTATTGATCTCTTTCAATTCATTTCTGTTTCCCCTCACACTATCACTGATTGTTTTATATTCTGATTTTATATAGATCCCCATTCCATTATATTTATTCTCAATGTCCATCAGATGTTTATCAATGAATAACCTTCTAATTCGTTAAGTTATGTTCATCCAGATCTTTGTTGATATCTTTGATCAAATTATCAACCCTAACATTGAAGGTATCTTTAAGACTGGTTTCCGTTTTCAGATTCAGTTTGTGTGTTAATTTATCAACATATACTTTATTTGCAACATCTCCATCATCATTCGGTGATTTTACGTTGCACAATCTACGATTTTCCATATCACAACTTCCATCGCTCGTTAGGAATAATCCTTGTCCGTGAACTTGTTTGAAATTATCATTAAATACATTTGTATCATATATCCACATGGAAGAGGAGGCTCTGCCAAACTTATTCATTGAAACCATCTTTATAACTGTGATGAATTTGTCTTACACCTGGTTTTTGTTCAATTACCCCTGCCTCTATCAATTCTTCTATTATAGAGATTATCTCGTTGTGATGATTATGGTTACCTGCATGCGAGGATGCAACAAGAAGTCTCAGTCTATCCACAATTTCGTTAACGTCATCCCAATAAACATATTCGATAGGTTTCTCGTTATATTCAAGCATATCATTTTTGATATATGCACTTCCAGTGTATGTTTTGGCTCTGGGTCTTTTCATGGAATTAATCAGAGGTTTCAGTACATGTTTGTATTTTACTGTGTATCTTATTCGATCAGCTGGATCGTTATAACGTCTATGGGCACTAGTCATTTCCATCATTTCACTGTAATTTTTCCCATCTTCCACAGTGTAAGTATCAGGTAGAACATCTTTGTAAAATATCAAATTATACAGTCCTGTGGTACCCTTGAACGGAGTACCCTTGATAATTATATTACTCTCACTATCAATTTCTATAGGTTGATTACCCATGAACCATTTGTCCAAAGTTGAATTATATTGCAATCCCATTCTATCATCGTATTTCTTGACATCATCGTCCAATAGGAATCCTTCCAAGTAATAACGTGCTAATGTGGGGTATTGTTGCAGAAACTCCTCTGTAGCCGCTGCATTATCTTTCTTATGTTTTCTGAATTCTTCACGAATCTGATCGATAGTAGGTTCGAGGGTAAACACATCCTCCTCAGTATTTTGGGGGTTATATACGAACTCTTCCCCTTCAGTTACAATATTTGGGATTGGTATGAGTAGATTAAGTCCTCGCGTTCTACGCCAGGAAATGACGTCATCGACCGGATGTTGCGCGCGCAACTTCGGATGTAACGTTACTAACCCGCGAAATTCAAACGTGTCCATAGAGCTTACGATGATCACCGAACTTCCGACCATAGAGGTCTGGGTGTGAGGATAGAGGTCTGGATGTGAGGTTAGTTGGACGTAACGTTACTAACCCGCGAAATTCAAACGTGTCCATAGAGCTTACGATGATTATAGAACTTTCAACCATAGAGGTCTGGATGTGAGGTTAGTTGGATGCGATGTCATCGACCCGCCAAATTCAAACGTAGAGGTGTTTTGGTGATGTTTATCATGGCCGACGTTGGAACCGAATGTCAGAAGAGTTAACGTCAAAACCACAATATGACTGATGTTGTAGCTACATCGCCGCCATCTTCTGATGAACCGATCATACTTAAATGTCAATGTCAGACCAGTTAACTTCGAATGACTACATCTATGAATGAACCGATCAACCGTCATGCATACCTGTCAACGTCAGAAATGTTAACGTCAAGGGACGACATCTATGAGGCCACAATTCAAAATATGACTGATGTTATAGCTACATCACCGCCATCTCTTAATGAACTATCATACTTCAATGTCAATGTCAGAACAGTTAACTTCAAATGACTACATCTATGGATGAACCGATCAACCGTCATGCGTACCTGTCAACGTCAAAGGACGACATCTATGAGGTTAATGTTTTTGCGTGGGAAATTTATGAACCGATGAACTATCATAGCTGGATGTCAATGTCAGAACAGTTAACGTCAAAGGACGACATCTATGAGACTCCAATTCAAAATGTTACCGATGTTGTAGCCTATATCGCCATCTATCACTAAACCGATGAACTATCATAGCTGAATGTCAATGTCAGAACAGTTAACGTCAAAGGACGACATCTATGAGGTATTTTGTTAATTTTTTTGCGCGGGAAGTTCCAACTTAATTCAAAAACGATTTACGTAAGCAGCTGTGAATACAATGGAGTCATTCATTAGGTCAACAAATAACAATAAGTGATATACAAGTCTAGACTTGTTAGTAAGCGAATTAGAATTGAGAGTTATGTTGACTTAGAATTTAATTCTCGTTTGTTCAGTCATCTGTTACAGCTCAAACGAAACACATCGTTTTCTTATATCCTTTGTCTGCGGTCTTCTATTGAACGGAAAATGTAAGTTTAATTCAATTATTTAATTCACTGCCATAAAAACATACTTGTTTTGTCTCTTATTCAGAATAAACAGTTAAAAAATTATTCAATTCACATTCATAAAATAACAAGTATAAAATTAATTAATTAACTTTTATAAAATAACTGTTGTATCAATTTTGTGTGTGTATTACGAATTTAAAGATCTTCAATTTTATTCATATTGTTTCAGATTCATGATGGATCTAACAAAACTTAATCATTGTGCTCTTTTGGAGAGAAAACCATTAAGGAGAGTTCCAGAACTCGAAATCAATAAGCATTATACAATACTTCAAGCGAGAGTAGTAAGAACCAAATTTGGTGAATCCGTATTGCTCGAGTTCAATGAATTCTCTATCTTCCTACCCAATCGACTGACCAATCAGATTATCCCAATTTTGGAACAAATCAACATGAAACCTTGTTTGATTTTGATATACAGGGGAAAAGAGGATGTTAATAAAAGCAACCCGGCTTTTAAACTTGAATTTTTGGAGCTCAAGTAATAAGAAATCTAAGGTATGGTGTTTATACTAGCGTGTGTATATAGTCGATGAAATCGTCAGTATTAATATGTCTCTTGAAGAATACACACGTAAATTGGAAGAATTCGGTGCGAAAGTAAAAGCTTTGAGTAGAGATTTAAAATTTTACGAAGATAAAAATATCGCTATAAGACCATTGAATAGTTTAAGTATTGGCGGAGAGGATGGTTATGTTAGAACCCAATTTTATAATCCTAACCTCAATTTTGAATGGAATCCTGTATACAAACGTTCCGAATCGAGTGGAACGTATTTATATATGTCCCAGGAAAGATCTGAGAAATGAATGTAATCGAACAGAATGGCAGCCAATGAATTATCAAATGATTAACGAAAATCAACTAGAGGTATTCACATACATAATCGAAACGATGCGGACCACCACCACCAATCACACATTCAATTATAAGCTCAAGCTATTATTTCCAAATGGTACAGAGGGGGATGTTATGAAGTGGCAAACATTCACCCCATCACCTACATCGATGTCTTCTCAACCACCACCACCACCAAACACACCATCACCGACACAGATAGTAAACGAGATTTATGCGATGCAATGTTTCAATCTTAGTGTCTTATTAGTTTTACTACTTAAAATCATCATAAAAATTGTTAAGAAACATACAAATAAATACATATAATAATAATAAAGAGTTGTTTCATTGAATAATAGTAATAACATGTATTTAATGAATATATGTACAGATATATTTAATTTGGTAGAATAATGTTCAGGAACCATTGCTGTAGATTATCCACGTGTTGAATTGTACACATATATTTTTTTCCATCATTACGGTGATTCATGCAGCTCATCCTGTTCGAAGGTTCGAATTTTCCTGTTTCACATAGAGTATTATCAAAGTTACACACATCTACAATGTGTGGGAAAATATTCAGTTCTTGACACTTTCTCGTTAAAAAATCAGCTTTTTGATGACCTCGAACATAAATATAGTCTGCCTTACATAGAAGATTAGATTTTAGAATATTATCTATTTCGGTGTATTCTACATCTCCAGAAGAATATTTTATTCCATGTACGAGTCTCTCCACATAACATATAGATTTTCGATCTTGAGCATTCAACGATGCAAAGGGTATGCATGGTTTAAACAATGAATAATGTCGTTTAAATCCAATCTGAATAGACATTTCTTTCGGATGGAACACATCGTCGACGACGAAACCTTGAATGTCAACCAAAGCGATTCTCATGGTGTCACGTAATAAACTGATCGAATTTATGTCTAAATGAGACTCTTGATGATTTCGGTGAGGGGTGAGTATTCCATTAAACAATCGTGAATTATGATGCAATAAGCTTTCGTATTAGCGGGAAATCCTTTATCTGCTTCGATTTCCAGTCGCACGTCGACAGTAGCTGATTTCACGGCTTCTTCTTGCTTAGAACAATCGATTACGTACAAAGCGCGTGTTTTGAAACTGCTATAACCCAATATTGAATGTTTCACAGCAGAATTCGTGTAGCTGGGGTAGAATTCAGTGTAGTTGTGGTGGGCGAGAACGTAATCATTTTTGGCAAAGTCCAAGTTCATTCGTTCACTAGGGAAATATTCTCCGTTTAGAGATAAGCGAATACTAGAAATGTGTACGTGATCGAATATCGTGGGATTAGCTTTCACATTGTTTCGCTTGTCTGTTTGGAAAAATACTATAACATAACGCGGTTTTTCAACTGCTGCACTAGTCTTGACAGCCCAAATTTCCCTTTTCGCGTCAGTCGTTATAGCAGGCAGTTCATGTGATTCCCATTTTCTGAATGGAATTAGGATGGGTATATCACTTTTGATGGCTCGCAATAGCTTTTCTCTAATTATGTCGTTGGGAAAGATATATTTGACTTTCAACTCCATACTGTCAATCGAAAATTTAACTGTGGTAGCATCGTTTGCAATTATAACACAATCGTTATCGTTTCGAGCTCGCACCAATCGAATTGTTTGTCGCCCAAATGTAATCATAGAATAATCATTGAAAATGTTGAATATATGCTTTAGTGGAATCAGTAAGCTGAAAGTCTTACTTTGATCTAAAACTACACTTTCTTCGGGGTAAGTCCAACCGGCAATAGACATATGCGTAGAATCAGTAGGAGTGTAGCAAGTGAATGCCCTTACAGCACTAACTATTCCAGAATCTCGAACAGTTTCGATGTCTCGCCCACTTTCGCTGTAAGAGCATGAGTCGAAAAGAAAGGCTCCATAATTAGGTTTTATTGAGACATTCCCAGCTCCAGTTATTTCTATTTTTCCTTTGATAGCCAATAGGGTATCCTTCATGGAAAAAAATGCATCCACTTGATTTATTCCAAACTCCACAATATCGCTGTTATTGAACGCCTTAACGAAAGGTGTGATCGATCTATATTCAGCTTTTCGTATCGACTCATCGAATTTCGGTTCTTGATAGATATCAAAAATTGATGAGACAACACTGTTGTTCAAATCCACATCGTTGATAGCATTGTTACCTACATACTTCCGCTTAGGCATTTTTTTCAAATTTAAGTCGAAACCCAAGAGATTGTAGAACTGATTGATTAGCTTTGGTGAGTACGTCACGCGGTTTTGGTGATTTGTTGAAGACTGATGAAGATGAGATGTGTGAAGTTCTTTTATTGTCTCCAACAACCAAACCCATTTCAGACTTCTTGTAAATGTAGATGTAGAATACTTTCTTCCCCACGAAAATTAACCGGATTAGAGTGTTGATCCAAAGCGAGTATGGTGATGTTGGTAATCTCACCGATATTGGACACTGGTAAATATAGAGGATTTTTTGGTCGTTCTACAATTCTATAACCAGGATCGTCGGTTATTGGGAAGTCGTAAATCGTATGCGCAGGTCTGTCTCGATAGAACGCTCCTACGGTAATGTTTGATTCGAAACGGATATTTGTAACTTTTATAATGTTCACAGGTAGATCGGAAACGTGCAATACACCTTTCCTTAATACTTTACGTGAAAACCCTAATATTTTAGCTAAATTATCATCCTTTTCGAACGATATATCGAGATGTGTACTGAATATTTCACACTTTAGGGTATTGTTATTGGGTTTCAGTGAGAATATATCTTCTTTTTGCTTCAGATTCCTTTTAATCAATTCTTCGATATCGGTTATTTCATAGTTACCTGCAGGTATTGCGATTTCTTTCAAAGTTTTATTCTCGTAATAGTAGAATTTTTCGTTGTCGATATTCGGTATGGAATTGTAGGAAGTGAATCCCAACAATGCTAAGTAATATTTTTTGTCTGGCCTCAACACAATCGAAATCTGCGGTGTAAACGAGAATATATGGTTGGTGCTTGTTAACGTGAACAACTGAGACATGATACTAATAAAAATTTATTGAAACATCTCTATTTATATTTTAACATTAATAGATGGAATAAGTATGATTTCATAAAGTATGGGTCATCTTTGCAAACTTCTTCTATCAACACTTGCTTCTCATGATGAGTCATTTCCTCGTTCTCCATGATGTGAGAAATCTGCTCAGATAAACATTGAGAACATAGTTTGCGTGGGGGTTGTGGACCATCGCAATCTTCATCGACATGTTCCTTACACTGCATATGACGGTAAAGGTATTCGAACATATGTTCCGGAACCTCTTTCTGATTGAGAAACACCACATCCAAATGTTTTAGGATGTATTCCATCGGTAGAAACATTAAATTCTTACGTGTAAGTTCGCTCGTAGGTTTATTGATAGCCTCGATCAAATTATCGTAAATAAAATTAATTATTGTTCTCAAACTACTTCCTCCTTCAGTTTCGCATATGTATTGTATTAATGCCGAAGCGAAATCCATGATGGTTGTTACTCGCTAAATGTTTAGGTAAGACTGAGAAATTTCAAACACAAATGTCCACATATTACTTGATTGTATTTCTGAAAAGGATCGTTGTTATAGGAAATCCGAACGTTCCCACCCAGATATCGAACGAGTTCCTTCGGTGGTTTTAAATTTCCAAACGAATCAAAATACTCTACATCGTTACCGTTTTTCTTGAATGCTACCCAATGAGTTCCGCTGTTTTTCACTGAATCTAAATTTAAAATGATGCGTTCTTGACACCACGGTTTTCTAGGTAGATTGTCTCGCATAAAGACACCTCGAAAATGTGGTATTTTCATTTTATTCGCGAAACGCACCAAATCCCGATCGTTCAGCGGTCTATCATAGGGTAGCTTTATTGGAAGTTTTTTTGTTGCTTCTTCAAAAACAATCCCAGGCCTCCTTTAGCATTTCGTCTCAAATATAAACCTTTACCCAACGATTCCATAGCTTTGTTGTGACGTTGATCTTCTTCAAGCTTCTTTTTCGCATTCTTAGCATTAATTACTGCATTCGCTATGGTACTCGCACCTCCTGCAACCGATCCTAAGGCTCCTAGAGCTCCTAAGATGGGTAGTAATAGTGGGAGGAATCCTCCAGATTTTGGTAGTGGTATTACTCTTGGTACTCTGATACGCTTTTTACCTCCAGCTCGTTTAATCGCAATCCGTGCTGCTTAAACGCGTTCATAGCGGACTTTCTCAAAGAAGAAGATGGCTCCATTGACTTTGCGATGCTTCCAACGATATCTTTCCGGAAACAACATCCTCGTTGTCGCCTCCGTTTCTTGATACCCATACCTAGTTTTCGTTTAACCTTCATCCCACCGGTAACCAATAAACTAGAGAGTCTTTCACCTGCGCTAGCGTCTCTTGATTTAACTCGTTTCCAAGCAGCGTCCTCTAATATTTTATCGGCCTTATGACGTTCCTCCAGAGATTTGTTTTGTGAATAAGCTATATCGTGTTCGCGACAAGCGGAATCTAAAGGATTGATACCTTTATCACCGCGTGCAAGACGCTTTTCCAATTTAGTTCCAGGACCACAGAATTGATATGAAGGAATGTGTAATTCAAACGGGAGCTTGTTTATGAGTGTATTCAATAAACCTTCACCTTGATGAATCAACATTGTTAATGAGCATACGCTCTGGTGATTTTTCCTTTTATACGTTATCATTAAGTAGAAATGGTTCACACGATGAAGACCGTTCAACAAGAACAGACACTTCCAATCGAGAATTAAGATTTAAAAGTTATAACTAATCGCGTTGGTAAACATGGTAAACTGTTACCAAACTCTTTTCGTGCTTTAATTTGTGGTCCGAGCGGATGCGGAAAAACAAACGTTATGTTATCGTTGTTATTCAATCCAAATGGTGTCAAGTTTGAAAACGTTTACGTATACTCGAAGTCATTATATCAAGATAAGTACATACTGTTGCAGGAGATTTTGGAACGAGTAAAAGGAGTTGGTTATTTCCCATATAAAGACAATGAAGAAATTATAAGTCCGAACGATGCAAAACCAAATTCTATCTTCATTTTTGATGACATATCCTGCGAGACACAACAGAAAATTCGAGAATATTATTCGATGTGTAGACATAGAAACATTGACGCATCATATCTATGTCAGACATACTCTAAAATTCCTAAACAACTGATTCGCGATAATTCTAACCTGATCGTGTTATTTAAACAGGATGAAATAAATCTAAAACACGTGTTTGATGAGCACGTATCCCCAGACGTTACTTTCGATCGATTCAAAAAGATGTGTTCTATGTGTTGGATGGAGAAATTTGGAACATTGATAATTGTTAAAGATTTCGATTTGAACAATGGAAGATACCGCAAAGGTTTCGATGTATATATTAAAGTGTGAACGTGAAATCAATAGCAAATACACAATGGACGCTGAACGGTTAGCACGTAAGCGAAAAATCGCTCAATTGGCACGATCTATACGCAAGAAATATCTCACATTGAAACTGGGTAAAACGGAAGAGGACGAGTCGATCAATAAATTATTTAAACCCATATCGGAACCACTTCGGGAAATAATCAAATCCAATAATACACCATTGATTAAACGTGAAATTAAGCAAGAAAAGGATGATGCGGATGAAGAGGAGGAGGAGGAGGAGGAGGAGGAGGAGGAGGAGGAAGATGAAAGAGGAACGGTATTGGATGTGAGCGATGCAAGTATGAAAACTGTTATTGAAGAGTCTGACAACGATGATGAGTATGACGTATTAGAATCTTACCCAGAGTTACTTCAAAAATATATCGGTGATTATTGGTCCGGGAGTAGAAAAGTCGATAAAGTTTATGGCCCAGTTTACGATGCTAGTTCGTTGTCATGGTTACTAGGAGGTAAATTAATCGATTTCAAAAATAGAGATACTATCGTGACACAAGGGAGAAAATTCAAAAGTACCGTCGGTCTGTGTGAACTTATATTCTATGACAAACCTAGAAATTTCACCAAGAAAGATAAGATGAATTACAGGATGATTCTGAACTTGACAAATCCCCACAGAAATAGTGCTGGAAACTTGAAAGGTACTCGAAGATACAAGTACATTAAAATAATTCGACCTCTAATTCATGAGGAAGCTCTCGGTAGCGGTATGTAATTGACATATAACAACGAACCAGTGGAGTACGTGTACTGGGACGATCCAAACGAACTCGTGGAACGCCTAAAACTATTGATTGCTTCTCAAGAAGCTGGGAATACGTCGCACGATAATGAGATTGTTGCAATTATAAATGAACTTCGAGAGGCAGATATCATTTATTAGATGAGATACAATAGCGTTTGAAACAGTTATATGATGAGTCTCGACAAGTTTGGTAGGAGATCTAGGAGCGGAGGAGACGGTGTAGTGAACAGCGTCGATGTTCTCCGAATACGCTCGATGTTTAAGAACGTTTTGACTCATACACCAGACGGTGATGTGGATATTAAAAATTTAAAAATTTCCAATATGGAAACACCTACTTTAAATAACGATGCCGCGAATAAGAAGTACGTCGATAGCGCGATAATTGAAGTGGAAAAAAGGTTGAAGGAACTTCTTGACAAGTATGCAAAGGCTAATAATCTTATGAATAAAGCTTTAAAGAATCTTCAAACCGATGTGCAGAAAGTGATAGACGTATATAAGAAACAGACTGAGGATGATATTGCGAAATTAACTAATGACATTCATAATATAACTACACAACAAAATGTATTCATCACTAGTCTGAAGAATATTGATAGCAAATTGGTTGTGTTGGGAGGAAATTCTGATAGAGTCAATCCTAATGCGATAATTCAGCATGTTGCAACAAGGTAAAGAACAAGTTGTATATGAGCTTCATAAACCAAGTAGAAAGAATTTCAACCGCCGCCGAACAATCATAAAAGGTTTAGATGATCTGTGGCAGATGGATCTGGCTGAAATGGGTAATTATGCGCGTGAAAATCGAGGATTTAAATTCATTTTAGTGATGATCGATTGCTTCTCAAAGTATCTATGGACTCGTCCGTTGAAAACGAAATCGGCTGAAGAGGTTCGGAAGGCTGTTGACTCTATTTTATTGAAATCTAACGGGCGTATACCCACACATTTACAAAGCGATCAAGGAAAGGAGTTCTTCAATAAGCAATTTAAAGAGTTGATGAAGAAACATAAAATCAATCAATATAATACTTATTCTGTAAAAAAAGCAGCCATTGCAGAACGCGTTATTCGAACGTTGAAAGAAGCGCTCTATAAACATTTCAGTTTGAGTGGGAAATACAAATGGTTTGATATACTCGAAAAGATCACTGAAAAATATAATAAGCGTAAGCACAGAACGATCAATCTGGCTCCGTGTAAAGTGACAAAACATAACGAAAGTGAGATATTGAAGCGATGCTACTCACACGTCAAGCTAGTTCTACCACACAAATACAACGTTGGAGATGTGGTGCGTATCAGTAAGGCAAAACATATTTTCGAAAAATCGTATACGCCTAATTGGTCAGCGGAATTATTTAAAATTATAAAAGTTAAAATTACGAACCCTGTTACTTATCTACTCAAAGACATGAAAGATTCCACAATCACCGGATGCTTCTACGAAGAGGAATTACAAAGAACGAAGCAACCCGAAGTATATTTAATTGAGAAAGTACTCCGAAAAAAAGGTAATAAAATGCTAGTTAAATGGTATGGTATGGAGGATAAAAGTTGGATACAGAATACCGATATAGTATGATCTGCGCATGTTCAGATAAATATTTGGTATGTGTTGGTGGTAGAGAAGTTTGAATACAACAGTCAGTTGTTGCGAAATGTCTTTGCAAGATAGTCGGTTTTCCAACGCGAATAGTAGTAGTAGTATTAGTGGTGATGAAGAGTTGGATAGAATTTTAGAAAAAATTGAAATAGCCTCAAAACATGAACAATTTCTATTAATGAATACTGTTTACCCACTGAGAGAAAATTTGGAGGTTAGATGTGGACTAAGCCCTGTGAGGAAATTCACTCCAACTATCTCGTTGCATCAAAGAAATCAATATGGAAAACTCGTCTTTGGAAGATACGAATGGAACGACTTCATCAATATAGTGCGGATGAAGATCAAGGAATTCTTTGAGAGTCAACATGCACATTTCGATTCTACACCTATAGCATGTGGATATTATTGTCTAATATTACAGTGCGTTTATGCGAATAGCGTTAAAGTACTTCAAGTCACCAAGCACAATACTGATTTTTATTTGAGCGAGCAAGATGTACGTGAAATCATTAGAATTAACGATGAAGTGTTATTTCATCGAGTGTCGTTCCTTGAACAACTTGAATTTTGTTCATATTATTATAAGGTCATTGCAATAATTAAA
This sequence comes from Endomychus coccineus, assembly GCA_958510875.1. NCBI lineage: Eukaryota > Metazoa > Arthropoda > Insecta > Coleoptera > Endomychidae > Endomychus > Endomychus coccineus. The sequence goes on from OY294068.1 coordinate 93,845,831, forward strand.
TCAATGAGGGGTCTTGCTAGTTATATGGAACTTTTGTATTGTTTTATAGATGTTGCACCAGAAAGCTTATTAGCTAATACTCTTAGAGAGTTTATGTTTTCGCATAAGGATAAAATTATGTATGATTTAGAGCTTGAGTGAGCAAGATGTACGTGGAATCACTAACTATGCTAGTGGATTAGTACTCTTGTATTGTTTTATCGATATTTCCTTAACAAAATTTTTGTTTATTGACTAATACACTTAGAGATATGTTATTTATATATATAAATAAGGTTATGTATGATTTGGAACAATAAATGATTTTTATGTAAAACAGTCTTTCGGTTTGCTGTAAAGGGAGAGAGGAAAATGAAACAAATCATCATCATCATAGAAATATTTTATTTATTTTCATAAAACAATAATAAACATGGATATGAAGTATGAACAATAATATGATGGATATATAAACTTATAAAATTATGGTGATAAAGAATAATGACCATAAGGTAAAGTGTTTATCCCATTACCAATTATGTGTCTTTTGCTGTCGAAAGGGCTGAGGGCAATTTTATTTTGTTCGATTGTATACAATTTGAAATCGAATGAGCGGATAGATCTTTGTATGCGATACATCTCAATGCCTTCTTCTAAACATCTAACATAATCTTCGAATGTGATTGTGTTCCGCAACACATAATCCCGCACCCCCTTCGCTTTCTTTGTTGGGTTACGATCCTGAACTGTATAACTATACATCTTGGATCTTAACCCTACAAACATATCCATAATCATCCCCCCATTCTCATCCTTCATTAAGCCGACTACTTTTTTATTTACAAGTGGAATCTCAAAGTTGTTGTTTAGCGCATAATCGCTCGTATCGAATTTATGAATATATTTATTGATGATGCTCTGATAAATATCATCATCAGTAATTATATGATAGATCAAACTATCTGTGTCAGTATAACATAATCTTATCATTTCAGGATCTTTATAAAGTGTAAGCATGAAGTTGTAATGAAAATCGTACACACATGTTTTAGAAACGTCCAAAATCGTCATACCCACATAAATTGGTTTATTGAATAACACTTCTAATTTATTTTGTTCAATGGCCACTAGATTCTCTTCAAATATTTTACTACTATTAAAATTGGGTTGTGAAATATAATAACGAGCTCCATAAGGTCCATACCATTTGTTAACTAATTTGACCGCTTTATGCTTTCGCACGTTCTCCATCGATTTCCCGAAAATAGCATTGATGAGCAACTTGAATAGTGCTATCTCAAAGGCGTTCTTAGAAGCCGCTCTCAATCTAGTATTCAAATCAATATAGGCTTTCAACCACGGCGCTTGTTTAAACTCTAGAACTCTATGGACTTTAGTTAGTACCATTCCTAAAGTCAAACATTGTTTTAAGTTTCTATAATGAATGATATATCTTGATTTTTTATGAAAAGTTGTTAATAATTTTGGTAATTTACTACCCGGTGGAGCTGTATGAGTTGGACAAAGAGGGAGATCTTTATGAAGGTCATGCAATGTTGTAGGATACTCCAAATCAACCTCTAGAATGTACCCGATAGGGCTTTCATCGGAAACATGTTGTACGTCGATATTATCAACATTTTCAACCCACTTAAACCCATCGTAAGGTAAATATTGAATCATAGCCCACCCATATAGATTACATACATCGAAATACATTAAATAACTATTTTCTTCTTGTGGATTATGATTATGCATATATTTATTGTTGGCTTTTGCAAATCGATTACTGCATTGACTCACACCCCCTCTAATCCCCCGTTCCAAAAATAATATCATATCGATATCTTTTAAATATTGTAGTGATACGTTTGTATATTTTAGCATACAATCCCATGTGAATGATGGAACAGTGAAGTAGTGTGCGGGATCTAAATCGAACAGGCCCACGCATTTGTTTCGGAAATTCTCGAATACATCGGCCAGCAATAAAACGTCTGTTTTCAAATACAAATCCGAATAATCACCTAAATTTTTACACTCAAATCGATTCCAAACTGATTGAGCGTGTTGATAATCTTCCTCACTTATCGATTCATCTCGAAGTTTATTGAAGAATTTCTCGATCGGAGGAAGATTTTCATCGTTTAATTTCCCCCACTCATCCATGTGTTCGTATGGGAAAACTCCTTTACGTGTTAATAGTTTGAAATTTTCTTGAGATAAGTGGGAAAACTCACGTTTCAAAATAGTCAAGTCATCCTCACTCAAATAAGAGACTAATTTATCTAAACTTGAATCCAAAAATCTACACGAGTCTATAAATCGAAATTTAACAATAGAATTTGTGGAGCTTCTGGTGAAACTTATATATTTCTCTTTATTCAAGGGGAGCACCTGAATATTTTGTTTAGACGATCTAGCCAAATCTCTAATTAATAAAAACATATCGTACCCACTCAAATTGTGAGCTACGACCGGTACCACAAATTTGTATTTATAATTTAAATTGCAATCTTGGTGGGCTAATCCTCGATATTTTCCTGTAAAATGACAATGATCTTTAACACGAATGTCACCCTCTTTGAACAACACACCACAAATGTGACATTTGGTTTCATACATTATACTGACTATACTAATTCCACCAAAATCAATGGGTATATTACATTTTAGTTTTAGATCGATGAATTCTGCAATTTTATCTAATTCTTCAGTCAACCATTTAGCCGGATTAGGCCCTCTATAACTATTGTAACGTGATAGGGAATCGTTGAAATGACATTTCAGGTAGAAGCCTACACTGTAAGCTTCATGTAGCTGCGTTCTGTTTGTGTATGAATTTGAACTAGATTGAGAGCAGTTTTGGATGGGTAATAATAGAGCTTCAAAATCAAAGTAGATAATAAAAGGTACAGGCAGTTTGTTTGAATGATTTTTAAATTTCAAATAATCCTCTTCGGGGAATGTTATTTTACAAGTATTCATCTTACCACAATCCTCGATATGATTATTGTACTTGATCTCACTCCAGAAATTATTCAAACATCTCTCACATAAGTAAGTTTTCTGTCTAGTGGTAATTTGGGAATTTACTAATCTTGATAAATTTTTAATTAAACAGTAATGAAATTTCACTATCGGATCTACTTGGATGGAGGAGGAGGATGATTCCTCTTCGCGGTAATACTTGTCTTGAATCAATAATAAATTGAAGTGTTTTTCGAGTTTATTTTTGGTTAGGTATGCAGGGAGAACCTTTAATTTCTCCCCATTTTCATTTTTACATAATTGTAGAACAAACACATGAATAGAAATATTATTATTTTTCTCAAATACAGGGATTTGTGAAATGGGTAGGGGAAATGTCAAATTTTGTAAATTCAAAATTGTACTAAAATGCGGATATGAAGATACTCGATCTGGATGTGTGTTAGTAGCAGGATACAATCCAGCTGTTACTGCCCAAGCAAAACAGTACTCGTCATAATTTTTAATGTTGATAACTGCACGCTTAAGTTGGATTTCTTTAGGTGAAACAATATAGGACGATCCTGAATTGATAGTTTCATGTTTATTAATATTGATTTCTAGACTTATCACATCTCTGAGGCTCCACCCACTATCTCTTTCAGTGAATTCTTCCAGTTTAACTTGAAGTTTACCAATGACATACTCCTTAAACCACTCCAACAAATTGGTCAAAGTATCTATTGGAGCGGATTTTGTGTGAAAATATTTGAATTCTACCTGGATAAGCTCTTCATTAACATTGGGTTTGATATATTCACAACAAAATGTTGTGGTGACTTTAATAAAATTGTATATATGTAAAATTTTGACAACTCTAGAACTAAAGAGATTAAAAGCATCATACAAAAAATTTAATGGGTCTAAATGTGAAATATTTATTATCAACCCAGTTCGAATTCGTTGAGAAAATGCAGACTTACCATCTTCCCAACGAATACGATCGCTTCGATTTTTATTTGAGGGGGCGGGTTTATTTCGAATTTGTAATAAAATTTTGAATCTTCTTATATGTCCCACATTAGCTTGAACTTGATTTTTCTCCCCTAAATTGAGTGAATCTTTACTTAAATGCCTATTAAAAGTTCTAATATATTTAGTACAAAAATCTATCCACTTTTGTGTCTCTTGAGGAGAGAATTTTGATTTAACGAGGTTCTTATGAGCTTTACCGATAATTTCAACAATTTCAGAACTAAGTTTCGCGATGGACGACTCCATAATAATAATAGGATAAACACCTCACCTTACAATAAATGAAACGATTTTAACGTTAAGGTTGCTGCTGCTACTTCCTCTCTGCTCCTATATCAATACTTGTCGGTACTTAATTTTTCCTCCCCTCGGAAAAGTTAGTCTATAGTTTTCTACTATTGGAGAAATTTTATCACGTTTTGGTAGGAACCACTGAAAACTCTGCAAGCTCCACCAGAACAGCTGCACCAAATTTTGTTTTGGTTGGTTTCAAACTCTTGATCTTATTTTCGAAAAATCCGTTTCTCTAAAAAACAAAAATGAAAGTCCTTAATAACATATAACAACAAAGACGAATTTTACATGTGGAATTGAAGTGAAAAACAACTTATTGATATGGAGTTAATTTGAATTGTTTCAATTTGAAGCGAAAAACAACTTATTGATATGGAGTTAATTTGAATTGTTTCAATTTGAAGTGAAAAATAACTTATTGATATGGAGTCAATTTGAAATAATAGTTTTCTCAATAAAATAATAATATAGACTCACCTTTTAGATATAAGCACTACACAAAACACTAGTTGATTGTTTAAGGATCGAATGTATAATGACTAAGATCATGCAATCGCATTCCTAGATAGCTAATTCCACTCACAGTTGCTTACGTAAGTAATGACTAATGAAACGATAATTAAATTCGCTTACTAGCAAGTCTAGACTAGAGTATATCACTTATTGTTATTTGTTTACCTAATGAATGAATCCATTGTATTCAATTATTCTCGTATAAACTGAATGTGATGACGTAGATGTATGCAAAATTAATTGCTTCCACGTGTTCTCATATACTCAATGTGGTTTCTGGTGTAATAATTTCATATACGTAAGTAATCATTTAACGTTTAGGAAATTTGTAGGTTATTTTAAAAGTTCATTATTTTTGGAATTACGGTGTGGTTGAATAATAAATGACAGTATAGCTACAACATGAGCCAAATTTTTGAAATTCCTCGCGCAAACATCAGCAAAACACCTCATAGATGTCGTCCTTTGACGTTAGCTGTTCTGACATGGACATCAAGCTATGATAGTTCATTAATATATCGTTTTTTTGAATTGAGATGGAATTTCCCGCGCGAAAACATTAACAAAATACCTCATAGATGTCACCCTTTGACATTAACAGTTCTAACATTGACATCAAAGCTATGATAGTTCATCGGTTTGGTGATAGATGGCGATATAGGCTACAACATCGGTAACATTTTGAATTGGAGTCTCATAGATGTCGTCCTTTGACGTTAACTGTTCTGACATTGACATCCAGCCATGATAGTTCATCGGTTCATAAATTTCCCGCTCAAAAACATTAACAAGATACCTCATAGAAGTTCATTATTTTTGGAATTACGGTGTGGTTGAATAATAAATGACAGTATAGCTACAACATGAGTCAAATTTTTGAAATTCCTCGCGCAAACATCAGTAAAACACCTCATAGATGTCGTCCTTTGACGTTAGCTGTTCTGACATGGACATCAAGCTATGATAGTTCATTAATATATCGTTTTTTTGAATTGAGTTGGAACTTCCCGCGCAAAAAATTAACAAAATACCTCATAGATGTCGTCCTTTGACGTTAACTGTTCTGACATTGACATTCAGCTATGATAGTTCATCGGTTTAGTGATAGATGGCGATATAGGCTACAACATCGGTAACATTTTGAATTGGAGTCTCATAGATGTCGTCCTTTGACGTTAACTGTTCTGACATTGACATCCAGCTATGATAGTTCATCGGTTCATAAATTTCCCACGCAAAAACATTAACCTCATAGATGTCGTCCTTTGACGTTGACAGGTACGCATGACGGTTGATCGGTTCATTCATAGATGTAGTCATTTGAAGTTAACTGTTCTGACATTGACATTGAAGTATGATAGTTCATTAAGAGATGGCGGTGATGTAGCTATAACATCAGTCATATTTTGAATTGTGGCCTCATAGATGTCGTCCCTTGACGTTAACATTTCTGACGTTGACAGGTATGCATGACGGTTGATCGGTTCATTCATAGATGTAGTCATTCGAAGTTAACTGGTCTGACATTGACATTTAAGTATGATAGTTCATCGGTTCATCAGAAGATGGCGGCGATGTAGCTACAACATCAGTCATATTGTGGTTTTGACGTTAACTCTTCTGACATTCGGTTCCAACGTCGGCCATGATAAACATCACCAAAACACCTCTACGTTTGAATTTGGCGGGTCGATGACATCGCATCCAACTAACCTCACATCCAGACCTCTATGGTTGAAAGTTCTATAATCATCGTAAGCTCTATGGACACGTTTGAATTTCGCGGGTTAGTAACGTTACGTCCAACTAACCTCACATCCAGACCTCTATCCTCACACCCAGACCTCTATGGTCGGAAGTTCGGTGATCATCGTAAGCTCTATGGACACGTTTGAATTTCGCGGGTTAGTAACGTTACATCCGAAGTTGCGCGCGCAACATCCGGTCGATGACGTCATTTCCTGGCGTAGAACGCGAGGACTTAATCTACTGGTATGTTCTCCATTTGTGTTGCTGTAGAAATAATAATTTTAGGTTTAACCAACGAATTTTGTTTGATTATTTCAGAATTTCTCGCAATTTCCTCCAGAGGTTTAGATACATTCCTGAACATATTATCTAGAATCTCATCATTTCCAGCTTTACCCGATTTCACAGCCATATATCTTTTCCTCACAACGTTTGCTAACTCCCAAATTTTTTTCTTCAATTGTTGTTTTTCCTTTAGCATGTTACTCACACCCACGTCCATGCTGAGCGGGTTGTTTATTTCAAATGAAAGTATATATACATGTTAGATGTATATATAACTATCAAAACCTTTGCGATAACGTCCTTTGTTCATATCACAGTCTTTGTTTATCATAAGGAATCCATATTTATCTTTCCAACATACGCTACATATCTCTTTGAATTTTTCGAGTGACATGTCGGTACTTACATGATCGGTGAATATATGTTTCAAATTGAGCTCATCCTGTTTGAAAATAATCAAGCAATTGGCATTGTCGCGCAATCCATGTTTTGGACATTTAGCAAAAGACTGGCAAAGATAGAAACTATCAATTGAGTCGTGTCTCCCTCTTGAAAAATAAGTACGAATTTTCTCCAGTTTCTCAAACATCACGTCATCGAATACTATGATTGAATTAGGCCTCGCTTCTGTGGGGTCTATGACCTCATCACTTTCGGTACAAGGAAAATATCCAAGCCCCTCAATTTTCTTCAATGTCTCCTTTAGTAACTGGTATTTTGGTTTTTGTAAAGACTTTGAATATATGTACACGTTTTCAAATTTCAGGCCGTTAGCATCTAACAATAGAGATAACATCACATTTGTTTTCCCACAATTACTTGGACCACAGATTATTGTTCGTAGAGTATTAGGCAGCAAAGAGCTGTGACGTTGTGGTTGTTCAACATTCTCATTGCTTGACCTTAAGTTCATAATACTCAACGAGTCTTTTTGCTCAACAATCTTCATCATGCCTAAAGGCGAATCGAAATCATACTGAAACATATGTTAATAAGCATTTGTTTATATACTAGATGATGATGTTATATTGTGTATGTCTGATCACGCATTTAGGTACTTCCACGCTTCTCTCTCAAAATCAGGTATCAAATACATGTTAAATAGGTCTGAATGCTGGAACACGTGTCTGAATGCTGAAACACGTGTCTGAATGTTGGAACACGTGTCTGAAACACGTGTCTGAATGCTGAAACACGTGTCTGAATGCTGAAACACGTGTCTGAATGCTGAAACACGTGTCTGAATGTTGAAACACGTGTCTGAAACACGTGTCTGAATGCTGAAACACGTGTCTGAATGCTGAAACACGTGTCTGAATGTTGAAACACGTGTCTGAATGCTGAAACACGTGTCTGAATGCTGAAACATGTGTCTGAATGTTGGAACACGTGTCTGAAACACGTGTCTGAAACACGTGTCTGAATGCTGAAACACGTGTCTGAATGCTGAAACACGTGTCAGAATGTTGAAACACGTGTCTGAAAAACGTGCCTGAATGCTGGAACACGTGTCTGAATGCTGAAACACGTGTCTGAATGTTGAAACACGTGTCTGAAACACGTGTCTGAAACACGTGTCTGAATGCTGAAACACGTGTCTGAATGCTGAAACACGTGTCTGAATGTTGAAACACGTGTCTGAAACACGTGTCTGAATGCTGAGACACGTGTCTGAATGTTGAAACTCGTGTCTGAAACACGTGTCTGAATGTTGAAACACGTGTCTGGAACACGTGTCTGAATGCTGAAACACGTGTCTGAATGCTGAAACACGTGTCTGAATGTTGAAACACGTGTCTGAAACACGTGTCTGAATGCTGAGACACGTGTCTGAATGTTGAAACTCGTGTCTGAAACACGTGTCTGAATGTTGAAACACGTGTCTGAATGTTAAAGCATGTGTTGAATCATGCGATAAAACATGTGCATGAATGTATTACAAACATTATGATTATTCACATTTTATTCCTCATTAGCCCATCATAGTTCGTGAACGATGATGACGTCATCATCGTTCGTAAACAATGGTCGCCGGGTTGAATCAGTTAATGTCATTGGCTTGAAGCAGTGACGTCATCATCGTTCGTGAACGATGGTCGCCGGATTGAATCAGTTACTGTCATTGGCTTGAAGCAGTGACGTCATCATCGTTCGTAAACTATGATCGCCGGATCTTCAATTCAATAAAACACCACTTACTCGTCAAAATCCTTATGTATTTCGATACACATAAAGCTATAGTCTGATGTTCTCACAGTAGGTATCCCGGCACTTGGGCCCGCCTGATAGAGAGCCTTATCAGATGTAGGCAACCAGTAGCGCATGCGCGGTACAGTTGGGTAGATGGTGTGACCTCTAGGGTGTGGTCGTCTCTGACCTCTAGGGTGTGGTGTCTGACCTTCTGCTAGGGTTTTGTGGTAATCAACCTGTATACAAGATCGTTCAAGGTAGACAGCAAGCAATATGTGAGGTTAGGGATAACTTCAATGTAAAGCAGCATCAAAATATTTTTTTTCTACACACGGGAATCGAACCCGAGAAATGAAATCCAAAGCCGGCTCCTTAACCACTCAGCTATGGAGGTCTTGAGAATAAGCGATTTTAATGTTGTAGATATAACCGCAGGGTATCCTGTCTGAGTGATAAGTGCGAGTATATTGCAGTCTATATGATGCAGGTAATTTGTTTTTACATGACATCAGTCATGCAGGTATGTCACGAAGCGAGGTATGGAATGTGAGACTTCATAGCGCTAGCCCATAGGGGTTTGAAATAGTGTTGTTTGTACATATCGTCAGTCACGTGATTTTTTGAAAGAGGCGGGTATTCATCGGAGGTATCATGGGAGGGCTGCTGCTCCTTGAATGCTTAGATGGAATGTTATATAGTATAGAAATGATATCTTCTACATTTCTCAAACGCGATGTTTATAAGGAAATTACTTTCAAAAACGTTTATTCAAGCTGTCTGTACCTTACTTGATTGCTATATTACAAAACGCGAAATGGAGTCGGGAGACTTCAATGGGGTATGGGATGTGGGGTTGTTTATGTATGACGTTAGTCGTGTGAATTTGAATGAAGCTGGCGCAATCTCCAACGAGACAGGTGTGTATGTGAGGTTATACAGAGTGTGCAGGTATAATGATGTCTATCACGCAGGTCTTCAACGAGGTATCTACCTTGCAGGAGCCTTCAATGAAATGTGGGGTTGTTTGTACATGCCGTTAGTCGCAGGGTTTTGTCTGAGTTATAATGATATCGTACGCGGCGCATTGTCTGCCCCACAAGTCTTCAATAAGAGGTCATAACATCTAACATGCGATAGTTTACAAAAAATGCTGCTTCTCATAATAGCGATATTATGAAGCGTTTGCAGAAATAACTATTAAATCATCTAAGGACTTTTTGCTTGATTAGTACTAGCGAGTACAATATTCGTTATAATATTATAAGTATGTATCATTAGCTTACTTGTGCGATAAGGTTGTGTTAAATCATGTCCAACAGCAATGTATTCAACTTGGAATTATCGTAATGATGCGCGATCCTTCAATGTTAAAGTAGTTTCATAAGTTATCCGAAAGTAATATGAATATATTAAATGTTTTTCCAAAATTAGTTCCGAAGTAAACATAATTCGCTATAATATTCATTCATGTATGTTACATAAATTATCCTATATAATTCAAATAAGGTTGAACAATATTCACTATCATATTTTGCGGTAGAGCTACAGCTCGCTCGAGAGAGATAAGAAAGATACGCCGATCACCTTCAAACGCGATGAGAATACTTTATTTTAAATCACACATATAGTATGTATATATTCGAATCATATTGATTGTAAATCGCATAATATGACCCGAAATCTAGCTGCTGCTGGGTGTAGCCCAATACCTATACAGAATCTAGACGAAGCGGTGTTACGCATCACTATGATTATTCGAACTGTCTGTACAGCTCGATTGCTATATAACAAAATACATTTTTTAATCATCTTAAACATATAGATGTGCTAATATAATTTTTTCAGTATACAAATATATACTAATAAAACATTTTTCATCGACACACATTTCTTCATAGGATAGTTAGCTTTTTATAAAATTCAATCAATTTCAATGGGAAACATATATGCGAGGGAGTTTTATAGAGATCGAACTCATTTCCCCAACCACCCAAGAGGTAGAACTAGGATGAGGAATAGATGTGGATAATGATAATAATCATATGAATATCTTCATAAGCGCTAATCTATATGACATTCAAACACATGCTTCATAAAAGTCTGAATATTGAGTAGAACTATAAGTATCTTCATAAGCGATCATTATCAACATTCAGACACTTGTTTAGCACGTGATTCAACAGCCTGTCATCATCGTTCACGAACTATGATGGTTCGATGAGGACTCGCACATTGAACAGATGAATCTTTGAGGTAAAATATCTGCTGTAGAAATTACCTTTTATTTGAGAATATCGATATTTCCCATGTAACGGATTATTGCCTAAAGCTATTTTGTATGCAGCATTGTTATCATTTGGGAGCCTACGAGGGCCTGTGTGTTGGTCGGGGCTAAATGAATATGTTTGACTATTATTAACTGTAGATTTATTTGAGATTCTTCAAGTTTGAGATTGATAACCCACATGAAGAAAGAAGCTTCAACGAATTGATATCAATGAATATTCGCTATTCTGAATGTGACAACTTTATCGGCTTCAACACTCGAGATAAGAGAGAGAGAGAATATTCACCGCAAACTGTCTTATAACCACTACTACTACATATTATAATAATTGAAAAGATAACATAATAATCTGAATCACTTTTGAGGAACATTATATGTAAACATGTAATAAAACAAAAGTATATATATATTTAGATTACAATCCTGATGGGTTGATCCAAGGGACTGTACTTTACCAAACGGCTCGTTCATTATTGTGATGTCTTGCGGGAAAGTGAGAGAAATAAAATACCAAAAATAATAATAATAACATTTATTTAGAAAAATACATTTTGATAGTACATCATTTAGAATTAAGATAATAACATTATGATTCATGGTTCTTCACACTAAACTCCGAACTGATCCTGTAATTGGAGAATACTCCATTATACGATCGTTAATGATGATGCAATAAGCTCTGGTGTTTTTGGGGAAATTCAGGAAACTTTCCATCTCTAGTTTGACGTCAACTGTTGATGACTTTATAGCATCGTTTTGTTTTGAACAGTCAATCACAAAAATTGCTCTATTCTTGAATGCTATATAATCTAACATGGGTTCGCTTATTATTTTATTTGAAAATGATTTCTGGAAATCATAGTACATCTGGTATGCTTCCACGTATTGCTGGTCGGTGAAATTCAATTTCATTGCTTCATGTGGATAACACTCTGAATTCAAGTATAATTTTACATTTAGCAAGTTTATATTATCGAAATATGCACTGTGCTTAACAGGATTATTTTTTCGATCAGTTTGGAAAGCTAAAATCACATATCTGGGACGTTCCAAATTCATTGAAGTTTTAACAGCCCAAATGTCACGAGTGCTCTCCTTCATCAACGGATTTTCATGCAGATCCCAGCTGCGAAATGGAATCAAAATAGGCTTCTCAGCACTCAAATTCTCCAACATTTGAAATTTAACCTGATCACTTGGAAACACATGTCGCACTTTTAATGCTATCGTCTTCACATTTATTTTAGCCGTTTTCGTGCCTGTGCTATTAGTATAGCAATCGTTATCGGTTCGAGACCTTATCAAGCGCAGCTTATGTTTTCCACTCAAAACTTTGTTATAGTCAATGAATAGGCCTAGTAGAAAATTCAACGGTATCCATAAATTGATTTTATTATTGTAGACTGAACTCAATGCATCCTTAAATGACCATCCAGAAATAGCTTGAGGTATAGATTCATGTTTGGCATATGTTAGATAAGCTCTGATGGTGCTGACAATACCAGGATCACGTACTTTGTCTATCTCTTTTCCATTCAATTCATAACTAATATATTCGAAGAGAAACGCTCCGAAATTATTCGTTAGTTTACATTCACCATCACCACTTGCTTCTGGCTGGAATTCTGCCTCGATGAATAAAGCAGACGATGCCAAATCTACCAACACATCTTGTTGATTGATTAATATCTCAATTTCATCGCTGTTGCCAAAAGATGTTGTGTGTGGATAGTAGGTATGAGTTTCTTCCCGGATGATGTCTTCAATGAAGTTTGGCTCGTTGAATATTATAAGTTTTTCCGACATTGTAACCAAGGGACTTCAAGAAATTTATATTTTCCAATGATAGTGATGCAGAAGCAACCTTCTCCTTCTTCAATGACAGTGATGCAGGAGCAACCTTCTCCCTCGAGCTCGTTGTAGATAATGACTGATGACCACTATGGAGATGTCTTTTATTGCTAAAATCCAAACCCATGTTCTCAAGTGATGGCTACTGCAACCTTCTCAGTTGAATTCCTTTCATATAATGAGTGGTGGTGAGTATTGGATTATTATTTATTGTTGTGAGCCATAATCCCTAGCGATCTTTTTCAATTCCAATCGTATAATAATTTCTTCTCCACGAAAATTTACCGGTTTCCAATTCTGATCTAGAATATTCAGTGTGATGTTATCGAAGGACGTCTTGCTGATGACCGGTAGATAAATAAGATTCTTCGGCTCTATATCAATGGAAAACCCAGGTGGTACAAGAGGTGAGAACTCAAGTAGGGATGGCGTCACTTGGGCCCGCCAGACAGAGAGCCTTATCAGATGTAGGCAACCAGTAGCGCATGCGCGGTACAGTTGGGTAGATGGTGTGACCTCTAGGGTGTGGTCGTCTCTGACCTCTAGGGTGTGGTGTCTGACCTTCTGCTAGGGTTTTGTGGTAATCAACCTGTATACAAGATCGTTCAAGGTAGACAGCAAGCAATATGTGAGGTTAGGGATAACTTCAATGTAAAGCAGCATCAAAATATTTTTTTTCTACACACGGGAATCGAACCCGAGAAATGAAATCCAAAGCCGGCTCCTTAACCACTCAGCTATGAAGGTCTTGAGAATAAGCGATTTTAATGTTGTAGATATAACCGCAGGGTATCCTGTCTGAATGATAAGTGCGAGTATATTGCAGTCTATATGATGCAGGTAATTTGTTTTTACATGACATCAGTCATGCAGGTATGTCACGAAGCGAGGTATGGAATGTGAGACTTCATAGCGCTAGCCCATAGGGGTTTGAAATAGTGTTGTTTGTACATATCGTCAGTCACGTGATTTTTTGAAAGAGGCGGGTATTCATCGGAGGTATCATGGGAGGGCTGCTGCTCCTTGAATGCATAGATGTAATGTTATATAGTATAGAAATGATATCTTCTACATTTCTCAAATGCGATGTTTATAAGGAAATTACTTTCAAAAACGTTTATTCAAGCTGTCTGTACCTTACTTGATTGCTATATTACAAAACGCGATTTCAATCATCTTAAACATATATGGAAATTATTTTTAGTATACAAAATGGAGTTGGGAGACTTCAATGGGGTATGGAATGTGGGGTTGTTTATGTATGACGTTAGTCGTGTGAATTTGAATGAAGCTGGCGCAATCTCCAACGAGACAGGTGTGTATGTGAGGTTATACAGAGTGTGCAGGTATAATGATGTCTATCACGCAGGTCTTCAACGAGGTATCTACCTTGCAGGAGCCTTCAATGAAATGTGGGGTTGTTTGTACATGCCGTTAGTCGCAGGGTTTTGTCTGAGTTATAATGATATCGTACGCGGCGCATTGTCTGCCCCACAAGTCTTCAATAAGAGGTCATAACATCTAACATGCGATAGTTTACAAAAAATGCTGCTTCTCATAATAGCGATATTATGAAGCGTTTGCAGAAATAACTATTAAATCATCTAAGGACTTTTTGCTTGATTAGTACTAGCGAGTACAATATTCGTTATAATATTATAAGTATGTATCATTAGCTTACTTGTGCGATAAGGTTGTGTTAAATCATGTCCAACAGCAATGTATTCAACTTGGAATTATCGTAATGATGCGCGATCCTTCAATGTTAAAGTAGTTTCATAAGTTATCCGAAAGTAATATGAATATATTAAATGTTTTTCCAAAATTAGTTCCGAAGTAAACATAATTCGCTATAATATTCATCCATGTATGTTACATAAATTATCCTATATAATTCAAATAAGGTTGAACAATATTCACTATCATATTTTGCGATAGAGCTACAGCTCGCTCGAGAGAGATAAGAAAGATACGCCGATCACCTTCAAACGCGATGAGAATACTTTATTTTAAATCACACATATAGTATGTATATATTCGAATCATATTGATTGTAAATCGCATAATATGACCCGAAATCTAGCTGCTGCTGGGTGTAGCCCTATACAGAATCTAGACGAAGCGGTGTTATGCATCACGATGATTATTCGAACTGTCTGTACAGCTCGATTGCTATATAACGCAATACATTTTTTAATCATCTTAAACATATAGATGTGCTAATATAATTTTTTCAGTATACAAAAATATACTAATAAAACATTTTTCATCGACACACACATTTCTTCATAGGATAGTTAGCTTTTTATAAAATTCAATCAATTTCAATGGGAAACATATATGCGAGGGAGTTTTATAGAGATCGAACTCATTTCCCCAACCACCCAAGAGGTAGAACTAGGATGAGGAATAGATGTGGATAATGATAATAATCATATGAATATCTTCATAAGCGCTAATCTATATGACATTCAAACACATGCTTCATAAAAGTCTGAATATTGAGTAGAACTATAGTATCTTCATAAGCGATCATTATCAACATTCAGACACTTGTTTAGCACGTGATTCAACAGCCTGTCATCATCGTTCACGAACTATGATGGGCTGATGAGGAATAAAATACCAATAATAATTATATAAATATATCCATTAGCAATCTGTACATTTTCCTTCACGAGCACAACTTTTACAAACTCCATACGTTCGCGTACAAGATTATAATGATAAACACATTTTTGTTCATGGGTTTACATAATCATATGAATATCTTCATAAGCGCTAATCTATATGACATTCAAACACATGCTTCATAAAAGTCTGAACATTGAGTAGAGCTATAGTATCTTCTTCATAAGCGATCATTATCAACATTCAGACACTTGTTTAGCACGTGATTCAACAGCCTGGCATCATCGTTCACGAACTATGATGGTTCGATGAGGACTCAAACATTGAACAGATGAATCTTTGAGGTAAAATATCTGCTGTAGAAATTACCTTTTATTTGAGAATATCGATATTTCCCATGTAACGGATTATTGCCTAAAGCTATTTTGTATGCAGCATTGTTATCATTTGGGAGCCTACGAGGGCCTGTGTGTTGGTCGGGGCTAAATGAATATGTTTGACTATTATTAACTGTAGAATTATTTGAGATTCTTCAAGTTTGAGATTGATAACCCACATGAAGAAAGAAGCTTCAACGAATTGATATCAATGAATATTCGCTATTCTGAATGTGACAACTTTATCGGCTTCAACACTCGAGATAAGAGAGAGAGAGATTATTTACCGCAAACTGTCTTATAACCACTACTACTACATATTGTAATAATTGAAAAGATAACATAATAATCTGAATCACTTTTGAGGAACATTATATGTAAACATGTAATAAAACAAAAGTATATTTATATTTAGATTACAATCCTGATGGGTTGATCCAAGGGACTGTACTTTACCAAACGGCTCGTTCATTATTGTGATGTCTTGCGGGAAAGTGAGAGAAATAAAATACCAAAAATAATAATAATAACATTTATTTAGAAAAATACATTTTGATAGTACATCATTTAGAATTAAAATAATAACATTATGATTCATGGTTCTTCACACTAAACTCCGAACTGATCCTGTAATTGGAGAATACTCCATTATACGATCGTTAATGATGATGCAATAAGCCCTGGTGTTTTTGGGGAAATTCAGGAAACTTTCCATCTCTAGTTTGACGTCAACTGTTGATGACTTTATAGCATCGTTTTGTTTTGAACAGTCAATCACAAAAATTGCTCTATTCTTGAATGCTATATAATCTAACATGGGTTCGCTTATTATTTTATTTGAAAATGATTTCTGGAAATCATAGTACATCTGGTATGCTTCCACGTATTGCTGGTCGGTGAAATTCAATTTCATTGCTTCATATGGATAACACTCTGAATTCAAGTATAATTTTACATTTAGCAAGTTTATATTATCGAAATATGCACTGTGCTTAACAGGATTATTTTTTCGATCAGTTTGGAAAGCTAAAATCACATATCTGAGACGTTCCAAATTCATTGAAGTTTTAACAGCCCAAATGTCACGAGTGCTCTCCTTCATCAACGGATTTTCATGCAGATCCCAGCTGCGAAATGGAATCAAAATAGGCTTCTCAGCACTCAAATTCTCCAACATTTGAAATTTAACCTGATCACTTGGAAACACATGTCGCACTTTTAATGCTATCGTCTTCACATTTATTTTAGCCGTTTTCGTGCCTATGCTATTAGTATAGCAATCGTTATCGGTTCGAGACCTTATCAAGCGCAGCTTATGTTTTCCACTCAAAACTTTGTTATAGTCAATGAATAGGCCTAGTAGAAAATTCAACGGTATCCATAAATTGATTTTATTATTGTAGACTGAACTCAATGCATCCCTAAATGACCATCCAGAAATAGCTAGAGGTATAGATTCATGTTTGGCATATGTTAGATAAGCTCTGATGGTGCTGACAATACCAGGATCACGTACTTTGTCTATCTCTTTTCCATTCAATTCATAACTAATATATTCGAAGAGAAACGCTCCGAAATTATTCGTTAGTTTACATTCACCATCACCACTAGCTTCTGGCTGGAATTCTGCCTCGATGAATAAAGCAGACGATGCCAAATCTACCAACACATCTTGTTGATTGATTAATATCTCAATTTCATCGCTGTTGCCAAAAGATGTTGTGTGTGGATAGTAGGTATGAGTTTCTTCCCGGATGATGTCTTCAATGAAGTTTGGCTCGTTGAATATTTGAAGTTTTTCCGACATTGTAACCAAGGGACTTCAAAAAATTTATATTTTCCAATGATAGTGATGCAGAAGCAACCTTCTCCTTCTTCAATGACAGTGATGCAGGAGCAACCTTCTCCCTCGAGCTCGTTGTAGATAATGACTGATGACCACTATGGAGATGTCTTTTATTGCTAAAATCCAAACCCATGTTCTCAAGTGATGGCTACTGCAACCTTCTCAGTTGAATTCCTTTCATATAATGAGTGGTGGTGAGTATTGGATTATTATTTATTGTTGTGAGCCATAATCCCTAGCGATCTTTTTCAATTCCAATCGTATAATAATTTCTTCTCCACGAAAATTTACCGGTTTCCAATTCTGATCTAGAATATTCAGTGTGATGTTATCGAAGGACGTCTTGCTGATGACCGGTAGATAAATAAGATTCTTCGGCTCTATATCAATGGAAAACCCAGGTGGTACAAGAGGTGAGAACTCATATATCGTATGAGCTATCTTATTGTTATAATATGCCCCTGCGGTTAAGTTACACTCTACGCGTATAGTTTGAACTTTGATTATGTTTATAGGTCGATCAGATACGTGTAGTTCGCGAGATGTCAATTTCTTTTTGCTGAATCCCAACAGTTCGCTTATACTATCTTTAGGAATAAAATTCACTTTAAATCACTCTTCAGCTCTGTGTGTAGAGTGTTGTTGTTAGATTTTATTGATAATTTCCGGTCACGCTCTTCTTGTTTCACTACTAACCCACAAACTGTACTTTGTATGAAATCTTCGATGTCTGTCAACTCGTAGGACCCCGTAGGTATAGTAACTACTTTTTCCTCACCCTTCACATCTTCATAATAAAATTTATTAAAACCTTCTTCAATGTTCGGGATGCTATTGTACGTATGCAGACCAACAAGTGCGATAGAATAATATGAATGAGGATCCAGTTCTATAGGTAGGGGTGAAAATCTACAGATAAGCGGGAGCTCTTACCCGTGATAGTGAACGTCTGAGACATGATTGATGAAAACTTCATCAACAATCTATTTATATACTAATAAATGCTAATCGGCCACAGCTGAAGAGTTAGAGAGGAATTCCAAATATAACTGGCTACAATTACAGGTGTTATATTGCATGAAATATCGTGTTGACTGCAAACTTTATCGAATGAATTGATACCCTGAATCTCCTCAACCGTTCTTCTAGTTTTGCCTCTGGTATTGATTTGAAGTTCAAACGGGAGCTTGTTTATAAGCGTATTGGGAACACCTTCTCCTACGTACGCTTCCATACAGACTGATGAGAATTCAAGATTGCACCGTTATTTAACGAGGGGTGGGAGGAAGACCAAAGATCTCAAAATAATTTTTTATTAATTTTCTCAATACAAAAGACTTAAGTATAATCTTAACAATATATGTTTCAAATATCTCAATCTTGACTCTTGATTCATCGTCCTAGTCGTATTGCATATTCCTACCCCTTCCACCTATATTGAAGTCCTTTTATGTATGTTCGACGCTGGTAAAAGTTCTTTCTTCTGTGCTTATGAAGCTCATGCAAAACTTGTTCTCTACTCATCTTATCAATGTGGAAATCTAGTGTAGAATTAATTTTTTGGGTATATTCACAGGATTTGGAGATATACGTTTCACAGAGCCCTGCTTTGTTGTTGTGGATGATGAGGGTCTCTTCTTAGAAGGTTCCACAGATGTCATCCGTCGTTCTATCGCCTCCACTTTACTAGTTATGTCATTTAGGCGCATGTTCACACTGTTAAATGTGTTATTGATCTCTTTCAATTCATTTCTGTTTTCCCTCACACTATCACTGATTGTTTTATACTCTGATTTTATATAGATCCCCATTCCATTATATTTATTCTCAATGTCCATCAGATGTTTATCAATGTTGAGAATAACCTTCTCATTCGTTAAGTTATGTTCATCCAGGTCCTTGTTGATATCTTTGATCAAATTATCAACCCTAACATTGAAGGTATCTTTAAGACTGGTTTCCGTTTTCAGATTCAGTTTGTGTGTTAATTTATCAACATATACTTTATTTGCAACATCTCCATCATCATTCGGTGATTTTACGTTGCACAATCTACGATTTTCCATATCATAACTTCCATCGCTCGTTAGGAATAATCCTTGTCCGTGAACTTGTTTGAAATTATTATTAAATACATTTGTATCATATATCCACATGGAAGAGGAGGCTCTGCCAAACTTATCCATTGAAACCATCTTTATAACTGTGATGAATTTGTCTTACACCTGGTTTTTGTTCAATTACCCCTGCCTCTATCAATTCTTCTATTATAGAGATTATCTCATTGTGATGATTATGGTTACCGGCATGCGAGGATGCAACAAGAAGTCTCAGTCTATCCACCATTTCGTTAACGTCATCCCAATAAACATATTCGATAGGTTTCTCGTTATATTCAAGCATATCATTTTTGATATATGCACTTCCAGTGTGTGTTTTGGCTCTGGGTCTTTTCATGGAATTAATCAAAGGTTTCAGTACATGTTTGTATTTTACTGTGTATCTTATTCGATCAGCTGGATCGTTATTACGTCTATGTGCACTAGTCATTTTCATCATTTGACTGTAATTTTTCCCATCTTCCACAGTGTAAGTATCAGGTAGAACATCTCTGTAAAATATCAAATTATACAGTCCTGTGGTACCTTTGAACGGAGTACCCTTGATAATTATATTACTCTCACTATCAATTTCTATAGGTTGATTACCCATGAACCATTTGTCTAAAGTTGAATTATATTGCAATCCCATTCTATCATCGTATTTCTTGACATCATCATCCAATAGGAATCCTTCCAAGTAATAACGTGCTAATGTGGGGTATTGTTGCAGAAACTCCTCTGTAGCCTCTGCATTATCTTTCTTATGTTTTCTGAATTCTTCACGAATCTGATCGATAGTAGGTTCGGGTGTAAACACATCCTCCTCAGTATCTTGGGGGTTATATACGAATTCTTCACCTTCAGTTACAATATTTGGGATTGGTATGTTCTCCATTTGTGTTGCTGTAGAAACAATACTTTTAGGTTTAACCAACGAATTTTGTTTGATTATTTCAGCATTTCTCGCAATTTCCTCTAGGGGTTTAGATACATTCCTGAACATATTATCTAGAATCTCATCATTTTCAGCTTTACCCAACTTCACAGCCATATATTTTTTCCTCACAACGTTTGCTAACTCCCAAATTTTTTTCTTCAATTGTTGTTTTTCCTTTAGCATGTTACTCACACCCACGTCCATGCTGAGCGGGTTGTCTATTTCAAATGAAAGTATATATACATGTTAGATGTATATATAACTATCAAAACCTTTGCGATAACGTCCTTTGTTCATATCACAGTCTTTGTTTATCAGAAGGAACCCATATTTATCTTTCCAACATACGCTACATATCTCTTTGAATTTTTCGAGTGACATGTCGGTACTCACATGATCGGTGAATATATGTTTCAAATTGAGCTCATCCTGTTTGAAAATAATCAAGCAATTGGCATTGTCGCGCAATCCATGTTTTGGACATTTAGCAAAA
Organism: Endomychus coccineus; assembly: GCA_958510875.1. Taxonomy (NCBI): domain Eukaryota; kingdom Metazoa; phylum Arthropoda; class Insecta; order Coleoptera; family Endomychidae; genus Endomychus; species Endomychus coccineus. The sequence goes on from OY294068.1 coordinate 93,867,370, forward strand.
GACTGGCAAAGATAGAAACTATCAATTGAGTTGTGTCTCCCTCTTGAAAAATAAGCACGAATTTTCTGCTCTTTCTCAAACATCTTGTCATCGAATATTATGATTGAATTAGGCCTCGCTTCTGTGGGGTCTATGACCTCATCACTTTCGGTACAAGGAAAATATCCAAGCCCCTCAATTTTCTTCAATGTCTCCTTTAGTAACTGGTATTTTGGTTGGTGTAAAGACTTTGAATATATGTACACGTTTTCAAATTTCAGGCCGTTAGCATCTAACAATAGAGATAACATCACATTTGTTTTCCCACAATTACTTGGACCACAGATTATTGTTCGTAGAGTATTAGGCAGCAAAGAGCTGTGACGTTGTGGTTGTTCAACATTCTCATTGCTTGAGCCTAAGTTCATAATACTCAACGAGTCTTTTTGCTTAACAATCTTCATCATGCCTGAAGGCGAATCGAAATCATACTGGAACATATGTTAATAAGCATTTGTTTATATACTAGATGATGATGTTATATTGTGTATGTCTGATCACGCGGTTAGGTACTTCTACGCTTCTGTCAAAATCAGGTATCAAATACATGTTAAATAGGCATGAATTTTGAAGCACGTGTCTGAATGCTGAAACACGTGTCTGAATGTTGAAACACGTGTCTGAATGTTGAAACACGTGTCTGAAACACGTGTCTGAATGCTGAAACACGTGTCTGAATGCTGAAACACGTGTCTGAAACACGTGTCTGAATGCTGAAACACGTGTCTGAATGTTGAAACACGTGTCTGAATGTTGAAACACGTGTCTGAATGTTGAAACACGTGTCTGAAACACGTGTCTGAATGCTGATACACGTGTCTGAATGCTGAAACACGTGTCTGAAACACGTGTCTGAATGCTGAAACACGTGTCTGAATGCTGAAACACGTGTCTGAATGCTGAAACACGTGTCTGAAACACGTGTCTGAATGCTGAAACACGTGTCTGAATGCTGAAACACGTGTCTGAAACACGTGTCTGAATGCTGAAACACGTGTCTGAATGCTGAAACACGTGTCTGAATGCTGAAACACGTGTCAGAAACACGTGTCTGAATGCTGAAACACGTGTCTGAATGCTGAAACACGTGTCTGAATGTTAAAGCATGTGTTGAATCATGCGATAAAACATGTGCATGAATGTATTACAAACATTATGATTATTCACATTTTATTCCTCATTAGCCCATCATAGTTCGTGAACGATGATGACGTCATCATCGTTCGTAAACTATGGTCGCCGGGGTGAATCAGTTACTGTCATTGGCTTGAAGCAGTGACGTCATCATCGTTCGTGAACGATGGTCGCCGGATTGAATCAGTTACTGTCATTGGCTTGAAGCAGTGACGTCATCATCGTTCGTGAACGATGGTCGCCGGATTGAATCAGTTACTGTCATTGGCTTGAAGCAGTGACGTCATCATCGTTCGTGAACGATGGTCGCCGGATTGAATCAGTTACTGTCATTGGCTTGAAGCAGTGACGTCATCATCGTTCGTGAACGATGGTCGCCGGATTGAATCAGTTACTGTCATTGGCTTGAAGCAGTGACGTCATCATCGTTCGTGAACGATGGTCGCCGGATTGAATCAGTTACTGTCATTGGCTTGAAGCAGTGACGTCATCATCGTCCGTGAACGATGGTCGCCGGATTGAATCAGTTACTGTCATTGGCTTGAAGCAGTGACGTCATCATCGTTCGTAAACTATGATCGCCGGATTGAATCAGTTACTGTCATTGGCTTGAAGCAGTGACGTCATCATCGTTCGTAAACTATGATCGCCGGATCTTCAATTCAATAAAACACCACTTACTCGTCAAATCCTTATGTATTCCGATACACATAAAGCTATAGTCTGATGTTCTCACCCACCCCAATTTGTATGCATCATATTGATTTTCCCTACATCAGCGGTAAATACCGTTACATGTGAAATATCGATATTCTCAAATAAAAGGTAATAAAAGTGGGGTAATTTCTACAGCAGATATTTTACCTCAAAGATTCATCTGTTCAATGTTTGAGTCCTCATCGAACCATCATAGTTCGTGAACGATGATGCCAGGCTGTTGAATCACGTGCTAAACAAGTGTCTGAATGTTGATAATGATCGCTTATGAAGAAGATACTATAGCTCTACTCAATGTTCAGACTTTTATGAAGCATGTGTTTGAATGTCATATAGATTAGCGCTTATGAAGATATTCATATGATTATGTAAACCCATGAACAAAAATGTGTTTATCATTATAATCTTGTACGCGAACGTATGGAGTTTGTAAAAGTTGTGCTCGTGAAGGAAAATGTACAGATTGCTAATGGATATATTTATATAATTATTATTGGTATTTTATTCCTCATCAGCCCATCATAGTTCGTGAACGATGATGACAGGCTGTTGAATCACGTGCTAAACAAGTGTCTGAATGTTGATAATGATCGCTTATGAAGATACTATAGTTCTACTCAATATTCAGACTTTTATGAAGCATGTGTTTGAATGTCATATAGATTAGCGCTTATGAAGATATTCATATGATTATTATCATTATCCACATCTATTCCTCATCCTAGTTCTACCTCTTGGGTGGTTGGGGAAATGAGTTCGATCTCTATAAAACTCCCTCGCATATATGTTTCCCATTGAAATTGATTGAATTTTATAAAAAGCTAACTATCCTATGAAGAAATGTGTGTGTCGATGAAAAATGTTTTATTAGTATATTTTTGTATACTGAAAAATTATATTAGCACATCTATATGTTTAAGATGATTAAAAAATGTATTTTGTTATATAGCAATCGAGCTGTACAGACAGTTCGAATAATCATCGTGATGCGTAACACCGCTTCGTCTAGATTCTGTATAGGGCTACACCCAGCAGCAGCTAGATTTCGGGTCATATCATGCGATTTACAATCAATATGATTCGAATATATACATACTATATGTGTGATTTAAAATAAAGTATTCTCATCGCGTTTGAAGGTGATCGGCGTATCTTTCTTATCTCTCTCGAGCGAGCTGTAGCTCTACCGCAAAATATGATAGTGAATATTGTTCAACCTTATTTGAATTATATAGGATAATTTATGTTTACTTCGGAACTAATTTTGGAAAAACATTTAATATATTCATATTACTTTCGGATAACTTATGAAACTACTTTAACATTGAAGGATCGCGCATCATTACGATAATTCCAAGTTGAATACATTGCTGTTGGACATGATTTAACACAACCTTATCGCACAAGTAAGCTAATGATACATACTTATAATATTATAACGAATATTGTACTCGCTAGTACTAATCAAGCAAAAAGTCCTTAGATGATTTAATAGTTATTTCTGCAAACGCTTCATAATATCGCTATTATGAGAAGCAGCATTTTTTGTAAACTATCGCATGTTAGATGTTATGACCTCTTATTGAAGACTTGTGAGGCAGACAATGCGCCGCGTACGATATCATTATAACTCAGACAAAACCCTGCGACTAACGGCATGTACAAACAACCCCACATTTCATTGAAGGCTCCTGCAAGGTAGATACCTCGTTGAAGACCTGCGTGATAGACATCATTATACCTGCACACTCTGTATAACCTCACATACACACCTGTCTCGTTGGAGATTGCGCCAGCTTCATTCAAATTCACACGACTAACGTCATACATAAACAACCCCACATTCCATACCCCATTGAAGTCTCCCAACTCCATTTTGTATACTAAAAATAATTCCCATATATGTTTAAGATGATTGAAATCGCGTTTTGTAATATAGCAATCAAGTAAGGTACAGACAGCTTGAATAAACGTTTTTGAAAGTAATTTCCTTATAAACATCGCGTTTGAGAAATGTAGAAGATATCATTTCTATACTATATAACATTACATCTATGCATTCAAGGAGCAGCAGCCCTCCCATGATACCTCCGATGAATACCCGCCTCTTTCAAAAAATCACGTGACTGACGATATGTACAAACAACACTATTTCAAACCCCTATGGGCTAGCGCTATGAAGTCTCACATTCCATACCTCGCTTCGTGACATACCTGCATGACTGATGTCATGTAAAAACAAATTACCTGCATCATATAGACTGCAATATACTCGCACTTATCACTCAGACAGGATACCCTGCGGTTATATCTACAACATTAAAATCGCTTATTCTCAAGACCTCCATAGCTGAGTGGTTAAGGAGCCGGCTTTGGATTTCATTTCTCGGGTTCGATTCCCGTGTGTAGAAAAAAAATATTTTGATGCTGCTTTACATTGAAGTTATCCCTAACCTCACATATTGCTTGCTGTCTACCTTGAACGATCTTGTATACAGGTTGATTACCACAAAACCCTAGCAGAAGGTCAGACACCACACCCTAGAGGTCAGAGACGACCACACCCTAGAGGTCACACCATCTACCCAATTGTACCGCGCATGCGCTACTGGTTGCCTACATCTGATAAGGCTCTCTGTCTGGCGGGCCCAAGTGACGCCATCCCTACTAACTCATATATCGTATGAGCTATCTTATTGTTATAATATGCCCCTGCGGTTAAGTTACAATCTACGCGTATAGTTTGAACTTTGATTATGTTTATAGGTCGATCAGATACGTGTAGTTCGCGAGATGTCAATTTCTTTTTGCTGAATCCCAACAGTTCGCTTATACTATCTTTAGGAATAAAATTCACTTTAAAATCACTCTTCAGCTCTGTGTGTAGAGTGTTGTTGTTAGATTTTATTGATAATTTCCGGTCACGCTCTTCTTGTTTCACTCCTATCCCACAAACTGTACTTTGTATGAAATCTTCGATGTCTGTCAACTCGTAGGACCCCGTAGGTATAGTAACTACTTTTTCCTCACCCTTCACATCTTCATAATAAAATTTATTAAAACCTTCTTCAATGTTCGGGATGCTATTGTACGTATGCAGACCAACAAGTGCGATAGAATAATATGAATGAGGATCTAGTTCTATAGGTGGGTGAAAATCTACAGATAAGCGGGAGCTCTTACCCGTGATAGTGAACGTCTGAGACATGATTGATGAAAACTTCATCAACAATCTATTTATATACTAATAAATGCTAATCGGCCACAGCTGAAGAGTTAGAGAGGAATTCCAAATATAACTGGCTACAATTACAGGTGTTATATTGCATGAAATATCATGTTGACTGCAAACTTCATCGAATGAATTGATACCCTGAATCTCCTCAACCGTTCTTCTAGTTCTGCCTCTGGTATTGATTTGAAGTTCAAACGGGAGCTTGTTTATAAGCGTATTGGGAACACCTTCTCCTACGTACGCTTCCATACAGACTGATGAGAATTCATGATTGCACCGTTATTTAACGAGGGGTGGGAGGAAGACCAAAGATCTCAAAATAATTTTTTATTAATTTTCTCAATACAAAAGACTTAATTATAATCTTAACTATATATGTTTCAAATATCTCAATCTTGACTCTTGATTCATCGTCCTAGTCGTATTGCCTATTCCTACCCCTTCCACCTATATTGAAGTCCTTTTATGTATGTTCGACGCTGGTAAAAGTTCTTTCTCCTGTGCTTATGAAGCTCATGCAAAACTTGTTCTCTACTCATCTTATCAATGTGGAAATCTAGTGTAGAATTAATTTCTTGGGTATATTCACAGGATTTGGAGATATACGTTTCACAGAGCCCTGCTTTGTTGTTGTGGATGATGAGGGTCTCTTCTTAGAAGGTTCCACAGATGTCATCCGTCGTTCTAACGCCTCCACTTTACTAGTAATGTCATTTAGACGCATGTTCACACTGTTAAATGTGTTATTGATCTCTTTCAATTCATTTCTGTTTTCCCTCACACTATCACTGATTGTTTTATACTCTGATTTTATATAGATCCCCATTCCATTATATTTATTCTCAATGCTCATCAGATGTTTATCAATGTTGAGAATAACCTTCTCATTCGTTAAGTTATGTTCATCCAGGTCCTTGCTGATATCTTTGATCAGATTATCAACCCTAACATTGAAGGTATCTTTAAGACTTGTTTCCGTTTTCAGATTCAGTTTGTGTGTTAATTTATCAACATATACTTTATTTGCAACATCTCCATCATCATTCGGTGATTTTACGTTGCACAATCTACGATTTTCCATATCATAACTTCCATCGCTCGTTAGGAATAATCCTTGTCCGTGAACTTGTTTGAAATTATTATTAAATACATTTGTATCATATATCCACATGGAAGAGGAGGCTCTGCCAAACTTATCCATTGAAACCATCTTTATAACTGAGATGAATTTGTCTTACACCTGGTTTTTGTTCAATTACCCCTGCCTCTATCAATTCTTCTATTATAGAGATTATCTCATTGTGATGATTATGGTTACCGGCATGCGAGGATGCAACAAGAAGTCTCAGTCTATCCACAATTTCGTTAACGTCATCCCAATAAACATATTCGATAGGTTTCTCGTTATATTCAAGCATATCATTTTTGATATATGCACTTCCAGTGTATGTTTTGGCTCTGGGTCTTTTCATGGAATTAATCAAAGGTTTCAGTACATTTTTGTATTTTACAATGTTTCTTATTCGATCAGCTGGATCGTTATTACGCCTATGGGCACTAGTCATTTCCATCATTTGACTGTAATTTTTCCCATCTTCCACAGTGTAAGTATCAGGTAGAACATCTCTGTAAAATATCAAATTATACACTCCTGTGGTACCCTTGAACGGAGTACCCTTGATAATTATATTACTCTCACTATCAATTTCTATAGGTTGATTACCCATGAACCATTTGTCTAAAGTTGAATTATATTGCAATCCCATTCTATCATCGTATTTCTTGACATCATCATCCAATAGGAATCCTTCCAAGTAATAACGTGCTAATGTGGGGTATTGTTGCAGAAACTCCTCTGTAGCCTCTGCATTATCTTTCTTATGTTTTCTGAATTCTTCACGAATCTGATCGATAGTAGGTTCGGGTGTAAACACATCCTCCTCAGTATTTTGGGGGTTATATACGAATTCTTCACCTTCAGTTACAATATTTGGGATTGGTATGTTCTCCATTTGTGTTGCTGTAGAAACAATACTTTTAGGTTTAACCAACGAATTTTGTTTGATTATTTCAGCATTTCTCGCAATTTCCTCTAGTGGTTTAGATACATTCCTGAACATATTATCTAGAATCTCATCATTTTCAGCTTTACCCAACTTCACAGCCATATATACATGTTAGATGTATATATAACTATCAAAACCTTTGCGATAACTTCCTTTGTTCATATCACAGTCTTTGTTTATCATAAGGAACCCATATTTATCTTTCCAACATACGCTACATATCTCTTTGAATTTTTCGAGTGACATGTCGGTACTCACATGATCGGTGAATATATGTTTCAAATTGAGCTCATCCTGTTTGAAAATAATCAAGCAATTGGCATTGTCGCGCAATCCATGTTTTGGACATTTAGCAAAAGACTGACAAAGATAGAAGCTATCAATTGAGTTGTGTCTCCCTCTTGAAAAATAAGCACGAATTTTCTGCTGTTTCTCAAACATCACGTCATCGAATATTATGATTGAATTAGGCCTCGCTTCTGTAGGGTCTATGACCTCATCACTTTCGGTACAAGGAAAATATCCAAGCCCCTCAATTTTCTTCAATGTCTCCTTTAGTAACTGGTATTTTGGTTGGTGTAAAGACTTTGAATATATGTACACGTTTTCAAATTTCAGGCCGTTAGCATCTAACAATAGAGATAACATCACATTTGTTTTCCCACAATTACTTGGACCACAGATTATTGTTCGTAGAGTATTAGGCAGCAAAGAGCTGTGACGTTGTGATTGTTCAACATTCTCCTTGCTTGACCCTAAAATCATAATACTCAACGAGTCTTTTTGCTTAACAATCTTCATCATGCCTGAAGGCGAATCGAAATCATACTGGAACATATGTTAATAAGCTTTTGTTTATATACTAGATGATGATGTTATATTGTGTATGTCCGATCACGCGGTTACGTACTTCTACACTTCTCTCTCAAAATCAGGTATCGAATACATGTTAAATAGGTCTGAATGTTAAAACACGTGTCTGAATGCTGAAACACGTGTCTGAATGTTGGAACACGTGTCTGAATGTTGAAACACGTGTCTGAAACACGTGTCTGAGTGCTGAAACACGTGTCTGAATGTTGAAACACGTGTCTGAAACACGTGTCTGAATGCTGAAACACGTGTCTGAATGTTGAAACACGTGTCTGAATGTTGAAACACGTGTCTAAAACACGTGTCTGAGTGCTGAAACACGTGTCTGAATGTTGGAACACGTGTCTGAATGTTGAAACACGTGTCTGAAACACGTGTCTGAGTGCTGAAACACGTGTCTGAATGTTGAAACACGTGTCTGAATGTTGAAACACGTGTCTGAAACACGTGTCTGAGTGCTGAAACACGTGTCTGAATACTAAAGCATGTGTTGAATCATGCGATAAAACATGTGCATGAATGTATTACAAACATTATGATTATTCACATTTTATTCCTCATTAGCCCATCATAGTTCGTGAACGATGATGACGTCATCATCGTTCGTAAACTATGGTCGCCGGGTTGAATCAGTTACTGTCATTGGCTTGAAGCAGTGACGTCATCATCGTTCGTGAACGATGGTCGCCGGATTGAATCAGTTACTGTCATTGGCATGAAGCAGTGACGTCATCATCGTTCGTGAACGATGGTCGCCGGATCTTCAATTCAATAAAACACCACTTACTCGTCAAAATCCTTATGTATTTCGATACACATAAAGCTATAGTCTGATGTTCTCACCCACCCCCAATTTGTATGCATCATATTGATTTTCCCTACATCAGCGGTAAATATTCTCTCTTATCTCGAGTGTTGAAGCCGATAAAGTTGTCACATTCAGAATAGCGAATATTCATTGATATCAATTCGTTGAAGCTTCTTTCTTCATGTGGGTTATCAATCTCAATCATGAAGAATCTCAACGCATCTCTACAGGTGATAATAGTCAAAAATATATTCATTTAGACCCAGCCAAATTTCTCGAAGGTTCGCAAATGATAACAATGTTGCATACAAAATAGCTTTAGGCAATAATCCGTTACATGGGAAATATCGATATTCTCAAATAAAAAATGTGTTTATCATTATAATCTTTTACGCGAACGTATGGAGTTTGTAAAAGTTGTGCTTGTGAAGGAAAATAGTATAGATTGCTAATGGAGATATTTATATTGTTATTATTAGTATTTTATTCCTCATCAGCCCATCATAGTTCGTGAACGATGATGTCAGCTTGTTGAATCACATGCTAAACAAGTGTCTGAATGTTGATAATGATCGCTTATGAAGAAGATACTATAGCTCTACTCAATATTCGGACTTTTATGAAGCATGTGTTTGAATGTCATATAGATTAGCGTTTATGAAGATATTCATATGATTATGTAAACCCGTGAACAAAAATGTGTTTATCATTATAATCTTTTACGCGAACGTATGGAGTTTGTAAAAGTTGTGCTCGTGAAGGAAAATGTACAGATTGCTAATGGAGATATTTATATAATTATTATTGGTATTTTATTCCTCATCAGCCCATCATAGTTCGTGAACGATGATGCCAGCTTGTTGAATCACGTGCTAAACAAGTGTCTGAATGTTGATAATGATCGCTTATGAAGATACTATAGCTCTACTCAATATTCAGATTTTTATGAAGCATGTGTTTGAATGGCATATCGATTAGCGCATATGAAGATATTCATATGATTATTATCCTCATCTATTCCTCATCATAGTTCTACCTCTTGGGTGGTTGGGGAACGAGCTCGATCTACATAAAACTCCTCCCCGTATATATGTTTCCATTGAAATTAATCGAATTTTATAAAAACTAACTATCCTATGAACAAATGTGTGTCGATGAAAAATGTTTTATTAGTATATTTTTGCATACTGAAAAATGTATATTAGCACATCTTTATGTTTAAGATGATTAAAAATGTATTTTGTTATATAGCAATCGAGCTGTACAGACAGTTCGAATAATCATCGTGATGCGTAACATCGCTTCGTCTAGATTCTGTATAGATATTGGGCTACACCCAGCAGCAGCTAGATTTCGGGTCATATTATGCGATTTACAATCAATATGATTCGAATATATACATACTATATGTGTGATTTAAAATAAAGTATTCTCATCGCATTTGAAGGTGATCGGCGTATCTTTCTTATCTCTCTCGAACCAGCTGTAGCTCTACCGCAAAATATGATAGTGAATATTGTTCAACCTGATACAAAACTTATTTGATTTATATCGGATAATTTATGTAACATACATGAATGAATATTATAGCGAATTATGTTTACTTCGGAACTAATTTTGGAAAAACATTTAATATATTCATATTACTTTCGGATAACTTATGAAACTACTCTAACATTGAAGGATCGCGCATGATTACGATAATTCCAAGTTGAATACATTGCTGTTGGACATGATTTAACACAACCTTATCGCACAAGTAAGCTAATGATGCATACTTATAATATTATAACGAATATTGTACTCGCTAGTACTAATCAAGCAAAAAGTCCTTAGATGATTTAACAGTTATTTCTGCAAACGCTTCATAATATCGCTATTATGAGAAGCAGCATTTTTTGTAAACTATCGCATGTTAGATGTTATGACCCCTTATTGAAGACTTGTGGGGGCAGACAATGCGCCGCGTACGATATCATTATAACTCAGACAAAACCCTGCGACTAACGGGATGTACAAACAACCCCACATTTCTTTGAAGGCTCCTGCAAGGTAGATACCTCGTTGAAGACCTGCGTGATAGACATCATTATACCTGCACACTCTGTATAACCTCACATACACACCTGTCTCGTTGGAGATTGCGCCAGCTTCATTCAAATTCACACGACTAACGTCCTACATAAACAACCTCACATTCCATACCATATTGAAGTCTCCCAACTCCATTTTATATACTAAAAATAATTTCCATATATGTTTAAGATGATTGAAATCGCATTTTTTTTGTAATATAGCAATCAAGTAAGGTACAGACAGCTTGAATAAACGTTTTTGAAAGTAATTTCCTTATAAACATCGCGTTTGAGAAATGCAGAAGAAGATATCATTTCTATACTATATAACATTCCATCTATGCATTCAAGGAGCAGCAGCCCTCTCATGTTACCTCCGATGAATACCCGCCTCTTTCAAAAAATCACGTGACTGACGATATGTACAAACAGCGCCATTATAACTCTTTCAAACCCCTATGGCTAGCGCTATGAGGTCTCACGAATCAGCTTGTAGGGTTGGGGCATACCTGCATGACTGATGTCATGTAAAAACAAATTACCTGCATCATATAGACTGCAATATACTCACACTTATCACTCAGACCGGATACCCTGCGGTTATATCTACAACATTTAAATCGCTTGTTCTCAATTCCTCCATAGCTGAGCGGTTAAGGAGCTGGCTTTGGATTTCATTTCTCGGGTTCGATTCCCGTGTGTAGAAAAAAATATTTTGATGCTGATTTACATTGAAGTTCTCCCTAACCTCACATATTGCTTGCTGTCTAACTTGAACGATCTTGTATATACAGGCTGATTACCACAAAACCTTAGCAGAAGGTCAGACACCACACCCTAGAGGTCAGCAGAAGGTCAGAGACGACCACACCCTAGAGGTCACACCATCTACCCAGCTGTACCGCGCATGCGCTACTGGTTGCCTACATCTGATAAGGCTCTCTGTCAGGCGGGCCCAAGTGCCGGGATACCTACTTCTCACCCACCCCAATTTGTATGCATCATATTGATTTTCCCTACATCAGCGGTAAATATTCGCTCTCTCTCTCTCTCTTATTTCGAGTGTTGAAGCTGATAAAGTTGTCACATTCAGAATAACGAATATTCATTGATATCAAATCGTTGAAGCTTCTTTCATCATGTGGGTTATCAATCTCAAACTTGAAGAATCTCAAATGAGTCTCTACAGGTAATAATAGTCAAACATATTCATTTAGCCCCGACCAACACACAGGCCCTCGTAGGCTCGCAAATGATAACAATGTTGCATACAAAATAGCTTTAGGCAATGAGCCGTTACATGGGAAATATCGATATTCTCAAATAAAAAGGTAATAAAAGTGGGGTAATTTCTACAGCAGATATTTAACCTCAAAGATTCATCTGTTCAATGTTTGAGTCCTCATCGAACCATCATAGTTCGTGAACGATGGTGACGTCATAGGCTGTTGAATCACGTGCTAAACAAGTGTCTGAATGTTGATAATGATCGCTTATGAAGATACTATAGCCCTACTCAATGTTCAGACTTTTATGAAGCATGTGTTTGAATGTCATATAGATTAGCGCTCATGAAGATATTCATATGATTATGTAAACCCGTGAACAAAAATGTGTTCATCATTATAATTTTTTACGCGAACGTATGGAGTTTGTAAAAGTCGTGCTTGTGAAGGAAAATAGTATAGATTGCTAATGGAGATAGTTATATTATTATTATTAGTATTTTATTGCTCATCAGCCCATCATAGTTCGTGAACGATGATGACGTCATAGGCTGTTGAATCACGTGCTAAACAAGTGTCTGAATGTTGATGAAGATCGCTTATGAAGATACTATAGCTCTACTCAATATTCAGACTTTTATGAAGCATGTGCTTGAATGTTATATAGATTAGCGCTTATGAAGATATTCATATGATTATTATTATTATCCTCATCTATTTCTCATCATAGTTCTACCTCTTGGGTGGTTGGGGAAATGAGTTCGATCTCTATAAAACTCCCTCGCATATATGTTTCCCATTGAAATTGATTGAATTTTATAAAAAGCTAACTATCCTATGAAGAAATGTGTGTCGATGAAAAATGTTTTATTAGTATATTTTTGCATACTGAAAAAATTATATTAGCACATCTATATGTTTAAGATGATTAAAAATGTATTTTGTTATATAGCAATCGAGCTGTACAGACAGTTCGAATAATCATCGTGATGCGTAACACCGCTTCGTCTAGATTCTGTATAGGTATTGGGCTACACCCAGCAGCAGCTAGATTTCGGCTCATATTATGCGATTTACAATCAATATGATTCGAATATATACATACTACATGTGTGATTTAAAATAAAGTAGTCTCATCGCGTTTGAAGGTGATCGGCGTAACTTTCTTATCTCTCGAACCAGCTGTAGCTCTACCGCAAAATATGATAGTGAATATTGTTCAACCTGGCACAAATTTAGCATAAACTTATTTGATTTATATCGGATAATTTATGAAACATACATGAATGAATATTATAGCGAATTATGTTTACTTCGGAACTAATTTTGGAAAAACATTTTATATATTCATATTACTTTCGGATAACTTATGAAACTACTTTAACATTGAAGGATCGCGCATCATTACGATAATTCCAAGTTGAATACATTGCTCTTGGAGATGATTTAGCACAACCTTATCGCTCAAGTGAGCTAATGATACATACTTATAATATTATAACGAATATTGTACTCGCTAGTACTAATCAAGCAAAAAGTCCTTAGATGATTTAATAGTTATTTCTGCAAACGCTTCATAATATCGCTATCATGAGAAGCAGCATTTTTTGTAAACTATCACATGTTAGATGTTATGACCCCTTATTGAAGACTTGTGGGGGCAGACAATGCGCCGCGATCGATATCATTATAACTCAGACAAAACACTGCGACTAACGGCATGTACAAACAACCCCACATTTCATTGAAGGCTCCTGCAAGGTAGATACCTCGCTGAAGACCTGCGTGATAGACATCATTATACCTGCACACTCTGTATAACCTCACATACACACCTGTCTCGTTGGAGATCGCGCCAGCTTCATTCAAATTCACATGACTAACGTCATACATAAACAATCTGTATAACCTCACATTCCATACCCCATTGAAGTCTCCCAACTCCATTTTGTATACTAAAAATAATATCCATATATGTTTAAGATGATTGAAATCGCATTTTGTAATATAGCAATCAAGTAAGGTACAGACAGCTTGAATAAACGTTTTTGAAAGTAATTTCCTTATAAACATCGCGTTTGAGAGAGAGAGAGATGCAGAATATATCATTTCCGTACTGTATAACATTCCATCTATACACCCGCTCCGATGAAGGAGCATCAGCCCTTCCATGATACCTCGATGAAGCCCCGGTCTCTTTCAAAAATCACGTGACTGAGGACATGTACAAACAACACTATTTCAAAACCCTAGGACTGACGCTATGAAGAAGCAGCCTCACATTCCATACCTCGCTGTAGGCTCCGACACTTCGTCCCCCGCATGTTCAGATACCTGCATGACTGACGTCATGTAAAAACAAATTACCTGCATCATATAGACTGCAATATACTCGCACTTATCACTCAGACCGGATACCCTGCGGTTATATCTACAACATTAAAATCGCTTGTTCTCAATTCCTCCATAGGTTCTCAGGATCATTCATACACCTTAAAACCTCTTGGGAACCCCAACCTCACCCATTGGGGGTGACATTTGCAACATTCCAAGTCTTGAATTGTATTTTCTACAAGAAACCGTATTTTGGCATTTCGAGTGCACCTAAGAAGTTTTTTGGGTCGCTGAACACGAATCCGTAGCCAGATTTACTTGCAATCCATCGTAGAGGTGGTCAAATTGACAAAATTGGCCAATTTCGCAACCCTTATATGTTATTCTGCAATTTACGTGTTTTTGTCAATTCGAGTGCACCAAGGAGGTTTTTTGGGTCGCTGAACACGGAACCGAAGCCAGATTTACTTGCAATCCATCGTTGAGGTGGTAAAATTGACAAAATTGGCCAATTTGCACCCTTAATATGTTGTTTTGCAATTTACGTGTTTTAGGCATTTCGAATGCACCAAGGAGGTTTTTTGGGTCGCTGAATACGATTCCTAAACCAGATTTACTTGAAATTCATCGTTGGGGTGGTGAAATCGACAAAATTGGTCAATTTTGCACCCCTTATATGTTATTCTGCAATTTACGTGTTTCTGTACATGTATGTGGATATAACCTGTGTAACGATCTCAGGGCTGTAAAATGAGATAAGTTTAGAAGGATACAGTCTTCGGTTTTCTGTATATTAACACACCTTCTTATATCTACCTTTTTTACATTATGTCTGGGTACGTTACTCACAAAATAGTCCACCTGCCGGTATAAAGATAGATGCCTGTATATTAATACCTATAGGTATACTATATACTATACCTGGCGTAGAGATTTTGTATACCTGTGCCTAAAGAAACCTGAGAAGGAAAAAAATATATTTTGAAAACCGTTTTATTCTATTTCAAGATACCAATATTTTTGTGTTGGTGACCAATTTTGTCTATTTCACCACCCCAACGATGAATTTTAAGTAAATCTGGCTTCGGAATCGTATTCAGCAACCCAAAGAACCTCCTTTGTGCAATCTAAATGTCTAAAACACGTAAATTGCAAAATAACATATTAGGGGTGCAGAATTGACCAATTTTGTCTATTTCACCACCTCAACGATTAATTTTAAGTAAATCTGACTACGGAATCATATTCAGCGACCCAAAAAAACCCTTGGGGCAATCCAAATGCCTAAAACACGTAAATTGCAAAATAACATATTAGGGGTGCAAAATTGACCAATTTTGTCTATTTCACCACCCCAACGATGAATGTTAAGTAAATCTGGCTTCGGAATCGTATTCAGCGACCCAAAAAACCTCCTTGGTGCGATTTAAATGCCTAAAACACGTGAATGGCAAAATATCATATTAGGGGTGCAATATTGGCCAATTTTTTCGATTTTACCACCCCTACAATAGATTGCAAGTAAATCTGTCACCGGATTCGTCTTCAGCGACCCAAAAAACCTCCTTGATGCATTCAAAATGCCAAAAACACGTAAATTGTAAAATAACATATTAGGAGTGCGAAATTGGCCAATTTTGTCTAAACCAAAATCAAAACTCAATTGCTGCTTTAATACAAGCTTGCAAACACAACTTTCAAGATTTTGGGAAATCGAGGAACCTTACCAGGATTCTAAACCACTAACTGATGATGAATCATATTGTGAAAAATACTTTGTTGATACCACCACTCGTGATGAGAAGGGCAGGTTCGTGGTCAGCATACCTTTTAAGACTGATCCCTCATCCACTCTTGGTGATTCGAAGATTTCAGCACTCAAACGGTTCCACTCCCTAGAAAGAAAACACCAGGCGGACCCCAATCTACGAAATATGTACATAAATTTCATGGAGGAATATGAAAACTTAGGACATATGACAAAGATTATTCCTGACCAATCTTCTAATCATTGTTATTATTCACCTCATCGTGGGGTATTTAATGAGCATAGTTCTACTACCAAGCTGAGAGTCGTTTTTGACGGCTCAGCCCCTTCTAACAATCGTGTTTCTCTTAACAGCCTCCAGATCGTGAGGCCAGAAAATCCAGGATGATCTCATATCTCTCCTCATTCGTTTTCGTCAACATCGCATTGTTGTCAGCGCAGATATCAAAAAAATGTATCGCATGATACTCGTAAATCCCAATCAAAGATGTTTTCAACGCATTTTCTGGAGGTCTTCTGCAAATGATGCAATCTCAGAATATAACTCGAACACGGTCACTTATGGCACCTCTTCAGCCAGCTTTTCATCAATACGTTGTCTGAAACAAATATCAACAGACTTTCTTGTGCGCTTTCCTGAAGCAAGTAGAGCAATATCCGAAGATTTTTAAGTCGATGATTTTCTTTCTGGTGGTGACTCCGTCGAAGAAGTAAATAAACTATGTCATCAAGTATCATCATGTTAACAATCAGCCCATTTCTCATTCAGAAAATGGTCATCTAATGAATCCAAGGCATTGGAAGGGTTGGCTCGGAATAATGTGTTGAGCCAAGTATATTTTTCCAGTGAGGAAAGCACTAAAACTCTTGGTTTGTACTGGACACCATCATCTGGTAACCTTGAATATTGTATCAAGGATTTGACAATATCTGAAGAAATAACAAAGAGATCCATCTTATCTAGCATCTCGAAAATATTCGATCCGCTTGGAGATCTGTCCTCGTGTGTTATAATAGCAAAGATACTCATCCAGAAACTTTGATCTATGAAGGTTAATTGGGATCAAGTATTACCCGAAGGGATCAAAATTCTCCGGAGAAGATTCCATGGGGAATTGTCTCAACTGAATACATTGAAAATTCCTAGACGTGTTCTGCCTGACAGTTTTGTCAGCTGTCAACTTCATGGGTTTGCAGATGCTTCTACAGACGCCTACGCTGCTTGCCTATATATCCGTAGCATGGATGCATCTGGAACAATCCGTATATCATTATTATTTGCCAAATCCTCAGTGGCCCCTCTTAAAACACTCACTGTCCCCAGGTTAGAACTTACTGCAGCCCTGGTTCTATCTGAGCTATACAAGCAAGTTCGTTCATCCATGAACTTAGAGTTTGATTCTGTACACCTTTGGTGCGATTCAAATGTTGTCCTTTGTTGGATAAAAACTCCTCCTCATTTATTGCAAACATTCGTTGTTAATAGGGTTAGACGAATACAAGAATTAACAAATCCTTGTTTTTGGCATTATGTTAATACAAAGCAAAATCCAGCCGATATACCCACGAGAGGTATATACTCATCTCAGATTCAAGATTCTATACTTTGGTGGGCTGGTCCCTCATGGTTATGCAAATCTGAACATGATTGGTCTTTATCAATTCCCATCATGCTTGCAAACCTACCTGAAACTAAAACTGAACGGATATGTTTGATCACAACACAAGCTCAAGAACTTATTGACTTCAATAAATTCTCTTCTTTCAACCGAATCAAACGAACAATGGCCTTTTGTCTAAGGTTTATACACAATGGCAGGATCCGTGTGAAGCTTAACCGCCTTACTGGTTTCATATCGGTGCAAGAACTGGAAAATGCACAAAAAATTCTCATCAAACTAGCACAGGAAGAGTCATTTTCTGATATCATTCGAAAATTAAAGATTGGTAAACTTCTTGGCAACAAAAGAAATCTCTTAAGCCTCCAACCATCTCTCGATGAAGACCGTGTACTGAGAGTAGGTGGCAGGTTACAAAACTCGAATTTTCCTTATTCGAAAAAGCATCCTATTATTTTGTCCTCAAAGCACACACTGACGAAACTCATATTTCAGCATGAACACATATTTTTAATGCATCCTGGACCTCAGCTTCTACTTTCCTCAATTAGGGAATGCTATTGGCCTATTGGTGGAAAAGACATTGCCAAAGCCATATGCCACAAGTGTATAAAATGTTTTCGCGTTAACCATAAGTGTGGAAATGGGTTCCCTGCCATCCTCGCGAGTTGATCCACAGCCACCATTCTTCGTAACGGGCGTGGATTATGCTGGTCCCATTCATATTCGTGATAGAAAGGGACGTGGATGCAAAACTATTTAATGTTACATTTGCCTTTTTATTTGCTTTACCACTAAGGCCATTCATTTGGAGCTAGTTTCAGATTTGACGACAGAATCTTTCATAGCGACATTCCGAAGATTTGTAAGTAGACGTGGAAAGCCTAGTTGGCTATATTCCGATAACGGTACCAATTTTATCGGAGCTGATTCCGAATTAACTGAATTGATTTCTCCAATCAACGGCATACGATATATCAAATAAGATAAACAACGAGGGCGTAGAGTGGCATTTCAAACCACCACACTCCCCAAATTTCGGTGGTCTATGGGGGTCGGGCGTGAAATCCACAAAGTTCCATTTGGAACGCGTACTTGCAAATTCATTTCTCACATTTGAAGAATACTATACTGTCCTCACTCAGATTGAGGCGATCCTCAACTCTCGTCCACTCTTTCCCCTCTCCAACGATCCTTCTGACCAAGAATCGCTCACCCCATCGCACTTTTTGATTGGAAGATCAGCTACATCCTTACCAGATCCAGATATGGGAGATATAGCAGCGAATCGCTTAACCAGACATCAATATTATCAGCATCTCCAGCAGCAATTCTGGAAGAGTTGGAAGCGTGATTATATAAATCAACTACAGCCTCGTGCGAAGTGGAAGATATCCACTACTAAGTTACAATGCGGTGCCTTGGTTCTTATCCGTGATGAAAACACCCCTCCGCTCAAGTGGCCTTTAGGAAGAATCGTCTCTCTTCATCCTGGCCGTGATGGTATTGCAAGAGTGGCCACTATCACAGCTTCTTACACGGAGCTGCGTAGAGCAGTGTCAAAAATATGTCCCCTACCACTTGGAAACGAAGACTGTACAGACCAGGCGAATGCTTCTTGAAAACTGATTTCAACGTAGGGCCATGTTGGATCTTGTAAAGATCTATGACTATGTTATATATACCGTATCTATGACCAGCACGGACAGCGCGTAGCAGGCCAAGGAATGGTGACAGGATTTTGATTGATTAATAAATAGGAACAAACACGTAAACATTGTCATTATGAAATTGTAAATCTAGAATAAACATTGAAACCAACTTCTTATAAATAGATACAGTCCACTAATCTAAAACTCTAAAAACAAATACCTTACAATAATATAATTATTCGGAATTATTCAATATCATTTATTATTATTCCATTTTGCAAGTTTTGAAATGATATTATGGAATATTTAATCTGAGCTTACGAACAATTGCTCCTGTTCCTTATTTGATGATGTACAATAATTTTGGGCGTCGGTACAGTGATTCTGAAGTGGAATTCGCTGCAAACATTCCAGCAGAAAGGTTGGCTTTTTCTTGTGAGGGAGTAGCCAGCGTCCCTTCATATTTGGTCAAAGGAGGGTATGAACTGGAAGTGAAATTTCTATCAATTGCTTTGGAAAAAGTCAGAAATGAACGGGAGTCATTCGGACATTTGATAGATCTTTCTTCAGCATTCCTCCTTTCGGAGAGTTCATTGTTTCATTGCACATTTTTCGGGCTTCATTATATTCTGTTCTTGCTTTCCACCCATTATATCAACAAAAATGGTAACAGAATTAGTCTCCGATTCAGTGAGGTCTATGTCATCATTTTCCCTATATAAAAAAAATCCAAGCATCTCAAAATTGTGCAATATTCTGTAACGATCAGCCGAGCGTTGTTTTTTTTTAAATAAATCTGAACTGGAATTACTCCAGATCTAATATTTCCAGATAAGTGAATAGGTTTGGAATCCTATCTCACTGCTTGTAACACTTGTACTTGTAACAGTCGGCTGGGTATTATTTCAGGTGACGTTAATACCTCATCGACGTGCTATATGAATTAAGATTTGTTTGTTGGAACCTGCTCGGGTATCGAAGATCTCAGTTGATCCGTGTACCCTTGAGGTTTTTCTAAGATGCCACCACTAGATGTAAATTTCTTCCCACCTAGAAGCTGTTTTTGACTACGAGGCCGCGATTTTTACCAAGGGACCGCTTTGAACTATAACATCTTCATTTATATTCGAGCGTGAATTGTGAAGGTCGTATTTGCTGAGAGGTGATCAGGAATTACCAGTTAAACTCGTTAATCAAATTAAATAATGAATAATTATCGAATAAAAGTTAACAAAACTAAGTACATCAAAATCCAACAAACAATCATGAGATTATTCCAAAATTCAGAAACGAGAATGATACATAAATTTAAAGACGTCAAATTCAGGTTCACCCTAAGTGGGAACCTAGGAAACTGTTATCAATGTCGCTAGTTCTACCTCTTTCGCCAGTGAGCGAGATCCTGTACAGGTTCTCTTGAGAGAGATTGAATCAATGGAAGCTAATCAGCACACACGAAACAGTGATTGATTTCGCGCTCGATCACGTCGATGATTGATAGATGATATTTGAAATTGAAGGATTCCTCTCTTTCTGGTAACATGGGGTAAGCCTAACGACCTGATACTCGATCATATCACCTAAGTGATCTCCGATAAGCAGAATTTGTATAGAACACTTAAAATAGCCTAAATTTCTGAAAAAACGTACATTAAAAAAATAAACATTGGCGGGCGAAGCATGGTCTGAAGGTTATATTACATCGTCGATTCATAGGTTGAAGTCAACATAACAGTTGTTCTTTGGCAATCAAAATGCACTTACCCTGTTGGTCTAATATCACAATTCTCTCTCGAACCCCTTGTAGTAATGAGGCACAAAGGATTTAAACACTCGATTTCTACGTCGGATTAAATTTGGTATGATGGAATTGTCACAAAATGATTTTTAACGAACAAACACTTTCCGCGATTCGTGAAAGACGCAGCCCCAGGGAACATAGCCCTTGTTGCACAAAATCCTACGTTTAATTTTGTTACATAACTGAGTTCTAACTATGAGTCAATTCAATGCTCCAAACTACCCCTACGGAAGCTACCTACAGCTCCGGGTTCCTTTCTTTTACAATACTACAAGCAAAATAATTTTCATGTTTACTCATATGAACACAAATTGATGAATTGATTTCAATCTCTATAAATTTTTTGCATTTAATTTGTGACAATCTTGACAAACAGGATATTAATTGATTTCAAAAATATATGATCTTCGGAACAAAAATTAACCTGGATTGAAATTGTACATGACTTGACTGAAAAACTACTTTATTACTTCATAGAGACATGATCTCAACAACAATAAAAATAATACAAAATATCTCAATTATTTTGAGTACGTAATCTAAATAAAATATATAACTTGAATTAAAGCAACAATGGAGCATCCCTGTGGACATAAAGCAGTCTGAACCCACCGAACAAGTAGGTGGTGGAGAACTATCGAGTAGGTGGTGAAGAACTGTCCATTTTTCTCAAAGTAATTAGTCTTCAATGAAATCATTGGAGCGGGGGTCACCCCACGCGCAAAGCTTAGAAAATGTGTTTAACTTGGAATACCGGGAGCAGGGTCCACCCATAAGTTATAAGCACATCCAATAGAAATCTAGCTAGGCGGAATAATCGTAAATGACGGCTCATCTCAACCCCACGTGGACTTCTCCTGACTCAGGGAAAAACAAGTACTGTTGACCTCGTACTTTGCTTCGTTTGCTAAGCATGGATCGTGGCTGGCCGAGAAGTCAATGATACAGGAGAGATGGTTCAGATTACCGTCGCTAGGTCTATCCGGTATATCGTGTTCAAGATATAATAATTTATAAGACTTTCAATTTGAATTAAATCAAATTATTTAAAGGCCCCCAAAATGTAATAATCCGTCGGATTATTGGAATTCCTTTCAGTAACAGGTATTTTGTGTGATGTAGTGACTGAATAAATATACACGTTTCTGAACTCAAACCATTTGTATCGAGTAATGAAGATAACATCACATCAGCTTCTTCACAATTAAGTTGACGGCAGAGTGAAGTTCGTAAAGAATTTGGCAGCAAAAAGCTGTTCTGTTGATGGTTGAAAATAACGAACCCATGACTCAAATAATATCCAACAAGCCTTTCTGCTTGTTTGGTAGAGTTGTACTGAAACGTATGTTGAAGACAATTGTTCATATACTAGATGATGATTGTACAGTATGTGGCGGAAGGAGGTGTCGAAGCACCTATCGATGCAAGCACGTGATAAAATGTAGTGAAAGCGAAGGATTAAATATAGAAGCACGTGATTGAATGTAGAAGCACGAGACTGAATGTTCAAGCATATGATCAGATGTCGGACCGGGTGACAATAAGCACATATGATAGAACGTGACTGATACTTGTCGGAGCAATTGACAGAATGATAAATTACGTGAGTTGATGCAGGGATACGTCGTTGCGAAGATTACTGACGTCATTGGTGATCATAGATCGTGAGTGATGATCGCTGGTCAACGAAGTGATAGCTTCTTATTCCATTCTCAGCTATCCATGTTGCTGCACATAGAAATCAAGTTATAACAGTCATAAATTAGAGACGTGAATTTAACCCCTTTTTAGGTTTAGTAAAATGACACGATACTTCATAGATAAATATGAAAAATTATAGATTTTTGAATTTTGTGTTTCGTTTTTGCACGTTCTCAATTGAGCATGAGTCATTTAAGTATCTTCTAGTTCACTTTTGATGGTCACGCTTCATCCATACGTCATACGAAATGATTGATATCTTGAATTAGGACGTGATTTTCCAAATTTCAATTGCTACATCACCACCATGACAGACAGATGGCGCTATTGATGTGACATGAGATGTTTCACAGGTGGCATTATAGTTCATAGAATGAAAATTTATAGCTCATAGATTGGTATGTGAATACGTATTTACGAGCGATTTTTTTTACTTTACAATCCAAGCCCCTCGAGGTTTCTTCTAATTTGCATGCGCCACATCAAATTCTTTCGTGAATCAGTGATACTGATAAAGATGAAATTCTTCAAACTCTCATCGCCGAAGAGTTGTCAGGCTGATCGATATATAACCAACACATCGTTGATCAGGAGATGACAGACGGAGTGATTTCCTGAGGTATAATGGGAACTTTACCTCCTGTAGGAGGTAGTTGATTGACTGGGAGCCACGACAGACAGCCATCATGACAGTTCATTGGTTTCCTTACATATGACGTTAGAATAATATCAAGCATTGATAGATAGTCATGACAGATGGCCGCTATGAGAGTTTATGATTCAGAGATTGATACACGGACGTTGATGAGTTTGGAAATTCATAATTATGTACAAACATTCTCGGGAAATAATTTCTTGAGAATTTTTATATATAATTCATACTGGATCAGAGATTTTCATCAGAAATTCATAATCCACATGCCGAGACCTTCCATTTGATTCCTAAGAAGCTATACTTCCGGGCAGGAATTTTTCGAACTCTTCTCTCGGAAGATTTGTCAGACTGATCACTACGTAACCAATACATCGATGATCAGGACACGACTTGATTCCCTGGAATGTAATAAGATCTCTGTTTCCTGTATAACCAAGAGGAGAATATTTGGTCCACTTCTGGTTCCATCATGATGTCTATCTAAAAATTTCCAGGTTCCAACTTTTAACAAATGAGCACTCCTCGCTCATATATCCAAGATTAAGGTGTGGTTCCTCGCTCAGATAAATGAAATATTACCACACACTATGGATTTCGTTGAAGATATTCGAACCTGCTCATTGGTCCTCTCATTTATGGTGTTCCAGTATTGTGAGATTCACAAGTCGCCACGATAGATGGCCATCATGACTTTCCATTGGTTCCCTCATAGATGACGTGTACCTTGTCTCGTTTCGGTGAACTGCTTACTGCGTTGAGCTTCAAATCCTCGTGTGCCAGATTTTTCCAAAGGTTTACTCCTTTTTGAGGACTTCTGCTAGGGTCCTAACCACAAGGCTCGTCACTATGCTATCTATAGATAGCCTTGTCCCTAGGGTAGCTACAGTGAAGTAAAACCAGGGCCCATTGGGCAGAAAATAGTATCTACATTGTAGGTTTTAATTACAATTGATACCTGGTTAAAACTTAGCTCATTTAAAAGATGGAGCAGAGATAATTTAATAAAACGGGGAATTCCACATATTAAAATATATAACAAGTAAACTTTCAGAATAATTGGTGAAATGCAATTGAACGGTATGATTCAAAAAAATTCACCCGGATCGAAAATGTAATGGAGCTCAAACGGTATTTGAAAACTGTTCCAACATATCTATTCTACGATATGTTCGGTATTTCATCCCAATTGAACGGTACGGAATCGGTTGATAAATGATTCACATTCATCAATTTGCGGAAAATACAAATCAAACAGATCCTAGCGTTATGAGAGGTGTTTGGTAAATATTCATCAGATAGCAATACTACGTGAAATGTTCAAAACACACTACGATATATTAAACGGTTAAAATTCGTTCGGATTGGAAGATATTGACTTGCACCAGTTTTCCAATTGTACGATATCAGATTTTGCGGTATTTTCGGATAATTTCTCTAATTGAGTTTATTCTGTCATATCACCCACCCTTGTATGAACTATCCACAGAGTGTCCGGTAATTGTATGACAGTGTTAGATTTCATACACTTGGCAGGTTCAGAATTTTAGACATCTGCTCATACTTCCGGTACGTCACAGTGTGCACAAACCCTAACTATCGTATCTGCTATAACCCCTACATTCACGGCCGGAGACTTCTCATACGAATAAGGGGTAATCAAGATTATCACTCACACAAACACCCCAGCTTATACTTCCGGGTCGACACAGCGTGCACAAGCCGTTGGCGGTTCGGTCGTCTAGGATATACTTATACTTCCGGGTTGACACAGAGTGCACAAATATAAAAAAAATGCCCCTGTCATTCAAAAATACACACTCTGTACACATCATACAATTACTTGAATATTTCAATTCACGTGCGAATTCAAATCGTGCGCGGTCCAACCTATGACGGGATAAACTCAAATATAACAATTCAAATTACTGAAAGCTATGGAACTCAGATATCATACAATATAACATTGCCAATCATAAACTACGGAAATCAATATATCGTGATGCCCGAAAATGAAAACTATTTAGCTATCATTTATCTTATGTAAAAATTCACTAAACGGAACACTATTGTTAATTCAAAGTTTAAATCTGATTCGAACACGGATAATGATTAATTCACTTTGATTCTCATAATAATCACACTTCAACGGTACTGATTGAAAATCAAAATCACGAAAGAGCAACTGTACTGATTGAAAATCAGAGTCACCAAAAAGAGGGAGTCACACTCTAACGGTACTGATTGATAATCGAAATCACAAAAGAGAACGATCTTTTGTCTGTCACTGCTTTTATGTGTTTTCGAGGTTCTGGTCAAGTCCGCTCCACCAATTCCTTATTTTTTGCCAAGGGTTTTTTACTTATGTCCCGAACAATGCTCAAAAGTGACGCCACTTTTCGAATCTAAAATTCGCGCACATGATATCACACTAGTTCCTCTCGGCACAATGAACAACTGTTATCGGAGTTTTTTGGTTGTTCGCTCTCTTTATACATAAGCTTGTTCAAATTTTGATGCGTTCACTCACCAGATCTCCGTTTTACAACACAAATTTATCGGAATGAATGCAATTTCCAAACGGGCATGAATTCGATTCATCTATTTGAATAATTACAGTTATTCAAAATTGTGGAAATTCAGAAAAGTGACAATCACGGAATACACATTCGAAGTTCACGCATATCTATTCAAATGATGAACTGTTCAAACTGAGTTTACATTTGATACCCGTATTTACTGCTCGGTCTAAAATGAATGATATTTCAAAATTTAAGCTTCATAACAGAGGTTACAGCCACATCAATCATTGACACTTAGTCATGACAATTCATAATTAATAGAATGAAATACAGACGTGGATGAGTGAGAAAATCATAGTCCATGAGTCGAGCACTCCCATTTGACACCTATGACGCTACACTTGTAACCTCCTTCCGCTTGAATGGTTAATTACAAGTGGGGAGGTTGTCACTTACTGTCCTCTTATGACAGTAACTGACCTGCTCGGGTTTCTTGAGGGTCCAGGTTCCCTTTTTATATAGGTTTTAAAATTGCTGTTTCTCTTTCGTGTGGATTGCCAAATAAAACAGATATTTCTTGCTTAACTAAGTTTATTAATTATCTCTATTTACATTTACACCAGCTATGTTCAATCTATTTACAAAATGTTGCTAGGAACAGGCCGTTTTAATGTGTTCGTTTCCCGTGTATAAAATAACGCGCTAATTAGATGTTTTCCTATCGTCGGGAGTCTCCACCATCTGCGTGAGATGGTAGACAAGTTTTTGTCCCTAGGTCTAGAAATGAAATGAATCGCGACAATCTAAATATTTAGTACACTGTTAACTTCGACGGAGCGTGGGTCGTGTATTCGCTCTGACCTGTATTTCAGACGTAATTTCTTACGGAACGGGGTATAACGGACTAGGTTGATTTGTCAGCTATCGGCTATGACTGACTTAATAATTTCACAAGTCGGTCTCGGAGAGAATCACCACGTAGCCCCTGAAATCAATTCGCAGAAGCTGGATCATATTCGTCCAAGCTATAAGGCTTGATTTTTCCAGCGGTTTCGGCTGTGACTTTATTAACAATTCTACAAATCGGTCTCGGACAATATCCTTTTAGTCTCTAGAAAAACAATTCGCAGAAGCTGGAGCGTATTCGTCCAAGCTATCAGGATTGTTTTGTAGACTATTGAATTTATAAACAAAGTTCGAATTTGAAATCGGACTTATATACTGGAATGTTAATTTTCTAGAAAAACAATTCGCAGAAGCTGGATCGTATTCGTCCAAGCTATAAGGATTGTTTTTCCCAGCGGTTTCGGCTGTGTGTTTATTCACAATTCTACAAATCGGTCTCGGACAAAATCCTAACTTAGTCTCTAGAAAAACAATTCGCAGAAGCTGAATCGTATTCGTCCAAGCTATCAGGATTGTTTTGTAGACTATTGATTTTATTAACAAAGTTCGAATTTGAAATCGGACATATATCCTGGAATGTTAATTCAATGACTTGAATGGATTTTAAACGGCAATTAATACTCACTCTCTATTTCTCGGATTTGCACAATAGCAACGGCTTCGGGTTCTTTAGATTACGGCAGGTCAATCTCGGTGCTGGTCTGGCAAGTCAGTTTCCTTTCGCTATGAAATGGGCTTGCTTTTATACAGATCGCGGCGTGTGACGTAACGTGAACAGGTGACCGGCTGGCGAATTCTGTTCACCAGTTTTTATACATAGATGTGCACGAAGTTTGATCTCTTAACTTTGCCTATGTAATTCGATTCTACTGAGATATTCAAATTTATTTGTAAGTAATGAAGAATGCTTCATTACACACTTCGGAGGAAGAAATTTTGAAACCCTCATAAAATAAGATCGGTCAGGCTGATTGCTGGATGGCCGGAACATTTCGTAGATTCTGAATAAGTCATCAAATCACTTGCATTCCAGCGAAGAGACGGTTATCTTGTCCACTCCTAGTCCTATCATGATGTCGGTCCAAAAAAGTCTCACCTTCAATTTTTAACAAACGAGCATGTTTCGATCATATATTTCAAATTGACGTGTAGTTACCGGCGCAGATATATGATACATTACCAAATCCTATAGATGTCGTTGTCAAACATACTTAGACTATTTCATTATTCCCGTCATAGATGGTGTTATAGCTAAGATGCCAAGTGTTGTGACATTGATAGGTAGCACGACAGATGAGCAATACGATAGTTCATTAGTTCTCTCATAGATAACATTATAGCAACATCAAGCATTGAAGGGTAGCCATAACAGATAGCCGCCATGACACAACATAAGAGAACATAAGAGTTCATAAATTGACATAACAGTTCATCCAGACGCCACACCATTCCTCAAGGATGTTGAAACAGTTTTCCAACCTCGGATTCTATTGTTCCCACATTCTACGACCTTGAGCTCTGTTGATGGATCAGCTGTTTCAGCTCTATGGATCGGCTAGGTCTATTTCAAAAACGAAGCTGTGCGCGCAACTTCCGATCTGGAGATAGTGGAGGGGATCTACAGATGGCCGCCATGATATATAGCTACTAGGACAAATCGTTGGATTGACACGCGCTATGACAGTACATTGATTGCTCATAGATGGCATTGTAGCTACTCTGCCAAGTGATGTGACATCATAGGTTACCTTGGCAGCGGCCATGACAGTTCATACAGACCACGGTCGTACATACAGGTCTGGAAACTCTATAGTTAACTTGAGTCGCTTACGCGTCGTGAAACTCGTAGGCCCTCGCTCAGCCACCAGCTGGCGCTTGGATCAAGAGGGGGTAAAACGATTTCTTTCCGGAATCGCAAGCAGCGTCACTAATGCCCATTTGCACCGTTTAACCATAGCTTAAAACTGTCGAAATGTTAACTTTGAACCTTTTAAAAGGTCGTGATAGTCCCAAACTGGGTCGAAAACTGTTTTGAATTGGTTAGTTTTCGATAAATCGAATGACGTTCACGTGAGGAGCGCGTAGCTCGCGAGTTGAAAAAGTGCGAATTCACGGTACATAGAACGTCTTAACGAGGACTTTTCGCATGCGGTTTTCGCTCCATGTCGTTAGTTTATGAACGAATCCTACTAAATAGCATAGTCTCGGGCTCAAGATGTCGATTGAATAGGAAAATTCAATTAAAACAGTTTGAGGTATTCTCAGCTGTCAGCTACTAGCGTCTGACATGCGATATACCAAAGGGAATTTTGTAGCTACTAAAATATACTCAAAGCGGGTAAAAGCTAGCGGCCTATAGCCGAAAACACTCTATCACAACTGGCTCCGGCCGCACGGGGCATAAAACGGCCCCGAATCAACAAGATCGAGGTAAAAAGTATAAACTCTAACTGACGCGTAGCGAACTCTTCGAGGCATATGTCAAAATGATTACGTTCGTAGCTAATTACATAGGACGTCTTTCGTTCATGCAATTGTGTTTGTATACAATTCGAACCTTCTAATTATGATTGGCCACGTGAAAATCCCGGAGCCGGAAGCGCTATCGAGATCTGAACGTTAAAAATTTCGTATAAAATTGTGTTTACAAGTCAACTGACACTTGTCACAGAATACTCTTCATTAGAGATCAAGATGATTCCCCTACGTGTCGTCTTTTGGTACTACGCGAAAGTCGACGCGTAGCGGACTCACTGCTCACATAGGAAAAAACCTCGAGTTTACAGACCTGTGTATACGACCGTGATACAGACGATATGTATGTTGGTTTGACAGACATACGCCATGACAAACATACGCCATAGAGACCATGACAGTTTGTTGGGTGATGTCATTGATCATTATCACCTATTATCTAACCTCATACCTCGAGCTAAATGGTTAGGTTAGCTGCACCTAGAACATCATCAAACTATGACCTCACATTATATTACCTCGAGCTTTATGAACTGGGACTGTTCATCGTATTCTTGCTTAAAATCTATTTTGTCTCATTTGGATCACAATCTCTGTTATCTAACAACTTGTTCAATTAGCAGAAGACTGACTAAAATAGTCCTATAGTATCATCGAAAATCATCGCCGAGTTAGGTTTTGC
Organism: Endomychus coccineus; assembly: GCA_958510875.1. NCBI lineage: Eukaryota > Metazoa > Arthropoda > Insecta > Coleoptera > Endomychidae > Endomychus > Endomychus coccineus. Next base: position 93,897,655 of record OY294068.1, read on the forward strand.
TTCAGTAACTGGTATTTTGGTCGATGTAAAAACTTTGCATGAATATACACTTCTCTAATATTTGTCCTATTCCAACCTTGTTCACCTCAATCGTTCGATCACACTCAGATTACTGTTATTCAATGAAGAGACCGTATCATTCAACAGACTAAAACAGAAGATTGTCAAATATATGATGTTCTGAGAAAACATCAGATTTGATTTGGATCATGATCGGAGACTTGGAATTTCAGGCTTATCACCTGTGGTAAAACGATATATTCATGATGAGATCCTATTTCTTCACAAAGTTATGAATATTCATCTTAGGTCGTCCGAGGGTGTTACAGTTACTCAGGTTCCAAATTCCAGTAAGACCTCTTGGTAATACTTTTTGCTATACATTTCATATAATAGAACACTTCATTGAGCCGATAGCTCAATATTTACAATGATCAGCAGACAGTCCTTCAAACTATCTGCTGAGAAGTTTACTTCAAAGTGTACGATCAACGTATCTTGTCACATATGATAATAATTATTGGTTCATGTGGATGTTTGAATGTAAGAGAATCATCCAGTTCAGATGAATAAATAAATGTCGAAGTACGTGACTGAATTTCAAACATTGGTCAGAGAACGTGACTAAATGTCCAGGCACGTGACTGAATATCGAAGCACTTGATTAAATGTAGACGCACATTTCTAAATGTTGAAGCACGCACTGGATTTCGGAACATGTGTCTAAGCACACGACTTAATATCAATATATCACATGACGTAAAGTCGAAGCACATAACGAAGCACTCGTTAGAGCGCGTGACGGAATGACGAAGCACGTGAATGAATATTGAAGCATACGACTAATACGTATCGTACAAAGTGAAAAGTGTTTGAATGGGTGACTTGATTTAGCAACACGTCAACTGTAAGGTTCTGTAAAGATCTGCTAGGATCCTATATGAACCAATAATCCCAACTAGCTCACTGGGATTATTCACTCTCAAGGCTCGTATCCTTAGATTCGTAACTGTACGGATTGCCTGAGCGCCAACTGCTACAGCAGAAAAAATTTAGATAGAATCCACAACCAAGAATTTCAGGCACGACGAGGTGGTTAAATGTTGAAGGATATTTCGAAGAAATAACTACCAGTTTCAATTCAACAATTCAATTTTTATTCCTTATCGGAATTTGAATTCAACGAAAACTTAAGAAGAAAAACAATTGCAATTATTGTATGTATTAAAGCAACTAATACTATCAGAAATTTGAAATTAAATTAACTAGGATTCTGAATAAGTTGATTAAATCAATCGATGGTGGATGCCGTTACTTTATGGCAATCAATCATTTTGATTATATGAAAGAATAATTGCTTTGTTTTCATACCACTTTTATCAATATTAACGTGAAGACATAGCTATAGTTTCAACACGGAAGTGCCATTATGAAACAAATAGAAAATTATGAAGAAATCAATGAAACAGTTCAAGTATAAATAGAATAGAGTAAAGTAGGGTTGAGATTAAGGGATAAACGAAAATTCCAAAAACAGGTAGATCCTGGAAAGTACATTATTACATAATTTTTGAAGAGAAAATCGTAAGCAGGTCATGACATAGAGACTGGTTGACCAATTCCAGAATCACGGGTTTTGTGGTCTTGACATAGATATTGGTTGACAAATTCCAATATCACGATACTCAGATGGGTTTTGTAGTCTTTACATAGATATTGGTTGAGTACTTCCAACATCACGATAACACCGAAAGAAAAATTAGGATAGCTGAGAAAATGAAAATATGTTTGTTCTACACATTTTGTTATGAGGAACAACTCACAACTGTTCAGTTGGAGGTTCACAAGAATACATAAACTAAAACGAACACAGGAAAGCTGTGAGTTCGCAGAAAGAATGTTCAGTGAACAGCCCCATACGAAGTCCGGAAATACCCGACAGGGAACCTACCCCCGGACACTAGTATCGCTCCAGCTGGACTAAGTTCACTACGGAATCCCCCTTCCTCAAGAGCTATCGGCAACCAAGCAATAAAATAACAGTTTTTCAGAATGGAGAAGAGAAAGATAAGGGATGAAGTCACATGGTCTAGAATGCCTGAAGGAAAGAAGAATAGGAGTGAAAATAAATGAAAAATAATAATAGCCGGCTCAGAAGGTTCGACAACCAAAACGTCACCTTGCCACCAAGGCCTTTCCGCCGCCTGCGCTCTCGCATGGTTCTCCCGCTCCAGCACTCCCTCTGGTTCACACAACGTCCTCTAAATAAAAAAAAAAACTAAGTATCCTGTTCCCTGCCAACCTAACCCTAGGTGGATAGTTGTGAAAGCCCCAAGGAAAAATTAACATATACAAAAAATATATACCAGCGTACATGAACCTCAGTATTAAGGTAATTCGACATAATTTGGTAATTTATTTGTAACTTTCACGAAAATTACACAGATATACCGTTTCATTGTAGTTCCCAAGCATTCGGGATACGAAAAGCATTACCATTTCAACGATACAATAACTAAATTTTCTACTCAGAAAATAAGTAGCTGGTTTATTAGTGAATCTGGTTCACTATAGTGAATAGATGTTTGCACTCATTTTTCCCACGCATAAGTGTGAGTCCAATGTGTAGTCCCCGTCTCTCCGAACTACTATAGTGAATAGAAGTTTCCACTTATTTTTCCCAAGCATAAGTGTAAGTCCAATTTAAATTCCCTCACACTCCGGACTGATGTTATTAACATAATATACAACACTGAATTGTATTAATAAAAAGAAAATAGGAAACTTGAAACGGTAATGTAATCATAACCATTCATTTCGAACCAGTCAAGAATCACATATCAAAAACTTATTGATATGGAGGTAAGACTCTAATTTACAAAGAAGTTACTAGATTCATTCCAAATTAGATTAATCTGCGAGTCAACAGACTCCCCGTAAATTTGAATAGTCCAAGAGAGAAAAAAATCCTTGCATAGATACATAAGAGCTTATTTCTGAAATTATACGTTTTTCAGACAATAACTCCTCAATAATTATCCCACTCTTGAGTGATGCAATCACTGAGACCATAGACTCGATAATGATGAGGTGAGATGATCATGATAATTTTGAAAACATGCCATGAAATGGACTAGCGGATACCTAATAAAATTATGCAATTATTGAAAACTTAACTCATAGGATGGAAGTATCTAACTTCCAAATCCACCCACTTTTTAGGGTGATCCTAAAGTCCTAAAAATGGTGGTTACGATATAATGAGATAAGATAAAGATAATGTATCTATGAAGGTGAGGTGAATTGATGAAGATAGTGAATTGAAGATGATTTGTACTTACGATAGATAGAGAGGAAAACCAAATTTTAGAATTCCGGCAATTATAGTAAAACAATGATACTTAGCGTAATCTGTGCTAAAGAAAGAATGATGCAGATCGGAGCCCCCGCAGATCAACAATAGTTTGCAGCTTCCATAACAGTATTCATCCACTGTAGCAATTAATGGGAATTCCTTCCCAAAACTAACAGTCATAAATGCGAACCTCAATGTCCACCGCAGAATTAGCAACCTGCTAGGAACCCTATCTCTCATCACTGAAACTCTCATTTTCCTTTTCAGAATCGTTATTGCACAGGTCTTCTTTCATATTCTTCACATGCCAGTTTCCTAAATTCTGTTTGTCTCCATTCTGTAATTCGTAGACTAGATTAGAGATTATTTTGGTTACGACACAAGGTGTATATGTAGGAGCCAGTTTGGCTGAAATGGAATTCGCCGCGTTGGATTGAACGAAATTTCTCTTTCGAACTTATCACCCACTTTGAATGATACTGGACGTTTGTTCAAATCATAATTCAAAAGTTGCATGGATGTGAATCATTTGCATTATCTGATAATGAAATCTGGCATACCCCAAAAGCAAGGAAAACTTGATTTTACAAAAATTTAATAACAGAAGCTGGAGTAGCCTTTGAACAAGGATAGATAAACACAAATTCAATGAACCTGTCAACTGCAACCAAAATATATTGAAAAGCACGTTTAGAACGAGGTGAAGGATCTAGATAGTCTATACTTGACAATTGCATAGGAAAATCAATATTTTTTATTTGCCCCATTAAGCCGTGCCTTCGTACATTGGAACTCTTGTGAGCAGCGCAAATTTCACAATTCTTTACATATCGAATTATATCCTGTCTCATTCGAGGCCAATAATACTGTTCACATATTCGATAGAGTGTTTCCGAAATACCAATATGAGCAACTAATACTATCAGAAATTTGAAATTAAATTAACTCGGATTCTGAATAATTTGATTAAATTAAGTTATTCGGTTAATTTGCAAAAAATTAGCATAAAGTTGAAAACCAACAGGTTCGAACTTAGAATAAATTTTGAAGAAAAAAAGACACAGTTCGGTTTAGATAACATGAACGATCAGATGTGAAAATTTGGTTACTCCAACTAAAATAATGTTATCGTCCTTCAAAACTTGGGTGAGCAGGATGAAGGGCTCTGCCAGGAAATTCCTTCTATACACGTCACGGGAAAAAGGACGGAGACGTCTCGGTCGTTCAAACCCTGTAATATAACAATACGAGCATTACCTTGGCACAAGTTCGAGGGACAAATAACTAAATCAGCAGGAATAACCAATATTATTCCACGACTGAATTTGCTATCTTCCCAAATTGTATATAAAAATTTGATGAAAGGTTTTTGAAGAGAAATAAGTATACAATGACGAAATGTGGAGGAATGTTGAATCATTAGTTGAAGTTATGACAATTTGTAATATAAGATATGACAAAATGGAAGGTAGACCTAAAAAAGTATGATTATTTAGTTGAGATTTGCTATAGTACAATTAGATGATAATTCACCAAAATAATACGCTGAAATGGTGTTTGATAAATCTAAATGAACATTCGACCGAGAAGTGACAGAGGCTTTAACTGAGAGTTCTCATAAAGCAGTAAATGAGAGTTCGGCTCATTAAGGTTCACCAAGATCATAAAGTATTCATTAACCTCACAAAATCTAGTCTAAAAAGACATAACCAATACAAATGATATATGTGAGGTCGAAGAAAGACAATTTCGAAAACTTTGTATCATACTATCGAGGGGATAATTGCTAGGTTAAGCAGCCTAAAATTTCTAACTGATCACTCTCTCGTCAAATATCATTCTAAATAAGATTTCAAGGCATGAACGGTTATCTAAAAAGATTCTATCATGCAAAAATGATCCAGTTAAGACACGTACTCGGTAAGTTGTTATTTGATGCATCGAACAATACTGCCAATCAGAGAATTTACATATCTAATTAGGTTTAGAACTAATCGACAACAATTTACATATTCTCAATCAGCAGTAATCCCTCACTGAAGCAAATTAATATTTAATATGAAAATCTAATGAGGTACAACTTACCGGGCCTGATTTCAAGACTAAGATGTCGTGATTATATCTCCATTCCGCGAATCAACCCCTCTCTCGCAAATCGGGCGTCCTCCGACGAGTATCCGCGGGAGATTCATAATTGATTTACTATTGGAAGATAGATGACACTCCTAGTCAATACAAGTCTAGTGATTCAATATTCGGAGCGGAAATCATTATTCAAATCATTACAGCGATCTTTATACCAGTAACGTGGAAAGCGTTACACAATGAAACCATTAGTGACGTCATTGTTCAGCCATTATAGTTCCTGAACTAATCTGGTGGTTCGATGTAATCCTTGAAGGTAATTGTTTTTTGCAGAGATGAACCTTATAATTCCTCATGAGGACATAATGCAGATATGATAAATTTTGAGTTCTAACTGTCATAGCATATCCACCAGGATCCAAGCTTATGTCCCTGTTATATGCTGATTGACCCTATTTCTGAATGAAGCTAGCTTGATCAATTGGTTATGCCCTCATCTTTGCGATGTGGAATAAAAACCATCTCACATCCAATTTCTCAGATTTATCCACAGGAGGTATGAAAACAGACCATTTGATTCCATAATAATATTTGAATCACCAAAGTACTATAATTTTTCTGTGAATTTGTATTAGTTGATTGAAAAAGGATTGCACATCCAGTAATTGATCCTATATAACTTCATTCAATAGATTGATCCCGATAATAGCAATAGCATCTCCCATTATTTTCAAATTGGTTGACAAACTAGTAGATGTAGTAACTCCCTCCACTCTACTTTTCTCCTCGCTCTCATTGGCAAAACCAATCTAGAAGTTCCTCCCATTGGTGGAACAACTAAATTCCAACGTGATCATAGTTTCGAAATGTCATACATAGTAAGAATTCTGCAACAATTATGTGACAGATCGGTGACAGCTCTCCAACAGCTATGTGACAGCTCTGCTACAGTTATATGATAGCTAAATGTAAGTCATGTGATAGCTATTACATAACTATACTACAGCTACGTGGAATCTGTAGCACAGCTATCTGACAGCTCTCCAACACATATGTGACAGATCTGCGTAAGCTATGTGACTGCTCTGCGATAGATATATTATAGCTCTGCGACAACTATGTGACAGTTTTACGACCGTTTTGTGACAGCTCTGCAACAGTTATGCAACAGCATAGAAAATTGTTTTGAAACGTGTTTTTACAAGTGTTCGACATTTTGGCACTTATTCTAACATTTCAATAAGTGTTTTGTAATTTGCAGACGTGTTAAAACAATTCGACAGTTCGAATACACTCATAACCTCCACGATCGTGTTTGCATTTAGCGTGTGCCCTAATGGGAAGAGCCTCGTGGTGGAACTGGTCATGAGGTTAAAAGTAGAGGGAAGGAAGGGTGGAATGATTCCGTACCTACCGAAACTAACAGCACTTGATTTTTCAATGTTTCAAGTGGCAAGAGGTCTAGGATTAGACTTATTCAAAGTAGGTATGGCGAATTTGTTCTCAGAAGGTGTCTCCCATGTCTTAGGTATCATTCAACCAAAAATGCAATTCAAATTATTAAAGTTCAGTATTTTTTTCCATTGATATCATCTCAAAAAGAGTGCATTGGAGATGATTTGAAACTTTCTATCGATAACTTTATCTGTCGAAAATAACAAATTCCGTAGCATCAGATATCACTGATTTATCGGCATTTGTTTTGATATATTATATTTCATACAAAGATTTAAACACATTCTGGCTATTTCCAGCAATGTAGTTCCATCCCCTCACTTGATTCAACTTCATGAGATATTGATAATAATTCTACTGAAATTTACTGAGGCTATGTTGAATTCGCAGATTTGCGCAGTGATACAACCTTTGTCATCCTGGAATTCTCTACTGATTTATTTATATGTCTATTGCAGATTGATCAGATTGGAAGTTCTGAATATCGTTTGTTTCGAAGGAAAGCAGGAAGAATGTGTCGAAGATGCACAGAAGCTCCGTGATCAGAACGTCACTTTACATCAGGAAATTGCTTTGATTCAAACAAGTGAGTCTCGTTCTATCGTTGATTCTCTTTATATTAATTCCTCCTGTTCGTGAATGTATATGTATAGTGGAGTAAATCTGGCGAGAAAAAAGGCAAGGCTGGCGAAAATTTTACGATGCTTAGCGACCCGGTGGATAGTATTTTTCAGGGTACCAAGAACAACCCCTTGGAATTTCTATTTCCCAAAGTGGGTGCAACCCTTTTTTTTGCCAAAAAGTGTTTTTTTGACATTTTTATGGGTAGCTTAGCAAAAAAAATTAAAATCTCTGGTGGTATTGGAAATTAAGAAACCAAAGTAGAACCCTTTTATTGTCATTGTCCAAGGAACTTCCAGCCCAAATATATATATATATATACACTTTTTTTTTTTTTTACATTCAAACCTGGTCGGGGTTGCTGCGAGCTCCGACGACATCGCAGCAGTTGCGCCAGAAAAAACCTAAAAGGCGGTTAACCGAAGCTACTCCTCCCCACCGGTCGGTAAGTAGCTTCAGGTTCCTAAATCGTGTGCCCTAAGTATTCTAATTAAACCAAGAATGACTGCCTTTTGCATCCGGTCTATCAAGATCTGCGCCGAATTCCTACAGGCCGAAATGATCTTCAAGTTTGAACGCAGCGAAGACCGAATTCCGCCCAAAACACTGATGATCAAAACCACTAATACGACCTTGTGGCCTGGGTATAGCGTGCGGAGCTCGAACAGGAGATCTTGATATTCTGTCCATTTTTCCCCCTCTTTCAAGACTATGTTCTTCTCTGCCGGAGCGGAGAATTCGATGACATACATAGTCTTGATTAGTTTATCGAGGAGGACAACGTCTGGCCTATTTGCTTGGATGGACCTGACGGTCGGAAACGGATAATTCCAGAAGATCTACTTCGGTCTTGTTATGTTGAGGCCGTTTTGTGCCCCGTGCGGGCGGCGCCAGTTGTAATGAAGTATTTTTGGCTGTGGGTCGCTAGCTTTCACCCGCTCCGAGTATATTTTAGAAGCTAGAAAATTCCCTTTGGTACTTCGCACGTTAGACGGGCGTAGCCGAGACCTGAGAGTTCCTGTTTCTATTTTAATTAAAGTTTCCTATTTAATGTACATTTATCGAAAAACGAAGGGCCCTCGGGTCCGGTCCGATACCTAACCTAACATGAAGTAAAAACGGCATGCCGTATTAGGTACAACCAGTTCGCACTTTTCTAACTCGCCAGCTACGCGCTCCTCACGTGAACGTCATTCGATTCATCTCAAATGAATGCGAATACCTACATTTTCTCGCAAAGCAGATCCCGATCGGATGTGAATGACATGAGATATCTTAATTTGAAGAATTACTATAAAATTAACTTAAAGTTGAATTTTCGGAAAACTTTACAATGTTTTCATTTGAAATTCAGAGGGCTAGTTCTGAGACCATAACACCTATCTTCAGTCTAAATTTCAGCCACATCGGTTGAAGAATGATTGAGTTAGCCGTTACGCTAACGTCCTTGCATATATGAGTATATATATACATCTATTACGGGGTGGGGGGTGTCGGATCAACTTGAAGTTTGGAGTGAAAGTTCCTTGAACATTGACAATAAAAGGGTTCTACTTTGGTTCCTTAATTTTCAATACAACCAGAGATATTAATTTTTTTTTGCTAAACTACCCTTAAAAATGTCAAATAACCCCTTTTTGGTTGCACCCTTTGGGGAATAGAAATTTCAGGGGGTTGTTATTGGTACCACAACAAACATTTTCCACTGGGTTGCTGAGCCTCGTATGATTTCCGCCAACCATTTGTCAGATTTACTCCACTATTAAGTATTTCTGGTGATTAAGTACAAAGATTCACTTCATTGTTGACAGAGCCACATCGTTGATAAGACCTGACTTGCAAAGATTTTTAAAGAATAATATCATTGAGTTACTGAGAGATTCATATTCACCTACTTTTCAATACCTTTTTTCAAAGATGATTCTTAGTAGATTATTTGTTGCATTGAGTCATAAGTAACTGACATGATAATTACGATGTACGATGTATCATTTGATTCAGATTTCTTTCTGACAGGTTTTTCCAACGCTGTTGGTTATGTCATTTTTCCCTAACTTTCATTTTAATATTGACATTACTAATCGCTCACGCGTTATGAACAAACTGAATACAAGAACAGTATTATTTCATTATAAAAATCTTTCAAATGCGCTGGAGCAAGGCGGCTTTTTTCGGTTCTTGATGCAATTGGAGTCGGTTCAACAAAATTGTGGCAAATTTGAGATCAACTTGGTTGTCACCAGTCGATTGGGGTGTTGTCGTTTCTCTTATTGGAATGTTACCTCTTTTGTTTAAGCTGTAATTTTTGGTACTCAGTATCTCGTAGTGAATTTTAGTGCCTTCCTTTCATTATCCCGAGACGAGCTCTACTTGATAGTGTCTTTCGCGTATGGTACAACATTTTTCTCATTCACTTGATGCCATCTACCCTGCACTCTATCTCTCACGCATGAAATTAATTCCAGTCGTTGTGCAAGTGTACGCATTGCAGCTTGATTTGTTTTGAGCTTACCTAGCTGAGAACGGATTTGACTCCTGAGCTATAGTTCGATAGGAGATTAGTCGCACGCAAGTAGAGTGGAACTATATCGTGATTTCATTTATTTGTGTTGAATTGGGATGCTGAAAGTGAGCATCGACGTTAATTTTTGTCCAGGGTTGTAAGCTCTGTGCTGTAAGAGATTGCCACATTGTCCGATACAATAATTTCGATCAATCAATGTAGCATAGCTATACCAATAATTATGAAAGCTCAAGTCAGTCGTTCATGTGTTATCTACTTTTTCTGTTGTAGAGCGAAAACTCCAAATATCGGAGGTTCTTCACGTTTATTGTTTCTAATGATTCCAATTCAAAATTCAGCTAATGAATATTATGAAGTTCACTCTGAGAATCGGAGAAAACAAGAAGTGAGAACAGCTATGTTATCTTGGATAGTAGACTTCCGCGGATAGCTAATCTTGGAAAATCATGGCTTCCGGAAGGATTTTTCACAACTATGTTATGTCTTCGAAGAGTTTCTACATGGAGTATTGGAAAATAGAATGGATGCTCACGAGATAGGTTCACATAATATTGGTTAAAGTAGAAACGGTGTTTCAACTTTCCCGAATCAAAGCATGCAGATGAGATCTCGAGGTAACCTAAGTTGGCTCAGATGCTCCACAGATGGGCATGTCAAACAGACCATTTGATTTTGAGATATTGTGCCTCTATCCTGCATTGATATTAGGATCCATTGTTCTCGATAATTTTGTACAAACGACTCTTTCATTTTTTGTACATATAGTTATGAACTAGTATATGAATATCTACGGTGTTTCAACTTTCCCGAATCAAAGCATGCAGATGAGATCTCGAGGTATCCTAAGTTGGCTCAGATGCTTCTCAGATGGGCATGTCAAACAGACCATTTGATTTTGAGATATTGTGCCTCTATCCTGCATTGATATTAGGTTCCATTGTTCTCGATAATTTTGTACAAACGACTCTTTTATTTTTTGTACATATAGTTATGAACTAGTATATGAATATCTATATGAATCATATCTTCGATAGTTGATTCACATCTTCATTATCTGCGATTGTTCGAGTTCAGCAATCAGTGGGTGGTAAGGTTCTGGTAATATAGCAGCTATGTTCATTCTAAGCGAGATTAGTGCCCTACTGGTGTTCCAGTGCCTACCGTATATCATATAAGTATTGACTGCTTCGTCTTACCTGCTTTTTGGATTAAGCATAATTTTGGTTTGTGGATACAGTAATTTGGGAACGTTGATCCTCTCATCATTTCAGCAATTTCACAATGCTTCTATCGAGTACCAACATGAGAAATGCAATGTTCAGTGAAGCTACTGCGAAATTTGAACGTCAGATTTTGGAGATACATTGATATAGTGGAAGTGGATGAGTCATGTGATGTGTACTGTACGCATGGAACAAACGTAATTCCTTGGCAAAGACATGTCATACATCATAATATACATTTGATCATAACGTGATGCAATGTATGGTGACTTTTAAGGAGGTCAGCTGATGTTCAGTCTTGTGTGTACGAACATTCAAAGGTGATGTTCTCAATAAATCAAAATTATATGGCGTAGTCTAGTACACACGTGTATTTGTCGAATGTTTCCAGGAGCATATACTTTGGAGAATTTGGTGAGAGAGTTTGTGCGCTTGATGGAGATGAATAAAAGTGGAAAAGCTTTGCTATCCGAATTGATTTAGTATACAGTGTTTTCTCGGTAACCCCAATATTATTGGGATGATCAAGGAATGGAACTACCAATTCAGATAATTGCGGGGGAATGAAACTGAATGCCCCGCAAATTATGTGAAGTAATTCATGAGGTTCATGTGATGGACGTAAAGAATAAATATTGTTTAGGTACTGGTGAATGCATGATTTTTCAACAATTTTTGTTTCATTTGTCATACTCAGTGAAGATAACCTAGGAGGAAGTCCCTTTCTCATCTCGAATTTGGGCATGGCGATTCCCTCAGGAAGAATTTTGCGAAATACTCCCTTAGTGAAACTTATTGTGGATATAGGATGACATTATCCGAAATCCGTTCATGCATTGCATATAATTCATCTGGATTCAAGCAAACTTTGTGAGTCACTTTCGCTTGAGACTTCATTCACTAATATATTATTCCAATCAAACCCTTCGGAAGTTTTACTGTGAAGCATCGAAGGTTGAGGTGGTTTCTCTATTTTCGAGCTTGACTGATGTATTTGTAATAAGATTGACTGGTAGCTTCACTAATATTCTACACATAGTATTTCAATGGATTGATTTTATTGTAAATGAGACATTTTTTCGAACCCATCAACATTGTGGTGCCCGCCCCTATTGAAAATGAAGAATCAGTGATGAATCAATAAGTAATAAATAGGTTTTCAGGATTATTGGATACATTACTAAGGAGAGATGAAGCTAATACAATAGCGGGTGAGTTATTTTCTCATCAAGTCATCATATTTTCATCCTTGTATAGATTGAATCCTATGGTTTCATGTTTTCCCCTTTTTGAAAGCACACTGTATAATAGTGATATATATTGAATATTTTGTCAATCAATTTTGCTCAAGTTTGTCGTAGCTCAATTGAGTTCCTTCTTGCCGACAGTTCTGATTGAAATTACTTTTGTGATATTCAGGTTATTCATTGGACAAGATTATGATAAGAATAAACAGATACGCAGATAGATATTTTGATCATGTTATGTATATAATTTGTTTACACTCGTTCGGGGAAATTACAATAAAAATATATGAATGATATTGAATTGAAATGAAAATAAATCATAAGATACACTTTAAAATATGCATTTCTATAGATCATAAACATTGGTGTTTTAAGCAATCAATGTTTGATATGGTATCAGCTAACAGCTAGAGTTATCCAATTCCAAAAAGAAGAGAGGAAGCCCTCCACAATAATCATAGATCCATCGCACTATTATGTGATCTCTCAAATTATGGACAAAACAATCAACATCGAGCTCATCCGATATCTGGAGAGCTCTAAAATCGTGAATGACTGGCCATATGGCTTTCGTCAGCAAAGATTAACAGTAGACTCGCTTGCCTACGTAATACATGCATGGCAGAAATCTATTCATGAATGTGGGAAATCTCTAGCTGTAGCATTGAGTACCTCCAAAGCAATTGACCGAGTCCGACACTATAGAGCCTTCTTTGGAAGCTTGCGTCATATAGTTGGCCGCCTCTACTTTGCTGCTTTCTATCGAGTTTTCTCTCATATAAATAACTACATTTGGTGATTGATGGAGTTTCCTCGCAATGGCTATCAACGCTGATGTTCCACAAGGATCTGTCTTGAGACTAACTTTTCTCTTCTTCTTATCAACGATCTGTTGAAAGTGACAACCTGTCTCATTCACAGCTTTGCAGATGATGTTACAATTTGTTTCGCTGTGTCATCCAGAGCTCCTACCAGAAGACAGAGGAGCGAGAGAGCAGAGACAGATTGACGCACTTATGGCGATCAATCAATGATTTTGAAACAAGAACTGATAATCTGGTAGAGTTTAATGGTTCCAAAACTCAAGGTTGCATATTCTTCAGAAAGGCGGATCCCACATAGAAGATAGATGAGCGATCTCTCCCTATTCTATAGATATTTCTATGGCCGGTGTTCATCAGAAATTTCGTATGTTGTTCCACCATGAGAAATCCAGATCGGTGGACTAGACGAGCTCAAACCAAGTCGGGGTGACTTCATTGTTGAGCTCGAAACCTGCCGAACTTCTTCCTACCAGACTTCATTTTTCTATCGAACGGCGAAGTTGTAGAACTCATTGCCTAGTGAGATCTTTTTCTGTACGTGTAACCTCCAAACCTTCAAGAAGTATTTGAAACCCTCTCTCAACATCCCATCGTTGGCTCACACGAGGTTCTTTCAACGTTATAGCTTTTCCTCTCGTGTCATCGGAGTTTATAACGAAAGAATGGCTTATTCTATCGAACTCATGAAATTACTTTTTCGTTAGCTAATAGTCTGAACAAGTATTTCCCCTCTTTGCCCATAGGGATTGTCAACTCTGCAGAAGTTTGAATCGTCAACCGATATGACGAATCTGTCCCTGGCTAAGGGCTATACATAGATTAGCAAATTTAAATCGATTTGATAATGGGTCATATACATTGGATGCGTCATGTCACATTACAGTTTTCTCATAATACACTTTCAAACACTAGCGATTCATTGTTTTCTGCAGTTTTGATTCAATTTCAATACACATGATACAAGTCGGCTGCAGACTCATTTCGTTAAGCATAGTATCATATTCTCCTCTAAATTACATGGAAACACTAATAAACAGCCATACACAGATTTTGTTGAGGACGTCTGAAACTTGTATTATGATTGAGAATGATGATAATGGTTCAGCGACTTGCCAACATTGGCATTGCTTTCACCCTCACGCTTCTATTCTCCCATATATATAATTTGATAATAAGAGTCTCAGACGTCTCCAGCTTGATCATACTTCGTCCTCCGAGAGTGGCTGTGTGATAATCCTACTGATTATTACTTCTGGGTCCTTCGAATTAATTCAATTCGAAGGAAAGTTTCATAAATTATTACATCTTGATAGAACATACGATATATCAGACATGCTCACCAACGGTCTGTCTGTCGTAATCTGATCCCTGCTTCTGGGGCATTGACTTCTAGGCCAGCAAGCAATCATGCTTAGCAAACGTGAGCACAATACGAGGTCAGTGGTACTTCTCCCCGAGTCAGGAGAAATCCATGTGGAGTTGAAAAGAGCCGTCACGAGCCCAGGCAGATTCCTATAGGTCGTCTTTATAACGTATGGGCGGGGTCTGCTCACGTTATTCTGAATTGAACATATTTCCTAAGCTTTGCATTTGGGGTGGCCTACGCTCCAATGGATTCATGAAAAGTAATTGCTCCGAGGAAGAAGCAGAGTCCTTCACCAGCTACTCGCTCGTTAAGACAGTTTTTGTTGTTGTCCAGCCTGCATTTGCTCTCGATATATAATCCATTGTTTGCATAGATTCAAGTCAAATATATTTTATCTCAATTCCACGCTTGAAGTTATCAAAATAATTTTAATTTCATTCTCATTGTTGTTGAGATAATGTCTTTATGGTGTAATGAAGGGAATTTCTAGTCAAGTCATGTAGAACTTTAATCCAGGTTAATTTTTGTTCCTGAGATCACATCTTTCCGAAATCAATTAGTAGCCTATCAGCTCATTAAATTGAGTAACCAGATTGAGATTCAATCAATTTAACAAGTTCTGTGTATCCAATTTGTGTTCATATAAGTCAACGAAGGAATTGCTCAAATTCAACCTACGCTAAATTTTGCTTGTAGTATTGTAAATGGAAGAAACCCGTATCTCTAGGTAGCTTACGTAGGGACAGTTTGGAGCATTGAATTGGCTCATAGTTAGAACCTAATTGTGAAGCAAAATTGAATTTAGTACTTGTGCAACAAGTAATATGTATCCCTAGGGGTGAAGCAGTTCTGGACTGTATGTCTTTTGCATTTGCGGAAAGTGTTTGTTCTCTCAAAATCATTTTGTGACAATTCCATAACATCCATGATTTAATCCGACGTAGAATCAAGTGTGCAAATTCTCTGTGCCTCATTTCCACAAGGAATTCGGAAGGAAATTGTGATACTGAATAATTAGGGTGTATTTTGATTGCCAAAGAACAATTGTTATACTGACTCTGAATCGGCGATATAATATAATGTGGTTATTTTACCTACAGATCACGTTCCACCCGCCAATTTTATTTTTGTTTATATATGTTCGTTCCAGTCATTCAGGATGGTTAGAGTGTTTAATTGTAGTTCCGCTTATCGGAGATCCATTAGTGGTTATGACAGAGTATCAGGTCGTTAGACTCACCCCAGGCTACCAGAAAGAGAGGAATCCTGCTTCAATTCTAAATATTATCCATCAATCATCGGCGTGGTCGAACGCGAAATCGATCATTGTTCCGTTAGTGCTGATTGGCTTTCACTGATTTCAAATCTCTCAAGATAAGCTGAGCAGGTACTTTCTTGTTGTCGGAAGAACTACCGACATTAATAACCATCTCCTAGATTCCCACTTAGAGTAAACCTGAATTAGACGTCTGTAAATTCATATCATTCCCATTTATCGATTTTGGACTAATTTTATATTCGTTTATTGTGTTATGATGTAGTAAATTTCATAAACTTTCATCCAATATACATTATTCTTTCAATTTGATCAACGAATTTAACTGGTTATTCCCAATCACCAACGACCTTCAGAATTCACGCTTGAATAGATATAAAAATACGATTGTACGTGATTCGAGGCGGTCTCTGGGAAGGAATCGAGGTAACGTAGTCAGAATCAGCTTCTAGGTGAGCTGAATTATACACCTAGTGATGGTAGCTCAAAAGAACCTTAAGGGTACACGGATCGACTGAGATCTTTGATATCCGAGCAGGTTCCAACAAACAATGCTCAATTCATATAACACGTCGATGAGGTATTAACGCTATCTGAAAAAATATCCAGCCGACTGTTACAAGTACGAGGTTCAGCGGTGATATAGGCTTTCGAACCTTTTCACTTGCCTGGAAATTAATTCTGGAGTAATTTCAGATTTAGTGAATATAAGCTTGGCGAACTGTTACAGCTGATTTCCTATAAAGTGAATCGAAGTCACATTATAATGTTTTTTATACCGTTTATAATAAGAACTTCAAACGTCCCAGATTTGGTTACCTCCCTCCTGCAATTAGGGAGATTATTATATGCCAGCAAATATACTAAGAATATTGATAACTAGTAGGGCTGGCGGCACTTGGGCAGGACTCTGCTGAGGCTTAGCCTCCGACCACTTCCGGTGAGCAGACGGCTAGACCTTTGGCAGAGTATTCGCTCATGCGCGGTATGCCCAGATAGGTATCGGTAAGTACTGACCCTGTATTACCGGCCTGGTAGACGGTTAGGGTGTGGTCTCGCCTCTAACCTCTAGGTGTTACCGGGTAGACGGTTAGGGTGTGGTCTCTGACCGCTAGGGGCCCTTCTGCTATGGTTGTATGATGGAGACCGAGTAGTGGTAATCAGCCTGTATATACAAGATCGTTCAAGGTAGACAGCAAGCAATATGTGAGGTTAGGGAGAACTTCAATGTGAAGCAGCATCAAAATATTTTTTTTCTACACACGGGAATCGAACCCGAGAAATGAAATCCAAAGCCAGCTCCTTAACCGCTCAGCTATGGAGGAATTGAGAACAAGCGATTTTAATGTTGTAGATATAACCGCGGGGTATCCGGTCTGAGTGATAAGTGCGAGTATATTGCAGTATATATGATGCAGGTAATTGTTTTACATGACGTCAGTCATGCAGGTATGTCACGAAGCCTACAGCGAGGTATGGAATGTGAGACTTCATAGCGCTAGCCCATAGGGGTTTTGAAATAGTGTTGTTTGTACATATCGTCAGTCACGTGATTTTTGAAAGAGACCGGGTATTCATCGGAGGTATCATGGGAGGGCTGCTGCTCCTTGAATGCATAGATGGAATGTTATATAGTATAGAAATGATATCTTCTGCATTTCTCAAACGCGATGTTTATAAGGAAATTACTTTCAAAACGTTTATTCAAGCCGTCTGTACCTTACTTGATTGCTATATTACAAAATGCGATTTCAATCATCTTAAACATATAGATATATGGATATTATTTTTAGTATACGAAATGGAGTTGGGAGACTTCAATGGGTATGGAATGTGAGGTTATACAGATTGTTTATGTATGACGTTAGTCATGTGAATTTGAATGAAGCTGGCGCGGTCTCCAACGAGACAGGTGTGTATGTGAGGTTATACAGAGTGTGCAGGTATAATGATGTCTATCAAGCAGGTCTTCAGTGAGGTATCTATCTCTGCAGGAGTCTTCAATGAAATGTGGGGTTGTTTGTACATGCCGTTAGTCGCAGGGGTTTTGTCTGAGTTATAATGATATCGGTCGCGATGCATCGGCTGCTCCACAAATCTTCAATAAGGGGATCATAACATCTAACATGTGATAGTTTACAAAAAATGCTGCTTCTCATGATAGCGATATTATGAAGCGTTTGCAGAAATAACTATTAAATCATCTAAGGACTTTTTGCTTGATTAGTACTAGCGAGTACAATATTCGTTATAATATTATGAGTATGCATCATTAGCTCACTTGAGCGATAAGGTTATGCTAAATCATCTCCAAGAGCAATGTATCCAACTTGGAATTATCGTAATGATGCGCGATCCTTCAATGTTAAAGTAGTTTCATAAGTTATCCGAAAGTAATATGAATATATAAAATGTTTTTCCAAAATTAGTTCCGAAGTAAACATAATTCGCTATAATATTCATTCATGTATGTTTCATAAATTATCCGATATAAATCAAATAAGTTTATGCTAAATTTGTGCCAGGTTGAACAATATTCACTATCATATTTTGCGGTAGAGCTACAGCTGGTTCGAGAGATAAGAAAGTTACGCCGATCACCTTCAAACCCGATGAGAATACTTTATTTTAAATCACACATGTAGTATGTATATATTCGAATCATATTGATTGTAAATCGCATAATATGACCCGAAATCTAGCTGCTGCTGGGTGTAGCCCAATACCTATACAGAATCTAGACGAAGCGGTGTTACGCATCACGATGATTATTCGAACTGTCTGTACAGCTCGATTGCTATATGACAAAATACATTTTTAATCATCTTAAACATATAGATGTGCTAATATAATTTTTTCAGTATGCAAAAATATACTAATAAAACATTTTTAATCGACACACATTTCTTCATAGGATAGTTAGCTCTTTATAAAATTCAATCAATTTCAATGGGAAACATATATGCGAGGGAGTTTTATAGAGATCGAACTCATTTCCCCAACCACCCAAGAGGTAGAACTATGATGGCAGGATGAGGAATAAATGTGGATAATGATAATAATCATATGAATATCTTCATAAGCGCTAATCTATATGACATTCAAACACATGCTTCATAAAAGTCTGAATATTGAGTAGAGCTATAGTATCTTCATAAGCGATCATTATCAACATTCAGACACTTGTTTAGCACGTGATTCAACAGCCTATGACGTCATCATCGTTCACGAACTATGATGGGCTGATGAGGAATAAAATACCAATAATAATTATATAAATATCTCCATTAGCAATCTGTACTATTTTCCTTCACGAGCACGACTTTTACAAACTCCATACGTTCGCGTAAAAGATTATAATGATAAACACATTTTTGTTCACGGGTTTACATAATCATATAAATATCTTCATAAGCGCTAATCTATATGACATTCAAACACATGCTTCATAAAAGTCTGAATATTGAGTAGAGCTATAGTATCTTCATAAGCGATCATTATCAACATTCAGACACTTGTTTAGCACGTGATTCAACAGCCTATGACGTCATCATCGTTCACGAACTATGATGGGCTGATGAGGAATAGAATACCAATAATAATTATATAAATATCTCCATTAGCAATCTGTACTATTTTCCTTCACGAGCACGACTTTTACAAACTCCATACGTTCGCGTAAAAGATTATAATGATAAACACATTTTTGTTCACGGGTTTACATAATCATATGAATATCTTCATAAGCTCTAATCTATATGACATTCAAACACATGCTTCATAAAAGTCTGAACATTGAGTAGAGCTATAGTATCTTCATAAGCGATCATTATCAACATTCAGACACTTGTTTAGCACGTGATTCAACAGCCTATGACGTCATCATCGTTCACGAACTATGATGGTTCGATGAGGACTCAAACATTGAACAGATGAATCTTTGAGGTTAAATATCTGCTGTAGAAATTACCCCACTTTTATTACCTTTTTATTTGAGAATATCGATATTTCCCATGTAACGGCTTATTGCCTAAAGCTATTTTGTATGCAACATCGTTATCATTTGCGAGCCTACGAGGGCCTGTATGTTGGTCGGGGCTAAATGAATATGTTTGACTATTATTACCTGTAGATTTATTTGAGATTCTTCAAGTTTGAGATTGATAACCCACATGAAGAAAGAAGCTCCAACGAATTGATAGGTTATTTATTATTTTCATATTCGCTATATAACAAAATACATTTTTAATCATCTTGAACATATAGATGTGCTAATATAATTTTTTCAGTATGCAAAAATATACTAATAAAACATTTTTAATTGACACACATTTCTTCATAGGATAGTTAGCTTTTTATAAAATTCAATCAATTACAATGGAAAACATATATGCGAGGGAGTTTTATAGAGATCGAACTCATTTCCCCAACCACCCAAGAGGTAGAACTATGATGGCAGGATGAGGAATAAATGTGGATAATGATAATAATCATATGAATATCTTCATAAGCGCTAATCTATATGACATTCAAACACATGCTTCATAAAAGTCTGAATATTGAGTAGAGCTATAGTATCTTCATAAGCGATCATTATCAACATTCAGACACTTGTTTAGCACGTGATTCAACAGCCTATGACGTCATCATCGTTCACGAACTATGATGGGCTGATGAGGAATAGAATACCAATAATAATTATATAAATATCTCCATTAGCAATCTGTACTATTTTCCTTCACGAGCACGACTTTTACAAACTCCATACGATCGCGTAAAAGATTATAATGATAAACACATTTTTGTTCACGGGTTTACATAATCATATGAATATCTTCATAAGCGCTAATCTATATGACATTCAAACACATGCTTCATAAAAGTCTGAATATTGAGTAGAGCCATAGTATCTTCATAAGCGATCATTATCAACATTCAGACACTTGTTTAGCACGTGATTCAACAGCCTATGACGTCATCATCGTTCACGAACTATGATGGGCTGATGAGGAATAAAATACCAATAATAATTATTGAAATATCTCCATTAGCAATCTGTACTATTTTCCTTCACGAGCACGACTTTTACAAACTCCATACGTTCGCGTAAAAGATTATAATGATAAACACATTTTTGTTCACGGGTTTACATAATCATATGAATATCTTCATAAGCGCTAATCTATATGACATTCAAACACATGCTTCATAAAAGTCTGAACATTGAGTAGAGCTATAGTATCTTCATAAGCGATCATTATCAACATTCAGACACTTGTTTAGCACGTGATTCAACAGCCTATGATGTCACCATCGTTCACGAACTATGATGGTTCGATGAGGACTCAAACATTGAACAGATGAATCTTTGAGGTTAAATATCTGCTGTAGAAATTACCCCACTTTTATTACCTTTTTATTTGAGAATATCGATATTTCCCATGTAACGGCTTATTGCCTAAAGCTATTTTGTATGCAACATTGTTATCATTTGCGAGCCTACGAGGGCCTGTATGTTGGTCGGGGCTAAATGAATATGTTTGACTATTATTACCTGTAGATTTATTTGAGATTCTTCAAGTTTGAGATTGATAACCCACATGAAGAAAGAAGCTCCAACGAATTGATAGGTTATTTATTATTTTCATATTCGCTATTCTGAATGTGACAACTTTATCGCCTGCACGCTTCAACACTCGAGATAAGAGAGAATATTTACCGCAAACTGTCTTATAACCACTACTACATATTATAATAATTGAAAAGATAACATAATAATCTGAATCACTTTTTGAGGAACATTATATGTAAACATGTAATAAAGCAAAAGTATATTTATATTTATTAATTAGATAGTAACATAAATTTTTTGTTTCTAACTCTGAAGCGATATTTATAATTTAGATAACAATCCTGATGGGTTGATCCAAGGGACTGTACTTTACCAAACGGCTCGTTCATTATTGTGATGTCTTGCGGGAAAGTGAGAGAAATAAAATACCAAAAACAATAATAATAACATTTATTTAGAAAAATACATTTAGAATCAAAATAATAACATTATGATTCATGGTTCTTCACACTAAACACCGAACTGATCCTGTATTCGGAGAATACTCCATTATACGATCGTTAATGATGATGCAATAAGCCCTGGTGTTTTTTGGGAAATTCAGGAAACTTTCCATCTCTAGTTTGACGTCAACTGTTGATGACTTTATAGCATCGTTTTGTTTTGAACAGTCAATCACAAAAATTGCTCTATTCTTGAATGCTATATAATCTAACATGGGTTCGCTTATTATTTTATTTGAAAATGATTTCTGGAAATCATAGTACATCTGGTATGCTTCCACGTATTGCTGGTTGGTGAAATTCAATTTCATTGCTTCATATGGATAACACTCTGAATTCAAGTATAATTTTACATTTGGCAAGTTTATATTATCGAAATATGCACTGTGCTTAACAGGATTAGTTTTTCGATCAGTTTGGAGAGCTAAAATCACATATCTGGGACGTTCCAAATTCATTGAGGTTTTAACAGCCCAAATGTCACGAGTGCTCTCCTTCATCAACGGATTTTCATGCAGATCCCAGCTGCAAAATGGAATCAAAATAGGCTTCTCAGCACTCAAATTCTCCAACATTTGAAATTTAACCTGATCACTTGGAAACACATGTCGCACTTTTAATGCTATCGTCTTCACATTTATTTTAGCCGTTTTCGTGCCTGTGCTATTAGTATAGCAATCGTTATCGGTTCGAGACCTTATCAAGCGCAGCTTATGTTTTCCACTCAAGACTTTGTTATAGTCAATGAATAGGCCTAGTAGAAAATTCAATGGTATCCATAAATTGATTTTATTATTGTAGACTGAACTCAATGCATCCTTAAATGACCATCTAGAAATAGCTCATGTTTGGCATATGTTAGATAAGCTCTGATGGTGTTGACAATACCAGGATCACGTACTTTGTCTATCTCTTTTCCATTCGATTCATAACTAATATATTCGAAGAGAAACGCTCCGAAATTATTCGTTAGTTTACATTCACCATCACCACTTGCTTCTGGCTGGAATTCTTCCTCGATGAATAAAGCAGACGATGCCAAATCTACTAACACATCTTGTTGATTGATTAATATCTCAATTTCATCGCTGTTGCCAAAAGATGTTGTGTGTGGATAGTAGGTATGAGTTTCTTCCCGGATGTTGTCTTCAATGAAGTTTGGCTCGTTGAATATTTGAAGTTTTTCCGACATTGTAACCAAGGGACTTCAAAAAATTTATATTTTCCAATGATAGTGATGCAGAAGCAACCTTCTCCTTCTTCAATGACGGTGATGCAGAAGCAACCTTCTCCCTCGAGCTCGTTGTAGATAATGACTGATGACCACTATGGAGATGTCTTTTATTGCTAAAATCCAAACCCATGTTCTCAAGTGATGGCTACTGCAACCTTCTCAGTTGAATTTCTTTCATATAATGAGTGGTGGTGAGTATTGGATTATTATTTATTGTTGGAAGCCATAATCCCTAGCGATCTTTTTCAATTCCAATCGTATAATAATAATTTCTTCTCCACGAAAATTTACCGGTTTCCAATTCTGATCTGAAATATTCAGCGTGATGTTATCGAAGGGCGTCTTGCTGATGACCGGTAGATAAATAAGATTCTTCGGCTCTATGTCAATGGAAAACCCAGGTGGTACAAGAGGTGAGAACTCATATATCGTATGAGCTATCTTATTGTTATAATATGTTCCTGCGGTTAAGTTACACTCTACGCGTATAGTTTGAACTTTGATTATGTTTATAGGTCGATCAGATACGTGGGGTTCACGAGATGTCAATTTCTTTTTGCTGAATCCCAACAGTTCGCTTATACTATCTTTAGGAATGAAATTCACTTTAAAATCACTCTTCAGCTCTGTGTGTGTAGAGTGTTGTTGTTAGATTTTATTGATAATTTCCGGTCACGCTCTTCTTGCTTCACTCCTATCCCACAAACTATACTTTGTATGAAATCTTCGATGTCTGTTAACTCGTAGGACCCCGTAGGTATAGTAACTACTTTTTCCTCACCCTTCACATCTTCATAATAAAATTTATTAAAACCTTCTTCAATGTTCGGGATGCTATTGTACGTATGCAAACCAACAAGTGCGATAGAATAATATGAATGAGGATCTAGTTCTATAGGTGGGTGAAAATCTACAGATAAGCGGGAGCTCTTACCCGTGATAGTGAACGTCTGAGACATGATTGATGAAAACTTCATCAACAATCTATTTATATACTAATAAAATGCAATGTTAGCCGACCACAACTCAAGAGTTAGAGAGGAATTCCAAATATAACTGGCTACAATTATAAGTGTTATATTGCATGAAATATCGTGTTGACTGCAAACTTTATCGAATGAATTGATACCCTGAATCTCCTCAACCGTTCTTCTAGTTTTGCCTCTGGTATTGATTTGAAGTTCAAACGGGAGCTTGTTTATAAGCGTATTGGGAACACCTTCTCTTACCTACGCTTCCATACAGACTGATGAGAATTCAAGATTGCACCGTTATTCAACGAGGGGTGGGAGGAAGACCAAAGATCTCAAAATAATTTTTTTATTAATTTTCTCAATACAAAAGACTTAAGTATAATCTTAACAATATATGTTTCAAATATCTCAATCTTGACTCTTGATTCATCGTCCTAGTCGTATTGCATATGCCTGGGTTTACGTCTTTCCACCTATATTGAAGTCCTTTTATGTATGTTCTACGCTGGTAAAAGTTCTTTCTTCTGTGCTCATGAAGCTCATGCAAAACTTGTTCTCTACTCATCTTATCAATGTGGAAATCTAGTGTAGAATTAATTTTTTGGGTATATTCACAGGATTTGGAGATATACGTTTCACAGAGCCCTGCTATGTTGTTGTGGATGATGAGGGTCTCTTCTTAGAAGGTTCCACAGATGTCATCCGTCGTTCTAACGCCTCCACTTTACTAGTAATGTCATTTAGACGCATGTTCACACTGTTAAATGTGTTATTGATCTCTTTCAATTCATTTCTGTTTTCCCTCACACTATCACTGATTGTTTTATACTCTGATTTTATATAGATTCCCATTTCATTATATTTATTCTGAATGTCCATCAGATGTTCATCAATGTTGAGAAAAACCTTCTCATTCGTTAAGTTATGTTCATCCAGGTCCTTGTTGATATCTTTGATCAAATTATCAACCCTAACATTGAAGGTATCTTTAAGACTGGTTTCCGTTTCCAGATTCAGTTTGTGTGTTAATTTATCAACATACACTTTATTTGCAACATCTTCATCATCATTCGGTGATTTAACGTTGCACAATCTACGATTTTCCATATCATAACTTCCATCGCTCGTTAGGAATAATCCTTGTCCGTGAACTTGTTTGAAATTATTATTAAATTCATTTGTATCATATATCCACATGGAAGAGGAGGCTCTGCCAAACTTATCCATTGAAACCATCTTTATAACTGTGATGAATTTGTCTTACACCTGGTTTTTGTTCAATTACCCCTGCCTCTTTCAATTCTTCTGTTATAGAGATTATCTCATTATGGTTACCGACATGCGAGGATGCAACAAGAAGTCTCAGTCTATTCACCATTTCGTTAACGTCATCCCAATAAACATATTTGATAGGTTTCTCGTTATATTCAAGCATATCATTTTTGATATATGCACTTCCAGTGTATGTTTTGGCTCTGGGTCTTTTCATGGAATTAATCAAAGGTTTCAGTACATGTTTGTATTTTACTGTGTATCTTATTCGATCAGCTGGATCGTTATTACGTCTATGTGCACTAGTCATTTCCATCATTTGACTGTAATTTTTCCCATCTTCCACAATGTAAGTATCAGGTAGAACATCTTTGTAAAATATCAAATTATACAGTCCTGTGGTACCCTTGAACGGAGTACCCTTGATAATTATATTACTCTCACTATCAATCTCTATAGGTTGATTACCCATGAACCATTTGTCTAAAGTTGAATTATATTGCAAACCCATTTTATCATCATATCTCTTAACATCATCATTCAATAGGAATCCTTCCAAGTAATAACGTGCTAATGTGGGGTATTGTTGCAGAAACTCCTCTGTAGCCTCTGCATTATCTTTCTTATGTTTTCTGAATTCTTCACGAATCTGATCGATAGTAGGTTCGAGGGTAAACACATCTTCCTCAGTATTTTGGGGGTTATATACGAACACTTCCCCTTCAGTTACAATATTTGGGATTGGTATGTTCTCCATTTGTGTTGCTGTAGAAACAATACTTTTAGGTTTAACCAACGAATTTTGTTTGATTATTTCAGCATTTTTCGCAATTTCCTCCACAGGTTTAGATACATTCCTGAACATATTATCTAGAATCTCATCATTTTTAGCTTTACCCAATTTCACAGCCATATATTTTTTCCTCACAACGTTTGCTAACTACCAAATTTTTTTCTTCAATTGTTGTTTTTCTTTAAGTATGTTACTCACACCCACGTCCATGCTGAGCGGTTTGTCTATTTCAAATGAAAGTATATATACATGTTAGATGTATATATAACTATCAAAACCTTTGCGATAACGTCCTTTGTTCATATCACAGTCTTTGTTTATCATAAGGAATCCATATTTATCTTTCCAACATACGCTACATATCTCTTTGAATTTCTCGAGTGACATGTCGGTACTTACATGATCGGTGAATATTTGTTTCAAATTGAGTTCATCCTGTTTGAAAATAATCAAGCAATTGGCTTTGTCGCGCAATCCATGTTTTGGACATTTAGCAAAAGACTGACAAAGATAGAAACTATCAATTGAGTTGTGTCTCCCTCTTGAAAAATAAACACGAATTCTCTCCTGTTTCTCAAACATCACGTCATCGGATATTATTATCGAATTAGGCCTCGCTTCTGCGGGGTCTATGACCTCATCACTTTCGGTACAAGGAAAATATCCAAGCCCCTCAATTTTCTTCAATGTCTCCTTTAGTAACTGGTATTTTGGTTGGTGTAAAGACTTTGAATATATGTACACGTTTTCAAATTTCAGGCCGTTAGCATCTAACAATAGAGATAACATCACATTTGTTTTCCCACAATTACTTGGACCACAGATTATTGTAAGTATTAGGCAGCCAAGAGCTGTGACGTTGTGGTTGTTCAACATTCTCATTGCTTGACCCTAAGTTCATAATACTCAACGAGTCTTTTTGCTTAACAATTCTCATCATTCCTGAAGGCAAATCGAAATCATACTGGAACATATGTTCATAAGCATTTGTTTATATACTAGATGATGATGTTATATTGTGTATGTCCGATCACGCGGTTAGGTACTTCTACACTTCTCTCTCAGAATCAGGTATCAAATACATTTTAAATAGGTCTGAATGCTGAAACACGTGTCTGAATGCTGAAACACGTGTCTGAATGTTGAAACACGTGTCTGAAACACGTGTCTGAATGCTGAAACACGTGTCTGAATGCTGAAACACGTGTCTGATTGTTGAAACACGTGTCTGAAACACGTGTCTGAATGCTGAAACACGTGTCTGAATGCTGAAACACGTGTCTGAATGTTGAAACACGTGTCTGAATGTTAAAGCATGTGTTGAATCATGCGATAAAACATGTGCATGAATGTATTACAAACATTATGATTATTCACATTTTATTCCTCATTAGCCCATCATAGTTCGTGAACGATGATGACGTCATCATCGTTCGTAAACTATGGTCGCCGGGTTGAATCAGTTACTGTCATTGGCTTGAAGCAGTGACGTCATCATCATTCGTGAACGATGGTCGCCGGATTGAATCAGTTACTGTCATTGGCTTGAAGCAGTGACGTCATCATCGTTCGTGAACGATGGTCGCCGGATTGAATCAGTTACTGTCATTGGCTTGAAGCAGTGACGTCATCATCGTTCGTGAACGATGGTCGCCGGATTGAATCAGTTACTGTCATTGGCTTGAAGCAGTGACGTCATCATCGTTTGTAAACTATGGTCGCCGGATTGAATCAGTAACTGTCATTGGCTTAGAGTAGTGACGTCATCATCGTTCGTGAACGATGGTCGCCGGATTGAATCAGTTACTGTCATTGGCTTGAAGCAGTGACGTCATCATCGTCCGTAAACTATGGTCGCCGGATCTTCAATTCAATAAAACACCACTTACTCGTCAAAATCCTTATGTATTTCGATACACATAAAGCTATAGTCTGATGTTCTCACCCACCCCAATTTGTATGCATCATATTGATTTTCCCTACATCAGCGGTAAATATTCTCTCTCTCTCTCTTATCTCGAGTGTTGAAGCTGATAAGGTTGTCACATTCAGAATAACGAATATTCATTGATATCAAATCGTTCATGTGGGTTATCAATCTCAAACTTGAAGAATCTCAAATGAGTCTCTACAGGTAATAATAGTCAAACATATTCATTTAGCCCCGACCAACACACAGGCCCTCGTAGGCTCGCAAATGATAACAATGTTGCATACAAAATAGCTTTAGGCAATAAGCCGTTACATGGGAAATATCGATATTCTCAAATAAAAAGGTAATGAAAGTGGGGTAATTTCTACAGCAGATATTTAACCTCAAAGATTCATCTGTTCAATGTTTGAGTCCTCATCGAACCATCATAGTTTGTGAACGATGGTGACGTCATAGGCTGTTGAATCACGTGCTAAACAAGTGTCTGAATGTTGATAATGATCGCTTATGAAGATACTATATCTCTACTCAATGTTCAGACTTTTATGTAGCATGTGTTTGAATGTCATATAGATTAGCGCTTATGAAGATATTCATATGATTATGTAAACCCGTGAACAAAAATGTGTTTATCATTATAATCTTTTACGCGAACGTATGGAGTTTGTAAAAGTCGTGCTCGTGAAGGAAAATAGTACAGCTTGCTAATGGAGATATTTATATAATTATTATTGGTATTTTATTCCTCATCAGCCCATCATAGTTCGTGAACGATGATGACGTCATAGGCTGTTGAATCACGTGCTAAACAAGTGTCTGAATGTTGATAATGATCGCTTATGAAGATACTATAGCTCTACTCAATATTCAGACTTTTATGAAGCATGTGTTTGAATGTCATATAGATTAGCGCTTATGAAGATATTCATATGATTGTTATCATTATCCACATCTATTCCTCATCCTGCCTTCATAGTTCTACCTCTTGGGTGGTTGGGGAAATGAGTTCGATCTCTATAAAACTCCCTCGCATATATGTTTCCCATTGAAATTGATTGAATTTTATAAAAAGCTAACTATCCTATGAAGAAATGTGTGTCGATGAAAAATGTTCTATTAGTATATTTTTGCATACTGAAAAAATTATATTAGCACATCTGTATGTTTAAGATGATTAAAATTGTATTTTGTTATATAGCAATCGAGCTGTACAGACAGTTCGAATAATCATCGTGATGCGTAACACCGCTTCGTCTAGATTCTGTATAGGTA
This sequence comes from Endomychus coccineus, assembly GCA_958510875.1. Lineage (NCBI taxonomy): Eukaryota > Metazoa > Arthropoda > Insecta > Coleoptera > Endomychidae > Endomychus > Endomychus coccineus. Next base: position 93,927,184 of record OY294068.1, read on the forward strand.
TTGGGCTACACCCAGCAGCAGCTAGATTTCGAGTCATATTATGCGATTCACAATCAATATGATTCGAATATATACATACTACATGTGTGATTTAAAATAAAGTATTCTCATCGCGTTTGAAGGTGATCGGCGTAACTTTCTTATCTCTCGAACCAGCTGTAGCTCTACCGCAAAATATGATAGTGAATATTGTTCAACCTGGCACAAATTTAGCATAAACTTATTTGATTTATATCGGATAATTTATGAAACATACATGAATGAATATTATAGCGAATTATGTTTACTTCGGAGCTAATTTTGGAAAAACATTTTATATATTCATATTACTTTCGGATAACTTATGAAACTACTTTAACATTGAAGGATCGCGCATCATTACGATGATTCCAAGTTGAATACATTGCTCTTGGAGATGATTAAGCATAACCTTATCGCTCAAGTGAGCTAATGATGCATACTCATAATATTATAACGAATATTGAACTCGCTAGTACTAATCAAGCAAAAAGTCCTTAGATGATTTAATAGTTATTTCTGCAAACGCTTCATAATATCGCTATTATGAGAAGCAGCATTTTTTGTAAACTATCGCATGTTAGATGTTATGATCCCCTTATTGAAGATTTGTGGAGCAGCCGATGCATCGCGACCGATATCATTATAACTCAGACAAAACCCCTGCGACTAACGGCATGTACAAACAACCCCACATTTTATTGAAGACTCCTGCAGAGGTAGATACCTCACTGAAGACCTGCTTGATAGACATCATTATACCTGCACACTCTGTATAACCTCACATACACACCTGTCTCGTAGGAGACCGCGCCAGCTTCATTCAAATTCACATGACTAACGTCATACATAAACAATCTGTATAACCTCACATTCCATACCCCATTGAAGTCTCCCAACTCCATTTTGTATACTAAAAATAATATCCATATATCTATATGTTTAAGAAATCGCATTTTGTAATATAGCAGTCAAGTAAGGTACAGACGGCTTGAATAAACGTTTTGAAAGTAATTTCCTTATAAACATCGCGTTTGAGAAATGCAGAAGATATCATTTCTATACTATATAACATTCCATCTATGCATTCAAGGAGCAGCAGCCCTCCCATGATACCTCCGATGAATACCCGGTCTCTTTCAAAAATCACGTGACTGACGATATGTACAAACAACACTATTTCAGAACCCCTATGAGCTAGCGCTATGAAGTTTCACATTCCATACCTCGCTGTAGGCTTCGTGACATACCTGCATGACTGACGTCATGTAAAACAATTACCTGCATCATATAGACTGCAATATACTCGCACTTATCACTCAGACCGGCTACCCCGCGGTTATATCTACAACATTAAAATCGCTTGTTCTCAATTCCTCCATAGCTGAGCGGTTAAGGAGCTGGCTTTGGATTTCATTTCTCGGGTTCGATTCCCGTGTGTAGAGAAAAAATATTTCGATGCTGCTTTACATTGAAGTTCTCCCTAACCTCACATATTGCTTGCTGTCTACCTTGAACGATCTTGTATATACAGGCTGATTACCACTACTCGGTCTCCATCATACAACCATAGCAGAAGGGCCCCTAGCGGTCAGAGACCACACCCCAACCGTCTACCCGGTAACACCTAGAGGTTAGAGGCGAGACCACACCCTAACCGTCTACCCAGGCCGGTAATACAGGGTCAGTACTTACCGATACCTGTCTGGGCATACCGCGCATGCGCGAATACTCTGCCAAAGGTCTAGCCATCTGCTCACCGGAAGTGATCGGAGGCTAAGCCTCAGCAGAGTCCTGCCCAAGTGCCGCCACCCCTACTATAACTGGCCAAAACGTTCCAAATTAAATCAATATTATATTCAAAGTTCAAGATCGATTTCGGATATTGCTTAATAATAAAGTTCCCAGGGTTTATTCAGTCATAAGTGTTTCCAAGTTATTTAGTCTATGAACACGTAGTAGAATTTTGAAATAGCATGGTTGGTCGGAAGGTTCATGAATATTGGTTTTTCTTTGATAAATATTTCTATGACTTGACCTAATGAGTACAATTATTCCGAATTTCATGAAATACGTCCTAATGTATGAGCACTTTCCCTTAGTTCGGATCCAACACACTTATAGGTCCCATAAAAGCTCCATTCTTGGAATAAAATAGATAACTTCCAATGTATATTGGGGAAACATAAATAGCATCGGCTTTTATTGTATAACAATAAGAGGGTAATAAGATGTTAGTTGAAAAAATATAACCAGATTGCAAGCTTGTTGCACTCAGCAAATTATCGTACGAGCATGCAAGCCTTGGCATATTTTCTTTTTTCTCGTTAATTCCCGGATGGCCTTGAAAATGTAAGGATTGCGTAATTTTCTTTCCACCGAACTTGGAGGGGAATGTGATGATTATCTTGAATTCCGGATAATCATCATTATATTGTCGAATCAGGAATGTGTATATTATCATTTTTGCTTCCGGTTCAATGAAATTGGATAGTCTTTTCTATTTATGCAATACCCACATTCAACGAGGGCGGGATTGTTGAGTTTGTATCCCCAGTAATATGGTAGTACTTTCTTCCGACGCGCAAATAAATCATTCCACAATTGAATGAAAATCTGTCGATTTATGTTGTACCGAGATTCTCGTATAATCTGGGGAGATACGCCGAGTGTCTAAATCAGGATTGATCATAATTGTGGATTCTTTCCTTCTAGCAGATAGCATGGGGATTAAACGGCAGTTAAATTCATATATCACGGCCCAGAAATGAAATTGGAAAGTGCGCAGCTTCGATCAATTTGAGTACGGTACAAGTGAAACCGTTAGCTGAGAGGTTAAATCGTTTCATAACCATTTACCTTTTTGCTTTGCTATATTGGTGTGTATATCGTTACGGTGATTAGTTTTAATTGTGGGCACGCAGTGTCAGATATAGATCAATCAATATTATGTGTTAGGATTGTTCGGAGTAAGTTTATTCTGTCTCTATATCCATAGCCTACCAATATTGGAGTCATGTACCGATGAACATATCGATCAACATTAAGTCATCTGATATAATCGGGGGACTTAATAGGTTGCATCGTCCATTACTATCACGCTATTCGGAGGAATGTTTGGTGGTAGAGAAATTTCTAACCATTCTTCAAAATGTTCTGCCATTGTGTATTTATGGTAGTGCACGCATGAGTCTTTGATATTCTTCGCAGAAAGCCATTAGGCATACGGAGCCCAACCATATTCTGACCCCGCATGTAAAATGGTTATCCTTTTCCGTTTATTTGATGGAGCTTCTATTCTACCCCACCGGAAGAATCGGATCATTGCGTGTCAAACCATGTTTCGTCAAGGTGAATTATGGAACTATTTTCTGAACTGTATTTTTTTGTTGAAATTATATACTCATAGAACCATTCTCGCAGTCGATGAGATTCCATGAGTATTTGCCTACTCCCCTACCATAGAGGGATAATTGCTTTTACTTCACCGGAACACAAGCAGAAGCTTCATCAATGTTCCACCACGGACGTCACATCATGCTTTCACACATAAGTGAAATTTGGTGAGATAATAATGAGTAATTAACTGAAAACTTGCATTAGTTGCAATTGAAGACTGTGATTTGATGTCTACCTCTTCAAATATGGACTCTGATTACTCACTCTGCTGAAGCTATCCTGGGAAAGGTTGTCCATAGATAGCAATGTGATAGCTTTGTGTAGAGGACCCTCACAGGAGGTCACACTGCGCAGTAGACCTCAATAACAATATGACACCTGAAAAATCGGCGTTATTCAATTGGATTCATATCCAGTGAAGATGAAGGATCATCACAAGCCGTAGTATATATTGAACACCGGAAGTAGAGGAATCACGTCATTACATCATTGTAAAATTATATACTTGAGAATAAGTAGATCGAGATATACCAAATCTAGTCTATGGAAAAGTTTCACAGTAACATCCATCTGGCCAAATATTTAAAATTCTTGAGAATCTTAAAATATTCCGAAGTAAAACATAAGTAAAGTGAAACTTTGTCGGTATTGTTCTCAATTTTATTGCAGTATTCAAAAATATAGCAAGCTCTTTCAAAAGCTTATATAAAATATTCCAATATCTTTTTGATTTGTAGAAAATATTCACTTATTTGAAAAAGTGGCTGAAAATAGGCTATGAACTGAAAATTTATCTTTAGATAGTCAAAATTTTAAATTACAAATTCAAAGGGGAATGTAATTCGCATCCTCATATTCTTATTCAATTTCAACTTTGAATGGTAACATTTTTTCTCAAACTGTGACCTCCTTCCTCGGAAAAAGATAAGTTTTCTCGTTATGCGGGGAATTCAGAAGGGGTCACCACCGGCATGGGTGGTCCAGAGTTGTATATTTCCCGTTGAAAGGAATCTGACGATGAATTATTTGGTTCTCGGTACATGCAATCAGTAGACCAGCGGTCTAAATGAATTATACGGTTTTCGATACAGTAAGTCAGAAGGCGGGTGGGTGGTTTCTCTTCCCTCAACTCAAATAATAAATTATTTGGTTTTCGGTACAGTAAGTCAGAAGGCAGGTGGTTTATTTTTCCTCAACACAAATAATAACTTATTCGGTTTTCGGTGAGTGAAGTTAGTACTGGAGTTAGTGTACTATATTTACCTTCAAATTTGATCAAAGTATATGAGTGGAACCTACGGAGCGCGGACAAAGCTTTCAATGGAAAATGAAAATCAATTCTCGGAAATTAACGGAGTTGAATCAATTGAACCATCGGTCGAGCGGCTGATTCTTCAATCTCTTTCGTTTAAAATCCGTTATCCTCTTATACTGTTTTTTGAGCCAAAAGAAATGAAACGTCAGAGGTGATCTGAGATTCTGGCAGTCAGCGGTGAATTTGATAAGAACTCTCTTATCTGATAGTAGCTTTTACTTTTCCGACATAGGATGTTCAAAATTTTGATGCGTTAGATTCTTAGCCTCGTCGGTGTTATTCCTCTTTTACCAGAGTACATCAATTTATAAGTAAAATATTTTTTTTCTTATTATAGAATCAATTGTAATTCATTTGGGAGTGAATCCTGGAAAAGGAGCAAATCCACCTGAAGATAAAAATAAATAAAGGATTTTAAATTATTTTTCATTTAAAATTGAAATTGATTGTTCAAAATAACAAGTACTAGTTACAAAAAATGAAGGTAATGTTTAAACGTAGTTAAGAAAATAATTCAAAAATGAATTGATCATAAGCACTGATTAATGAAAATTGATATCGCTGACATTGGAAACAACTGGATGATCAATAGAAAGATAAACTAATAATAATCTAATTTGATTTAATCCTATAAATTCCCAATAAATGTTGAAAAAATAATGATATAAAAATGAAATATTCTAATTTTTGAGGAATATATTGAATACAAATTTTCCCAAATCGATCAAATTATACAATTAGGTCAATTTGATTATTTTATTACTTCAGGAAATCAAAAATAACAAGAGGCCCCTATTTTAGTGAGAAAAAAAGAATTTGTTGTAACTACAAATATATTATTCAGAATGTATTCTTTTCTTGTTAGAATAGGAATTATTGAAAATAATAAATTAATTGATGCTAAAGCTTGGGCGATGAAATAGTTTAATACAGATTCTGTTGAAATTATATCCTTTTCTTCTATTAGTATGGCAATGAAAGGTAGTTAATTAATTTCTAATCCGATCCATATAGAGAAGTAGATGAACTGGGCTACCACGGCACCAGGATATCCGGTCTCCACTTCCGGTCTAGCTGTCGATGTGCATCCGGTGCATGAGCTCGTCCTTATCAGTTTTGAAAGGATGTAGGTGATAAGGATTTCATTTTATTTGTAAAGAGTATACAGGGTGTGTTCAAAAAGTGTGTCACATGTACAGAGTCACGTGACTAACACATGGCAGCATGGCGGCCCTAAGGGCCAACTGTCATGGCGACCATAAGGTCCAGCTGTCATGGCTACCATAAGAACCAGCTGTCATGGTGTCCATAAGAACCAGCTGTCATGGCGTCCATAAGAACCAGCTGTCATGGCGTCCATAAGAACCAGCTGTCATGGCGTCCATAAGGACCAGCTGTCATGGCGACCATAAGGACCAGCTGTCATGGCGACCATAAGGACCAGCTGTCATGGCGTTCATAAGGACCAGCTGTCATGGCAGCCATCAAGTGACAGCTGTCATGGTAGACCTAAGGTACAGATTTCTTCGTAGAGATGTCGCCATCAAGTGACAGCTGTCATGGCGGACCTAAGAACCAGCTGTCATGGCGTCCATAAGGTCCAGCTGTCATGGTGACCATAAGGACCAGCTGTCATGGCGACCATAAGGTCCAGCTGTCATGGCGACCATAAGGTCCAGCTGTCATGGCGACCATAAGAACCAGCTGTCATGGCGACCATAAGAACCAGCTGTCATGGCGGCCATAAGAACCAGCTGTCATGGCGACCATAAGGTACAGCTGTCATGGCGGACCTAAGGTACAGACTGCTTTCTAGAGGGGGCTCCGTCACCTCTAGGAAGCAATCTGTACCTTCGGTCCAAAGGTACAGGCTGCTTCATGGAGATGTCACCACCACGTGACAGCTGTCATCGAAGGTACAGAATGCTTCGTGGAGATGTCGCCACCACGTGACAGCTGTCATGGCGATCCTTGGGTACAGGCTGCTTCATGGAGATGTCGCCACCACATGACAACTGTCATGGCGAACCAAAGGTACAGGTTGCTTCGTGTGGGTGTCACCACCACGTGACAGCTGTCATGGTGAGCTAAAGGTACAGGCTGCTTCATGGAGATGTCGCCACCACATGACAGCTGTCATGGCGAACCAAAGGTACAGGTTGCTTCGTGTAGGTGTCACCACCACGTGACAGCTGTCATGGTGAGCTAAATGTACAGGCTGCTTCGTGTAGGTGTCACGTGACAGATGTCATGGCGGACCGAAGGTACAGGCTGCTTCGTGTAGGTGTCACCACCACGTGACAAAGACTGCTTCGTGGAGGTGTCGCCACCAGTTCGACTCGTCCGACTCATGCGACTCGTACGATTTTGAAATCACATGATCTGTCACGCGGTGAGATATGGTGTCTGTCACTTCGACGGAGTGTCTGTCATAAGGTGTCATGGTGGCTATCACGTACCATAGAGCAGAAGGTTACAGAGCTAACCCAACTCAAAACCATAGAGCATCATGGTGGTTGAAAGAGTTGTCATGATGTCTGTCACGTGAGGTCTTCATCGAGGTGTCATGTCGCGTCTTGGAGGGTGTGACGTGGTGGATCCATGAAGCATCTGTCACGCGAACTGTCAAGACGGATCTATGAATGTCAACCATAGCTTTATTGGTATCAAATGAAAAGTCTTGATATGCAGAATGTTAATTTCATTGAATTGAAGATCCTACGATCATAGTTTACCAACGGTGATGACGTCACGGGAGGCATTCATTGTTTCAATCCGGCGACCATAGTTTACGAACGATGATGATGTCACTGCTTCGAACCGATGACAGTAACTGATTCAACCCGGCGACCATAGTTTACGAACGATGATGACGTCACTGCTTCAAGCCAATGACAGTAACTGATTCAACCCGGCGACCATAGTTTACGAACGATGATGACGTCATCATCGTTCACGAACTATGATGGTCAGATGAGGAATGAAATGCGAGTAATAATAATGATACTCTATGTGTAAATGTTAATAGTTGGAGGTTATGATAAAGATATCCAGTAAGTTTGTAAATGTGTCATTATGCATATATCTTTTGAAGAATACACACGTATTCTTAGAAAATTTGTGGAGAAAGTTCATGAACTAAGAAGAGACTTGAATTTTTACGAAGATAAAATAAAAGTTATAAGACTGTTGAATACATTTACAAGTGCAAAAAGTGAAGATAATGATGGGAGTGGGGATGTTAAAAACAAATTTCGTGATTCTAACCACAATTCTGAATGGTATTCTATACGCGAACGTTCCCCAACACGTTGAGCGCATTTATATTTGTCTGAAGGATGTTGCAACCGATGATGGTGGGGGGTGTAACCGTACCGAATGGATTCCGATGAATTTTAGAAAAATCAACGATAATCAATTAGAGGTATTCGCATTCAACATTCCTCAAGATAATCGTACCACCATACATTATAAACTTAAACTTTTATTCTTTGATCGGAGTGAGGGAGATATGGCTGAATGGCAATTGCTCCAACAATCATCATGTTTACCACAGGTCATACAAAAGACAATATCAACACCATCCACACGTACATCATCCTCACTAGACGAAGAAATTTCTAAAATTTTCACAATTTTGTATGCAATTTTATCTTCTTTATCAGTACTAATGTTGAAAATGTTTGTTAAATATGTAAAGAAGGCTATTTACCATGTAAATAAATGATTGTATGAAGATATAAGTGTTTTAATAAAACAAAAGGAATGATAATTATAATAATATATTGACATTATCATTTGCTAGTTCATAAGCTTTATTTTTGTGATTGATAACACATTCTATCAATGACTCGATGTTGATATCACTAATCAATTGTTCACCCCCCTCTTCTTCTGCGGCATGAATAATATTTCCTCTTGCATACCATTTCAAATCGCGGCGGAAATTCTGTTTCACTTCGTTACCAATATCGATAGCATGAGATATGTTAGACCATTTACGTATTAATCGCATTCCTCGATTTTGTAATTTTCTGTCGGCATCACGCCAACCATCCTCCTGTCGACGACCATTCTGGTCTCATATCATTCGATGTTCGATATAATCCTAAATAATATATATTATATAAATTTTATTATAAAAAACAAAAGTAATTACCTAAATTTCGTCTCTTTCCGAAATTTATAGGAGGTGGAACAATATTTGGTGCAATGTTATTCCGTAAGGTGATAACATTCATTTGAATTTGTTGAGATAAGCGTTGAGATCGTTCTTTCGCAAGACATTCACGTTCCTCAGCTCTTTGACGTTCTTGTTGTTCATAGAATTTCTCGTACTCACAATATTTCATCATAATAAATTTCATTAACGAAAACAGTTCACGTAACTCGATGACTTTAGGAGTTCGCATTTGCATCAATAATGATTCGAAATCAATAGCATCTAGAACATAATATTTCTTTCGTGCATCAGTCTTATCACAAATTTCTAAATGGTGTATATGCGGGTTTTTCCTCAACAATCTTGTTATAACACCCTTTTTAGCATGATATTTTTTGCCGCGATAACCTGACCAATCCAATAGATCTTCATTCATCAGAACGCGTTGGTTTAGTTGAATATTCCAAAATAAATAGTTTCTTTTATCATTTCTTATATCGATCCCAAATTTTAGACACACTTCATTAACTGTTAACTTAATAAAATTGTTGGTGGACCATGTAGCCACATTTGAATCACGAACGCACGCTCCTAAGTTCATTTTTATAACTGAACATTTTCTGAAATGATTCTCTCTTACATACGTGAGAACGTGAACGTGAATAGTGAGGGTGGGGGGTAACTCTCCGTTTCGAAGTCATTGCAAACGTTGATAACTGACTGATAACGTCACTAGTTGTTTCAATTTGTTTCATTTCCAGCAACCGATTACCATAGTTTACAAACTATGATCGTCGGATGTTTACATCACCACCTACCGTTTGAGAAATAAAATATCAAATATAATAATAATAATAAAATTTATTGGGAAAGATACATTTTGATAGTACATCATTTAGAACTAAAATTATAACATTATGATTCATCACCTGGTTCTTCACACCAAATTCCGAACTGATCCTGTAATCGGAGAATAAACCATTATACGATCGTTAATGATGATGCAATAAGCCCTGGTGTTTTTGGGGAAATTCAGGAAACTTTCCATCTCTAGTTTGACGTCAACTATTGATGACTTTATAGCATCGTTTTGTTTTGAACAGTCAATCACAAAAATTGCTCTATTCTTGAATGCTATATAATCTAACATGGGTTCGCTTATTATTTTATTTGAAAATGATTTCTGGAAATCATAGTACATCTGGTATGCTTCCACGTATTGCTGGTCGGTGAAATTCAATTTCATTGCTTCATATGGATAACACTCTGAATTCAAGTATAATTTAACATTTAGCAAGTTTATATTATCGAAATATGCACTGTGCTTAACAGGATTATTTTTTCGATCAGTTTGGAAAGCTAGAATCACATATCTGGGTCGTTCCAAATTCATTGAAGTTTCAACAGCCCAAATGTCACGAGTGCTCTCCTTCATCAACAGATTTTCATGCAGATCTCAACTACGGAATGGAATCAAAATAGGCTTCTCAGCACTCAAATTCCCCAACATTTGAAATTTAACTTGATCACTTGGAAACACATGTCGCACTTTTAATGCTATCGTCTTCACATTTATTTTAGCCGTTTTCGTGCCTGTGCTATTAGTATAGCAATCGTTATCGGTTCGAAACCTTATCAAGCGCAGCTTATGTTTTCCAGTCAAAACTTTGTTATAGTCAATGAATAGGCCTAGTAGAAAATTCAACGGTATCCATAAATTGATTTCATTATTGTAGACTGAACTCAATACATCCTTAAATGACCATCCAGAAATAGCTAGAGGTATAGATTCATGTTTGGCATATGTTAGATAAGCTCTGATGGTGCTGACAATACCAGGATCACGTATCTCTTTTCCATTCAATTCATAACTGATATATTCGAAGAGAAACGCTCCGAAATTATTCGTTAGTTTACATTCACCATCACCACTTGCTTCTGGCTGGAATTCTGCCTCGATGAATAAAGCAGACGAGGCCAAATCTACCAACACATCTTGTTGATTGATTAATATCTCAATTTCATCGCTGTTGCCAAAAGATGTTGTGTGGGGATAGTAGGTATGAGTTTCTTCTCGGATGATGTCTTCATTGAAGTTTGGCTCGTTGAATATTTGAAGTTTTTCCGACATTGTAACCAAGAGACTTCAAAAAATTGATATTTTCCAATGATAGTGATGCAGAAGCAACCTTCTCCCTCGAGCTCGTTGTAGATAATGACTGATGACCACTATGGAGATGTCTTTTATTGCTGAAATCCAAACCCATGTTCTCAAGTGATGGCTACTGCAACCTTCTCAGTTGAATTCCTTTCATATAATGAGTGGTGGTAAGTATTGGATTATTATTTATTGTTGTGAGGTATAATCCCTAACGATCTTTTTCAATTCCAATCGTATAATAATTTCTTCTCCACGAAAATTTACCGGTTTCCAATTCTGATCTAAAATATTCAGCGTGATGTTATCGAAGGACGTCTTGCTGATGACCGGTAGATAAATAAGATTCTTCGGCTCTATATCAATGGAAAACCCAGGTGGTACAAGAGGTGAGAACTCATATATCGTATGAGCTATCTTATTGTTATAATATGTTCCTGCGGTTAAGTTACACTCAACACGTATTGTTTGAACTTTGATTATGTTTATAGGTCGATCAGATACGTGTAGTTCGCGAGATGTCAATTTCTTTTTGCTGAATCCCAACAGTTCGCTTATACTATCTTTAGGAATAAAATTCACTTCAAAATCACTCTTCAGCTCTGTGTGTAGAGTGTTGTTGTTAGATTTTATTGATAATTTCCGGTCACGTTCTTCTTGCTTCACTCCTATCCCACAAACTGCACTTTGTATGTAATCCTCGATGTCTGTCAACTCGTAGGACCCCGTAGGTACAGTTACTACTTCTTCCTCACCCTTCACATTTTTATAATAAAATTTATTAAAACCTTCTTCAATGTTCGGAATGCTATTGTACGTATGCAAGCCAACAAGTGCGATAGAATAATATGAATGAGGATCTAGTTCTATAGGTGGGTGGAAATCTACAGATAAGCGGGAGCTCTTACCCGTGATAGTGAACGTCTGAGACATGATTGATGCAAACTTTACCAACAATCTATTTATATACTAATAAATGCAGATTAGTCGAGCACAACTGAAGAGTTAGAGAGGAAATCTAAACATAACTGACCACAATTATAAGTGTTATATTGTTGAAAATTATCGTGATTGAATAATATCTTACACTTTTTGAAATAATCCACTAGTTCGCGAGGGGGGCGTAAATTGCCAAAACTATCATAAAATAAAACTGTATCACCGACTTTATTAAACTCAACCCAGTGAGTGCCTCCATTGTCCGAGCTATCTAAATTAACTATTCCACGCTCGTTTTTCCATGGTCCGTTGGATGGCAGTTCATCACGCATAAATACTCCTCTAAAATGGGGAATTTTCAGAGCTTTTGCTAGTTTTCGTAGATCAAGATCGGTCAGAGGTCTTCTGGGTAGGTTTACTGACAGTTTTTTGGATGTTTATTCAAATATAGACCAAGACCTTTGCGATACTTTTTCAAATATAGACCAGATCCTTGTTTCCCCAAAGCTATAGCTTCCATTGTTTTATTATGTCTTTCCGTTTCCTCCAAGGTTTTCCGAGCTGCTTTGCTGTCGTTGACGGCCTTAGCGATGCCTGCACCACCCCCCGCCAATGCTCCAGCAGCTGATAAGCCGGCAAACAGAGGTATTAAAAATGGTAGAAATCCTCCAGCCTTTGGAATAGGAATTACTCTTGGTAACCGAACATTTTTCCGACCACCTGCTTTTTTGAATTGTTTTCGTGCAACTTTCAACGCTGTTTGGGATGTTTTCTTCAGATTGGATGAGTCAAACTAATTCTTCATAACTTTTCTCACCCCATCGACAATTGCACTTCCGAACCCAACCTTCTTCCTCATACCCATTCCCAATTTCCTCTTTGTCTTCATAATTTTATTTACACCGAAAGCGGCAATCTTTTCTCAAAATTTTGTGTCTTTAGATTTGACCCGTTGCCAAGCAGCGTTCTCTAATATTTTATCCGCCTCGTGACGTCCTTCCAAACTAGCGTTTCGCAAATATGAAATATCGTGTTGGCGGCAAGCTTTATCGAGTGGATTGATACCTGAATCTCCTCTTCTCAACCGTTCTTCTAATTTTGTACCGGGACCACAGAATTGATAAGCAGGAATATGAAGTTCAAACGGGAGCTTGTTTATAGGCGTATTGAGAACACCTTCTCCTACGTACGCTTCCATACAGACTGATGAAAATTCAAGATTGCACCGTTATTTAACGAGGGGAGGGAGAAAGACCAAAGATCTCAAAATAATATTTTTTATTAATTTCAAAATTTTCTCAATACAAAAGACTTAAGTATAATCTTAACAATATATGTTTCAAATATTATAATCTTCACTCTTGATTCACCCTCATATTCACGGAATTTTGTTCTATTATAATAACCATACCCTCGAGTCAATAATATTCCAGCTATTTGTTTGTTCCTAATAATCTCCAAATGGTTAATGATGGATTCATTGTATAATAACCATACCCTCGAGTCAATAATATTCCAGCTAATTGTTTGTTCCTAATAATCTCCAAATGGTCAATGATGGATTCATTGAACGAGATCCGAATTATTGATCCAACTGTTGTGATTATTATCTAGACCCAACCATTTCACATACTGTTGACCCCTCCTCTTTCGTAATATTTTTTCTACTAAATACACATCGGGTTGTTTTGTTTTCTGTAATTCTTCCTCGTAGAAACAGCCGCTGATTGGTGCGTTGGTCATATCTTCTAGTAGATATGTGACCGGGTTGGTAATTTTTACTTTGATGATTTTAAATAATTCCGTACTCCAATTGGGCGTAAATCCCTTCTCAAAGATACGTTTAGCCTTACTTATTCGTACCACATCTCCAACGTTGTATTTGTGAGGCAGAGCTAACTTGATGTGTGAGTAGGATCGCTTCAATATCTCGCTCTCAATCTGTTTCGTCACTTTTATTGGAGCCATATTTATAGTACTATGTTCACGTTTATTATATTTTTCTGTGGTTTCTTCAAGTATATCAAGCCATTTGTATTTCCCGCTAAGACTGAAATGTTTGTAGAGCGATTCCTCTAACGTTCGAATGACACGTTCAGCAATGGCTGCTTTTTTCACACTATACGTATTATAATGATTGATATTATGTTTCTTCATTAGATCTTTGAAGTGTTTATTGAAGAATTCTTTTCCCTGATCGCTTTGCAGATTCCTAGGCTTACGATGTCCTTCTAGCAATATAGAACTGACCGCTTTCCGAACTTCTTCGGCTGATTTTGTTTTCAGCGGGCGTGTCCATAGAAATTTCGAGAAACAATCGATCATAATCAAAATGTATTTGAATCCTCTATTTTCACGAGCGTAATTACCCATTTCTGCCAGATCCATTTGCCACAAATCATCCAAACCTTTTATGATCGTTCTGCGTCGTTTGAAATTCTTCCTACTCGGCTTATGAAGCTCATGCACAACTTGTTCTCTACTCATCTTATCAATGTGGAAATCTAGTGTAGAATTAATTTTTTGGGTATATTCACAGGATTTGGAGATATACGTTTCACAGAGCCCTGCTTTGTTGTTGTGGATGATGAGGGTCTCTTCTTAGAAGGTTCCACAGATGTCATCCGTCGTTCTAACGCCTCCACTTTACTAGTAATGTCATTTAGACGCATGTTCACACTGTTAAATGTGTTATTGATCTCTTTCAATTCATTTCTGTTTTCCCTCACACTATCACTGATTGTTTTATACTCTGATTTTATATAGATCCCCATTCCATTATATTTATTCTGAATGTCCATCAGATGTTTATCAATGTTGAGAATAACCTTGTCATTCGTTAAGTTATGTTCATCCAGATCCTTGTTGATATCTTTGATCAAATTATCAACCCTAACATTGAAGGTATCTTTAAGACTGATTTCCGTTTTCAGATTCAGTTTGTGTGTTAATTTATCAACATATACTTTATTTGCAACATCTCCATCATCATTCGGTGATTTTACGTTGCACAATCTACGATTTTCCATATCATAACTTCCATCGCTCGTTAGGAATAATCCTTGTCCGTGAACTTGTTTGAAATTATTATTAAATACATTTGTATCATATATCCACATGGAAGAGGAGGCTCTGCCAAACTTATCCATTGAAACCATCTTTATAACTGTGATGAATTTGTCTTACACCTGGTTTTTGTTCAATTACCCCTGCCTCTATCAATTCTTCTATTATAGAGATTATCTCATTGTGATGATTATGGTAACCTGCATGCGAGGATGCAACAAGGAGTCTCAGTCTATCCACAATTTCGTCAACGTCATCCCAATAAACATATTCGATAGGTTTCTCGTTATATTCAAGCATATCATTTTTGATATATGCACTTCCAGTGTATGTTTTGGCTCTGGGTTTTTTCATGGAATTAATCAAAGGTTTCAGTACATTTTTGTATTTTACAATGTTTCCTATTCGATCAGCTGGATCGTTATTACGTCTATGGGCACTAGTCATTTCCATCATTTGACTGTAATTTTTCCCATCTTCCACAGTGTAAGTATCAGGTAGAACATCTCTGTAAAATATCAAATTATACAGTCCTGTGGTACCCTTGAACGGAGTACCCTTGATAATTATATTACTCTCACTATCAATTTCTATAGGTTGATTACCCATGAACCATTTGTCTAAAGTTGAATTATATTGCAATCCCATTCTATCATCATCCAATAGGAATCCTTCCAAGTAATAACGTGCTAATGTGGGGTATTGTTGCAGAAACTCCTCTGTAGCCTCTGCATTATCTTTCTTATGTTTTCTGAATTCTTCACGAATCTGATCGATAGTAGGTTCGAGGGTAAACACATCCTCCTCAGTATTTTGGGGGTTATATACGAACTCTTCCCCTTCAGTTACAATATTTGGGATTGGTATGTTCTCCATTTGTGTTGCTGTAGAAACAATACTTTTAGGTTTAACCAACGAATTTTGTTTGATTATTTCAGCATTTTTCGCAATTTCCTCCAGAGGTTTAGATACATTCCTGAACATATTATCTAGAATCTCATCATTTTCAGCTTTACCCAATTTCACAGCCATATATTTTTTCCTCACAACGTTTGCTAACTCCCAAATTTTTTTCTTCAATTGTTGTTTTTCTTTGAGCATGTTACTCACACCCACGTCCATGCTGAGCGGGTTGTCTATTTCAAATGAAAGTATATATACATGTTAGATGTATATATAACTATCAAAACCTTTGCGATAACGTCCTTTGTTCATATCACAGTCTTTGTTTATCATAAGGAATCCATATTTATCTTTCCAACATACGCTACATATCTCTTTGAATTTTTCGAGTGACATGTCGGTGCTTACATGATCGTTGAATATATGTTTCAAATTGAGTTCATCCTGTTTGAAAATAATCAAGCAATTGGCATTGTCGCGCAATCCATGTTTTGGACATTTAGCAAAAGACTGACAAAGATGGAAACCATCAATTGAGTTGTGTCTCCCTCTTGAAAAATAAGCACGAATTTTCTCTTGTTTCTCAAACATCACGTCATCGAATATTATGATTGAATTAGGCCTCGCTTCTATGGGGTCTATGACCTCATCACTTTCGGTACAAGGAAAATATCCAAGCCCCTCAATTTTCTTCAATGTCTCCTTTAGTAACTGGTATTTTGGTTGGTGTAAAGACTTTGAATATATGTACACGTTTTCAAATTTCAGGCCGTTAGCATCTAACAATAGAGATAACATCACATTTGTTTTCCCACAATTACTTGGACCACAGATTATTGTTCGTAAAGTATTAGGCAGCAAAGAGCTGTGACGTTGTGGTTGTTCAACATTCTCAATGCTTGACCCTAAGTTCAACGAGTCTTTTTGCTTAACAATCTTCATCATTCCTGAAGGCAAATCGAAATCATACTGGAACATATGTTAATAAGCATTTGTTTATATACTAGATGATGCTGTTATATTGTGTATGTCCGATCACGCGGTTAGGTACTTCTACACTTCTCTCCCAAAATCAGGTATCAAATATATGTTAAATAGGTCTGAATGCTGAAACACGTGTCTGAATGCTGAAACACGTGTCTGAATGTTGAAACACGTGTCTGAAACACGTGTCTGAATGCTGAAACACGTGTCTGAATGCTGAAACACGTGTCTGAAACACGTGTCTGAATGTTGAAACACGTGTCTGAATGTTGAAACACGTGTCTGAATGTTAAAGCATGTGTTGAATCATGTGATAAAACATGTGCATGAATGTATTACAAACATTATGATTATTCACATTTTATTCCTCATTAGCCCATCATAGTTCGTGAACGATGATGACGTTATCATCGTTCGTAAACTATGGTCGCCGGGTTGGATCAGTTACTGTCATCGGTTCGAAGCAGTGACGTCATCATCGTTCGTAAACTATGGTCGCCGGATTGAAACAATGAATGCCTCCCGTGACGTCATCACCGTTGGTAAACTATGATCGTAGGATCTTCAATTCAATAAAATTAACATTCTGCATATCAAGACTTTTCATTTGATACCAATAAAGCTATGGTTGACATTCATAGATCCGTCTTGACAGTTCGCGTGACAGATGCTTCATGGATCCACCACGTCACACCCTCCAAGACGCGACATGACACCTCGATGAAGACCTCACGTGACAGACATCATGACAACTCTTTCAACCACCATGATGCTCTATGGTTTTGAGTTGGGTTAGCTCTGTAACCTCCAGCTCTATGGTACGTGATGGCCACCATGACACCTTGTGACAGACACTCCGTCGAAGTGACAGACACCATATCTCACCGCGTGACAGATCATGTGATTTCAAAATCGTACGAGTCGCATGAGTCGGACGAGTCGAACTGGTGGCGACACCTCCACGAAGCAGTCTTTGTCACGTGGTGGTGACACCTACACGAAGCAGCCTGTACCTTCGGTCCGTCATGACATCTGTCACGTGACACCTACACGAAGCAGCCTGTACCTTTAGCTCACCATGACAGCTGTCACGTGGTGGTGACACCTACACGAAGCAACCTGTACCTTTGGTTCGCCATGACAGCTGTCATGTGGTGGCGACATCTCCATGAAGCAGCCTGTACCTTTAGCTCACCATGACAGCTGTCACGTGGTGGTGACACCTACACGAAGCAACCTGTACCTTTGGTCCGCCATGACAGCTGTCATGTGGTGGCGACATCTCCATGGAGCAGCCTGTACCCAAGGATCGCCATGACAGCTGTCACGTGGTGGCGACATCTCCACGAAGCATTCTGTACCTTCGATGACAGCTGTCACGTGGTGGTGACATCTCCATGAAGCAGCCTGTACCTTTGGACCGAAGGTACAGATTGCTTCCTAGAGGTGACGGAGCCCCCTCTAGGAAGCAGTCTGTACCTTAGGTCCGCCATGACAGCTGTACCTTATGGTCGCCATGACAGCTGGTTCTTATGGCCGCCATGACAGCTGGTTCTTATGGTCGCCATGACAGCTGGTTCTTATGGTCGCCATGACAGCTGGACCTTATGGTCGCCATGACAGCTGGACCTTATGGTCGCCATGACAGCTGGACCTTATCCCCGCCATGACAGCTGGTCCTTATGGTCGCCATGACAGCTGGACCTTATGGTCGCCATGACAGTTGGACCTTAGGGCCGCCATGCTGCCATGTGTTAGTCACGTGACTCTGTACATGTGACACACTTTTTGAACACACCCTGTATACTCTTTACAAATAAAATAAAATCCTTATCACCTACATCCTTTCAAAACTGATAAGGACGAGCTCATGCACCGGATGCACATCGACAGCTAGACCGGAAGTGGAGACCGGATATCCTGGTGCCGTGGTAGCCCAGTTCATCTACTTAGAGAATCATGAATGAGCTGAAATTAACACGGAAGTTCCTATTAATATAGAATTGAAAAATAATAGTTTATAAAAATTTAATACCGTAACATGGGGTGAAATTGAAAGTTTTTTACAGAATAAGTGGAATATTTGGTCGGCAACAATAACTTTGCTGATGAAAAAAATCCTCAAGGCCACCTTCCACCTTGTAACACGCATTTCATAACTTTCCATGTTGGATTATTTTCAAAATCTAAGAAAAAAATAAAATGTGTGCTATCAGAGCCATACTTATTTTGGGGTGGCTTTGATAAGCAGTTTGAAAGTGCAATAATCACAAGCATACAGTTACACAAAGCATCAATGCCACTCATATTGAATTTGGGTAAGCAGATTTTCCTTATCAACTTTATCCATTGAGGGGTCACATTGATACTTAAGTGAAACACACGTATTATCAAAGCCAGCCCCAGGAAAATCATATCCCGTCATCAGTAAATAACGATAATTAATTGTTCTCATAGATGTATTAACAATAAACAACACAGAGTTCTTTGTATATATATATTCCAAAGTGAAAAACATAAAGATGAATGCATATTTCACATTAAACCAGAGAAAAAAATTGTTATCTAATACTCAAAAACATTTACAGGCTTAGCAAAAACATATCTCTTGTTACGTTCACTAGTGCTCTGAATAGAAGGCCGTGGTAGCATAGCAATGATGTCCTCCAGATTGACTGTGAATAAGTCATTCTCAATAACTTTAAATGTCAGTTTTGAGGTGTCGATAGACTTCAACCCTACCACATTATACTCATTGCCATCAAGTTTTTCTTTTACCATTGACACAAATCGGTAGGACACAGAGCTTCTTTTCCCTGACTTGACACGCACCATGATAAATGAGCCCGATATAATACCATCGGTATCGACTGCAGTGTATTCTATTTCTTCTCCTCGTTCATTAGAATCAGGGGCGTCACCATTATCTGTAGGAGAATTGGATAATTCCAGATCAACTTCTGAATCAGACGATGATTGGTCGAGGCATAGACACACTTTTTCCGGCAACAACGTTTAAGCGCTTCTTTTTCCGTGATGGTTCTCTAGCAGGAGTGTTGATATAACGTTTTTCTTTCACAAATTCGACAAGGGTATTTTCATAGTCATTTTTAAAGGCATCAATATCTTCAGAAACAGATATTTTTTCCAGAACTCTGTTAAGTACGAGCGGAGATATTCCCGTCGCTTCGAAACCGCTGATTAAATCATGTTTTATAGCCTCGCCTCCATGAATTTCTGCCTCGTTCATTTCAATGAGAGCATCTCTCAGTAATGCTGCTTTGCTGTTTGTCATTTTCCATTTAAACAATGTAGATCGCCAAGCAGTTTTGAGCGGTCTAAAAAAACACACATCTAACGGTTGTGTTAGATGTGTGGAATTCGGAGGCAGACATACGAATAATATATAATTCCGTTCGCAGAGCTCAAGAAGTGTGAAGAAAGATTGTCTCCTATAAGAACTTTCTTTCCTGAAAGCCTAGTGGCATGTGGAAGGAATGTTGAAGAAAACCAATCTGTAAAGCAACTTGCTTCTATCCACCCACTTTTGGTTCTATTGTAACGAGACCCAGAGCTGCCACAACGGTCATTGCCACAAGGATCACCTTTAGGCCCATTTTCAGTCCAGCGATCCCACATGTGATCCACTGATCCGCAGAACATGATGGAGGTAGCTAATTTGCTATGATTTATAATATTTTCCGGATATTTCTTACCCCGCTTATAAAGAAACCGCTTCCGCCCTGGATCATCTGCCATATTCGTCTCATCATAGTTAAACATGTTTGATGCAGGTACATTCTCTACAGATTTTGCCAAATGGGCAAAATACTCTGCTAAGGTCACTCTTGTGACACTTGCCCTTGCCCGTTTTATGTTTGATGCCAAGCGCTGAGTGAGGAGATCTTTGTGTCTTTCTAATAATAATGAAACCCAGTCCCGACCTGGCGTATTATTGGTGAATTTATCAACTATTCATCCCTGGCGGTCTAGAAATGATTTTGTTATCATTTGAAGATCTTCTACTCCAAGTGGAAATCCCCAGTCACTACACTTTATAGCTGCTCGAATAATAACTAGTTCTTCATTCTGCGAAAATACTGTTTGGCCTCCATGTTTTTTTGTGTGGATACCCTTGTATTTATTATACAGCGTCCCATATGGAATTCCATATTGTTTAGAAGCCTTACTCAGAGACCATCCACTTTCTACAACCTTAGAAAGGGCTTCTCCAATGGTTTCGTCGCTGTAGTCCTTGTGATGCCTGGAGCCAACTTTTCGTTGGTACTTACGACCCATAGTGCTTGTGTGACTTGAAACGTCTTACTTTGGAAGTGATTCTATCTGTAAAAAAAGATAGTAAGCAAAAATATTTGAATAATGGGGCGACATTGATGATTATCAATTTCACCCCAAAATATTATCAAAGTTATCATCAATTAATATACATGTAAACCGACCATGCGAGCTGAGAACTGCATCTGTTCAAGCAGTGAGGTTAACTTACCTCCGGAGATCAATATTTTCACAGCACTGTTTCAATCCAACTTCAGCTTGGAAAATTGGGTATGATTTTATTATGATGTCGTTAATTTCTTATAATGACGCCACCGACTGAACACGAGTAAACAATAAACAACGAAACACTGACTTCAAGCCGCCGCTATGATAACTACGCCGATCACTGACTGCACAAACTTACGGTTGCTAGGATGTTGGCCGATTACGTTTGGCGCTAAATTTGAACAGTTGAACAAACAATTCTATCATTATCAAAGTCACACCACAAAATCAATTTCACCCCATGTCACTGTACTAAATAAGAAAAGAGGTATACCTTCATAAGTCATAATAATACAGCTCGAGTATCGGGCTTCTGGGGGGTGGTGTGCCGAATAAGTCCTTGCATTTTTGTGCTATTCTTCATGCGACCTCGCTTCCGGTTCCAGCCGTCCGGGGGGTTGGAGGGGTACGGAGAAGATCTTCCATGGCTCTGTAAATAGAGAACAAAGAATTTTACTCAATGGAGACTTTCGAGTCATCCACATGGACGGTTTGAGATTTCTCTCGGTTGGTTCCTGCCAAAACAACGATCACTGGTAACCTGATTTTCTGCACTTGATGAGGTCCCGAGAAATTTGGGGCAATCCCTGAATCCCTGAGTCTCAGCTGAGAGACAATGTACTTTCTTCATTACCCAGTCACCTACTGCGTGTGTCCAGGGGCGTTGACGGAGATCATAGTGTTGCCTTTGTTGATCAAAGGATAGGTTTGAATGCAGTTTTACTAGTTGTAGGAACTCCTCCAGTCGGGACAAATGTTTCTGGTGGTCCTCTGGAATGAAGTTTTCTTCAACTTACAGATCTGGATTATTTGCTTGACGAATAAGAGTTCCCGGTGCTTCCAACTCTCTCTCATAGTTCAGAAATGCGAGGGTGAATTTGGTGGGATCATGTTCCGCCGTGTTTATTGCGAACATAAAGTCTGGTATTTTCTCGTCCCAGGTTCGGTGGTCATTGTCGCGAAATTTTGCTACCTATGTCTTGAGACAGTCTTCCCTCCTTGTACCTGAGACGATTGGCCGTTTCCCGTATTCGAGAGTCTTACACTGGCAGTCACGAGCTAGGATTTTCCTTCCACCGCAGCGAGAGCAGAACTCAATGAATGCTCCGCGGCATTGTTGACGGGTATGTCCCTTTTTCCCACATCCCCAGCATGTCATGTCGATGACTGTAATGTATTCCGACTGCAGTTGATATTCCTCTCTTATTACATTAACTTTTTCTAGGGAATTTTGGCTTAACCATCGAGGTAAGCTCTTGTTTCTATTCAATTCATTTTCCAGGACTTCATATTCCTCCCCCAATCGAATCAATTCGGTTAATGTTGAGAAATCTCGTGGTCGGATATATTGCCGGACTTCTGGTCTCAGATTTCTGTATATTCTCCGCAGTTCCTTCGCCGGTAAAATATTGTTACTGCGCCTGCACATTGTTTGTAGTTCAACTCCAGAATCTTTCAATTTTCCCCGTGGTTTCTGTACTCGTTTGATGATAGCTTTCAGTATTGTATTGTCCTGATAAGCCGTTGGTAGGAAATGTGATTCAAAATCCTTGACAAACTCGTTCCAAGGATACCAGGTTGTCTTGTTATTGAGGTACCATAGCAGTGCGTGTCCTTTTATCTATTCGGGTAGGGAGTATAACGATTCTTGATCCGAAATGTTGCAACTAATTTTCAGTTCTGAAAATCTTCCGAGAACTTCGATTGAGTCTTTCTGGCCATCAAAATATAAACCCCATTTACGAACTTGGTCTAGAAGGGCAGCACGGTCTCTCGTCGTAGCGGGCGGTGCCGGTACTGCTAGGGTTTCGAGGAGTTCGTTGTCGGTCGGTTCTAGCGTACTACGGAGCGCGGACGTTTATAATGGAAAATAAAAATAAATTCTCGGAAATTAACGGAGTTGAATTAATCAAACGGTCGGTAATAATGTATTGAAATCGTATTGACTTAGCGGTCGGACGGCTGATTCTTCAATCCCCTTCAAAGGGAACGATGGCACTCCTTTACAGGTTCTTCAGGACTGTGTGCCTGAATCAACACCAGTTTTCTGTAGGTTGTTTAGCCATACATACAAACTTGGTGTCTGTCCTTCCGGCTGGAAGACATCTGACTCCAACCAATTCCAGAAAAAGGAGAGGACACTCTTCCTAAATTGAAGACCCATTGCATCTTAATCTGTGATCTCTAAGGTGATGGAGGAAGCAATCAAACTAGAGCTCATACAATACCTATAGAGCTCCAAAATCGTGAATGACAAGCAATATCGCTTTCGTCAACAGAGATCAATAGGAGACCTGCTTGCCTGAGTAAAACATGTATGGTAGAGATCCTTCGGACAATATGGAGAATTTCTAGCTCTAGCTCAGGACCATCGGCTTCTTGAGAAACTTGCGTCATATGATTTGCCGCTTCAACTTTGTCGCTTACTTTCGAGTTTTCTCTCAGATAGATCACTACATGTGGTGGTTGACGAAGTATCCTCCGATACAATGGCTATCAACGCTGGTGTTCCGAAGGTATTTGTCTTGGCCTCAACATTGATTCTGAATTTAAAAAAATGTATGAATGAAGATGTCTAAATCGACATACACCTTTCTCTAAGAATAGATTTCCGAAAAAGTAATTAGTTAAGGAGCTAACAGTCAGTAGCCCTAAACGAGAACCACCAGTTAATGTATACACATATTATGTAATTTCACTTCGTGATTATTTCCTTATAATGTTAGTAGGAATATATTATATTCTTTATTTTTACGTTTCGATAATATAATATCTTCATCAGAAATTGATTTTTTCCTTCATAGTTTCTATGTAATTGAAATAAATTGTATGGCTATGATTAATAAAAATTGTAGAACTGCAGATAGTTTTGGTTCGATAGTGTGTGAATTATGAGAATATGTTAAGGTTTCAGGAAGTATGAATGGGAAATTAACAAATAGATATTCAGAATTGAGAAATAGAATGAATTCGCTTCTCCATATTAATTGAATATCCTATAATGCTATTCGATTTTCACATATTTTCTTAGTTAACTATCTTTGTGTATTTTATGACATTCACAGAATGTGAATCATCATATATCATGCATGTGTAATCAATTGATTGGAGAAACAATAATTCTAGCATAGAAAACACGGAAAACTCTCAAAATAAGCTTATTGTAGAGGTTTTTGAAATTGACAGCTGTACTTGACACGAATAGTCATTGAAATAGGTCAATGCGGAAGACTACGTTTATATCAGTTATGTATAGAAAGGAGCACTGAACTGACTGTACATAGAGAATCAAATAAAATTGGAATTAGTGCAGAGGAGAACGAAGAAGTTGATGAAAGTTATATATGTGTGAGTTTTAATAAAAGTTTTCAAAAGAAAACAATATTTATTCATTTAGAACTTCCACAATAACGTTGAGTAAATTGATGTAAGCGTGTTAAATCTTTTCTGAATTCTTCCGGCTGCTGGATCGTTGATTATAGTTGATTCATTACAAACTACATAGGAAGCTTATTATAATAATGGAACGGTCCACGCTACCTAAGATGTATGAAGTATGATACATATATCACTCCTCCATCCGTGAGATTGGAACATGAGAAGCATGTGACAATAAAAGGAAGCTGAACATACAATTAGTTATCATGAGAAATTCTGAATTTCACATTTTGAGAGGCATTTAAATTATTTTGTCATTATCTTCGTTCTGCACGGCACTGCACTAAATGTAACTGTGGGTTCACTTTTCACAATAATTTTTGATTTTCTTCTCGTAAGATACACCACCGCATATATAACTCCGATTATGATGATTACGTATGCTGGAGTGGTTCAAATGGTAGGATGATCATAAATGTTGGTGTCCGTAGGTTGTAATAAATGGATGCTGTTTTCTTCTTCGACAATATGCTTGATCTGTTCCAAGTTTGTTTGTTTGAGATGTATAGGTCTAAATGTTAGAAGCAGAGGTTGACTTGTCATTTTCTTAACATCATTTGAATAAACATTTTCTTCCATGTTCATGTTGATTTTAAATTCGCTGGAGAGCAAAAGCTGATTATCCACTTCACAAGATGTGATAATTTTCAGGCTATAGGGCAGAATCAGTATATAATGTTAGCTGTTGATTGATACGATGATAATTTCTTTGGTAATTATCGGTGAATACGAGCAATGTTGTACGTTTGGTTCAATTTGTAGTAGCTGGTAGATGCAATCTTCTAAATTCCACATGATAGTTGTTTGTTTACAAAATAAGGTTTCTTGAAGTGATATGCGAGGTTGGTCATAATACTTATAAGAGCCTGTTCGAATTGTCAGATAGTCATGGAGAGGAATAAGGATATTATTATCTTACGTTGTTATAGGATACAAGCGGTAATAATTAAATAATTCAGGAACTACTAAAGGAAAGTCTATAACAAACACTATCTTATTATCAGAGTGATATGCTTCTATTTGTAAGATATCATACATTTGGAATGAATTTTCTTTGTCAACAATTATATTTTTGGAAGAATAGATTTTCTCTATTTCGTGAAACATGTAAACTAAGGTTCATATTCCAAAATTGAATGGTATACTATATGTTTAATTTAGAGAATGTGATCGCACTTTCTACATCATTTAATGTTTGCACTAATACACTGAGACTGCTAATTAATTAATCATAAGTGTCTTTTGTTTCATAATAATTATCTAGCGTATATTGTGTGGCTGTTTGATTCTGTTGTGAGAGTTTGAGTCTCTGGAGAAGGAGTTCGCCATTGTGACGTGAATTTTGTACAGTTTGATTGTAATGATCCAATAATTCTTTATGTAGACTAACGTATAAGTTTTGAATTTTGATGATTTTATTCTGTTGAGTTTCAAGTTGTTTTATGGCATTATCATACCTTTTAGCATCGTTATTGCCAAGATTACATGTGAGCGATATAAAACTCCCTAGAGGGTTGAAAAGTCCTCTTTTCATTTTTTTGTGGCCATGATTATAATTGATTGAATTTCTTTTTATTTCAGCTATTTTCTTCAGTTCGGAGAGTGTTCTCATGAATGTCTGCAGTTCTGTTCTATATTCCTCAACGTGTATATACTTAACAATCACGTTCAAAGTCTTTCCATTCTGTTTTATTTTATTGAATGCATCTATAACTGGTTTGAAATCGAAATAATGTAAAAATGTATGAGTATTTGTCTGCATCCTTGCAGTACCTAATATAGGGTCCGGAATTATGTGTGTAATTTGTGGAGGTAGCTTCATTGGGAATTGCTAAGCTGTTGTAGTTGATTAGGAACTGGAGGTAAATTATTTTGTATGTGGTAGTTTCTACTTCATTACCTCGATCGTTCAAGTTAGTTTCTTTTCCATGAGTTGGTTTTTGTTTATCTCTAGCTTTTATCTTTATATAAATGTGGGTGAATTTGAAAGGTATTCTAGAGGTTATTCTCTTTTTCTTTGAATTTGGAAATTTGCTTAATTTTTAGTTCAGATAAATTTTGATTCATATTGTTATAGAGTATTTTTGTCATCTCTATGTGTTTCGTTAAATAATCATTTAAATATTTGTGTTCTAGGTCTATATCAAATGGATTGTCATTGTCAATGTGACCATTCATAATTTCGATAGGTATTAATTTTGTGGTTGAGTGGATCGTATGATTATAACCTAGAATAGCTCTAGTCATGAGTTCAATTGGTTGATATTGACTTCTTGAGTTAGTTTCTTTCAAAATACGGATATTTTCTGATGACGTTTGATGTAGACGTTCCATTGGTGAATTTGAGTTTGAGTTACCAGGGGTAATGTAGTGAAGTTTTATCTTATGAATTCTGACGAATTCATTGGAGAAATTGTTCTATAATTTGTTCCGTTGTCTATGGCTATGGTTATAGGGGTGCCGTGATGAGAAATGAATTGTAAGAGGCTATTTGTGATTTATACAGAATTGAGTGGAGGTGAAGGATATGCCTTAGCATATTTACTGAAAGTACAAATCAGAGTCAAGAATTTTTGTTTACCAGTTCGAAATGTGTCTATGTGAACAATTTCGAATGTCTTAGTAGGAGTTGGAGTTATGGCGAACTGTTGTTTGGGTGGATGTCGATCTATTTTACTTATTTGACCAATATCGCAATGACTAATATAGTTTTGCACTGATTTTTGTGAATTTGGTCAACAGTAAAGACGTTTGATTATCATTTTCGTTTCTTGTATACCTCGATGATTAGTTTTTCCTTCGTGGAAATTTTGGATAATATTTGTTTGATCATCTGGGTCAGTGGCGTCTCGTAGTTTATTTGTGCAATTAACAACTTTATTCGAATTATTTTTTAATATTGTTTGTAGAATGTTTATTATACGATTTATAAAATTTGGACATCAGGGATAGAAGTATAAGCCAACATTATTATTTCCTACTATGTGTTCTTTGAATAATGTGATCGTTTCTGATTCGATATTGTTTGCTGACAGTTGAACTAGCAAACGTTTATTTTTGAATATATTAATAACTCTGGATTTTGATGGAGAATGTTCCACAATTCCTAAATCGATTTGTAATTTGGATTTATCCAGAGGTTGTTCTGTGATAGGTAATGATAAGACTGAATTTTCGATGGTAGCGTGTTGTGTGGAAGTAAGAGATTCATTTCCTTGCATCAAGTCCTGGGGACTTTAAAAGTCATTTATATTTACTATTATAGATTGATTATCTTCGTCTTGATCAGTCAGGTCGATAGTGGAACTTATGCTGTTAATGATTGAAGAATTGTCAGTTTTGTTATTGATAATTGATAAGAATCTACCATGTTCTAGTGGTGTAAGATTCGGTGGTTTTATTTGAATATCAGATAGAATTTCCAATTTTGGAAGAATATTGGTAGGGGTAGTTCTTATATTGTTCAGGTCGAGCAGGTTTTCTAGAACTTGGTTCAGATTATTTCGAACTTCTTCCTCAGTAGAATCATAGTTGTCGAGATTGAATGCATCGTTGAGGCAAAGCTCCACAGGTTGATTTTGAATTTTGATTCGAGAGCGCATCCGCGCTCATGTTCTGTTTACCTTTTTTATATACAATATCATAAGTATATTCCTCAAGTTTGAGGCGCCAACAGACTAATCTGGAATTTGGTTCTTTAAGATTGAAGAGCCACGTGAGAGGTTCATGATAAGTAACAATAGTAGATTTATTTCCTAAAAGGTATGGCCTGAAATATTTTACTGACATTACTATTGCTGAAAATTCTTCCTCGATGGTACTGTAGTTCTCCTCCGTTTCTGAAAGTGTTGTTGAAAAATAAGCTATTGGTGAGTCACGACCAATTGGGCCTTGAGGAAGGATTGAACCAATTGCTACGGTGGACGCATCAGTCGTCAATAGAAAAGGTAGTTCAAAATCGGAATATTTTAGGATGTGTTGATTTGTGAGAAGAGTTTTACACAAAGATTAAAGCAACTAATAAATTCTAGAGTATGTTCAACTTTGTTTCCTTTTTTGAGACACTGTGTTAAGGGCTCAGTTATAAGGGCGAAATTTTTGATGAATTCTCGTTAATATCCTAATAAACCAAGGAAGAATATTATTTCGGTTTCGTTCTTAGGTAGGGGGTAATTTTGGATGGCTTGAATTTTATTAGGATTCTGTTTAATTCCTTCTGTAGTAGGTGATGATATGTCCTAAATATTGTGTTTTATGTTTCAAAAATTCTGATTTGTGCAACTGGATTTCTGATTTCGATTCTCTGAGACGTTCAAAAACTTACTTCAATCTGACAATGTGCTCTTGGAGCGATGTGGAAAATATAATTATGTCATCCAGGTACACCATGCAAATTTTGTTGACTGAACCTCTTGGGACGTTATCCATTACCCTTTGGAATGTTGGAGGGACATTTTTGAGCCCAAAAGGCATTCGCTTGAACTCATATTTCTCATTTTTGCGCGAAAAGCTAGTTTCTTCAATATCGTCGAAATCCATCTCAATTTGATGGAGGCCCGGAGCAAGATCTAAGGTAGTAAAGTAATTACATCGGCCTAGCTTATCGAGGATATCGGTTATGTTTGGTATTGGGTAACGGTCGGTAATAGTCTTGTCATCAAGTTTTCTGTAATCGATAACAAATCTCCATTTCTTTCACAGCTTTTTTGAAGACTATCCATATTGGAGAGTTCCATGGGCTATTAGAAGGTTGTATAACTACGTCTAACATCTTGGTTATTTGATTTTGAACTTTTTCACGATGACAAAATGGATATCTATATGTTTTCGAATAAATAGGTATTTCGTCCGCAGTTTTGATTTTGTGTTTCATTTCATTAGTGAACGTTAATTTTGAATCTTCATAGTTGAATATATCGGGAAATTCGCTACATAGTTTTATAATCTGGTGACTTTCTTCTTTATTCATGTGATCTGTCCTGATTAATTCAGAAATTTGATTGTTCGAATAATTATCTGTATTCGAGACATCGGTGGTCTCGACAGCACAAAGTTCAAATTGATTCAGAGGCTGAAGTTTTGAGGACGTAAAAAGGGTTAATGTTTTTTGTTGGTTTGTTGGATTTGTTATTTCCACAGGAACATGGAAATTTGTAGCTGTAGAGATCGATTCTGGTATGATATAATCATCGAATTTCATTGCAGGGATATATCTGTCCAATCAAGGTAACTTGTTTGGAATTAGGAGGGATAGTAATTTTCTCTTGGGATATACAGTCTCGATCTGTATATTCATTCAAAGTAGATTTAGCATTACATATAGAGAATTTTATTTTCAATATCGATATTGGTGTTTAATTGTTCCATCCATCTGTGTCCTAACAATCCGTCAGAAAATGTGTGGAATTTGTAGAGGTGAATATCGTGAGTTTGATTTGAGCAATCGAAATTTTTGACAACGGGTAAATTCTTGAGTACTTCTTTATCAGTGAATGGAAGACGATGAAGAGCACTTATCGTGAATGGTTCATGTCGAATATATTCAGAAAAATATTTATGACCTAAATGATGGTCTAAAAATAAACGACCTGTACCGGAATCGATTAAAAGTCTTAGGGGATGATTTATAAGATCTATATAAGTTAAACATAAATTTGTTTGGACAAAGGTTTCAGCTTCATTGGATTTAATAGGAAAAATCAAGTCGTTTCTGCTGGGGAGGCTGACATTGTAAAATTTTCATTTGCTTCAGATTTGTATCAATTTTCTTCAGAGGTATTTTGGTCGACATTTTCTTGAAGCTCTGAATATTCAGAATAGAATTCGGGATTTTCTGAGTAATAATTTTCGGGGCAATTATAATCAGTGTATGAATGTTCGTAAAATTGTGGAGTACAATCAGTTTCGTTCATATTTGTTAGTTCTTGAGATATGAAACGAGGGGTTTGATTAGGATTTGAACGAAAGAAATTGTTTTGTCCCAGGTTTGATGGTTGAGCTTGTGTAGATATAGACATTGGCGTTGGGTTAGGTGAATTTTTAGAATTTTGATAATTTGGACGAAAGGCATTAACATTTCGTTGTCGATTCATACCAAAAATCTTTGAAGCGGTTATTCGTGGTAATTTGGATTGGAGTTTGGTTTCATACGTATTGGTTGCGATGGGAAATTTGGTCGTTCGTTCCTGAACTGTTGAAAATTATGTTGATAGAGATTTTGATTAGGCTCAATATTCCTTATTGGGTGCGAGAAATTCCTGTGTTGTAAATTGGAATGTTTCTGTGGTTGTTTGAACGCGTTATGATTCGAGTTAACTGAGTAAGGAATATTTTGATTACGAGCCTTTTCTTCATGTATTATTGGACTTTCAGCTGCACCTAGAGTTTGGGGGTTCATAGACCTCATAGTAGAGTCTATGAGTTCTCTAAGTCCCATAAGTAATGTTTCCAGGGCTTGTTTGCTACCATATCAATTTAAAAGGAACGATATGTTTCTTGGGTATGAATCTTTACATGATTACAATAAGCTGTTAAGGCGGTTGTTATTGCATAAAAAAATTCTAGTGCACTCTGGCGAGAATTTTGTCTCAGATTTGCTAGGTCTCTTGTAAATTTTTCTCCAAAAACAGAAATCAATTTAGCTTTAACATCGTGCCAATCATTCAAGTCAGTAGACAATTGACAGGATATCACGAGCTTTGTCGATTAATTTATTTTTTTCAGAAATGGCAATTAGTTTGTTCTGTATACAGTTTGCTTGTCCGTCACAGTGATCTTGATAATGAGATACACCAACAGATTCAATAAATTGTCGTAATCCATTTGGATCACCATTAAATTTGGGGGTATAATCCAGATCTCTAATTTGTAATTGAGAGGGTGCCCGTACGGCCATATTTTCCAAATTATGAAGTACAGGTAATGAATCACTATTGGAGTTACTTGACTTGTTTGAGATATCTAGATCAGAAATATTCTTTATGAAAGAATCGATATCTTCCTTTGATAAATTGAAATCGAAGGATAAATTTTGAACAGAGGAATCTCTGGAAATATCTGACATAAATCAATTCTGATACACTTACAGTATTACAATCATTCTACAACTCTTCGACTTTGAACATTCTAGGATTCCAGTGATTGTAGCAGGGCGGAAGTTCTTCCCTCAAAGACGTCTATGGAATGGCTTTGGAGATCTACGACAAGGTGTCTCTTCAATTCTATTTCTTGGTTTTGTTACACCAATTTCTCGGGAAACTTTGTTGATTTCCACGAAAAATTATCCTTTACGACTGCGCCAGTTATATATGTGTGGATTTTAATAGAAGTTTTCAAAAGAAAGCAATATTTTCCTACTTTTACAATAACGTTGATTAATTTCATGTGAGCGTGTTAAATCTTATCTAAATACTGCCGACTGCTGGATCGTTGATTCTGATTCATTCATTATAAAATACATAGTAAGCATATTATAATTATGGAATGGTCCAGGCTACCTAAGAAGTATGAAGAATGATACATATATTACTTGATGAAGGAGCCAGTGACCGTCTCCTTGTAGACGTCAAGGATTTAAAAACATAACTTCTTTGAAATGCTGAAAGAAAAAATGTGCATGCACGTTACCCGAGTGCCACAGTAGCTTCTCATGAATGGAATTAATTTTCAGTGAAGTAATGACTATGGTGATATGGAAATTAGTTCCTGTTGTAGTTATGATTGTTGTTTATCATTGAGTTGAGCACAATCAATAATCAATTTTGATGAATGAAATCGTTTTTCATCCTTTTTTATTCTCAAATAACATTTAACAATTATGATTAATGAAACCTAACATTTCGAATGGTAAAATACCGGAAATTTGATTCTCATCATTCAATCTTAACATTTATTACATATGTAATAGATCAGATCTATACATTAGGTATATTCATTTGTTATGAATGGCGCGAATCGGAGTATCACGATCTTATTTTCTAGTGATCTATTGAATTTGACAACCTACTTATCAGTTATTTGAATGGATATTAATGTGTTGTTCGGGTATATGCATTTGGTGTGATGGTATCGTCTACATTCTGAATTAGAAAAAAATAAAGATTCAATCAGAAGAGAATAAGATTTGTTCACTATGTATGTATTTGATCTTTTGTAGCTCCTAATGATACAATAGAACAAACTGGATTGAGGACAGGACAGCAAAACAAGAGGAATCAGTCTGAGAATGAATGGCAACCATCACTACCGAAACATCAAACGGAATGTGGCAGGTGGATCAGAGAAGAACTTCCTAAATATATAGAAGAATCCAATGAAGTATAGGGTGAATGATATCCCCAAACTAGAATTGAATAAGATTAGGATGATTTGAATAAAATGATAATTCTTTTTTTTTGTATCTATACCTACTATTCTAGTGAATCAAATTAGACATTTCCTGCGTTAGTCACCCAATGGAAATGGATTCGGAGAACACCCTTTAAATATTTGAAAATACATGTAGGAAGATAAAACTCAAATCTCATAGTACCATAGTACTGATCTCATTATTCAGTTTTGCCCTTCCACTTTTCCAAATCTGAGACTCCCAGAATCGAAAGTGAAGACCGCAAACTTATTTTTAATTAAAAGCTCTCAAACTAAGAATTCTTCTGGTGTTACGTATCGAGATCTTGCAGGCCACTTGTGAGGATCATTTAATCCTATACATCAACGGGATGAAGTCGTTGTACCGAAATTATAAGAAGTCTATGCCATTTATATTTCTTCAAATTTGCTTGTATACCTTTTAAGATCTTCCTAGATTATTATACGCATTTCTGTTGGAACTCAGTGGATTGACTTGAGAATAAGTTAGTTTTGTTGTTTCCGTTGGTTCATGTTCTTGTATCTCTCTGGTCTACTCATACTGAATAATTATTTAATGAGAAACTTGTATATTGATCATAAATTTTGGATTTCGTTAATATTAGTATATAGAATTCATTATTCAGAATAATTATATCGTTGTATAGGAATATGGATAGTACCGGGCATGGACGTCCGTGTAGTTTAAGTATCAGATTTGCATACAATTCGATACATAAACCGAGTATATTCGGTTTCATTCAGAACCGTGCATATTTCGTGTCATCATCAGATAACGAAACAGATGTAATCGTGAAAAACAAGGCACAGAATCCAGGAACTGGTGGAGCATCATGAATGCAAAAATTGTTACAATTTCACGTTCATGATGCTCCACCAGCTCCTTGATTCTGTGCCGTGTTTTTCACGATTACATCTGTTTCGTCATCTGATGATGACACGAAATATTCTAATTATATATTTAACTTTTGAATGATGTTTTTAATTCCATATTATATACTTATTCAACTTTTCTATTTTAATATCTCGGTAAATCCTGAAGTTTCCGTGACCTGTTGCACGTGCACTGGATACCACGTTCTCTCTTGTTCTTGGTTAGATCTTTCGACTTGCTAAAGCGGGTTTCTATGTTGCTGGTAATCTTAGTCCGTCATCTCGTTTGTTAAGACTATGTGGACGTTTCTCGATCTCTATTGCTTTCCTGGTTATTCTGGTGTAGAAGTGTTTAATGCTGGCTAGAGTCTTTGGGTCGCTAAAGTTGATCATAAGGCCAGTATTTCTTACATGATCAGCTAGTGAAGACGTGGTTTCGTTTCTCGACACAGTTTGCATGTCCAGTCTTTCGCACATCAATGCGTCTGTTGGTCTGTCCGATGTATGTCTTTTTACAATTACCACATGGCATGTCGTACACTCCTTGGCATTCTAGAGGAATTCTGTCTTTTGGATTCCGAAGAACATTTTTGATTTTTCTTATATCTGTTGTGAACGTTGTTTTGACATCATGACGGCTCAGTATCTTGCAGATTTTGTCAGTTGTGCCTTTCATGTAAGGTAAAATAACGTTTCTCATTGGGCGATCTTCACTGTTAACATACTCCTCATATTTACGTTGAGAGTTATAAATCTGCTTGTTAGAATAGCCATTCATCCTGAGGGCAGATCGGATGGTTTCCATTTCTCCGCATCAGCGAGACGTTTTGACCTTGTCATGAGGGTATTCATGACTGATTGTAGCTGGGATGGATGGTGATGTGAGTTACTATTCAAATATCGGTTCGTGTGGGTCTTCTTTCGGAATATTGTGTGTCCCAAACTGCCGTCAGTTTTCTTTGTTACCAAAAC
The DNA here is from genome assembly GCA_958510875.1 of Endomychus coccineus. Classification (NCBI taxonomy): domain Eukaryota; kingdom Metazoa; phylum Arthropoda; class Insecta; order Coleoptera; family Endomychidae; genus Endomychus; species Endomychus coccineus. Next base: position 93,962,341 of record OY294068.1, read on the forward strand.
GTCTAGAAATGGTAATTGGTTGTTTTCTTCGGCTTCTATTGTGAATTTTATCCGATTAAGGATTCCGTTTAGGTGATAGAGAAACCTTCCTAGCTGTTCTTGTCCATGTGGCCAAATGACGAAAATATCATCTACATATCTAAGCCAAAGTTTTGGTTTTAGTTGAGCTGTGTTAAGAACTTTGATTTCAAAATCCTCCATGAAAAGATTCGCGATCACCGGTGAGATTGGACATCCCATCGATGCTCCTTCGATTTGCCTATAACGCTGTAGCTCGTACATGAAATGAATATTGGCTACACAGTACACAGTGTTTGGCCAAGTCAATAATGTATCCTTCCGGTTTTTATTCATGTTGCATGATCTCTAGGGCTTCGTTCATGGGCACTTGTGTGAACAAGGATGCTACGTCGAAGCTTACTAATATGTCGTCAGGTCCTACTGTTTACATATCTAGAAGAATCACCTTCACTTCGGGGCCGTACCCAAAGTGCAAGCCATAGTTTAGGTCAACATATACTACACTTTGGGTACGAGGTCCCCATACTGTTGAATTCTTTAATATCGTACACTTTGACGACATTTTACTAATTTGTTCATGCTTCAGTTTGAGGACTTGAACATTTTCTGAAATTATGAAATTTTTGACTGAATGGCCTAATTCAATTTGCATATCTGAAAAATTATTACTTAATTTCAATTCCCTCACAATACGTAGTATATAGTGTAAAGGAAGTTGATATATCCGATTTGAGCATTTTTGAATCGATCTAGACTATTTTGGAAATGATGTATGTATGTACGAACGTACGTATGTGCCTGTGTGCGTGCGTAACCCACTGTGGAGATGACTGCGCCGTTCCTATTGGTCGTGTAGATTAGATTCGGTCTTTTGAATGGAATTATACAATCTTATCGAACCATAAATACGACCATGATTTTCTGGTTATAAATATATATCTCACGCAAATATTTAACTAGCAGAAGTTTCTGAAATTTTTATTTTAAGATTCAGATTACGCCATCGATATAACGTTACCTTCTATGTTATGTCTTCACTCTGTGGCAAATTTTAATAGTTCATATGACAGCCAGTTTCAATATAAAACATGGAGTTGTGAAATATATCATAATTTCAATGTGACAGAGTATACAAAGTGATTTCATTAGCGGTTTCTGAATCATTACAAGCTTTCATTCAACTTGCCTTGTTTATCTATCGATCTATCTATTTGTAAATTCTGGTGACCCTTCCATCTGATTGGGGGAGGAGTGTTAAGAAAATTTTTAGTTAACACCATTCTGCTGGTTTTGATTTAATAAATTTGGACAGAAGCCTAATTTGAGGAATGTGATCTGTCCACTTGCCGTCTATGAGAGAAACTAAAACTAGTTAACTCAAATTGGGAACTTTGGTGTTTGATATCCATCATTAACTTCCTGACAGTAATGCTACGAATGGGTGCTGCCTTGAATAATGTTTTTCCACCAAATAGATATATCATCAATTTCTTGTCTTATCTGTAATTGAGATCTTGTGTGATCTATTAACGTACACCAGACTTTTTTGATGCCTCCAAAAACGAGTGGTGCCAAGTTTTGTTACCTCGCTGGCTATCCTATACTTCTATGTCGACTGTTCAATTGGTTTAAGAGAGTACCTAGTGTTAGGAAATATGTCTAAAGTTGAGAGCATAGTGTGCTGGTGCATTATTTTTATATAACTATATTTCCTGATTTTGATTCAATGAATTTGGAAACAGACGCCTATGTTGAGAGATGATATTTTCCCTCGGAAGATCTAAATCTCTTTCAATGAAAAAAGATCCTACAATATTGTTGCCGCTAAATTGCATCCAAATATTTATTTTTCGGGAATACTGTATATGAACCTGATCCATCTATTATCAGCCCAATATCTACAATTGTATCTTTCAATATAACTGTTTAAACAAAATATTGCTCCATCCGTGTGAAAAATTTCTTAAACAGAATATGAATTAGTATTTTTTTCATCATAACTTCGTAAACTCCCATTCTACGATCTCTCAATTCTTGCAGTAATCATATTCTGTGAAGATAAAAGTCCTTTTGATAATTTTTCAGAATGAGCGTCTTCGGCACATGCTATTCTTATGATTATTATTGTTGCAAGGACCATTGTCTACTACATTAATTAAAACATTCAACAAATTTCCGTCATTGGTTTCTGTTTTCCTAATATTGAACGATCCTCAACACTGCCTGTCTCTCTGAATATTTTCAACGTTTTTGGAACAATTGCCTATTGATGTTTTTATTCAGATGAACTTCATTGAATACTCGACATACCTGAGCATAAATGCGTTTTTCTGTCACAGTTTCCAACAATTGTTGTTGATATAGTAGTTATTTCAGTTTCAGTAAAATTTATCCTAATTATATAAAAAAATTAAGCAAACTTGGAATTCACAAATTTTCATTAAAAGTTATCAAATGTAATCAAATACTTCGTCCGTTGTTCCATAGTCTACAAATTGAAAAATGTATCTACCACAAGAGGAACACTTCTTAGCCATCTGTTTTGATCTATTTTGGAATTTGGAAAAAATCTATTTCTGACGATGATGAATTAAAGCACTGTTGCGTGTTTTCAATACGCGGAAAAAACCCAATTAAGATTTACTAAAGGAATGTCAATGTTCCCTGATGCTTGTGCACAAAATTTTATCAACTTATCTCGAAATTATTATTGTAGAAAGAATTATAGTCTTGAATATTAAAACTTTGAGGAATTATTTGCCATGTTTCAGTTAGTATCATAATTCCAAAATTATGATTCTGAAGAGAGTTTAGAAGAATGTTTAATTCATCAAATTGACATGGAAGGCTGCATATATTCAATTGGAAAATTGATAGTTTGCTGTTTGTAAAGTATGTTGATCTCATAATATACGTTATGACGTGTACCTTGTCGCTTTTCGGTGAACTGCTTACTGCGGTAAACTTCAAATCCGCGGGCCCCAGATTTTCTGAAGGTTTACTCCTTTTTGAGGACTTCTGCTAGGGTCCTCACCACAAGGCTTGTCACTATGCTATCTATAGATAGCCTTGTCCCTAGGGTAGCCACAGTGAAGTAAAACCAGGACCCAACGGGCAGAAAACAGTATCAAAACGGCTTTGATTACAATTAATGCTTCTTTAAAACTTAGCTCATTTAAAGAAATAACTTGATAAAACGAGGAATTTCAAATATCAAAATATACAATAATCATAACAAGTAAACTTTCAGAATAATTAATGGAATGCAATTGAACGGTATAATTCACAAAAATCCACCCAGGTGGAAAATGTAAGGAAGCTCAAGCGGTAAAAGGAAACTGTTACAACATATCTATTTTTACGATATGTTCTGTATTTAATTTCAATTCAACGGTACGGAATCGGTTGATGAATGATTTATATTCACCAATTTACGGAAAATACGAATCAAGCAGTTCCTAGAGCAATAAGCGGTGTTCGGTTACTATTCAGACAGCATTATCACTTGAAAAAGTTGTTAAAACGCACTACGATATATCAAACGATTAAAATTCGGTCGGATCGGAAAATATATCGTAATGCCCGGAAATAAAATATTAAGCTATCATTCACCTCATGTAAAATTCACTAACACGGAAAAATGTTGTTAATTTAAATTTCAAATCTGACTTGAACTCTGATAATGATCAATTCACTCCGATTCTAATATAATGATCACACTCCAACGATACTGATTGATAATCAAATAATAAAAGATGATAAGATTCCGATCTTTTGTCTGTCACTGTTCTTATATGTTTCCGAGGTTCTGGTCAAGTTCGCACCACCAATTCCTTATTTTGTGCCGTGGCTTTTTCATTTATGTACCGAACAATACTCGAAAGTGACTTTTTAGATCTGAAATTCGCGCTCATGATATCTCGGTAGTTCCTCTTGGCACAGTAAACAAATGTTATCGGAGTTTTTTGGTTATTCGCCCTCTTTATACATGAGTATAAAGTTCACACTTTGATGCGTTAACTAACCAGATCCCCGTTTTCGCAACATAAGTTAAGCATGAATTCAATTCATTTATTTGACTAATTACACTTATTCAAAATTGCGGAGACTTAGAAAAGTGACAATCACGGAATACACATTCGGAGTTCACGCATATCTGTTGGAATAATGAACTGTTGAACCAGAGTTTACGTGTAATATTCGTATTTACTGCCTGATCTAAAAAAATGATATTTCAAAATTTAATCTTCGTTACATATCCCCCTAAGTTTGGTTAAAAATGAAAGAATATGATTCTTTCATTTCTCAATTCTCATTTGAGAATTCATACGGAAAAAAAATCTAATACAAATTTGAGATACTCTAACCTGACGTTAGAACTTCTATTTCTTCCGTCGGGAACTTCGTGGAATAAAATATCTTACTTGGAACATAAAATGAAAATTCTTCTGTGGAATGGAAAACTAAATCTCCTCTTCGGAACCGAAAAAAACTGGAACATCCTCTTCGGAACGGAAAACTTAGAACTTCTTCTTCTTCGGAATGGGAAAATGAAACTGCTTCTTTAAAACGGAAAACTTAAAACTTCTTTTTTGGTACGGAAAACTTAAAACATCTTCTTCGGAACGGAAACAGAAAAATTCTTCTTCAAAACGGAAAAACTTGACTTCTTCCGGGAATCGGAAAAACTGACAACTTCTTCTTCTTCGGAACGGAATTTCTCCTTCAGAACGGACAAACTTGAAATCTTCTGCGGATCGGAAAATGGACAACTTCTTCTTCTTCAGAACGGAACTTCTTACCAGTGATTTCGCTCACATGGGTACGTTCGGCAGCATATGCATTGTGATCTCTGTGATACTACAATGGCTGGTTTATAGCCGTTTATACATTTTCCTCTTGCCACATCGGAGGGAGCCGGTAGCTGCGGTTCAGGCCTGTTCTGGTTTTCGTTTCGGATCTTCTTCGAGGATGGAGTGTTCGGAAACCACATTGTTTCGACATTTCACTTACCTTCCCGCAACGTGAGCAAAATAGACGCGCTGTCCGGCCGCAGCTCTCTCTCCGGTGCCCTGGATATCCACATGGTCAACATAGTTCTCATGACTGGACGGGTAGGTTGATCGATTCCAGGTGCGTCTGGATTGTCGGAGTAGCTGGGGTTTTCATAGCTTGGATTTGCTCAGACTCTGCCTCCTCCGGTTTCGGCGGAGATGGTAAGGCATCCTACAGGGTTGTTTTTGGATGTGTTTTCAGATGTTCCGGTGTTGTCGGTGAGGATTGAATTTCCAAAGGATCTGGAATTGGTGCGTTTTCTATGGAAAGGACTAACATACTCCGGAGACACTCAAACGACGGATCCACCATATGTGGCAGTGCTTTGTCCAGCACTGTCTCAATAGAATCGGACGGTTCATACTACATATTATTTCTCTGTGAACATTGGATCATAATAAGTAATTATACTGCAACTGACATTTTATTCATCAGTTTCTATATTTTTCGGTACCTCGATTCATTTCAACTTTCCGGAATACCAGGAACATTATATGGCTACAGATCTTCGATATGGTTTCGTTTTACTTGCTTGCCATCTTCGCCTTTCAGGTCGTAAATGACCGGAGGAATTATCTTGATAACGGTAAACGGACCGGTATATTTTGGAGCCAATTTAGCGGCAACATGTCGAACACTAGAAGACAGATGATGAACTACCTTTATTACTTTATCACCCACGAGACTACACCAATCTCGATGACGGAGATTGTGATAACGGCTTTGATGGGTGAAAGCACGGGATAACTGGATACGGACCAGTTGGAAAGTTTCGCGTAAATTGTCAAATCTAGTTCGTTATCATGAAATCTGTTCACGATTCGGATAGTCCGTTCCTCCACCTGAGCGGTGGAGGAACGGACTATCGAATTCGTTACTCCAAGTTATCCGCCAAAATTTGAAAAGGCAGGTGAAAATCCGGTGGATTCATGTGGGGCGGAATTTAAGGCAAATAGAAAATCGGGTAGGAATGTATCCTTCTTACGGTGGTCTCCATTACAAAATTGTGCAATCATGGTTCTTAAGGTTCGGTTTGTTCTCTCCATGGGATTGCATTGCGGAGTATATGTAGGAGTGAGGCGATGCTTAATTCCAAACTCCTTCAGGCGAATCTTGGAAATTTTACTCTCATACTGCATCCCATTGTCGCTGATAACGGTTTCAGGACAACCAAAACGAGTTATGATCTCTTCGTAGAAAGCTTGAGTTACAGCTTGCGCGGTAGCTTTTCTCAACGGCTTACACTGTATCCACTTTGTGAAACGATCCTACATGACAAGAATAAAATTGTTTCCCTTGGCGGATCTCAGTAACGGTCCTACCAAATCGGTGCTCACACATTTCCAAGGAAACTGATTCACGGTCGGCTGCATAAATCCGGGTTTTTGCTGTTGAGACAGTTTGAAAGCTTGGCACTGCGTACATCCATGCACGTACTTTGCTATATCGCGGGACATCCCCGGCCAATAATACTCGTGAGATATTCGCGCAATCGTCCTGGCAATACCTAAAAGTCCTGCAGTCGGACTGTAATGGTATTCTTTCAGAACGTTTAACAGGAGCGGTTTCGGAACACATAGCTTCCATGGATCTCTCATTTCCGGTTCGGACAAGTCATTCGAGTCCCAGAGGTGTCGGTACAGCCGATTATCTCCAACACAATAATCCGGATGCGCTTCTGGACTCTTTTCAACTTCGATTCTCTTTGAATTGTACCAGTTACAATTCACGAGGTCATTCAGTACGAATAACTCTTGATTGTCATTCATTCCTCCCTTGTTCAGTGATGGATCGCGTGACAGGGCATCAGCCACACTATTCAACACTACTTTATGATATTTTATTTCAAAATCGTACTGTTGTAGGAAAATGCTCCATCGAGCCAATATCCCACTCGGACTCTTAATCGAGTGCAGTCATTTCAATGACTAGTGGTCACTCAATACCGTAAATCTATATCCCTCTGAATATGGTCTCATTTTGTCAATGCCTTACACATTAGCCATACATTCCTTCTCGGTAACAGAGTAATTCTTTTCGGCGGCTGTTAATGTTCGGCTAGCGTGGGCAATGATTCGGTCAGCTCCCTCGATATTCTGAGTCAATGCCGCAGCAATTCTCACATCCGAAGCATCGGTTTGCAATATGAACGGTCGGTTGAGGTCTGGACAAGCCAACACTGGGGCACTGGTCAACATATCTTTCAATCTGTTGAACGCGAAATGTTGCTCCTCTCCCCAACTCCAACGTCGATGCTTCTTCAATAAGGCGGTCAATGTACTGATAATTTTCGAAAACAACGGTATGAAACGGCGGTACCACGAAGCTAATCCTGAGAAACGACGGAGTGCCCTTACTGTAGACGGGCTTGGAATCTGCTTGATGGCTTCGATTTTCTCAGGTTCGGTATGAATACCCTTGGCGGTGACTTCACTTTTCTCATTATTACCGGCGGAGACCTTATTAAAAGTGTGGTTCATAATGGTGGTGAGGTGGGCGGTTTCCATCTCCTTCGTCGAGGCCTGTTCAACCGGGATCTGCTCCGGCCTCGCTGCCTCGCAGTCCCGCAAACGTTCCCCTGTCCAGTGCACGGACAATCACGCGACATTATCCCTGAGCGGCGGCATCTCGAGCGAAATAATTTCGGCGGATTCTGACAATCACTTTTACTACGCCCCATTTCCCCGCATTTGCAACAGGAGATGGGCTGTGTTGCGGTATTCGGTTTCAGGCTGGTAGAACACTGCGTCTTGAAGTGGCCCCGGAGACCACAATCACAACAAGTCTGCTCAGGGACATTCGGTATTTCGGACTTGACTGGCGATTTCGGCTCAGACGCAGGTTTCCTACCCGGCGCCGGCGGCTCCATAATCCTTACTGATGGACTTGGAATTTGCGCCCTCACTGACACTGGAAATATCCTCTTCTGCATGAGTTTTTGCTCAACCTGCAGATTCTCAAATTCCTTTACCTGCAACACTAACGACGGCACGTCGTTAAAAGTCCCTTGTCGGATAAATTGCTTATACTTCGGCAATAAATTTCGGTGCAACCAGAACAATTGGCGTTCTGCGGTCATTGCACCATGTCTCCTGATCAGTGTCTGCATATCCACGACATATGCAGCGGCAATCTCATTCATGCGTTGATGCCTGCGGCTAATCTGTACCTCCAGATCAATGTGGTGATTGACATCCATGAGAATTGGGGTGGAGTTTCTTTGGAAATCGGCAAATGTAGCCCAGCGGCTAAGATTATTCCGATACCATAATAATGCAGTTCCATCCAAAACTTCCGGTAGTGATAACAATAAGGAATCTTCCGATGTATTCAGCTGCATGATAGTTCCATCTAGCCGTTCCAGGAACGTAGCGGGATCTGACGTTTCATTGAATTGAATTCGGTATTGATTCAAACGCGGAGCACTACCCGGAGCTGAATAACTATATCCAGGCACATGCTGAACATGACTGAACGGAATATTGTATCTTTGCTGATCAAGATTAACCGGAACAGTAGGTACTTGCGGACCCTTAGTTGTTTGCGGAACGGTAGGTTTTTGTGGAACGGTCGGTGCTCGCGGGACGGTCAGTATTTGCGGGATAGTCGGTAATTGCGGAACGGTCGGTGCTTGCATCCACGGCGGTGTCACATTTGACGACGGGGTCCTATAACTCGGATAGCTCATAGGATTCGGCGAGGAATAATGAATCGGCGTTTGAATCAGTGGTGTCGTCATTACTTCAGTGTTCGTGTATGTCACTGTGTTCGTAGTGGACGTAGTTGCCCAATACGACGGCTGTATCCTCGGTGTGCTTCTTATTGCCGGTCTTGACTGAACACCAGAAGGACTAAACGTCGGTGTTGTGTTTAGTGCAACTTCGGTTGTCAATGCCTTGGTTAAAGGTGCCATGGTACTGGCAATCTTTTCCAACATTCATCATATCATCATATTATTCCTTCATGGACACCCTTCACGCACCTACGTCGTAAGTCTTCGGCGGATCCATTATGGTCAATATCATGATTGGCCAGCACTTCCTGAAGTTGCGCCTTCTTCAATAAATGAATCCAGTTGACTTCCAAATCCTTGCCATTAGGCCAGAATTGCGCCATTTCGTCAAATTGAGCTAGCCGATCCTCAATATTGGTAGACGTAGGCTGCGGAGCCTTAGGTATAGAACCTGTATACCCAAGAAACTCCATATTATCCAATCCTATTCATAATCGAAAGTTTCAACTTACAAAAAAAATTAATTTGATCAGGGGTAGGTAACGGATGAGGGTGCGGTAAGCAAAACCAGTACACACCTTCCTTCTAATAAGGCAGAAGCAATGAAATCACTTTCTACGATTTGGGCAACGTAACTTCGATTTGAGGAGGTAACTCCAAAACGATTGAGCCAATCCGCCCAAAAATATTACCAACGGCTTCCTCGGCATCGATTCATTCGGAAAAGAGCTATGACTTGCCCAATCCCGGTTACGGTTGACTGAGAAAATCAAAGGGCAAAATATGGGCAGAAATTGAAATTTGAGCAAAACACTGAGGTGTAGTTAACAATTCCACACCTCACGGAACAATCAATTTTTCAGTCAGATTCACGGTTTAGAACTCGATGTTCCCCCTGAAACGGGGGGGGTGGATCGAAAAACAAATTTCATCGAACAACCTTGGTGAACACGGGGAACAAGCCTCTGTCGAAACTTTCTCACATTCTCAAAATTTGAGATTAAACTCCCGGGGATGATCCGAAAACGTGTTCGAAACGTCGGGGTCTTGAAGCTTTTTTTTTCGTCACACTATATCCGGAATTTCATCAAAAACGGACCACCAGTTCAATTGCAATAAATTATTCAACTTTTCAAATCAAAAAAAAAAATTCCCCTCCGGTCTATTTTCAAAAGTTCCTGCTCGGGGGCGCCATTTTATGACGTGTGCCTCGTAGCTTTTCTGTGAACTGCTTACTGCGGAGAACTTCAAATCCTCGAGCGCCAGATTTTCTGAAGGTTTACTCCTTTTTGAGGACTTCTGCTAGGGTCCTCACCACAAGGCTTGTCACTATGCTATCTATAGATAGCCTTGTCCCTAGGGTAGCTACAATGAAGTAAATCCAGGGCCCAATGAGTAGAAAATAGTATCAAAATTGTAGGCTTGAATTACAATTGATACTTGGTTAAAACTTAGCTCATTTAAAGATGAAGCAGAAATAACAAGTACACTTTCAGAATAATGAATGGAATGCAATTGAACTGTAGGATTCACAAAAATCCACCCAGGTGGAAAATGTAAGGAAGCTCAAGCGGTAAAAGAAAACTCTTACAACATATCTATTTTTACGATATGTTCGATATTTAATTTCAATTCAACGGTACGGAATCGGTTGATAAATGATTTACATTTACCAATTTACGGAAAATACAATCCAAGCAGTTCCTAGAGCAATAAGCGGTGTTCGGTTACTATTCAGACAGCATTATCACTTGAAAATGTTGTTAAAACGCACTACGATAAATCAAACGGTTAAAATTCGGTCGGATCGAAAATGTATCGTAATGCCCGAAAATAAAATATTAAGCTATCATTTACTTCATGTAAAATTCACTAACACGGAACACTTTTGTTAATTTAAATTTCAAATCTGACTTGAACTCGGATAATAATTAATTCACTCTGATTCTAATATAATAGTCACACTCTAACGGTACTGATTGATAATCAATCAATGAAAGATAATAAGATCCCGATCTTTTGTTTGTCACAGCCACCACCAATTCCTTATTTTGTGCCGAGGCTTTTTTATTCATGTCCCGAACAATGCTTGAAAGTGACGTTACTTTTTAGATCTGAAATTCGCGCTCATGATATCTCGGTAGTTCCTCTTGGCACAGTAAACAAATGTTATCTTAGTTTTTTTGTTGTTCACCCTTTTTATATATAAGGCTGTTCAAACTTTGATGCGTTAACTTACCAGATCCCCGTTTTTGCAACATAAGTTAATCGAAATGAATGCAATTTTCAAGCGGGCATTAATTCAATTCATTTACTTGAATAATTACACTTATTCAAAATTGCGGAGACTTAGAAAAGTGACAATCACGGAATACACATTCGGAGTTCACACATATCTGTGGAAATAATGAACTGTTCAACCGGAGTTTACGTGTAATATTCGTATTTACTGCCTGATCTAAAATGAATGATATTTCAAAATTTAAGCTTCGTTACAACGTTCCTGGATTAACTGTTTCAATCTTCAAATCATTTTCAACAATACTGGAGACATTTTTGAATGTTATTTGGAAGTATTACTATGAATCAGGCCGGTGGAAGTGTTCCATAAGACTCGGCTTCATTTGAGGTTACCTGACCTTGTATGTTGATTTCAAGTTGTTTATAGCCGGGAACTATGAAACAGATGTTTTGGCTTGAATTATTAATACCTTGACAACCTTTGTTTTTACCGAAAAGGAGCAGTATTCATCATGCATTTCTAATTGTGTTTGAATGTAATCAAAATTGTTCCAAATGATTTCAATATCAACAAATCAGGGTTATAGTTCTAATGTAGCTTTAGATTCCTGGAATGAATTTACAAACATATTGTATCTTGAGCCATCAATTGACTGCATTTTACTCTGATACTCATATATTTTATTGTAATTTACTTATCAGACTTTTCCATTTTTATAAAAAATATAATAAAAAACCAGAAATCAATAATAAATTCATATAACATCTTTCCTTTGTATCACCTCATTTTGTTTAGAATACCGACGTTACTATGAAAATATAAGATAATACATAATTATCATAATGTATTATGGATCAATGATTTATATAAAGAAAAAATATCTAAAACTACCGTCAGATATATTCTGTTGAACTTCCGCTAGTGTATCTGGTTTCATGGTCAGATTTTTTGATATCTGTATATTAAGAAAATATGTGTGCACATATGCTATCTGACCAATGAAATTACGCTAGTTGTCACATTTGAACAGGCTGGCTAAATTTCGATGTTTTAATAGGAAATGTCCATAAGTATAAGAAAGAGATATAAAAAATTAACCTCCCATACTCGATCTCTTTTTCAGAAAAAATTTCCATGGTGAAATAAAACTTGGCTATCGTCTTTTGTTTCATTCGAAAAATCCCAATTTTCCGAGTTTTTGTTTTTCTGGTATATCTCAGTTACTTATGGATTCGACGAGGAGTATTCTTCAATAAAGCATTCTCTACATGACGTGAGCCTACTATTTAGAGTGAAGAAGTCTTAAGAATTACTATATAAATACCAGATCTAGTAAAAATTATGAAATCGACTCAACATTAAACATAAATATTCGAAATGGTAAAAAATTATTGTGGTTTTTTATTGGAAAAAGTGACTACGCCAGTGCATTCCACTTGTAAAAAAGAGTTAGAGAGAATGAAGAGACTATTTCAATCCAAATCCGTAAATAACTGAAAACCAAAAACTCGAAAAATCAAGTTTTCTCAAATAACTCGAAAACAAAAGACGAGAGTCATTTTTCGAATTCACCATTGCCAGTTTTTCAAATGGAGAGATAGAGGATGATGGATTCGTTTCTTTGTACCTCGTATACTCATCGAAAATCCCTATTGAAACATCGACATTTAGCTACATGTACCTATATAAGTATAAGGAATGTATGAATGCTGATTGCCGAAGTTTGTACCTGAACAGTGTTTAATCTGGCATTGTTGGAAACAACTTTCTTTCAGAATCACTCTTAGGTGAAACATTGGAGTGTTTCCAAATGAGAACTTTACATGGATGTTTCCATTTTCATTTCAGAATAGTTTCAACCAGAGTAATATGCTGTGATTCTACCTACTTTTTGCTTGTTACCAATTATTATGTTGAGAATAGATGAGTCATTGATATGTTCATGCTGGAAATTCCAGCTACCTAGATATGTAGGCATTATCGTGTAATAAACCTGTGAAATTTATGAATGAATATTATATCTAAGGCAAGTCCAGTGACATTATCTTTGAATGTTTTTAATCTCATTGTTAACTGCTTAACCTTATGCTAACATGGAAAGTTTCCTGGATATTTCAAAGAACTTTGCATAAAGATGTGTTTGATTATGACAAAACTAATAGTGAAGTGCATCTATCTATTAATGAGTTGTAGATTATACCGGGTGCGTAACTGATTCTACATAACGAAGGTAACCTTGTTTTTTCTTTGAATCTTGTTTTTAATACTTCACCATAACTCCATTCTGTAAATTTATAAGTAATAATTATTCGAACAATCCGTCATCGTATTGAAGGAATTGAACTCGTTGCCAACTTCGAATTTTTACTTCCTTCAAATTATACCCATTGAGACTGCATTCAAATTTTTTTTTCCGCTCTCTCTTTTTAATCCTTTATTGTATTGATTGATGTATTCATTACAGCTACAATTGATATAATTAGGTGAGGTTTCAAAGGGGTTTTGTGTGTGAAGTTTTATGTTTTATTCATGTGTATTCACAGAGATTATTTTTATCTATGCTCATTTAATGGATTTTTTTGAGCTATTGCATAGCTTTTATCGCGGGCTTTGAGCACGGCGACCGAATCAAGAAATTCCGTGACAAAAATAAAACACCAAAAATATCATAACAAAATTATGCCCGAGCGGCTGCAAGGATATTTAACGAAAACCATCCTGAACGTAGCGTTCGCCATAAGTACGTAATGGAATTGATTTCAAAATTTGTGGAGACGGGTTCAGTAATGGATAAAAGAAGGGCACCCATTGAAATTGTTAGTGATGAAGGAGCAGCTGTGGTGGTATTGGAACATGGCCAACTTATGCCAAACACGCAATCTGTACGCCAACTTTCTGCAGCTTCCGGTATTAGCCAATCTAACGGTTTCAGAATTTTACATTAACACAAGTTCCATTCGTACAAAATTAAATTAATTCAGGAATTGAATGATGATGATTGGGATCGAAGGCAAGAGTTTTGCGAAATTATTGTCAAGCATATCAACAATAACCCAAATTTCTTGTACAACCTTTGCTTTTCTGACGAATGCACTTTTCCACTTAATGGAGAGGTTAATCGGCATAACTGTAGAATTTGGAGCGATACAAATCCTCATGTATTTCGAGAAGCTCACACTCAACAACGGGAAGAGCTATACGTTAGGGAAGGAACTTTGGGAGACCACATAATTGGACCTCTGTTCATTGGAAAAATCTCCCGAAACATATCGAATGATTTCATTTGGGGGTCATCTTTTGACGTATATTTGTGTCTTGAACGAGCAACCCCCTAACGGGGGCGCTTCAACCCCTCAAAATTGAATAGAGGAGAGAGGTTGAGTGATACGTCATTTGGAAGGTCTTGGAAGCCTCTTTACAACGTTGTATGAAAAACGTAAATTTGATGAACCTATTTCGCTAAAAATCAATTTTGTTGCTCGAATGCGTCACCTTGAATATTTTGGTTATTTGTACAAATGTACAAGCTCATTTTTATTAAGCCTTTTTTACAAACTTTAACAATCTTCAAAAAATCGGTCGTTGGATTGAAAGAAGAGATCCTATGGAGTGGCCTGCCCGATCTCCTGACCTGAACCCTCTGGACTTCTCCTTGTGGGGACATCTTAAGTCCAAGATTTTTGTGACTCAGCCTGGAAATTTGGACGAACTACGCCAACGATTTGTAAATGAGTGTCGTCAAATAACTCCAATTATACTGAACCATGTTAGAGACGGTTTTCAGTCAAGATTGTATTATTGTATGAAAGTCAATGGAGGACAATTTGAACATTTGATTTAAACACGCAGATTTAATTTTTTTCATTGTAAGCATGACAACACAATTCAATTTTTTTACGAATGTGATTTTCTGAAGATTGTTTAAGTTTGTAAAAAAGGCTCAATAAAAATGAGCTTGTACATTGTACAAATAACCAAAATATTCAAGATGGCGCATTCGAGCAACAAAATTAATTTCTGGCAGAAACGGTTCATCAAATTTACGTTTTTCACACAGTTGTGAAGAGGCTTCCAAGACCTTTCAAATGACGTATCACTCAACCCCTTTCCCTGATTCAATTTTGAGGGGTTGAAGCGCCCCCATTAGGGGATTGTTCGTTCAAGCCTCAAATATACGTCAAAAGATGTCCCCCAAACAAAATCATTCGACTTGTTTCGGGAGATTTTTCCACTCACCATTGGATAAGAAATATACGGGGTGGCTCGTCTGAGATGGAACACCTTGTAGGTGTATAGGTATCTATCATATCTTTATAATGTCACACTCACCGCATGTGCGCCCCGTAAGTATTCATGTAGGTGTATATACTGTTGTAGATACTGTTCCAAAAGGTGGGGTAGCTATTTACCAAAATAATAATAATGTTACTGATATTATGACTCCGAATATTGAAATAAATATTCACACGTTAGCGATGTTAGTGTTACGCGCTCATTTGTTGAAGATTTGTGCGTGCTTATGCAAACTTAGAAATGGCCTACACATAGTCATGGTAGCAATTCACATTTCTCCGAATCCAAAATTGGACGAGGTAGAGCATTTTATTCATCGCACTTTACTGGAGTACACTGAAGAAGAGTCGAAAATACTTGGTACAAATGGTAATAAATTTCCACTTCTCTTGGCTGGCGATTTCAACATCAACTTTGCTGATAAAAAATCAGAGCGGTTGACAACTTTTCTTTCGGAAAAATTGGATTTGAAAATGAATAATGATCCACAAGAATCCACAACAAAATATGGGACCACCATTGACGCGGTATTCTCCAGATATTTAGAGGATATCAAGTCTCAAACTTATGTTTCTTATTTCAGTTACCATAAACCTATAGTTTCATTGATAAAAATTCCTGAATAACCTACATGTATTGTAAGATAATAAAAATATTTTAAACGATATTAACTTCTCATTTATTCAATGAAAGAAAAAAATTTGTTTTCGTATCGGTCACCACGCTCAAAAAGTGTAACTTGAATTAATATCAAAGAAAAAAAAATACTGCATAAATAAAAAATAAATAAATAATTATAATTGCATAAGTTGATAAAACATGCTATGCAATAGCTTTACCGCGGCAGTCCCCGAATGCCACACGTTTTTTTTCGATATTATCAGTGATTGTTCTATATACACAATAGTTAGCCTTGTGGAATTGTTTTAGAATCACAAAAGATTTGTTTTCAATAACAACTGATAATATCTATCTTTCAATCAACTATCTGATTTCATACTTCATCCTAATTCAAATGAATATAATATATTGGATCATTCAATTTATTCAACGGAGAATCAACATCCAATATATGTTTCCTCAGTTGGAGAAACAAATGAATTTATATTTTTCTTATTTATTATTTGTTAATTATGATACATTCAGAATCTTATGACTTGAAAAGTGCACTGCAAAAGCTAGCCTGTTCATCAAATTAGAATTCCAAAATGAAACCTAATGGTCATAATAGAAGAATTCAAAATTTAAATGAATTTAACTTGAAAAATTCAGTTTCATCTTCTTCCTAGTTTTTGATTTTGCCAAATTCATAATAGAAAACAAACGCTGAACGCAAAGTTTTTCAATTGTGATTTTGGACAAAAGCCAAGCACAAATTGTCTTCAAAGAAACCTGCGTAATTTGCGGAATTGTGAGTTAATCCGGATAGCACTGTTATTACACGACTGTTATGAATATTTGGAATTTCCTAATGGCAAACGTAGCTGAGTAGTTTCATAACAGCTGGCTGTATAACCCTGTCTTATCCTCAATTTCATTCCAATTTGTGGCTTTAAACCAATAGGAAACTCAGTTATCCCTCCTAGGAATATTGCAAATTTATAGAGATATCTTTCATAAGAGTTCAATAAGGGCGAGTGATCAACAATAATAAAAGTGAGAGATTAGGTTGGTATATGCATTGTGAGATGTGTTAAGATTTTGAAAATGTGTTGGTGTATCGTATTCAATGGAAATGGGAGTGAAATCAGCAGGAAGGCTATTTAAGCATTTTTTCTGGAGAAGTGGTTCATTGTCATCTGGTTACAGTTCGAAAATAGTTTTCTTTGTCGTGAAAGTTTGAATCATTGAATTATTTCGCAAATGTTCAGTTGGTTTTGAAGGTTCCCGTTCCATTTATCTGCGGTAACTGTTTGTCTTCCTTATTGTCAAATGAAAAAATCAAAAAATTAAATAAAATCAGTCATTACTTGAGGAATATCTATTACAAGGTACAATACTTCCATTATTGATATATTACGTGTGCAGACGTGTAGAACTTGCTCTCGCATATTTTATTAGCTTTAAAGTAAAAAGTGCAACGAAAGTTTCTATAATTTGTTCTAATCATAGTGAGTAGAATTTTTCTCATGGTGTCTAAGTCTGGTCCAATTCACGTAGGGATTTGTTGAAGTAATTCGACAAATAATTGCTTGAATTCTAATTAATACAGCTAATTTCTTGAATAAATCACAGTATATTCCCAACATCTGGCAGGCTTATTAACTAATACATTCATAAAATGGCCAGCTACCTTTGCAAGAAAGGTGGAAAGGTTTTTTCTTGCGACATATGCAAACATTCATTCTGTAAAGAATGTTCCGATTCAAGTGAAACTGAAATATGTACACTTGAACTTAAGAATAACAGAAAATTGAAGTTTTTCTGTAAAAAATGTGATGATATCATGTCTCTAATCCCAAAATTACTCGAGCGCATCGACAATTTGCAAGTGGAGGTGAATGCTTCAAAGAAAGAACTTCAAAAAAGTAGTACTATTAATAATGAGGAGGATCTGATTTTTGAAAGTCAGGATCGTATAGAGCGATCAAGAAACGTCATTGCCTTTAATACCCAGGAATCTACAGCGCCTACCTTATCAAAACGCATTGAAGATGATAAAGCAGTAATAAATGGCTTATTGGAAGGAATTGAATTACATTCTGGAATAAAGAAAGTTATTCGCGTTGGTCGTCTGAATTCTTCAAATTCCCGACCATTAAGAATTATTTTTAAAACTACTGACTGTGCTCTCGATCTTCTAAGAAATAAAAATAAATCAAAAGATACTGGTATACGTTTCAATAATGATTTGACTCCCATGCAACGTGATTACATGAAAAATCTGCGGGATGTACTTTCTAAGCGTATCTCAAATGGCGAGGCTGACTTAACTATTAGATATTTTAAAGGAACTCCCAGAATTGTTAAAAATGATTCGAAATCGAAAAACTAAATTACCCAAATATATATTTTCAAAACGTTGGTGGTGTACGTACTAAATTAAAGGAACTTTCTATCAAATCATTTGAACCCCTTTATGACATGATTATTCTAATTGAAACTTGGTTACATGCGGATATTTCTGATGCTGAATTGGGCTTACATAATTATACAATATACCGTTGTGATAGAAATTATCTCCGACAAAATGTGTCTAGAGGTGGTGGATTTATGGTTGCCGTACGTAATGATATACGACTCATTAAATATCTTCTCTTCAAATGATTTTTACGAACAGTTATACGTATCTATTGGCCAAAATGTTTTAGTGGGTGCAGCTTACATTCCTCCGTCATCGGATATTGTACACTATATAAATCATTGTGAAAAAGTGAAACAGTTACAGAACGATTTTCTCAGGCGTAAAATAATTGTGTGTGGTGATTATAATTTACCTAACGCTACTTGGTTCAACAGTGTAGAAGGTTTAGATGTGAATTGTCCACGTCTTGATAAAGCAGTAACTGAATGTTATTATTTTAATTTTTTAAATTATCAAGAAATTATCAATTCATCTAATAGTAGAAATGTTTTCCTGGAATTGTCTTTTACTAATTGTTTAGATACTAAGGTAACTTATGCACTTGACGCAATTCTTCCTAATAGTATTCATCATAATTCTTACCACATATACTTACCAACCAGCACTATTCTCAAAGAGCTTCAATTTAATGAGTTTTATTTGGATTTTAAAAATGCCAATTACATTACAATGAACAATTTCCTTGGTGCTGTCGATTGGGATAGGTCTCTGCATGTACTTGAGATTGACACAGCAGTGAATTACTTCTATGATATCATATATGAAGCAATATATCTTTTTGTACCTATAAAGCAACACTGAAACACTAATTTCCCTTGTTGGTATAGTAAAGAGTTAAAAAGTCTAATAATTGAAAAAAAAAATGTCATAAAAAACTAAAATCACAATACTGTCACCATAATTACATTACATTTTCCTCTCTGAGATCTAAGTGTAAAACATTAACAAAACAGTGTTATAATGACTATTTGATAAAAACTGAACAAAAGTTAAATTCTGATCCTAGTAACTTCTGGAAATTCATAAATAATAAAAATAAATCATATTCATTTCCTAGCAATGTAAATTTTGGAGGCAATATCAGTAATTCTGGACAAGAAATGGTCGATTTATTTGCAATTTTTTTTTCTTCTGTTTATGTCAACAATGATAATTTTGACATCCCAAAATACTCCTTAGACGAATCAATGGACTTTGATATTAAACCATTCACTCTCTCTGAAATCTTTGAAGACATTAGTCAACTGAAACCCAGTTTCAGTTGTGGACCTGACGGTATTCCAACTATCTTACTACAACAGTGTATTTTCACAATTACAAAACCCATCCTTTCAATTTACCCTGAAAACTGAGACATTTCCTACTTTTTGGAAAAATACTTTTCTTACACCCATTTTTAAATCGGGTATTAAAACTGATGTTAACAATTACCGTGGAATATGCATTCAGTCAGCAATTCCCAAACCGCTTGATAAACTTGTCTCAAAACAGCTAGCCTTTGCATCTAAAACCGTAATTGCACCAGAACAACATGGTTTCTACATGGGTCGTAGCACAAAAACAAACTTAATGTCTTATCAACATTATATCACTGAAGCAATGGAAAAGGGTCTACAAGTTGACACAGTGTACATGGACTTTTCAAAGGCTTTCGACAGAGTGAATCATATATTGTTAATCGAAAAATGTAGAGTTTTGGGCTTCAATCAATCTAGTTCAAACTGGTTCAAAAGCTTTATGAGTAATCGTAATCAATGTGTCAAAATCAGAAACTTCGTACCTGTTCCTGTTCTGGTTCACTCTGGCATTCCCCAGGGATCTCATTGTGGACCACTGCTGTTCAATTTATTTATCAATGATATAATTAAACATTTGCATTTTTCTTTAGCTCTACTATATGCAGATGACCTGAAAGATTACAGGATTATTAACTCCATAGATGATGCAAGACAACTGCAAATGGATGTCAATAACGTAAATGAATGGTGCAAAATCAATGACATGAATTCGAATATTAACAAATGTTTTGTAATGAGCTTCACGAGAGACTTCTAAAATTAATTTTCAATATCATATTGGAAATACAATATTAACTGTCAAATCAGAAATCAAAGATCTTGGAGTGATTTTCGACTCTAAACTGACATTTATTAAACATATCGATACAGTTGCCAATAATGCATATAGAGTGTTAGGTTTCTTAATCAGATCTTCCAAAGACTTTTCAACAGCTACAATAAAAGTACTGTATTGCTCTTTAGTGCGCTCAGTGCTTGAACATGCTTCTACTGTGTGGTCCCCATTTTATGCATGTCACATTAATGTACTTGAAAGGGTACAAAATAAATTTTTACGTTATGCTGCATATAAAATGGGATGCAACTTTTTGTACTATAGTCGTACCTTTACTGCCCAATTAATGCAATTGCCAACCTTGGAGTGCCGTAGATTGCATGCTGATCTGTGTTTGCTACATAACCTTACAAATGGTCAATTAGATTCTGCCTACCTTTTAAGTCTCATCAATCTGAACTGTTCTGTGCACAGAACTAGATACTCCGAAGTATTTTATTGCTCATTGCATCTAAACAATCATGGCTTTAATTCGCCAATTACACGTCTACTTAGAAGTGGTAATAAGTATGCGAATGTAGTAAACGTTTTTGATTCAACATTCAAAAATTTTAAGAATAAAACTAAATTGCATGTTACCTTATCATTTTGAACTTTATTCAGAACTGATACGGTTATTTAAAATTTCAAGAACCTTGTTACACTACATATTATGTTTATTATTTTATAAATTTTTAGAAATCTTATTGTTATATTCCATTCAGTTTGTTAATCGTTACGTTTGATTTGATCTGATTTATGCCTATTTTAATTTCTTTTTATAATTTTCAAGTATGATTTCAATGCACAATGGACACAGTTTACTTTATTTACTTTATTACTATGTTTTAGTATCTTTTATAAGCACATAAGCTTGATTTTTGTGACATTGGGAGTCTCCCGATAATAAATAAATAAATAAATGGATAAATAAAATAATTAATACATTTTTTTAAGAGGTTTAAAACATTCAATACCACTATTTTCGTTAAACACTGTTTTCACTATACTATTAGCTTCATTCAAATCGTAACTACTATGTCGTCAATTTATTAAATTGGATTGTCATTTTCAAACGATAGCAGTACTTATATCAAGTCATGAATGAGCATAAAGACAAGTCTCGTATATACAAAGTACTGGAAGGTATAATTACTGGAAATTTTCCTAATTCATTGTATTATTCTTAGACATTTGCAAAAATACCACGAGTACTAAAAGTAGGTTATTAGCAATTGAATAGATTGCAATGGACTCAGTGTAACTAGTCATTAAGTAGGCAGGTGGTGAGATAATTTTCATGTCTGAAAATCTCAAATAATAATAATAATAACCTAATAACAATCTGGACACGTATGGCAATGTGTAATTTTGTTTAGAGAACATTAGCTATTTTGTTTAGAATTGAGTCTAAATATCTTATACCTAGATGCATACTTATGATTATCATTATTCTTAACCTTGTTGTATACACTGAGAGGCAAATTTATGTTGTTTCGAAATTGATCAGATGAGAGTCTGTTTCATGATTTATAATAGGCCATATAATTTGGGAGCTCATATTAATTAACTTATTTGTACTTCTGTAATATTGTACACATAGTATCATTATTATCATTATGTATGAATGGTTTTAGTTATGATTGAAATTGAGGTATCACATGTTTCTTCATTTCTATTGAATCGTTCATTCAATCGAAAAAAGAAAGATACGACGATTCAGTTTGAATCAAAATTGAAGTAATTAATACATACTCTTTAGCACCCCAATACTATGGCCTAATGAAAAGTCATAAAGAAAATACTCCTATTAGAAGAGTAGTATCACATATCAAGAAATTTAGCGGAGAAACTAAATACCTCATTCAAAATCCTTACAGGATTTGAAACTACAACATTTTAGTAGTATTAGAGGTTAAACTGAGATACAAAAAAAATAAATGTTTGATTTGATTTATCATGAATCCAATGAATGCAAACACAGTCTCCGATCTCTTAGAAAGAAATAGCATTTCAATATTATCTTGGAAATAGTGCTGTTATGTTTTAGTCAAGAAAATTTACAATCTAATAATGGATTTCGTTTGGGTAAAAAATTCCAGCCTGAGTAAGGTTAGTTGCAGAACTTTTCTATCTGCCCTATAATAGAACAGTATGTTTTCATAGTTAGCCAAATATCATAAATTTTTCGAACAGAGATAGGTAGATGACATTTCAGCATGATTTACAGTATCTTCAAGATATCGATTTTCTTCATTTTCGTATAGTAATGTTGTATTCTTTTTTTTTTGGGTCGTGTTCGACGCCTCCCTTTCTTCTTTTTGGTTAACTATGCCCACGCTAACAAATTAGTTAGCGCAAAGAGAAGGGGAGGTGATCTAGATAAACATGTTTAAGTGGTAGTTTCTGGTGGAGTTTTTTTTTTGGTATTGTTATGTCCGAGTACGACATTTTAGAATTTTCCAAGGGAATTCATTCATGCAGGGTATGTTGCATTTGTATTTTTGGCGTGCCAGCTTATAATACCTGCATGGTTTTATTGTTATTTTGCGAAACAGGTGTTAGTGTAACATGCGAGATAGTAAGTTACTTTAAAGTAGCCTCCCTCCTATGTGGGATGAAGGAAGTCGAATTTCATGTTATCCTCATCTAATGAAGGGAACAGTTGTTTTGAAATTTTTTTGTGATTTGAAAACTTAGCTTCTTTTGCTCCGGAGTGTTACAGCCGCAACAATGTGCGGGCTTGTAGTAGCTTTCCTTCTACGTACAATATAAATGTCATCGCTTAGGGCTACAAACTGGAACAATTTTTC
Source organism: Endomychus coccineus (assembly GCA_958510875.1). Taxonomy (NCBI): domain Eukaryota; kingdom Metazoa; phylum Arthropoda; class Insecta; order Coleoptera; family Endomychidae; genus Endomychus; species Endomychus coccineus. The sequence goes on from OY294068.1 coordinate 93,985,695, forward strand.
ATTTTTCTGGTTGTGCGATATTCTGGGTTTTGGGACTCATCAGCATGTTACGGAGCACCCTGTCCGCAGTATTTTTTTTTTGTTGGAATTGAGCGACACAGATAACGAAGGATTTCCACTAATGAGTCTAGATCCAGGGGAATTACGGGTACTAGTTTCACCAAAGATGATTGAGTGTGGACATCGGTAGTAGTCAGACCTTAGTGGGGGCATCATAATTTCGGCGATGCCAGGCTCAAGATTTCCGTAGGAGTTCCAGCTCTGGATGAATGAGCTGCAGGTCAATAGCCACAGGAGATTGGACCCTTGTGATGAATGAAATGTTGAAACGTGTTTACGGTTCATTTGGACGCTTGCAATGGTATATCCAACCCTCCATTGAGTAGAACGAGAGGGAAGATGATCAGCAGCCGGTTCGTTGAGCGGCAGGTCTATGTCCAGTCTCCAGGAACATCATGGTATATGAAGCCGCCGCGGAATCGAGGGAAAACCCCATGCTTCCCGTCGTGTGCAACATGACAGAGGATGCGAGATACACTTGACTACTGCCGACGAGTCATACACATTTGACCGTTTGGTTGGAAGCAACGTACTCCCGTCTCCAGCGACATTTCGAGTTCGAACGCCTAGTTTAAGCGTGGGTTTGTGATTCGCTCTCCGTTCAATCAGTGGCGTGGTTAGCGGAACTGTTTCGGACTTAATCATAGCGCTCAAGTGATGACTAAGTTTGTTTAATATATCTATTGTACATATTGCGAGGTTATATGTAGTTCATAGAGTTCATAATTTCTTTTTGTGTAAGTGTTTTGAGGAAAAAATGATGAAAATTATGATGTTACATGCGCTCCGTTAAAGATACCTGCGCGTATCTAGGCAGGCGGATATGATCTGAAGGGTTTTGAAATAATACATCAGAGGCGGAAAAAGAAATGGGTTCTTTCAGAACCGCACTCTTCCTTAGAAAAAGGGAGTGATGTAATAATCCGACGGATTATAGCTTTTGAGGTCTTTGAATGATTTAATTTAATCGAAAGGAAGTTTTATAAATTACTAGCTGACCCGGCAAACGTTGTGTTGCCATGTAAATAATTTCTAGAGAATTTCTAGTGTAGAAAAAATAACTAGTTCATTGGAAGTTGTAACGGGTTGCGTTACGAGATAGTATAGAACTTGGTAATAAACAGACTAGATTTCTTTTCGGCTAGCAAACTTATCATATAATTATTTAAAGACATCTGCCGGTCAATAACATCGACTATGGAAACTAGCATTCCTGATGTGCGATGTCGCTAAATATCGCGAGGCGGGAGGTAGAATAATGGAAGTCGAAGAGAATGGATTGTGGTGTTAACCTTTAATAGGGTAAGTCGAGATTTATATTTCATATTCTTTACATACATTTTCTTAATTTTTGCTTCCGAAATATGATGCACATCAGGCTACATATAATTTGATTTAGATTTGTTTTTAAACGTCTGGATGTACAGAACCTGAATGTGATTATATTTCGGAGGAAGTTTACTCGACTTATCCTAAGACACATAATCAGATTTGCATTTAGCATGATCCCAGGTATATCATTTCCATCATTACAGGGATTGTTGTAGTCATTGTATGAAATTACTCTAACGAGACGTAGGCAGTTGATGCAGACCATATTTAATTTCCACCTTTTTACTTGACCCCGCAATTTGTGCACATGGTAGTTGCGCGATTCTGTAGATCGCCATTTTGTTATCCTAGTACAAGATACATAGAATGGTCTTATTAGACCAACGTGCAGTAAAGATTGATAAGGGTGAACACGAAACAAATAACCTAATTACTGCTTATTAGATATACATATATTTATGACACTGTCACGCCGTTTGGGAGTTAATACAGTTTACATTATCAATCCACGTGTACAATTCATTTCAAGCAAACCAGAATTTTATGCTAACTAGCAAATTTCAACCTTTCAAATAATATTCTTTCAGATACAATTTTAATTATTATTCTTTCAGTCACATGTTAACTTTTTGCTAATTTTAAAAATCAATTGTAATCGTTTATTTCTTTCAGATTAAATTAAATTTTTGCCTAAATTGATATCTCGTCAAGATATCCATTTTATATTAGTGTTTTCGCAATTTGGGAAAGATAACATTATCGGTTGTGGAATCATCTGGTTATTCCAACCGACGGTGTTGCTTGTCCTTTTGATCTCAAGTCAGGTACTGTTCGTTCTTTGAAATTACAGGGTTTGAACGTCTGAGGTTCCTCACCCCTTCACTCCAAGGCGGTTTAGTGACTTTCCTGACAGGACCGACTTCCAGTTCCTACGAGTTCCAAGGAGGGTAACATTTTCTTGTTTGAATGACCATAATTTCATTCTCTGATTTTGTTGTTTATCCGAAGTTGTATTCCACTAATTTTTATAGAATCATTCGGGGTCTACTGTAAGTCCTCTTATTGGATATTTCGTTCTTTTCAATTTAATAATTGACTCAATTTTATAATTGTTTTCTTAAAATTCAATTCATGTTACAATTTGATTCAATTTAATAATTGTTTCTCTACGAATTCAATATTATTTATATTTTCAATTGGTATTCTAAAAATTGTAATTTAAATTTCTTTATAATTCAAATTCTATGGAATATACGAATTGTTAAGTTGAACTTGTATTGTTTTTCTGAATTTCCATCGACTGTTAAACCATCTCGTAGTGCTTGTATTCTTGACTGTGAATTCATTTAGTTTCATAGTTTTTTTGTTGAGCAGTTGGCGCTTGGGCAATTCACCAGTCTTGAATCACAAGGCACGTTCCACTACGAGCCCTGAGATTAATTAATTTAAATTGAGCTAGTTGGGCCAATCAAAACCGACCCAAAGCTGGTCCGTTTCAAATAGTGTAAGGATGTGGTAAGTTATGCGGTGGCATGCCTGGCAAATCCAGTGAGTTCAAAGACTCTGTTGGAAAATGTACAGCTTCTGTGGCATCGCAAACTGTATCAATAGATTTATATGATACCATGTCCTCTGGCAATAACTGTTGTATCTTCAGATTCAAAATGTCAACGTCCACATTTTTTGCCGCTAAAATTGCTCTTTCTGCAAGCCACTCGAGAATTATGTAATTCGTGTGTACATCGGGAAATATTTATTCAATTAGAGCATCTTGCGATTCAATGATTGTGCAGAAATCAGTCGGTAATTTTACGCATCCAGTTTCATCTATAGTGACTTTTCCATCGCCGATGTCCAAGAGTTGTTCACTCCTCCGGAACGTCACGACCGATTCTTATGAAATTTTTTATGCATATTCAGTAAGTCTGAGAATCGGCACACTTGACGCATAAGCACTAATAATAGCCGAAAACTGTAGAGGGAGTGAGAGAAGGTTTATTGTTTGAGAGAAATAGGAGACCATCTTCGTTGTCATCCCTACTCCGTGCTGTTTACTGGGTGAGAAGTGACACCGGTAGACACATGGACGGGATAACTTACCAAGTGATAATAGTTGATGTTATCGAGCGGGATAAAAAATGATAAAATTATTAAAATGCCTATCAAAAAGCAGGGGTTTGTGATAGAATAGTGAAAATTTAGGGTTGTATGTATTTTTCAATGCCACATTAAAAAAAAATGTTATCCAAAAAATAAAAAATTACATTTTGGGGTGGACAACCTTCATCACCTAGGGGTTTGGAAGACAGATAGTAGCCGATTCTCAGACTTACTGAATATGCATAAAAAACTTCATAAGAATCGGTCGTGCCGTTTCGGAGGAGTATGGGAACGAACATTGTGACACGAGAATTTTATATATTAACTAGCTGACCCGGCAAACGTTGTATTGCCATGTAAATAATTTCTAGAGAATTTCTAGTTAAAAAAAAATAACTATGGAAGTGTGTAAGGATGTGGTATATGAGTGAAAAAGGCATGGAGCGCTGTGAACGATGAGGGGATATAAGAATAACAAAACACCAAACATTAATTTTTTTAATTTATTATAATTTATTTCAAGTAATAATTATTTATATCATTAATTCATTACATAATATTAATCTCTTGATGCCACTCGAGATTTATGTAATTCCTGTGTACATCGGGTAGATACATGGAGGGGATAACTTACCAAGTGATGATAATTGATGTTATCGAGCGGGATAAAAAATGATAAAATCATTAAAATTACTATTGAAAAGCAGGGGTTGGTGATAGAAGAGTGAAAATTTAGGGTTGTATGTATTTTTTAATGCCACAAAATAAAAAAAATTTACCAGAAAAAAAATTTTTTTTTGGGGTGGACACTATCACTTAGGGGTTTGAAAGGTAGATGGTAGCCGATTCTCAGACTTACTGAATATGAATCGGTCGAGCCGTTTCGGAGGAGTATGGGAACGAACCTTGTGACACGAAAATTTTATATATTAGAAGATATTATTACATATTTTGAACACGATATACCAGACAGGCCTTGCGACTGTAATCTGAACCCTCTTTCCTGTAGCATTGACTTCTAGGCCAGCAAGGAATCAAGCTTCATAAACGTAAGAACTGCTCGAGGTCAAAGATACTTTTTTCTCCCTGAGTCAGGAGAAGTCCACGTGGAGCTGAGAAGAGACGTCACTTACGATTCTTCCACCTAGCTACATTCCTATTGGTTGTTCCTATGAAGTATGGGAGAGTCCTGCTCCCGGTATTCTGAATTGAACATATTTTCTAGGCCTTGCGCGTGGGAAGGCTTCGTTCCAATGGTTTCATAAAAACTTTGAGAAAAGAAGGGGAGGTCTCCACCACCTACTCGTTCGGTAAGTCCAGACAGCTTTATGTCCACAGGGATGCTTCATTGTTGCATTAAGTCAAGTCATGTATAACCTTAATCTAGATCAATTAGTGTTACAAGATCATATGTTTTTTCAAATCCATTAATATCATGTTTGTTAAGATTTGAACAAATTGAGTTCAAGAAAATTATAGAGATTGAATTAATTTTTCCAAATTCTGTTCATTGCAACAAGATTTATGTATTCCTAGAGATGAATAATTTTCGTGCATTGTCGGCTTCAGATGAATTTTCACCGGAAATCATTGCTTCTAGCGACTTAGACAAGGTACACCTTTCTTAAGCATAAAAAATGGGAAAATAAATCTTTCTAGTTGATATTGACATACAGTGTGAGGCAAAAAAGTTAGGATCGATTCAAAGGAGATTGAACCCTGTATGTGGTGCCTCCTATCAGTGATAAAATCCATATATATATATATATATATATATATATATATATATATATATATATATATATATATATATATATATATATATATATATATATATATATATATATATATATATATATATATATATATATATATGTTCTGCTTCAGGTTTCCGCGGGCGTTGTATGCTGTATTGGGTTGCCGGGATATACTCCGCGTTGTCGTAGATTGGTTTCGATAGAAACCGTTGATATGACGACGTTTCGGCACAATCTCATGTGCCATCTTCAGGTCTTCTCTTCAGGGCTGCTGCTCTGCTTCGAGTCAACTTGAAACTGATCTCCGTTGATCCTGTTGGTGTTTTATGTATCCTTGTTACATCTGGATGATTTTGCCGGTTCGATGCGTCTGATTGAGTTTGTTGGTCTGTTGCGTTCGAGCGATTTTGCCGGTTCGTTGCGTTCGAGCGAGTTTGCCGGTCCGTTGAATCAGTCTGGTTGACTGTTCTCCTGGGTGGTTGAAGGGCTGGTTTCCAAGCAGTTGGTACGGTCGAATCACCTGAAGATGGCAAATGCGACTTTGTCGAAACGTCGTGAAATTGGTCCTTTCGAGGACCAAAACCACACAACGCGGATCAATACCCGAGAATTCAGTTCTACACATTACGTCCGCGAGAACCTAAGAAGAAACATATATATATATATATATAAACAAGTTTAAAGTTTCTTTGCCTAATTGGCCACTATCGTGTATGTATATATATATATATATATATATATATATATATATATATATATATATATATATATATATTCTTTTATTGATATTCTTGAACCATTTGTAATATTTGTATGCTTTCTTGGTATATTGGTTCGTATATATACTGAAAATAAAATGAAATAAAAATTCTTTTTGACGTTTCGACAATGTTTATTGCCTTTATCAAAATGTGAATTAGTGTTTCCATGTTATTTAGAAAAGAATAGATGATTTCGATTAATGAGATGCGTCTGCAGCCGACTTGTGTTTTAAGATCCAATTAAAACTGCAGAAAACATTGGATCGGTTGTGTGTGAAAGAGTTATGTATGGCTAATTACAATTTGAAATGGATTGAATTTGCTTAAATACAAGACATTCTAAGATTGTACAATTATAAATATCTATGATTATTGTATGAATTAGATATTCTATGATAAACACTCTATCCACATCTATTATAATCAACTATACATGTTTAAGATAATTCTATGGAATTTTAACCTCAAAATTGTTACTCATAGTGTCATAGTTAAACAATACGTTATCTTTTTTAGGTTGAATTTTGAATAGACATTTACAAATGTCAAATATTACAAATGGTTCAAGAATATCAATAAAAGAATAATTTCGCCTATATATATATATATATAAGCAAGTTTAAAGTTTCTTTGCCTAATTGGCCACTATCGTGTATGAAACTTAAGAGATATAGAATTAAATTTTCTGAATTATGAAGATAACTTAGATAATTTAACATAGGATTATAAAGATGAATAAACGTAAAAGATTGAACCATAGGCGGGATTCGAACCCACATTTCTGGATTTCTAGTCCAGGGTGTTTACCAATTACACCACTTCGGTCCTGTTAGATTTTTATATTTTTGTAAATATAAAACTCTGAAAGGATAGTAGATCATTGAGGAACACAATGCGATCCGATGCCCTACCATAGATCAACTATTCACGCACATTCATCTGAAGTTCAGTCGTTTTTTGAAGTAAGGATTGTAGGTTAGTACTGCTATGGTTGGCAGTTACTTGACAGTTCTTATTCAAATGACAGCATCCCGGTTCTTATATATTTCAATAGACCCGCCTATGGTTCAATCTTTTACGTTTATTCATCTTTATAATCCTATGTTAAATTATCTAAGTTATCTTCATAATTCAGAAAATTTAATTCTATATCTCTTAAGTTACATACACGATAGTGGCCAATTAGGCAAAGAAACTTTAAACTTGTTTATAATTAACCAGAACAATTCTCAGTCAGTTCTATTGAAATATATAAGAACCGGGATGCTGTCATTTGAATAAGAACTGTCAAGTAACTGCCAACCATAGCAGTACTAACCTACAATCCTTACTTCAAAAAACGACTGAACTTCAGATGAATGTGCGTGAATAGTTGATCTATGGTAGGGCATCGAATCGCATTGTGTTCCTCAATGATCTACTATCCTTTCAGAGGTTTATATTTACAAAAATATAAAAATCTAACAGGACCGAAGTGGTGTAATTGGTAAACACCCTGGACTAGAAATCCAGAAATGTGGGTTCGAATCCCGCCTATGGTTCAATCTTTTACGTTTATTCATCTTTATAATCCTATGTTAAATTATCTAAGTTATCTTCATAATTCAGAAAATTTAATTCTATATCTCTTAAGTTATATATATATATATATACATACACGATAGTGGCCAATTAGGCAAAGAAACTTTAAACTTGTTTATATATATACATATATATATATATATATATATATGTATATATATTTGTATGTTTTCTTGGTATATTGGTTCGTATATATACTGATAATGAAATAAAAATTCTGTTTTGACGTTTCGACAATGTTCATTGCCTTTATCAAAATTGTTAATTGAATTAGTGTTTCCATGTAATTTAGAAAAGAATAGATGTATATATATATATATATATATATATATATATATATATGTATATATATTTGTATGTTTTCTTGGTATATTGGTTCGTATATATACTGATAATGAAATAAAAATTCTGTTTTGACGTTTCGACAATGTTTATTGCCTTTATCAAAATTGTTAATTGAATTAGTGTTTCCATGTTATTTAGAAAAGAATAGATGATTTCGATTAATGAAATGCGTCTGCAGCCGACTTGTGTTTTAAGATCTAATTAAAACTGCAGATAACATTGGATCGGTTGTGTGTGAAAGAGTAATGTATGGCTAATTACAATTTGAAATAGATTGAATTTGATTAAATACAAGACATCTTAAGATTGTACAATTAAAAATATTTATCAATTATTGCATGAATTAGTTATTCTATGATAAGCATTTCAGATCTATCATAATCGACTATTCAAGTTTAAGATAATTCTATGGAATTTAACCTCAAAATTGTTACTCCATAGTGTCGTAGTTGAATAATACTTCATCTTTTTTAGGTTGAATTTCAAATAGACAAATGGAAAGTGGCACTTCAAATTAATGAAATTTTGTTAAGTTTGAATTAGATTATTGTAAAGTTTCGAAAGATTGGAATCTATTTTGTCATTTACACAATTGTTCTTTTTAATTTGAATAGATTCTAATATCAAACGTTTGTTGTCGTTTGTTTCAATATTTAAAATTTTTGTATTGTTGTATTCGAAAGTATGGTTAGTGTCTTTCACATGTTTATTGAGCGCAGTTGATGAATTTTTGGTATATTTGTGGCCATTTAATCTTTTTTCGAGGTATTGTGAAGATTGGCCAATATATACCTTTTCGCAATCTTTGCAAGAAATGGAATAAACAGTATGGGTTATTTCTTTGAATGGTACGCTGCTTTTCAATTTTGTAAAGAGACTTTCCTGATTTAAAGAACTCTTATGACATATATGTAGGTCATAAGGTTTCACTATATTACAATTTTTTTCTGAAAGTCCATTAATATATGCTAGTGATATGTAATGCCTATCATTAGTTTTCTCATTATTGGTATTGATTTCACCAAATGAGTTATAAAATTTATGAATTTTGTCTTTAGTTAACGAATTCACTAAATCAGTGGGATAACCATTTCTTATTAAAGTTTCTTTTGTTTTTGTAATAGATATAGTTCTCAGTTCAGGAGAACTTAGTCGAATAGCTCTATCTATTAGATTCATAATAACATTTTTCTTATATTTTTTAGGTATATTAGAATTGAAATTAGTATACCTTCCTGACCAAGTAGGTTTGGTATACCATTTTGTGAGAATTTTGTTATCATTTGATTTTCTTACTAAAGTTAAATCTAAAAAATTTATTTCATTATGATTTTCTAATTCAATCGTGAATTGTAACTTATGGTAAAAGGAATTGAAAGAATTCAAAAATTCATTACATTTGTTTTCAGGGATTGCAGCAATACAATCATCAACATATCTTTTGAAGAAGGCTATATTATAATTTAGGTGAGATACTACTTTTTCTTCAAGGAATTCCATTACTATTTGGCCTATGATACTTGATATTGGAGAGCCCATTGCACAACCATCTAATTGTTTATAACAATCATCTTTATATTGTAAAAAATTAGGGGTGAATGTATATTCTATAGCTGTTAAGAACTCATTCATAGGTCAATTTGTATATAGTTTTATTTCATCCCATATATTTTGAATTATTTGTTTAGCTAATTCTAAAGGGATATTTGTATATAAAGATGTGACATCTTGTGATACTAAGATATAGTTTTTAGGTATCGTAATTTTGTTAATGAATTCCTTGAAATCCCAAGAATCTTTGATGTAAAACTCAGTTCTGTAAGCTATGTTTTTTAGTATGTTGGATGAGTATTTACTCATTTCATAAAAAGGTGATTGAATGCTGCATACTACAGGTCGCATCGGTATATTAGGTTTATGAATTTTGGGTAAACCATATATTTTTGGAGGATGAGCATTATGTATCGTTAATTGTCTATGAATGTATTTTGAAATATATTTCTTTTCAAACCATTTTTTTACTAAGTTATTATTTTTAGTTTGGTAAATATTAGTTGGGTTGTTATTTAGTTTCTTATATACTTCAGGATCATTCAACATTGTAGACATTTTATCCTCATATTCATTTGTGTCCATGATAACAGTTTTATTACCTTTATCTGCTTTTAAGATAGTGATTTGTGGGTTAGATTTGATGAATTGTTTGGTTTCTTTGAAATTTTTGATTGATTTGTTATTTTTATTATTAAATTTATTATTTTTAACTGTTTGTTTGAAATTAGTTATTGTGTTTATACATTTTGATCTTATTTCATTTGCTATTTGGGTAGGTTTTTTAGCAATTTCAGTTTCAAGTGAAGAAATTATGTTATTGATAGGTATTTGTCTTTCGTTATATAGGGTATTACTAAATTTCTCACCGAGAGCTGAAGTGTCTATTACATTTTTTGGAACATTTGTTTGAGATAAATTCATTAGCCAATTATTATCAACTATGAGATCTCTTTTGTTATTGTTATTCAATTTATTTATTTTCTCAATATCTATGCTTAATTTTATTAAAGTTTTTTTCAAATTTTTGAGTTTCTAATTCTAAATACGTATTGTAGATTTGGGTAGGTAGGATATTTTTTATTGTAGATTTGGTTCTGCTTATGTTATTTTCAGTTTGTTTTACATTTTTACAAGTGTCAGATATTAAGAGGTTTAATACTTTTAATTGAAACGTTTCTTTGAATTGAAGATAAGTATTATCTAAGTACTCACTATTGAAAATGACGTGATTATCATTGATTTTTAAAAATTTTGGTATTATTCTTAAACTTTTTAGTCGTAATAAGTATATTTTCCTATTTTTTTGATTGGCGAAGGTATTCAGATATATATATATATATATATATATATGCTGTATTGGGTTGCCGGGATATACTCCGCGTTGTCGTAGATTGATTTCGATAGAAACCGTTGATATGACGACGTTTCGGCACAATCTCATGTGCCATCTTCTGGTCTTCTCTTCAGGGCTGCTGCTCTGCTTCGAGTTAACTTGAAACTGATCTCCGTTGATCCTGTTGGTGTTTTATGTATCCTTGTTACATCTGGATGATTTTGCCGGTTTGATGCGTCTGATTGAGTTTGTTGGTCTGTTGCGTTCGAGCGATTTTGTCGGTTCGTTGCGTTCGAGCGAGTTTGCCGGTCCGTTGAATTAGTCTGGTTGACTGTTCTCCTGGGTGGTTGAAGGGCTGGTTTCCAAGCAGTTGGTAATCTCTGTGTATCATCTCTTGTATTGAGATTTGAAGGTCGCTTCTCGATTTCGATAGCTTCTCTTATGATGCGTTTTCTTTTGTGCTCCAGGCTGGCTAGGACTCGGGTGTTGTCAAAATCAATTTCGTGTGAAGTTTTTCTCACATTTTCGGCAAGTGATGATGTTGTTTCTTGCTTTGCGACTGCATTGCGGTGTTCTTCACGTCGAATGTTGATTCTTCTGTTAGTTTGTCCTATGTAGCTTCCTCCGCAATCTTTGTATGGTATTTCGTAGACCCCTTGTGTTTCCAGATTTATTTTGGATTTAGCGTTAGGCAGTACTTGACCAATCTTTCTTGTCGTTTTGAAACTTGTCTCAATGTTGTGTTTTTTGAGAATTCTGCTGATCTTCTCTGTAGTACCTTTGACGTATGGCAGATGGGCTTTGGCGACAGGTTCTCCTTTTTCTTCTTCTGTGGTTCGATCTGTCTGGCGTCGTGGTCTTAGTGCTCGTCTGATATTGTCTTTTGAGAACCCGTTTTGTTGTAGCGTGGTTTGTATTGTCTGCATTTCTTGTTGTTTGTGGTCATTGTCGGTTAGTCGGTCTGATCTGGTTATGAGTGTTTTTATCACGGATTTGAGTTGTGCTGGATGGTGATGTGACTGGGCGTTCAAGTAACGATTCGTGTGTGTTGGCTTCCTGTATATGGTGTCTCCTATTCTGCCGTTTGTCTTGCTCACAAGAACGTCTAGGAAGGGTAGTTGGTTGTCCTTCTCGATCTCCATTGTGAACTTGATTTTTTCATGAATCCTGTTTATGTGGCTCAGAAATTTTGTCAGTGCGGCTTCTCCGTGAGCCCAGATAACAAACGTATCGTCTACGTATCGTAGCCATAGTTTTGGTTTTTGGCTGGCTGTTTGGATGGCTCGTTCTTCAAAGTCTGTCATAAACAGGTTGGCTAATACTGGGGATAAGAGTGATCCCATCGTTGCCCCTTCAATTTGTTTGTACCTTTGGTCCTTGTAGATGAAGTACGTATTTTTGAGGCAGTATTTGGTAAGTTCGATGATGTCCTTTCGTATCTGGTATTTCTTCTGGATAATTTCGACGGCCTCATCGATGGTGATATAAGTGAAGAGTGATACGATGTCCAATCTCACGAGCATGTGGCCAGGTTCCAGCTTTATGTTCTTTATGGGTTCGATGAAGTGGCTTGCGTTCTTCACGTTAGATTCGGCTTCTTCGGCATAGGGTTGTAGCTTCTTTGCTAGGAATTTTGCGAGCTCCTGTAGAGGTGAACCTATCGAACTGACGATAGGCCTAAGTGGAGCTCCTTCTTTATGGATCTTGGGAAGGTCGTACAGTTTCGGGCACTTCGACGATTTCTCTCTTGGTATTAATCTCTGCTGTTCTTCTTTGTCAATTTGGCTTGCCTTGATTTTTGCTCTGGTGGTTTTCTCCAGGTACGTAGTGGGGTCAGTGGTTATCGGTTGGTAAGTGTCATCTTGTAATAGTGTTTGAATTTTGTCATCGTACTCTCTGATGTCCATTACTACAGTTACCTTGTCTGCTGGTAGTGTGATGATGTCAATGTTTGCTCTTAGGTTCATCAGAGCATGGTGTTTATCTCGTGTCAGGTTCTTCTTTATTGGTTCAGCTTTTTTCAGAATTCGGACTACATCCTGTCGTATGGCGTCAGCTGAAGTGGTTGGAAGACTTGTTATTGAGGCTTCTACACAGCAAATGATGTCTTCGGTAGGAATCTGGGTGGGTGCTATAGCGTAGTTGGATCCTTTGGCGAGGACACGTTGTTCGTTGTGGTCTAGAGGAAAACTTGACAAATTGAACAAGCCGTGCCCTGACTCGAGAATCCATCCAAGACACAAGAAAGATCCTGGACAAAACCAACAAGGAGCTATCACAACTACATCTGGAACTAAGCAGCAGACTACATCCATTACTCTGGAACAAAATAGACCAGCTGTCGGATTTCCGTTCCAAAACAGACGCCGAATGGACCACTGCCAAACAGAAGAGGAAATTTGAAGAGCTGAAGAGGACTCAAAGGCCCAACAAGGAGGTACAGCCGTTGGACATCAATAAACAGGTGTACAATTTGTCAAGTTTTCCTCTAGACCACAACGAACAACGTGTCCTCGCCAAAGGATCCAACTACGCTATAGCACCCACCCAGATTCCTACCGAAGACATCATTTGCTGATCAGATCAGACCGACTAACCGACAATGACCACAAACAACAAGAAATGCAGACAATACAAACCACGCTACAACAAAACGGGTTCTCAAAAGACAATATCAGACGAGCACTAAGACCACGACGCCAGACAGATCGAACCACAGAAGAAGAAAAAGGAGAACCTGTCGCCAAAGCCCATCTGCCATACGTGAAAGGTACTACATAGAAGATCAGCAGAATTCTCAAAAAACACAACATTGAGACAAGTTCCAAAACGACAAGAAAGATTGGTCAAGTACTGCCTAACGCTAAATCCAAAATAAATCTGGGAACACAAGGGGTCTACGAAATACCATGCAAAGATTGCGGAGGAAGCTACATAGGACAAACTAACAGAAGAATCAACATTCGACGTGAAGAACACCGCAATGCAGTCGCAAAGCAAGAAACAACATCATCACTTGCCGAACATGTGAGAAAAACTTCACATGAAATCGATTTTGACAACACCCGAGTCCTAGCCAGCCTGGAGCACAAAAGAAAACGCATCATAAGAGAAGCTATCAAAATCGAGAAGCGACCTTCAAATCTCAATACAAGAGATGATACACAGAGATAACCAACTGCTTGGAAACCAGCCCTTCAACCACCCAGGAGAACAGTCAACCAGACTAATTCAACGGACCGGCAAACTCGCTCGAACGCAACGAACCGACAAAATCGCTCGAACGCAACAGACCAACAAACTCAATCAGACGCATCAAACCGGCAAAATCATCCAGATGTAACAAGGATACATAAAACACCAACAGGATCAACGGAGATCAGTTTCAAGTTAACTCGAAGCAGAGCAGCAGCCCTGAAGAGAAGACCTGAAGATGGCACATGAGATTGTGCCGAAACGTCGTCATATCAACGGTTTCTGTCGAAACCAATCTACGACAACGCGGAGTATATCTCGGCAACCCAATACAGCATACAACGCCCGCGGAAACCTGAAGCAGAACATATATATATATATATATATATATATATATATATATGTAGAACTGGATTCTCGGGTATTGATCCGCGTTGTGTGGTTTCGGTCCTCAAAAGGACCAATTTCACGACGTTTCGGCAAAGTCGCATTTGAGGACCGAAACCACACAACGCGGATCACTACCCGAGAATCCAGTTCTACACATTACGTCCGCGAGAACCTAAGAAGAAACATAATTAACCTCTACGGGGAGGAAGTTTCCCATCAAACAAGAAGTTTTGAGAAGTTGAGAACAAAGAGATCGAAACTTTTGTGCGACCTTACCTGTTTACGTCGCTGCCGGGACCAGAAGATTATTCCAACCTGTATGAAACTTTCGTATCACACAAAGACAACTAGTACGAAGAACATTTCGAGAAGAACAAGTTTTGCACTGCTTCGAGATGCCATTCACCAAACAAGAAGAATTCTGGATGATACTGACAGCAAGCTACTACGTGTTCACCTCTATCTCAGCAATGAAATCAATCCTTTACTTTGGGAAAGAATTGACCAGCTTGCCGAGTCCAGAGCAGAGAAAAACACTGAAATAACTATAGAGAAACAGAAGAAGAAGTTCAATCATCTGAAAGACACCCAGAAACCTGAGGGAGACAGCACAAACATAGATCCTGTCAAAATTGTCCATAACTTATCCGACCATTCTTTGAATAAGGCCTCCATGGATGTCCTTGCTAAAGGTTTTAACTTCGCTATTGCACCGGCACGCATTCCATTGGAAGACATCATTTGCAACGTGGAATCTGCTATAACTTTGCTGCAGGATAAAAGTGAAGCAGAGATTATTCGTCAAGATGTGTCGCGTATTCTACGAACCTCGAAGTCACCTAAAAGGAACATTTCACACGACGAGTTCCTAGCACTGAAAACTCTTCGAGAGAACGAAAACATCATCATCCTACCAGCAGATAAAGGAAATGCAACCATTGTCATGAACACAAATGACTACAGAACCAAGATGGCTGCGCTATTGGACGATCCGACTTACAAGAAGATTAGGTCTGATCCCACTACATATCTAGAGGAAACAACGAAAGCGAAAATCAAGGCATCACCTATCGACCCTGAGTTACAGTTACATCTCATTCCAAGAGAAAAATCATCCAGATGTCCGAAACTGTATGGTCTCCCAAAAATACACAAGTCAGCAGTACCTCTGAGACCAATAGTAAGCTCTATCGGCTCACCATCACATGCATTAGCAAGATTCCTAGCCAAAAAGTTACAACCGCACGTTGAGACAGCATCATCGTATGTGAGGAACGCGGAACACTTTATCGAACTTCTAGATATGCAAATAGTAGGACCTGACGACATATTAGTAATCTTCGACGTAGCATCCTTGTTCACACAAGTACCCATAAACGAAGCCCTAGAGATCATCCAACATAAATACAAACCGGAAGGATACATTATTGACTTGGCCTAACACTGTGTAGCCAATACTTACTTTATGTACGAGGGACAGCGATATAGGCAAATCGAAGGAGCACCGATGAGATCACCAATCTCACCAGTGATCGCAAATCTTTTCATATAGGATTTTGAAATTGAAGCACTTAACACAGTGCAACTAAAACCCAAACTTTAGCTCAGATATGTAGATGATATTTTCGTTATTTGGCCACATGGAGAAGGACAACTAAGAGGGTTTCTCGATCACCTGAATGGAATCCATGATCGGATAAAATTCACAATAGAAGCCGAAGAGAACAACCAATTACCATTTCTAGATGTTTTGGTAACGAAGAAAACTGACGGCAGTTTGGGACATACAGTATTCAGAAAAAAGACCCACACGAACCGATATTTGAATAGTAACTCGCATCACCATCCGTCCCAGCTACAATCAGTCGTAAATACCCTCATGACAAGGTCAAAACGTCTCGCTGATGCGGAGAACTTCGATGGAGAAATGAAAACCATCCGAGCAGCCCTTAGGATGAATGGCTATTCAAGAAAACAGATTCATAACTCTCAACGCAAAAATGAGAAGGATGTCAACAATGAAGATCAACCAGTGGGAAACGCTTTTCTACCTTACATTAAAGGCACAACTGACAAAATCTGCAAAATACTGAGCCGTCATGATATCAAAACAACCTTCACAACAGATAGGAAAATCAAAAATGTTCTTCGGAATCCAAAAGACAGAATTCCTCTAGAATGCCAAGGAGTGTACGAGGTGCCATGTGGTAATTGTGAGAAGACATACTTCAGACAGACCAATAGACGCATTGATGTGCGAAAGACTGAACATGCAAACGCTGTATCGAAAAACGAAACCACGTCTTCACTAGCTGAACATGTAAGAAGTACGGGCCATATGATCAACTTTAGCGGCACAAAGACTCTAGCCAACATTGAACACTTCTACACCAGAATAACCAGGGAGGCAATAGAGATCGAGAAACGTCCACATAGTCTTAACAAACGAGATGACGGACTAAGATTACCAGCAACATGGAAACCCGCTTTAGAAAGTCGGAAGATACAAACAAAAACAAGAGAGAACGTGGTATCCAGTGCACGTGCAACAGGTCACGGAAACTTTCCGGCTGATTCCAGCGTCGCAATGACGTCATTCAAACGTGTCACTCGGAGCCAAACACGTAGAAATCAACCAAGCGTGAAATAGTTCGAAAGTCCAAAGGTCAAGCATAACGGAGGATATAAATACCTGTCCCTGAGCGTCAGTTCGCCTAGATTTTCCAGACTCTACGGTCGAATCACCTGAAGATGGCAAATGCGACTTTGCCGAAACGTCGTGAAATTGGTCCTTTTGAGGACCGAAACCACACAACGCGGATCAATACCCGAGAATCCAGTTCTACACATTACGTCCGCGAGAACCTAAGAAGAAACATATATATATATATATATATATATATATATATATAAGAGATATAGAATTAAATTTTCTGAATTATGAAGGTAACTTAGATAATTTAACATAGGATTATAAAGATGAATAAACGTAAAAGATTGAACCATAGGCGGGATTCGAACCCACATTTCTGGATTTCTAGTCCAGGGTGTTTACCAAGTACACCCTGGACTAGAAATCCAGAAATGTGGGTTCGAATCCCGCCTATGGTTCAATCTTTTACGTTTATTCATCTTTATAATCCTATGTTAAATTATCTAAGTTACCTTCATAATTCAGAAAATTTAATTCTATATCTCTTAAGTTACATACACGATAGTGGCCAATTAGGCAAAGAAACTTTAAACTTGTTTATATATATATATATATATATATATATATATATATATATATATATATATATATATATATATATATATATATATATATATATATATATATATATATATATGTACAGGGTGACATAGAAAAGAGTACCGTGCATAGTGTCAGGCGATAGATGTTACCAAAATGAGGAAAAAAGTTCCCAGGAACGTAGGTCCTCAACGCCTTCGTTCAAAATATATAGGGTGTTGAATTGTAATTGAAAATTTTTGGATAAACATGTGATAATCGGACGAAATTTGGTATACAGGGTTTTTTCATCACTCTGAATTCAAATATGTTTGTTGATTACTGATAGGAGGCGCCACATACAGGGTTCCATCTCCTTTGAATCGGTCCTAAATTTTTTGCCTCACACTGTATGTCAATATCAACTAGAAAAATTCATTTTCCCATCTTTTATGCTTGAGAAAGGTATACTTTGTCTAAGTCGCTAGAATCAATGATTTCCGGTAAAAATACATCTCAAGCCGACAATGCACGAAAATTATTCAAAAGCGCAAAAGTAGGTAACTTATTTGCAAATACAATGTTATAATACTTCAATAATTGAATATTAATATGAAAAATAATGATCAATTAAAACATAACATTAAGTTTTCGAAAGATGTTCAAATTACTGCCCTTGTACTTCAATACATTTTATCATTCTTCTTGTTAATGATTGACGGCATCTTTGGAATATTCCTTGGTTATTACGGAATCTATCTGCCGATTCCATAATTCTTAGCCATAATTGTTCCTCATTATGTATTTCCACAGCATAAACATAATTTTTCATAAATTCCCAAAATGAAAAATCTAGGGGGATTAAGGTCGGGACTACGAGCTGGCCAGGGTACAGGCCCCCCTCGACCAATCCATCTATTTCCAAATCTCCTGTCCAAATATTCCCTTGCCACTTCAGAAAAGTGAGCTTGCGCCCCATCATGCATATAATACATTCTTCCAATAATGGCCAATGGGACATCCTCTAATAATGTGTTTAAATCGTTCTCCAAGAAATTTCGATACAGTGCACCTGTCAATCGATTGGGCAATCGAAATGGGCCAATTAAGTAATTGTCCACTATACCTGCCCACACATTAATAGAAAACCCATATTGGTGACTTCGAATTACGGTTTGATGAGGATTTTCATCACTCCAATGGTGCATGTTATGTAGGTTCAGAATACCATCACGGCTAAAACCAGCTTCGTCAGTAAACAATATTGATGAAATGCTATTTTGTCTTTGATTTTTCAACCATTCGCAAAATTGTACATGAGGAAAAAAGTCATGTTCCAATAGTGAATGAATTTTTTGAAAATGATATGGGCGAAGAAGTTGTTCATTGAAAATTTGTCTTACTGATTCACGGTTAACGTTTCGTACCGCTGAACTTGTTTTCCTGGTGCTTGTTCTCGGATTATTTCCCACCATTCGCAAGACAGTTTCTTCGTTTCGCAGAGTGCGACGACTTCTGGAAACCCCACTATTAACTTTCGGTTTTTTAAAACAGCCATCTTCTCCCAAACGCCTATGCACGCCAATAAATGTTTTAGCATCTGGATATCTTGCTCGATAGATACGTTGAGATTCGAAAGAATTTGATCTAGCTTCGCCGTAACACATAATCATGTCCCTGTATTCTTCAAAAGTATAGTGAACCATTCTTGAAAGCAATTTTGAAAAATCAATAAGAAAATCAATGAAAAACTTAAGCAACAACACAAAATACCTCTAACAATTATTACATTAGTTTGGCAAGTGTCATAGATTTCATTTGTTTTTTCGTCGCACTCTGCGAAACGGAGAAACTGTTTCACGAAGTACAAGGGCAACAATTTGAACATCTTTCAAAAACTTAATGTTTTGTTCTGATTGATCATTATTTTTCATATTAAAATTTAATTATTGAATTATATTAACACTGTATTTGCAAATAAGTTACTTTTGCGCTTTTGAATAATCTTCGTGCATTGTCGGCTTTAGATGCATTTTTACCAGGAACCTTTGCTTCTAGCGACTTAGAAAAGGTACACCTTTCTTGAGCATAAAAAATGGGGAAACAAATTTTTCTAGTTGATATCGACATACAGTGTGAGGCAAAAAAGTAAGGACCGATTCAAAGGAGATGGAACCCTGTATGTGGCGCCTCCTATCAGTAATCACATGTTTATCCAAAAATATAAAAAAAAAATCAAACAAAAAAATTGAAATTCAACACCCTGTATCTTTTGAACGAAGGCGTTGAGGACCTACGTTCATGGGAATATATATATATATATATATATATATATATATATATATATATATATATATATATATATATATATATATATATATATATATGTTTCTTCTTATGTTCTCGCGGACGTAATGTGTAGAACTGGATTCTCGGGTATTGATCCGCGTTGTGTGGTTTCGGTCCTCAAAAGGACCAATTTCACGACGTTTCGGCAAAGTCGCAGTTCGCCTAGATTTTCCAGACTCTACGGTCGAATCACCTGAAGATGGCAAATGCGACTTTGCCGAAACGTCTTGAAATTGGTCCTTTTGAGGACCGAAACCACACAACGCAGATCAATACCCGAGAATCCAGTTCTACATATATATATAAAGTTTAAAGTTTAAAGTTTCTTTGCCTAATTGGCCACTATCGTGTATGTAACTTAAGAGAAATAGAATTAAATTTTCTGAATTATGAAGATAACTTAGATAATTTAACATAGGATTATAAAGATGAATAAACGTAAAAGATTGAACCATAGGCGGGATTCGAACCCACATTTCTGGATTTCTAGTCCAGGGTGTTTACCAATTACACCACTTCGGTCCTGTTAGATTTTTATATTTTTGTAAATATAAACCTCTGAAAGGATAGTAGATCATTGATGAACACAATGCGATTCGATGCCCTACCATAGATCAACTATTCACGCACATTCATCTGAAGTTCAGTCGTTTTTTGAAGTAAGGATTGTAGGTTAGTACTGCTATGGTTGGCAGTTACTTGACAGTTCTTATTCAAATGACAGCATCCCGGTTCTTATATATTTCAATAGAACTGACTGAGAATTGTTCTGGTTAATTATAAACAAGTTTAAAGTTTCTTTGCCTAATTGGCCACTATCGTGTATGTAACTTAAGAGAAATAGAATTAAATTTTCTGAATTATGAAGATAACTTAGATAATTTAACATAGGATTATAAAGATGAATAAACGTAAAAGATTGAACCATAGGCGGGATTCGAACCCACATTTCTGGATTTCTAGTCCAGGGTGTTTACCAATTACACCACTTCGGTCCTGTTAGATTTTTATATTTTTGTAAATATAAACCTCTGAAAGGATAGTAGATCATTGATGAACACAATGCGATTCGATGCCCTACCATAGATCAACTATTCACGCACATTCATCTGAAGTTCAGAACAATTCTCAGTCAGTTCTATTGAAATATATAAGAACCGGGATGCTGTCATTTGAATAAGAACTGTCAAGTAACTGCCAACCATAGCAGTACTAACCTACAATCCTTACTTCAAAAAACGACTGAACTTCAGATGAATGTGCGTGAATAGTTGATCTATGGTAGGGCATCGAATCGCATTGTGTTCATCAATGATCTACTATCCTTTCAGAGGTTTATATTTACAAAAATATAAAAATCTAACAGGACCGAAGTGGTGTAATTGGTAAACACCCTGGACTAGAAATCCAGAAATGTGGGTTCGAATCCCGCCTATGGTTCAATCTTTTACGTTTATTCATCTTTATAATCCTATGTTAAATTATCTAAGTTATCTTCATAATTCAGAAAATTTAATTCTATTTCTCTTAAGTTACATACACGATAGTGGCCAATTAGGCAAAGAAACTTTAAACTTGTTTATAATTAACCAGAACAATTCTCAGTCAGTTCTATTGAAATATATAAGAACCGGGATGCTGTCATTTGAATAAGAACTGTCAAGTAACTGCCAACCATAGCAGTACTAACCTACAATCCTTACTTCAAAAAACGACTGAACTTCAGATGAAAGTGCGTGAATAGTTGATCTATGGTAGGGCATCGAATCGCATTGTGTTCATCAATGATCTACTATCCTTTCAGAGGTTTATATTTACAAAAATATAAAAATCTAACAGGACCGAAGTGGTGTAATTGGTAAACACCCTGGACTAGAAATCCAGAAATGTGGGTTCGAATCCCGCCTATGGTTCAATCTTTTACGTTTATTCATCTTTATAATCCTATGTTAAATTATCTAAGTTATCTTCATAATTCAGAAAATTTAATTCTATTTCTCTTAAGTTATATATATATATATATATATATATATATAAACAAGTTTAAAGTTTCTTTGCCTAATTGGCCACTATCGTGTATGTAACTTAAGAGTAAGTGGTGTAATTGGTAAACACCCTGGACTAGAAATCCAGAAATGTGGGTTCGAATCCCGCCTATGGTTCAATCTTTTACGTTTATTCATCTTTATAATCCTATGTTAAATTATCTAAGTTATCTTCATAATTCAGAAAATTTAATTCTATATCTCTTAAGTTATATATATATATATATATATATATATATATATATGTTTCTTCTTAGGTTCTCGCGGACGTAATGTGTAGAACTGGATTCTCGGGTATTGATCCGCGTTGTGTGGTTTCGGTCCTCAAAAGGACCAATTTCACGACGTTTCGGCAAAGTCGCATTTGCCATCTTCAGGTGATTCGGCCGTAGAGTCTGGAAAATCTAGGCGAACTGACGCTTACTTGGAGGGACAGGTATTTATATCCCCCGTTATGCTTGACCTTTGGACTTTCGAACTATTTCACGCTTGGTTGATTTCTACGTGTTTGGCTCCGAGTGACACGTTTGGATGACGTCATTGCGACGCTGGAATCAGCCGGAAAGTTTCCGTGACCTGTTGTACGTGCACTGGATACCACGTTCTCTCTTGTTTTTGGTTGTATCTTCCGACTTTCTAAAGCGGGTTTCCATGTTGCTGGTAATCTCAGTCCGTCATCTCGTTTGTTAAGACTATGTGGACGTTTCTCGATCTCTATTGCCTCTCTGGTTATTCTGGTGTAGAAGTGTTCAATGTTGGCTAGAGTCTTTGTGCCGCTAAAGTTGATCATATGGCCAGTACTTCTTACATGTTCAGCTAGTGAAGACGTGGTTTCGTTTTTCGACACAGCGTTTGCATGTTCAGTCTTTCGCACATCAATGCGTCTGTTGGTCTGTCCGATGTATGTCTTTTCACAATTACCACATGGCACCTCGTACACTCCTTGGCATTCTAGAGGAATTCTGTCTTTTGGATTCCGAAGAACATTTTTGATTTTCCTATCTGTTGTGAAGGTTGTTTTGATATCATGACGGCTCAGTATTTTACAGATTTTGTCAGTTGTGCCTTTTATGTAAGGTAGAAAAGCGTTTCCCACTGGTTGATCTTCATTGTTGACATCCTTCTCATTTTTGCGTTGAGAGTTATGAATCTGTTTTCTTGAATAGCCATTCATCCTAAGGGCTGCTCGGATGGTTTCCATTTCTCCATCGAAGTTCTCCGCATCAGCGAGACGTTTTGACCTTGTCATGAGGGTATTTACGACTGATTGTAGCTGGGATGGATGGTGATGCGAGTTACTATTCAAATATCGGTTCGTGTGGGTCTTTTTTCTGAATACTGTATGTCCCAAACTGCCGTCAGTTTTCTTTGTTACCAAAACATCTAGAAATGGTAATTGGTTGTTCTCTTCGGCTTCTATTGTGAATTTTATCCGATCATGGATTCCATTCAGGTGATCGAGAAACCCTCTTAGTTGTCCTTCTCCATGTGGCCAAATAACGAAAATATCATCCACATATCTG
This sequence comes from Endomychus coccineus, assembly GCA_958510875.1. Taxonomy (NCBI): domain Eukaryota; kingdom Metazoa; phylum Arthropoda; class Insecta; order Coleoptera; family Endomychidae; genus Endomychus; species Endomychus coccineus. Next base: position 94,009,252 of record OY294068.1, read on the forward strand.
AGCCAAAGTTTGGGTTTTAGTTGCGCTGTGTTAAGAGCTTTAATTTCAAAATCCTCCATGAAAAGATTTGCGATCACTGGTGAGATTGGTGATCCCATCGGTGCTCCTTCGATTTGCCTATATCGCTGTCCCTCGTACATAAAGTAAGTATTGGCTACACAGTGTTTGGCCAAGTCAATAATGTATCCTTCCGGTTTGTATTTATGTTGGATGATCTCTAGGGCTTCGTTTATGGGTACTTGTGTGAACAAGGATGCTACGTCGAAGCTTACTAATATGTCGTCAGGTCCTACTATTTGCATATCTAGAAGTTCGATAAAGTGTTCCGCGTTCCTCACATACGATGATGCTGTCTCAACGTGCGGTTGTAACTTCTTGGCTAGGAATCTTGCTAATGCATGTGATGGTGAGCCGATAGAGCTTACTATTGGTCTCAGAGGTACTGCTGGCTTGTGTATTTTTGGGAGACCATACAGTTTCGGACATCTGGATGATTTTTCTCTTGGAATGAGATGTAACTGTAACTCAGGGTCGATAGGAGATGCCTTGATTTTCGCTTTCGTTGTTTTCTCTAGATATGTAGTGGGATCAGACCTAATCTTCTTGTAAGTAGGATCGTCCAATAGCGCAGCCATCTTGGTTCTGTAGTCATTTGTGTTCATGACAACGGTTGCATTTCCTTTATCTGCTGGTAGGATGATGATGCTTTCGTTCTCTCGAAGAGCTTTCAGTGCTAGGAACTCGTCGTGTGAAATGTTCCTTTTAGGTGGCTTCGAGGTTCGTAGAATACGCGACACATCTTGGCGAATAATCTCTGCTTCACTTTTATCCTGCAGCGAAGTTATAGCAGATTCCACGTTGCAAATGATGTCTTCCAATGGAATGCGTGCCGGTGCAATAGCGAAGTTAAAACCTTTAGCAAGGACATCCATGGAGGCCTTATTCAAAGAATGGTCGGATAAGTTATGGACAACTTTGACAGGATCTATGTTTGTGCTGTCTCCCTCAGGTTTCTGGGTGTCTTTCAGATGATTGAACTTCTTCTTCTGTTTCTCTATAGTTATTTCAGTGTTTTTCTCTGCTCTGAACTCGGCAAGCTGGTCAATTCTTTCCCAAAGTAAAGGATTGATTTCATTGCTGAGATAGAGGTGAACACGTAGTAGCTTGCTGTCAGTGTCATCCAGAATTCTTCTTGTTTGGTGAATGGCATCTCGAAGCAGTGCAAAACTCGTTCTTCTCAAGATGTTCTTCGTACTAGTTGTTTTTGTGTGATACGAAAGTTTCATACAGGTTGGAATAATCTTCTGGTCCCGGCAGCGGCGTAGAAAGGTAAGGTCGCACAAAAGTTTCGATCTCTTGTTCTCAACTTCTCGAAACTTCTTGTTTGATGGAAAACCTCCTCCCCGTAGAGGTTAATTATGTTTCTTCTTAGGTTCTCGCGGACGTAATGTGTAGAACTGGATTCTCGGGTATTGATCCGCGTTGTGTGGTTTCGGTCCTCAAAAGGACCAATTTCACGACGTTTCGGCAAAGTCGCATTTGCCATCTTCAGGTGATTCGGCCGTAGAGTCTGGAAAATCTAGGCGAACTGACGCTTACTTGGAGGGACAGGTATTTATATCCCCCGTTATGCTTGACCTTTGGACTTTCGAACTATTTCACGCTTGGTTGATTTCTACGTGTTTGGCTCCGAGTGACACGTTCGGATGACGTCATTGCGACGCTGGAATCAGCCGGAAAGTTTCCGTGACCTGTTGTACGTGCACTGGATACCACGTTCTCTCTTGTTTTTGGTTGTATCTTCCGACTTTCTAAAGCGGGTTTCCATGTTGCTGGTAATCTCAGTCCGTCATCTCGTTTGTTAAGACTATGTGGACGTTTCTCGATCTCTATTGCCTCCCTGGTTATTCTGGTGTAGAAGTGTTCAATGTTGGCTAGAGTCTTTGTGCCGCTAAAGTTGATCATATGGCCAGTACTTCTTACATGTTCAGCTTTCCGGCTGATTCCAGCGTCGCAATGACGTCATCCAAACGTGTCACTCGGAGCCAAACACGTAGAAATCAACCAAGCGTGAAATAGTTCGAAAGTCCAAAGGTCAAGCATAACGGGGGATATAAATACCTGTCCCTCCAAGTAAGCGTCAGTTCGCCTAGATTTTCCAGACTCTACGGCCGAATCACCTGAAGATGGCAAATGCGACTTTGCCGAAACGTCGTGAAATTGGTCCTTTTGAGGACCGAAACCACACAACGCGGATCAATACCCGAGAATCCAGTTCTACATATATATATATATATATATATTATTGATATAATATAGTATGTATTGGATTCGAGAATAAGTAACTGTCAAGAAAACCATAAATATGGGAATAATCATAATAATAATAACCCAATCATAGGTTATCTTATACCAAAGTGTGTGGAAAAATGTAGGCAATATTAATTTAAAAAGAAGGAATCACTAAATTAAAATGAGTTGAAAATCTCCAATATTTCAAGAATTATAGAATACTAAATTCTGATTGGTCGAGACGAATTCCTAGTGTCAGGCTTATAACAATAAGAAACTTCTGTCAGTTCACAACAATGAACTTGGCATTCTTGATATGTAAAGAAAGCACCTCATAGGTGGAAAATGACATCAAGTAGCGTCGGTTTTGGAGGCCTATAAAAGGATCTGAAAGACAAGCCAAGTCAGTTTGCATTAATATCTAAGCAGAGACTGTGCTTCTCTGTTCCTGATTCTCAAGAAGAAGTAACCAAAATTAGTTACCTGTGATTATAGTGAAATAGCAGAGTATTGTGTTAAAGTGAATCAACGAAATTAAATAGAAGTAAATTGAACATTGCCAACATTATTAAACACACTTTTGGATATTAATTAAACGTAAGTTTGTTTATAATTTCTACATCATAGTATTATCTGTAAAGCAAAAGGAAGATTATTGATTATAACAGTATAAACAAATATTAGTTGTAAAAGTGATTTTAGGTTATATCATAGATCTTGTGAAACATAAAATTCATTTACCCGAGATAAGAAAAGAGTCATAGAAATTAAATATTGTGAAATTCAAAGAGCATTGTGTTTAATTCCATATAAATAATTCTATAGAAAAACTTCAAGTTCAAAACTTCATAAACTTCAACTCAACAATATAAACTCAATAAAAGATAAGTATAATAATTGTCACCACAACGTGGGGCAAATGATATAGTAAGAGTTACTTAATAATATATATATATAAACAAGTTTGAAGTTTCTTTGTCTGATTGGCCACAATTTCGTTTAGGTACATTGAGAGATATTGATTTGAATTCTCTGAATTATGAAAAAAACTCACATAATTTAACATAGGATTATGAAGATGAATAAACGTGAATAATTGAGCCGGGATTTGGACCCACATTACAGGATTTCTAGTCCAAGGTGTTTACCAATTACACCACTTCGGTCCCGTTAGATTTTTATATTTTTGTAAATATGAACCTCTGAAAGGATAGTAGATCATTGATGAACACGATGCGATTCGATGCCCACTATGGAACAACTATTCACGCAAATTCATCTAAAGTTCAGTCGCTTTGAGGTGAGGATTGTAGGTTAAAGTATTGCTATGATTGGCAATTACTTGACAGTACTTATCCAATGACAGCATCCCGGTTCTCATATAATTCAATAGAACTGGCTGAGAAGTTTTATGGTTGAGTATGAACAAGTTTGAAGTTTCTTTGCCTAATTGGCTACAATTTCGTGTAGGTACATTAAGATATATAGAATCAAATTCCTGAATTATGAAGATAACTTAGATAATTTAACATGCTTCAATGCTCATTCATCTTTATACTCTCATGTTAATTTATCTAAGTTATCTTCATAAGTCAGAAAATTTAATTCCATATCTCTTAACGTACCTACACAAAATTGTGGTTTTGTATCGCTAGCTTGTTCCGGCGTTGGAATAGCCTGAATCTTCTCTGGGTCGGTTGATATCCCATTCGAGAACTCAAAAAAGAATTTTTTTTCAAATTTACATCTCTCGACTTTGGCAATACTCTGATCAAATTTCTATTGTGGTTTGTCAGATTATTTTATAAAAACAATCAGGTTGTTCAAATATATGAAATATGAATCGTAATTTAGACCCGTCATGAGAATAGTCATCACTCTAGAAAGTACACTGGGACTGAGTTATGTATGATCTGCTTTCTTCATTAATTATTAACTGACGATACCCTTGAGGGAGATCCAAATGGGAAAATAAGCTTACCCCTGACAGGGAATTCAAGATTTCTGTTTGATGGAAGTGGAAATCTATCGTCTTGTATTTGTTGGTTCAATACTCGATACTCAAAGATACTCCAGTTAGAATACTGTTCTTTCGAATCACCAATCAAGAATGAGCAATCATTTAATTCCGTTGCTGCGGCAGCTGAGTACCATATACGTTTCCAAAATGTGAGACATTTATCTCCAGCGGTATTCAGAAGGATTGATAATTTTTTTTTCGGAAAATGGTCATACCGTTATAGGAGAGAACAAAACAGAAATTACAACGCTTTAGTGAGGAAAAGAACAAAACGTATTCAATGTCAATGTCTGACTTGTAATTTACAAAAACAATATATTTCACCAGACAGACTTATTGCCGTTGCACTTCTAGAATTGTTGGAAACTGATTACTAGGACATGTGGAAGGAAACATAACTAAATGAGACAAGAACTGAATGGCTGCCCTGTTTATTTTGGAAGACAAGTATGAGAATGACTAAATAGGAAGTTCGGTGGAATATGGATTGGCAGAGGTGGTCCAGTTGAATGGCCTGGGTTCATTTGAAAGATGAAGTTTATGACACGCCAGTTCATAATCAAAGAGTTCTATATATAGAGTAGTCAACTAAGCCTTTCACTGGTATGTTAACAGACAATCTGTCCTTCTCGCACATGTACTGTGCTCTCACTTGCACGATGTGCGCGCTTTATACTCATTCTTGTATTCTAATACTCTTTGTGATAGAATGGGAGACCTTGAGAATGAGATCGCACTAACATGTACGAGAAGGACAGAATGTACGAGAAGGACAGAATGTCCGACTAGTAACCAGCGCTTTTCTATGCTTAACACACTACTTGTCTACTCTATATATAGAACTCTTTGTTCATAATAATAGCGAAGATCTACTGAATCTTATTCGTAGAGAATGTGACGAAATAAATAATAACCAGTTAATACGAATAAGAAGGTCGGTAAGAAATGGATGTCGCAGTTGTGTTGGAGTAAATGTATATCATCGTGAGCATTTATTATAAATGATGCTTCATTGTTACCAATGAATAGGTATTTCAATATTTTTTGAATCTTCCAAATAGTCTGTCTAGAGAAATTTCATAACATAACCATGATTATAAAAATCAAAATCGCTCGAATAGGAAGCCTCTTATCAAATATTAAGAATACTTTCTTATAGAAAATAAATCAACGTTTTTAAATTGGTATCCAATAATAATTTTTGACAATTTTCGTAGAAGTATAAGGAATCAACATCATATTCATTGATATCACTATACTAGTTTATTGGTATTAGTATCTGGTTGATAGATTTTTTTTATTCAGTTCTACAGGGTGTTTCAAAAAAAGATGGCCCCGTTGCTAGAATAGGTAGAAGTTTGGGAGAGAAGTGCTTCGCTTAGTGCAAAATTTTCATGACCCCATCCGTATTCAAGATACAGGGTAAAAAAAAAATTAAAAACATTTCTTACGATTATGTCGAAACTACTGGCAACATTGTGATGAAATTCAGTATGAAAATGTTTTGGAAGCTGACACATCGCATGAATTCATTTTTATATCTGACTCTCATAGAGGGCGCTAGTTACACGGTTCGGACCGAGTAGTCTTAATCATAACTTTCTTGAGATTAGATTTTCTAATTCAAATTTGACGTGAATTCTAACATCATCCAATTTTACACTCTAAAAAGGTAATCTTGATAAAACTCGATTCTGTGTACCGTTTTCGGAATATTTTGATTTTAAAATAATGAAGTAATAACTGATGCTGGTATAAAGTAAAAATTAATTACCAATTTATTAAAAACCAAAATCAATAATATTATTCTAATGCTACAGTTATCAATTGAACGAAGAATTTAATTTGTTACTCAGTTAGAGTAAGTGTTTAAAACGTCCTCAGTAAAGAAGGTCGTCGCAAACCTCAAAAAGGTTTTGTCTGAATTCCCCATGGAAAACTGACATTTATTGATGGTTAACGCTAGTGCAGCTGTAACGCGTTATGCAGAAGAGTTTTCCAGAAGATTCAACAAATAGCGTAAGGAATATGGCACGACAAACAAATAAGTCTTCTATAAGTACTTGGAGGATTCTTAAGGAGCATCAGCTACATCCTTATCACTACAGACAAGTTCAAAAGCTGTTGCCAAACGAACCGGTTAGAGTAGATTTTTGTGAAACGTTACAAGAAAGGACAGCTCTCAATCCCAATCCACATTACCAACACTTGTTTGAAGTTAATGTTTGGGCAGCAACTTTAGGTAACGAATTAATTGACTATCACATTCTACCTGGAAATTTAAATGGTAACGTGTAACTCCACTTTTTAGAAAATCCTTCATTTCGAGATATAAGAAGATTTAACGCTAAAGGAGCGAAGGACACTCTTTTTTATGCACGTTGGAGCTCCCCCGCATTTTGATGGAAGGTGTCATAATTGGTTAATTAACCATTATCCTAATCGATGATTTGGTAGAGGTGCAGAAGCTCCGATTCATTGACCTCCACGGTCATGCGATTTCAATTCTTTGGACTACACAGTTTGGTCGCATGTTAAGGAAAAATACTATTTTACATGAGGAGTTGCAAAAGAGAATTGAACGACATCTTTAAGACCTCATAGCTGATCCTCAACCGCTTAGATTGGTTAAGTATTCGTGAAAACGGACATTTTGAACATTTTCTCTAACTGATTGAATATTTCATGTTTTTATTCAAATTTATTTCAATTTTTAGTGTTATTCTCCGTTTATTTGGTAATTTTAGCATTAGAACAATGTTATTGTTTTAGTTTTTTTTTTCAAATTGGTAATAATTGTTCTTCACTTTATACCAGCATCAGTTATTACTTCATTATTTTCAAATCAAAATATCCCGAAAACGATACACATTATCGAGTTTTACCAAGAGTACCTTTTTGGTGTAAAATTGAATGATCTCCAATTTCACGTGAAATTTTAATTAGAGAATTATACCTCAAAAAGTTATGATTGAAACTACTCTGTACGAACCGTGTAATTAGCGCCCTCTATGAGAGTCGAATATAAAAATCAATTCATGCAATGTCAGCTTCCAAAACATATTCATAACAAACAAATTTCATTACAATGTTGCCAGTAGCTTCGACATGATCGTAAAGAATGTCTTTACATTTTTTTTACAACACCCTGTATCTTGAATACGGATGCGGTTACGAAAATTATTCACTAATCGAAGCACCCATCTTTCAGTCTTCTACCTATCCCAGTAACGGACCACCTTTTTTTGAAAAACCTTGTATATTCACTTGAATATAATCAGCCATTATGTTATGAAAATTAATCCTAAACTTTGATAAAATAAGTATTGAAAGTTCAATTTTCACTAGATTAATGAATGGATGTAACTATGGTCTCGCTGACATCGTATCTTATCCAAAATAATATTACGAAGTACTGAAGTGAAGTAAAGTAAAGTAAAATGGAATTTTTTCTAAATAATAATTGTTGCAGAATAATAACAATATATTGAGATTACAAATCAAACAATACAGAAGAAATTCAAAAGGAAATACAAAGGCAAAAAATTACTAATTCGAGTATTCATTACCCGTGTATTCACATTGCACTATTATATTGAATATCTCATTTTTAAATTCACAGAAATTCTCCATACATTGAATATCATTCGGCAAATTGTGGAAAATCTGATGTGCTGTAATTGAAAGATTTTTGGAAATCTACGGAAATCTTCTATGTTCTACGAAAGTAAAAAGGAGGTATTGCTGAATGTATATCCAAATAAGAGTAAGCAAGTTTATTGTTTGAAAAAAACTTCTACAACTTTGTTTATACCCTATTAAGGAGGTTATTTGTATGACTCTTTTTTGCTGCCTGAATATCATCTCAACCGTTAGCTGTTACCCCAAAGAGTAACCCAAAACTCAACATAGATTAAAAGTTAGCATAATAAAAAACTTTTTATGTATTTTCTTCAATTTGTGGTTTCATGACAACTAAACTGTTAAGTCGTAGCAAGAATCAGATCGATATGGAACTTAGATAATGCAACTTAGTAATAAATGATTGTTATGTAGTGGGTATCGAGTACGGAAGAATTTAGGAATTCTTCATGTTTCGAGGAACAGGTTAATTAGGTATACAGTACGTTTTTTGGCTCGCTGATCACGATTCCGCTGTTATTTCTCCAAAAAACCTCTCTAGATGGAAAATTCGGGAAATTTGTGACCAGAGGTCATTTTTGCAACAAAATTATACATTATAGACGGTTATGAATCCGTCTCAGTAAAATATTAAATTTCTAGAATTTTCCATCGGGAGAGATTTTTTTGTGAAAAATATCAGCAGAATCGTAATCAGCGACCCAAAAAACATACTAGGGGTCGTTTTCGGCTCTTAATTCATTAATTTTCTTAACTTTTGGATTGTTTTCATAAGAATGCTCCTCTGAGGAGTTGAAATGCCGTTTTGAGGGAGTAGGAAAGTCGACTCCCGCGGTTTTGATCGTCATGAATGATCTATGGGGTATTAGGAACAAAATGCAAATTTTTTTTGAAATTCTAGCCCAATATAATTTTCTTTCCGGTTCGTTCCCTGGACTATCAATCAATTGACTACAACATAGAAGAGTAGTCAACAGGATTTTCATCTTTACGACGCGACGTTATCACAATCAATGCGCTCTAGAACTATATATTCGTTTCTAACGCAGAATGTCGCCGACAAAGACAATCACGATAGTCGTTGGCATGAAATACCCACACTGAAATATCCATCCTCAGCAGATTTGATAAAATAATTGAGACACGAATAAATTTTGGAATCGCAAAGACACTTTTTAAAAAAACGTATTTATTTCAAATTCTTGATAGGTAGTACAATAGTTATCACAATTAAGTATGAAGATTTCTATCTGACCGACTGTAAGAAGTATAAGACATCGGTTTTACGAGTCCGAAATGTGAGCCATCACGTTCTCGGAGATAAATCTTCGTAGTGACACTGTGTTATTGTAAGATTATTGATGTCACGAAACGAAAGACGAGGGAAGATTTCTATTTGGATAATTAAATCTTATGATATTTGTTTAAGGAACCCTGACTCAGAAATAACATTACTTCTTCGTTGTGACACCGTGTAATTGTAAGATAATTCCTCCCCTCATAGATTCAACTACCGGGTGCAATGAGGGAGTTGAACATCCTGTAATTCCAATCCCTCTTCGTTGATTTAGAGCTTCTTGTTTTTCTTTGACATTAACTTTTTGTAAATAAAAACGATGAATATTAATACAATAGTAATATAGAGTATTATCGTCCAGAAACTAGGGTATTGGAAAACCATTTCATCCATCTATATTTGTGGTTCGTTTTCAAGTAATTGGTTCTTGATATTTTGAAGTTCGTCCAAGTTAGTATTTCCTAGATGTATTTAGAATTTTGCTTGAGAGTAAAGTTATTTTTGTAGTCCAGTTGATATAGTTGGTTGATATTGGCTTATTTGTCTATCGTTGGTTATGATTTCTTAGGATGTTATAATTTGGCATCCAATAGGAATCGGGAGCAGAAAGGTTCCAATAACTTCTCGCATTGGTCTTGTTGTTGACATTTTGTATTAATAACTTCTTCAGGATGTTATAATTTGGCATCCAATAGGAATCGGGAGCAGAAAGGTTCCAATAACTTCTCGAAATTGGTCTTGTTGTTGACATTTTGTATTAATAACTTCTTCAGGATGTTATAATTTGGCATCCAATAGGAATCGGGAGCAGAAAGGTTCCAATAACTTCTCGAAATTGGTCTTGTTGTTGACATTTTGTATTAATAACTTCTTCGTTGGGAAATACACTGAACTATTGAATAGATTCATCTATTCGCTCCAAGATTGGTCTTGTGATTGTGACGACTATTTGATCACAGGTGGAGCTGTTCTGCAATTCCAAAAGCTGTACTTCGCAAGGTACCTCTTTAATTTTCACTAGGTTCGCTCTGTGGCAGATATAAAGTGATGGTTGGATGTTTGTACAAATGTCATGTTAAAATGCGTAGTATAATTCGTTTTTTATCAAATACTTATTATTAGAAATGATCGTCTTGAACTGATTTAGACTAAATATGGGTATATTTATACGTATATACGTATGGGTATGAGTAAACGTAAGAGGAGGGTGATTTTGTTATGAAGAATATAACGTTCAATTTTAATTAATTTCTCAATTAATAATGTGTTGCCTAATTTTTCAGTTGTAATTTTTTCTTGTAACCACAAGACAAGTGGGAATCTGGAATAAAATGTATTTAATCATTAATCTTATAGGTTGCTTTTTCTTTCGCATCTGTTTCTACTGTCTCCATATCTTTGCTTACTTCTTTCATTAAGGTTGGTTTATTGAGTTTATGAGCGTTCCTCTGTCTGATATGTTTCTTGTGTAGGTTTTAGATTCTGGTTGAAATGTAATGTGATACCGGCTTTATTAGGCGGAGTTCACTAACAGTGTGGTGCTCTTCCACTCAACCTCACTAGTTTTACACAGTTTTAACAATGCTCTTTTCCAATATACCTTCACAAAGTGTAAATTGGAAAAAGTATGACTCAATAAACATTGTGGGTTAATCATGTATCAATAACAGAGGTTTTAGCTAGTTTGTATAACATAGTCGTGTCTATACCGCTAGGTATTGTGATATTTGATTCTTGAATTTTGGAAAAGAAGTCAGTCTGATGTTCACAGGGATCTTATTGTACAAATGGCATGCAGAATATGTGAAAGATTTTTTGAACAACATATTGGAAAAACCAGGTATGGAGAGAGTTTGTGGATACCTAATATTGCGTGAGTGAACCTGGTCACGAGTAATTAACTTATTGTGTAGGTACTCAGGACATTTGGAAGTCAGTAGTTTTTTGTAAAAATTGCCAAATGTTGGCGCCTTCGCTGCTCCATTGTCAACCAACCAAGCTCTCGCAACTTATGTGAAACCGGTTCTCGTCGTCTTATCTTAAATATGAAACGTAAACAAGATTTTTGTATTCTTTCGATCTTTGTCGAGGTATCTCTATCCAGCGCAGGTCCATACATCACATCAGCGTAATCAAACCTAGAGAGTATTAAGGAGCTACATAAAAGAGCTTTTATGTCGCAAGGAACACGGTCTTTGTAATTATAGAGACGTTTTAGCGTTCCGTAGCTTAACTTTTCGATTCTATTAATGTGCTCTGTAAATTTGAGATCGCTATCTATAGTTACTCCTAACTTTTTAGCAGAGGTTTTAACCTCAAGCCAGTGGCGGAACTACAATGCGCGGGACCACGCAACGCGGGGGGGCCCAGAGCTATAGGGGCCCAAATGCATCATGAAAAGAGTGAAACATTCTCGAAACTGATAACCGACTTTACCCGCAAGCGCAAAAAAAAAACAATTCCAATACAAAACATTTTGAAACCCTTAGCAATAGCAAGTATTGCAACCTCCCACATCTGTTTGTCATTACTTTGTTTTGACGCACTGACTCGACTGCCTGAAAACAAAGAAAAAGGCCCCTCTCTGACACTCTGCAGAGCACTTGTAGAAAATTGTTTGGGTAGGTTGATCAGTTACAGTGTTACGTCGCTAATTAACGCCACTTTATATTACTTTATATTATTTAATTATGTATGTACTTCCCAATTTTACAACCGTCTCGTCACCGTCTCGTCCCCTCCGGTAGGTACGTTCATTTGTTTCATGTTTTCAGAACTATACAAACCCAAATATTTATTATTTATGATACCTCTCCAGATGTTATTTATGACCATTTCTTGGCGGATCGACAATTCGGGTTTTTCCATTTGAAGTATTTGAACCTTTCTTCTTACACATTCCTCAGTAATAGCATGTTTTCCACCACTTCCTTCCTGTCACCAATAAAAACCTACCAATTTGTAAACTCCACCCTCTTCTACTTTTCTATTAGATTTTAAGTTCGTTAATTTTAAGATACCTATATCTTGTGAATGTGTGGGTAAGTTTGGAATTTACATTCAACTCGAATTCGTTACAAAATATTGAATAAATATTAAGTGTCAACTGTGGCTTGTAAGTTATATTTTCAGCTTTATTTTTTAATTCAAATATGGAAATAAAAGATGTGATTAGAGATTTTGCAAATTTGAGATCCAGGAGGACGGATTTTAAATTTTAAATATATTTTCTTTTGTTAATTTTTAATTGTTAATAATGCAATTTTGTTCCCTTTTGTTATTTTTTAATAAAAATATCAATAAAAATTTGTTGTTATCAATTTCTTTTGTAGTAGGGGCCCGAATAATATTTTGCGGGGGGGCCAAAAAATTGTAGTTCCGCCACTGCCTCAAGCGTTTGATTTCTTATAACAATCACGATACGTAAGTTTTCAATCTTTGACCTGTCGTTCCTTTTTCCAAAGTACAACACATACGATTTAGAATGATTAATTGTTAGATTGTGTTCTTCAGCACGTTGAACTAGGTTGTTCAGATCCTCGTCGATAAAACGGATAGATGGGTTACAAGACCCCAACGGAAATGACTTGTACAGCTGCGTGTCATCTGCATAAAAGTGTGCGCTACAATGTATCAAGGAATCAATGAGATCGAATGTGTATATATTATATAAGAGAGGTCCCGGTATTGATCCCTATGGGACACCTTTATCAACGTTCAATCTTTCCGACACGCAGCCGTCAAGCACAACCCGCTGCGATCTACCATCAAGGTAGTTTCCCATCATCCGTAAGGCTTGTTCACTGAATAACACATATCCTAGTTTGGCACATAGTAACTTGTGACTAATGGTGTCAAACGCCCTACTGAAATCTAATAAAATTAGGGTAGTCACCTGATCTGCATCAGTAGCTCTTATTATGTCATCTACAATGTTTGTTAGTGCTGTGGTGGTAGATCTGCCCCGGGTAAAGCCCGATTGTATTGTGGGTAGTATGTTGTTGTCCTGAACGAATTTGTTTATTTGAGTTTGGATAACTTTTTCCAGTACTTTGGATAAAGCTGGCAGGATACTTATACCTCTAATGTCAGACATGGTAGTTGGATTATTCTTTTTCGCTTTAGGAAATACACGAGCTTCTTTCCATTGCTTAGGAGGAAATGACTGTTCTAAACATGAGTTTATCAGGTTAGTCAACAATGGGACGATGTGGAGGTTGCATAGTTTTATCATGTCAATACTAATTCCGTCACTTCCTTCAGCCGTACTTTTTATAATATTTATTATTTTATTTATCTCATCACAGCATACCATTATTGGATGTAGTGTTATCTCCTGAGTTGATAAGATAATCATTTATGGCGTTCACATTTTTTAAGTGATTCGGTATTATATTATATTGTTTAGATGTTATGCCCAAGTTATCCATCCCTTTCCACGTACCTCTGACATTGTTGTCAGCCCTAGGTTTCTTGGTAGCCCTCCTAGTTATTATTGGGGCATGTATATCGAAAAGCATAATAATATAATTATTCGAATATTCTACTTGTTGTTAATATCGGTCAGTCTATAGTAGTTATGCCAGTCTATGTCCGCAAGCTGTGATAGAAAGAGTTAATCAAGTTATGATCTGCCATTTCATGCAGTTCAATATTTCCCGTTTCGATGACATCCAATGATGTATCTGTACTAATCAAGTCTATTAGCTGTTGGTTTTTACCCATAATACGTGTATGATCGTTAATGTGCTGTATAAGATTACAATTGTATAGAACATTATTCAACTTTTCATAGTCCTTACTGGTGTGGTTGTTCATATTTATATTCAGATCGCCGATCAGTATGATATGGTCAGTTGTTGGGGCTATATGAGCAATTGTGTTATCCATGATATTTATAAAGGAGTTTATTTTGCAAGTTCTAGTTCTGTATACCACACCAAATGTATATCTCTTTGAGTTTAGTTTAACATGTATCCACAATTGTTCAATTTCATTGGCGTTTTCGATTACTGTTTCAATGTTCAGTTTTCTATAGTTAATATTTGAGTCAATATACAACGCAGCACCACCTCCCCTACTTAGCCTATCCACTCTCCATACTGTAATTTTGAATATTTAGAACATTATATTCCTAATCAGTTTTGAGCCAGGTCTCTGTCAATGCCAATATGTCGAAATCACTCCTATACACCATAGATTTGACTTCATTGATTCTCTTGAATAGTGAACAAACATTAATATGCGCAAATTTATAGCTCCTGTTCATCCGTCTGTAGTACCATATACCGCACAGACAAGAACTTAGATATAGAAACTTTACAAAATAGTATACCCGGTGATACTCTCAGGGATGTACAAGATTTGATAGGAAGCAGTTGAAGAAATTTACAACACATTATTCATTATTCAAAGTAAAAGAATAATGGAAGAACCTGTACGGCAAGACAAGTGATAATATAACACAGTGTATGTTAATTTTACATATTAGATAGCTAAATTTCATCTATATTATTGATGCGCTTTTTGCCGTTTCCAGTGTCCACAAATATTTTACCATCTATAGTCCATGCCTTCTTCTTCCCATACCTCTCTTTCGCCTTGTTTAACAATTCCAGATTTAATTTGGTAAGGTCTTCGGCTATAAATATATTAGTATTCTGTAGATTCTTCTTTTTACTCATTACTTTATACTTATCTTCTATTTTAGAGAATTTTACAATTATATGAGTACTTTTCTGCGATTTGCTGTTTATTCTCTGACTATACTTGATATCGGTCGAATTCATCCATATGCCCAGCTTCTATTGAAGCATGTTAATTACTTTTGTGTTTACATCCTCTTTTCTGAACATTCAATACCGAAAATTCGAACGCATTCCTTTTTATGATATTGCTCCAAGGAATTAACTTTTTGCTTGAGAATATCGTTTTCATTTGTAAGTGATTGTATCTTATCATCATACGTTTTAAGATGTTTCTTCAGCTCATCTGTGACTTTCGTCACGACAGCATCGATAATAGCCTGTGTTGACGTAGATGAAATATTAAGATGTGACTCAATTGAATTTGCAACAATATCCTCCCTCGTTAGAACCATTATGATGTGTAAATAATAAGGTACTTACAGATGTCAGTTGGGTATGCTTGTTCTTATCAGACTCTGGACGTTAAATACGCTATCAATTCGTTTCTGAACAGGAGTAAATAACAACGTGCTTTCAGCTATACATTCACGAGAGAATGTGGCAGGATCATCGCGTTTTTTGTTCAAGTTAGCAATTGTTCTTTCCTTATTTCCCATAATTTGTTTATTTATTTCTGACTACATTAATTCTGTAATTTCTTCGTGTTCGTTAATGTAGTCATTGAGTAAAATTTTGTTGATATCTATATCGAAAGGGTTGTCATTATTTATATGACCATTAATCACATCTATCGGTTTTAATTTGGTTACTGATGAATGGAATGATTGTAAGCTAATATTGCATAAGACATTTTCAATTTCATGGGTGTTTTTTCGTAACCTTGAGTATTCAATAACCGAGTATGTCCAATTAATGTCGAATGTAATCTTTCTATGGGACTATTAGATTGAGGGTGATTTGGCGAGCAAAAATGTATTTTATTCTATGTAAATTAAGTAAATCGGAAATAACCGAGTTCTTGAATTCTGTGCCACTATCGGTTATTATTTGCTTTGAGACGCCGTGATGGGAAAATAATAGAATCAAATTATTCACAATTTGTGTTGATATCAATGAACTTAGTTCATACTCTTGGGCTCACTTAGAAAAGGTGTCTATAATCGTTAAAAATTTAGTCTTTTCTGATGTAAATGTATCCATATGAACTACCTCAGAGGGTTTTGTTGCTGTTGGTGTGACATTCATTTTAATTTTGATAGGATTCCTTTCATACTTGCTTTGTTGACATATTTCACATCCGTTGATGCAAGTTTGGATGGAATTCTTCAGATTAGGCCAATAATATAATTTTTTTATTTGTTGCTCGGTCTCATCAATGCCAGGGTTATTGGTTTCACATTCATGATCATTTCGAATGATTTCTTCAATATTTTCCTTATCAGTAACTTCAATTAATTTGAATTAGCATCTTTTAAATTTTAAGGATGGTCATTTGAAGTTATTACGTAAAACTCTACAAAATGCTTCATAAAGATCTGGGTGCTCGAAATATACATGATATTGTACGTCAGAAACTAAATACTCTTTTACAAAATCAATAAGATCTTGTTCAAATTTGTTTTTAGATAATTGAACTGTAAAGCATTGCTTTTTATCGAACAGAAACCTGACTTTCGGTGTAGATGGTGAATGTAGTACTGAATCAATGATGATTCGGTTTTGTTCATAATTCACCGGTGTTTCAGATATGGGTACATCAACTACGGGATTTTGTTCGTAATTTGAATGTATAGGTACGTCATCTTTTACGTCAATGTCCGCGTGTTGTTCGTCGGGTTGAACTTGTAAGGAAATATCATCATTGGATAGGTGTTGCGAGTGTTGGTCATTTGATATATCTAACTGATTTTTGAATTATTCCATATACTCGTAGATTTTGATAGTTTCTTTTGTATGTTATTCAAACCGAGATAGCGCATCTGCGTTTGTATTCAATTTGCCTTTTTTATAAATAATTTTATAATCATACTCATGTAACTTGAAACTTCATCTTAATAGTTTAGAATTAGGATCTTTTAACGAGGAAAGCCACTGAAGTGATTTATGATCCGTGATGATATTGAATGTATTCCCAAAAAGATGCGGCCTGAAATATTGGGATGCCCATAATATCATCTAAATACACTAAGCATCTCTCATTTTTTATTCCTCGTAGAATGTTATTCATTATTCTTCCTTTGGAAAGTTGCAGGTGCGTTTTCAATACCAAAGGGCATTCGAACGTATTCGAAATGTCCGTTTTCCGTGTTAAAAGCAGTTTTTGCGATATCTCCTTCTTCCATTCTGATTCGATGGAATCCACTAGTAAGGTCTAGGGTCGTAAAATGAATACTGGCATTCACCAAGTTTGTCTGATAAGTCAGTAATATTAGGTAGTGGTAATTTGTTAGTTTTCTCGTTTAGTTTTATATAGTCGATAACTACACGCCATTTTTGCTTACTGGACGAGTCTAATTACTTTGGGACAACCCAAATTGGACTGCACCTAGGAGAATTACTATATCTTATCACGTTTTGGTCCAACATTCCCTTCATTTGTTACTCAATTTCCTGTTTGTGAACAAACGGATATTTATAGGATTTAGTGTATACAGGTGTTTCGTCGGTTATTTCAATACGGTGCTTAATTGTATTCGTAAATGTTAAAGGTAAATGTTCCTGATGGAAAATATCCGAATATTCTTCACATAGATTCAGTTCTTCATTTTTCTTCATCGTTCAGGTGGTTGGTGTGGATTTTGGTTTAATCTAATTTAGTATGCTTTGTTTATTCATCGAAGTTGTTCAAATTAATGTTTAAAATTCCTTTCCTATCGAATTTTTCAACAGTAATCGGTTCTGAAAAATCTAAAGTAACTTTTTGAGTGGTATTATTCAATATTGTCGTTAAAGCTTTACCATCTTTGGCAATTGTTAGAGATTCGGGAATTTCGCAATTATGAAAATTTTGGTGGGGTACGATAACTTCTCCGTAAGCTATTGATGTCTTTATTTTTATTACTTGTTCTGAACGTGGTTTCACTGTGATAAGTTTGAGTTCGTTTTGAATTCCATGATGAAGTAATTTCATGTTAGAGTAAGGTGTTATCAGTATTCCTCTGTTAAAGTCTAAGCTAGCTTGTAAGAGTTTCAAGTTATCTAATCCTATGAGTCCGTGGAATATATTGTGGAATTTAAATGAGTAAAATTTCAAGTTCGTTGCCTTTGGTAATCTGAACAGTTTTGATGCAATTATTGAAATACTATGTTTATGCGCTGATTTCTGGAAAACGCTGGAAACTGTTAATGGATCGTGTCGGATATAATTATGATATAATTTATAGGCGATATTTGGTTCAATGAATGATTTTGTAGAGCCTGTCTCAATTAAAAACTTATGATTATGTTCCGGTAATATAAAATATGGTAGTTCGCTAGAATTACTGGCATTAAATGATATTATTTGCTCTTTTATCTATCGTCCTGGATTAACCATTCCGTTTGAATATTTACGTTCTCCATATTATAATAGTTTTCTGAAATAGGGTCTTTCCTTCGATAATCATCGTGATGTTCATCGAAATTTTGAGTAGTGTTCTCACTGTCCGGGATCATTTCTTCCGGTTCAGTTACTTCGGTATTAAATAGCTCTTCCGAAATAATATTCTTCTGTAATGATTGCGGTTGCGTTGATGGTTGGTTGGGAATACCTGTTTCTCTGGTTGATACTCTCATCGGACTTGGGTAATGGAGGGTTTGTTTTGGTTCCGTCCAAATACGTTTTGGTTTCGAGGTCCTTGTTCAAATACATGCGGGTTTGTGAAATATCTCTGCGGTGGATTATTCATTCTTGGTTGTTACGGTATCGGTTGAGATGAGAAGTTATTTCTTTGATTAAAATTGGACATTGAAGGTTGATTAGTAGTTAATTGATTGGGATAACGAAATTGATTGACCATTTGATAATTAAATGGTGTCTTAGAAAAAGACCGTATTGGTCTATGATTTTGATTGCTAGGTCTGATTTCATTATCATTTTGAGTAACGTAAAATTTATTTGTTACTCCTTGAAAATAATGAATATTTTCCTCTTCTATGATCAATTGTGGGGCCTCGTTCAAAGTACTCGGGCGCATGCAACGAATCGTTGTACCTACAGGTTCTCTTAGCCAGACAGAAACGTTTTCAGAGTTAATTTGTCATAAAGGCATCGTTTTAATACCTTTGCTTCGTTTGTAATTTCGTGGATATCTATATATGAACATAGGAGATTTTGAATTTGTAAACATCGGGCGAGAAATGCTTGAGGTTTCTCATTAGGTAATTGTCCTGAAAGAACTAGATCTCTGTTTAGACAAGTTTCATCTATACGATCTGCAAAGTTTCTATATAAAGTATCTTTTAGTTCGAGCAAAGTGTTAACACTTCGAATATTAGCTACTAGCTTTGCATTTTCTGTTAATTTGTTCAAAAGAGAGTCTAATAAGTATGTATTCTGAAAACTTTTGGGATGTGCAGTATCATAAAATTTGCTTATAACACTATCACAAACTTTTATGAATTTATTTAATTCTTTGGGGTTTCCATCGAATTATGGTACACAATTCAAATATTCAGGCTTGAATTGAGCCATTTGAATTAGATTTTCTGTATTATGTTTATATTTATTCAAGCGTAATTGAATGTTATTCCTCGAAGGATAATTATAAGCAGGAATTTCAATGTCGGAGTCAGTTAAAGACGATATTGTTAAATTATTTAAATTATCAAGAAGTGATTCAAGTCAAAATGACATTTATCGTACTCACATAAGCAAAAGTGTGACTTTGTTCATCCTTTCTTTAACCAATATAAGGAATTGTATATAGATCCGCGATGTATGTCTTCTCCAAAAACGTCTTCCTTGCAGGAACGGACAATGCAGTTCCGGTCCTCGTGATTCTGTTCGGAGGAACTTTCTACAGGTCTGCGATAGACTGGACTTATTGATTTTCGAAAATTCGCTCTGTTTTCAACTTCCTGACAATTGATCACTGAAGTTCGATAGCGGATTATTATTTGTGCGATACAAAATAATCCCGGCTATCCTACCGACTGCGCCAATCAACTTTTTGGAATCGCAAGGACACTTTCTTAAAAACTTATTTATTTCAAATTCTTGATAGTACAATAGTTATTACAATTAAGTATGAATATTCCTATCTGACTGACTGTAAAAAGTATAATACATTGGCTTTATTAGTTTAAATGTTTACGAGTCTGAAATGTTAGCCATCATGTTCTCGGAGATAAGTCTTCATAGTGACACTGTGTTATTGTGAGATAATTAATGTCACGGAACGACAGACGAAGGAAGATTTCTTTTTGGATAATTAAATTTTATGATATTTGTTAAAGAAAATCTGACTTAGAAATAATATTACTTCCTCGTAGTGAGAGTCTTATTGTAAGATAATTCACGTTATAATTAGAACACGCATTTCAATGATTACCTATATAATTAATTTATCGTTATTATTTTAATTCAGATATTATAAACTAATCCTTCTTTCACTTATCATATAGTACGTTAATAATATCATACATATAAGTATCAAAATAATTATCATATTCTTACGCTCGATGCCTATGACTTCATACAATTTTGCTTCTATTCCTAGTCATCTAGTGTTCACTAACTATTTTTATTATCTGATTGTTCACAGATTGTTTCATGTTTGTATCTTATATACAGTTACCTTAGACTAGGTTAGTTAGCCAAGTAACGTAATTGTAAACAAACAACAATTATTAGATACTCAATATACAAGTATACATTCGGCTCATATAATCTTCCATAACTGATCGTAGCATTTATTTAAAAAAAATTCTTTCAACTTGGAACTAATAATCTAATATTGGCACATTAACCTCAATAAATTGGTCACCTCAACCACGTTGCGTGATTGCATATGGTTACTACTCAAAAATGATTATTTTTCCATCTCAACGGCTTTGAATTTGGATTGGAACGAATTGAATATTTCACCAACCATATAAGGATTACAAAGAGAAACCTCAAAGTCTGCACATATCAGAAATTCATATTCGGACTTTACCATTCTGAAACAACAATCCTGCATAGAACCTTCTTCATTCAACAAGTACTACATTTCTTGGCCATTATTCAACTACGAGAGATCAAGTCTTAATTTAATTTACATCTCAATCAAAGTTTTAGAAGAAGGTACCTCTTCTTGATTATAATCATGGAATCACAGGGTAATCTGCGGCAACAATCAGCCGTATTACTGACCCAATCTACATTTTTTGGTCTTCTGTTGGAATATTTGCTTTGACCATTTCACACTCTCACATTCATCATCACACATTTCTTAATATTATCACACCTGAATTAATTTATCAACTAGATTTGCACATTATTATATCAAACTTACATCTCCCAATAAAGATTACATTTATTTCGTTTTCAGAATTAATCAGACTAGTACTGCATGTCAGTACACTTCCGCCTTTTGATACGCTACAGGTTGCATCTTTACTGTTCACAAATCTTTGAAACTGTTAGTAATAAAAATTCATATGATTCCTTACCAATCAGGTTGAAAGGAAAATTTTCCTCAATGTTTTTAGATTAAAAATATTATTTTACACTTTTAATAAAGTTTCCGACTTCGACAAATCAGGGACTCACAAATAATTTGTCTGCCGTCTTAAGAATGCTATGTGGATCAAACTAGAAGGATTATTTTAACTTGGTACAGAAAAATGTTGACCATATAAATAGAAATAATGCTGAAAAATCAGCGCTAGCCGAACATATTTTGAATGCAGGTCCACCATTTCTGAAGAGTTTATCATTCTTGAAACACAGTACGGACAACTATCTAGGTAATTCAGAAGGGATGGAAATATACAAGTGAAAAAGCACTTCACTAAATTCCGATTTATATCCATCTGGTGTAACCCCTTGATCGCCATATTAACCTCAAATTGTATCCAAACAGGCACATTTTGTTTTCTAATTTAGTTCAATCTGATTATGGCTACTTGTTAGATGGAAGATTCTCCGTAATTGAACAGTGCTTTCAGTGAATGAGGGTGACTGTTTCCTATTCAGAGTGTTATAGAGTATTCACAGTGACTAATCTTCAATAGTCTTATTGAGAACCGACTTACTCTCGAGCAATACAAAACGATATTGAAATACGAAAAACTGAGGGCTGTGAACCAAATAGACTAGTGGAAATTCAGAACACTGTCAGATATTAAAGATGTAGTATGGAATTGTGTGTAGAAAATGGTGGCAATGTCGTTGACTGAATGATCAATTGTAGAATATTGTTACACAATTGTTTCATTAAAACTGTTTTAAATATATAATCATTTTGTTGAAAATCTTGTTATGGATTTATTCAAAGTGGCTCGCGTTGACTTGCAAAAACTAAGAATATGCACAAAATACTACTGAGACAAAGCAGGGAGATCCGGTAGATATATAATTTCTATTCAAAAAATATTAAACAATATTATCTTTTGTAAACCGATCCACAGTGCATGACTCAAAAATTTGTATCACAATCAATACTACAGCTTGCAACTTGAATTATGATGAACTGAGATTTTGAGATTTACTAAGTATAGCTTGATTGTAGTTTGATAAGTGACACACTTCCTCAATTGGTGAATTACAATAAATAACTGTTTGAAACAGTATATTTCCGAGTAAATAAATATATACTAACCTATTTTTCGAGAATTTATGCATAGTTGCAGAGTTCAAACTGAATTTGTCTTATTAATATTAATCAAAAGTTACATATTTACATACAAAGGTGAAGGTAATAATATGCACAGCTATTCAGTTAGAAAACAATTCATCAATGAAGACCATGTACATGTTTTTGTGTTTCATAGTTCCAGTTTATTCCCTCCATGTTGAAGGTAAATGAAATCGGTGTGATGAGCATGTTTATCTCTAAGCAACGATCATTCTCTCTGTTGGTATAGTTCATTTTATATTTGTTCAATTCTTGGTTTGATTATGATTATCTGAAATTCAATGTCAGAAAACGATAGTTTGGTTCGAACAGTTTCCTCCACTTTTCAGTCGTAAAGCTACAAAAAACTTAGAAAACCCGTATTTCTGAAAAACTCGATTTGGCTACAGAGAAACAACATCTATTTTGATAAAATTTGAGGAACGGCTTATTTTGTTGGAATGAACTATTGATATATCTAAATATATTATTTTTGTCCTCCGGATATTTCGAGCTTTAGAATACATGAAATAGGTATGAAATAAATATTTTCACACCAAGTTCATACCATCACTTTGAAATTTTCAAAAAAGAACCAATTTATGTTCTGAATTGAACTCGAAAGAGATGAATTAGGTTCAAATCTGCAAAAAAAAAGAACAGATTATAGTAAATGTAATGTATGCGAGGTGAAGGTAAATTGACTTAATTATTTGTTGCGGAAAGTCAATGTTATTTCAAGTATTTATTTCCGATACATACAACGGTTATGTTATAAAGACTATTGAAGATACAATCCAAATAACTCATTTCGATTGAGCCGTCTGTGAATGAACAATCAGATACTCGAACTGGATTTAATTCGTATTTCAGACATTAACTAATATCAATGAAATATTCCATAGGCTCTAATTCACGATGTTATATCAAGTCAGACGAATTAAATCTCTTGAATATCCAAATCCGGAGAATTTTCCATTCAAACGCCGTGACCGCCTGAAAATTATGAAATATTTCTCAATAGTATGATTTTTCGATTTTACCAGACTGATATGAATTTTATGTTGCCCTTGAATATGTTATATCCATAATAATATGAATGGGTGATTTGATTAACTTGGATTCTACCTATCATGTAATGCATTCAAGTAGTGTAATATGAATTATATCTAGTGCAATTTGGAATAATACTATGTTTTCTCGGTTGCATACAATTAAACATGAAGGCTGCTACAACTCTCCCTCTCAGAGTATCGTGCCGTTATATTTAACACGCGTCTATCTGCTTCACTAGTGGCGTGGTAAGGGGAATGAAGCTTGGAAACCAATCCCACCATATTCACCCAAAATTTTCAATCATCGTGATGTTTGAAATATCTTCATATCATAAAACTCAACTCTAATGTATCATAGTGCATGGCAATACATAACATAGAGTCTTTGGATTTATAGTCACCATTTTTATATCTATATATTATAATATAAAAAGCAAATACCACACACTCATTGACTCACTCATCACAGATTTTACTTTTCCGCTAGATGAATGCAGCTGGCTGCTTTAGGTTTCTCACTATTAGTCATAGCAATGACTTATTTAGTTGATAACTTCCTATGCAACTGTGTTGGTGAAATAACTGTTGAGATTTATAAATAATTTATGTTTTTTATGATTGAGCGGAGATAACTAAAATGATAATATAATGATAATAATACCGACTTAACAAAAAAAGTGAGACACGGCTATTTTTTTTCCTACACAAAGAAACACAGATACCATCACTGCTTCCGCTTTTGAAAATGAAAATATCACTGAAAATAATAGAATGCTGCTGAATTATGAATGAGTATATGGAACCAAGTGTAGAGTTTCTCTCTCTATAGTTTCTTTTAACAGAAAATCCATAGTTTCGCTGACGAATATTATTTTTGAATTTATAGTTTTCATATCAGTGAGCGAGAGATTAGCAAATCTTGGTGTGAGGATTTCCAATTTTATTCTTACCAAGGGTTGGGGAGGAGCGAGCACTGTAGATACAACATCATGGTGGAGGAACACCGAAAAAAGGAGGAAACTCTTCAATAAAGATACGAGTACACAAGTAGTCACTGACTGGAAAAGCTATAAAGCTGACCAAAGAGATTCTATGAAAGCATTGAGGATATCAGAGCGAGATACTTGATGGATCTTCTACAGGGATATCAGCAAGATGCCCTCTGCAGCGAGGCTTTGTAAAAGATAACCAGAATTGTTCAGTGATTCTTCCAAGTGGTGAATATACAACGTCTCTGAAAGAGACACTAAGACATTTAGTTTCGACTCATCCCCAGACTCTATAAAAAGAAAACTGGCTACCCAAGAAGCAGATGGACAAGTTGACCATCGAAAAGGTCTGTCCTCCGACTTGTTCAATTACGAAAAAGTGGAGTAAGCCATATCCGAGTATGCAACATATAAATCACCGCGCAAAAATTGAAACCTCCCGGCTCTGCTTCAAGAGTGTTAGAAACACATCATCAAGCTACCAGTGAAAATATTCCCACTTCGTATTGCAACCGGCTTTATCCCAAGACTATGGTAGGCAGTGAAAGTCGTGTTCATCTCAAATGCGGATATGTGTGATTATACCCAAGCTAAGGCGTGTTGTCCTACCAGTCTTACTCCATTCATATTGAGGGCAATTGGAAGACTGATTGATCGACGGCCCGTTGAGGAGTTATCCTTTCAATCGTCGCCAATAAGCCTACCAGGCTGATCTCTCCACTGAAACGGCCTTGCAACATCTATTCACATGAATGAATGTATGAGCCTATGACTCAAGAGCAACAAGCTTTTGAGGTATTCATGAACATCGAAGGGACGTTTGATAATACTTCCGTCGTATTTATCTGCTATGGCGCCGAGGAACGTGGAATCAATCCAACATTGTTAAGATGGATTGAAGCCCTGTGCTCGAGACTTGCGATGAACGGAAACCGTACTGTTTTTCAGAGAATGCAAGCCGGATGTTTTCAAGAGTAATTCCAGACCTAATACTGACCTGGAGAGAACATCTCGAATATGAAGTGACCGAGGCTTCTGCGTCCTCTTAGACTTACAGATGAGATTTCAGTAGCAAATGAGTACCACAGCCACATATCCTCTGATGCATCTACACGAACATAATCAGACCCAAGATCGCCTATGCCGCACTTGTACGGTGGCCAGAGACAAGGACTGCTATGTCACAACTCCCCATGGATCCATTCCACCGGCTTGCATGTGTAGGTATCACGAGTGGTATTAGATCGTGTCTAAAGAGAGCTCTTGAAGCCCTCGCTTGCATACCACCTCTACACTTATTAATAAAAGTTGAAGCCATGAGAACGGCGTATAGGATAGGGGGCCTAGGTCCCTGGGCTGGAATCGAATATTCTCGTGGTCACTCAGTGATTTGGACTGAGGCCACCTAAGTGCTCCATACTAGGAATGAGGCAAGATAACTTAATTCCACTTAAATGTCTCATTTATTCCAAAATCCTCATCCCTGATATGATGAGGTTGGAATAATGAAAATCTGCTCATGTTGCCACCAGGCGGGCTCTTATGGTTTATAGATGGGTCCAAGATAGGTCCGGCTTAGAGACCAGGAGTGTATCTGAAAAAGCCTGGTTTCACTATAGCAGTAGTCTAGGAGTGAATGTTATATTTTGAAGTTTATATCTTTTAGTAATGACAAAATGTGTCACGTTCGTTATTCTAGATTAACAAAATACCTAATAGGCAAGTCTATTTTTTACATTTATTAACAGTTCAATATTCCTATGAAGTTCGACCTTATTAAGCTATGCTATAGACGAGAAACTGCTAGTATTTATTCTCTGTACAAGCTGTGTGGTTTCTTGATACATTCTCCGCAGCTACTTTCAGCGCTGAAATGTTATACTTCCAACAGCAGAATACGTCACAGACAGCTACTTTTCTTGACACCTACGCGTAGCAATTCTCTTATCACTAGGATATGTAAGATTCATAAAACGCACTGTACATATCTGGAGTGTGGATTGTCCAATGTGAGCGTGCGACAGTTTCGACAGGGTTTGTTCGAGTTGAGTAATGCAGTTCAACAAGCTGCGGTTCGGGTTTGTAGGAGTGATTTCTGATGGATGTGGTGTATGTGTTGGCTAGTGCTCTAGATAGTGACAGACAGATCTTGGGTTCCGATGGCCGAGAAAGTGGTGGGATAGTTGTAAGCCAGCAGTAGGTTTGTAGATTAGTTTTAGTTTTGTTGTAATAATTGAGTATTCGATTTTTCTTACTTTTTTTTGTTTTTTCTTCAAACTACATATGGTTTGTTCTCATTAATTATTGGAGGGCTTTTATATAACTCTAGAACATGTAATTAGGTTATAACTGATTGTTACCTGTTTGTTCTTGCGAAATAAATAAATAAATAAATAAATAATATTTCAGATATTTGTTTTGAATGAAATACATGACACACTATATTCTCCCAATACATTGCAAGATTGTTATGATTATTCTATGGATTTAACCTGAAAAATTGTTAGATAATATTAAAATCCCATTGTGGACATCAGTCTCACACATAAGTCAAATATAAAATACGAGATACAGTGAAATGACAACCCCAAGACAGCTCTTGCTCAAGTATGGGATCAACCCTCAAGGTTGTTCCCCTCATGAACAAGGGTCGGCTGTTGTCGCTATGTCAAATACCTATACGCTTGCGAAAGAGAACATGACGCATAACATATACATACTTTGTATAGGTGCAACGATTATCAATAGCAGACAATAATAATAACATGAAAAAACAAATCATATGATAACTAGAATGCTTCTCTTTACACGGGACACAAAGCTCCCGTGGATGACTCACTAATGTTACTCCACATAATTTTCGTGGAGGCTGGTCTTGGATCTACTGAGTTGCGATCGGGGAGTGTATGGATTTAACCTGAAAAATTGTTAGATAATATTACTTATCAAAATATATATCTTTGACGTTGAATTCAGTTTAAAGTAAGCAACACACATAAAAATGTTGTCTCAAAATATATGAATTTTCTGTATTTGATACTTTATTGAATTAATTATTGTATAGTCTGGAAACATAATAATGAAGTTCATCGTTAATGACTATTTTATAATTCTCAACATAAATTTAATAATTGACCATAACAATATACTTCATTAGACATCAACATCTTCTCATTATACACATTTTTCACATTCCAAAACACTATATTTCATCATTCAGTATTCTTTCCTAAACTATATGGAACGACTAATAATTTCCATTTAGTGAAACATTGCCAATTTAGATTCCTAAGAAGGAACTCAGTACTCGATCAACCATTTTTTAATAGTGTGGTTGCAACAAACTAATGAATAAATGACCGGCTAATTTGTTGGAAATCTGAACTTCTGGAAGTGAATAGTTTCCCTGTCTCCGTTCTGAATTCTAAGAATAGAAGATATTGGAATCTTTATTAGACAAAACATGATACCCTACAATATACAATTAGGAACAACTTCCAAAATACTAATATTTCATGTTTTCAGGTTACAATCAACCTTATCGTCTTCAAAATGACGTATTTCCGATATCGTATTCATTGAAGATGCATCCCAATTTGGATACTGGAAATTTTAGCGGCGAAGTAACTATTTTTGTGCGCCTGGATCACTCAATGAAAACCATCACACTGAATAGCCGGGATTTAACAATCTCAAAAATCACATTAGATCGAGAATATACTGCAACTGAGTTTGAATTAGATCCGGAAAATCAGTTATTATATATTTTCGGCAATGGAAAACAGTATATCAATCCCGGTGAGCACATATTGCATATAAAATTCTCTGGAACGTTGTTGAAGTCAACTGGGTTCTATAAGAGTAGCATCAGTTATGGAGGTCGAGATTAGTGAGTATTTTATTGGGAATAATCCCCGATTCACTTGTTTATTTTACACTCGGTTCCGGAAAAATAATGATGCAATTGATTTCTTATTACTTATAACTTCATGAAGGTATCAGCTCAACAATAATGAACAAGAAAAGTAAGTAAAAACAAGCCGGACAAGAAGATTAGCTTATCGAACGAGTAGGTGGTGAAGAACTCTTCTTTTCCTGAATGAAATTAGTTTTTATGAAACCATTGAAGCAGCGAGTTAGAAAATGAGTTCAATTCAGGACAAGCCTCCGCCCATACGTTATTGAAGCGAACTATGGGAATAAGAATAGGCGCAATGATGGTTCGTGAAAGTTCTCTTCAACTTCATATGAATTTCTCCTGACTGTTCTGTTGAGATATAATAATTTGAAAAATTTCTAATTTCGAATCAAATTGAATTATTTCAAAGAGACCCAAAGTTGCATTATCTCGGATTATCACATCACTACCTTTTTCTGAAAAAGAGTGCATTACCCCGCTCCTTCCTCCGCCGGTAGTATATTCTTGAGAACCTTCAGATCATATCCGCCTACCTAGATACGGGCAGGATCTATATAGAAACGCACTTCAGTAGCTCCGCACATGTAACATTACCATTTTATCAATAGCGATTTACGCTATGTTCTCATAAAAGTAAGGGGTACAGTCACAAATAAAAAATGAATAGACCTTATGAACCTACATCCCAATATCCCAATAGAGATAATCAGGAAACTTAGTCATAATCACTAAAATAAAATCCCATTGTGGACATCAGTCTCACACATAAGTCAAATATAAAATACGAGATACAGTGAAATGACAACACCAAGACAGCTCTTGTTCAAGTATGGGATCAACCCTCAAGGTTGTTCCCCTCATGAACAAGGGTCGGCTGTTGTCGCTATGTCAAATACCTATACGCTTGCGAAAGAGAACATGACGCATAACATATACATACTTTGTATAGGTGCAACGATTATCAATAGCAGACAATAATAATAACATGAAAAAACAAATCACATGATAACTAGAATGCTTCTCTTTACACGGGACACAAAGCTCCCGTGGATGACTCACTAATGTTACTCCACATAATTTTCGTGGAGGCTGGTCTTGGATCTACTGAGTTGCGATCGGGGAGTGTATCGTACCTTTTCGTGGTTAGTTCAATGGACAGGATATAGCGGACCCGCTGATATCGATGGAGCTACTTCGGAACCTAGTTGGAAAGATTTGACGGGTGGAACAGGATCGGACGAGGTCACCTCATTGCTCGGTTGATGGTAATGACTATATATGGAACAGGCTGAAAGGGTCTTCCATACAAAAGTCAGCAGTGATAGCCTATATAGAGGTGTCCTCTTTATTGGTTTAGATAAAGACCAGACGTTGGTTATTATGAGTTTATTTATTAGTTGAACAGTAAATAGAGTAGGTACATGATAGTATGAATTCTTATGATTGACTTTTCTTCGATATGCATAATTATTATTAGATTTCACTCAGGATTACCACCTCCAATTATCATGTAGGCGGCACCACATCTCCCTTTTTGATAGAATGAACTTCATTCAGGCCACAGATGAAGTACATTCATCTCAATATAAGGAATCTATAATATAAAGATTCTTGACCCAGTATGAATTTATATCAAAATTCTCGAAAAATAGGTCACAATAACACTATGTTTTGAATTTTTGTCTATACGTACGTTTCGGTCTCACGACCTTCATCAGAAGACTTATTATGTAAAAAGGGGTTAATTAAAACTAATTAGCATAAGCGTCCATATCGCACAATTTTCAATCAAAAAGCCCACGCCGTCGAAACGAACAGAACTACGAACAATCAAAAATTGCTTGTGCTAATTAGTTTTAATCAACCCCTTCTTACATAATAAGTCTTCTGATGAAGGTCGTGAGACCGAAACGTACGTATAGACGAAAATTTGAAACATAGTGTTGTTGTGACCTATTTCCCGAGAATTTTTATATAAGGAATCTATTCAAACTTAAACCAGAACTATAAACTAGACATACATATGTATTTCATTTAACCCTCTCTTTCTGGAAAAATAAATTACCGAAGTTTTTTTTTTGATTGAGAAACATAATATTTACTGTTTATATCTTGTTGATTGATGAACCGCAATTGAGGTGAGTTGTTTACATACGATATATGATACATATGGCTATTGATTATTAATGTCTATTCACTAGTTTACTGTTCGATATTAGTTTGTTTTAAACGGTTTCACTCTATTTTTGTGCACTTTCATCACTTTCTTATTATCAATAGTACAATTATCTTCTTCAGAGTTCACTATTGGAAAAAGACTCTTGTACCAAGGATCAAAATTAGTTCTGTTTTCGTTACTTGATAGTGCCAAATCACCAGGCTTAATATTTGTGGTTTTAGCTTGTTTATCGTATTCAGTTTTTCGTTTGTCCTTAGCTTTCATTAAAAATTCTCTTGCTCGTTGATGAACTAATTGTAATCTGTATCTAATTTCTTGATAAAATGCGTCAACATTGTATAAAGGATCTACTTTACCGTCTATCAATGATTCTGGCCTTTCCGCTTTCTTAGCAAAAGCTAATTAAAAAGGGGTGTAGTTGTGATATGCGCTTGGTGTAGTGTTGTAAGAAAAACTGAAATATTTAACCCAATCATCTCAATCTGTTTGCGTACTATTCATATATATGCGTACATATTCATCAAGTACCCTATGATTCCGCTCACAACCCCTCATTATTTGACTGTGGTAGCCTGTAGAAATTTTGTGTCTTATATTAAGAAGCTTAGTTGAATGTTCTAATACTTCGTTTTTATACTCGATACTCATATTCGTTCTGATTTTCTTCAGGGGGTCGTGATTTGGTATGAAATCCTTCAACAAAGCTTTTGCTATAGTACCCGTTTCTTTATTTGGGATTGGTATTATAACTACATATTTTGTTAATTCCCATCGTATCGATATCGCGTATGAATTATTATTTGCTGTTTTTGAAAATGGATCGATCGTATCGATACAGGTAATGTCAGAAGGTTCTTGTGATGTAAGCGTTATTATCATTGGTTCTATTCGCTCAACTTTGTTTTTATTCAATTGACACTTCATACAAGTTTTTACATAAGCAGAAACATCGCGAGACATATTCTTCCATTTATATCGAGTTCTTGATTTCTTTGATAATCTTTTCTGTTCACAATGCCTGCCAGTAAGTGGATCATAAAGATATTCTTGAATTATTCATCTCGGTTCTCTGTTACAATTTCAGGAACGTCATATAGTATTATTGATAAATTTTTTTAACAATTTTCACCAGTTTCTTTCAAATTATTCAGTGTGCATATTTTGAGTAATTGGTCATATGAGTTTAACTTCACAGTCTTTATTCTTTGTTCACCAGCGAAGATTTCTAGCTTAGACAATATATTCTCTAGTGAATTATTGCCATTAGTGCAATATATTAAACACTCAGCGCTGTTTTTTCTTTTCGTTTGTATGAGCATCCTGAGATGTTTAGACTGGATTTCGCATTTAGGAATAGGTAGATTCATAATACTAAAATTATCTAAAGTTTCGTATACTTCAGGACATGTTCAAATATTTTTGTTTTCGACTCGGTTGATAGGCATAGATGGATGCTGTTGTTTTCTAGACATAGAGCGAGTTATCGGTAATACTTCTGTAAGTTTGATTGTCATATCTCTTAATTCATCTATTGTGATTATCGATAAAGCGTCGGCACCCACATTGTATTTGATGAAAACCCGCTTTCAAATCTAATGTTGAAAAACATTCTGTTCTACCAAGCTGATCCAAAATATCGTCAATTCATGGTAACGGAAATTTATCGGCCTCAAGTTTTTTATTTAATTGTCTATAGTCAATGACTAGACGCCATTAATTTTCCTCGGTGTAATGTATAGATATAGGGTTGCGCAGGACATACGCACACCAAGAAATAAGGGATTTTGATTCAATTGATAAAAAGTTGTAAAATCTTATAAGCGAGTTCAATGGTTAATTGTGTTTTATCAAAACTTCAAGAAATCAAACGAAAAAGTGTAGTGAACATTACAGTGGCGACGAGGATTGGATATTTTTTCCAAAAACATATACTAATTGAGGTGAATAAGTGAATTTCATCAATCACACGTGGTAAATATGGAATTCGTAGATCATTTGCGGGAATTTAATCCGAGTGTATGCGACTGGACAATATATAAAGGTCAACTCAAACAATACTATAGCAAATGCTATAGTGAATAACGATATCAAGCGTGCAATTTTAAATTGTTTTTGCGAAAGTAGTTATCAGATTCTTTGTAATCTTTGTATACCTCAAAAACCGGAACTTATCGGTTTCAATGACCTATTAGAACTATATGACAAACATACTACACCGGCAATTTAGTTTTCTTAGAAAGACAAACATTCTACAGTGCAGTCAAAAACACGGACGAAACGGTTTCAGAGTGGGGTTCACGAGTGCGGCAGTTAGCGGCTGAGTGTGAATTCGAAACCGAGTTATCTGTTATGATTCGAGATCGTTTCATTATGGGGTTCGCAAAAGGACCCATTCGTAATAGAATGTTTGAAGAAAATGAAGCAGAACTAACGTTGGAAAAGGCAATTGAAATTGCAAATAACAAAGAAGCCAGTTACAGAAATGATGTGGAAATTCGCATAAAAAAAGAAGCAGAAGTGTATCATATGGGACCCGGACGCAGTTCTGGAGGGCCGCGCACAAACAGTATTAATGGTGCAGGAACGAAGTCCTTACCTGCTAGTCAACACGGCTCATATTCCAACTATCAACGGCCTTCCACCTCAGCAGGAACCACGACAGCCGGACGTAAATGTAACGTACGTGGCAAGGCACATACAGCTCCTGGCAGGTATCGTAATTTCAATTGTAACAATTATGGAACTAAGGGACATCTGGCAACCGTATGTAAAAAGAAATCAAATGCGCATCATTCATCTAAGCCAAACAATTTTTTGTTGAGTTCGAATCAATTCGAAACAGATCAGCTGTTTAACTTAGATTCGATTAATGTTGATTCTATTTACATAGATATAAAGGTAAGCAATCTAGTTTCAGAATTTGAATTAGATACCGGTGTCAGCGTTTCCGTAATACCTAAGATATTGGAAAACAAATATTTTAGTAACGTTCCATTAGTAAAAACGTACAAACAATTGTCAACGTATACTGAAAGTAAAATTTACCCATTAAGGAAGATTTTGGTGCCAGTTGAATATAAAACTAATTCGAGTACATTATTTTTGTATGTAATAGATAAAAGGGGACTTCCATTATCAGGTCGGGATTCTTTCAACACATTTAATTTATCAATAAACAAATTGGAACATGAGAATGAGATAGTTAATGCACTATCTAGGGAATTTCCTACAGTTTTTAGTTCGGAATTGGGTTTATTCAACAAGGAGTATATTCATCCGAAATTAAAAGAAGGGGCACAACCAAGGTTTTTTAAACCTAGGCCTCTACCTTTCGTCTTGAAGGAGAAAGTCGAACAAGAAATTGATTGGTTAGTAAACATATAGGCGTTAACTTGGGTAGATTACAGTGAATATGGTACGCCTATAGTTCCTATATTGAACAAAAATAGCACTATTAGTTTATGCGGGGATTATAAAATTACGGTAAATCCAGATTTGGAATTGGATAAGTTTCCTATACCTCGTATTGAGGAGCTGTTTGTAAAATTGCAAGGTGGAAAAAAATATAATACCAAAATCAATTTGTCACAAGCCTTCCAGCAAGTGGAATTGAGTCCGGAGTCAAGTAAAAACTACTATAATAAAGATTCTTGACCCAGGTATGAATTATATATAAATTCTCGGGAAATAGGTCACAATAACACTTATGCTTTATATTCTCGTCTTTACGTACGTTTCGGTCTCACGACCATCATCAGAAGACTTATTATTTCAATAACCTGATTACTTAAAACTATTTGTATCAACACAAAGCGTCCTTATCGCACCAATTTCACTTGAAATGCTAACGTCGCCGAAACGAACAGAAACACAAAATCGAAACTGTAACAAAACAATGTTATAAGTATAATATGAAGAATC
Organism: Endomychus coccineus; assembly: GCA_958510875.1. Taxonomy (NCBI): domain Eukaryota; kingdom Metazoa; phylum Arthropoda; class Insecta; order Coleoptera; family Endomychidae; genus Endomychus; species Endomychus coccineus. The sequence goes on from OY294068.1 coordinate 94,044,013, forward strand.
CACTATTTAGTATAACTCTCAAAAAATACGAACACATTTCATCAAAGTCTAACAATGAGACAAGTTCAAGTATTTATTTTCGAACCAGATGTCATGAATTAATAGGTAATAAAAGAAGGTTTGACCTCTGGAATACATTCTTAACATTCTACCTAAAATATATTCTTAACATTAGAAGGATGCATGTAGGAATTTGCAAGATTCAATTAATTAAGTTAGTATAAATATGACTTAGTGTCTGAACGTCAGTCCTATGATTTACAGATTTGGAGTCACGTTTCATGTGAATCATCTCCAGAATAGATTTTTATAACAATTGGTTTCCTCAGTTGAAATATCAACATTTTTGTAATCGCGTTTATGGTTATAATCAAAGCAGTGGCGGCTCCTCGAAGGAGGCTAAGGAGGCTCAGCCTATTCACCAATTTATCTTAATGATCATTCTCCATTTTATTTCCAGTTTCTCTGATAATTCTTTAAATTCTACAATTAATTCTCCGTTCTCAGTAGTTATGTTTAATCTGGCAACAGTGGCCAGAGGCTAGATTCTCTTTATATCTCAAACGCTAAATACGTGTGGTCAACACAGTTGCCGTTTTTCCAACCAGTTCAATTCACAAATAGGGTAAAACAGCGAATATGGCAACTGTTTATGGAGGCTAGCTTCTCGTACGCTCCCGGCGGCAACGAGGTATAGATCTCGTTGCCCGGCGGTCGTATGAAATACGATTACTTGCCGTCGCTGTAAACTTCGACACGTGCTCTGCCAGTTGTTGTTTTTGCTTCGCGAAGCGATGAAAGGTTAAGTTATAATTTATCTGTTCGGTCGTTCGGTGAGTTATTAACAAAGAGTTCTTTGGTTATTAAACGTTAAATTGAGTAGTGATTTATTTGCTGAAAAGATTAGTGATGAAAGAGGTATGTTTCAAAATCGATGATTTGATACTGATAATTGTAAAAAATATTTATGGTTTACGGGATCTGAGGTACACAATAAATTATATTGCTGGTATTGCTTGCTATTTACATCTGATACAACTTCATGTTGGGGGCACTCGGGTTATGATGATTTGAAAAATTCAGCTCGTGGTATAGACAGACATGAAAAACATATTACATCGAGTATTAAGTTTGAATTAACCGGTAAACACTTAAACAGAATATTGTTAAAGGAGGAAAACATATAATTTGGTAGACAAGAAACTACATTATAAACACTTTTTCATGAAATTTTAGATACTATTAAAGGTCAAATTGAGATTCGATTTTCCGATTTACATGAATTGAAGTTTTTTGTATAACTTAGTTCTAAAATATAAATTTTTTGATAAAATAGCACTGCACAATGAATTATGCGTTATATACTCGGATAAAGATAATTTAGGCCAGTACGACATTCACGCCGATATGATAAAATATATGATAGACAATGATTTGCAACAAGTTTTACCTCAGTTTTATAAACTACTTTGTTTGACAGTCACCATTCCTGTCACGTCGGCATCGGTGGAGAGATCATTTTCTACTCTCAAACGAATTAAAACTTACATGCCAAGTACAATGGGCCAAAATCGTTTATACAATGTCAGTTTAATATCTATTGAAAAAGATTTAGTAAAACACAAAATGATACATTTTTTGATAATATTATTGATCATTTTTCGCAAACTGAAGACCGTAGAATTCCGTTTATATATAAAAAAAGTTAATGAAAGTAATAAAAAAAAACAAAATATGAAAAATTCCAAAAAAAAAGAAAAAATATTAAAAATCCAAAAAAATTAAAGACAAAAAACGATCAAAAAATTTTTTTTTTAAGAGAAACTCTATACCTTCACGTTGGTTCTTGCTGGGTAACAATTAATTTTGTCACTGAAGTAGCTGGTACGTGCAAAGGTTAAAAGGCTATGAATAGAGTATATTTTTACAAAAACGTTTTATGTCCAGCCTCCTCTCTCAAAAATTCACGAGCACTGCTTAGCAAGGGCGGTAGAATTTTTCAAGTTTTTGTTTCTTGTGCTATACTTATGGCCATACATTCTTCTTTGTAAATATTGCTTAGAGATCCCAGTATAAGTTCCATCGCAATCTAGACAATTCAATTCATATACTGTGTTGGTTTGTTTATCTTTAGGTATTACAGGTTTTAGATTTGAGAAATATTTCCCAACACAGTTAGTAGGTTTATGTGCAACATATATCATACTTTTCCAAACATTTCTTAATTTTTTCTGAGGTCTCCGGAATGTATGGTAAAGTTATATAATTGCATGTTTTACTTTTCATGTTATTTTTATATGACGATCTATTATAGATTTTGTCTATTCTCTCTTTAATGATAGGATTGAAGAATGTTTTCCGGTAGCCATTCATTTCCAGTGTATTACGAACATTTTTAAAATTCCTGGGACGGTCCTCTGGGTAGGACAGTTTAACCGTGCGGTCAGTACAGCTATTTATGAGATTTTTTTCATAACAAGCTGGTGCAACGGAATTGAAGTGAAGATAACGTTGAGACCAAACTCCTTTAGTAAACCATGAGGTTTTAATTTTTCCATCTGCATCATGCCTAATGTTCATTTCTAGGAAATGTTTGTTTTTGTTCACTTCAATTTCACAAGTAAATTGAAGTTTGCAGTGGAAATTGTCAACTTTATCAATCACGTACTGAATTTTATCAATGTGAACACACATAAGGCAATCATCTACATACCGTTTAAAGAATACGAGCTGAAAATCTAATGAACTTATACCAGATTCCTCTAGGCATTCCATAACGAGGTTAGCAATGGTAGCAGAAATAGGAGATCTCATTGCTGTGCCAAATATTTGTCCAAATTATTCCTGACCGTATTGAAATTAAGTGAATTCTAAACAAAACTTTACAGCACTTATGACTCCAAATCTGTAAATCATAGGACTGACTTTCAGACACTAAGTCATATTTATACTAACGTAATTGATCAGATCTCGCAAATTCCTACATGCATCCTTATAATGGTAAAAGTATATTTTAGGTAGAATGTTAAGAGTATATTCCAGAGATCAGACATCTTTCATTACCTAATAAATCATGGCATCTGGTTGGAAAATAAATACTTGAACTCGTCTCATTGTTAGTCGTCCATAGACTTTGATGAAATGTGTTCGTATTTTTTGAAAGTTCAACTAAGTGGTGGATTCTTGATATTATACTTGAAACATTGTTTTATTGCAGTTTCGATTTCGTGTTTCTGTTCGTTTCGGCGACGTTAGCATTTTGAGTGAAATTGGTGCGATGAGGACGCTTTGTGTTAATACAAATAGTTTCAAGTAATCAGGTTATTGAAATAATAAGTCTTCTGATGATGGTCGTGAGACCGAAACGTACGTAAAGACGAGAATATGAAGCATAAGTGTTATTGTAACCTATTTCCCGAAAATTTATATATAAGTAAGAACTAACTACAATTAGTACACACAAAGGTGTATTTGTATACAATAGGCTTCCTTTCGGTATAAATTCTGCGCCAGCACAATTTACACGCATTATGGAAAGAATATTAGAAGAATTGGAAGGTGTAGCTTTTTGTTTCCTGGATGATGTACTAATTACCGGCACAGATAGGTCTGAACATTTAAAAAGGATAAGAGCGGTATTACAAAAATTGGCCGATAACGGACTAACAATAGAAAAGAGTAAATGTGAATTTCTTAGAGATAGTGTAGAGTATTTGGGGTTCAAAATAGATAAGAACGGTCTGCATACTTGTCAAGATGAAATGGATGCCATTCAAAAGGCACCGATTCTCACAAATACTACACAGCTGAAGTCTTTCCTAGGACTTGTAAATTATTACAATAAATTCATGATGAATAGTTCCACATTACTGACGCCACTATATTTTATAAACTATTACAAACAGGAGCTACCTGGAAATTAGGCAGTGACTGTGTAAAAGCTTAAAAACAAGTTAAATAAGTTTCAATGTCGGCGGATATATTATTTCACTATAACCCTGACTTACCGATTCAATTGGCGGTAGATGTGTCCCAGTACGGATTGGGGGCAGTCATAACACATGAGATAAATGGCATCCACCCACCAATAGCATACACCTCTCGTACTTTATCCAAAAGTCAGGAAAGATACTCGCAAATAGGAAAAGAAGCGTTTGCTATAATTTATGGTGTTCAGAAATATTACCAATATTTGTTTGCTAGAAAATTCACCTTGTCAATGGACCATAAATCGTTAGTCACAATCTTTGGGCAAAAAAAGGTATACCATTGGTTGCAGCAAACAGATTAAAAAGATGGACGTTATTATGGACAAATTTTAAGTATACCATAAAGTATATTAAATCAAAATATTTACGCAGACCGTTTATCGAGATTGCCGTCACCCGATCAGGTGATCTAAAACGATGAGAACAAGATTTCACATGTAAACTATGTTAAAGAAAACAATAACTCACCTCTCAATTTCAAAATGTCCGCGGAAGCAACAAAAGTGGATGACACGCTACAAAAAGTTATTGGTTTCCTCACCAATGGGTGGTCAAAAAAGGTCGAACCGAGTTTAGGGCGTATTATCTAGATCGATTTGCATTATCGGTTAGCGAAGATTGTTTGATGTTTGAATATAGAATCATGGTACCAAATAGTTTACAATCATACGTACTGGAAGAAATTCATGGGTCGCACATGTGTATGGTAAAAATGAAAAGTATCGCCGATCATACGTTTGGTGGCCACAAACGAATTGACACATTGAAGGGGTAGTAAAACACACAACATCATGTTTATTTTATAGAAGAAGTCCACAAAAGGCTGAACTAATAAATTGGGAATATCCCACTAAGCCTTGGGACGGGGTACACATCGATTACCTTGGACCCATTTTTGGTAAACATATTTAGTATTGATCAATTCTCACTCAAAGTGGCTGGGAGCGTTTTTGGTAAATGTGCCTACGAGTCAGGTGACAATCAAAATATTGCGAAGTACTTTCGCGCGATATGGCTGTCCAGTTACTTTGGTCTCTGACAATGATTTGTTCCGGCAGAATTCGAATATTTTTCAGAAATAAATGGTGTTACTTTCAAGAATAGTCCACCATAATATAACCCTTCGACAAATGAAGCAGCAAAAAATGCAGTAAAATCAACTAAAAGCTGTTGAATTCAACAATTGTGAATATCTAGATTTAGTGTTGAGTAAATTTTTAATGGACAATGGGAATACTCCGCCCTGCACGATAGGAGTTGCAGCAGCTATGTTAATGTTAAGCAGGGATCTAAGATCTCGATTGGATTAATTACTACCACCTACAACAGAAATTACAGGTGAAAGTGAGGTACTCGAAACACTGAGAGAAAAGCTAAAAATTCAACAGAAATATTATAAGGGAAAAATAACAAAAATGTAAAATGTCCAACGTTGGTGACATAGTTTCAGTAAAAGATAACCGGAAAGTAAAAACAAACTGGATAAAAGGTCAGGTAAATAAGAAAATTGGACCGAGAACTTGGCAAAACTTGGCACCGGCATGTAAATCAAATATTAGAGTATGGTGTTGTGAACTGTAGTGAAGTGATAAGTGATAACAGCGTGTGTAGCGAAACAGGTGTTGAAGAAACATTTCAGGAGAGCGCAGGAAAACATCCTTCAGATTTGTCAGAATTATGTAGGGGAACACTTTCAATAGATTCTGAAAATAAATTTAGTACTACGAGAAAAAGGGTTCGTTACAGAAAACCTCCAGATAGGTTGAAGTACTAAAATTATTCACAGAATGGGGAGGGTAGTGTTGTATTGATATAGGGTTGCGCAGGACATGCGCACATCAAGAAACAAAAGATTTTGATTTAGTTGATAAAAGGTTGTACAATCGAATGGAGACTATATATATCAAAAGCGCGTTGAATAATCAATTGTGTTTTATTAAGACTCCAAGAACTCAAAAAAAGAAGTATAGTAAACATTACATCCGGTTTTTGATTTTTAAATGCGGCTGTGAATGATTCTATTATTTCATCCTTTAGCGTGCTGGTAATTTGAGTTGACTACGGCAGTCTGAGTATGTGAGATGCGATAGTTTTTCACATATACCGGATTATGATCTAAAAGTTTAAATTTTTGCTGGTAAAAAGTATTTGTTGTTAATTTATACGTTCTTAAGTCAAAAATATATGAAAATTCTTTATATAGGTTCATTGTTTAATTTTTGCAAGTTCAGGTATTTCTTGATTCAATTCTTCTAATGATGTTATCTCTCTATCAGCTGTTGTATTGTTTGTTATGTTATATAAACATGATAATTACTCAGGTTTCGTGTTTCTATTTGCTTATGAGCATTTTTTATTGTAACACTTCCCAATGTAGTATTTAGAATTTTCATTAATGGATCTTTCTTAGGAACAATCGTACTAGCAATAACTACTCCTGGGGCTAATCCTTCATGCAAAATAACTATGTCCTCTTCTAGCTGATCTATGGTGTTCAATTTTTGATTACCTCACAACGTGGTGGTACTGTTATCAAATATCCCTCAGGACCACTACATATTGGTGAAACAATATCTTGAACATTAGTTCTTATAGTTATAGTCTAATTGGAATAATTCAACAAGCATTGAAATTCGGAAATGAAGTCTCGACCTAATATACCGTCAGCAGGTATAGGAAAATCTTCATTAACAATGTGAAATGCGTGTAATCATCGACATGTATTTCTGTTTTTGTGGTCCCGATTGAATTTTTGATCCCGTCTGTAACACCTTTCATTTTACTAAGATTCGCTCTGTTCACAATTTGACTAGACTTCATTTTGGTTGATTTGAATGAAGAAATGTCAGCACCCGTATCTTCTAATAACACAGTTGATTCATTTTCTGTCATTTTAGTTTTAACAGATACAAAATTTGAAAGTGCTAGGCCCATATTGAATATTTTTACGACCTCAAAGGACCTACCTGAGGCTCCTGTTGGTTTTCCTGATTTACGAATTTAGTCAACGCATCCTGGCTTGTATCAAATGAACCGGCTTCCATTATTAATTTAACTTTGTCTTAGTTGGAATTTTGTCTTAAGGCTTTCACTGTAGTAATTGCTGAATATGAATCTCCAACTGCTACAGGAACACCTTCGTTTATATATGCCCTTTTCAAGCTGATCGATAGACTTCCTATTTCGGCAGCATATTTTGCTGCATCTTCATTATCCTGTCTTAAGGATAACAACTTAGCTGCTACTTAGTGTGAACTTCCACTTTTCTCACCTGTTCTGAGTTTTGTTATAATTTCATTAATCGTTCCATTTTCCGTTATTAGGTCGCGTGTTTTTCCGGTCAGCCTTGTTCTCACATATGCTACTGCATTATCCACATGACCATCTGCATTTGCTTCAAGTAGTTTTAGAGCGTCTATAAATGATTGCAGTCTATCAGCAGAATCGTCAAATTCATTTGGTAAAATTTTGCTAGCAAAATTGAAGAATTATATTTTGGTCATAGCCATTTTGTCGATTATGTTAATATTCGTATCAATGAGTGTTTCCTCTTTCATTTCAATATTGCTTTCAGAGTCAGATTCGTATATTTTTTTTCTACAATTTGTGGCTTTATTATTTCTGTTCAAGAAGAAGGTATTTTGTAACCTACTCCAAATGTTTGGGAAGCTCTTATTACCCGATCTCTTAAATGTTTCTGATTCAAGTCTGAGGTGTAATTCAAACTGATTACGATATTAACAAATTGATTGAAATACTTTGTCAAATTGTCACGAACTTCAGCTCGAACTGTTTAACATTTTGATACTTGCTTTTTTGAAACGCGTCAACTCTCGCTTGTTACTAAGATGCTTGAATTTGATAGCCTGTCAAGGGTGAAGCAATTCATGAAAGACACCTGTACAATAAATGAAACTACATTTCCTTCAACATTGTTGAACCAAACATGCACATGACCTCAATATTATAATAAAATAAATAATAAATTGTTAATTTGCATCCATATGAATTCAATATAAAATATTTCACTAATTAGGTACTTCGCGCTTTTTATTCATTGCTCAGCAGTCTACTATTCTGGATATATTACTTCTACATATATATTACTAATACAATATGTATTGCGAAAATGGAGATCCGGAGTTCTTATATTGTTCACTTACGGATGAGTTCATCAACATCATGTGTAAATTTTAAAATTTTGAGAAATATTCTAATATGCTCACTTTTTAAGCGTCTCCTACTTGTGTTCTTAGGACCATGTTTCTCGACAGATTTCGTTTTATCCCTATTCGGTAAGCCTTCTTGACTTCTGATATGAGGAGTGGGAGTATGAACGTAGCTATTACGTGAAGAACAATTCTTAAATCTGTGGGTACCTGGATATATTGTTAATCCATGATGAAATTCGTTTTGACTTCTCCTGTTTCTGTAACTTTGGATTGTTTGGAATTTGTTGAACTAATTTTTCTTCCAATTAGCACTACTGATTTTACTGAATTAACACTTAATATATACTCTGGAGAATCCTGTAGTCTGATTTCATGGCAAGATTCGCAGGAACGCCATATAGAGATATTCTCTTTATTGCTTTAAATAAAGACCTGACGTTGGTTATGATAAGTTTATTAAATTTATTAGTCGAACAGTGAATAGAGTACATTATACATTATAGTATAGTGGGGTTACCACTTCCACTTATCATGTAGGCGGCACCACATCTACATCCAAGTTATTGATTGAGGCTCCATACATTGAAGCTCACTCCATAAGTACTTAGTCGGATGTTGCAAAAATTCTCTGCAGTCTATTCCCTTTCGCCAGCACTGCTCTATTCCATGAGCTAAGTTAGCTTGTACACTTCATGTCATCTGGCGTCTACACGGTTTTCATATCCCGTTATAATAATCATCCATCACTGCTTGCCTATTATGTATACTTTTCTTCCGGACAGAGCGCCTCTGGAATTCTCATTGACTGAGCTCGGAGATCTTCTTCCTGCTTTTGTGGATCCTTTCCAATATTCTATTGGAAATAAGAACATCACTTTACTTTGACCTAGCGTCCGTATCGTTGTCTCTTCCATATGACAACTAGAATAAAATGCTGGTTGTCGATCCTTGCGGTTTTCAATGACAAGGAAATTTTCCCAAAAATGTTCAGAGATGAGTCTCCGGAAATAGTAAAATAGAAACTGAGAAATTTTTGACCCCATAATACAGAAAAATGTATTCCACAAAATAGAATAAAATAAAACTCTAGCCTCTAAGAAATTATCCAAAATTCGGATAGTATAACTTAGCGACTAATCCATAACACCATCCGATTGCATAAGCTTTCACCTAATTCTCCAGCTAACATCTATGGTATTGCTTGGCCTACTCGCCCGAAAGTGAGGAGGGGCTATCAACCGCTTTCTAACCTAACCAATAATTTGTTGCTCAGCATAATGGTAACCAACTCAAGAACTTCGTGATAAAATTGCATTGTAATTGAAGTATCGTTATACCGATAAAACGTGAGAGATCACCATAAATGAGCTACTCTCCCAAATATCAGTCCAATAATAGAGCCATACAAGGTTACATCATAAGACACATATGACGAAGACATGATTGACCCAGTTGAAAACGGGCGGAGTTGAAATAGAAATGAAGCAAGAGTAACCTCTAGATGGATTCGGAGCTCAGTGCTCGAGGACACTGCCCTTACTTGTAATCTAGTTAATTTACACCTTTCCTTGATTATAAATTAATCAAAAAGATGAATTTACCCAAGATACTGATATTTCACAAACTAGCTAAAATTTGTGGTTGCTCTGCTCTTTTCGTTAACAATGATAATACTTGCCCTGTTACTTTTTGAACAACAAACCCTGGGCGCCACCACGAGTTAAAAAAGAAGAATTTCAGGCTGTTATAAATAAAGAAATAAGCATCATTGAATTTGTTGTAAGTAAAAAGGAAAAGGAACAAAGCATATAAAAACAATAACAAATATATTCAAATATTGATGAACAATGGAAAAATCGTTATACAAACTCGCATGCCCTTTCGGGGCATCGATATGAAATTGAAACAATTATAAGTGAAGATAATCAACCTACTTTGACTCAGCGATTACGACTAGCATCTAATTCATCATGGTAATGAAAGTTGCAACAGAGATATTGAAATTACTCCCCTGTGTCTCTCCTGTGGTCCTGATGGTGGCTCCGCGAGGTCTCTAGTAGTGTATTGGATCCAATATCCTCCTATCGAAAAAGAAAGAAAATGCAGGAGTAGGAGAACACAAGAGAAGTAAAATTTAATATTTGCAATGACTCATTATTGACGCTGAGAATAGCTGAGTTAAGCTGGATAAATGTTAATAGGTGCAGCCGAAATAAATTATGATTACAATTACAAATAAGACTAATATGGGACAATTATTCAGAATTCAGTACAATTATAACGAAATGAATTTAAACAAGGTTAGAAAAGTATGAATTGAGTTTGAAAATCAGATATGAGTTATGGTTCAGTGATTCCTAGAACCACGTGGGTGGATTCCGTATTATCAGGCCTCTTTATTACGATTACGGGATAGTTTAACAAGTCCCACGTTAACTCTATAATCGGAAGTATTGGAAACAAGACTCGTGGAATTATAGATATGGAGTGGTTAGTTCTATCCCACCCTCTATATGTTTCGTACCTTTTCGATTTGGATAACGCTACGTTGTTCGTATTACCAGGAGTTCAAAGCAAAAAAAATATACGATATAATAATCCCACGTGTATTCAAAAAATGGAATCAAGTGATTCTGTCGATCGAATAAATGATATGAATAAAATTAAAATATCTATAATCAAGAGATCTTGGTGCCTGTTGTAAGAGCAGGAAACAATCGCAGTTTTGTATACATCAGAGTAAGCCTGATTGTGAATGAAATATTAAAGATTCAATGCTACTCAAAACAATTCAATTAATAACTTTGATTAAGACCTACCTTGTAACACCAAAGATGCATGGTTATCATCCGCAACCGGTTTCATTCAGATTCTCCCTTCCTAATCAGTAACTCGGACGTGGGGGTAACAATATAGTATTCGACGAATCCGCGCCGTATTGATTAAATACAGTTAACTATATCATTTAAGATAGAGTTCTTTAATTGAGAGGAAGTTCAAGGATATAAAATAAAATCATTATAGGTTTCTATCATGATTATGATATGTAACGATTTATTCAAAAGTTAGATCGTTACATACTCAAAATCGCAATTTCTATCTCGCATGCAGGGGATGAAACGTCTGGCTCTGAACTGCCATCCGCTTATCCTTACCTACTTACCCAAGCATCTTCATATGTGACTCCAGGGTCAGAGTTCTTGATCACTGAATTTACTTGATGCCTACCGTTGTTATATTGTATTGTTCATTAGATTTCGTCCTGAACGGACCAAGGAAATTTATTTCTAACCATTACAAAAAAAAGATGATCGAGAGCAATCTACTGTTGAAGACTTGTGGAGTTGAGTCCCCTCCTATCACGTGTTCTGGTTTCACTAATATTTCAAAACAGTTTGAGCAAAAAGGAAACGTATTCATATTACAGTTGAATAGAACCCTGAGTGGGAATTTTACGTCTGGCAATTCTTGAAAAAATTATGAGCAACTATCATGGCCCTTCTACATTCTAACTGTGTGACTTCCCCATGGAATCATTTGGCCTACGTGTGGGATGCTTACTGAGACATTCTCGGAAGAGGAATAATCGGAAGTTGAAAAAAGCAGCTAATCCGAAGTTCGCGGAGAGCGGGGAAATTTGAAAGAAAGTGAGGTGATGCACATTGCACAGCAATTGAGCAAAACCATCCCCGCTGGTGACCCCTGTTCTCCGGCTTCCACTCTCTTAATTTAACCGATATTATACTATATTATCTACATCTGCTGGGTACATTCTACTCAGGTTTTATCAACCGCGCTTTACTTAGACTTCCTCACATCAATATTCTGGCCTTACTGACGACTATGTGTTTGACTCCCGTGCAGGGAACCTCTATGCCCAAATCTCTCATGATTCTTATCAACCGAACAAAATTCTGTACCTGCTCTTGGTAAGTCACGTGCTGGTATCGAACCAAATTCCTGGTCCCGACTACCCCTACTCACGAATCCTACCTGCCAGACTCACAATTGGCCTACTTAACTTTCTTGTCCATCCTGTACAGTAGTAATTGGAGTGGATACAGTCCACGCGCTTTGGGACAGGAAGTGTGACGTCACATCCTGTGTTTGTAGATAGCGTTGTCGGGTAGACAGCGTTATCGGGTAGATAGCGTTATCAGTGATTGCGAGTTACTCGGTTTATGCTGACGATTGGCATTCGGTGTTTGTAATTATTGTTTGAATGTATATACAGGGTGTTTGTAGAGAGTGTGTCATGTTGTATATACAGGTTGTTCGTAAGAGAAGTCCTAGGCACGTGGTTTCGAACAAGGTGTCATGGCAGCTACCACGTGACCCTTCGGTGATCAACGAGGTATCATGGCGGTTGTGAATCGATCATAACGTCTACGACGTTTACATCAAATGAAAAAAAATTGTATTCTTTGGTGAGAAAGATTGAGAGGGATCCGAACCCACGTCATTTTCATCTGAAAATGTTCATGATTTTATTATTTTACATCTATACTTACCAGTTCGATCGACCTCTTATCTCTCACCCGCAAGAATACCATTTAGTTTTGATTGTATATTTTAGGTTGAAAAAGTCAATAGCTTGACATGCGCAGAGTATGAGGGAGTATGTTGTTGTGTGTGTGTGACTGCTCCAACTAAATCGAACTCAGTTCGTGATAATGCCTCCTCGATTATACAACAGTTTTATTCATAGTGTGCTTACCACCGTGTACGATGCGAAGAAATTCGTAATAACCGTATGTCCTCCGAATTTGATGGAAATCCTCGAAGAATTACAATTACCATCCAAAAATTGGATAATCGCTGGGGAATTCATAGCTTTCCTTGTGGGGGCCTCGACCGATTGGGCGTATGCTGATATTTTCTATTTCGGAGGAGATTCCGATCATCCCCCGCCAGAAGATTGGGAGATAATCGATATGAATATAGAACGTCAGTTCAAATATAAACATAGAAGAATGGAAAAAATCATATTTCGGGTATCGTTCCGGAACCCGGATCGTATATACTTGATTGTTTTAGAGTGCTACATGATATGAGTGTCGTTTTTTATCGAATCGCACTACTACCATACCGATGTGAGATAATGGACATGTGCAGCATTCGAAGAGATACTCAAAATTCTTTCACCTTCAAGATGTTCCAAATGTTTTCTGAGATAGGAGGGGAGGTCGATGACGCCAACTATAAAATGAGTCCAGCATCACTACAAATTTTGTGCTTCGACGTACTCTTTGGAAATTTCGATAACATCAAAGAAATATGTCAATGATCTGCGCATGTGCAACTAGATATTTGGATAGTTTATCATTCTAGTTTGAAATGTCGTCTATAGTGGTTGATATTCGAAGTTTCCCGATTTCTGCAAACGTATATAAAATCAAGGAACTCTCTTCGTTGGACTGTGAGAAAAGGTTGGAGAAATGTTTTCTATTCAAACCACCCAAATCGATGAATCAACTATCCGAGAGGCAAATGAAGAAAATATTTCATTGTGAAAAATATCATGGGATTCAATGGAACTCGAGTTATCAGGAATATGATGAATTGTATGAAATTTTGAAGGAATATATCGATCCGGATGCTACTGTTTATGTATGTGGGAAGATGAAAGCTAAGTTTCTACGGGGGGCATTCCAAAAATTGGGGTTAGATCGAGTAGAAGTGGTGAATTTGAAAGGTGAATGTCAAAAATTAGAGCGAGGAAATTGTGAATTCATCTGTTTAGATTACCCCAATAGTGTGAATCCTATGTGTTCTAGTGCGAATAGTTGGAAGTTATCCGAATTTCTTACGAAGGAATATGTTCTGTGGCTCTTAAAATAATAATATAGATATCCAGTAAGTCTACAAATATATCATTATGCATGTATCTTTTAAAGAATACACACGAAGACCTTGCGAATTCGTGGAAAAAGTTCATAAACTAAGAAGAGACTTGAATTTTTACGCAGATAAAATTAAAGTTATAAGACTGCTGAACAAATTAAGTGTAAAAAGTGAGGATGATGGGAGTGGGGGCGTTGTAAACAAATTTTGTGATTCTAACCACAATTCTGAATGGTATTCCATACGCGAACGTTCCCCAACACGTTGAACGCATCTACATTTGTCTGAAGGATGTCAGCGATGGTTGGGAGTGTAACCGTACCGAATGGATTCCGATGAATTTTCAAAACATCAACGATAACCAATTGGAGGTATTCACATTTAACATCCCACAAGACTATTGTACAATCATACATTATAAACTTAAACTCTTATTCTTCGATCAAAGTGGGGGCGATATGACTGAATGGCAAATGATCCGACAATCATCTGCAATGGAAAGAGAAATCACCAAAATTTTCGCAATTTCGTATGTTATTTTATCTTCTTTATCAGTGTTATTATTGAAAATGTTTGTTAAAAATGTGAAGAAAGCTATTTACCATTTGAATAAATAATAATTGTTATATAAAGGAGGCGTTTTATTAAAACAAACAAAAGATTGATAATAATAATATTTCAGAATAAAATACATATCATTTAGGTAGTATTACATTCAGAAACCACTGCTGTAATTTATTCACATGGTGAACTGCACACATGTATTTTCCACCGTCATTAGGATGATTCAGACAGGTCAAATTGTTTGTTTGCTCGAATTTCCCTGTTTCACATTGAGTACCATCGAAACTATGAACATCTACGATGTGTGGGTAAATATCCAATTCTATACACTTCCTTCTCAAAAATTCGTCTTTTTGCTGTCCTCGGACATAAATATAATCGACTGCACACAGGAGAATCGATTGAAGAATATAATTTATTCCTTCATAATCCACATTCCCAGATACATAATCGAGTCCATGATAAGACTTTTGTAAATACCATACGGATTTTCGCTCCTTTGCATTTAGCGATGAATAAGATGTGTGCGGTTTGAATAGGGAATAATGACGTTTCTTTTGGATGGAAGGCATCGTCAATGAAGAACCCCTGAATGTCAACTAATGCGATTCGCTTGAAGTTTCGATTTAGACTGACTGATGTTCAATTGAGACTCTTGACAATTTCGGTGAGGGGGTAGTATTCCATCAAGCAATCGTGAATGATGATGCAATATGCCTTGGTATTGGCTGGAAATCCTTTATCCGCTTCAATCTCCAATCTAATGTCGACTGTTGATGATTTTACCGCCTCCTCTCGTCTAGAACAACCGATGATGTAAGGCGCGCGTTTTTTGAATTTATCATAAGCCAATATGGGATGTTTTGTTGTGGAATTCGTGTAGCTAGGATAGAAATCGGTATAGTTTTGGTGGGCTAGAACGAAATCTTCCTTGGCAAAGTCCAAGTTCATCCGTTCGTTAGGCCAATACCCTTCGTTCAGCGATAAGCGGATACTTGATATATCCACATGATCGAATATTGTGGGATTAGCTTTCACATTGTTACGTTGATCGGTTTGGAAAAATACGATAACATACCGTGGTTTTTCAACGGACGCGCTAGTTTTCACAGCCCATATTTCTCTCTTCGCATCGGCCGTTATGGCAGGCAACTCAAGTAGCTCCCACTTCCGGAAAGCGAATAGAACAGGAGAATCGCTCTTGATGGAGCGCAATAGCTTCTTTCTGATTAGATCGTTGGGATAGATATATTTCACCTTCAATTCTATACTATCAATCAGAAATTTGACTGTGGTAGCTGCGTTCTCAATTATAACGCAATGGTTATCGTTTCGAGCAGTACCAATCGAATCGTTTGTCGTCCGAACGTGATTCGGGTGTAATCGTTGAAAATGTTGAAAATAGGCTTGAGTGGGATGAGTAAACTGAACGACTTTGTTGCGTTCAATATAACACTTTCTTCCGGATGAGTCCAGCTGGCTATAGACTTATGCGTCGAAAATGTGCGAGAATAACATGTGAATCCTCGCACAGCGCTTACTATCCCAAGGTCACGTACAGTGTCGATGTCTCTACCGCTCTCGCTGTAGGAACACGAGTCTAAAAGAAAAGGCTCATAATTAGGTACCAATATTACATTCCCCACTCCATTAACTTCGATTCTCCCTTTGATCGCCAACAGAGTATCTTTCATAGCAGAAAAGGCGTCTACTTGATTTATTCCAAACTCTATGTTATCGCTGTTATTGAACGCCTTGACGAATGGTGTAATCGATCTGTACTCGGCTTTTCGAATCGATTCATCAAATTTCGATTCCTGGTATATATCGAAAGTAGGTGAGATGATCGCTGTATGATGAACATCTCTGGCATCGCTACTGTTAGGTGCATACTTCATTTTGGATGATGACATTCTTGTTTAAGACGAAACCCCAATGATTTCAAAATTACGATGTTGGCTCTGGTGAGTAGGTCACGCACTTTAGGTGTTTTGTTGAAGACTGATGATGATGTGGTGGGGGAACTGTTTTTATTGTTGTTGTCCACAAACAACCCCATATTTTCAATACTCCTTGTAAATGTAAATGTAGAATACTTTCTTCACCATGAAAGTTCATTGGTTCCAAATGCTGATCTAAAGCTAGTACGGTTATGATGGTAATCTCTCCGATATCGGATACTGGTAGATAGAGAGAATTCTTCGGACGCTCCACAATCCTATAGCCGGGGTCGGTGGTGATAGGAAAATAGTAGATGGTATGCGCAGGTCTATTTCGATAGAAGGCTCTCACTGTAATGTTCGACTCGAAACGTATGTTGGTGACTTATTATGTTGACAGATAAATCAGACACGTGCACCACACCCTTCTTCAATACCCCCCGCGAAAATCCTAAAATTTTAGCAAGACTATCGTTTTTTTCAAACGAAATATCGTGATTTTTATGGAATATTTCACACTTTAACGTATTGTTATTCGGTTTCAGCAAGAATACATCTTCTTTAACCTTCAATTTTTTCCTGATAAATTCTTCGATATCGCTTATCTCATAGTTTCCAGCCGGAATTGTTATCGCTTCAAGAGTCTTAGTCTTCGCTTCTGTTTTATCCCCTTCTACGTTATAGTAGAATTTCTCGTTCTCTATATTGGGTATGGAATTGTATGAATTGAATATCAACAATGCTAAATAATATTTTTTGTCTGGCTTCAGCACAATCGAATTCTGCGATGTAAACGAGAATATATGGTTGGTGCTTGTTAAAGTGAACAACTGAGACATGATACTAATAAGAATTTATTGAAACATCTCTATTTATATTCTAACATTAATAGATGGAATAAGTATGATCTCATAAAGTATGGGCAAATTTCTTCTATCAACACTTGCTTCTCGTGATGAGTTATTTCCCCGTTCTCCATGATGTGAGAAATCTGCTCAGATAAACATTGAGAACATAGTTCGCGAGGGGGTTGTGGACCATCGCAATCTTCATCGACATGTTCCGGAACCTCATACTGATTGAGAAACACCACATCCAAATGTTTTAGGATGTATTCCATCGGTAGAAACGTTAAATTCTCACGTGTGAGTTCGCTCGTAGGTTTATTGATAGCCTCAATCAAATTTCCATAAATAAAATCGATGATTCTCCTCAAACTACTCCCACTACTACTATCATTTCCACATATGTATTGTATTACTGCAGGAGTGAAATCCATGGTGGTGTGGGGTTGTTACTCTTCGAATGATCGAGTGTGACTGAGAAATTTCGAACACAGCTGTCCACATATCACTTGATTATAGTTCTGATAGGTGTCGTTATTGTAGGAAATCCTAACGTACTCACCCAAATATCGAACGAGTTCCTTTGGTGGCTTCAAATTTCCAAAAGAATCAAAATATTCTACATCGTTATCGATTTTTCTGATCACTACCCAATGCATTCCATTGTTTTTAGACAACTCCAAATTTAGAATGATACATTCACGACGCCTAGGTTTGTGCGGTAGCGTTTCTCGAATGAAGACAACTAGAAAATTTGGGATTTTCAGAATTGTAGCGAAACGTATCAAATCTCGATCGTACATTGGTCTATCATCGGGTAGCTTTATTGGAAGTTTTTTTGTTGCTTCTTCAAAAACAATCCATATACTCCTTTAGCGTTGCGTTCCGAATATCAACCTTTTCCCAGCGATTCCATAGCTTTGTTGTGACGTTGATCTTTTCCAAACTTCTTTTTGGCATTTTTAGCGTTAACCACCGTATTTGCGATAGCACTTGCACCTCCTGCAACCGATCCCAAGGCTCCTAGAACTCCCAAGATGGGTAGTAATAGTGGGAGGGATCCTCCAGATTTTGGTAGTGGTATAATTCTTTGTAATCTGATACGCTTTTCACCTCCAGCTCGTTTGATCGCGATCCCTGCGGCTTTCAACGCGTTCATAGCGGACTTTCTCAATGAAGAAGATGGCTCCATTGACTTAGCGATGCTTCCAACGATATCTTTCCGGAAACATTATCCTCGTTGTCGCCTCCGTTTCTTGATACCCATACCAGTATTCTTTTAACCTTCAAATCACCGGTAACCGAAAAACTAGAGAGTCTTTCACATGTGCTAGCGTCTCTTGATTTAACTCGTTTCCAAGCAGCGTCCTCTAATATTTTATCGGCTTTATGACGTTCCTCCAGAGATTTGTTTTGTGAATAAGCTATATCGTGTTCGCGACAAGCGGAATCTAAAGGATTGATACCTTCATCACCGCGTGCAAGACGCTTTTCCAATTTAGTTCCAGGACCCCAGAATTGATATGAAGGAATGTGTTATTCAAACGGGAGCTTGTTTATGAGTGTATTCAATAAACCTTCACCTTGATGAATCAACATTGTTAATGAGCATACGCTCTGGTGATTTTTCCTCTTATACGTTCTCATTTAGGAATGTTTCACACGATGAAGACCGTTCAACAAGAACAGAAACATCCAATCGAGAATTTAGATTCAAAAGTTAGAGCTAATCGCGTTGGTGAACATGGTAAACTGTTACCAAACTCTTTTCATGCTTTAATTTGTGGTCCGAGCGGATGCGGAAAAACAAACGTTATGTTATCGTTGGTATTCAATCCAAATGATTTCAAGTTCGAAAACGCTTACGTATACTCGGAGTCATTAAATCAAGATAAAAACATACTGTTGCAGGAGATTTTGGAACGAGTAAAAGGAGTTGGTTATTTCCCATATAAAGACAATGAAGAAATTATGAGTCCGAACGATGCAAAACCAAATTCTATCTTCATTTTTGATGACATATCCTGTGAGACACAACAGAAAATTCGAGAATATCAATCGATGTGTAGACATAGAAACATTGACGCATCATATCTATGTCAGACATACTCTAAAATTCCTAAACAACTGATTCGCGATAATTCTAACCTGATCGTGTTATTTAAACAGGATGAAATAAATCTAAAACACGTGTTTGATGAGCACGTATCCCCAGACGAAACTTTCGCTCGATTCAAAAAGATGTGTTCTATGTGTTGGATGG
Organism: Endomychus coccineus; assembly: GCA_958510875.1. NCBI lineage: Eukaryota > Metazoa > Arthropoda > Insecta > Coleoptera > Endomychidae > Endomychus > Endomychus coccineus. The sequence goes on from OY294068.1 coordinate 94,063,630, forward strand.
AGAAATTGGAACATTGATAATTGTTAAAGATATCGATTTGAACAATGGAAGATACCGCAAAGGTTCCGATGCATATATTAAAGTGTGAACGTGAAATCTATAGCAAATACACAATGGACGCTGAACGGTTAGCACGTAAGTGAAAAATCGCTCAATTGGCACGAGCTATACGCAAAAAATATCTCAAATTGAAACTGGGTAAAACGGAAGAGGGCGAGTCGATCAATAAATTATTTAAACCCATATCGGAACCACTTCGGGAATAATCAAATCCAATAATACACCATTGATCAAACGTGAAATTAAGCAAGAAAAGGATGATGCGGATGAAGAGGAGGAGGAGGAGGAGGAGGATGTGGGAGAGGATATATATATGGAATGAAAAATTAAAAATATTGAATCAAAACTCAGTATCACTGCTGTCGTTAGGAAATGAAAGTGCATGCAAATTTGTCTAAGGTATCATTATTGCTCCAAAATAAAACGGGAAATCTAGCGGTTATCAATATCTGTGTGAAGTAACAGTGAATGAGCAGGATTGTATGAAGGATTGATTCTAGAGGATCTAACGTGATGTTAATCGGCAATAGCAAGGATTGCACATGAACATTTATCTAAGGTAGATGTATTATTGCTTAAAAAAATAAAACGAAAAATCTAGCGCTAATCAATGTCAGTGTAAAATGATTGCGAGGTATACCGAGAAACTGGATCTGTATCAAATTGTAAGCGCAAGAGCAGGATTGTACCAAGCAATAATTCAAACGTTGAGGAGAGAAACTAAATTCACTATTAATTGGTGTCCAGGTATCTGACATTTTGACAAGTGGTTGGCGGAAACAAACCCAACTACGAATATATGTCATCTTTCATGAAAATCTTGGTATTCTATGAGCCCTGCAGTGAGGTTCAATATATCTCCCTTAGCTACACTGACACTACGATAACGAGTTCTATGTGTAGCAGTGATAACAGCAAGAAATTGAATGAGACGCTTTCACTACATTAATCATAAATGTATTCCGTTGATTGCATCCGGCGATCATAGCACACGTACTATGATGACGTCACCACCACCGCTGGAGGAGTGAATTATCAGAACAAGTGTTCAAATATTGTCCGACAAGTGTTTGAGATTTTTGACAAGTCGTATCTGACAAATGCTCGACGTGTGAATTTTCAATATTTATCCATGGAAAATGCAATACGGTAACGGCAAATAAGGAGAACCTACTGAAATTTTGAAAATTGTTTGACAAGAGTCTGGCTGGTGCTCGGCAAGAGTCCGAAATTTCAATAGACATTTGACAAGTGTTCGATATTTGGACAAGTGTCGATCAAGTATTTAACTAGACTGGAGTCAGACGACTGTGATGAGGATTTCAGAAACCATTTCACGAGGTGTGAGCAGTCATACCCTGTGTAATTGGAAGTGGGTAATATAGTCGACACTCATTCTCACCGGAAGGAATGCATATTCTGAATCTACATAACGTCCTGAACAAGGATATCCCATTTATATAACAATCAGTCTCACCGATCTCCCGCGATAAGGCTTTGAAATTTATGTTTTCGGAAATATAGCTTCATGGGTATCAAATGGGAGGCCTGACGAGTATAGTATGAATTTTGCGATTAACATTGAGAAAAATCTGATACGGTGAACACACATGAGAAAAAGGTCAATTTTGATGCAACTATAGCTTTACGAGTATCAAATGGAAGGTTCCGATGCATAGATTGTGAATCCGGCAACCACAGTTCACGAACGATGATGACGTCATGGGTGACCTTCACTGTTCCAATCCGGCATCCATAGTTCACGAACAATGATGGTCGGATATAAGATAAAATGCGAATAATGATAAAGATTAGATACTTATTTAGGTAGTACAATCATGCACATATTCCGAAAAATGATTCAACATTCAGACTATTGCTGATGACTTCCCTGATTCAAACCGGTGACGATAACTGATTCAATCCGGTGACCATAGTTTACGAACTATGATGATCGGATAAAAAATAAAATGCGAATAATGATACTGATCAGATACTCATTCAGATAGTACATTTTGTGACCGCCTTTCTCAGGGAAAGATAAGTTTTCTTGTCACACGGAAGACTAGAAAGGGGTCACCCCCGGGACGAGAGGTCCAGGGTCGTATATTTCCCGTTGAATGAAATCTGACAGATGTGAATTGATTGATTCCTCACCAGTAAAACACAGATGTTTATTTATACACAGTTTATTAAATCGAATGATTGATTGTATGGAGTATATGTACTAAAGAAAATGAACATTTACACCTAGTCGAAATGAACAATAATTTCATAAAATCACGTTAAATAATTGAGGCCTGTATTTGATTGAATAATCGGAAGTTCTAGAATATAATTCAAATCAGGATATCTATTCGCGTGATTGAGTTGTTTACATCGAACAAATGGGTTGAAAAAACTTAGACGCCAATTAGCGTACGTTTGGAACGTTGACTTGCAGTAAGAAACCAGCAGAAATAATTTAATAGTCCGTCAGTATCTGGGACACTGTCAACACAGGTGGTTGTATTCATCTCGAATCGTGGAAATTCACGTGTTCGCTAATAATATTCGAGTTCTTCAATGATCAGGTCAATTCCTCAACAAAAATAATTAATTATTTGGTTTCCGGTACTAGAAATACTGTCGGCTAACGGTCTGTTTTCCTCAACACAAGTAATACTAATATTATTCGGTTTTCGGCAGTCAGTTAAAATATGGGATGTTTTCCTCAACACAAATAATAAATTATTCGGTTTCAGGTAAATGAATTCCTATAGGCAAATGGTCTGTTTTTTCTCAACACAAATAATAATAAATTATTCGGTTTTCGGCAGTCAGTTGAAAAAAAAATGTGATGTTTTCCTCAACACGAATAATAAATTACTCAGTTTATGATCAGATCCTGCGGAACGCGATATAGAATTGAAACAATTGCAAATGAAGATAATCAATTTACTTTGACTCCGCCATTACGATCAGCATCTAATTCATCATGGTAATGATTTGTAACGATTTATACAAAAGTGAGATCGTTACAAGCTTCCATTGTTTTATTATGTCTTTCCGTTTCCTTCAAGGTTTAACGACCTGCTTTACTGTCTTTGACGGCCTTAGCGATGCCTGTACCACCTCCCGCCAATACTCCAGCAGCTGGTAAGCAGGCAAACAGAGGTATTGAAAATGGTAGAAATCCTCCAGTCTTTGAAATAGGAATTATTCTTGGTAATCGAACATCATTCCGACCACCTGCTTTTTTGAATTGTTTTCGTGCAAATTTCAACGCTGTTTGAGATGTTCTCTCCTGATTGGATGGGTCAAACTTGTTCTTCATAACTTTTCTTACCCCATCGACAATTGTACTACCTATCCCAACCTTCTTTCTCATACCCATTCCCAATTTCCTCTTTGCCTTCATAATTTTATTCCCAACGAGAGTGGCAATCCTCTCGCCAAATTTTTTGTCTTTAGATTTGGCTCGTTGCCAAGCAGCGTTCTCTGATATTTTATCCGTCTCGTGACGTCCTTCCAAACTAGCGTTTTGCAGATGTGAAATATCGTGTTGGCGGCAAGCTTCATCGAGTGGATTGATACCTGGATCTTCTCTTCTCAACCGTTCTTCTAATTCAGTACCGGGATCACAGAATTGATACCCAGGAATATGAAATTCGAACGGGAGCTTGTTTATGACCGTATTGAGAACACCTTCTCCTACGTATGCTTCCTTACAGACTGATGAGAATTAAAGATTGCACTGTTATTTGAAGAGGGGAGGGAGAAAGACCAAAGATCTCAAAATAATATTTTTTTATCAACTTCAGAATTTTCTCACTACAAGACACTTAAGTATGATCTTAACAATATATGTTTTCAAATATTATAATCTTCACTCTTGATTCACCCTCATAGTCACGAAATTTTGTTCTATTATAATATCCATACCCTCGAGTGAACAATATTCCAGCTTTTTGTTTGTTTCCAATAATCTCCAAACGGTCAATGATGGGTTCATTGAACGAGATCAGAATTATCGATCCAACTGTTGTCATTATTATCTAGACCCAACCATTCCACATACTGTTGACCCCTCCCCTTTCGTAATATTTTTTCGACTAAATACACATCGGGTTGTTTCGTTTCCTGTAATTCCTCTTCGTAGAATCCTTCACATATTGTTTTCCCCAACATATCTTGCAAAATATATGTAACAGGAGCTGTTATGTGAACTCTTATAATTTTAAATAATTCCGTCGACCTATTGGGCGTATATCCTTTTTCAAACATATGTTTAGCCTTCCTTATTCGCACCACATCTCCAACGTTGTATTTGTGACGCAGAGCTAACTCAATGTGTGGGTAGGATCGCTTCAATATCTCACACTCAATCTGTTTCGTCACTTTTATTGGAGCCATATTTATAGTACTAAGTTTACGATTATTATATTTTTCTGTGATTTCTTCAAGTATATCAAGCCTTCTATATTTCCCGCTAAGACTGAATTGTTTGTAGAGCGTTTCCTTCAACGTTCGAATTACACGTTCAGCAATGGCTGCTTCTTTCACACTATACGTATTATAATGATTGATATTATGTTTCTTCATTAGATCGTTGAAGTGTTTATTGAAGAATTCTCCTTCCTGATCAATTCGCAGATTCCTAGGCTTACGATGTCCTCCTAACAATATAGAACTGACAGCTTTCCGAACCTCTTCGGCAGATTTCGTTTTCAACGGACGAGTCCATAGAAATTTCGAGAAACAATCGATCTTAACCAAAATTTATTTGAATCCCCTATTTTCACGAGCGTAATTACCCATTTCAGCCGAATCCATTTGCTACGAATCATACAAACCTTTTATGATTATTCTGCGCTGTTTGAAATTCTTCCTACTCGGCTTATGAAGCTCATGCACAACTTGTTCTCTACTCATCTTATAAATGCGGAAATCTGGTGTAGAATTAGTTCTTTGGGTATATTCACGGGATTTGGAGTTATACGTTTCACAGAGACCTGCTTTGTTATTGTGGATAATGAGGGCCTCTTCTCAGAAGGTTCCACAGATGTCATCCGTCGTTCTAACGCTTCTACTTGACTAGTAAAGTCATTAAGACGCATGTTCAAATCGTTAAATGTGTTATTGATCTCTTTTAATTCCTTCCTGTTCCCTCTCACACTATCACTAATTGTTTTATACTCTGATTTTATATAGGTCTCCATTCCATTAAATTCATTCTGAGTGTCCGTCAGATGTTTATCCATGGTGAGAATGACCTCCTCTTTCGTTAATTTATGTTCATCCAGATCCTTGTTGATATCTTTGATCGTATTATCAACCCTAACATTGAAGGTATCTTCAAGACTGGTTTCCGTTTTCAGATTCAGTTTGTGTGTTAATTTATCGACATATACTTCATTTGCAACATCTCCATCATCATTCAACGATTTCACGTTGCACATTCTACGATTTTCAATATCATAACTTCCATCGCTCGTTAGGAATAATCCTTGTCCGTGAACTTGTTTGAAATTAGTATTAGTAGATGAATACCGCGCGTTCTCGCTCAGGATATCCGGTCTCCACTTCCGGTCTAGCTGTCGATGTGCATCCGGTGTGAGCTTGTTCTTATCAGTTTCGAAAGGATGCATGTGATAAGGTGTGAGATAAGGATATTACTTGTGAAGAGTATACAGGGTGGGTATAAAAATTGTGTCACATGAAACAGTATACAGGATGTGTATGAAATTGTGTCACATGTACAGGATCATGCGACTATCACGTGACAGCTGTCATGGTGGACCAAAGGTACAAGCTGCTTCGTGGAGATGTCGCCACCACGTGACAGCTGTCATGGCGGACCAAAGGTACAGACTGCTTCGTGAAGATGTCGCCACAACGTGACAGCTGTTATGGCGAGTTAAAAGGTACATACTGCTTCGTGAAGATGTCGCCACCACGTGACAGCTGTCTTGGCAGACTAAAGGTACAGACTGCTTCATAGAGGTGTCGCCACCACGTGACAGCTGTCATGGCGGACCAAAGGTACAGGCTGCCTTGTGGAGGTGTTGCCACCCCGTGACATCTGTCATGGTAAACCAAAGGTACAGGCTGCTTCGTGGAGATGTCGCCACCACGTGACAGCTGTCATGGCGGACCAAAGGTACAGACTGCTTCGTGAAGATGTCACCACCACGTGACAGCTGTCATGGAAGGCTAAAGATACAGACTGCTTCGTAAAGGTGTCGCCACCACGTGATAGCTGTCATGACAGACCAAAGGTACGGGCTGCTTCGAGGAGGTGTTGCCACCCCGTGACAGCTGTCATGATGAACTAAAGGTACAGGCTGCTTCGTGGAAGTGTTGCCACTCCGTGACAGCTGTCATGGTGAACTAAAGGTACAGGCTGCTTCGTGGAGATGTCGCAACCACGTGACAGCTGTCATGGCAGACCAAAGGTATAGGCTGCTTCGTGGAGGTGTCGCCACCACGCGACAGCTGTCATGGTGGACTGGAGGTACAGGCTGCTTCATGGAGGAGTCGCCACCCCGTGACAGCTGTCATGGCGGACCAAAGTTACAGGCTGCTACGTGGGGGTATCGCTACCACGTGACAGCTGTCATGGCAGACCAAAGGTATAGGCTGCCTCGTGGAGGTGTCGCCACCACGCGACAGCTGTCATGGTGGACTGGAGGTACAGGCTGCTTCATGGAGGAGTCGCCACCCCGTGACAGCTGTCATGGCGGACCAAAGTTACAGGCTGCTACGTGGAGGTGTCGCCACCACGTGACAGCTGTCATGGCGTACCGAAGGTACAGGCTGCTCCGTGAAGGTGTCGCCACCGCGTGACAGCTGTCATGGCGGTCCAAAGGTACATGCTGCTTCGTGGTGGTGTCATCACCAGTTCGACCAGTGCGAATCCAAGATGACAGGCTGCTATTACAGGGCAGACGTGTGATGTCACAGCATAGAGGTACAGACTGCTCCGTGGAGGTGTCACCACCAGTTCGACTCGTACGACCCGTGCGACTCGTACGGTTTCGAAATCACATGATCTGTCATGCGGTGAGATATCATGACGTCCGTCACTTCGACGGGGTGTCTATCACGAGGGGGTTCAACGAAGTGTCTGTCACGAGGTGTCATGGCGGCTATCACGCACCATAGAGCTGAAGGTTATAGAGCTAACCCAACTCAAAACCATAGAGCATCATGGTGTCGGAAAGAATTGTCATGGCGGCTGTCCCGTGGGTCTTTAACGAGGTGTCATGGCCTCTGTCACGTGAGGTCTTCATCGAGGTGTGATGTCGCGTCTTGGCTGGTGTGACGTGGTGGATCCATGAAGCATCTGTCACGTGAACTGTCATGGCGGATCTATGAATGTCTACCATAGCTTTATAGGTATCAAATGAAAAGTCTTGACATGCAGAATGTTAATTTCCATTTTTTTGATGAGGTGAAATCAATATGATGCATGCAAATTGGGTGGGGAGAACATCTAACGATAGCTTCATGTGTATCAAAATACATAATGATTTTGACGAGAAAGTGGTGTTTTATTGAATTGAAGATCCGGCGATCATAGTTTACGAACGATGATGACGTCACTGCTTCGAACCGATGACAGTAACTGATTCAATCCGGCGACCATAGTTTACGAACGATGATGAACACTTGAATAATGACACCTACATATGAACCTTAACGCAAGCGCATTTCATAGTTACCTCGGTTTTGTTTTTTGAAATAATAGAAGAACTTAATATTTTTACATCAATAGATTGACATTATCATTTGCTAGTTCTTAAGTTTTTTTTTGCGATTGATAACGCGTTCTATCAATGACTCGATGTTGATATCACTAATCAATTGTTCACCCCCCTCTTCTTTTGCGGCACGAATAAGATTTCCTCTTGCATACCATTTCAAATCGCGACGGAAATTCTGTTTCACATCATTACCAATATCGATAGTATGAGATATGTTAGACCATTTACGTATTAATCGCATTCCTCGATTTTGTAATTTTCTGTCGGCATCACGCCAATCATTCTCCCGTCGACGCATTAGGTACCATTCTGGTCTTATATCATTCGATGTACGATATAATCCTGAAATTGGAAAAAATATATATTATGTAAATTTTATTATAAAAACAAAGTAATTACCTAAATTTGGTCTCTTTCCGGAACTTATAGGAGGTGGAACAATATTTAGCTCAATATTATTCCGTAAGGTGATAACATTCATTTGAATTTGTTAAGATAAGCGTTGAGATCGTTCTTCCGTACGACATTCACGTTCCTCGGCAAGTTTACGTTCATTTTCTGCTCGACGTTCACGTTCCTCAGCTCTCCATCGCCTTGTTCTTCCACGGCCAACACTGAGGATCTCAACTCTTCTACTGATTGTATCAATTGGTTATTTTTGTTTTCAACAGTTCCACACCATGTTGTTCATAGAATTTCTCGTACTCACAATATTTCATCATAATAAATTTCATTAACGAGAACAGTTCACGTAACTCGATGACTTTAGGAGTTCGCATTCGCATCAATAATGATTCGAAATCAATAGCATCTAGAACATAATATTCCTTTCGTGCATCAGTCTCATCACACATTTCTGAATGTTGTATATGCGGGTTTTTCCTCAACAATCTTGTTATAACACCCTTTTTAGCATGATATTTTTTGCCGCGATAACCTAACCGATCCAATAGATCTTCATTCATTAGAACGCGTTGGTTTAGTTGTACATTCCAAAATAAATAGTTTCTTTTATCGTTTCTTATATCGACCTCAAATTTTAGACACACTTCATTATCTGTTAACTTAATGAAATTTGTTGGTGAACCATGTAGCCACATTTGAATCACGAACGCGCGCTGCTAAGTTCATTTTCCTAACTGAGCATTCTCTGAAATGATTCTCTCTGACATACGTGAGAACGTGAACGTGAATAGTGGGGGGTGGGGGTAGCTCTTCGTTTTGATCTCATTGCTAACGTTGATAACTGACTGACAACGTCACTAGTTGTTTCAATTTGTTTCATTTATAGCAACCGGCTCCCATAGTTTACAAACTATGATCGCCGGATGTTTACATCACCATCTACCGTTTGAGAAATGAAAATATCAAATATAATAATAATTACATTTATTTGGAAAAATACGTTTTGATAGTACATCATTTAGAACTAAAATAATAACAGTATTATTCATCACCTGGTTCTTCACACCAAATTGCGAACTGATCCCGTAATCGGAGGATACTCCATTATACGATCGTTAATGATGATGCAATAAGCCCTGGTGTTTTTGGGGAAATTCAGGAAACTTTCCATCTCTAGTTTGACGTCAACTGTCGATGACTTCATAGCATCGTTTTGTTTTGAACAATCAAACACAAAAATTGCTTTATTCTTGAATGCTATATAATCTAACATCTGCTCGCTTATTATTTCATTTGAAAATGATTTCTGGAAATCATAGTACATCTGGTATGCTTCCACGTATTGCTTGTCGGTGAAATTCAATTTCATTGCTTCATATGGATAACACTCTGAATTCAAGTATAATTTCACATTTAGCAAGTAGTAGATGAACATGGCTACTTCGGGCTCAGGATATCCGGTCTCCACTTCCGGTCTAGCTGTCGATGTGCATCCGGTGTGAGCGTGTCCTTATCAGTTTGGAAGGATGTAGGTGATAAGGTGTGAGATAGGGATATTACTTGTATAAAGAGTGTACAGGGTGTGTATAAAAAGTGTGTCACATGAAAGAGTATACAGGGTGTGTATAAAAAGTTTGTCACATGTACAGGATCACGTGACTATCACATGACAGCTGTCATGGCGGAGCTAAGGTACAGATTGCTTCGTGCAGATGTCGTCACCAAGTGAAAGATGTCATGGCGGACCTAAGGTACAGATTGCTTCGTGAAGATGTCACCACCACGTGACAGCTGTCATGGCGGACCTAAGGTACAGATTGCTTCGTGCAGATGTCGCCACCTAGTGACAGCTGTCATGGCGGACCTAAGGTACAGATTGCTTCGTGCAGATGTCGCCACCAAGTGACAGCTGTCATGGCGACCCAAAGTTACATGCTAATTCGTGAAGATGTCGTCACCACATGACAGCTGTCATGGTGACCCAAAGGTACATGCTAATTCGTGAAGATGTCGCCACCACATGACAGCTGTCATGGTGACCCAAAGATACATGCTAATTCGTGAAGATGTCGCCACCACATGACAGCTGTCATGGTGACCCTGAGGTACATGCTAATTCGTGAAGATGTCGCCACCACATGACAGCTGTTATGGCGGACCAGAAATACAGGCTGCTTCGTAGAGGTGTCACCACCACGTGACAGCTGTCATGGTAGGCTGAGGGTACAGGCTGCTTCGTGTAGGTGTCACCACCACGCGACAGCTGTCATAGGATTGGTTGTTTGTAAAGAGTATACAGGGTGCTTATAAAAGTGTGTCACATGTACAGAGTCACGTGACTATCACAGGACAGCTGTCATAGCGGGCAAAAGGTACAGGCTGCTTCGGGGAGGTGTCGCCACCACGTGACAGACGCCATGACACCTCGTTGAAGGTACAGACTGCTTCGTGTAGGTGGCGCCATCAGTTCGGCTCGTCCGACTCGTGCGAATCCAAGATGACAGGCTGCTATCAGAGGGCAGACGTGTGACGTCACAGCATAAAGGTACATACTGCTTCGTGGAGGTGTCGTCACCAGTTCGACTCGTCCGACTCTTGCGACTCGTACGGTTTTGAAATAACATGATCTGTCACGCGGTGAGATATAGTGTCTGTCACTTCGACGGAGTGTCTGTCACAAGGTGTCATGGTGGCTATCACGTACCATAGAGCTGAAGGTCATAGAGCTAACCCAACTCAAAACCATAGAGCATCATGGTGGTGGAAAGAGTTGTCATGGTGTCTGTCACGTGAGTTCTTCATCGAGGTGTCATGTCGCGTCTTGGAGGGTGTGACGTGGTGGATCCATGAAGTACCTGTCACGCGAACTGTCATGGCGGATCTATGAATGTCAACCATAGCTTTATAGGTATCAAATGAAAAGTCTTGATATGCAGAATGTTAATTTTATTGAATTGAAGATCCTGCGATCATAGTTTACGAACGATGATGACGTCACGGGAGGCATTCATTGTTTCAATCCGGCGACCATAGTTTACGAACGATGATGACGTCACTGCTTCGAACCGATGACAGTAACTGATTCGATTCGGCGACCATAGTTCAAAAATGATGATGACGTCATCATCGTTCACGAACTATGATGGTCAGATGAGGAATGAAATGCGAGTAATAATAATGATATCTACTCATTATTCATCACATTGATATTGAGAACTCTATGTGTAAATGTGAATAGTTGGAGGTTATGATAAAGATATCCAGTAAATTTGTAAATGTGTCATTATGCATACATCTTTTGAAGAATACACACGTAGACTTTGAAAATTTGTGGAGAAAGTTCATGAACTAAGAAGAGACTTGAATTCTTACGAAGATAAAATAAAAGTAACAAGACTGTTGAATACACTTACAAGTGTAAAAAGTAAAGATAATGATGGGAGTGGGGATGTTAAAAACAAATTTCGTGATTCTAACCACAATTCTGAATGGTATTCTATACGCGAAAGTTCCCCAACACGTTGAGCGCATTTATATTTGTCTGAAGGATGTTGCAACCGATGGTGGTGGGGGGTGTAACCGTACCGAATGGATTCCGATGAATTTCCGAAAAATCAACGATAATCAATTAGAGGTATTCGCATTCAACATTCCTCAAGACAATCGTACCACCATACATTATAAACTTAACCATCCTCCTGTCGACGCATTAGGTACCAGTCTGGTCTCATATCATTCGATGTTCGATATAATCCTAAAAAATATATATATATATATATATATATTATATAAATTTTATTATAAAAAACAAAGTAATTACCTAAATTTCGTCTCTTTCCGAAATTTATAGGAGGTGGAACAATATTTGGTGCAATGTTATTCCGTAAGGTGATATAACATTCCTTTGAATTTGTTGAGATAAGCGTTGAGGTCGTTCTTTCGCAAGACATTCACGTTCCTCAGCTCTTTGACGTTCGTGTTGTTCATAGAATTTCTCGTACTCACAATATTTCATCATAATAAATTTCATTAACGAAAACAGTTCACGTAACTCGATGACTTTAGGAGTTCGCATTTGCATCAATAATGATTCGAAATCAATAGCATCTAGAACATAATATTTCTTCCGTGCATCAGTCTTATCACAAATTCCTAAATGGTGTATATGCGGGTTTTTCCTCAACAATCTTGTTATAACACCCTTTTTAGCATGACATTTTTTGCCGCGATAACCTAACCAATCCAATAGATCTTCATTCATCAGAACGCGTTGGTTTGGTTGAATATTCCAAAATAAATAGTTTCTTTTATCGTTTCTTATATCGATCCCAAATTTTAGATACACTTCATTAACTGTTAACTTAATAAAATTGTTGGTGGACCATGTAGTCACAGTTGAATCACGAACGCACGCTGCTAAGTTCATTTTTATAACTGAACATTTTCTGAAATGATTCTCTCTTACATACGTGAGAACGTGAACGTGAATAGTGAGGGTGGGGGGTAACTCTCCGTTGCGATCTTATTGCAAAAGTTGATAACTGACTGATAACGTCACTAGTTGTTTCAATTTGTTTCATTTCCAGCAACCGACTACCATAGTTTACAAACTATGATCGTCGGATGTTTACATCACCACCTACCGTTTGTGAAATGAAATATCAAATATAATAATAATAATAACATTTATTGGGAAAAATACATTTTGATAGTACATCATTTAGAACTAAAATTATAACATTATGATTCATCATATGGTTCTTCACACCAAATTCCGAACTGATCCTGTAATCGGAGAATACTTCATTATACGATCGTAAATGATGATGCAATAAGCCCAGGTGTTTTTGGGGAAATTCAGGAAACTTTCCATCTCTAGTTTGACGTCAACTGTTGATGACTTTATAGCATCGTTTTGTTTTGAACAGTCAATCACAAAAATTGCTCTATTCTTGAATGCTATGTAATCTAACATGAGTTCGCTTATTATTTTATTTGAAAATGATTTCTGGAAATCATAGTACATCTGGTATGCTTCTACGTATTGCTGGTTGGTGAAATTCAATTTCATTGCTTCATATGGATAACACTCTGAATTCAAGTATTATTTTACATTTAGCAAGTTTATATTATCGAAATATGCACTGTGCTTAACAGGATTATTTTTTCGATCAGTTTGAAAAGCTAGAATCACATATCTGGGACGTTCCGAATTCATTGATGTTTCAACAGCCCAAATGTCGCGAGTGCTCTCCTTCATCAACGGATTTTCATGCAGATCCCAACTACGGAATGGAATCAAAATAGGCTTCTCAGCACTCAAATTCCCCAACATTTGAAATTTAACTTGATCACTTGGAAACACATGTCGCACTTCTAATGCTATCGTCTTCACATTTATTTTAGCCGCTTTCGTGCCTGTGCTATTAGTATAGCAATCGTTATCGGTTCGAGACCTTATCAAGCGCAACTTATGTTCACCACTCAAAACTTTGTTATAGTCAATGAATAGGCCTAGTAGGAAATTCAACGGTATCCATAAATTGATTTTATTATTGTAGACTGAACTCAGTGCATCCTTATATGACCATCCAGAAATAGCTACAGGTATAGATTCATGTTTGGCATATGTTAGATGAGCTTTGATGGTGCTGACAATACCAGGATCACGTACTTTGTCCATCTCTTTTCCATTCAATTCATAACTGATATATTCGGAGAGAAACGCTCCGAAATTATTCGTTAGTTTACATTCACCATCACCACTTGCTTCTGGCTGGAATTCTGCCTCGACGAATGAAGCAGAGGAGGCAAAATCTACCAATACATCTTGTTGATTGATTAATATCTCAATTTCATCGCTGTTGCCAAAAGATGTTGTGTGGGGATAGTAGGTATGAGTTTCTTCTCGGATGATGTCTTCATTGAAGTTTGGCTCGTTGAATATTTGAAGTTTTTCCGACCTTGTAACCAAGAGACTTCAAAAAATTGATATTTTCCAATGATACTGATGCAGCCGCAACCTTCTTCCTTGGACTCGTTGTAGATAATGACTGATGGCCTATACGGGGATGTCTTTTATTGCTGAAATCCAAACCCATGTTCTCAAGTGACGTATACTGCAACAACAACCTTCTCAGATGAATTCTTTTCATATAATGAATGCTGGTGGATATTGAATTATTATTTATTGTTGGAAGCCATAATCTCTAGCGATCTTTTTCAATTCCAGCCGTATTATAATTTCTTCCCACGAAAATTTACCCGTTTCCAATTCTGATCTAAAATATTCAGTGTGATGTTATCAAGGGACGTCTTGTTGATAAATGAAATTCTTCGGCTCTGTATCAATGGAAAACCCAGGTGGTACAAGAGGTGAAAACTTATATATCGTATGAGCTAGCTCATTGTTATAATATGCTCCTGCGGTTAAGTTACACTCCACTCTAATAGTTTGAACTTTGATCATGTTTATAGGTTGATCAGATACGTGTAGTTCACGAGATGTCAATTTCTTTTTGCTGAATCCCAACAGTTCGCTTATACTATCTTTAGGAATAAAATTCACTTCAAAATCACTCTTCAGTTCTGTGTGTAGAGTGTTGTTGTTAGATTTCATTGATAATTTCCCTTCACGTTCTTCTTGCTTAACTCCTACTATCCCACGAACTGCACTTTGTACGAAATCCTCGATGTCTGTCAACTCGTAGGACCCCGTAGGTATAGTTACTACTTCTTCCTCACCCTTCACATTTTTATAATAAAATTTATTAAAACCTTCTTCGATGTTCAAAATGCTATTGTTCGTATGCAAATCAACAAGTGCGATAGAATAATATGAATGAGGATCTAGTTCTATAGGTGGGTGAAAATCTACAGATAAGCGGGAGCTCTTACCCGTGATAGTGAACGTCTGAGACATGATCGATGAGAACTTCATCAACAATCTATTTATATACTAATAAATGCAGGGTTAGTCGACCACAACTGAGGAGTTAGAGAGGAATTCCAAACATAACTGGACACAATTATAAGTGTTATATTGCTGAAAACTGTCGTGATTGAATAATATCTTACGCTTTTTGAAATAATCCACTAGTTCGTGAGGGGGGCGTGAATTGCCAAAACTATCATAATATAAAACTGTATCATCGACTTCATTAAACCCAACCCAGAGACTGCCTTCATTGTCCGAGATATCTAAATTAACTACTCCACGCTCGTTTTTCCATGGTCCGTTGGATGGCGGTTCATCACGCATAAATACTCCTCTAAAATGTGGAATTTTCAGAGCTTTAGCTAGTTTTCGTAGATCGAGATCGGTCAGAAGTCTTCTGGGTAGGTTTACTAACAGTTTTCGGGATGTTCATTCAACTATAGACCAAGACCTTTGCGATACTTTTTCAAATATAGGCCAGATCCTTGTTTCCTCAAAGCTATAGCTTCCATCGTTTTATTATGTCTTTCCGTTTCCTCCAACGTTTTCCGAGCTGCTTTGCTGTCGTTGACGGCCTCAGCGATGCCTGCACCACCTCCCGCCAATGCTCCAGCAGCTGATAAGCCGGCAAACAGAGGTATTGAAAATGGTAAAAATCCTCCAGTCTCTGGAATAGGAATTACTATTGGCATTCGAACATTTTTCTGGCCGCCTGCTTTTTTGAATTGTTCTCGTGCAACTTTCAACGCTGTTTGAGTTGTTCTCTCCAGATTGGATGGGTCAAACTTATTCTTCATAACTTTTCTCACTCCATCGACAATTGCACTTGCGAACCCAACCTTCTTTCTCATACCCATCCCCAATTTTCTCTTTGCCTTCATAATTTTATTCACTCCGAAAGCGGTAATCCTCTCTCCAAATTTTGTATCTTTAGATTTGACACTCCTCTTCTCAACCGTTCTTCTAATTTTGTACCGGGACCACAGAATTGATAACCAGGAATATGAAGTTCAAACGGGAGCTTGTTTATAAGTGTATTGAGAACACCTACTCCTACGTACGCTTCCATACAAACTGATGAGAATTCAAGATCAAACCGTTATTTAACGAGGGGAGGGAGAAAGACCAAATATCTCAAAATAATATTTTTTATTTATTCCAAAATTTCCTCAATACAAAAGACTTAAGTGTAATCTTAACTATATATGTTTCAAATATTATAATCTGCACTCTTGATTCACACTCATAGTCACGGAATTTTGTTCTATTATAATATCCATACCCTCGAGTCAATAATATTCCAGCTTTTTGTTTGTTTCTAATAATCTCCAAATGGTCAACGATGGGTTCATTGAACGAGATCCGAATTATCGATCCAACTGTTGTGATTATTATCTAGACCCAACCATTTCACATACTGTCGACCCCTCCTTTTTCGTAATATTTTTTCGACTAAATACACATCTGGTTGTTTTGTTTTCTGTAATTCCCCCTCGTAGAATCCTCCACTTATCGTTTTTCCCAACATATCTTGCAAAATATATGAAACAGGAGCTGTTATGTGAACTCTTATAATTTTAAACAATTCCATCGAATTATTGGGCGTATATCTTTTTTCGAATATGTGTTTAGCCTTACTTATTCGCACCACATCTCCAACGTTGTATTTGTGAGGCAGAGCTAACTTGATGTGAGAGTAGGATCGCTTCAATATCTCGCTCTCAATCTGTTTCGTCACTCATATTGGAGCCATGTTCATAGTACCATGTTTACGTTCATTATATTTTTCTGTGTTTTCTTCAAGTATATCAAGCCATTTGTATTTCCCGCTAAGACTGAATTGTTTGTAGAGCGTTTCCTTCAACGTTCGAATAACACGTTCAGCAATGGCTGCTTTTTTCACACTATACGTATTACAATGATTGGTATTATGTTTCTTCATTAGATCGTTAAAGTGTTTATTGAAGAATTCTCCTCCCTGATCGCTTTGCAGATTTCTAGGCTTACGCTGTCCTTCTAACAATATAGAGCGGACAGCTTCCCGAACCTCTTCGGCCGATTTCGTTTTCAGCGGACGAGTCCATAGAAATTTCGAGAAGCAATCGATCATAACCAAAATGTATTTGAACCCTTATTTTCACGAGCTCAATTACCCATTTCAGCCACATCCATTTTCCACAAATCATCCAAACCTTTTATGATTGTTCTGTGTCGTTTGAAATTCTTCCTATTCGGCTTATGAAGCTCATGCAGAACTTGTTCTCTACTCATCTTATCACTGTGGAAAACTAGTGTAGAATTAATTTTTTGGGTATATTCACAGGATTTGGAGTTATACGTTTCACAGAGACCTGCTTCGTTGTTCTGGATGATGCGGGTCTCTTCTTAGAAGGTTCCACAGATGTCATCCGTCGTTCTAACGCCTCCACTTCACTAGTAATGCCATTTAGACGCTTGTTCACACTATTAAATGTGTTATTGATCTCTTTCAATTCATTTCTGTTTTTCCTCACACTATCACTGATTGTTTTATACTCTGATATCATGTAGGCCTCCATTCCATTATATTTATTCTGAATGTCCGTCAGATGTTCATCAATGTTGAGAATAATCTACTCATTCGTTAATTTATGTTCATCCAGATCCTTGTTGATATCTTTGATCGAATTATCAACCCTAACATTGAAGGTATCTTTAAGACTGGTTTCCGTTTTCAGATTCAGTTTGTGTGTTAATTTATCAACATATACTTTATTTGCAACATCTCCATCATCATTCAGTGATTTTACGTTGCACAATCTACGATTTTTCATATCATAACTTCCATCGCTCGTTAGGAATAATCCCTGTCCATGAACTTGTTTGAAATTATTATTAAATATATTTGTATCATATATCCACATGAAAGAGGAGGCTCTGCCAAACTTATCCATTGAAACCATCTTTATAACTGTGATAAATTTGTCTTACACACGGTTTTTGTTCAATTACACCTGCCTCTATCAATTCTTCTATTAAAGTGAAGTAAAGTAAAGTTGTGATGGTTATTGTTACCAGCGTGCGAGGATGCAACAAGTAGTCCTAGTCTATCCACAATTTCGTTAACGTCATCCCAATAAACATATTCGATAGGTTTCTCGTTATATTCAAGCATATCGTTTTCGATATATGCGTTTCCAGTGTATGTTTTGGACCTTGGTCCTTTCATGGAATTAGTCAAAGGTTTCAGTACATGTTTGTATTTTAGAGTGTTTCTTATTCGATCAGCTGGATCGTTATCACGTCTATGAGCACTAGTTATTTCCATCATTTGACTGTAATTTTTCCCATCTTCCACGGTGTAGGTGTTAGGTAGAACATCTCTGTAAAATATCAAATTATACAGTCCTGTGGTACCTTTGAATGGGGTACCCTTGATAATTATATTACTCTCACTATCAATTTCTATAGGTTGATTACCCATGAGCCATTTATCTAAAGTGAAATTATATAGCAAACCCATTTTATCATCCTATCTCTTGACATCATCATCCAATAAAAATTCTTCCAAGTAATAACGTGCTAATGTGGGGTATTGTTGCAGAAACTCCTCTGTAGCAACTGCATTATCTTTCTTAAGTTTTCTGAATTCTTCACGGATCTGATCGATAGTAGGTTCGGGGGTGAACACATCCTCCTCAGTATCTTGGGGGTTATATACGAATTCTTCTCCTTCAGTTACAATATCTGGGATTGGTATGTTCTCCATTTGTGTTGCTGTAGAAACAATACTTTCAGGTTTAACCAACTAATTTTGTTTGATTATTCCAGAATTTTTCGCAATTTCCTCCAGAGGTTCAGATACATTCTTGAACATATTATCTAGAATCTCATTTTCAGCTTTACCCACTTTCACAGCCATATATTTTTTCCTCACAACGTTTGCTAGCTCCCAAATTTTTTTCTCCAATTGTTGTTCTGCTATTAACTTATTAGGCACATTGACGTCCATGCTGAGTGGTTTCTCTATTTCAAATGAAAGTATATATACATGTTATATAGCTATCGAAACTTTTGCGACAACGCCCTTTGTTCATGTCACAGTCTTTGTTCATCATAAGGAATCCATATTTATCTTTCCAACATTCGCTACATATCTCTTTGAATTTCTCGAGTGACATCACTTACATGATCGGTAAATATATGTTTCAAATTGAGTTCATCCTGTTTGGAAATAATCAAGCAATTGGCATTGTCGCGCAATCCATGTTTTGGGCATTTAGCAAAAGACTGACAAAGATAGAAACTATCAATTGAGTTGTGTCTCCCTCTTGAAAAATAAGCACGAATTTTCTCCTGTTTCTCATCTATTACATCATCAAATATTATTATCGAATAAGGTCTCGGTTCTGCGGGGTCTATGACGCTATCACTCTCTGTATACAGAAAGTATCCAAGCCTCGCAATTTTCTTCAATGTCTCCTTCAGTAACTGGTATTTTGGTTGGTGTAAAGACTTTGAATAGATGTACAGGTTAGTAGACGAATTCCACTACTTCGGGACCAGGATATCCGGTCTCCACTTCCGGTCTAGCTGTCGATGTGCATCCGGTGTGAGCTTGTCCTTATCAGTTTTGAAAGGATGTAGGTGATAAGGATTTTATTTGTGAAGAGTATACAGGGTGTGTATAAAAGTGTGTCACATGTACAGAGTCACGTGACTAACACATGACAGCATGGCGGCCCTAAGGTCCAACTGTCATGGCGACCATAAGGTCCAGCTGTCATGGCGACTATAAGGACCAGCTGTCATGGCGACCATAAGGACCAGCTGTCATGGCGGCCATAAGGACCAGCTGTCATGGCGGACCTAAGGTACAGATTGCTTCGTAGAGATGTCGCTATGACAGCTGTCATGGCGGACCTAAGGTACATTTTGCTTTGTAGAGATGTCGCCATCAAGTGACAGCTGTCATGGCAGACCTAAGGTACAGATTGCTTTGTAGAGATGTCGCCATCAAGTGACAGCTGTCATGGCAGATCTAGGGTACAGATTGCTTTGTAGAGATGTCGCCACCAAGTGACAGCTGTCATGGCGGACCCAAGGTACAGACTGCTTCGTGGAGGGGGCTCCGCCACCTCTAGGAAGCAATCTGTACTTTCGGCCCAAAAGGTACAGGCTGCTTCATGAAGATGTCACCACCACATAACAGCTGTCATCGAAGGTACAGACTGCTTCGTAGAGGTGGCGCCACCAGTTCGACTCACTCGACCCATGCGTCTCATGCGACTTTAGCAAATGAAAGATCTACACTCTGGAATCATCGGTTGCAACATTTCGTGCGACTCGTACGACTCATCCGACTCGTTCTAGTTTGTATTGTTGGTCTTAATAATCGGTGGAGCAGTTTAGTTCAAGATGAAGTGTGTGGTGGTCGACATTCAGAGCTTCCAAATCTCTCATCATACAATGATAGTTAAGGAACTAGCTTTGTTGGATTGTGAAAAAAAGCTAGAAAAATATTTTCTATTCAAGCCACCCACACCGCTAAGTGAACTCTCACAAAATCAAATGAAGCAAGTGATGTTTTGCGAAAAGTACTATGGGATTCCATACAACTCTGGATATCAGGACTATATTCGGATGGAGGAAATTTTCAAGGAAATATTGATCCAAATAGCATCATATACGTTAGTGGCGAAGGCAAAGCCAAATTCATAGTGAAGATTCTCAAAAAATTGGGGTTAGATCGTCAGGTGGAAGTGTTGAATTTGAAAGGCAGCTGCCCACAATTTGTTCGAGAAAACTGTAGATATATCTGCCTTCATCACTCTACCAGCAATAATTCTATGTGCTGCAGTGTAAACCGCTGGAAATTGTTCGAATATGTTACAAAGGAAGATGCTCATCTGGATATATTACGAGGGTTTCAAAAAATGGGTATGGGTGGCACTCCACCGAACTGACCAGTATTGATATGTCTTCGGAAGAATACGCACGTAAACTGCTTGAATTCCATATGAAATTAGTAGCACTGAATAAAGACATGAAATTTCACGAAGATAAAAAGTTAACTTTAAATCAACTAAACAATTTGAGTATAAGTGGAGGAGATGGCTGTGCTGAAATCAAATTTCATAATCCTAACAGCAATATTGAATGGGGTCCTATATACAAACGTACCACCTCAAGTGAATCGGATTTATATATGTCCCAACAAGGATGCCTTCGCAGAGACGGAATGTAATCGAACTGAATGGCAGCCTATGGACCATCAACTAGTTAATGAGAATCACCTAGAGGTATTCTCATACGTTATTCCTAAAAGGATGTTACCAACTTTCAACTATAAACTCAAGTCATTATTCCATGATGGTAGTGAGGGGGACGTGGTGAATTGGCATCAAACTATAGTCACAACACCTGTGGCGACAGCAGCAATCAATTGTCAAAGCAATGTATCTGAAGCCCAACCAACACCACTCCAACCACCACCACCACAGAAAGAAAATGAAATCTATGCTATGCAATGTTTCAATCTTAGTGCATTATCAGTTTTACTACTGAAAATCCTCATTAAAAATGTAAAGAAACATATTAATAATAAATAATGAAAATATCGCTATTGTTTGATTATGAATAGGAGATGAGGAATCAGTTAGACACACACATATATTCAACTTTTAACTTTATTCTTGAATACACACACACACACAATTTTTAAAAAATAACATATAAGCACTTAAATCTAAAAAAAAAAAATATTCTACAAAAATTTCCCTAAAATATATATATATATATGATATAAACACCTAAATCTAAAAATTATTTCCTAAAAACTCGACAAAAAAGACCATACCCCGAGCTAGGCGCATTTCAACCATCTGCGAAAACAAAGAAAAATAACTTTAGTTGATAAATAATAATAATAATAATAATAATAATAATAATAGTGTGTGTGTGTTTGATTCACTCACTTTTTCTTTCAAGCGATTTAAATCGCGAGGTAACCCCACCACCAGGGAATATTCCCCATCTAGGGGCGAAACCAAATACCTGCACCCCTCCAAAACCCGCAGTTGTGACATCTGTAATTATGAATAAAACAAGGACACTCATTAAATAATAAAAAAACATCAGCATAAGGTAAACATACTTCAAACATCAGCTCCGCCAAGTAATGGCGGAAACCATGGATGCAAAATCCCTCGTAAATCTGCTGCTGCTGTGGAGGAGGTGCCGGTGAAGGTGTGGGTGTTGGGGTGACCAAATCATCGATTGAGCTATCAGGAAAGTACAATTAGAATTGAAATAATTCTAGAGTTAATATGTTAATACGAATACATACAAAATGCCTGTGGAGCTCGCTGAAGACGGTGGGGTATCGATCTGAAGTTGGGTAGGTAGTTCGTTTAATCTGTAATTATTAAAATTAGTAGCAAATATTTCACAATAGAAAAAAAAATCACATACACTATATCATGCATATCCAGCGGGGGAGGCAGCGACAGTGACTCTGATGATGGAATCTCTGGACGTCTGTTGGGAATAAGAGTAATTTAGTAATCAAAAATTATATAAAAAAATTAAAAAAACATACGTCAAGTCAATTATTTCTTGAGACCCGTCCAATTCAGGAAATAAATCTTCCGCATCATCAGCTGCCGCTAATTGTTCGAGATGTAACAATTCTCTCCTAATTTCCTCCTCAGAATAATCACTAAAAACAAATTAATGCACTTATGATATATAGTGAGATTGAAATGAAATAGAACAACTTACTTGTCGATCATCCAACGGCGCACTTGCGTTTTCGTGAATACATCCAGCCGGTTGGTCAACTTCTGCACATAATCATAAAATTTTCCCATTTTCACTATGTCACACAACACTTACAAGAATACTATTTTTTCCCTATGAAGTACCTAGAGTTTTATACACAATATTTAATCCAAAGTCCTACGAATTAAATTAGTTCCCAGGAAAAATGATGAAGTTGTTATCGGTTGAGGAAAAAAATGTATGCAGATAAATATTTCAAGGAAGTTTCTGCAATCACGTGATTTCAAATAGAATGTAACATCCTGCTTGTGGTTGTAGATCTTACCAATATGAATATAACAGTCGAACGAGACTTCCTGCTTGTGGTTACAGCTAACTTATTATCATGATATAACAGGCGACGAGACATCCTGCATACCGTGTGAACATAACAGGAAAGTGATAAGAAGTTCCTATAAAACTCGATGTGCGCATACCTCATACCATTATCAAATCATTATCCTACTAGCTTCAGAACGAAGTAGACGTGTTTTGTGAGTGCTTAAATCAAGGTGAGTTTATTTATTGACTTGAATATTATTCTCATATGTAGAGTTAATTTCTATGAAGGAGATATTTATTTTGCTTTTATTAAAACTGTGCGGGCTGAACTTTAACTTTTGGAAGTATTTATTGATCTTCTTCTATACAATTTGTTGGGTAAATATTAATAATAACTTGGAGTATTTATTAATTTTCTTTTATTCAATTTGGTGGGGTAAATTCAACACAAAAATAATTCTTCACTGCTAACTTCCATCGATTTGTTTTAGATCTTTTAAAAATAATTTGAAATGGATTTCACAAAACTGAATCAAATTTCACTATTGCAGAGGGCAACACCTACGAAGATTGCCGAGCTAGAATTGAATGTGCCCCATTTGATTTTTAATTTAAAAATTGTGAACACAAAATTTGGGGAGGCTGTATTAGCAGAATTTGAAGGAGAGCGATCGGTTTTCCTGCCCAAGAGAGTAACACCAGCGCTTCTCCCCCTTATCGAAGACATCAATAAAGGACGCAAAAGAGCCCTAATATATCGCGGGGAAGAGGCCATCGGGACAGGAAAATCCTGCTCAAAACTAGAATTCTGCGAATTGACCTCCCCAAGGAGTTGAGAGAGAGGCTTCCAGCACCACCACCAACAACATACCTGCTAGGTTACTGCTGTTATATATATATATACATATATATATCATAAGGTAGGCTGCTTGTTTATTGTTTAAAATATGGTTTCAATCGCGAAAATGAGTGGGGAGATCGTTAAAATTATTAATGAGGCT
Organism: Endomychus coccineus; assembly: GCA_958510875.1. NCBI lineage: Eukaryota > Metazoa > Arthropoda > Insecta > Coleoptera > Endomychidae > Endomychus > Endomychus coccineus. The sequence continues at coordinate 94,087,863 of OY294068.1, forward strand.
CAAAAAGATTTGTTAAAATCAAAATTATCCCCTCAGGAAATAACCAAGTGGATAGGGTTTTGCACTAAGTACATTAGAACCTTTTCCAAACATATAACAAAGGATGCTCTGAACTTGTCGTGTAAGAATCAATTACAATGTAATATAGGCCATTTAAAAAGATTCAAAATTTTATTAGAGATCCGAAATAAACCCCCTACAACTAATAAGAACCGTAGTGAGCGAATTCGTTGGGAGGATGGTAAATGTGCATTTTCCCAACGAATTCGAACTGGCTTTATAACAAACATTTCTCATTTAGACCCATTAAATTTTTTATATGATGCCTTTCATCTGTTTCACCCTAGAATCACCAAAATTTTACATACTTACAATTTTATTAAGGTAAACACTACTTTTTGTGGGGAATATATGCGACTTAATGCGATCGACGAGCTTATCCAAACAGAATATGAATATTTCCACACCAAATCCGCCCCAATAGATTCTTTTACAAATTTATTGGAGTGGTTCAAGGAGCATGTTATTGATAAACTCCAAGTGAAGCTGGATGATTTTTTGGAACGAGGCTCGGGGTGGAGTCTTAGGGAGGTTATCAGTTTGGGCATAAATATCAATAAACATGAAGTCATCAATTCTGGATCCTCTTATATAGTTCTACCAAAAGAGATACTTCGAAAGCATGCTGTTATTAATGTTAAAAATTATGATGAATATTGATTTGCCTGGGCAGTAGCAGCGGGACTACACCCGGCAGCTACCCATTCAGATCGTGTTTCTTCATACCCCCATTTTAGTAATGTTTTAAATTTACAAAATCTAACATTTCCGCTACTATAAATCAAATTCCAACTTTCGAGAAGAATAACGATATTTCAATCCATGTGTTTGTTTTGGAATGATGTGGAGGTAATGAGCAGGGTGAGGAGGAGAAATTTAAGGTTCTCCCTGCATATTTAACCAAAAATAAATTAGATAGACATTTTAATTTACTATTAATTCAGGATAAATATTATCGGGATGTAGAACCTGCGAAATCTCCAAATTTCATTAACCCCACAGTTAAATTTCACTATTGCCTAATCAAAAATTTATCAAGACTTGTAAATTCTCAAATTAGCTCGCACAACAAAACTTATTTGTGCGATAGATGTTTAAATAATTTTTGGAGTGAGAATAAGTATAAAAATCACGTTGAGGATTGTGATAAAATGAACATGTGTAAAATAACATTCCCTCAGGATGATTATTTAAAATTTAAGAATCACTCAAACAAATCACCCATACCATTTATTATTTATTTTGACTTTGAGGCTCTCCTATTACCTATTCAGAACTGCCCTCAATCTAATGTAAGTTCATATACGAACAAAACTCAACTACACGAGGCGTATAGTGTTGGCTATTATTTAAAATGTCAATTCAACAATTCTCTATCACGATTTGATAGCTATAGAGGATCAGACCCAGCCAAATGGTTGACAGATCAGTTAGATAAAATTGGGGAATTTATCGATCTAAAACTTAAATCTATTGTTTCTATAGACTTGAATGGTATTAGATTACTTGATATAATGAAGAAAACGAAATGCCATATTTGCGAGAGACAGTTCGAAGAGGGGGATGTTCGGGTTAAGGATCACTGTCATTTTACGGGTAAATATCGAGGTCTGGCCCACCAAGATTGTAGCCTAAATTATAAATATCGATTCGTGGTACCTGTTGTGGCTCATAACCTCAGCGGGTACGATATGTTTTTGCTGATTCGAGATATTGCCAAAACGTCCAAGCAGAATATTCAAGTACTCCCCATAAATAAAGAGAAGTATATAAGTTTCACTAGAAGCACCAAAAATTCGGTGGTTAAATTCCGTTTCATAGATTCATGTAGGTTTTTAGATTCAAGTTTAGATAAATTAGTTTCTTATTTGAATGTGAGTGACTTGAGTATTCTGAAAAGCGAGTTTGCGCACTTATCCGATGAAAAATTTAAATTATTAACTCGTAAGGGAGTATTTCCCTATGAGCACTTAGATGATTGGGGTAAATTGAACGAGGAAAATCTTCCTCCAATAGAGAAATTTTTTAATAAATTACGCGACGAATCGATAAGTGAGGATGATTATAGGCATGCTCAAACAATTTGGACTAGTTTTAATTGTAGAAATTTAGGTGATTATTCGGATTTATATTTGAAAACAGATGTTTTATTATTGGCAGATGTATTTGAGAATTTCCGCAGCAAATGTATGGATCTTTTTGCCTTAGATCCGGCCCACTATTTCACGGTTCCCTCCTTCACGTGGGACTGTTTTGAAATATACAAATGTGTCTTTACAATATTTGAAAGACATCGATATGGTCTTATTTGTGGAGAAGGGAATTCGTGGAGGTGTAAGCCAATGCAGTAATCGATTTGCAAAGACCAACAATAAATACATGAATAATCACGACCCCGAAAAAGAGACAAGTTATCTCATGTATTTCGATGTATGCAATCTATATGGGTGGGCTATGATTCAATATTTACCCTATGATGGGTTCGAGTGGGTTGAAAACCTCGATGATGATGTAGACGTCAGAAACGTCTCAGACGAAAGTCCAATTGGTTACATATTGGAAGTCGATTTAGAATACCCACCTGAACTACATGATCTACACAAAGATCTCCCTCTTTGCCCGACACATACAGCACCACCCAACAGCAAATTACCTAAATTACTAACAACTCTCCAAAATAAAACTAAATATATCATTCACTATCGAAATTTAAAACAATGTTTGGCGCTGGGGATGGTGCTGAAAAAAGTCCATAGGATTTTAAAATTTAAGCAAGCCCCGTGGCTTAAAGCGTACGTAGATCTTAACACTAGATTGAGGGCAGCTTCTAAGAATGCGTTTGAAATAGCTCTCTTCAAGTTGCTGATCAACGCAATTTTCGGTAAATCTATGGAAAATGTACGAAAGCATAGACTAGTTAGATTAGTTAATAAATGGTATGGACCCTTTGGGGCTCGCTATTATATTTCACAACCTAATTTCAATAGCAGTAAGATATTTGAGGAGAATTTGGTAGCCATAGAACAGAATAAATTAGAAGTCCTATTTAACAAACCCATTTATGTGGGGATGTCCATTTTGGACATTTCCAAAACCTGCGTTTACAATTTTCATTATGGCTTCATGTTAAAATTATATAAAGACCCAGGATTGATGCGATTATGTTACACTGATACTGACAGTTTGATTTACCACATTATAACGAACGATGACATTTATGAGACAATTATAAATAGAAATATTGAAAAATTTGACACTAGTGATTATGCCCTAGACAACCTCTTTAAGATTCCCCTGGTTAATAAGAAGGTAGTAGGCTTAATGAAAGACGAGAATAAAGGCCTCCTCATGGATAAGTTCGTCGGTTTGCGGGCAAAAATGTACAGCTTCACTGTCCAAAATCATGACGCTAGTGACGTCACAAAGAAAGCCAAAGGGGTGCGCGAGTATGTCTTACGAAATACGATAACATTCGAAGACTATGTTAGATGTCTGGAAGAGAACATAGAAATGTATCGCGTGCAGAGATCTATCCGCTCTTTCGACTTAAAGCTTTATACCATAGAGCAAAATAAAATCTGTTTGAGCCCCTTTGATAATAAAAGGGTAATATTGGGGGACAAAACAAGCACCCTACCTTATGGCCATTATTCTTTAGATTAGAATTAAGATTTTTTTTGTTTTTCAATTATAAAGATATATGTATTTTTGTTTCAAATTATAGGTTAAGATTTTTATAAGTTATTATTATTATTATTATTATTATATTATATTATATTATATATATATATATATATATATGTACTTTTTTCCAAAAATAAAATATTTTATCAGGAAGTTTGGGTGTTTCAATAAAACCAAAAAAATAATAGCATCAATTCTTTTATTGTTCTAAATCATACAGAACTTTATTCTTATAGAAAAATAACATTTCTCTAAGTGTATTGCTTAATAAACAGTCGAGCGAAATACCGATGAAACAATACAAGAGGGCCATTTCATCGGGCTGCTGCTGCTGCTGCTGTGGGTCTCTCATACTTTTAATCATATCAATAACATTATGATAGTATGTGGAAAATCCAAAATGTTCGAGAAAAGACACTCGATGCAATAGCACTTCATCGTTGATTCGAATAATTTCTCGAACATCTTCCTCGCACAACCACACATGGATATTATGCTTTGTAACTTGGAGTAATTTAACATTATTGAAGTACACAAGTTGGACTATTTGGCAGTATTCATCAGATAATATGGGTGCAGCATCGAAATCTGATTGTAAACTTGCGAAGAACTCGATGATTTTCACTCGAAGAATATCGATTAAATCGATCCATTCTAGCAGACTAAAGCTGAGTTTGCAATTTTGAACGTATTGAACGAGTGAGATTGTAGGTGAGAAGGTCCGTACAGGACTCAATCCACATTTGATTTCATAACTTGCCTCCACCAACGGGTACGTTGTATTCATCAATAGGAATGGTTCATCTTCTGCCCTCATCTCGAACTCTTCTAAAATATGATCCAACTCAGAACAGTTGCTGCTGCTGCTATCTTCACCAACACTAGCCTGAGACAACATCTTATTAAAACTGTTCTGGATTGTTCGATTCACCAGAGCCTAACCCTCGCTCACAAAATTTTTACTTGCACATGCGCCGGTCATTAGCAGCATATTTCTTTGATTTGATTGGAAGTTTGGATATGAACATCGAAGCATAAAACTTGAAGTGTGGGGGGAGGAGAAAGTTTGTGGTGTTGGTTGCGTAGTCCATCGAGTATGTATGAGTCAAAGAAGAAAGTTTTATTAGAAGTTCCTCTACGAATCCCTCGTAGATCCATTATTTCACAGCGGTAAGGCAGAAGCGCGATCCGATAAAAATCGACATCAATTTCATGTAGCACTTTGAAACAATCAAGTATATAGGATCTCGGTTTTGGGGTTATACCAGGAATTTGATGTAATATAAATTTCTTCCATCTATTTTCGTATATAAAGTAGCCTTCAACATTCATATCAATTATCTCCCAATCGTTTTCGGGTGGGTTGAAATCTCCTCCAAAATAGAAAATATCCACATAACCGCATTCCTTCACAGCCCCAATAACGAACGTTACAAATTCTCCTGCGATTATCCAATTTTTAGATGGTAATTGTGATCCTTCAATGGTTTCCATCAAATTTGGAGGACATACTACACTTATAAATTGTTTTGCATCGTACACGGTGGTAAGTACATTATGAACAAAACTGTTGTATAATTGCAAAGACATTTTCACGCAGACTGATTCGATTATTTGACTTCCACTGGGATGAACCACCAGTCAAATATTTTATTAGGAAGACATGCGCAGCAGCAGTACATTATACAACATCAGAATTGTCAATCCAACTTTTCTCTTTTATACCATACCATTTTACATACATTTTATCACCCTATTTTCGAAGCACCTTCTCAATCAAATAAACATCTGGCTGTTTGGTTTTCTGTAATTCTTCCTCGTAGAAACAGCCGCTGATTGGTGCGTTGGTCATATCTTCTAGTAGATATGTGACTGGGTTGGTAATTTTAACTTTGATGATTTTAAATAATTCCGCACTCCAATTGGGCGTAAATCCCTTCTCAAAAATATGTTTAGCTTTACTTATTCGCACAATATCCCCTACGTGGTATTTGTGGGGTAGGGCCAACTTAATGTGAGAGTAAGATTGCTTCAATATGCGACTTTCATTCTGTTTCGTAACCTTAAACGGAGCCATTTTTATAGTTCTATGTTTACGATGATTATATTTTTCGGTGACTTCAGGGAGTGTATCCACCCATTTGTATTTTCCACTCAGACTGAATTGCTTGTAGATCGCTTCTTCCAACGTTCGAATGACGCGTTCAGCAATGGCTGCTTTCTCCACAGAATACGTATTATAATGGTTGATTTTATGTTTTTTCATTAGCTCGTCAAAGTGCCTGTTGAAGAATTCTTTTCCCTGATCGCTTTGCAGGTTCCTAGGTGTATGATGTGACCCTTCTAGCAATATAGAACTGACCGCTTTCCGAACCTCTTCGGCTGATTTCGTTTTCAGCGGGCGTGTCCACAGAAATTTCGAGAAGCAATGGATCACCACCAAAATGTATTTAAATCCACGATTTTCGCGCGCATGATTACCCATCTCGGCAAGATCCATTTGCCACAAGTCATCCAACCCTTTTATGATTGTTCTGCGACGTTTACAATTCTTTCGAACAGGCTTATGAAGCTCATCAACCACCTGCGCTTTACCCTTAATCATTTTTTGGGGCCGATCGGTGTTGTCGGAACTAATAACTTTTGTGGTGGTGGTGAGGTGGTAGGAGCTCTTTTATAAGGATGATGAGATGAGGCGGCTTCACCTTTAGCTTTTTTTGATATCTTCAGCGTAGCACCAGGAGTCAAACTGATGATGACATCAATCGCTTGTTCTATTTGCAACACTTTGCTTTCGATGGTCTGTATACGTGTGGTCATGGGCTGATCATTAGTACTACGCGTTTTATAGTTTAATTCTAAAGTTATCGGTTTACTATTGATGGTCTGTATACTATCGAATAGGTCGTTATATTTCGAACTGTTTTCTTGATCGTTACTAACAAGTGTTTCATAGTCTTCACGTATTTTCTTCAATAATTTTTCAAGATTTGCCTCATTTGCTTTATTAGTTTTGAACGATGCTATCATACCATCTACAAGTTTTTCAATTTTAATTCTATTTTGTGTTGTAGAAGCAATCAGGGAGTCTGTGAATTTTTTATTTTCGATGTGAAGGTACCCACCCTCATTATGTATACTCTGTTTTATAGCTGTAGAGTTGACATCACTTTGATTTTTGTATGACTGTATTTCGGTATAAAGGATCTTCAAATCTTCGCGAAGTGCATCTATTAATCGTGTTAAACTTGGAATTGAGGAATTCATGATGTTATTGACGTTTATATGAATGGCTGCATACTTTACCAGAACTTCACTCAAATTCGCATTCACTCTAGTGATAGTGTTATCTACATATGCTTTGTTTGCAACATCATTATCGGAGATAGGTATTTTCACATTACAAATTTTCAAATTTTCCATATCCACATCACCTTCGGGTGTATGCCTTAAAATGTTCCATAGGCTTCTTGTTGTATGTTAAATGTAAACCGCTACCGCTTGCTGCTGCTGTCGAAGTCGTCTCCGACGACGATACAGAGGTTGGTCGGAACATAGGTTTAATTATGGACATGTACTTTATCGCACTGGTACCCTTCAAACGACCATTAACATTTTTATGTGCATTTGATAACCTCAAAATTTCTTTGTATGCTGCTCGATCGTTATTCGTGAATTTTGTGGGTGTTTTGTAGAATATGAGATCGTACAATCCAGGTGTTCCCTTTGCGCTATATCCTGCAGTTTCGATATTCTCTCCGAATATTATCTTTTTAACACCTAGAATCCACCCTGCAGAGCTCGCATCATAAACAGGTCCATATACTTTATCGATTTTCTTGTTGTTTTCCCAATGCTCTTGAACGTATTTACGAACTTGTGGGGGATAATGTGCGAGTGAAGGTTCAATCTCAGTCATAGCATCATCGAACGCGTCATCCTCCTCTCTCCCCTCCCATTCTTCTTCTTCTTCTTCATCGTTATCTTTAGGTTCTAATTTTATTTCTTTTTTCATTAACTTCGCAGTAGGATGTTTAATTTTTTTAACGATCGCTTTCAATGGTGTGGCGATAGGTTTGAACAGTTGTTCTATTGATTCGTCTTCTTCAGATTTACCTAGTTTCAAGGCTGAATATTTCTTCCTTATAGACTTACTCAATTCGAAGATTTTTCGCTTACGTGCTAACTGATCGGCGTCCATCTTGTATTTAGACTAAAATTGACAATTCACGTTTTTATATATACATCGAAACCTTTGCGGTATCTACCATCGTTCAAGTCGAAATCCTTTGCAATGACCAAAGTTCCGAAATTATCCGTCCAGCACATGGCGCACATCTTCTTGAACTGATTGAAATCGACGTCGGGCGATACGTGCTCATCAAATACATGCTTCAAATTGATCTCGTCCTGCTTAAAAAGAACGATCAAATTACAATTGTCGCGAATCAATTGTTCCGGTATTTTCGAGTACGTTTGGCACAGATATGCCGCATCGATATTCTTATGTCTACACATGGAATAGTATTCACGAATTTTTTGTTGACCCTCGCACGCGATGTCATCAAAAAGGAATATGGAATTAGCTTTAGCCTCGTTCGGGCTTATTATTTCCTCGTTGTCCTTTAGGGAAAATAGCCGACACCTTTAACTCGATCTAAAACTTCCTGCAACAGTTGATACTTGGGCTGGTACAACGACTTTGAGTATACGTAGACGTTTTTGAACTTTGCCCCATTTGGATTGAATAATAGCGATAACATCACGTTCGTTTTACCACACCCACTAGGTCCACAAATTATAGCGCGAAAAGAGTCGGGTAACAATTTACCATGTTTACCTATGCGATTAGTAGTCGCCGACCCGAAGTCTAAATTTTCGATGGGCAGTGTCTGCTCTTGTTGAACGGTCTTCATATTGTGCGGTAGTTTGAATCTGATGATTGCTTTTATAAATAGAAACGTTCGGAGATCGCGAGCTCAGTATCAATGTTGATCTATCAGGGTGGAAGGTTTGTTGAATTCGCTCATAAACAGTCTCCCGTTCGAAGTACATATTCCATCGTATCAATTCTGTGGGCCTGGTACTAAGCTACAGAAGCGACTTGCGCGTGGCGATAAAGGTGTTAATCCGTTGGATTCGGCCTGTCGCGAACACGACATAGCTTATTCCCAGCACAAATCTCTAGAAGATCGTCATAAGGCCGATAAAATATTAGAGGACGCAGCTTGGCAGCGTGTTAAATCTAAGGACGCTAAGGCTGGCGAAAGACTAGCTAGTCTATTGGTTACTGGAGGAATGAAAGTTAAACGTAAACTAGGAATGGGTCTTAAGAACCGTGCTGGTCGTCGTGGAGGATGTTGCTTTCGGAAAGATATAGTGGGACATATTTCTAAGTCTATGGAACCGTCTGCGTCGTTGCGAAAGTCTGCTATGAATGCATTGAAAGCTGCACGAATAGCTATTAAGCGAGTTGGAGGTAAGAAGCGTGTTAAAGTACCACGCATAATACCCCTGCCGAAATCTGGAGGATTCCTCCCGTTATTACTACCTATTTTGGGGGCGCTGGGGGCCTTAGGGTATGTGGCGGGTGGTGCAAGTGCCATCGCTAATACAGTAGTCAATGCTAGAAACGCCAAAAAGAAGCTTGAAGAGGATCAGCGTCATCATGCAGCTATGGAATCGTTAGGTAAAGGATTATACTTGCGACAGAATGCGAAAGGTGAATTTGGGTTGTTTTTGAAGAAACAACAGAAAAACTTTCAATAGAGCTGCCCAATAGACCGTTGTACGATGTGGATTTGGTGCGTTTCGCGAAAAAAATGAAAATACCTCATTTTCGTGGTGTCTTTATGCGAGACAATTTACCTAGGAAACGTCCCTGGAGGCAAGAATGTGCCATTTTGAATTTGGATTCGATCAAGAACAGCGGTACTCATTGGGTGGCCTTTAGAAAAATAAATAACCAAGTGGAATACTTTGACGGTTTTGGAAGTTTAAAACCACCAAAGGAACTAGTTCGATATTTGGGCGGTGGTGGGGTTAGAATTTTCTATAATAACGACGCTTATCAAAAGTATGATCAGGTGATTTGTGGACATTTATGTTTGAAATTCCTCAGTTCTACGTAAACATCTAGAGTGAGCAGTCATGTCTGAATCCTACGATTAATTTATCGGAAAGATTATGCAACAACTTTCTGTTGATATTCAAAGACCTGGAATGCATGCAATCATCCGATACGTATATGATAATCTAATAAAAGCAATGGAAAAACCTTCAAGCGAACTGAGCAAAAGAGACTTATTATTTCTCCCGATGGAATACATTCTAAAACATTTGGATTTGCTGTCTCTCAATCAGAATGAAGTTCCGAAATATATGTTGAACACCCTTCACCGTCATATGAGGTGTACGGAACATATCGACGAAGATTGCGATTGTCTGCCGCCTCCTCGCAAACTATGTTCGCAATGTTTATCTGAACAGATATCGAAGGTCATGGAGACCGAGGGAATAACGCATCATGAGAAGCAGGTGTTGATTGAAGAAGTGTGCAGAGACGATCCATACTTTATGCGATCATACTTATTCCATATATTAATGTGCAAATATAAATAGAAATGTTATAACAAATTCTTATCAGTATCATGTCGCAGTTATTCACGCTAACAAGCACCAACCATATATTCTCGTTCACACAGCAGAATTCGATCGAGTTGAAGCCTGATAAGCTATACTATTTGGCTTTGTTAGGATTCACTCCTTATAACTCTATACCGAATATCGAGAACGAGAAATTTTACTATTTGGGGGACGATGGAAAGACTTTGAAAACAATCGAAATACCTTCAGGCAACTACGAACTATCCGACATTGAAGAATTAATTCGCAAAAGATTGAACGTGAAAGATGTCTTCTCGCTGAAGCCCAATAACAATACTATAAAGTGTGAGATATTCTATAAGAACCACGACATTTCGTTTGTTAAGGAAGATAGCCTAGGCAAAATATTGGGGTTTTCGCGTAAAGTCTTGAAAAAGGGCGTGGTGCACATGTCCGATTTACCAGTCAACATTATAAAAGTAAGCAACATCCGATTCGAATCAAACATTACCGTGGGAGCCTCCTACCGAGATAGACCTGCGCATACGATCTACGACTTCCCCATCACAGACGATCCTGGCTATAGAATTGTGGAACGTCCAAAGAATCCTCTATATTTACCAGTGTCAGATATCGGTGAAATTACCAACATCACCGTACTCGCCCTAGATCAACATTCGAACCCCGATAAATTTTCGAGGAGAAGAAAGTGTTTTACATCTACATTTACAAGAAGTCTGAGAACAGAATATGGGATTAGTTGTTGCTGTGGGTAATAGAAGAACCTCACACGCTTCATATCCATCAGTCTTCAACAAAACACCGAAAGTGCGAGAGCTAACCCTCACCAAAGCCAACCGATTAGTTCTACAATCTTTAGGGTTTCGCCTAAAATAAAAATGCCTAATAAGCGAAAGTTTGGTGGTGTAGATGTTGATGGTGGAGATAACAATGTTATCTCATCAATTTTCGATTTATGCCAGCAGCCGAAATTCGATGAGTCGATTCGGAAAGCCGAGTATAGATCGATTACACCGTTCGTTAAAGCCTTCAATAACAGCGACATCGTGGAGTTTGGAATAAATCAAGTGGACGCGTTTTTTTCCATGAAGGATACTCTATTGGTGATCAAGGGAAAATCGAAGTGAAGGATGGAGGTAATATTATATTGTTACCGAATTATGGAGCCTTCCTTTTCGACTGTTGCTCGTACGTTGAGAGTGGTAGGGACATCGAAACAGTTCGAGATCCTGGTATAGTCAGCGCTGTTCGAGCATTTACCTGCTACACCCCTACAGCTTCTACGCATATGGCTACCGCTAGTTGGTTGTACCCCCTTGAGAGCGTAGTTTTGCACGAAACTAAATCATTCAGTCTATTGATTCCACTGAAGCATATATTCAACATTTTCAACGATTACCCGATGATTACATTTGGTAGGCAGACTATTCGACTGGTGCGTGCTCGCAACGATAACGATTGCGTTAACATTGAAACCGCCACGACCACCGTTAAATTCCTGATTGATAGCATGGAATTGAAAGTGAAGTATATCTATCCTAACGATATAATTAGAGAAAAGCTCTTGCGAGCAATCAAGAGTGATTCGCCCATCCTAATTCCATTCCGGAAGTGGGAATGTCATGAGCTTCCTGCCATAACAAGCGAGGCCCGACGAGAAATTTGGGCGGTCAAGACTAGTGCGGCAGTTGAAAAACCCCGCTATGTCATAGTATTCTTTCGAACGGACAAACGAAACAATGTGAAGGCTAACCCCACAATATTTGATCATCTGGATATAACAAGTATTCGCTTATCTCTAAACGGCGAATATTACCCTAACGAGCGAATGAACTTGGACTTTGCCAAGGATGATTTCGCGCTCGCTCACCATAACTATACAGAGTTCTACTCTAGCTATACAAATTCCTCGTCGACTGCTGTGAAACAACCAATGTTAGATTACACCAGTTTCAAAAAGCGCGCCCTCTACATAATCGATTGTTCGAAACAGGAGGAAGCAGTGAAATCTGCAACTGTTGATGTGCGATTGGAAATCGAGGCAGATAAGGGATTTCCAGCCAATACGAAAGCATATTGTATCATCATGACGATTGTTTGATGGAGTACTCCCCACTCTCGGGAATAGTGAAGAGTCTGATCTGAAACTTGCTGTCTAACGACTATGAGCGATCAGTTTAGTACGAGCCATCATGAGGATAGCATTGGTTGACATTCAGGGATTCATCATCGATGATGTGTTTCATCCCAAAGAAATGTAAATACAAATTGGGTTCAAACGACATTATTCGTTGTTTAAGCCGCCCACACCGCTGACGACGTTAAGTGAGAAGGACCGAAAATCCGCTTGGTATTTGGAACATTTTTGTCATGGTTTGGAATATACATCGGGCGATGTGGAATATGAAGAAATTGATACTATCCTAAGATTGACTCTACTGTGTGCAGCAGACATTATATATGTTCGAGGTCATCAAAAAGCAGAATTTCTCGCGAATAAGTGCAAGGAGCTAGATGTCTTTCCACGAATCGTAGATGTATGCAGTTTCGACAACACCCTATGCCAAACGGGGAAATTCGAGCCTACAAACAGACTGAGCTGCCTAAATCATCGCAATGATGGTGGGAAATATATGTGTGCAGTCAACCATGTCGATAACCTACAACATTGGTTCCTCACGATCATACTTCCTAAATGAAATGTACTTTTCTTAAAAATAAATAAAAAATATTATTAATATTTGATATTTCATTTCTCATACACCTCCCCACCCACACACCGTAAACGACTTCGAGTCGCTTGCGAGTCGCTTCCGAGTCGCTTCCGAGTCGCTTGTGGGGTTTTTCCTCATTTACAGGTACCCCAAGGAGAGTTGTCAGGAGAAAGTTTGAAATTCATATTCTACGCGTTAAGACCTTTCATTTGATACCCATAAAGCCTCACTTTAAAAAATAAAAATTTCAAATCCTCATCGCGAGAGATCGGTCAAACTGATCGACATATTAATAGTATATTCTTATTCAGCACATCACGTTAATTCTGAATATGCAATGAAATGATCACTTCCGGTTTCACTTCCGGTGTAACAATGTGTCGAATATATAACCCACTTCCGGTTTAACCCTGATGACGATGATGTTTGACAGTGGTGAGGACACCTTCATGAAGCAGCCTGTACCTTTCGGACCGAAGGTACAGATTGCTTCCTAGAGGTGGCGGAGCCCCCTCCACGAAGCAGTCTGTACCTTAGGTCCGCCATGAAAGCTGTCACTTGGTGGCGACATCTCTACAAAGCAATCTGTACCTTAGGTCTGCCATGACAGCTGTCACTTGATGACGACATCTCTTCAAAGCAATCTGTACCTTAGGTCTGCCATGACAGCTGTCACTTGATGGCGACATCTCTACAAAGCAATCTGTACCTTAGGTCCGCCATGACAGCTGTCATAGCGACATCTCTAGGAAGCAATCTGTACCTTAGGTCCGCCATGACAGCTGGTCCTTATGGCCGCCATGACAGCTGGTCCTTATGGTCGCCATGACAGCTGGTCCTTATGGTCGCCATGACAGCTGGACCTTATGGTCGCCATGACAGTTGGACCTTAGGGCCGCCATGCTGTCATGTGTTAGTCATGTGACTCTGTACATGAGACACACTTTTTATACACACCCTGTATACTCTTTACAAATAAAATCCTTATCACCTACATTCTCTCAAAACTGATAAGGACAAGCTCACACCGGATGCACATCGACAGCTAGACCGGAAGTGGAGACCGGATATCCTGGTCCCGAAGTAGTGGAGTTCATCTACTCAGGTTTTCAAATTTAAGTCCGTTTGCATCTAACAATAGAGATAGCATCACATTTGTTTTCTCACAATTACTTGAACAACAGATTATTGTTCTTAAAGTATTTGACAGCAAAGACCTGTGACGTTGTGATTGTTCAATATTTTCAATGCTTGGCCCTAAATTCATAATATTCAACTAGTCTTTTTGCTTAACATCTTCATGATGCCTAGAGGAGCATCGAAATCATACTGAAACATACGTTTATCGGCATTTGTTTATATTCTAGTTGTTGATGTTATATTGTGTATGTCCGATCACGCGATTAAGTACTTCTACGCTTCTGTCAAAAAAAAAGTATCAAACACGTGTTAAATAGGTATGAATGTTTAAGCACGTGCTTAACACGTGTCTGCTTATTGAAGCACGTGTCTGAACACGTGTCTGAATGTTGAAGCACGTGTCTGCGTATTGAAGCACGTGTTGAATCACGCGATTAAACATGTGCATGAATGTACTACCTATTCACTTTTTACACTTGATATATCCAACAATCTTATAACTTCAATTATAGTGTGATGAATAATGAGTAGATATTATTATCATTATTATTCGCATTTCATTCCTCATCTGACCATCATAGTTCGTGAACGATGGTCGCCGGATTGAAACAGTTACCGCCGTCGATGACTGCATCATCGTTCGTGAACTATGGTCGCCAGATTGAATCAGTTACTGTCATCGGTTCGAAGCAGTGACGTCATCATTGTTCGTAAACTATGATCGCCGGATCTTCAATTCAATAAAACACCACTTTCTCTTCAGAATCATTATATATTTTGATAATCTTGAAGCTATCGTTAGATGTTCTCCCCACCCAATTTGCATGCATCATATTGATTTTACCTCATCAAAAATATGGAAATTAACATTCTGCATGTCAAGACTTCTTTTCATTTGATACCTATAAAGCTATGGTTGACATTCACAGATCTGCCATGACAGTTCACGTGACAGATGCTTCATGGATCCACCACGTCACATCCGCCAAGACACGACATGACACCTCGATGAAGACCTCACGTGACAGACGCCATGACACCTCGTTGAAGACCCACCTGACAGCCGTCATGACAACTCTTTCCGACACCATGATGCTCTACGATTTTGAGTTGCGTTAGCTCTATAACCTTCAGCTCTATGGTGCGTGATAGCCGCCATGATACCTCGTGACAGACACCTCGTTGAACCCCCTCGTGACAGACACCCCGTCGAAGTGACAGACGTCACGATATCTCACCATGTGACAGATCATGTGATTTCAAAACCGTACGAGTCGCACGGGTCGGACAAGTCGAACTGGTGGCGACACTTCCACGGAGAAGTCTGTACCTTTATGCTGTGACGTCACACGTCTGCCCTGTGATAGCAGCCTGTCATCTTGGATTCGCACGAGTCGAACTAGTCGAACTGGTGGCGACACCTCCACGAAGCAGTCTGTACCTTTGGACCGCCATGACAGCTGTCACGCGGTGGCGACACCTTCACGAAGCAGCCTGTACTTTTGGTCCGCCATGACAGCTGTCACGTGGTGGCGACACCTCCACGAAGCAGCCTGTACCTTTGGTCCGCCATGACAGCTATCGCGAGGTGGCGACCCCTCCACGAAGCAGCCTGTACCTTTAGTCCACCATGACAGCTGTTGCGTGGTGGCAACACCTCCACGAAGCAGCCTGTACCTTTGGTCTGCCATGACAGCTGTCCCGTGGTGGGGGACACCTCCACGGAACAGCCTGTACCTTTGGTCCACCATGACAGCTGTCACATGGTGGCGACACCTCCACGAAGCAGCCTGTACCTTTAGTCCACCATGACAGCTGTCACGTGGTGGCAACACCTCCACGAAGCAGCCTGTACCTCTGGTCCGCCATGACAGCTGTCACGTGGTGGCGACACCTCCACGAAACAGCCTGTACCTTTAGCCTGCCATGATAGCTGTCACGCGGTGTTGACATCTTCACGAAGCAGTTTGTACTCTTTAGCTCGCCATGACAGTTGGCACGTGGTGGCGACATCTTCACGAAGCAGTCTGTACCTTTAGTCCGCCATGACAGCTGTCACGTGGTGGCGACATCTCCACGGAGCAGATTGTACGTTCGGCCCGTCATGACAGCTGTCACAAGATGGCGACACCTCCACGAAACAGCCTGTATCTTTGGTCCACCATGACAGCTGTCACGTGATAGTCACATGATCCTGTACATGTGACACACTTTTAATACACACCCTGTATACTCTTCCATGTGACACACTTTTTATAAACATCCTGTATACTCTTTACAAGTAATTTCCTCATCTCACACCTTAACAAATGCATCCTTTCGAAATTGATAAGAACAAGCCCACACCGGATGCACATCGACAGCTAGACCGGAAGTGGAGACCGGATATCCTGAGCGAGAACGCGCGGTGTTTATCTACTATTATTAAATATATTTGTATAATATGTCCACATGGAAGAGGAGGCTCTGCCAAACTTATCCATTGAAACCATCTTTATAACTGTGATGAATTTGTCTTACACACAGTTTTTGTTCAATCACACCATCTTCTCTCAATCCTTCTATTATAGTACGACGTGTACCATGTCGCTTTTCGGTATTTTGCTTACTGCGGCAAGCTTCTAGTCTTTGTGCGCCAGATTTTTTCCAAAGGTTTACTCCTTTTTGAAGACTTCTGCAAGGGTCTTCAACACAAGGCTTGTCACTATGCTATATATAGATAGCCGTGTCCCTAGGGTAGCTACAGTGAAGTAAAACCAAGGTCCATTGGGCAGAAAACAGTATCAAAATAGTAGGCTTTAATTACAATTGATACCTGGTTATACTTAGCTCGTTTGAAGATGGAGCAGGAATAATTCAATAAAACGAGGAATTCCTAATATCAAAATATATAATAATTATGAAAAGTAATTTTTCGGAACCATTAGTGAAATGCAATTGAACGATATGATTCACAAAAATTCACCCAGACGGAAAATGTAATGAAGCTGAACGGTATATGAAAACAGTTACAACATATCTATTTTACGATACGTTCGGTATTTAATTTCAATTGAACGGTACGGAATCGGTTGATGAATGATTCACATTTATCAATTTGCGGAAAATACGAATCAAACAGATCCCAGCGTAATAAGCGGTGTTCGGTAATTATTTAGATAGCAATATTATTTGAAATGTTAATTTCCCACTACGATATATCCAACGGTTGAAATTCGGTCGGTTCGGAAAATATTGACTTGCACTAGTTTTCCGATGGTACGATATCAGATTTTACGGTATATTCGGATAATTACTCTGATTGAGTTTATTCTGTCACATAACCCACCCTTGTACTAGCTATCAACAGAGTTCCCGGTAATTGCATGAGTGTTAAATTTCATACACTTTGCAGATACAGAATCTAGACAATTAGAGCTTATCCTTCCGGGATAGACACAGCGTGCGCAGTCCGACCTATGACGGGATAAACTCAAATACAACAATTTAAATTACTGAATGCTACGGAACTTGAATATCATACAATAGAATATTGCCAAGCATAAACTACGGAAATCAATATATCGTTATGCCCAAAATATAAATTATTTGCTATCATTTACCTTATGTACTAATTCACTTAAGCGGAACACTATTGATAATTCACAGTTTAAATCTGACTTGAACTCGGATAATAATTAATTCACTTCGATTCTTATAATATTCTCACTTCAACGGTACTGATTGATAATCACAAAAGAGAGTAACGGTACTGATTGCTAAGCAAAATCACCAAAGAGAGCACAAAAGAGTGATCTTTTATCGGTCACTGCTTTTCTTTTTGTTTAACAATCTTCATGATGCCTCAAGGCGAATCGAAATCATACTGAAACATATGTTGATAAGCTTTCGTTTATATACTAGTTGATGATGTTATATTGTGTATGTTAGATCACGCGACTGAGTACTCCTACGCTTCTGTCAAAAACAAGTATCAAATACGTGTTAAATGTGTCTGAATGTTGAAGCACATGTCTGAATGTGGAAGCACGTGTCTGAATAATGAAGCAAGTGCTGAACACCTGTATGAATGTTGGAGCACGTGTCTTGAAACACGTGTCTGAATGTTGAAGCATGTGCTGAACACGTGTCTGAATGTTGAAGCACGTGCCTGAAAAATAAAACACGTGTCTGAATGTTGGAGCACGTGCTTAACACGTGTCTGAATGTTGAAGCACGTGTCGGAATGTTGCATCACGGGCTACAACATGTGCATGAATGTACTACCTATTCACGTTCCACACTAAATGTATACAACAGTCTTATAACTTTTATTTAATCTTCGTAAAAATTCAAGTCTCTCCTCAGTTCATGAACTTTCTCCACAAATTTGCAAAGTCTACGTGTGTATTCTTCAGAAGATATATGCATAATGACACATTTACAAGCTTACTGAATACCTATATCATAAACTCCAACTATTCACATTGCTACACATAGAGTTCTCGATATCAATGTGATGAATAATGAGTAGATATCATCATCATTATTACTCGCATTTTATTCCTCATCTGACCATCATAGTTCGTGAACGATGGTCGCCCGATTGAAACAATGAATGCCGCCGGTGACGTCATCATCGTTCGTCAACTATGGTCGCCGGATTGGAACGGTTACTGTCATCGGTTTGAAGCAGTGACGTCGTCATCGTTCGTAAACTATGGTCGCCGGATTGAATCAGTTACTGTCACCGGTTTGGAGCAGTGACGTCATCATCGTTCGTAAACTATGATCGCCGGATCTTCAATTCAATGAAACATCACTTACTCGTCAAAATCATTATGTATTCTCATACCCATAAAGCTATCGTTAGATGTTTTCTCCCAATTTGCATGCATCATATTGATTTAACCTCATCAAAAATATGGAAATTAACATTCTGCATGTCAAGACTTTCCTTTCGATACCTATAAACCTATGGTTGACATTCATAGATCCGCAATAACAGTTCACGTGACAGATGCTTCATAGATCCACCACGGCAGAACCGCCAAGACACGACATGACACCTCGATGAAGACCTCACGTGACAGACGCCATGAAACTTCGTTGAAGACCCACGTGACAGCCGCCATGAGAACTATTTCGGCCACCATGATGCCAAATGGTTTTGACTTGGATTAGCTCTAAACCTTCAGCTCTGTGGTACGTGATAGCCGCCATGACACCTCGTGACAGACACCTCGTTGAAGCCACACGTGACAGACACCCCGTCGAAGTGACAGACGTCATGATATCTCACCGCGTGACAGATCATGTGATTTCAGAACCTCACCACGTGGCCTCTCTCTCACAAACAACCTGTGTATACAGCATATCACACTCTCCACAAACACCCTGTATATAGATTCAAACAACCAAACTCGCAATCGCCGATAACGCTATCTACACGAGTCGGGCGAGTCGCAGGAGTCAAACAAGTCGGATGAGCCCAACTGGTGGCGATACCTCACGAAGCAGTCTGTACCTTCAACAATCATAACAGCTATTACGCGGTGGTGGCGACACCTCCACGAAGCAGTCTGTACCTTCAACAATCATTACAGCTGTCACGCGACGGCACCTCCACGAAGCAGTCTGTACCTTCAACAATCATGACAGATGTCACGTGGTGGTGACGACACCTCCACGAAGCAATCTGTACCTTCAACAAGCGCTCGCCATGACAGCTGTCACAAGGTGGTGGCGACACCTCCACGAAGCAGTCTGTACATCGTCCGCCATGACAGCTAACACGCCGGGGCGTCACGTGATAGTCGCCCTGTATATTTAACATGTGACACACTCTTCACAAGCATCCTATAAATCCTTCACAAACAACGTGTTCTCATATCCCACACACCTCATCACCTACATTCTTTCCTTATCACCACTGATAAGGACAACCTCACACCGGATGCACATCGACAGCTAGACCGGATCAGAGTGAGCCTGATTGCGAATGAAATATCAAAGATTGAATGCTACACTAAGAACAATTTAATGAATAACTACGATTAAGACCTACCTTGTATTCACAGTCACACCTAAGATGCGTAGTAATCATCCACAACCGGTTTTTTTCAGATTCTCCCTTCTTAATTAATAACTTGGGTGTGGGGGTTACAATATAGTATTCGTTGAATCCGCTCCGTATTGATTAAATACAGTTAACTATATTATTTAAGATAGTTCTTCAATTGGGAGGAAGCTTAAGGATATATAATCAAATTATTTATTTACTTATTTACGGACATGCCAATTTACAAAAAAAAAAACATAAATGTTTAAGAATAATGCTAATACTAAGTTACAACAAATTTATAACAAATCTATAACGTATTTATGTGCCTCATTCGATTTTTGAATGAATATGTAGATGTATCGAATAGATCAATGATTCCACTATTTTCATTTGCCAATTTAACAATCCTTGTAATTGGCTCATTTTGGCCATAATTCGTACTGTGATGAGGAAACATGAACAGTTCTGAAATTCTTGTTCTTCTGGGATTTGCATTCAGATTAAAGAGTTCAATTAGATTAGGACAACTCATAGCTCCATTTATAACCTTGTGCAGAAATCTCAAGTCTATTTCAGCTCTTCGATGTTCCAAACTTGATAAATTCAAGATTTTCAAAATGTCAGAATATTCATAGTTTTCCCTTCGATATCCAAGTTTGAATGCACATGAAGAATTTATTTTGAACTCTCTCGATTCTATTGATATCCGCTTTATAAAACGGACACCATATTATACAATTATATTCAATAACTGATGAAACAAGAGAGCAGTATAATATTTTAGAAGTGTATAGGGAAAATTTGTCTGAAGATCTTGCAATGAAGCCCAATAATTTGAATGATTTAGAAACAATATCATCAATATGTGTCTTAAATGTTTCTTTGGAATCAAATAATATGCCAAGATCTCGAACACTATCGGCCACTGCCAAATTAACATTTTTCACTTGGTAAGAGTATTGAATTGGATTTGTTTATATTTAGATGAAGCATATTTATATCGCACCAACGGGCCAGATTGCTTGGATCTATTTGCAACAGTTCAGCATCACAGACATTGTCAATGATCCCATAGAGTTCGAAGTCATCTGCAAACTTCGAATGGCAGCTGTGTTGTATCACTTCTGATATATCATTAATAAATAATAAGGAGAGTAGTGGACATATATGGGATCCCTGGGGAACCCCAGATGTTACATAAATTTCTGATGACACAGAACCAGCATATTTGACACACTGGGTTCTACCACTCAAATAAGATCCGATCCAATTCAAAAAGATACTTAGAAGGTCATGATTGACTCTATCAAATGCTTTTGAAAAGTTAGTATGAATAGAGTCAACCTGGTGCCTTTCCTCCAAACTATTTGAAAGAAAATGTTGATAGCTAACTAAATTTGTGTTGGTGGATCTTCCTGAGGTGAAGCCATGTTGATTTTCATTGATTATGTTCCTTGTGTCATGAGTAAGATTCTTAGTAATCAAGCAGTCAAGTAATTTGTGAATTTCAGATTGTTTACTCACGGGACGATAATTCTTTATATCATCTCTAGCTCCCGATTTATGGATTGGAGTGAGAAAACTCTGTTTCCAAGACTCAGGGAATGTTCCTGATGATACAGAAATATTGAAAATTATTTGAAAGGGTTTCGCCAGAATGAATACACAATTTTTCATGGAATATAGAGGAAGGGCCAGTAGAAAATTTCCCTGGGACTAACATTAGTTGATCAATTACTTCCGTTATTCCAATGTAATAATTGCAAACATTCAAATACTCTCCGTTTTTATATTCCGGAGTTTGAGTGACATTCTCATCAGTGTAAGTTGTGGGAAAATAGTTGGCAAAAAGATTCACAATTTCTTTTATATTATTACTTGTTGCATCTTCGGAAAACATGCTGGAGGGTGAGTTATATAATTTTCTTTTACTATTCATATAATTCCAAAAATAACGAGGATCATTAGCAATATTTCTTTCGATTTTTTCAACATAACTTTCATGACATTGGGTCTGAAGCTGTTCACATCTTGTTCGGAGGTTACTAAATTGATGATAATGGTCTATATCTCCTGTAACTTTGGAATCTTTTATGAGCTACCTTTTTTTCAATTATTAAGTTGAGAACTATACTACACCGGAAAATTTGAGGTTCTAAATTTTTTCACTGGTACGAATATTTCAATTGCAGAGTAAACTACTTCATAAAACATCTGAACAACCTGATCCAAATCTAAATTCCTTTCACGTATGTTATTCCAATCAATACTGGCTGAAAAGTTATTAATTTCGAAATAATTTGCATTTTTGAAATCACAATAGAACTCTTCATATTGAAGATGCTGTTCTTTATTGAATTCCAAGTTGCAGGTAATTGCTGTGTGATGTACACTGTTCGGTGATTATAAATCCAATGGTTGTGAGATATGAATATCTTTCATTGGTGAAAAAGTTAAGTCGAGTAAGACATTTCGACTGTTAGTTATGGTATTTATTGGATGAAGATTATAATAACGGAAAGAGTTTTGTAATGTAATCGCAGGCGAGTTTGCTGGACAGTTTACATTCAAACCAGAATCATCATTAAACCAAATAGCCTCAGGCAAATTATAATCCCAAACAGAATAAATTCACAATCCCTGTTATTATTGAAAAATATGATCAATGTCATGAGTGTGTTGTTCATATATCTCAGCAGTTGATGATGGTGGTATATAGACTCCCCCAATTATTATTTCATGTTTTTTTATGTGAAGAATGACAAAAATTTGCTCGACTATATTCCTCTGTATTTCAAATTTTTTAGCAGTTATCTCAGACTTTATGGCAATTAAAATTCCTCCTCCACGTTTCTTGTCACTGTTCATCTCATCCCTATCAGATCTGAATATATTATAACCATTTAAACCTAGTTCTTCATTACAAAAATCTTTAGTCAGCCATAATTCTACAAGTATAATAATATCATAGTTGGACCCTAAAATTGAATGTTGCAATACATTGAGTTTAATCCTGAGATCACCAACATTTTGATAATAAAGATGAATATTATTCTCGTCACTGAGAACACGATTTATTTCAAGTTTTTTGTTACCCGGGGAGTGCCACCAATGTATCGGATAAATACTTCTTCCTTCTTGCATCTCCCCCTAAACTTTTTTTAAGTGTGCAACTTGACGCTGGGTTAAATCCGCTGTTATAAATACCTTCATTTCTTTTTTCAAATTCTTTTTGTTTTTGATTATCTTCAAAGCGTCCTCGTGATTGGAAAATATAATTCTCAGCGCTCGTGATCCATTTTTATTCTTCTTTCCAATTCTTCTTGTTTCAATCACTCTCAAGTCTTCATTATATACCTCTCTAATATTTTTTTTACTTCTTTCGAATCAGTATCCTGTGACTTTCCATTTTCAGGTAGATTATACACCATGACATTGTTTTTTTTCCCTTCCTCTTATTTCATCAAGAATACTTCCTTCAGACCATAAAGTTGGAGATGAATCAAATTTATTTTTCAATTCTTTGATCTCTGCTTGCATATTATCAATAGATGCGAGAAGCTTAGGTATCAATTTTATGCCCATCTGGCAATCCTCGCAGTGAAATTTCAAATTTCTGCCACCTTTCAGATCCATCACCTTCAATTCTGATGCATTGAGACCAGAACACTTCTGTTCTCTATGAACAGGTCTCTCACAACCGTCGCATAATATGGTCGTAATATCTTTACTCTCCTTGCAATGTGTACAACTCATTTCACAAAGATTCTAAATCCAGACCTGTTCACTGATTCAAAAAGTTCGAGTTTATCTTCATCACATACGTTTTTAGTTTGAAGGTGTTTATGGTGTTCTATCATGAATAATGATATGTAACGATTCATTCAAAAGTTGGATTGTTACACTATTAGCTTCAACTTTTTCTACATATGATGTACAAAACTTTGATGCGTTAGAATCTCAGCCTCGTCGGTGTTATTTCTTTTTTACCAGAGGAGTACAGTAAATTATCAGTAATGAGGAATCTTTGTTACAATTTATGCTCATGCTTCAACACATGATTCAACATCCAAACACGTGCTGATGACTTCACTGATTCTAACCGTGAAAGATAACTGATTCAATCTGGCAACCATAGCTTACGAACGATGATGACGTCACCGAAGACGGCCACTGATTCAATCAGGTGACCATAGTTTACGGACTATGATGATCAGATAAGAAATAAAATGTTAATATTATCAATGATTATGAACGCATTTAGGTAGTACATTTAGACACATGTTTTGTCACGTAATTCAACATTCAGACACTTTCTGATGACTTCACCTATTAAAACAGGTGACGATGAATGATTCATTCCAGCGACCATAGTTTACGAACTATGATGATCGGATAGGAAATAAAATGCGAATAATAATGATGATTAGATATTAATTTAGATAGTACATTCATGCACATGTTTAAACACGTGTTCCAACATTCAACACGTGTTGATGACTTCACTAGTTCAAACCGGTGACGACAACTGATTCAATTTGGCGACCATAGCTTACGAACGGTGATTACGTCTCCAACGACGTCCACTGATTTAACCCGGCGAACACAGTTTACGAAATATGATGGTCAGATAAGAAATAAAAGGTGAATATTAATAATGATTATAGACTCACTTTGATAGTACATAAAAGCACATGCTTTGACACGTGTTTCAACATCCATACAAGTGTTAGGCACTATGCTCCAACATTCAGATACTTGCTTGACACTTGTTTCAACATTCAGACACTTGTTCCAACACGTATTTGATAGATGCTTCAGATAGAGAGTCACATGGTTTCAAATTGATTCACCACCTCAAGTTTGATAAATGAAATATCAAAAATAATAATTCGTTATAGCATTTATTTATTTAAAATATATCCATTGGGTAGTTTATCATTTAGGGCAAAATTCCTATGCCTTTTACTCGAAAACAGAAGCAGGATGTGGGAGATATTATCGAAGAAGTAATTGTTGAAATCGTGCAGGACCAAATTCAGACTGCTTATATTCAACAAAGTTGAACAGAAGCTACAAACAAATAAATCCCAAATAAAACAAATTGTTAACGACGTCAACAACTTAAAAACTATGAATATAAATGTGCAAAAAATAATTGAGGGGCAACAACAACATTGAAAAAGTGGATCTACTAGCTTATATGTTGTTCAAGATAACCACAATAAAGATATCATGGAGATATTATCAAAAGTTATGAGCAATGAATTGAAAGTAAATATAATTCATGGAGATCTGGATGGATTAATGGAAAAAGACCAATACTAGCAACAAGAAGATGCGATTTCATCAAAACAAAATACTTACAAGCTAGTGGAATAGTTATCACCGATGATCTGACATAAGGAACGTATAATTTAATGGAGAAGAGAATGAAAGGAGCAGGAAAGAAGATCTTATGTATGAGAGGCATGATCTTTGTGAGCTTGGAGATAAAGAGCATATTATAAAAACGGAAAATGTCATTTCACATCTCGGACTGTAAGTGGTCGAAATAATTTCCTTTTTCTCGAGCATCGAGGAAACAAAATTGATCTTGAGTGGAGAATCTTTTGCAGTTTCCGTTTTATTATATTCTTATTGTTTTTTGAATAGGTAATCATACAGAAAAAAGTCGACAGTAGAAGGTGTTACTCTACAGTTACGATTGAATGAGGGAACCATTCCTTTCTTTCATACCACTTCTAACAATAACATGAAAACGTTACTATGACTTCAACACCGAAGTGCCATTATCAAACACATACAAAATCATGTAGTAAACAATAAACATTTCAGTTATAAATAAGAACTAAAATACAGTAAGGTTGATGAGATTACAATTGAGAGTATGAGATCATCGGAAATTCAGAACAGGTAGTTCCCTGAAAATACAGTGTCTAATCACCTCATTCATTCATCTCTACACGCATGGACAGCACCTTCCAAGCTGAGCCACCATTCATATCATGATCCTTTTGGGTCCCCTTGGTCTTTTACGCCTCCCTAATAGTCACAATATGCCTGACACACGTCAAGGTCTTGCAACTCCTGCGGGAGGAAGAATAGTAGTATAGTAGGCAATTACAGCCACTGACAGTACTTATTCAATGACAGCAACACGGTTCTTATATATTTCAATAGAACTGACTTGAAAATGTTCTGGTTCGAGTATAAATAAGTTAAATTATCTGAGTTATCTTCATAATTCAGAAAATTTGATTCTATATCTCTTGAGTTACATACACGAAATTGTGGCCATCTAGGCAAAGAAACTTAAAACTTGCTTATACTTAGACCAGAACATTTCGAAGTCGGTTCTATTGAAATATATAAGAATCGGGATGCTGTCATCGAATAAGTACTGTCGAGTAATTGCCAATCATAGTAATACTCTAACCCACAATCCTTACTTCAAAACGACTGAACTTCAGATGACTGTGCGTGAATAGTTGATCTATGGTAGGGCATCGAATAGAATTGTGTTCATCAATGATCTACTATCCCTTCAGAGATTTATATTTACAAAAATATAAGAATCTGATGAGACCCAAGTGGTGTAATGGATAAACACCCTGGACTGGAAATCCAGAAATGTGGGTTCGAATTTCGCCTATGGTCCAATGTTTTACTTTTATTCATCTTTATAATCCCATGTTAAATTATTTACGTATCTATATATAGAATATAGAAACATACGATAAAGCATTGGATGGAAAATGTAATGATATTTAAATTTCAGTGACGCAGTTCTCACCAAATTCTCCTCAATATTTGCAAGGTCAGCATTTCCATGTTTCGATGAACCGTCCTATAAGTCCACTTTCAATATACGAATCATTAAGTCGAACAACACTCACCACGTGCTATCGAATATGAAGCGAATAGTAAGTAGATCGATTATTGTTTTGGGATAATATCAAATTGTCAGAATCTCAGAAACCATGATCATCGAGGGAATTCCATATTTCAAAAATATCCTAAAATAAGACAACAATTCTGATTAACCACTCAACCTAACTAGGTGAATACAGATTGAATAATTCTCAGTCAATATATTCTCTTTCGAATGTGTAACTTCTTTTCTCTTTTATGTTCACACACTTTTTTCTGTATATGTTTTTCATTGCATGATGAAGAATATCATTGTTAGCGGATTCAGGAAGAGAGTATCCGAGTGAATAACTGCTTGGATATCTTTTTCTGAAGAAAGAGTTCATAATAGTTCATCAGAATATTATTCATGCTCCTTCCATTCCTATAAGTCAGTTTTACCCACAGATAAGAATAATACAAACCCATATATTACTCGTGCTTGAATGAAAGAACAATTATCATATTTTGTCCAAATAATAACATGAAAACGTAAGTATATTTCCAACATTGAAGTGCTATTATAAACCAGGTTCGATATTGAAATTATAGTAACGTCGTATTATTATTATTGAAAGTGATATAAAATTGTTCTTCCATTTGATCAGAAGAATCTTAATATTATTTGATCAGAATGATAAATCACCATAGAGTAAAGGCTTCTATCATCGATCATATACTACTTGGCTGTGAAATTAATATGAACCAAATGTCTCTCTAGCCTAGATCGATTGGTAACATTGCAAACTAATAGTTATAAACAGCTATTTCACTTCCACTGAGCTCATCAGTAGGATGAGGGAGCTTTCAACGTTACTCAACGATCCCTTCAAATCTATACATAGCCACCCTACATGATGGTAGAAAGACGGAAATATCTAACGCCATCTACAAGTAGATGCCCCACTAAGGAATCAAACAATGTCCGACATCAAGTGATAGATTTCTCGAACTTTATAAGATTTATAGAAAATTTTAGAGTAATTGAGCGGGTCAGGTGGCGCAACCAAACCAAACCAATGTAACAATAGAGAAATAAATGATACTGATAAAAATCAATCTGATTCGGATGTTTCATCGGAAGAATTCCAAGATTGTCGAGTGTATTCAGCACATAAACCTTCCATTTGATCACATCAAAAGAGTAGAGCAGCACTGGAACGGGAACCTTATTCATTACAAATACCTTGTCCTCACTCGAATGTTCGGAAGACCAAATCTTCCGCACGAGGCTTCTGAACTTGCCGTGGAGACCCACCTCCACCTCCTTACCGTCACCATCAGAAAACTGTTCAATTCCTATATATCGATAGGTAGCTGCAGCATCAATGTATTCAAAGATCATCATCAGCTGCATATTCTCGTGGAGATTGTCCTCTCCTCAAATGAAACACTGCGGATTTATCCAATCCGAACTCGATGCCTACGGCTCGTTCACTGGAGTCCGTACAGCCGCACCATGTATCCTTCACACCAACTAAAAGGGCGTAGAACCCGGCATCATATGTCAGGAACGCCAACCATGGTATTGAACTTCTGAGCCATCAAACTATACAGGACAGGAATCTTCTGGTAAGCTTTAGAGTCACATCGCTATTCACGGATGTAACCATGAAAAAATCACTGAAGATAATTCAAGGAAAACATCAACTTGGAGAACATATTTTATTTATAACAAACGACGGTACAAACATGTAGAACAACGAAGGGATCACCGGCTATTGCAAACCTGTTCATGGAAGATAAGAAATTGCGGACACTGCAGTCTGTTCCATTAAAATCAAAACTCTGGCTGAAGTACCTCGATTCCTTCACCAAATGGACCTGTGAATGAGAAAGCCTCAACAAACTCTTGGAACTTCTGAGCAATTTTCACGATAAAATGAAATTCACGATGGAAGTGGAAGAATATAATCAGCTCCCGTTTCTAGATGTTCTAGGGAAGGAGGAAGATGGTGGTACCTCAGGATACATCATATATAGGGAATTCACTTACATGGACTGATATTTGAACTCTAGTTCTCATCTTCATGCGCAACTCAATTCGGTGGTGAGAACATCAGTTTGTCAAATCTCAAAGGTTAACCAATCCTGAGGGCATGAAAGAATAAATGGAATCACTCTAACAAGCATTACGAGAAAATTGTGTTTTAATGAACGCGAGGTGATCAAGTAGAAACAATACCTAAGAACAGGGGAACTTTTTTGTAGCTCCTTCATATGAGAGGAACAACCGATAAAATCACCAGAATGGTGGAAACCCACAATATACGGACCACTAAAAAAACAATAGAAAAATAGGCGTAATATTGGAAAATCTGGGAAAAGGAAAAATTAGACAGACCAATCGATGAGTAGGAGTGAGAAAAGAGAAGAATGTGAACGTTGTACCGAAAAACCAGAGAACATCGTCCTAAGCTATGCGCGTGAAGACAATAGAACACAACATAAATTCCGGCAATATCAGGATACTAGCCAACATCGAAACCTAGAGAACCAGGATAACCAGAAAAGCTATAGAGATAGAAATGAAGCTGACTCCATAATCTCAACACACGAACTACCGAAATCTTGGAAACTCACCCTGACAAACAGGAGAATAACCACAGTTCACCGACCATCATCTAACTGCTCGTCGACAGATCATGGAAGTTAGGTGTGATCAACCATGCAGTAATAAACTTGCCTCAAGGAATCGGAAATCTCAGTTCAGTTGACAAGGAGCAGTAGTAAGCTATTTCTAAGCAATACCTGAAGATGTGATGTTGAGTCCCTGATATGACCACACTGGTCGGCAAAACTGATGATGAGTTGTTGGACCACAGTTGGCTATATCGAAAATATTTTTGTGAGGGGATTTCATCATTTCCAGAAACAGATTGACTAATTCAAGCATTAATGATTGACTCTAAAAGAATACAAAATCTCGGAGCAGACATTTGATTAGTCTAGAATCGCTGGTAAACATAGAAATTTCGGACAAGAATGGAAGAATGAATGAAACGTTTTATAGTGAACAACAGAAACCAATGTTTCATTTCGGATTTCTCGATTCAACAATGTGATTATCGGAAATCACTCTCCCATGCCAAGAGCCACTTCATATCCTAGCAGCTCCTCATAATCTCCAACGCACAGATTCGACCTATTCTAGAGTAATGTTCATATATTTGGAATTCTGTTCTCAAGCATATGCTGAAGCTCTTGAATTCTATCCAGAAGAGAGCTATACGTCTGATTCATAGTGTCACACTTAGAATTCATTGTCCTCATCAGAACATCGTAGGATGGTGGGATTTCTCTCTTCTCTATAGATATCTCCATGGTCTGTGTTCATCAGGAATCTCTTCTCTTGTTCCACCACAATATTCCAGGTAGATGGACTAGACGAGCTCAAACTAGTCACCCCTTCATTGTCAAGCTCGAGACCCGCCGGACTTCTTCCTACCAGACTTTATTTTTCTATCGAACAGTGAAACTGTCAAACTCTCCACTCAGTGAGGTCTCTCTCTATGCCTATAACCTCCAACCCCGTGAGAAAAATTCGAATGCCTCTCTCCTTTCTTAACATTCCACCGCTGGCTCACACGATGTTCCTCGAACATTAAAGGTTTCCCTCTCGTGTAACAAAGAATGAAGGAACTCATAACATCCAACATGTTTTCTTCGAGTCACCCCTTTGACAGTAGTGAATGTAAATGTGCCAGCCAAAATATTACAAATTTATACAATTTCAGGCTTCATACAAGACTGATGATGGCGAGGCAGTTGATTTTCAAAGTACAGTTCCTATGTCAACTTATTTGGTTGCTTTTATGGTTACCAATATGAGCTCTGCTGTAATTGATATCTATAAAGATGGTATGATAATACCAATACAGGTATATTCTGTGAATGGTGATGACATTGCAAGAAGTAACGTGTTGCGACTTAGTGCATATGTGCTCAATTATTTCATAGATTATACCAACATTAGCTACCCACTTCCAAAATTAGGTGAGTTGTTAATATATGTAACAAACATGGGTATTCGGAAAAATTTCTGAATTCATTAATTCCTTCACATATTGGAATTTGAAAATTCAAGGTCTCATTTGTTTATTAATTTGATTTATTTCTGACCGAGATATTATAAGCTTATATCGTCATAGTTACGCTATCAATAATGAGGGTCATAGCTCCCTTGAGACATTATAGATTCTATAATTCCCTCTACCTTTCACAAGTAAAAATAAAATGAGAAATGCTTATATATTTATATATATTTAAAAATCTGATGACATCTTTAGGAGATGAAACAGCGGACTTTCTCGGCTTATAACTCTTACTCTTCCATTTCAAAAAAGCCTCTAGTTCATTGAATTTGGTGATATCTCGTTTCTCATGTATAGTCACTATCGATTTTAGCATTGACCATTTAGGCCATAAAGAATTCGGACTATACGTTTCTGACTGCAACGAATAAACACAATTATCACCAAATCTACCGAAAAACATAGAAAATTTCTTACCAGTTCTTGAAAATATGCCAGAAATACAGATTCAGTGGCATCTTTTGGCATAACATTTCTCCGTGTCAGCCACTCCAGACATATTTTATATTCTTTTTTGTATACGGCTTCACTTTTCGATGGAAATAATGATTCTCTTGCTTTTTCAGCATTTTTCAAAATATCCTTCACTATATTTGGGGTAGAAAACACGTTTTTAACGCAAACACAACTTGATAATAAAGCGTTGTTTGTAAACAAGTAACATAGCAACAACCTAGCAACAACAAAACTCTTATAATCAACGGTACCTGATTCAAATATAGCGGGAAGGTAATGAATTGGTGCATTCATTCCGTTTTAAAAATGAACAAAATTTTATTGAAATCGGTCAGAAATAAAATTATCTATGTACCACGGGAATTAATGAGCCTTAATAACCTTAGGCAATTGCTGTCCCTCGGGACGCAAACTTTGCCATCAGTAATTAAGGCCCTTATAATTCCCTTGATACATAAATAACTATTAAATATCAGAAAAATCCGGTTTGATCATAATAGCTGCATTTTTTCATATGCAATATTCGGAAGGAAAATGATGTATAGATGAATACAAAGATTGAATCTTCCTAATTCTTGATTACACACTTCATTCCAGATTTGGTAGAAGTTGCCGAACATGCAAGCTCAGCAATGGAAAATTGGGGTCTCATAGTGTTCAAGCGAAATATATTGTTATTCAATTCATCAGTTCATAGATGTAGATTGGAACATGATATCACTTCCGCTTTAGTCATAGCACATGAAATATGTCATTCTTGGTTTGGTAATTTAGGTGAGTTCACTAAATGCAGTTGTTTTTTTCTCATTGCAACAATATACATAATGTTGATGATATTGAACAGATTGTTGCGACCATGTAGATGAAAACTTCACATTCAAAGTTTGGCAGTTATTTCACATCACTACATAAATTGAAGGTTTGACTAGAAGCACCTTGATGTCAGATAAAACAATCCGTGTATTTTTAGATCTTCCTCTTTCGATTGTTTCTGATAGAAATTAATAACAGTTATACCAGAAAGTGTCACAATGAATTCACTCCGGTTCAAGTACTGACCAAATGCAAATTCTACTGAATAAACAGAGAATGGCAGTTATTTTCTCTATGAAATTATAGGCTACTGTGTTAAATTATTGATTCATCAATAAGATTTGACTCACTTATGAATCTCACCCGTGAAATATTATCCTCTACGATTTTCAGAATAACAATCTGATATTTTCTGAACTATGACAATGGTGTGACAAGCCTAGCCACTTATGGCGAAACCTACTAGATGCGAAATACTCTTTTATTCGTCGCGTGAGAGACTTTGTTCAGGTTAACTCCTTAGGCAGGGCTTCTGCTAGTGTCCTTACCACAAAGCGTGTCACAGTGCTATGTAGCCTTGTCCCTAGGGTATCTACAATGAAGTATAACCAGGGCCCATTGGGCTTTGAGCAGTATCAAAGTTGTAGGCAATAAATACAATCATTGATACTTGGTTAGCACTTAGCTCATTGGAAGATGAAGTCAGAATAAATATGTAACACGGGGAATTCCAAATATCAAATTCATCCAAAATATGTACAATGCGGATGAATATTGAATGAAACTAAACGGTATTCAGGACAAACACTCGACTCGGAAGGAAATACGTAAGTTCAATGAGAAAAAAATATTCGAAGTATATTTACTTTTGCAGAATGGTCATTCTCAAATCATTATGAGGAATGTGGAATCATGCATATGCACGATAAATGTCGAAGAAATAAGCGATCAAGCGGTAATTATTTGAGTGATTTATACAGAAGTGGTGAATGTTCAAACAGGGTAGATGCAGGTAGACAAGTAGGTTGCTATCGTAGATTTGGATATTTTGATTTCAGTTTACTGTATCTTCTTTACTCCATTGCGTTTCCACACATCCCTGGTAATTGTAGGACAGTGTCAAATTATATGAACTACAGGCATTCATACATTGGACAATAAGGGCTTATACTTCCGGAACAGACATAATGTGCACAAACCCCAACTATCTTTTCTGCAATATTCCTTTCTCTCACAGCCGAGGCGTCACATTCAGAAGAAAGGGCAGTACGATCCCCAAACATACAATCACTCGAGCTTATGTATCCGGAATAAGAACATCATGCACGAACACAAACAGGTAGTTTGTCGTCTAGGTCATACTTATACTCCCAGAATATAAACAGTGTGCAGATCTGCCCAAGACGCTACTTCCATTCAACAAACATGCTCTCGGACACCGGTTCAATTCATGGTCCACTATTGATTGGTGCGTGACGATGAATCTGGCAGGATGAAGTCAATGCATACAATGCATCAATCATCCTCTACTACAAACCACGAAATGACATATATCGGAATGCACCTGATTCTATAATAAAATATCACTACCCTCAGATAATTCAGAATAATTCAGAATATACAAGGCTCAACTTAACTTAACGTAAAATGATTTGATTGTAATTATGGCTACATCATACAATAAGAGAGCACCGAAAGTAAGCAGCACCAGGACAAAAGAGTACCAGAACAGAATTAACAACCCTGTGTTGTCTTTTATATCATTTCGAGGGTCTGGACAAGTCCGTGGAATGGATAACACTATCTGCTTAGATCAGTAGTGATATGTGGTCCCAGCTAGCCCAACAAGATTATTTACTCTCAGGGCTCGTAGTGAAACGTGTCCTGAGATTCTAGACTTCATGGATTACTCTGAGCGCCAACTGCTTTAGAACGAACAAAACTAAGAAAAATCCACAGTCAAGAATCCAGGCACTACGAGGTGGATAAAAGTTGATGAATACTCAGAAAAATAAGACAAAGTCTAACTTAACAATTTGGTTTTATTCCAAGTACGAATTTGATATAACAGTTTAAACAAAGTACAACTATTGTAATGACAAATAAATATTTGGTATAATGGAAATTGAAATACAAATTGAATTATATGAAATAATTGAATAATATATCGATATAAAAATTAGAAGTCTTTGGTATCGGTCACAACAAATAAATGGATAATACAAATTTAGTTATGAACCTTTTGATTCGGTCATAACAAATAAATGAAATTAGTGTAATACAAATTTAGTCAGTTAACAAAAATCAGAGAAATGAGAATATGGTCATTCAAACTAAAAAGTGCTACCGTCCTTGGAACTTGAAGGAGCAAGAAGTAGGCTCTGCCAGGAAACACTATATAATAACAAATTTGATGTCTTGTGGAGAATATTATTAACAATGAATAGATCTGAAGGAAAGTTGAAAAAAATTAAATTACTCATTATGTTACAACAATTTATATTAAAAATTATAGAGATGAAGGTATTTACGGAAGAGAATTATGTTTAACAAGTTAGAAATTATTAAAGAGCATAAAGATAATGATTTACTTGATTTAATTCTGAATGATGAATCAAAGTTTGCAATTTATCTGATAATTTGAACAATAGTAACAGTGGTATTACTCAGACCTCAAAGTGTTGTAAATGAGATCCGTGCTTTTTTATGTCTACTCAGATCAATATTCTGAGGAATAAATGACCTACTAGTCTAATAAGACATAACCATATGTAACTTGATGTACAAGGTCAAGAAAGGTGATTCTCAAAATCACGTTCCACGTATAACATGTGATATTGCTAGGTTAGACAAGAAACACAAATATACGATATTATCAATCTGCTCACTATTCGTCGAATCATTTCCATATGAAAATAAAGAAATATTCCTCAGGATGTGAGAGATTATCCCAGAAATATGCTAGATAACAAAGTGATTCGGCATGAATGTTGAGAGATTTGTTAAGAATTCTTTCCACTGAAACATATCGTTATTCAGGGACTGTACATATCTTGAATTATATTTAAGATATCAAATTGAATTAAATAGTCCCCGATATCGATAATCTCAATGGCAGATTATTAATAACTAAAAGGCAAAGAAACTGTTAATCTTAACTCACCTCATCAATTGTCCACAACGTAATGGCCCATTTCAATTTCCGTTTTACCCACTACCCTCTACTCGTGAATCGGGCGTCGTGCAACGAGTATCCACAAATGATTCTATCGATTTTCTATTGAGCGGTAGGTGACACTCCTAGTCAATACGAGATAAATGATTCTATAATCCGAGCAGAAATCGTTATTCCAATCATTACAGCGTTCTTTATACAAGTAACGTGGAGAACATTACATTCGTACCACAAAATCCTTATTTTGTGCCGTAGCCTTTTTCCTTATGTCTCGAACAATTTGCGTTCATGTTGCTCCACCAAATCTACTTTTGCTAGGTGAGGATTCTTACCATTAGTTTTTGCTTGTATACAGTTTTTCATGAGGCTGTTAAAAGTTTGACGCGTTATTTCGAACTCTATAGGTCTTATATTGGGAATACAAATCCTATAACACAATGTATATTTTATTCGTTGAAATAATAATAATCACTTGGAATTTTTGTACTATGTTAGGTTGTGTGCGTTTTTAATTGAATGAAATGAACAATTAATAAGAATGAGCATATTGAATGAATGCACGCTTTCCTCTTATTATCTTCAGGAATTTATCATCGATAGCTGTGTTTTCTACCTGACCAAGACTTAATTATCAAATCAGATTTTGAGCTTCGTTACAATAGGTACGACGTTACTTGAGCCAACCCGCTCCACTCTACTTTTAGAGTACGTTCAAGATCCTACTCTTTCCACCTTTCTTTCCTTCATCTAGTTTCCCTCTTGCCTGTTTTGTCTCTCGCCTCAACATTTTCCCTACTTTTGTTACTTGTTTTAACCTGTCCCTGCCTTTTCCATACCTCTACTTTGTTCTCTTTGTGCATATTGCAAAACCTTCACTGATACTTGGCACTTCCTTTCCCTACTTACACTTATACAAAAACCAACCCCCATTTTCATAGATTTGGGGAACAAACAATTCACATAATCTAGGAAAAATCTTTTCGTACATATTAATTTGTTTCGATTCTAGCAGGTGAGGTGATTAACATCAGTAACCAAGCCAAATACCTAGGAGTCGTTGTAGATCAGAAACTCCTATGAGAACCACAATTAGAACAACAGTGTCGCCAATACCCGGCAGTCTTCTGGCTCTGCAGAAGAGCCATGAACCGCAATTGCACCTTCAGCCAGTGCCCTCAGCAAATACCATAATATGAACTGTAAGAATCAATAGTTACACAAACTTCACCACCAATTAGTGGAAGAAGACATCTCATTCATTCAACGAGAAGGATAGGAACGCACTACGATGTATTTTCGCTGAAGATTATCATATACATATACCTATTAGAAGATTATTGGTTCAACAACAATCAATCAGCCTTACCAATTATTGGAATCTGGTTGACTGATGAATCCAGAAACATGGAGAGGGGAGAGCAGCAATATATCGTGAGCGCCATGAAGAAGGTGTTAGTGTACCTCAGGACAAACACGTCACCACTAATCTCCGAATGAGAATATTGGATATAGCGCTCTATGCCCAAACAACGGTTGGATAGAAAACGCAAACCACATCAGCATATGCACAGACAGCAAGGCAGCTCTCGCTCAGATAATAAGCATGGAATTGATATCAAATATTGGAGACGAAAACAGAATCAACTCATTCTGAGTCCTCATCAACCACTCAGGAATGAGAGAAATGAAATATCCTAAGATCTTGCAAAACTAGGCTCAAAGAACTCTCGATAAGCCACGAACCAACGGAGATCATCCCGAAGAGTAGCATAACAGACACAATTCACTGCTAGGTCAGATCACCACAGTCGAAAGAGTGGTAACTAGTTAACTATTGTAGACAGTCCAAGGCACTGATTGGTCCGCTCATTAGGGGAGAGTGGCTCAAAAATATTGAATAGTTATTTTATGGGAAACACGTATATTGGCCATAAATTTTAGATTTCGTTCATTTTATCATACAGAATTCTTAATTCTGAATAACCATGTTGTTGTATAGGGATTTAGATAGAACCGGATATAGACTCCCGGATGCTATAAGGATCAGATTTGCATTCATTTCAACTCATAAACTGGATATATTTGATTTCATTCAAAACAGTGCATATTTAATGTCAACATAAGATAACGAAACAGATGTAAGCTCAAAAAACCCGGCACACAATTGAGGAATTGATGGAGCATTTTCCGCGTGAGATGCGCAAAAAAGAGGTCGGCTGGAGCTGGTGTAGGTGAGTTGACCAGTACCTCGATGGGTATAAAAGAACGACTCACAAGAAAAATTTATGATAAAGTCGGTCAGTTGAATAAGTCAGGCAGTCAGATGACTTGAAAAAACGAGTCAGTGAGACAGCCTGAGGGAATGAGCCAGTCAGACAGCCAAAGAGGCTGCCGCAGTTCCTTGTTGAGGAAGCCTCAAAGGGAGACGTGAATGGAATTCACGTAACACTCGTGAATATCGAAGACAAGTCGAAACCATTAAAAGTATATAGAAGTTTGATGTAAGACGCATCTACTGTTTCGAAAATCGTCCCATCAGTATCCAGAAAGAAGAATGTGAATACCCATAGGCCGACCGGTATTCGTACATCGGAAAAGAATCAAGAATTATATGTACTGAGCGACCCTGTGAATTATAACTGGTACAATTCAAACTGAAGTTAAAAGGAATCCAAAAGCCTGATCAGATTATTGTTTAAGAAATAATCAGTTATACCGTCATTTTAGGTATTCAAATGACTTGGCCGAACCGGAAATGGATGACCCGTGGAAGTTGTGCATTCCGAAACCGATCCGGATGGATGTCATAAAAGAGAACCATGACAGTCCAACTGCAGGACATGTAGGAATAGCTAAGACCATTGGGCAAATAGCCCATAAGTATTATCGGCCTTGGATTTTCCTCCAGATTGCGAAATACATGCGTGGATGTACGCAGTGCCAAGAGCATAAGGTGTCTCAACAGCAAATGCCCGGATCGATGCAGTCAACTTTGGATCAGTTTCCTTGGAAGACTGTAAGCCTCGATTTGGTAGGACCATTACCAAGATCGTCCAAGGGAAACGATTCCATACTAGTCATGCAAGACAGAGACGAAATGGGTGAAGTGTAAACCATTGAGAAAGGCGACCGCTCAAGCTGTAACCCAGACTTTTTCGGAAGAAATCATAACATGTCCTGGGTGTCCAGAAACCATCGTCAGTGACAATGGAACACAGTATTAAAGCAAGATTATCAAAACTCTCTTGGAGGAGTTCGTAGTTGAACACCGCCTGACTACTTATACGCCGCAATGTAATCCCATGAAGAGAATCCATTGTACTAATGAAACGATGATCAGTTCTGCAATGGTTATCACCGTAAATGGGATAAATTCTTGTTTGGTTTCGTATTCGCTCTGAATTCTGCCCAACATCAATTCATCGCGTTTCCACCTGCTTGTCTTAACTTCGGCCGCAAACCAGAAGTTTCGAATTCTATAGCCCTCCCTCTTATTAGTCCTGTAGATACTGATACAATTAATCCCACTGATCCAACTCCTGAACAACTGCTAGTCTACCGCACCAGATAGGACAAATTGCGGGAAAATTTTCAATTGGTGCGTATCCAGGTATCCCCGAGTTTTTACCCTACAATAACTACCATTATTATAATCTCCGTCGTCGAAATTAGCGTTGTAAATTGGCAGAAAAAGTCATGAAAGCTGAGCACCATTTGTCTTCTAGTGTCCGTCATTTTGCAGCCAAGTTAGTTCCGAAATGTACAAAGCTGTTTACGACTTGAAGGATAGAGATGGCAAGAGGGTACGACGAGTACATGTCGAGGACCTGAAACCATTCAATGTTCCCTGGAATTCTCACTTTCTCTACCCTGAGAATGGGACGAAGAGAACAAGTGATGGAAGTGTTTGAATGATAGAATTTGAATAAGTACCCATTGGATTCTCAGGAGATGTTCCAGTTCCATACTAGGAGTTTAATTTTCATTTGAAGAAGCTTGTTTCGTTTTGAGGACGTTTCCGTTTCAAAAAAGAGTTATTTTTCCGTTATGAAGAAGTTTAGTTTCGTTTCCATCCAAATATGTTAGCTCCGTTTCCAAGAAAGTTCTAGTCTGACAAAGAAGTTTGTGTTCGTTCCTGAATTCAAGAGCCACCATTCACAGGAGAAGGAAGGACGATTCATGTTTCAAATGTCATGAGAGGATATCTTACTTAAGTATTAGGTAGTTTTTGTACAATTCTCGATGAGGATTGAAAATGGAAGGATTGCATCTTTCAATTTTTCACCGAACTGAGGGGGGAATGTAACGAAGCACAAAAACATTGATAGTTATTCAATCAGGAACACGTATTTCGATCATCAGTCTTAGATTCCGTTCATATCAGTATATAGAATTCATAATTCTGAATATTTATATTGTTGCATAGGAATTTGAATAGCACCAGGTATCCTGGTGGTATAAGTATCAGATTTGCATCCATTTCAATCAATAAACCGGCTAGATTTGATTTCATTCAAAACATTGCATATTTGATGTCAACATGAGATAACGGAACAGATTTAAGCATAAAAGTCACTGCACAGATTTAAGGAACTGGTGAAGCATCATTCTGGCGAAATGAGCAAAAAAAAGATCGCGGTCGGCTGAAGCTTGAGTTGGTGATTTGATCAGCACCTCGATTGGTATGAAAGAACTACTCTCAAGTTAGAATTATAATAGTCACTCAATTAGAAAGTTTGAATAAGTCGGTCAAGACAGGTTGAAATAATGAGTCAGTGAGACAACCTGAGAGAATGAGCTAGTCAGACAGTCAAAGTGAGTCTTTCGAAATATTCAACGATGTTGAAGTTATGAACTCATCCTTGAGAAGTTCCGTGTTTGTTTAACATAACTCTCTGCAACATCATTTGAGTAGCCGAGAAGTAACCAAGTATAAATTGCGATTAAAGCTTGAAATTCTGATAGTGTTCAGTCCACCCTATTGACTTCAGATTACTTACTTTACTGAGAGTACCCTGAGAGAAGGGTATCCATAGATACACTGTGATATGCTTTGTAATGAGGGCCCTAGCAGGAGTCTAAAGATACAATGAACAAGAACAAAACAATATTTTTTCAAAAAAGCTCCAATATTTTCCTCTATCGCATTTCTTTCATAAGTTATATTCAATTTCTTCCTGATAACAAATACTTGAGATTTTTCAATGCGAAGATATTATATTTGAAACACCTGGAAACAAATGAGATATATTTGCTCTATTATTTTTGGTTTAAAATATGAATCTGAATCGGAGACAATCCAAATAATATCTGCATAATTTATTATCACTTTTCCAATTGTGTCTTTAGTCACACACAACTGGTATTCAGACTTATGGTTAACTGAAGGAATATCCAAGTACTTGGAATACAAAGCTGTGGACCAAATTTATGTTGATTTGGAGATGGTGAGGTCTTGGATAGTCATTGTCTCTCCATAATAACGGAGATCAATTTTGTTCTTCTAGGTCCATATGTTCTCCTACAATAGATTATATTACCTTTATCAAGGCATGAAGTACATGCCGGGTAGAGAAATTGCCCATAACGTGAGATCTTTGCGTGATATATATCTGCAATATGGTGGAAGTACTTACTCACAGGTAATTATGATTGTAAAAAGTTCTTGATAATCACGTCATTATATCATCGATGTGTCTTCACAGTTTATCCTATGCGTTTACTTTCTTCCAAATTTTAATAGTTATGAAACAGCAGTTGTCAGTATGATACAAGGTTCTATACTGTGACAGCAGGTAAAGCACATTATGTAGACCGATTGAATGAAATTTCAATGTAACATAAAATATAATTTAACATTCTACCTTTTAATGATTTCCTTCTGTTCATACAATCATATATTTGACCCCAAGAAATGTCTGAAGGGAATGCTACCAAAATTGAGCAAAATCAGTCATTGATCTACAATAATAGTGAAAGTTCGAAGGGATCGCCGCCTCGCGTTACCGTATTTAGGCTTAGTAGTAGGCACTCGAAACAACAGTTTAGCTACCAATGGGTCTATTCAAAAATTAACGATTTCATATACCTACTCAATTAATTCCGTGCATTTGTATATCGTAATAATAAGCATTTGATTAACGCTTATGTATAATATGAATCGCAACCCGAAGGCTGATTTGCTGATTTGATTGATTCTTGTTAAATTATGGAACCGACATATATTATTTCATTCAAGCTAAGACCACTTGATGTTTTGGATGGAACATTAAATACGACCATTTACTTATCGCATATGACTGATGTGAGATGTATTATTTCATTTCAGTATTTTGATCAGCAATATAACAATGGAAAATGAACATTCCTTCCATCTTTTGGATTTTGATATAAAGATGTTTGAAGATTTTTGAACAATGTTTATTGAGTACATATTTCTTGTGCTTCGTACAAAATGACCAGTATCTCACACAGAAAATTTTTTTCTTCATTTTTTTATTGCGTCAGTGGAGTTCTCACTTTTTTCACAACTCCAAACCTTTGTTGATTCAGGATCACGAGTTTCATCATAGAATAATGCCTATTTTGAATTATTTATCTGGTTCGATTTGAGAACAGCAAACTCAGCTTGCTGGTTGCAATGCACGTTCAACAAATTACAAAGTTGTGCAAAAAATAGTATAAGCATTGCGACCGGTAATGTTCACTCAGAAAATATTTGATGAAACTTCGCTTCACTCATTTAGCAAACATTGTTATTGATCAGTAAACCCTCCTTACCATTCTTGAATTATTATACTAATAATCTCTAATGTTCCAGGGTGCTGCGGTTGTTAAGATGTTGGAAGCTGCTATAGGTGAGTTGAACCTTCAAGAGGGACTCCGCGTTTACCTGAAGCGTCATGCATACAAGACAGCAACAACAGGTGATTTTATCAATGCAGTTCAACGTGTTGTACCGAATATCAACATAAGGAACTTCCTAGAGTCGTGGCTATTCCAACCAGGATTTCCCTTAATTGATATAACAGAAGAAAATGATTCGTATATATTGAAGCAACGGAAGTTTCTCGGTAATGAATTGAATACCACATCTATTTATGGGTAAGTCTTCCGACACTCACAGCAAATCAAAAACGATTTATATCTATGGTTTCAACTTTCACGTACTTTAAAATCATT
This sequence comes from Endomychus coccineus, assembly GCA_958510875.1. Lineage (NCBI taxonomy): Eukaryota > Metazoa > Arthropoda > Insecta > Coleoptera > Endomychidae > Endomychus > Endomychus coccineus. The sequence goes on from OY294068.1 coordinate 94,130,763, forward strand.
TGAAACTTCTTAATATAGAAGAATCGACTCAGAATAACACAACAACTTTTAACATTCAATATATAACAAATTAGAATTCAAATAATACAAGTTTTTGTGTATATTCTAGTTTTATCAACCAACATTTGTGAGGAGAAAGATTATTGATTCAAAAACAAGATTTTCGTTTATCCGGAAGCTGCAACACTTGATTTGTCAAATAGCGAGTGGTCTTGAAAGACCTACGTGATGTCTAAGCTTGAACAAACATTACGGTGATTGTAATGATAGACTGACAACGGATAAAAACTGCTTACAAACCGGAAATACAAATGTCATCAAAATTTTTTACATCTTATGGGAAAATAATACTTATACGGAATACCACCCTGATAATTAAACACAAACCAGCGGGAATTTAACGGAAAATGAACTGCAATTAAGATTGTGAACGTTGTCATTGGCTCGTACCAAATTGGATGGAATAGATCGGAGGTACCCACCAAATTTCATTGGAACATCGGTTTTTTGATTTTAGGAATTCATTCATCCATCCCTGTAGATCATAGTACTTTTTTACTCGACAGTTGAATTCGTAATCTTATTTCTCTTCTCCAGACATATCTTAAACTGATCATAGAACCATTATGAATCTTCTTTTGTTCTGGAACCATCGCGATTTCAGGATGAAGTTGAAGTATATTATCAATGTGATTGTCGAATTTAATTGTACGAATACCCACATGATCAATTTTTATCTATGTTTCCAAATCAACTATGCAACGTTCAAAATATTCAAATTTAAACAAAATGACTATTGTAAGTTCAATTTTCACTGATTTGATGAATGAATGTAACTATAGTCTCGCAAACTCCGCAGCTTACTTTTATTCTGAATATGTAAAATTTTAAAATTATCATAAAATTTATTGTTTTCCGTACAGAACATCTACTGTAAAGGTTGAATCTCTGATCTGTTTCTTGACGGCCCTTTCTGTACATCTTTGGGAAGGACCTACAAATCATCTTGTGAATCACCCAATTGAATGATTTATCTTTATTATTTTTGATGAACTAACCTTGGCGTTGAGTCAATACCTTAATCACTGTAAAAATATCATACATGTGATACTTACAGGGGAAAAGTTGGGTTTTATTCCAGGAAACACTGAGCTAACAGCTGACAAAAATCATGTTTACTTCCCTCACTATTATATGTAGTATATTATAGTGTAAGGGAAGTATTCTAATCGAGCAAAATTTTGTTGAGGATTTTCACGGATGTATCAGTTTCGAGTATCTCTAAATCGATCTAGACTATTTTTGAAATGATGTTTGTGTGCGTAACCCACTGTGGAGAAAATTGGGCCGTTCCTATTGGTCGTACCGATTCGTAATTCTGCAGATCGCTTTTCAATTGGAGAAAATGAGATCTGTATCGAATTAGTCTTTGTAGATCCGTTTGGAATGTTATTTCTGACATCTATCTTGATTTTCCAAACGTAATTGTAGTATTTAATTGAATTTCGAAAACAGTATCTGATGAATTCCTCGGATCCAAACACGGTTTGACGCCTCGGAAAGATACTTTGGTAAATTCCGTTGCAATTCCTGGCAATCATAGGCTACTATCTCCGCCATCACAATGGTCCTCAGAACTGCCAATGCAAGAAATAATGGTCGGAACATCTTTAATCTAGAAAATGGGAAAAAATTAAAATTACGTGCATTCAATAAATATTTAATATTTCATTTCGGTTTCTTGTCTAGAATCCAGCTTTGATCGCGTACTGGTCCCAGGCTGCGTATGTGTGGTCTTGTTATAATTGGAGATTTGCTAATTAGATCCGCCGTTTCTAATGAACATGAGTTCTCTGACATGCTCCAGTTTGGAAGCTTGTCTAGTGTTTCGTTAATTTCTTTTGCATCTGAAATAGAAGTTCTCCTGCTCCCGCTAGTAGAACTACCATGAGCAGATGGAGGGTTATGTGATCTGTAATCGGAAAATGGATTTGAAATTTCATGATTCGAAATAGCAAATCGTTGAACTTCTCCTTGTTGATGGGGCTGAATGAGTTGTCTGGTGGCTTGATCCACTACTGCTTGGATGTAGATCAGTTATGCTAGATGTCGTACTACTTGGACTTTCGTAATTTTCAAATAGCTTAACCCTTTCTGGAATTAGTGGTGCGTTCCCTGATTTAACTAAGATCCCCTTACCTACCTAACTATTTCCGCGTTTCGTTTTTTACCGTAACTTCTGTTGCATTATCTGATTCTTTCCATAGTTTCAATCTATTTAAATGTACCTTCTGAACCTTTGTTTCCCCAATTTCTGTTACTACTGCATTTACACCTTGTATTTCTAAAACTTCATAAGGACCTTCCCATTTGTAAGCTAATTTTCACTCAACCCTGGTTTATTAGCTTGATCTAATAAGAATACTTTATCACCTACATTTGATTTTCTTGTTTTGGTATTTTTATTAAGAAGAAGAATTCTGACAAATAATTCTCATCCACGTCGTATTTAACTTTTATATGTTCGAATGAGTCATCGTATGTATAATCCATATCTCTACCAAATAATAAGGAACATGAACTTTCTCCCGTAGGAGAATGGATTGAAGAACTATATGCGGCTAGAACATACGGAATCCATTCATCCCAATCTTGTTGATTTGGTTTAATATAGTGTGATAACATATCTCTTAGTGTTCTGTGATACCTTTCTAAGGATCCATTAGTTTGAGATCTATAAGCAGTCGTTTTCGAACGTTTGATTTGCAATGACTCGCATATGCTTTCGAATAGTTTAGATGTGGGATTAGTTCCCAAATCTGTTGAAAGTTGTTTTGGAGTGCCATGTTTTAGTGTAATACCTTTTATAAATTGACGAGCTACTGTTTCTGATTTTTGATCTGGTGGAGGAAAAGCTTCTACATATTTAGTAAGACCATCTTGTATGGTTAATGAATATTTATTACCTTTTGATGTGATCGGTAGAAGACCGACTATATCAATCGCTATTCTATAAAAAGGTCTAGGTGGTATTTCAATTTTTTGTAATGATACTGGTCTTAAACGTGGGGATGTTTTTCTCTTTGCGCATGATACACACATGATCGTTTTATTTTATCGTACGTTTTATCAATGCCTACATGACCTGACACATAGGTAAATCATGATATAACCTTAATATGGTTGATAAGAGTTCTTTTGGTGCTGGCATTACGTCTTGATATCTATCACTATTTGCTCTTCTGAAAATTACACCATCTTCATCAAAATAAAAATTTCTTGTTTTATTACATTTGATTTTTAAAATAATAGTTGATATATTCGTCTTTATATTGATAATTTTTAATTAAAGTTCTTGACCATATGGGTTCTAAATTCAGATCGGAGTCATTTCCTATAGTTCTGATCGTTTTAATGCGAGATAGAGCGTCTACATTTTGAATTTTCCTCCCTTGCTTATATTCAATTTTGAAAGTATATTCAGATAAAGCTAATGTTCATCTCATTAATCTGCTGTTATTTTCATTCATTTCCATTGACCATTATATTGATTGACGATCTACATAAACTAGGGAGCCTGTTTAATAACACCTATATTGTTTAACTCCCCTAACTAATGCTAGACATTCCTGCTCTGTTGTCGAATAATTTTGTTCTGCTTTCGATAGTTGTCTGTTTGAGTAGGCTATTGGATGTAATTGATTGTTATATTCTTGACTTAAAATTGTACCTAAGGCAAAAGGAGAAGCGTCTGTGGTAAGTATGAACTATTTTTCAAAATTTGGATATTTTAATATTGGAGAAGTGATAAATAATTTCTGAAATATTCGAAAGATTCTTGACAATTGTATGACCAAACAAATTTTGTACTTTTCTTTGTTAATGCTGTTAAGGGTACTGAATAATTTGCAAAATGTTTAATAAATCTTCTATGATAACCTATTAATCCTAGAAGAGCTCTGATATCTTTCACTGTTTTCGGAATTGGATAATCTTCAATAATTTTGATCTTTTGTGGATCTGGTTTTATGCCGTCAACGGTATATGAAAACTATTTCAACATATCTACTTTACGATATGTTCGGTATTCAAATTCAATTCAACGGTACGGAATCGGTTGATAAATGATTTACATTTATCATTTACGGACAATACAAATCAAACGGGTCCTACAGTAATGAGCGGTGTTCGGTAAATATTCAGATAGCAATAGTATCTGAAATTGTTCATTTCACACTATGATATATCAAACGGTTAAAATTCGGTCGGTTCGGAAAATATCGACTTGCACTAGTTTTTCGATTGTACGATATGAGATTTTACTGTATTTCCGGATAATTACTCTGATTGAGTTTATTCTGTCACATAACTCACCCTTGTACTAGCTATCAACGAAGTTCCCGGTAATTGTATGACAGTGTTAGATTCCATACACTTTGCAGATTCAGAATCTAGACAATTAGGGCTCATACTTCCAGGATAGACACAGCGTGCACAAACCCTAACTATCGTATCTGCAATAACCCCTACATCCACCGCCGAAAACTTCCCATACGAATAAGGGATTAATACGATTCTCAATCTCACAACCACCCTAGCTTATACTTCCGGGATAGACACAGCGTGCACAAGCCGTTGGCGATTTGGTCGTCTAGGATATACTTATACTTCTGGGATAGACACAGCGTACACAAATATATCAGAGACGCCCCTGTCGTTCAACCGTACACACTCTGTACACACCATACAATTACTTGAATATTTCAATTCACGTACGAATTCAAATCGTGCGCGGTCCGACTTATGACGGGATAAACTCAAATATAACAATTTAGATTACTGAAAGCAACGAAACTCAGATATCATACAAACGGTTACCGATCACAAAATACGGAACACAATATATCGTAATGCCCAAAAATATCAACTATTTGCTATCATTCACCTTATGGAACAATTCACTTAAGCGGAACACTATTGTTAATTCACAGTTTAAATCTGACTTGAACTCGGATAATAATTATTTCACTTCGATTCTTATATTAGTCTCCCTTCAACGGTACCATTCGAAAATCAAAATCACCAAAGAGCAACTGTACTGATTCTAAATCGAAATCACCAGAGAGAGCACAAAAGAGAGATATGTTATCTGTCACGGCTTTCATGCGTATTTCGAGGTTCTGGTCAAGTCTGCTCCACCAATTCCTTATTTTGTGCCGAGGGTTTTTTACTTATGTCCCGAACAATGCTGAAAAGTGACGCTACTTCTTAGATCTTGATGTTATGAAATAAACGAACAGCACTTTTATAGCAATTACTTTAATAATTATACAATACAAACAACGTCCACGCTTTTACAAATAGAACAACAAAAAATAATGAGAGAGGTAGTACCAACATTACCACCTTTTTTTGAATACAAGTATACATTCTTTTCATTGCTGCCAACTTAAGCACTGTGAATAAACATTGCCATATTTAATAACACCCCTTCTCAATGTTTATACATATTACACAAACTAAACTAAATTATATGAAAATGAAATAGCTGAAATATTATCAGTAAAATGTCTCTACCTCTTAGTTTATAATTTTGACATTGCACTGTGTTACAAAGTTAATTAACAAATCCTTACTTAATGACTTTGTTAACATATCTGCCAGTTGTTCACAAGTATTTATGTACTGAATATAAATTAATTTATTCTAAATTAAGTCCTTAATGAAGTGATATCTAATGTCAACATGTTTAAGACGTTCAACTGAGTCTGTATTTGCATTTATAATAGCTGACTGATTATCACAATGCAACTTAACTGGGCTATCATTTTTAAGACAAAAATCATGCAAAAATTGACATGCTTCACTTGCTACCATACTCATTGAGACATATTCAGCCTCAGTAGAAGACAAACTTACAGGAGATTGCTTCTTTGAACACCACATGACCAAACAATTTGAAAAGGTAAACAAATAACCAGATGTGGACTTTTTGTCCCTCTGATCACCTCCCCAATCTGCATCACAGTAGCCTTGCAACACACTATCATTACACTTGTATACTATTTTATAATCTAAAGTATGCTTCACATAGCGCAGTACTCTCTTAAGCGCACGTAGCAATGTATTATTGGCACATTTTTGATACCTACTTAATGAAGGGATTGCAAAACATAAATCAGGCCTAGTGCCTGAGACAGCATACATAAAGCAGCCAATCATTTGCCTACATATTCCCTCAATGTCTTTATCACAATCAGTATTTACATCGAATATCTTAGTATTAAAATTTATATCCAGGGGAGTCAACATGGGTTTGCAATTTTCCATATTGAACCTTTTTAATACATTTTCTAAGTAATTTCTCTGTGATAATATAGTTATGCCATTTTCTAAGTTTTGATTCACATTTATTCCCAAAAAGTCTTGAACTGACCCTAAATCTTTCATCTTAAATTCTCTGTTTAAGATTGTTTTTAAGTGAGTGATCTCATTTTCATTAGTTCCAAAAATTGGTAAATCATCTACATAAATTAAAACAAATATTTTATCTTTATCAGTATGACTTTTATACAAGCATGGATCACATTTAGACCTTATAAAGCCTTTTCGGGTTATTACAGTATTAATTTTAATATCCCAGGACTTAGGCGAACTTTTTAACCCGTACAATGACTTAGGTATTCAATTTCACAATATTATTATATCCTGCATATGCCCCTTCTGGTGAACTTATATACACATTCTCTTTTATATCACCATATAAGAAAGCCCCTGTGACATCCAGTTGGTATCGTATATGGGTAAGTTATATTTAGTTGCAATTATTACAAACAACCTAAAAGTTGTTAACTTAGCAACTGGGGCATAAATATCATTCAAGTTGATAATATCCTGTTGCTCGAACCCCCTAGCAACAAGCCTAGCCTTATACTGTTTGACATCATTTACTTTTTTAATCTTAAAAACCCATTTGCTACTTATTGGCTTTGCATTTACAGGCAATTTACAAAATTCCCATGTGTTATTGGAATTCAGAGTCTCAAGTTCCTTAGCAATAGCTGCACTCCACTTACCAGCATCATTTCGGCTCAAGGCATCACCATATGTAACAGGGTCACACTCACTTTTGTCCAGCTGCACATTATTGCATTTGTTGAAAGCTGTTTGTTCACGCTCACACGTACTCCTTTCTCTTGTGGGTGAACCAATTTCTTCCAATAGGTGTTCATCTTCACTGCATGGCAATTAGTCACTGTCATTTTCCGAGTTATCTTCTAGGATACTACTTGTGTGGGTTGTTTCTGTCTCTTGGGGTTCAAGGGTAGCTATCTCATTGCCTGTCACGGGACTATTCTCTTGCATTATCTCCTCTTCAAGGTTTGATGACACTACAGTTTGACCTTCACCTCTCTTCACTTGAGGTTTTTCCTTCTCTTCTTCCTGTATAAATACAATGTCCCTTTTTATTCCCACCATGTTCTTCTCAGGGTAGTAGATACGGTATCCTTTCACATCCTCGTCATACCCGACCATCAACCCTTTCTCTCCTTTGGGATTCCATTTCCTCCTCTTTTCTTTTGGAATGTGTACATATACTTCTGTACCAAAAGCTCTCAGTCTGTGGATATCATAAGTTTTCCCAGTCCATACCTCAAATGGAGATTGTCAGTCCTCATGGCTCTTGCCAGTCCTGTTCAACACGAACACTGCTGTGTTTATAGCTTCGGCCCATAGTTTCTTTGGTAAATTTCTCTCATGTATCATTGTTCTGACCGCTTCCACCAATGTTCTATTTCTTTCAGCCTTTCTATTCTGTTCGGGGGTGTATGGTACTGTAGTTTGATGTGTTATTCCACGTCTTGCAAACATTTCTTTAACATTCCTGTTCACAAACTCCAGGCCATTATCGCTCCTGAATGTCTTCACCTTGTTTCCAGTATTATTTTCGGCCTTATTTATGAAATCTTTGATGACATACTTGATCTTATCTTTTGTTTTCACAAAATGCACACTTCTGAAGTTTGAATAGTCATCTTTCAGCACAACAAAGTACCTTCACCCACCAACTGACGGTTCTGATGCGCCAATCTCTTGTGCCCTTCATTCAGGTCGTTCGGCACTAATTTTGCAATACTGGCAATATCACAATTATTATTATAGCGTAGTTCCATATAAAACGAATTTCCAATTCTTTCCGCAATCGCACAAATTTTATATGACTTTAAAAATTTGCATGAGCTGTCATTTGTAATCATTACATAACCTTTATCTGTGGTGCGATTCACCGAAAATAAGTTTGTTTGCAATTCAGGAACGTACAACACGTTGTCTATGACTGTGTCAATCCATTCGTTTCCGTTCGATACTTGAACTGTCATCTGTCCATAACCAAGCGCATTTATCACTGCACCATTATCTATGATTACAGATTTTGGCGCCATATTTGAAGATGATGTAAACAATGCACGATCCCGGCACATATGTTCACTCGCGCCAGAATCCACTAGCCACCTGGATTTTTGCAGTTGATGCGACGAGTTAGACACCACAAACGCGTTACTATCCGTTTTATTTTCACTTTTTGACATTTTTTGTTTACGAAAGCGGCACTGAGACTTGGAATGTCCAAACTTCCCACAATAGAAACAGTTATTATTATTACTGACGTTCCCTTCACTATGACTCTTGCTATGACTTTTACATTCAGTTTGATAATGTCCACTCTTACCACATTTGAAACATTTTACAGGTCTTTTATTTTTCTCAACGAATGCAGAGGGTGACTGTGCTTCTTCGTTCTTCCCTTTTACTCTCTCTTCCTCAATTAGTAGTCTGGCCCCCAAATTTTCAAATGTTTGTTTGTCGTCAGGCGCAGACTCCCAGGCTGAAACGAAATGTTTATATTCGTCCGGTAATGACATTAATACTCTAGTGATCACAAATTTGTCCGAAATTTCTTCACCCATCTGTTTTAATTGGTTTTGCATTTCTTGAATCGTAGATAAGAAAACAGACATGTCTATGCCTCTTTCAAACTTATATTGAAAAAATCTCTGCTGTATAATATGCACACTAGTCTCAGTTTTCTGTTCATAAACACTATGAAGTATCCGCCACATCCCGGCAGAACTCGTGCAACATTACCTCTTCGGACATCCGTGTAACCAGCAACGTTTGCGCTTTGGCATCTTTAGTTTCCCGTGCAGGTATCTCACTGGCAACTTCGGGCTTTACCTGTCTTCCCTCCACAATGTCTAACCACCCATTGCCCCTCAACTGAACTGTTGTTTGGACTTTCTAGATATTCCAATTTCGGGCCCCTTCTAACTTGATCACATCCACGTTGTTGCTATTACCCTCCGTTCCAATCTTGTCCTCTCTCATCAAAGAACAAGTACTCCTCGACGATGTTCCGCAGTACCCGAGCCCGAGCACACCGCAAACTGTAGTGAAATAACCTCACTTTTTCCTTCTCGCCGATTTTGCTGCCGTAACGTAATGTCAATCTTTTGCTAACAGATATTTTGTGTCTGGGCCCATAACCTGATGTTATGAAATAAACGAACAGCACTTTTATAGCAATTACTTTAATAATTATACAATACAACAACGTCCACGCTTTTACAGATAGAACAACAAAAATTAATAAGAGAGGTAGTACCAATATTACCACCTTCTTTTGAATACAAGTATACATTCTTTTCATTGCTGCCAACTTAAGCACTGTGAATAAACATTGCCATATTCAATAACAGATCTAAATTTCGCGCACATGATGCTCCACTAGTTCCTCCCGGCACACTAAACAAGTGTTATCGGAGTTTTTTGGTTGTTCGCCTCTTTTATACATAAGGTTGTTCAAAACTTTGATGTATTAACTTGCCAGACCCCTGTTTCTGCAACATATTTTATCGGAATGAATGCAATTTTTAAACGGGCATGAATTAGATTCATCTATTTGAATAATTAGACTTATTCGAAATTACGGAAATTTAGAAAAGTGACAATCACGGAATACACATTCGGAGTTCACGCATATCTATTGAAATAATGAACTGTTCAAACTGAGTTTACACGTAATATCCGTATTTACTGCCTGATCTAAAATAAATGATATTTCGAAATTTAAGCTACGTTACAACACTAAATGGCTCTGCCCCTCCTAATGAATCTATTGTACCATTTATATGAGAAACAGGGAAATAGTCTCGTTTCGTTATCGCATTTAAACCTCTGAAGTCTACAAAGAATCTGTATTTAATTTCATTATTTTCGTTAATTTTTTTAACTAATACCACAGGTGAACTCCACGATGAAACGGGAGGTTTTATTATGCTTCTATTTGTTCTTTCATTATTTCGCGCTATACGGTGCTTTTCTTACTGGCATACTATCTCCAGTATCTATTTCATGTGTCACATACTGAGGTGCTTTGAGAGAACCTGACCCTGTTATTACTAAATCCGAATATTTATCTTATAACTTTCTTAAGAACATATTTTCAGTTCTATACTTTTCTTTACAAACTTTTACATGCACAAGCTCCAGATTTTCGCGAATCTCTTGCCTATCACTCCCTTCCTCACTTTTACTATCTATAACTTGGGAGGTAGACGAATTAATATCACTTTCTTCAATAACACGTGTTAAATTAAAAATTGGAGTATGTTTAGAAATGGTCTGAGGTGTTGTATTCATGTTTAAGATTCTTACCATTACATACCAATCTGTTACTTCTTCTGAAATATTCATTACCGATTTTGCAATAATTACTCCAGAATGTGATTCACTATATACAGGTTCGCAAAATACAAGACCGGTTGGAGCTGTTTCAACCAGTATGCTATAATCGCACTCACCCTTGGAGAGACGGTATTTCCAAATCTACATTCATATTGATCTGGTAAGATTGCTTATAATTGTCACCAAGAGAGCTATTTGAACCAACAAGATGCTCCTGTTTGACAGTCAATAAGATCGGGATTGTTACGTTGGAATCTTGATCGCAATTGTTAGGATTATTTGGGCTATTTGTTTGCGTATTTGAATAGTCGGCGCCGTCACCACTATTATTTCTATAGATTAACACGTCAGAAACGTTGCTAGAGTCTATAAAGGTAGGTGGTTGCGATTCACGTTCCCTAAGATCAGATTTCCAATCTGCATCCGTATACATGAAGTCACAGCTTAGAATTGTCCGTTCAACTCTACAATTTTCTGTCCAGAAACATTCTGTGTTACCTATGAAAGTTGCTCCTTGCATGGGACAACAGAATCTTTCGAGCTCGAGTGTATTGGAATTAAAATTCAGAATTGGCTTAAAATAATTCAGAAAATCTGCTCCTATCAAACCGTCGCAGTTAAATTGCAACTTTGTATTGCAAGCTATAAAATTGTAAGTTACTTGATGAACTTTCCTCTTTTTCTTATTATATAGATCCAAATCTAATTTAACTATGCCTTTGTTATGTTATTTATTTCCAGATATATCCATTAATGTTGTATTTTAATTTTCTGAAATTGGAATATTTAATTTCTTTAAAGTTTGAATTTTAACCAGGGAAGCCACAGCTCCTGTATCATTATCTAAGATGTTTGAAAATTTTTAATAAAGATGTTACATATTTAGAATTGTCTAAGTTAATTTCGCCTATAATGGTTCTTGTCATTTAATTTAGTCGGACGAGGCTTCGACATAGTTTTGCGATTGTTGGTATTCTGTGGCTATATGGTCTTCATCACCACAGTTATAACAAAATTTTTGGCTTGGTTTATAACACCCTCGTCTTGAATGACCTACTTCCCCACAATTCATACATCTGCCTGACATGTATGAATAGAGGCATCGGTTTCCATTTAATTGGTTAACTCTTTCATAATTATCTAATGGATATTCTCTATTTCGGGTATTGAAGTTATTTGCAAAATGTCTTTGTAGATTATATTGAGGTCTATTCACATTATTGTGAGAATTGTAGTTATTGTAATAATGATTTGGTTTGGAATGAAAATTACCTTGTTTGAAATAAGGTGTGTATTTCTGGCTGGGATTTGTCTTATTTAGACTTTGCTGTGGATTATAGCCTTCAGTTCAGATTTATTTGGTATCACTATTTTCGAATAGAGGCTATCAAATCGTCGTCCTTTTCTTCCGGTTCGGTCATTCTAAGGAGTGTATTCTCTATTGGACCTGCAACATCCAAAATCTGCCCTACTGTTGTGAAGCTATTTCGAGCCTCTAGTTTTCTGAGCTTTTTGAATAGTTTTTTATCAATTTCTCTGAGGAATTATCCTAAAACAATCCGTTTTTTCTCTCATTCATATTTTCGGTTATTTGTTCTTGCGGGTACATTTCTTCTGCAATTATTTTCAGTCTAAATGCATAAGCTCCAAGTGTTTCATTTGATTTCCTGAAGACACGTTGAAGTTCTGCCATACCCTGTTTACCAGAAGCTATACTTCCGAAACAGATTCGCAGCCAGTCTGACAATTCTGTAGTCGTCTTTGGTTTTTCCGCTAATGTTTCATAAAACTGTTTAGCTATGCCTCTCAATTTGGACACAATACCTTTCAGTACTTCTTCTTCTTCCCATTTATATCTTCTACCTATAAGGCATACAGCTTCTACTAAATCCTCATAATCGCTAGCTTCACTGAAAGTATCGATTTTATCGAGAGCACTAAATTCATTCCCTGTAGAATTCATTTCAACAATATCATACAATTGATCCCATTTATTCTCATCATCATGATGATGGTGACCTCCACCAGTTGCCATTTTGATTTATCAAAATGAGTTACGATACGTTAATGTTTATTTATATTAATATATATTATCGAAACGATTGAATTGTTCGTACTATCAATCAAAAATAATAATACAACCTCCTATAATGTACACTTGAGAAAATCTATTACTATCTTTTTCAAGACAAACACACTTTTTGCTCTAGAATACTTAGCACGAGGCGTACACTCAAGTGATGATTCAACAATCAATACTTCTACTCCTTGATGTATCTTAACAACAAAGTCTCTTAAGTCTTTATACAACTCGCATTGACACTTAACTATTTTCAATATTGTCGCTCATTCGACTTCGGTAAACGCCCTTTTCTACTACGGTTCACTGACCTATATTCTATACACACAGAAGATTAATGACAGGCGCTTGAATTCTTTCCTTTTCGGATAATATAAACGAAGGGATACGCACCACAGGTTTTTTTTTACTATTCTATATTGTCACTTCACTCAATAAAATTGTTTTTTAAATTACTTCTACACTTATAAATTCCCTGCAAATAAGATACGTTATTACAGTTTTTTACTATAATTACTTAGTAACGAAATGATAACCTTTAATACTTAATACTTTTCAAAGGAATTCTCAATGTACGATCCTTTGTTGGACCGGAGCTATACTTTCATATTTGATATCGTATCAATTCTTTCTTTCGCTTTAAATGTTCGGCTTATGGATAATAATTGAAGTAATTTAAAAAAATTTAAATAAAATAAAATAAATTACGTAAAGTAATTTCAATTGCCTAATAAAAAATGTTTCACCTCATTCAATACTCTAATTTTATTGAAAATAATCTACTCATGTGAAACGATTATTAATAAACGTATGTTTCATTTATGGCGTTCAGATTTCCAATTATTATATTTTATGAGATTCATGATTTTTTATTTCAATACTATTGAAATTGACGTACCACTAGTTTCTTTCAAAGAATCTAAATCAAGAGTTATAATTGAATATTATATTTTCTACATTCGATTTAATTTCATTATGCTTCATAAAATACTTTGCAACATTTTTCAAATCTTTATTTAATAATACTAGCTCTGGACTCTTCAATAGGGAATATTGAAATCAATTATATCAAAACATAATAGTTTGTTGTAATATCTACATCATAATGAAAGCGAAAGAAAAAGAAGGAAGAAAAATGGTTATAGAAATCTAGTTGCAACAATTACAAATGAATACCCCTTGTACTAAGTGCAAAACTCCGGAACATTTATATTTATATTTATTTATAATTATCAATTGTAGTTCATTGTAAACAAAAATATTGATGGTAATAACTATTATTGAATCATACAAGAAAGATTCGAAATATCGACTACAGTTATTTCTACATTAATATTAATTAGGCAATAATTGCAAACTTGTAACATGACTGCGCCAGTTATAATATGAACATATAAATTTTAAATCAATTATAAAGTTCGACTACATTTTGAATCTTTTTGAAGAACGAATAATATGAATTAAGTCTGTTTAATAAGTGGTGCAAATAATTGTAAGCATGAAAAAAAAATGGATCAAGTTCGACTACTGAGTGTATAAATTCCCCTACATAGTGTATAAAAAATTGTAATGAAATATGTATGAATTCGCCTACCGACTGCTACCAATTGTAACATGGTAATCTCTCTATTAAACTCTATAAAACTTTACTTAAGGAATTTTCATTATTCCTATTCATCAACATTCATTTATCTGCAGTGTGGTCATTCAATTTAGAGAACCATGACTCGTTGGAGTTTCATTCAATCATTGATTAGACAGAACAAACGTGAAAAATATCTTTGACACTTACCCTTCAATTTCACTGGACACTTATGAATCAAAATACTGGAAGGTAAGTGGAGGGATAAACGCTAGTTTTAATCAAAGAAATTCGAACTCAACAACAATAGACAATTTAATAAACAACAATTAAAAGATAATGATAATAATAGAGAAAGAATATAAATGATAATTGAAGATGATAAAAAGAATAGTATAATCAACTTTATTGTCAATATCATAAAATTACTAATACGAATAATCTAATAATGAAACCTAAAGTTAAATAAAATTATCCAGAGAATCTGAATCTACTAAACTAAAAAAAATGAAAACTAAAATTATTAAAAATGATTTCCCAACCAGGATGAACATAGGGAATCCAAAAGTTATGAACTGATCAAAATATATTATTAACTCGAACTTGAATACAACTGAACTCTGATTTTTAGCGAAAATACCCTCGCACCAAAAAACATCTGAATAATCTATTAAAATTATTTTAATTGAAAATGACAAAGTGCCACGTGATTTCTCAAAAGTCTAATTCAAGTTGGAAAATGTAACTGAAGGTTTTCCCACATTTTGTTGATATTTATAATGCGTCCTTCTTCTGCAATTAGGGAAGGATCCCCGAATTGCTTAACCAATGATTTCACTTATAGTGATCCTGATTTTGATTTTTACCAATAATATTGCTAGTAAATTTCGAAAAATGGTTGAACAAATAAGCAGTAAGATAACTTATGTATCTTTTTCTCTTTCTTAAGACCTCTCATTCAGAATGTCTTTTAGGGTGGGAATTTCTAAACTTATTTGTCCTTTTCTAAATATTGCTAACTGATTTGAATATAAATATTATTCCAACTATAATCAAGACTATAATATCCAAGTACAACTTGATGATCTGCAGATGGGTCACCTAACATTTATCATGTAGCTGACCATCAGTTTCTCGTCCTATATAAGGGTATCGGTTTGACAGGTTTATTATATCCTTTATGATCAAAATTTTGTGAATTTATTGCAACCCTCGACCCCATCAGCTATGGTATCATATCACCCACGACGAAGCAAGTGTGAAACTAATTTTGTGTGTTATTTAAAAAAAAATCATTAAATATTTCCCACGATAAAATGTGTTATTGGTGAGAAACAGAAAACATGTGGCGAACCGCATTGGGTTCTTGTTACTTTGCTTTGTGATATTTTAATTTTACATGAAACTTTGATTTTCTGAATATGATCAAGTTTTTTTAATATTGGAAATAACCTGTACATAACCCTTATTACAAGAGTTACTCTGGCTTTTTCGAAGCAAATTTACGGACTATCGATCAGTAAGTACTATTTACCGATCTGATATAAATACACTTACCGTAGGCACGTTCGAATGCATCGTGTTACTCTATCAATTTAAAAGTCGAACATAGAACACGACAAGATATTTTTAGCGCGTGTAGTTCCTTGACGCTGTAACGGAATTCAAGCAATTTTGTATTAAGATTTGAAGAAATCGATTCCACCCAAGGTAGCTTGAGCTGCCACAGTGTTTGAATTATGAGCTTAGCCACAATCGTGATGAGACTAAGTAAACACAGTGGATCAGATATTTGAGCTAAGAGAGGAAGTATGTTTTTTTGTAATGCGAGCCTGCTGTTCAAAGTTTTGGATTGATAAAAGAAATATATCCAATTTAGAATCTCATAAGATTCCTATAGTTCTACTTTGGCACAGCTTGAAAAGATTTTGCTCATCAATTTCGGGCACATTTTCAAGAACTTTCAGGTTATTTGAAAGCCATTGAAGTAATTGAAAGCCCGCCGAAGAAAGTATGAGATTTATTTCATATTATTTGTTGAGTTCTTTTCATGGAATCAGCACCCGTGATTAAAGTCATCGACATAAGAATTGTTCTTAATAATGAAGCTTCCTTATGGATATTGTTGTTCATACTCTACAGCCAACTGCTCCAGACATTTTATGTCTGAAAATGAGGCAAAAGCGGTTCCATACGTTATAATATCAAATTGGAAAAAACTTAAGTCCTCGGTGAAATTGTTACGTCAAAATATTCCTGGAAGCATACGAATATTCTGACTCATCAATATATAAGATAGACAAATACACAAATTCAGATAAATCGACGATGAATTCCTTTGAATAATTGGACCAACATTTTGAAGATCGTTGAAAGACATCCCTGCACTAGCCTTACAAGAACCATCGAAGACCATGCGAAGCTTCGTTGTCAGACTAGATTGCTCGTTGACAGCGTGAGGAAGTAGGTATTATGAAGACAAGATTGTAATGACAATGTCGTATCCCCCTGGTTCATGTCTTAGATAAGTAAGACATGAACCAGTGAGATACGAATCCATTTTATTCTATGGTTATAAATTTTTCAATTTCAATTTTTATATTCATATCAAGTTCATATGTTTATAAATAGTAACCATAGTTAGTCTGAAAGACACTATAGTGCTTTATACGTATATACATATATATACTCTTATTTATATTTGAACCTCGTCGGGGCTGCTGCAAGCTCCGACGACATCGCAGCAGTCGCGCCAGAAGAAACCTGAAGGGCGGTTAACTGTCTCCTTCTCTTCGTTCGGTGAGTAGCTGCAGGTTCCTAATTCGTGTGCCCTAAGTATTCTAATTGAACCCGGAAGGACTGCCTTTTACATCCGGTCTATCAAGATCTGCGCCGAGTTGCTACAGGCCGGAATGATCTTCAGGTTCGAGGACCGAATTCCGCCCAGAACACCGATGATCAGAACCACTGATACGATCTTGTGGCCTGGGTATAGCGTGCGGAGTTCGACCAGGAGATCTTGATATTTTGTCCATTTTTCCTCCTCCTTCAATACTATGTCCTTCTCTGCCAGAGCAGAGAATTCGATGATATACATAGTCTTGCTTAGTTTATCATGGAGGACAACGTCAGGCCTATTTGCTTGTATGGACCTGACGGTCGGAAATGTGTAATTCCAGAAGATCTGGCATTTTTCGTTTCCGACAACGGACTCAATATCTCCTGGCATGTGAGGCAGCACCGGCTCTTGGTTTATTCCGCACGAGTGCCTAAGATGGTAATACAGCACCCGTATGGCCGCATTATGGCGATGGGTGTATGCCGAGGCCGCTTTTGCCGGACATGCCGACAAAAGATGGAAAAGCGTCTCCGGCGCCTTTTGACAGGCCCTGCAACTGACAGCAGGGACCTGCACACCCATCACATTGCGGCGATAGACCAAGGTGTTAATTACGCCATCTTGGCAAGCTGTGGTGAATCCTTCAGTCTCGGATGTAAGCCCGGCTGACCTTAGGTAGCCGAAGGTCAGCCTAGTTGACAAGCCGAGCGTTTCGATGTTTCGATAGAAAACACCGTGTATCGGCTTGTCAACATGCCGCCTGAGAATAAGATCACGCTCCACGGCATTTATCTGGGCTTTCAGGCGAGAAGGTAGGAAATCGAGGTTGCCCTCTAGTCAGCCTTCTCGACTGATCTGAAATTCGAGACCAAGTTCTTCCGCAGCTTTTTATGCTGCTTTAACGATAAATGCCCCACTCTGGCCAATTTGTGACTTTTAACAAGGCACAGGAGGAAATCCGAGCTCCTAAGAACTTCACAAGCTACACCTAGAACCACACTTCGATGCAGACCCTCCAGAATGAGGAGTCCCTTACCTTCCTGATGACGTGGGAGATAAATGCGGGAAACGGACGACCTAGGATGCAAACTGTGATGGATATGCATCATTTTCCGGGTGTCTTTGTCGAGTCTATGCAGCTTATCAACCGCCCCTTTCACCACTCCAAAAGAGCGGAGCAGGACTGGAACGGAAAGCATATTGGTTGCAGACACCTTGTTCCTACTCGAAAGTTCGGAAGACCAAATCTTTCGAACAAGGTTTCTGTATTTGCCGCAAACAGCCACCTCTACCTGGGAAGCGTCATAATTGGGACGCTGTTCAATTCCCAGGTATCGATAGGTCTCTCCAGCATCAAGGTGCTTAAAGATGCTCTCGTCGGCAAGCTGCATATTCTCGTACAATTACGGAGATCGTCCTCTCCTCAAATGAAACACTGCGCATTTGTCCAATCACAACTCCATGCCTACGGCTCGTGTATATTCCTGAACCACATTGAGAGATTGATGGAGGTTCTTCTCCCCAGAGGCATACAGTTTCAAATCATCCACGTAAAATAAATGGGTGATCTGATACCTCCGGTCGTTCGGGGGTCATATTCACGAGTCCGTCTTGAAGCAATGGAGAGCGGCAGCAGTGAGATGTTGAACAAGAGGGGACTCAAGGAGTCTCCTTGGAAAACTCCCCTCTTGAATGTTACCAACTCTGTCGAAACTCGTCGTGTGCTTGATGTGATGGTCAAACGGGTCTTCCAGAATGGCAACAGATTTTCTATGCATCTCACTAGTGAAGTTGGTACCGCAAGGCATTGGAGCAAGTATAATAATAGCTCATGTGATGTTGAATCAAATGACTAGCGGTAGTCAATCCAGGCCATAAAAAAAGGTTGCGCTTGTAGAGTATGGAGTCACGAATGATAGATCTATCTATCACCAGATTCTCCCGGCAACCCTCCATGCCTTTCTCTGCCCCACGCTGCTCGCTGATGTTGCTTATTACCGGACCGATCGATTTCAACATTCTCGCATACGAAAAACGTGTAAATAACTTGTAGCAGGTGTTGAGACAAGTGATCGGCCGGTAGTTCTTGGGATCAGACAAGTCTCCACTCTTCGGAAGTTGCAGAGTGTACTCCTCGACAGCCCAACTTAGAATATGTTGCTTCTCTTTGAGCCATGAGTCAAAGACTCTGGCTAGACGGCGGTGAGTGGAAGGAAATTTCTTCCACCTCCATATGTTAATGCCGTCAGAGCTGGGAGCAGCAAAGTTTTTGGTACCGACAAGAGCTTGTCGGACCTCATCCTCGCTGACCGCTTCGCACACTTCTGTTTGCGGAAGTTGACGTTCAGCGCAAAACATTTCGAAGTGTACTAGGGCTGGAGTGTCTAAGTGAATTGGACGCGGTGACTCATACACTCCTTTCCAGAACTGCTCAACCTCCTCCAAAGTCGATGGAGCAGCAATTCTGGGAGGCGGAGATTCAAAAAGCCGAGACGGGCTATCGCGAAACAAGGAATTCTCCCTGATGCGTCTAACCCGTTTGGTCAGATTTCTCCTTACCACGCCCTGGACTCAAATCCTATCCGCACAATGTTGCTTGATGGTCTGAAACACTGTACGTTTCAGTGTGTGATGGCGGCGGCGCAGTTTGGCGGCTATACGCCTAATTTTTGGCGTGAAAGTCCTGCCGCTAGAAATAGAATCCATCACACATTGGATCCGAGAAGCTTGTAGTCCAGTCGTCCTGCAATTGAGATACACTTAAAATGATATTTTTTCCACATCTCTATTTTATGGTTGATATTTATGTTTTTTGGGTCGCTGATCACGAATATGGAGATTGAAAGATCGTAGACCCATGGCGTTCCGAGATATTGACCATTTTCGACCCAAACTGGCCGTTTTTTCGAGTTTTCGTCGTTTTTGTCAATTTTAAGGGAAACAACACATTTTATCGACTATACACTGGTGAGTATGTTATAGAGAAATGAAAAATGCATCGAATGGATACAAGAAGAAGTCTCTAAGTTATTCAAGGCCTGATATAAGGCCCATTTTGTGTTTTTTTTTTGGTAACATAAAAATTGAATTTCGTAATACAAATTTTCCTCCAAGAACTTTATTTTCTGCTCAATGTTAGTATTTTATGTGTACTTTCGAACCAGTTCTCGTTTTTTGTCTATCTCTCTTCTTGACGCCAAAATCTGCCATCTTAGAAAAAATGGTTTTTTCATTATAACTCCGTTAGAAATTGGTCTTTTGATCCGAATCAAAATGCGAATTGGAGAGTTTAATGTCTCCTACAACATCTTCAGGATCCAAGCATTTTGATTGAAAAGTGAAGAAATGGGATCGTTTTGAAAAATCAAGGTCCTAGAAAAAATTAATAATTTTTAGGTTAGAATACTCGTATGAGATTAAACTGTCACATGCAAATAGTGAATCGTTCTACGAGTATTTCAAGCTTCCGTAGGTTTTTTGGATGAGTAGAACTCGAGATATCTATTTATGTAGGTTTGGGTCCACAGTGAGCACAATTTTGACCCTAATCGAAAAAATTAAAAAAATTCTTACAGAAAAGACTTCTGGCTATCTAACCCCAAATCGTCGACCTTTTACGTATCTGTAAAGAAATTATAGCGAGAGTTGAAAAAAGAAAACCGGAGTAAAAAAAAAAATGCCCTCGAAATCCGAGCATCAATAAGGTAGATTTCAAAAAAAATTTCCAATTTTTTTTCCAATCAATGTAATAATGAATTTGAGATTTATTGTTGACAATTTTCATAATAATTAAAATGATATCTTTTTTTTTACGATAATGGTATTTTGAAAAGGTACCATTTAATCGAAAAAATTAAAAATAATCAATAAACTAATAATAAACATGAATTTTATTATTGACGAATTGAAAAATAATTTGAAAGAAAAATAATAATTTGAAAGAAAAATATATATATTTAATTATGAATGACATTGTTATATACATTATATCTTATATATTGTTTAATTCTTACTTAAAAAAATAGAGTCATCAATAATACATTTGTACATGGAAGATTCTACTATTTGAAATAAATAACAATCAATTATCCTTAATAAACCAACAACCTATAACATCATAATATATAATTCCTATACTCTACGCTTTTTAGGTGCAATGCCTTCTTCATTATCAGTCGTAGTCGAATCTGTTGATGTCATATCCTCAGTTTCTCCATCACTTTCGTAGCAAGTTGCTGATGTGATATGATCATTATTGATATTATCATCAATTGCAAAATCACTTTCAGGTTCTTGATCATCATCATTTCCTTCTGATGAACGAGTTACATTACTACTATCATTATCATTAAGATCATCATTATCATCATCATCGACATCTTCATTTATTGAAAATTCATTATCATCTACGATAATGTAACTTCGGGTTCAGCGCTATTTGCCCAGTCTTTACCCTCGCAGTGTTTACGTAGAATTGTGCATGGTATACCTACTTTCTCACGAGAACATTTGCCACTTCAACTGACTTTGCAACCACATGAAATTATTTTTAGAAAATTTTTAGGTGCAGCTTCTTTATATGTTTGAATAGGCTCAAGACCATTTTCTGTATTTTTCCAACTCAAATATACGTCAAAAGATGTCCCCCAAACAAAATCTTTCGACGTTTTTCGAGAGATTTTTCCACTCACTATGGGATAAGAAATATACGGGGTGGCTTGTCTGAGATGGAACACTCTGTATATATATAACTTAAGATCTACTATCCTTTCAGAGGTTTATATTTACCAAAATGTAAAAATCTAACGGGACCTAAGTGGTGTAATTGGTAAACACCCTGGACTGGAAATCCAGAAATGTGGGTTCGAATCCTGCCTATGTTTCAAACTTTTACGTTTATTCATCTTTATAATACTATGTTAAATTATCAAAGTTATCTTCATAATTCAGAAAATTTAATCCTATATCTCTTAAGTTACATACACGATAGTGGCCTATTAGGCAAAGAAACTTTAAACTTGTTTATATTTAACCAGCACAATTCTCAGTCAGTTCTATTGAAATATATAAGAACCGGGATGCTGTCATTTGAATAGGAACTGTCAAGTAACTGCCAACCATAGCAGTACTAACCTACAATCCTTACTTCAAGAAAACGACTGAACTTCAGATGAATTTGGGTGAATAGTTGATCTATGGTAGGGAATCGGATCGCATTGTGTTCATCAGAACCAAAGTGGTGTAATTGGTAAACACCCTGGACTGGAAATCCAGAAATGTGGGTTCGAATCCCGCCTATGGTTCAATCTTTTACGTTTATTCATCTTTATAATCCTATGTTAAATTATCTAAGTTATCTTCATAATTCAGAAAATTTAATCTTAAGTTACATACACGATAGTGGCCAATTAGGCAAAGAAACTGTAAACTTGTTTTTATATATATATTCACTTTAGTGTGCTCTTGTGAACTAATTGAAAATTTGAATGACTCATGTCGATCGGAAATTTTCCGCTCTACAATTTTTGACTTAATTATTTTTTCTGTAAAATCCATACTTTCGGAGAGAAATGCGAAAAAAGCCAAAATACGTGAATCTTGATATACAGGGTGTTTCAGAAAGATCTCCCTTAAATGCAGGGGATGATAGATCTTACAACAATAATCAGATTTCTCATATTAACTATGGTCCTATCTTCTTCCCTTCTGGAGATACAGGACGTATACCGACTTTGACAAGATTAGAGTGAGGGAAGCTATTGGAAGTGTAATAACCTGAATCGACGTAGTTTCCAAACGACTTTCTCTGGTGCACGATAGTTCCTAATAAAATTGCTCGAGGGCGTAATTTGTAATGATAACGGTTCTATTGATTCTATCCCAAAAACTTGAATCATACTGTATAGCTATGACATGATAATCGGCATCGGATTAATCAGATTGAATTCGCAAAAAAAACTGAAAACCGCAGATCGATAACTTGTTTCACATTTCGAGAAAAACGCGTTCAGATGAACATACGCGATTTCGGTAGTAAGTAGATTTGTTAATGGGTTTTTGTTATGTACAGTTGGATGCGTTTTTCTCGAAAAAGTGTAAGTTTGAAATAAAATTGTAAACCAGAAAAATGTGCAAAGACAACAAAAAAATTATCCTCAAAAAGTTAAGGCTAAAAGAAACGTCGAAAAGTCACACATTCAGCGTCCTCTACCGCATAATCTGAAATTAACTAACTCATCTTATTTGGCGTCCTCTGAAACCCCCGAGTACCAGATTCCAACGAAATACTGTAACTGCAAAGGAACTACGGCTAAATTTCGTTTAAAAAAAAATTAATCCCTGTATCTCCGAACCGAAAGAAGATAGGACCAAAGTTTATATTATTCTTGTTGAATTCACCGTCCACTGCACTCATGGGAGGTCTTTCTGAAGCACCCTGTATACAAGGTGTATCAGGATAAATGTAAGAAAATTTAATATGTGATTCTATCATATTTCAAACAAAAAAGTTAATATAATACATATTTCGATTTTCAACGGTTAAGAAGTAATTGGCTATTTTCAATTTTCTTACGTTTTCGTAACACATCTTCATGCAATTGACTTTTTCCTACAATCAACATCGGATGTAGACAAAACAAAATGATCGTAAAAGGAAGAGCAATAAATAAGCTTTCATATAATGTCATATTTATTGCCGGGTACAGGTCAATTGCGCCCCTCAAAGGTACCTGATAGTTTTATGGTACCAATGTGCTCGATTGAGCAATAAGTCGATTGGCCCCGAATTCAGTTTAGGTACCTGCTTAGGAATTCCCAACACCCACCCCTGTTTAGCCACCCTTTCATGATATTCAATAATTATTCCTTTGTCGGCTGTTTGTGCTTACGAACGTTTTAAATTTATAGTTTTACTTACATTAAAATGGAGTCAATGATCAGTGAACGTGGAAAAAAATTAGTCATCGTTGATAAGTACACTTTTCGAAAAAATAAGGAAACGGCGTTAGGAGTTACCTATAGGTGTACGAAAAACGACTGTCCGTCTTCGATTTCTGTCGATAAGACAGAAGAAGTGCTTTTAGAGAGAAACGGGGAACATAATCATCCCATCAATGAAAAATTAGAAGTAGAGGTGAGTCAAGTTTTTTAATACATCTAGCTCTCTGGAAAACATCGATATCGATTTGTGGGCTCGTGCTGATAGAGATTTCTTTTGGGTTTGCAGAAGCTTCAAAACTTACTTAAAAGCCTTCGAAGATATTTCTCAACGTCCCTCAAAAATTATCAATAGTGGTATACGGTGTGCAGGAGATATAAATGTGACGGTGGCTGATATAAGCAATGTACGAAAAAGTATATACAGATCAAGAAGAAACATTTTGCCTTGTCTGCCTCGATCTGTAGAAGATGTTCACACCTCACTTATATCATACAACTGTAAAACAAACAAAGGCGAGAACTTCTTACTGGTAAATTTTCTTAGCCAAAATATTATTATATTTTCTAGTGTATCAAACTTAAGTTACTTATGCTCGAGGCCGAAATTCTTTGTAGATGGAACGTTCGAGTGTAGTCCAAAGTTTTTTAAGCAATTGTTCACCATTCATACCATAGAAAATAGACACTACATACCACTAGTATTTATTTTACTTCTTAATAAACATACGGAAACTTATAATGAAGCTTTTCAGTTATTAATTATTTATTCAAAATCTGTAAATTTAGAGTTGAATCCCAAAGAAATAGTGTGCGATTTTGAAAAAGCGATACACAGTAGTAACAGGCAAAATTGGCCTAATGTTACCATCATAGGCTGTAGGTTCCACTTAACCCAATCCTGGTTTAGGAAGATACAAAATCTAGGACCAGTTTCTGAATATCGGAGTTCAGAATCGTCTATAGGTGAATGGTTACGATGGACATTTGGACCCCGCCGATGTAGGGAACGTGTTTGCCGAAGATTTGTATTCTATTATCCCTGAAAATGCCCGAGTTATCGAATATGCCGATTATCTTGTTGATAACTATATATCCGAAGATTGTTCTTTTGAACCAGATATATGGACATCTTGTGATAACTCCACTGAACGAACCACTAACGCTTGTGTCTTTACATAGTCACTTAAATTCGAGCTTTTATTTTTCACATCCCGACATATTTAGGTTCATAGCTGTTTATCCGATATTCAGTCAAACTCTTATATCAAAATAAATAGCGTACATTTACCAGCGCCTTCTGGAAACAGTAAATATAAGAAGCGACAAGAATATGTTACTAATTTAATTAGTTTATATAAAAATAATGAGCTAACTCCATTTGAGTTTGCAAAAAGTATTTCATACAAATTTGTAACATAGTAGTACCTGTAAGTAAAAATAACCTATTTCAGCTTAAGTTCGTTTTAGTAATTCGATAAATATTTTGTCAAACACGGTTTTAAATTTTCTACTAATTTAATAAATATATGTATAACATTTTTCATCATGTTTCATTCCCAATTTTAAGCAAGATTTTTAAGTTATACTATTTTAATGAAGTGCCGTAAAACAGGTGGTTGGGGCTCAATCGTCCTTTATTGTAGGGAGGACCTGGGGCGCAATTGTCCCATATTACTTCATTACATGCACAATTTCTTCTGACCGCGGGGCTCAATCGTGTATTGCCCTTATTGCCATAATATAATTATTTTTATTATTCTTAAGTCATTACATTTGGGTGTCACTTGTTTTTTAATGAAGTCGCAAGAATTCAAACGTCAAATACTCAATAGTTTTCAGAGACAAATATGAAAGATAACTGATGTCAAAATATCTCCATAGATCAAGCTTTAGAATAATGTAAAAAAAATTTTCATCGCACAAGCAATAACGAGGGAATTGTGTTAAATGTGACTCAACGTCAAGGTTTGTGAAATACTAAGTTTATTATTCTTGTTATTGTTAAAATAATATAAATAAACTCACTCCTATTACAACTGTTGAATTTCATAATTATCGGTTGAAAATTAAGGAAACTAGAGGAAATCTAGTATGTCATGGAATATAGCGGTCGAACGGTTGATCATCGGAACCTGTGCATAGGTTTTTCAGATTCTTTGGAAAATATTTAGTCTATGTGTGAGTGTTGTAACTTGCTTTACAACTTCTCCACAAGCCAAATTTGGAATTACAGTAAACTTAGTATTTCACGAACCTGGATGTTGAGTTAAATTTAACACAATTTCTTCGTTTATGCATGTGCGATGAGGAAATTTTTCATACTATTCTAAAGTTTGATCCTTGGAGATATTTTTGTTCTAGTTATCTTCCATATGAGTATTTGACGTTTCAATTTTCAAGACTTCATCAAATAACACCAAATGTTATGACATAAAAATAATAAAAATAATAACATTTTGGCGATGAATATAGTATCATGCGAAAACTCTTCCATTTGCAATGACTTAACTTTGTCTATAATCGTTGTTGATTGTAGGATGAAGTCAATTGCATGGATATGTGATATTGTCATAAAAAAATTAAAATAGCGAATTACTTCTTAACCGTAGAAAATCGTAATATGTATTATGTGAGCTTCTTTGTTAGAAATATGATATAGAATCACATATCAATTTTTTTACATTTATCCTCAAACTCTCTGTATACATCTATTACTCTGGAATCAAATTTTTTTTTAACATCCGTTTTTCACAGATTTATTTCACATGTAATTACTTTTAATTTGGTATAGATCACATTGCTGTACTATTTACTTCGACATCAAATGCTAATTCCGATGAACTAAAAGATGAAATGGATTTCTTTCTATTGACGACCAAAAAATCAAACAATGATAACTGAGAAGAGAAATCGTTTAAATTATCTTATAATAATAATACGAACGTATTTTAGTTAACAGGAACATAGCGTGAAGGTAGGATACTGTACGTCAAGTCGAACGGAACACGAACATGATCTACGTTAGCGTGAATATGAGTTGCAGTTGTGGTGAACATTACCATGAAGACGGCATGAACGAACGATAATCGTACAATTCTATCTAGTTTCAAATCAATACCCATTTATTCTTTGATAACTTTGGATTACTTTTCTCTCGAATTATAATCATGTGGAATTGATCCAAGTTTTATTTTCATAAGATCGCGAACGTAGCCTTGGAATAAATTATTTAATTTTTCTGCAAAATGCCATACTTCATATATATCGACAATTTTGTAACCTTTTTCAATTTGGAGTTTTCAACTTTATTGGTAGTGCATGTTTTGTTTGTACTTGTTGTTGTAATCAGTAAATAAAACTATCCAAGCTTTATACTTTTTAATAAAGCAAATGGATGTAAACAACGCCACCATTGAAGGTTTGCCTTTCAATAAAAAGAAATATTTCAAATATTGTCACTGGCACTCTCAATTGGTATCACGCACAATTTTGTAACAGGTCGTTGAAAAATTCCTGTAACTGTTTTCACATTGGCGGATCGAACGACACCATCAGGACCTTTGAAAACTTGATCGATTCTGTCCATTGGCCAAACAGCGGAACGTGTATTTTCACCTTCAATCAGCACTAAAACGTTGGGCCGTATTGCATTTGGAAAAGGTTTTGTCCATTTTTGTCTTGTTTAAAGCTCACTTATATATTCCTTGGCCCACCGCTGCCAAAAATGTTGGCCTAGCTGTTGAATTGGTTGATAACGTGAGAGCTTGGTTTCCTTAATGTCTTGTAAGTCGAGATCAACCATCGCCCTGAAGCTTTCTACAATCAGGAAATGCGCTGGTGTAAGTGCATTAGGTTCGGAAGGATTGTCGGATAATGTATGAAGTGGTCGTGAATTAAGACATGCTTCTACTTGGCACATTAAAATATTCAATTCCTCATATGTCAAACAGGATGTTTTTGAAATCTTTTTAAGATGTGACTTGACAGATTTTATGTTTGATTCCCAGAGCCCGCCAAAATTTGGAGCTCTTGGGGGAATAAATTTCCAAGTAATATTGTAATCTTGCAATGAATCGTAAATTTTTGAGAAGCTTGACTTAAAAAAAACACGCATTTCCAAAATTTCATTTTTTGCCCGTACGAAATTAGAGCCATTATCGGAGTAAATTTCATTAGGCTTACCTCTACGGGCTATAAATCGTCTCAATGCTGCAATGAAACGCTCAGTGGACAGATTTTCTACGAGCCCTAGATGAATGGCTTTCGTCACAAAGCAGACAAATAGACATATATAACATTTATAAGTTTTTCCACCACGTCTGAGATCATGTTTTACGTCTATTGGACCTGCGTAGTCGATACCACATTTCAAAAAAACACGAGCAAGGGTGAGGCGAGCAGATGGTAGATCACCCATAATATATTGTTCCGGTTTTGGGTTGTATTTGTAACAAATTACGCATTTTCGTATGATGGATTTTACGAGACTTTTGCCATTTATTGGCCAGAATCTTTCCCGAATATTTGCTAAAGTTAAATTGGTGCCACCATGAAGTGTGTTAAGGTGCTCTTGACGAACAACTAGATCAGTTAAACAATGTTTGGGAGCTAATACTATAGGATGCTTTTTGTCATTAGTGAAATTAGAGTGCCTCATGCGTCCTCCGACACGTAACACGTCATCTGAATCGAGAAAAAACAGTCAGATGTGAGGAAATTGCAGTTTCCCTACCAGCAATCAATGATTGTTTCGATTAAAGATATCACCTTTTCTTTCAATTCCAAATTATTTGAATCCTTTAAATTGAATGATGATTTAGGCCAAAGATTCCGATTTTTGGCTAGAAACTGTGGACCTTCCCACCACAAAGCGTTATTTTTTAAATCAATGAGAAACTTGACGCCTCGAAAGGGAATGTCAGCAGGGTTCTGTTCACCAGGTATATGGAACAAATCTGCCTTGTTTGTCAAGTTTTGAATATGTGAGAGGCGATTAGCAACGAAAATCTTGTAGTCATTTGGATGACCCTTCATCCATGCAAGTGTGATAGTATAATCAGACCAATAAAAGTATTTATTAACATGAATACATAACGAGGACTTCACCATGTCAACTAGTTTTACGATTAGAAACGCTGTGCACAATTCCAAACGGGGAATAGTAACAGTTTTAATTGGAGCTACTCTGGATTTAGCGCAGAGTAACCTAGTTTGCCAGTTTCCTGAAGAATCCAAAGAGCGCAGATAAACGCATTCGCCATAAGCGACCTGAGAAGCGTCAGCAAAACTATGAATTTGGTCTTCAACTAGATCTTTACATACTGCTTGACGACAAACTTGAATGTCATTTATTTGATTGATGTTGGAGAATAAATTGCAACATTGCGTATGAAGAGACTCTGGGAGAGTTTCGTCCCATTCCAGTTTGAGCTGCCACAGGCTCTCCAAAATAATTTTTGCGTTGATGATAATAGGACCTAAGACTCCTAGAGGGTCAAAAATCCGAGATACAAACGACAATACATTTCTTTTCGTGAAATTGAATTTTGGATTGAAATTTATACAAGAATATATGAGCACAACCTCTTGGGGCTTCCACAATAACCCTAGACAATTGACGCTCGAAACGAAATCTATAGAAGTACTAGACATTTCATTCGTGGAAACACCTAGTTCTTGAAGTATTTTAGTATCATTGGATACCCATCTGTAAAGTTCAAAACCTCCAGATTGTAAAATATTGATGATGTCCTTGCAAATACTCGACAATCCAATAACATTAATACCTCCAGAGATGAAATCCTCGACGTGAAAATCGCGTAGCATAAGGCGTGACGCCTTGGGCCAAGATTTTGCATTCGATTGTGCTAAATAACGTAGAGTTTTGATCGCTTGGTAAGAGGCTGAAGCAGTGCCATATGTAATGGTATTCAACTGAAATGTTTCTATTTCATGTTTTTCCTTTTCTCTCCACAAAATCGTTCGAAATGTTCTATCACTTTCTGCAATTAATACTTGACGATACATTTTTTGTATGTCAGCAATTATTACGATATTGTGAAGTCTGAATCTTAAAATTATAGAAATCAGATCGTCTTGTAAAGTTGGACCAACCATCAAAACGTCGTTTAGAGAAATTCCAGAATCGGATTTAGCCGATCCGTCAAACACAACGCGAATTTTAGAGTTTGACTCTTGCTGTTTAAAAACAGCATGATGCAGTAAGTAATATCGTGGTGTGATGGTTTCATCGTGAAGCTTCGACATGTGACCTAGCTGAATGTATTCGTTCATGAATTTGCAATATTGCATTTCAAAGGAGTGTTGTTAAGGAACCTTCTTCCTATATATTTAAATCTGCTCAGGGCAGTTTGATAGGAGCTACCGAGTTTGGAAACATTGAGCCTGAATGGCAAGTTCACGATGAAACGACCATCTGAGTTGCGTCTTATAGTTTTATTGAACTGTCTTCCACAAGCTATTTCTTCTGCAGAATATAGTGATTTTTCACTAGTTGGAGGTTCTTCGATATCCCAAAATTTTGCTAGCTGATTATGAATTTTATCCAGATACTCATTCTTCGATTGAAAAAGAGTTGTAAAACAATTTGACAAACTATTACCGGGCACTTCTAGATTTCCAGCTATGATCCAACCTAATAATGTCTTCTGTAGAATGGGTTGGTTGCGTCCTAGTTTAATTTGACCTACACATAGCAGGGACAAAAAAACTGAGGTACCAATTAAAAGATCAACAGGTCGTGAAATGTTGGAATCAGGATCTGCCAACTTTAAGTTTAGTGGTATTTCTAATAATTCCCGACTAATGGTTGTATTGGGTAAATCATCGGTTAGCTTTGGTAAGACTAAGCAAGATATTTCTGAATGAAATCCGCTATTGTTTGAATAAATGTCTAAGTCAATCATTTTGGCTGAACTTGTGACACAATGATTTATTCCACTTATAGAAATTTGGTTGGTTTTGGCTCTAAACCCAATTGTTCAATTAACTTTTCTGACACAAAGTTAGATTGTGAAGCGGAGTCTAGAATGGCTCTACATTGATGAACATTATTGAATTTGTCCTTAACTTGAATCATGACTGTGGATAATAGGACGAATAAATTTGTTGAACACTGAAAATTACTAGACGTCTGATGTGCATTTTCAGCATTTCCTTGATGCAAAATCGTGTTGTGATGACCGCCGCATTTTTTGCAGGAGCCTCTTTGACAATTCTTAAAATCGTGATTTTTGCGTAAGAAATTGTGACAAATGCGTTTTGTGGTAAGAGCACTGAATCTGTCTCTAATATCTAAATTGAGAAATTTCGAACAGTTATAAATAAGATGCTTAGGATCAGCACAAAATGAACGCAATGATGTATGATGAGCCTTATCCTTTTCTACCGTCATGTGATCTCTTGTAGTTATTTTAACTTTAGAATCAACTGTCTTTATCGGCTGTAACGCTTCCAAAAACTGACATCTTTGTATCATAAATATGATTAATTCGTTGACAGTAGGTAAGTCTTTTTTATCACTGTTTTGTTTTTCCCACTCACGCAGTGTTTGATGATCAAATTTAGTTGTTATTATGTGTATTAAAAATACATCCCAAGAATCCACTGGTTGATCGAGGGATTTAAGGGCACGTATATGCTTCTGAAAATCATCTAATAGAGTACGTAAGTTGGTTTTTGATTCTTTAGCAATGGACATTGAAAAGTGACGTTACGTGATAATTTATCATCACCTTTTTGTTTTCGTATCTATCTTTAAGTAAATCTTAAGCTATTTTATAACTTAATGATGTATTGGGTAAAGATTGCAAAATATTTGCTGCATCACCCTTTAAAGCTGAGCGTAAATAATGCAATTTGTGAATGTCGGGTGAATCGGGACAGCTATGGATAAGTGACGTGAAAAGTTCGAAAAAGGAAGTCCAATTTTCAACATGATCATCAAAGGTAGGGATATGAATGTCCGGTAACTTTGGTTTGACCGTTTGATTGGTTTGAATCATCCCGCGTTGCTCGTGTAAATTTTCCACTGAATGATACAATTGCTCTGGTGTACTTAGGACATCAACTGATTCAATTATTCTCTTAACCTTAGCCATGACACTAAAATATGTAGTTTCAAATAAGTCTCTTTCATGGGAATGTGAATCTAGGAGCTTATCATCTAATTCTAATATCTCTAATTGTGAGTTCACATCATCAAATTTATCATATAGCCACGCTTTTGATGTTTTCAGTTTTATTATCGCGACCTTCCCTGTTTGACAAATGGGTACTAAAATGATAATGAGTATGATAACATGAGCTAATAGTAATCGAGTAATGAAGCAAAACTGATTGCAATTGCCTTAAAACCAGAACACCTGAGTTTAGGTTTGTTGGATGAATGAAATAAGGGAAATAGAAAGGATACACCTACTTGTGAATTCAAGCGATTGATGTGCCGTTTGTAGAATATGGCAGTATTTTAATCTGACTTGCTCTCTTGTAATTGTAGTTGCTGGAATACTGGCTGATGTACACCAAAACCTTTCGTAGGGTAGATACACTTTTTCGGGAGATCGGCGTGCTGCGCTGTTGTCAAAAATGGTCTTTAATCCTGTCTGATTCGACAGATCCGGTTCGAATGGACCATAATGTTGCGTTTGTACTTGTTGTTGTAATCAGTAAATAAAACTATTCAAGCTTTATACTTTTTAATAAAGCAAATGAATGCAAACAATGCTGAAAACTGTCATGTTATATAAACAAACAAAAAATAACACATAGCAACGAAGCTGAACAAAGAGCAAAGTAATGAATAGAAAATAGATTCTGATTCAACTCCAACCAGTCCAAATTCCGTAAAAGCATTTCGATGTGGACGCATTCGCTCGATTTATAAAACATTTTTATATAACAAGAATGTTAATTTCCCTTCTATAGCTGGGAAAATTGGATGATACGTATACTAGCTGTCTATTATTCCCGTTATTACTGATCGTTACGGAATAACACGTTTTACATGGCAGATATTTTAGGACCGGCCGATAAAAGGCGTATATCAGTATATAGCGAATAAGCCTGAGTCCCTCTCCGATTTATCCACTTTTTCACTCACAGAGCTAGTGTTTTCTCGACCCACCGTATGAGTACCTATACATTTTGAACGCTTTTACTATTGGTGGCTGATTACTAGTTATTGGCCTGATACACGGCTTATTAGATAAGATTTCCTAGGCTTTTTCCCCGTTTATGTCTCGTTGGTGATCGAATTGTTGCAACCCCAAATATATAAAAGTTCAAAAAACTCTCGTTATATATCATTTTCTCTGTATCATCCTAATTGAGAAATAGCCCAGAATACTCCGAGTGGTAAGTAAATCTACCACACAGTCGACACTTCGAGCCATTTCGAGAACTTTAACGCCTGGAATTTAGTTCTTCACTGGGGTTGCCCTGGCACAAGCTGATCAAAGTATCTAGAGGGGACCGCCGCCACAGAGAACTTCTCCTGGGAGGTCAACCTCTCAACAGACCAGGGTGAATGCGACATATTTATGGTTGATATTGAATAATCCACCAATAAAGAGATCAGCCAAAGGCAATCTGATGATTTAACTACAGTTTAGCATTGTTTAACTTCGATTATACCAGAAATTAATATTAATTCCATTGAAATGACAAGAATAGGAACTTTTGAAGTGATGAAGAAGTGACATATTGAAGTTCTTCTGTCCAGTTCTGTTGATATTCAGATGATTCTGAAAAATAAGGAGAAAAATACTTCAACGGCAAAAAAGTTTGCTGATCAAAAAATTATGCAACGAAATCATTTGAAGATTGAACTACATGACAAAGGAAAAGTAAACAAAACGATCAAGTATATGAATAACGTCCCAAAGATTATTCTTGAGTTGAAAAACTGATTGTAGGGAAATAAAATTAGATTTGAATTACCTCTACCTACTTATGGTGTGAGAAAAATAACATGTTCCTACATATAAATAGATAAACGTTGAACGGGGTGTGACAATGGACTATCTTAGATATAATAATTAAGCTTCTATAAATATTAAAATGTATTTTCATAAAAAACCCAGATATACTGATAAACCAATAAACAATGATTCACACCATCCAATACAACATAAAATAGCTAGCTTCCATAGTTATATCATCAGATTGTTGAAAATACCATTAACAACAAAAATTTTTGAATAAGAATAGAAAATTATATGTCAAATAGCCGAAATGAATGGATTCAACAAAAACGTAATACGTAAAATGTTACATAGAAAACAAAATAAAATGAATCAAAATTCGTTACTTATATATTTCTCAAGTCCAAAACAATATTCTCAAGTTTGCCAACCAATATTGAATATAAATTCAAACAATACACTACTTAAACTTAAATGACCATAATATTAATTTTAACAGAATCTGGCCTGAATGATAATACCTCAAATTGTGAACTATTTGGATCAAATTATAGAGTACAAAGATTTGACCGAAACAAAGATATTAAATCTAAAAAGCGATTTGGTGGTGTTCGGATAGCAATTCGTGCATCTTTATCTTCCAAAATGATCCATATCGAAAACAACGTTTTGAACACTAATTTGTTACCATTTTCCATGACTCAAAGCAATACATCATTGGTGTTGTCTATAACCCACCATCATACGAAACTCAAGCTCATTAATGTCACTTTTCTTCTATAGATTACGTTACTGATACATTTTAAAATGGAATTTTTTGGATAATAGGTGATACAATATGCCCAAAGTTGAGTGATCTTATACTGTTAGTGGGGTTCCATTTAATACACCATGTTTTCGGGAGCCGACGTTGTATTATGTGACAATATCAACTTTCTTGGTGTTCATCGATTTTATAATGTTCATAACTATAGAAATGTTATCCTAGAAATCTTTCCGCAGAATCTGATATTTTAGTCTCCAAGGACTCACATAATCCCACCAGATTTACACCACCCTCCTTCAAATATTTGATTAACAGCTGTGAAAGCTAACCTTCAAACTATTACTATGGAAAAACAATAGATAATAAACTTTAGGATATCCCCGGATAATCTTATTATATACGAACTTGACCTTATATCGAATTATATGTTCCTAAGTATTCCGACAATTCTCAAAAATATCCGAGCTGGCACTCGGCCAATGTGATGAACAGTTTGAGGAATAAGAATGAAATTTACAATGAGTACAAGCGAAATAACTGCACAAAACTATTTAGCAACACAAGATTCTTTGTTCGCTATCTAAGATCTTAATAAGAGAAGATTATTAACGGCTTTTTAGCTGTACAATAAGTATTGTCAACGTAACAAACACTTTTCCGAAGTATGTAAATTCAAAAAGAAGAGACAATGGATTACCTAACACTATGTTCTATAATGAAATAGCTTTTTCAAATGTTGATATTATTTGCAACATGCTTGCAGACTTATTGCAGTCTTCAATTATCAAAAAATTGAATCATATGGTGTTTAAATACATTGATGTATATTGAATGTGAGTGAATCTGTTCAGAAAAAATTTACAACAAATTAAAAATTTACAAATTGTTGATTGAAAAATACTATTTTGATCAAATTCTTATATAAAGTTTTTTGACAACTGTTTTAACAAATGTTGATAAAATTTTTTTCATCACAGTCATTCTTCATATATACAGGGTGTCCTCGAACTGCTTGGCCAAAATAAAGCCGAAGACTCTTTGATTCGGAAAAAAGTTGATGAGCCTTTTTACTGTTGCCTCAAGTGTCTTGTTTACCCGGTAGAGGGCTTCAAAATTGCAAAAATAAATTTGTTTTTTCGATATAACTTGAGAACGTGATGAAGAACTTCTACAATATTTGACAGGTGAGTTACTGTCAATAATGGCCATTTTTGAGAGTGAAGCACAGAGCCTTAGAGACCATAGAAATGGCTCAAACTTGAGAATGTAACGGGAAAAGTGTCCAGAACTTTCTTGTGGTCAATGTAATTCACTCGATATTTTTTATGTAGATAGCTTATCTAATTTGTAAAATTTTCTTACCACAAGAAAATTTTGATAAAATTAACGGATTAGCTTGAAAAAATTAATTTTCGAGTCTCTGCAATTTTGGCTTACTAATTTTACTTGATTAAAATACCTTAGTTGCCTTTGCTTTTCTAATGTCATTTTGGCATTTGAAGAATTTATTCTCAAAACTGTTAGTTTTTACTTTGCTTTCTGTAAACATTTTATAAAATTATGGCTCAAATTTTTTGATTTATGGACTTTGTCGTTGCAATGGCCGGAGAAGGGAAAGATATCCGCATCGCAGAATTCCAAATCGGCAAACCTTCGCGAAACTGGCAAATTTGAAGCAAATAGCAGAGAAACTGGACGCAGGCGGACAAGAAGGACGTTAGAGCTCGAAGAAGCGATACTGGAAGCGGTTGAAACTGAACCTGGGATAAGCACACTACGTTTGGGACTTCGTATTGGAGCCTCAAAATCATTAATTCATAATGTACTGAAAGAAGAACTGTTGTATCCCTATCATATTAAAACAGTTCAAGACTAATTGCCCATGGATCCAGGTCATCGGCTAGATTTCTGTCGGCTTATTGTTCAAAGACAAAATGCAAACCCCAATTTTTGTGGAAGAATTCTGTTCACGGACGAAGATACTTTCACGAGATGTGATCTTTTTAAGCTCCATAATGAACATTTCTATGCTGATGAAAATCCTCATAAAACGGAAGTTACATATTTTCAGAATAAAACTAAAATCATTGTTTGGGTTGGAATTGTGGATAACTTTATTATTGGCCCTACCGTTATACCCGATCGATTGAACGGGGAGAACTACTTGAACTTTTTGGAACAAAGGCTACTTGAACTGTTGGAAGACTTGCCCTTACACATTGGTCGTGGCCCGGTTTATCCATGATGGTGCACCTCCTCATTTCACATTAGGTGTGAGGCGACATTTGAATGCGGAATATCCAGATCGCTGGATAGGTAGAGGACACGATGCACCAGTGAACTGGCCTGCCGCTCCCCTGATTTGACGCCCTGCGACTTCTTTCTATGGGGCGCTTTGAAGTCGGAAGTTTATGCAGCTCCAGTAAACACACGAGAGGAATTGTTGCAACGAATTAATCATGTAGCTGATTTATTGAAGAATGATCCTGAAGTACTAGCCAGAGTTCAATCCAATTTCTTGAAACGAATTAATTTGTGTATTCAGGAAAATGGGCAAGATTTCGAACAATTGATGCCTTAGCGATTTCCCAAAAAGTTTTGTTGTTTCTTTTAATTTAGCATTTGTTTTCCCTAAATAATCACATCGTTTTCCCATTTCTATTGTTTTTATTATTCGTGTTTTACCGAGATATTAACCTTTTCAGTGTTAGTGAAATTTTGAGCCATAATTTTATAAAATTTTTACGGAAAGCAAAGTTAAAACTGACAGTTTTGAGGATAAATTCTCCAAATGCCAAAATGACATTAGAAAAGCAAAGGCAACTAAGGTATTTTAATCAAGTAAAATTAGTAAGCCAAAATTGCAGAGACTCGAAAATTATTTTTTTCAAGCTAATCCGTTGATTTAATCAAAATTTTCTAAGAGTAAGAAAAGTTTTCAAATTAGATGAGCTATCTACATAAAAAATATAGAGTGGATTACATCGACTACAAAAAAGTTCTGGACACTTTTCCCGTTACATCATCAAGTTTGAGTCATTTCTATGGTCTCTAAGGCTCTATGCCCCGCTCTCAAAAACGGCTATTATTGACAGTAACTCACCTTCCAAATATTGTAGAAGTCCTCCATCACGTTCTCAAATTATACCGAAAAAACAAAATTATTTTTGCAACTTTCAAGCCCTCTACCGGCTAAACAAGACACTTGAGGCAAAAGTAAAAAGGCTCATCAAATTTTTTTCGAATCAAAGAATCTTCGGTTACATTTTTGCCACGCAGTTCGAGGACACCCTGTACATGAGGATGAGGTGTGATAATTGACCTTCAAACATATTAGTATGAATCAACAAAAAAATTGTGATTGTGAGAAATAAAATATTATATTTACATCTTCATCAAAAATTGTTATGGTAATTAGTCTTTCCATGTAATTCAGAAAAGAATAGATGACTTTGAATAATGAAATGCGTCTACAGTTTTGCTCACTTTTGTTTTGAAATCCGATTAAGACTGCAGAAAACATTGACTAGGTTGAGTGTGGAAGTGTGTAATGTACGGCTAATTATTAAATTGATTTACTAGAAATCGATTGAATCTAGTTAATAAAATACCTAATATACTACCTAATATTTTATTTGTTTGATATCTAAATAACACTATGATTGCTCGAGGTCCTTGGAGATTATTCTCATTTCTGATTGCCGTTGAATATCTCGTAGTCCTTCATTTCTTAAGTAGATTATTTTTCTCCCTATCCACCTCTTGGAATATTGAATATTTGTACTTGGAATAGTGTTTGGAGGTATCCACATTTTGATCGGAAATTAATATTTCGGCAATTTAGAAGCATCTACGTTAGTCGAAGTCGATATTGTGTTATTGAAATCTGGGTTTACTGCTATTAGTCTGATTCAATAAATTGAAGAATACAGCATTAATAACTTTTGTTAATTGATTCCCTAATTTGGTGAAATCAATATCTTCTGTGAAACTCTTAAAAGCTAGATCAACTTTGAAGTCTGATAATGTATTATTGAACTTTTTCATGTGAACAGGTTCCCCCAATTGATCAACACTGGAGGTGGTTTCTGACCTATTATCAACAATAATTAAATCATCAAATGGAAATATTTCAGCTAAGTTTAATGGTGACTGCACTTTCCATTTAATTTTGTTAATGTGTTTCTTCTATTCAATATGGTGTCCCCAATTTCGATATTTCAGTTGTTGCTCATATGTTTCACAATATTTATTTTCCTGCTCATCTGATGGCGAGCTGCCAGGCTAATTTTTCCAACATCCTTTTCAGTATCATTTGACAATAAGGTACAGTCCCAGAATTTACAAATTTTGATGATTCATTGGAATAGACAGAAATAGGTTTATCAGTAGAGAATGGAGGTGGCTCTACAATCTTCCCAATTCTATCAGTCAGATGTATAATTTTCTTTATTCACTGTTTGCGAAGAGATTTCGATATAATCAACGTCTAAGTCAAAGTGACTATCCCAGTTCCTTAAGAGGTCGTATGACATCTATATAGTAGGCGCCATCACTTGCTCCGAATTAAAAAAAAACATAATTGAATATTCTGTACTTTTTATGTGCTAATTTGGTCCCAAACTTAAACATTTCGTGCTACGAAGATATATCAAAAAACACGGGTTTGGAGAGTGGGGCGCTAGGTAGACGCCTTTTTGGCGCCCCTTAAATGAAGACATGAACAAAATAATTAACAATATGCGTATAATTTTGTGCTATTCATGTGCTTTATGGAGAGCATAATCTAAAGTATCCTGGATCATTTAGAAATTGATTTTCGCAGTGTTTCATTGCGGACGCGCTTCTTTTAAACTTTAATGAACATATCTTTGGTTTTTTAAACAAAAAAAGAAACATGTCATCAAATGCTCATCAAAATTTACATGTTAATCATTTTTACATGTTTAATATGTACTCAAAAAGTACCCCAGTTAAAATAGATATTGAAAATAAGCTCATAAATCTGATGTTATTCAAAAGTATTTTTTTATACATCTCGGGGGAAAAGTACATCGACTAGACGTCTTACCAGCGCGCCTCCCGGTTAAAATAGATTTCGAAAATGTTAATTGCAAGTACCAAATTCTCCTTATGCATATACTTAAGTCCAGTACATAATTAGCACCTCGATTAGCACATAAATATAGTCATTCAAAAGTACTTTTTGATGCAAATCAATTAAAAAGTACATTGACTAGACGTCTTACGAGCGTGCCTTCTAGTTAAAATACAATTAGAAAATGTTAATTGCAAGTACAGAATTCTCCTCATGGATATAAGTCGAGCACATAATTAACACATAAATCTGGTGCTATGTAAAAGTACTTTTTGATACATCTCGACGGAAAAGTACATTGACCACACGTCTTATAGGCGCGCCCACCAGTTAAATTGAATTTCGAAAATGTTAATTGCAAGTACAGAATTCTCCTTATGCATATAAGTCGAGTACATAATTGGCACATAAATCTGGTGTTATTCAAAAGTACTTTTAATACATATCGACTAAAAAGTACATAGACTAGACGTCTTACCAGCGCGCCCCCCAGTTGAAACGCATTTCGAAAAGGTTAATTGCAAGTATACAATTATGCATATAAGTCGGGTACATGATTAGCACATACATTTGATGTTGTTCGAAGTCACTTTTTGATACATCTTGAGGGAAAAGAACAATCTATTTTGACACAAGGGCGCGCTGGTAAGATGTCTCGTCAATGTAGTTTTTACTTGATATGCCTCAAAAAGTAATTTTGAACACTATCAGATTTATGTGCTAATTGTGTACTCGACTTATATGCATAAGGATAATTGTATACTTGCAATTAACATTTTCGAAATTCAATTCAACTGGGGGGCGCGCTTATAAGACGTCTAGTCGATGTACTTTCCCCTCGAGATGTACCGAAAAGTACTTTTAGATAACACCAGATTTATGTGCTAATTATGTACTCGTATTATATGCATAAGAAAAATTTCGTACTTGCAATTAATTTTAAAAAATCTATTTCAACTGGGGAACGCGTTGATAAGACGTCTAGTCAATGTACTTTTTCCTCGAGATGTATCAAAAAGTACTTTTATATAACACCAGATTTATGTGCTAATTATGTACTCGAATTATATGCATAAGGAGAATTCTGGACTTACAATTAACATTTTCGAAATTCATTTTCATGCATAAGGATAATTGTATACTTGCAATTAACATTTTCGGAATTCATTGTAACTGGGGGGCTCGCTTATAAGACGTCTAGTCAATGTACTTTTCTGTCGAGATGTATCGAAAAGTACTTTCAGATAACACCAGATTTATGTGCTAATTATGTACTCGAATTATATGGATAAGGAGAATTTCGTACTTGCAATCAATTTAATAAAATATATTTCAACTGGGGAGCGCGTTGATAAGACGTCTAGTCAATGTACTTTTTCCTCGAGAAGTATCAAAAAGTGCTTTAATATAACACCAGATTTATGTGCTAATTATGTACTCGAATTATATGCATAAGGAGAATTCTGTACTTGCAATTAACATTTTCGAAATTCATTTTTACTGGGGGGCGCGGTGGTAAGAGGTCTAGTCAATGTACTTTTTACTTGATATGTATCAAAAGTACTTTTACATAACACCAGATTTATGTGCTAATTATGTACTTGACCTACATGCAGGGATAATTGTATACTTGCAATTAACATCTTCGGAATTCATTGTAACTGGGGTGCGCGTTTGTAAGAGGTCTAGTCAATGTACTTTTCCGTCGAGATGTATCGAAAAGTAATTTTACATCAGATTAATGTGCTAATTATGTGCTCGACCTATATCCATAAGGAGAATTCTGTACTTGCAATTAACATTTTCTAATTGTATTTTAACTGGAGGGCGCTCGTGAGACGTCTAGTCAATGTACTTTTTACTTGATAAGCATCAAAAAGTACTTTTGAATAACACTATATTTATGTGCTAATTATGTACTCGACTTATATGCATAAGGAGAATTCCGTACTTGCAATTAACATTTTCGAAATCTA
Source organism: Endomychus coccineus (assembly GCA_958510875.1). Lineage (NCBI taxonomy): Eukaryota > Metazoa > Arthropoda > Insecta > Coleoptera > Endomychidae > Endomychus > Endomychus coccineus. Next base: position 94,172,736 of record OY294068.1, read on the forward strand.
TTTTAACTGGGAGGCGCGCTGGTAAGACGTCTAGTCGATGTACTTTTCCCTCGAGATGTATAAAGAAATACTTTTGAATAACATCAGATTTATGTGCTTATTATGTACTCGACTTATATGCAAAATTAGATTTTTGTACTTGCATTTAACGTTTTCAATATCTACTTTAACTGGGGTACTTTTTGAGTACATATTAAACATGTAAAAATGATTAACATGTAAATTTTGATGAGCATTCAATGACATGTTTCTTTTTTTGTTTAAAAAACCGAAGATATGTTTATTAAGTTTGAAAGAAGTGCGTCCGCGATGACACTGCGGAAATCAATTTCTAAATGGTCCAGGACACTTTTGATTATGCTCTCCATAGAGCACATAAATAGCACAAAATTATACTCATATTATTAATTATTTTGTTTATGTTTTTTGTTATGGGGGCGCCAAAAAGGCGTCTACCTAGCGCCCCCACTCTTCAAATCCGTGTTTTTTATATATTTTTTTAGCACAAAATGTTTAAGTTTGGGACCAAATTAGCACATAAAAAGTACAAAATATTCAATTATTTTTTTTTTTAATTTGGAGCAAGTGGGGCGCCTACTATATAGACGTGGTCGTATGCATTGTTTCGTCGGACCAATGCGTTTCAGTATTGAAACTTGCGACAAGTGGCCGCCAACTGAGAAGAATTGAATCCATCCAACAAGCGCTGCGAAACTGAGGGGGCAATAGAGGGAGCCTCAAATCCATGCTACCTTACTTGCGATTCGACATAAATGGGGGCGATTGCATTCATTCTATAGATACAATGGATGCACTTCATGCAACACTTACTACTGAAGCTAGTATTCTCCATTCTTTACTGAACACTTCCATATACGGAGAATATAGAATTTTGATTTTTAGGCAAGAATGAGTTCTCCAAAGGAATGAAAATTCAGGCACTAACCACATTTCAAAATAATGAATCGTTTTAGACCCTCCCCATTAAAATTTTATCATTTTCTCTGACCAACTCAAATTCTTACCTTTTTCTCAAAATGAATTAATGAAATTTAATTCTATCAGTTATATTTTTGATTTTCAGTGATAAATGGACCATCCCAGTTTCATATTACACAAATTTGAATGAATCTTCCCCAATTTTGGTTTGGTTTGATAAGGACATGGAATTCCGTAAGTAGACGAAGATATTATTGTGTTGTCTCTATTCTCAAGGTGCCGGGTAGGTACTACACTTTTTTACAACTAGAAAAATTGCCGCAAAAATTCATATCGTATAATTGTATTCAATGCAATTATACTATTAAATACGCGTCCTTCATGATAGGTTTGGAGTACAAAAGCTGAATGCAGTTGATGAATATACGCCAATTATCCACATCGCTTTCAGTGCCTTTGAAGTTTTTCTGAATGGGCAGCGGTTTATAAGCAATCGGCCAGTAAAAATTAACCAGAAATAACTGATCCCAACATTTATTCTAATACTGATGATACAGTGACTATTTGGGTGTAGTGATTATATTCAAACGGAATTTTCAGGTGGTATATAACAAAAACGGGTAACTATATAGTATAATGATAATAAAAATGAGGTTTATCGACTGTAGAATAGGTATTCAAAAATTATAATACAGAATAATATCAAACATAATATATCACATAAGTATTTTGAAGAAACTTAATGATATTAATAATTATCATGATAATTCATTGTGAACGTCTACAGGTACATATAACAACATAACAAATAACATTATAACAGAAGTTTACAATAGGCATTGATCACAAAAGATGAAAATATCTTGTACGTGGTTAAAAACACAATGTTAATAATCACAAGCAGAATACATTCTTTACCGAGTCATACATTCAAATGCTTCAGAGTAAATGCAATACACTTCAATATTATAATGATACTAAAATGTATTAATCAATTAGAAAGATAATAAAATCGATATAACAAAAGTAATATATAGTAGTAAGTAGATTATTACGGTCTCACAAACATCATCAGAATGAATTTACTTATTATGATGATAGCTTCATTATTTGCTTCCACTTTGCCGTTATTTGTATCATTTTCAAACAATGAAATTGATAACCTATGGGTTGAAGACAATGAAGTAGTAATTCAACAAAAATAATAAGTTTTAAATTTACTGCTTAACATGGAATGCTGTGATAAAGATAAATTTATTGGATTATCGAGTGAATTAGACTCAGTATCGAATAATAATAATAATAATAATGCTAATAATACTTTTTTGTTTATTTTGATATTTGATAATAGTTTTTCAGATCAATTTTCGATTGTATAGCGATTCTATGCATACAGACAATGTAATTGAATAAATTAATTTTAGAACTTCTGAAATACTTCGAATTAATTATATTTTGTGGGAAATCATTGAATAATTTAGGAGCTAAAAAGGTATAGGATCTCTGTCCAAATGTTTCATTTGCAAAAGTATGTAAAGGATGTTCATGTAAATTCAAATTTCTGAATCTTTTTTCAAGATACTCTTTGTGTGAAAAAGCTGTGTGATATCTAATAGTTTTGAATTCTTAAATGAATTATCTGATGTACAATAAAACGATTCTTCAAGTAATACACGAATGAACCGTTTCTGTATAATTTCTATTGAGGGTATGTGACTTTTAATCACGCCATCCCAAGATAGCAATCCATACCGTAGATGCGATTCTACTAGCGAATAATATAAAGTTTTCGAATAATTTGAATCTATAACTTCTTTCAAATGTTTAAATTTATGAGCCAAATTTCTCAACTTCTGAACCACGTAATTTATATCAAAATCTCATTTCAGTTGGGCATCAATTATAATACCGAAATACTTAGTGTGCAATTGTGGATTGATAATTTTATTTCAATATGTAACTCATTTTCTACTGAAAGGCATAAGCACGATTTCATCGAAGTTTAGTGATTTGTAATCAATCCATTTTTTAATTTTTATTAGATCTCATTCTACTTTACGTTTCATATTCTCCCAGGACGTATCTTCGTAAGATACAACAGTGTCATCCGCGGAACTGATAATTTCCCCTTGCGAATTGATAGAGAATGTATTATTAATATATATATTAAATAAAATTAGCCCGATAACCGTACCTTGTTGAATTCCAAATTTTGTACTTATTGATTTACTCTTTTCATTACCTATATTTACATATTGCGCCCTATTGAATAGATAACTTTGAAGCAATGTTAACTCATTATTTCTTATACCACTATCTTGTAAATTGCGCAGTAAGTGCACTTGTGGTACTGTGTCAAATGCATCCTCCGTTGAAACCTTTTTTTGGAATCCATATCGTTTCTCTGAAATAAAATTATGTTTCATAATAAATGATGACAGACGTTTATTGGATAATTTTTGCAATATTACTAAGCAGAGAGATTTACCTATAACTTTTACCTTCGATTTATCTCCGTTCTTGTATAAAGGTTTTATGACAGTAGTTTTGCAGCTCTTTGGAAATTCCTCTGTTCCGAATATTTTATTTATTAAAATAGCTGATGGTTTTGAGATATCGTTTTTCATCAATTTTGAGTGTTCGGCTCTTATTCCAACATATCCGATGACTGTTTTGCTTCTCAATAACTGTATCGTTTCCATTATTTCGGTTGGATCAGTGGGGAATATATAGAATGAATTAGTGTTTGATGTTTTTCGTTCCGAGTATGAATCACATATATGAGTTCCGAGTATGAATCATATATTTCTCTCTTACTACCGCGTAATCGTAATTTAATTTTGTAGCAACTCTTTGTTTATTTGTTATAATTTCACTGTCAGTTTTAATTCGTTCGATAATTCTTTCACTGTTAGTTTTATCAGTTATTTCCTTCACAATATTCCACAATTGCATACAATTATTTCTATGTGCATCTAATTGTTTCTGATAGTGAGTAAGCCTTCTTTACTATTCTCATTACTTCCGTTAATTTATTTCTAAATTCTCGGGAAATAGGTCACATTAACACTTAGGTTTTATATTTTAGTCTTCACGTACATTTCGGTCTCACGATCATCATCAGAAGAATTATTATTTTAATAACCTGATAACTCAGAACTAATTGTATTCACACAAAGCGTCCTCGTCGCGCCAATTTTGTTTAAAATGCGAACGTCGCCGAAACGAACGGAAATACGAAATCGAAACTATAACACAAATGTTATAAGTATGATAGGAATATCAAGAATTCACTATTTAGTAGAAATCTCGAAATATACGAACACATTTCATCATAGTCTATGAACGACTAACACGAGACAAGTTCAAGTATTTACTTTCGAACCAGATGTAACGATTTATTAGGTAATAAAAGAAGGTCTGGCCTCTGAGATATACTTCCGACCATTCTACCTAAAAATATACTTTTAACATTATAAGGACGTAAGTAGGAATATGCAAGAATATCAATTAATTAAATTAGTATAAATATGACTTAGAGTCTGAACGTCAGTCCTATGATTTAAAGATTTGGAGTCAAGTTTTATGTGAATCATCTCCAGAATAGATCTTTTATAATAATAGATTTCCTTAGTTGAAATATTAACATTTTTATAATCGAATTGATGGGTATAGTCAGAGCAATGTTCAGCAAAGGCGGAGATCCCATTGCTGTGCCGAATATTTCAGCTACCATTGCTAACCTCGTTATGGAATGCCTAGAGGAATCTGTTATGAGTCATTAGATTTCCAACCTGTATTCTTTGAACGATATGTAGATGATTGACTTATGTGTGTTCCCAACGATAAAGTCTTCTGATGATGGTCGTCAGACCGAAACGTACGTAAAGACTGAAATATAAAACATAAGTGTTAATGTGACCTATTTCCCGAAAATTTATATATAATTCATACCTGGGTCAAGAATCGTTATTATTAATTCATTTCTATATTTTTTGTAATTATTTTCTTATCAGCACGATACATTTTACATAATTTTCCTTTACGTTTCACTGATTCAATAAGACTCTCGGTAATCCAAGTTCGTTTTTTTTTCTTTAATTGCATTGTTTTATTGAATTTGTTATCTTATTGACAAATGTGTCCATTATTATATTAGTATCTTGCATTTCATTGAATGTGTGCCAAGAGCATTTCTTTTTTGAATTTTATCTCCTTTAATCGAATAATTCCTTCATCCAAATTGCTAGACGATTGTTGAGTATTTTTTGTTACTACAAGCTGAAAAGATATCGGGTAATAATATGTCATACAATGCCTTTTAATGATTAGTAAAATAATTTCAGATATGTTCCTCAAAGCTTTCAGAAAAATATGATCAATACAAGATTTTGCATTGCCCTGTATTCTTGTAAAATCGTTGATACAAGAATTATAACCATTCTAACTCATGATATTGAAATATTCATCCATCTATTTACTTGTACTTGAAATATTTATATTGAGACCCCTATAATAAAGTTGAAATTTATATTCGAATTTTTTAAATACAAATATAAATCCAAACTTCAATTGAAATCAATTGGGCACGAACTAGGTGTGCGGAATAAAGCTAGAATGTTGAACGATTTATCGAATAAATTGAAATTAACGTTTATAGCTGTTATATTCTTTATGTCAATTATGTTGAATGTGAAAGGAATATCTTTATTGATATAGACGATAACACCACCGCATTTATTCATCTGAGCTTTGTTATATATCAAATTGTAATTAGGTTATTCAAATAGATCCGTATCCGGGACATTCTACGTTTCCGTTAACACAATGCATTCTAGATCAGAATTTAATTACTTCAGAAATATTCTCAGTTCATCATGATTTTTGCAAATGCTTCATATATTGAAGTACAACATTTTAAAATTTTCGACATGGTCATTTACATTCATTACGTGTGAATATTCATTTGCATTATCAACAATTTCTGTTTCAATAGTATGATTCTCAAAATCTCTTAAGAACTGATTCATTTCTTTTCGATTGAAATTTTAATTAATTAGTATACTATAATTTGATGCTAAATTGTATTGTGTAACGATTTAGAACAATTTTAATTAAACACAATGTTATTGAATTATTTTGTTAATATTACTCACTGAGTTAGTGAAAATGTTGTGAATCAAATTATTCTCTTAGTTTGATAAGAACTAATATTAATCTATAATAAATGCGGTATAAGAAGACTCAACACAGTAATGTACACTATAACGATATATACCCAAATCTATTTTTGCCTCAAAATGTTTTTTCATTCAATCTAGTTATAATTCTTGATGATTGAGGAATAATTTCTGTTGGTTTGAGTTTTTCAATATTTTTCTTAACTGGCTGTGATTTTCTTGGTGTGAAGTCTATGTGGTCCTTTTCCCTTATCTCATTTTTACTATCTTCCTGTATGTTTCGGTTAATTCTAGGGGTGGCAGGAGCACTTTGTGGTATAATATCATCGGAATGAAGGATGCAGAATTTTTAATTCCTAATATAATTGTTGAACTGATTATTCCTTGTCTAATATTGGGAGTTATTGTCATTGTGGTGATATGTATAATTAGTGCTCATCAGGATGAATAATATATTTGAACGATATCAAATTTGAAATGTGTGGTTCCTTGAATAAAAAGTCGGAGGAGTAGATACTCTCTCGTTTAATCATGAATTATCCTTTTTCGAAATATTTGTAAGTCATTTATGTGTATATTCCATCTCAATATATGATACCGTGTCTTGACAGGCCTGCAAGTAATACTTAGTATAATATGGCTTTCATTATAGTCATTTTTTATATTAGTTTTTTGTAGGTTTCTCATCAATGTGTTTCATTCACTTATATATTGATTCTTCATCCCTAAATTGTTATGATTTCAATAGAAGATAAATATGTCTATTGACAGTATAAATATTCATTCTTTGCTTTCCACATCGTGAGATGATTATGAGAAAGTACAAGATTTATTGTATTTATATTTCATTGTTTCTATAAATTTATGTCTTTTCGATGTTCCTTATATTATTTGAAACTAATTTTGATATATTTCATTTCAAATTGATGTTTTATTATTTATTAGTAGAAATTATTTCTAAGATCAATTTATTATCACCCATCAGAGTAGTTCACTTGCGAAAAGAATATTTATTTCATCATTATCATTACTATTCACAATAATCTCGTATTTTGAAAATCCTGAGTCACATAATTATCATCATTGGATGTTTTCATCCATCAATATGGCACTATCATAATCATATGCGGTGAAATTCGCACCCTAATAATGATTAATAATATTATTCAGTTATTGTTATAATTTCGAATTGGTTAAAATACATTAATTCCGTATTTTAGTTCAATCAATTAATAAGCTCGGAGGCATCAGCAATATCTCAGATTCTTAATGATTTATTGTGAACACATTGTAATTTATTTTCATTTTCAAGATATCTCAAAAACAAGGTCTAATTGTGAAACAAACGTCACTTGTAAATAGTGAAACAACTTACCTACTTGAGGTTGCTGGCATAAAACTAACAGCGCACAAAATCATCAATATCTTATAAATCAACATACAAACATATTAAAAGTGATTTAAAAATTCCAGTTAACATTAAATACTGTGAATTTATTCATTTGAACCCATCTTCTACTATTTTAAATCTTGGATAATACTTTGAGCTTTAGGTTTAGTTTTTATTGAGAAGTTACCCCGTTCACGTTCCGGTGGTAGATCTCCACCTTTCTCAAAACATTTAATATGAAACTGAAAATTCCATTCTATATTATCATATGGATGTAGTATTTAAGCATCCATATAGACTGAAATTGTAAGTTTCATATTGAATGTTTTGAAAAAGGTGGAGATCTACCTTCGACACGTAAATAAAGTAACTTTCAATCAAAAACTGAACCTAAAACCCAAAGAATTATCCAAAATTTTAATATGTATATTTATATATATACACATTTATACATATTTGTATGTTTTCTTGGTATATACAAATATTACAAATGGTTCAAGAATATCAACAAAAGAATCATTTATATATATATATATATATATATATATATATATATATATATATATATATTTTTGTATGTTTTCTTGGTATATTGGTTCGTATATATACTGATAATGGAATAAAAATTCTGTTTTGACGTTTCGACAATGTTTATTGCCTTTATCAAAATTGTTAATTGAATTAGTGTTTCCACTAATTCAATTAACAATTTGTCGAAACGTCAAAACAGAATTTTTATTTCATTATCAGTATATATACGAACCAATATACCAAGAAAACATACAAATATTACAAATGGTTCAAGAATATCAACAAAAGAATATATATATATATATATATATATATATATATATATATATATATATATATATATATATATATATATATTATATATATATATGTTTCTTCTTAGGTTCTCGCGGACGTAATGTGTAGAACTGGATTCTCGGGTATAAATCCGCGTTGTGTGATTTCGGTCCTCAAAAGGACCAATTTCACGACGTTTCGGCAAAGTCGCATTTGCCATCTTCAGGTGATTCGACCGTAGAGTCTGGAAAATCTATGCGAACTGTTCGCATAGATTTTCCAGACGCATTTCATCAATCGAAATCATCTATTCTTTTCTAAATTACATGGAAACACTAATTCAATTAACAATTTTGATAAAGGCAATAAATATTGTCGAAACGTCAAAACAGAATTTTTATTTCATTATCAGTATATATACGAACCAATATACCAAGAAAACATACAAATATTACAAATGGTTCAAGAATATCTATATATATATATATATATATATATATATATACCTTTTTTGTACATTAAACCCTGGTCGGGGCTGCTGCGACCTCCGCCGACATCGCAGCAGTCGCGCCAGAAGAACCAAAGTCGGTTTACAGAAGCTACTCCTCCCCATCGGTCGGTAAAGAGCTTCAGGTTCATGAATAGTCTCATGGAACCCAGAATGACTGCCTTCTGCCTCCGGTCTATCAAGTTCTGCATACGGTCTATCGAATTCTGCACCGAGTTCTTACAGGCCGGAATGATCTCCAAGTTCGAACGCAGCGAAGACCGAATTCCGCCTATACACCCATGATCAGAACAATTAATACGACCTTGTGGCCTGGGTATAGCGTGCGAAGCTCGAAAAGGAGATCTTGATACTATGTCAATTTTTGCCCCTCTTTCAAGACTATGTTCTTCTCTGCTGGAGCACAGAATTCGATGATATACACAGTCTTGCTTTGTTTATCGAGGAGGACAACATCAGGCCTATTTGCTTATATAGGAATGACGGTCAGAAACGGGTAATTCCAGTAGATCTGACATTTCCCGTTTACAACAACAGACTCAATATCTCCAAGCATGTAAGGCAGCACCGGCTCTTGGTCTATTCCGTACGAGTGCCTCAGATGGAAATACAGCATCCGTAGGGCTGCATTATGGCGATGGGTGTACACCGAGGCCGTTTTTGTCGGACATGCCGACAGAAGATGGAAAAGCATCTCAGATGCCTTTCGACAGTCCCTGTAGCTGATATCAGGAACCTGCACACCCATCACGTTGCGGTGATAGTCCAAGGTGTGGATTACGCCATCTTGACAAGCTGAGTTGAATCCCTCGGTCTCGTATGTGAGACCTTCGGCTACCTAAGGTCAGCCTGGTTGACAAGCCGAGCGTTTCGATGTTTCAGTAGAAAACTCTGTGTATCGGCTTGCCAACATGCCGCCTGAGCATAAGATCTTGCTCCGCGGCATTTATCTGGGCTTTCAGGCGAGGAGGTTGAAACTCGAGATTGCCCTCTAGTCGGCCTTCTCGACTGATATGAAATCCGAGTCCAAGTTCTTCCGCAGCTTTTTGTGCTGCCTTAACGATGAATGCTCCCACTCCGGCCAATTCGTGACTTTTGAAAAGGCACAGGAGGGGGTCCAAACTCCTAAGAACTTTACAAGCTATACTCAGAACCATACTATGATAAAGACCCTCCAGACTAAGCAGTCCCCTACCTTCCTGGTTACGTGAGAGATAAGTGCGGGTAACGGACGACCTAGGATGCAAACTGTGATGGATATGCATCATTTTCCGGGTGTCTTTGTCGAGTCTATGCAGCTCATCGACCGTCCATCCCACCACTACAAAAGAGTGGACCAGGACTGGAACGGCAAGCATATATATATTGGATGGTGGGAGTGTATTTTCTTCTTCATTCAACAATATGACAATATTTCAATCCTATATGGAATGAAATTGTCACTTTATAAATCATTAGTAATATTGTTCAAATATTGTTACAATTTTAATTCTGACGTTTATCGATCAGAATGAATCCATTACGAATTTGACTTCATCAACTGATAAGCTCGGGGTGATCAGAAATATCTTAGATGCTTGATAATTTATAGTTTTTCTATGTGCTCAGTTCATGGACAAATAGAAATTTCTAATATATCCCATGAAGTTGACTTCAGGAATATCTTAATATAACTACAGAGGAAAGAATATTCCGAATTGCTATCTCAAGTCAAAATTATACGAAAACTCTATCATAGTCTTATTTCATTGGTTTCGTATTAATTCTATAATTTTCACTCGATAGCAAGTCGACCATCAAATGAAACTATTCTTCATATTTATCATTGTTATCATAATTCCTTTCAGTATTGAAATATCTTATACTATTTCAGTTTGTATACCCAAGACCTCAGAAACCAGATGGATGAAGTTGAACTATAAACAAACAGGCTTCTACAGAACAAAGTATCCACAGAATGTATACAACAAATTATATGAAAATTTTGAGGTAATTTGTTATAAGCCTACTTTCAAAAATAGTAATCCGTAAATTTTCAGAGATTCAGTAGTCCTGATAGAGCACATTTGCTAGAAGAAACATTCCATTTGTACAATTCTAAAGAACTTCATTGCTCGATTCCTTTGAAATTCACGAAGAAATTGAAAAACAGGTTCGATTACCTACCCACAGTTTATACGATACGTGAATTGGAAATTTTTGAAAATTCAGGTTCATATCAGCAAACATATAATGTGAGTAGCCATAGAGTTATAATAATTACTATAATATTACTTTATAAAGTAATATTACCAGTATTGGAAATTGGAGATTATTTATGATAGATATTGGTATAATAGAGAATGTTAAGATAATTCATCATATCCAAATTCCCATTGTTTTGAATTGTGTCTGAATTTTCCTCGTGCGGCGATAACCGCGGAGGTTATTCGTGGTGAGTATTACAGAAATGCCGCATTTATTCCCAATTCTACCATGAATTCATATTAATTTTGTTCTATAATACAACTTTGAATTAATTCCTCAATGACCACGGTTCATTTCAGATTTCTTGAGTTCTACGTCAACCTAATTGTATCTGTCAAGTTATAATAATTATTAAACTTGAATAGAAACTTACGCAGATAGCTAATCCTGTGAATATCTCGGTTCCGAATGAATTCTGAGTAACAACAGCAAGACTTGATACCGACGTTTTGCCAACGATTAGCGGTGGCATCTTCAGAGCAACCTTGAGGTTTGAACTGAAACTGATTCTTCTGGTTTCTGTAGCGGTATTTATTGTGGAAAAGAATCTTTGCGCTACAGAGCTCACTGCCTTTATTTATTGATTTATTTGGTTGTTTTAGGAATTCTATTGCTTCAAGAATTGTCCGCTGATAAAATCTTGGGCTAGAATCTTAGTATTTTCGAAAAGGATTTGATGATTAGTATCAAACTTGTGTTCCGCAAGTGCAGATCTACTGGTGTCACGAAGCCTCGTACAGCGCTCATGTTCTTTTACACGAGTGGTTACTACAGATAGGCATTGGATACGTAGGGGGGGGGGGGGAGGTTGTAGCTCAGGTTAATTTGAAATATTAGGCGAAGTGCATAATTGGAGAAATTATTTAATGACAAGACAGATGGAAGGTGTTTTAATTCTGATTTTAAGGATTGAGTATGGGATAAAATGACCGCTCTGTGGAACAAGGAGTTCATGCCAGATTGGTTTTGTGCAGGGTGATAATAAGACATGCTATCGGTATGAGTGGGATTCCGATACATAGAATGTCTCAAAGTATCGTCAGTCTGTCGACTAACTAATACATCTAGGAACCTTTAGATCGAATTTCCATGGTGAAAAGGATATTGAGACGTAATAAATTTGAATAATTGAGGAAGGGAACAAGATTTTCGCGACCATGTTGCCAAATAACAAAAGCATCTGAACGAATATATTGGCTTGAGAACAAATGAGTCATAGCATTTTCTTCAAAAGTTTCCATGAAGATATAAGATATGACCGGAGAAAGTGGGAAACCCGTGGCAGCTCCCGAGGACTGCTCTCAAAACTTGTCATCGTACAGAAAATATCTGGAAGACAAAAATCAATTAACGGTAATAAGTCCGTCCATTGAAATGATTTTGGCAGGTAACAGTATGAGAAATTATGAAAAGGGTTTTTGAAATGGGAACATTGGTAAATAGGTGATTCGACGTCGAAGCTGACCAGCATATCGCCTGGGTCCACTTTTAGCGTCCAAAGTTTTTCAAGGAAATGAAAGGAATCTGATATGAAACTGTTGGAGTTACCTACGAGAGCTTAGAGAATAGATGACAGAAATCGAGAAAATTTATAAGTTGCATGGGTATCCAATAGTGCTGATAATTGGTCTTAGGGAAACTTAGGGTTTATGACTTTCAGGCAAACCTTTTAATCGGGGGCTTCGTGAACAATGAGCAATGAGGAATTTCTCATCATTTGAAGATGTTTAATGATACTTACCAAACGTTGTTGGTGCCATTTATTATGATTATTGATTTTGAAAGTGAATATATCAGCTCTTCGATGTGGCGCTAATTTTATTATCATTGAATTTGAATTTTGAATTTTGAGTTTCATACTACCTAGCTATGTGATCCTCATGTTGATTATGATAATTGAAATTTGTTCTGTTGTTACAATACCTAGAAAATGGTACCCTGATATGCAATTATCCCTCTTACGTTCTACCTCCCTGAGGCTTTAAATCTAGGTGTCTATTTGAATTCTATGAACACAATCTACACGAATATTGACAACAACGTTCCAAATAACAAACACAGCAAGATTCATGCAGTTCTGAATTCCAATCAACAAAAACTATTCCGAACTTTTGTTAGAATCTAGATACTCATCATATTAGAATTTTATCTTAAATTTGAAATGCTAACGAAAACGTATACCTTGTTATCTGACTCACCAATTACTTCAATCACTATAATATACTTAAGCAATTATTACAACTTTCCAGAATTCTACTTTGAAGAATTTCTACGATTTATTTAAATCCAAATATTTAATTCATTAGGTTTCTTTCGGATCCAATGATTGATATCAAACTTTCATTTTCTCTGATATAAAACAATCTCCATCTGTCATTCTAAATCGCACTCATAATTTTTGATAATTATTTTACACTTATTGTGAATACTATAATCACTCTTTGCACTGATGCTACTCCATTAAAATTAGTTGCCCCGTATATTCCAATGATAAACATTCCTTTCAATAATTTTATCTGCTGTTTATTCAATTTACCCTAGCATCATATGTTTGAATTGACTTCCAGTAACTGGAGAAAATGAACTGTGATCACTCGATTCTTCTCACATTTGTATTTTTGAGAAGGATTTGATGATTAGTGTCAAACTTGTGTTCCGCAAGTGCAGATCTACTGGTGTCACGAAGCCTTGTACAGCGCTCATGTTCTTTCATACGAGTCGCAGCTGTACGACTGTTTCATCAATGTAGACTCCATCGCAAGAACAGGGAATGCCCTAAATACCTTCTTAAGTGGAGAGGGGGAAGAGGATCTTCGATAGGTTTGTAAGACGGAGATAAGTGTGGAAAACCGGATAGAAATCTTATGCTTTTTAAGGATTTTGGAAATTCGATCTGTTATATTTTCAATATATGGAATATAGGCGGTGATTAAACCTGACGGGGGGGGGTTCTGATTCAGGTCAATTTGAAATTTTAGGAGGAGTGTAATTCTTTATGGCTTTTTGAATGTTGTGGTGAGAGAAATTGTTCGATAATAAGATAGATGAAAGATGTTTTAATTCTGATTTTAAGGATTGAGGTTGAGATAAGTTGACAGCTCAGTGGACCAAGGAGCTCATGACAGATTGCTTTCGGGTAGGGTGGTGGTGGGAGAAACCGTCGAGGTATCTATCGGTGTGAGTGGGTTTTCGATACACAAAATGTCCTTGAGTGCCGTCAGTCTATCAACTAACTAATACATCTAGGAACGGGAGAGAACCTTGCGATTCGACTTCTATGGTGGGGAGGAGATTGGGATGTAATGAATTTGAATGATTGAGGAGGGTAATACGCTTTTCGCGACCATGTTGCCAAATAACAAAAGTGTCCTCGACATCTCTGAACCAACATTTCGACTTGAGAACAGATGAGTCAATAGCATCTTGTTCAAAAGTTCTAAAGTTTCCATGAAGATATTAGCTATGATTGAAGGAATTGGGGAACCCATGCCAGCTCCCGAAGACTACTCGTAAAACTTGCCATCGTACAGAAAATATGTGGAGGATATACGAAGATCAATTAACGGTAGCGAATCCATTGAAATGTTTTTGACAAGCAACAAATGGGAAATTATGGGAAGGGTGTCTGGAATGGGAACGGAGTTAACCATCGGAATAAAGGCAGTGAACTGTGTAGCGTGGAGGATTCTCCCTACAATAGATACGACTACAAAAACCAGTAGACTCAGTTCCGGTTCAAGCCTCAAGCCTGCCCTGGAGATGACACTTGTCATGGTTGGCGGAACGTCAGCATCAATCCGAGCGATTGTGACGCGAAATCCATACGGAAGCCAAAATTTTTCAAGATCAGCTATCCGCGTAAGTCTACTATTCAAGATGAAACTGAGCATATTACAATTAAAGCTGTCGTAATTTCTTTCATTTTATAAGAAAGTTCGTTTTGGAATTTTTCTACAGTGTATTATTCACCGTATATGTTCTTTTCTATTGGAATGGATTCCTAAGACCAGTTTAATCTTGAAACCAATAAATAGGTAATAATCAGAATAGTTTAGAATATATTCATGAAATAATCTAAGCAAATACAACTCGGAAACTTCTTCTCTTTTCCGAAACTAATTATGTCGCTTAAGATAACCACTCTTGCACTGTGTGCTCAAGCTGTTTACAGAGCTGTTTTTCTCATAATCGAAGTTTTTCGTATTTTTATAATCATCCATGCACTTTTTGCATTACATACCATGATCTAGAATCACCTATCCAGTAGAATTTCATTTTTAACTCTAGGCTTGTTAACTTTACAGTTTTATTAACAGTGCAGTTTTTAGGATAAGAGTAAGCACCTACTGCTTGGATCACATATGCTATTTCGTCCACAAAAAATCGATGTCATGAACCTTATTGGGTTGGATTTGTGGAAATTACAATTTTGAACTCCACGGGTAATTTTCACATCCAGTTTAAAGGACATAGCGCTTCATACCCATGAAACTGAAAGCGAGAGATCGAAAATGCCGCTCAAAAATTATCTTCTTATGGATTACCTATTTATTGGTTTAGGTACGAAATTACACATGGCCTAGATGGATATTCATGGCATACAAACTCAACTGGATGAAATAATATATTCAATGATACTTACACACACTTTGCCACCACAAAGTTCACTCACAAAATAGCTTACACTTGCTTTCACCAATTCAGTGCTTATGGCATCGCACGAGAAACAGTTTAAAAAGAGTGGATCATGATAGCGATTCAAGTTTTCAGAGGGCAGCACTATGCAATGATTCTGAAGATGCCATAATGAACACGGTCATGGGAGTACTGAAATACACAACATTTTGGCATCATACACAAATAAAATTCAAAATTTATTCTATGCGATTATAATTGTGACGGAGAAGCTAAAAAACGACCAAAAAATTTATGGCATCCTGTATAGTACAAATACATACATACATATACAAATACGCACATACACACATACATACATACACATATACACATATACACATATACACATATACACATATACACATATACACATATACACATATACACATATACACATATACACATATACACATATACACATATACACATAAACACATATACACATATACACATATACACATATACACATATACACATATACACATATACACATATACACATATACATATATACACATATACACATATACACATATACAAATATACACACCACACACAGAATCGAGTACCCACCATTAAGGTTCCAAGTTGTGGCAATGACAGTGGGAATTCAACCCCGGAATTTTGGAGGCTACATCTTAGGACACCTTATCTGGGCTGAAGTGATCGTGTCAATGAGAAAACGAGATAGTGTGCGGTTATCGTAAATTTCACCGGGGGTGAAAACTGTAGGATTGTCACGAATTCATTGAAAGTGTTGATTTTCAGGATTACATAGTCTATGTTTTCGGGAGCCACTACCTGAACGCAACATGGATTGTTGGAAAGTCTGACACGAGATCTCAGCGGTGAGTATAACGATTATGAAACCTATCGACAATTATTTGAAAAAATACCTAATTTCCAACTTACTTTTCATTTCGAAGTTATTTTATCACAAAAGGATAATTGTATAAGGCGTTTGACTGTCAAAGTATAATTGGGAATTATTGACTAATATTTAGCGCACCAACTCTGTAATTGAAGGTGGAATGACATTTATCAATGTATTAATATTAAAAAAAACCTTATGGAGTTTTTTATTGCTCCACGTTGGTGTGACAATTAATATAAAAAAAAACCTTATGGAGTTTTTTTATTTATTATGAATATTATTTGATTATTCTACCGGCTAGCTTTTATCTTTTAATTTGATTTTTATTTGGAATTAATGTTTGATTAATGTTTAGTTTCGAATTAGTTTATTAACTTTTGATTTCAACTTGAAGTTTATGTTTATGATCTTTAATTATTTGAAGTTATGGATTCTATAGAATTTTTTATATGGAATTAAACACAATGCTCTTTGAATTTCACAATATTCAATTTCTATGACTCTTCTTATCTCGGGTAATCAAATTTTATGTTTCACAAGATCTATGATATAACCTTAAAATCACTTTCACAACTAATATTTGTTTATACTGTTATAATCAACAATCTTCCTTTTGCTTTACAGATAATACTGATAATATGATGTAGAAATTATAAACAAACTTACGTTTAGATAATATCCAAAAGTGTGTTTAACAATGTTGGCAATGTTCAATTTACTTCTTTTTAATTTCGTTGATTCACTTTTACACAATACTCTGCTATTTCACGATAATCACAGGTAACTAATTTTGGTTACTTCTTCTTGAGAATCAGGAACTGTTGATAATACTTTGTTTTATATCTTATCTAAAAGAATAAAACAAAGTATTATCAACAGTTCCTGATTCTCAAGAAGAAGTAACCAAAATTAGTTACCTGTGATTATCGTGAAATAGCAGAGTATTGTGTAAAAGTGAATCAACGAAATTAAAAAGAAGTAAATTGAACATTGCCAACATTGTTAAACACACTTTTGGATATTATCTAAACGTAAGTTTGTTTATAATTTCTACATCATATTATCAGTATTATCTGTAAAGCAAAAGGAAGATTGTTGATTATAACAGTATGAACAAATATTAGTTGTAAAAGTGATTTTAAGGTTATATCATAGATCTTGTGAAACATAAAATTTAATTACCCGAGATAAGAAGAGTCATAGAAATTAAATATTGTGAAATTCAAAGAGCATTGTGTTTAATTCCATATTAAAGATTCTATAGAATCCATAACTTCAAAATTTCATAAACTAATTCGAAACAAACATTAATTCCAAATAAAAATCAAATTAAAAAGATAAAAGCTAGCCGGTAGAATAATCGAATAATATTCATAATAAATAAAAAACTCCATAAGGTTTTTTTTTATATTAGTATAATGAATATTCAAAACCTGTATAATATGCGAATAGTCAAAGAATGTATAGATGATATTATATTCTACATGTAAAACTATAAGACACACGTTGTTCCAGTAATAATATTTTCGATGAACGGAAATCGCTTTTTAAAAACTTTATTAGGAGCTTTACAGAAGAGATGTATATCATCTGAATAATTATAACTGACTGATTTGTTTCTTACAATGAATAATACATTTGAAACATCATGTGAACTTAAGACCGTTGATCTAGGCGGGTCATATTCCGCTGGATCAGCATTTATTGTTGTGGGAACTTCTGAATCGGCGAGATTACACCTCCCCTCGAAGATCCAACTACGCAGGTTAACGAGGAAGTTAGACAGAAGATAGGTTGACGGCCGGATCTGATTTCTTCGATGTTTTCTTATCTGTACTAAATCTTGTTAGTAGTTTCTTGTAAAAGAGGTGAACGATTAACAATATTAAGGAAATATAAATTATGATTGTCCAAACACTAGAAAGGTTCGAAATTTGATCAAATGATGAACTGGGAGTGTTGTCGATAATACGAGATTTTAGTTCTTCTAATCCATCCAATTTAGGTTCTTCTAAATGCAGAGTGAAATTAGTTTGCGAGTTAGGTATAGTTCTTATATCCAGATCTGGAAAAAGTATCGGTTGGTTGAAATATGTTACTTGCTCTTGATTGATAATTGTTTCTTGACTCGTAATAATTTAACAATGTTCTGGGATTTCAAATAAGTATGTACTGATCACTTTTAAGATTTTTCCTTGATTTTCACACTTTAGTTTTGATGTTTCTTCAGATGGAAATATTCCAATCCAATTATTTGATTCTTCCAGTCTTTTAATAATCGATCTGGTGATTTTAACTTGAATTTGTTGACAGGATGATGTGTTTTTTGTATTCAAAAGTTGAATCTCGCAAGGCTTTTCTGTTGTAACTTCTTGTAAGTCTAGTTTCTTACAAATATAATATTGGATTGAATTTCCGTGCAAGCGTCGCTTTTTTGAAATGCATAGTACAATTTATCTCTTAATAGAAATTTACTTCATGAAATGATATCCTTAAACTGACCCTGGGTGAAGATAGGGATGGAATACAGGTGATAATAGTTGAAAACAGTTGTGTGTAAAATAGGAATGTGCAAGAGATATGTTATTCTATTATTTAAAACGTAACATTCGATTTTCATTAATTTTTCAAATAGTAGAGTGTTATCTAGTGTAATTTTGAAGGGTAGTTGATCTCAATTCAAGCTATTTTGTAGTCTCAGTAACTCTTTGTAAAGATCATTGGTTCTCATTATACTAGGGTGCATTATTTTTAACTTAGAAAATGAAATGGAATTCTCAATGTCTTGTAAAATGGAATTAATTATTTCGTACATGTTAATTATTTGGACCAAAATATCTTTTATGAATATAGAATTTTCTTTCATTGCGTGATGTTCGACTATTATGACAATTTGATTTATTCTTGTTTCTAAAAGTTTCTCGTTGTGGTTTAGTTGGTGAACAGTAGCATTGAATTTGTTTATCATATTTAAAGAAATTGTATTTTGGTTGCGAATGTTTGTTGCAAGTTTATTTTCATTGTTTTGAAGTTCTTTTATTAATTTTTCATAACGTTCTCCATCGGAAGAATCTAAGTTCCCTGTTATAGCTCTAAATATTGATCCTAGTCCGGTAATTGAACCACGTTTTGTTCTCTGGAGATGTGGTAGAATTTCAATAAGTTTTGTTTCTACTTTTTCTTTAACAAATGTTAAGATCTTGAAATAGTTAGAAGTATCCAGTAAATATTTTTCATTTTCGTTAATAGATTTAGACAGACTGTCATATTTTTCATTAAGTTTATTGATTTCTAAGATGATTGTGTTTAAATCATAATAATGAATTAATGTGTGCGTGTATTGTTCAATTTTGGCTGTTCCCAACTTCAGAGGGATTATTCCTGGATTATTCTTTGAATTTCTCAAAGAAATTTTCTCAGGAAGTCCGAACACGATTGGTAACCTGAAACATTTTATTTAATTACTAAAATTATAAGACTTTTGAAGCGGGCGTTTTAGATTGTCCATATGAATTTTGTTTTGGGTTTCAGTTGAAATAGTTTTTCTTTCGTTATTTACTTCCTTAATTATTGTAGGTTTAGTATATTTGTTTGCGCTCTTTTGTCTTATATGTTTTTTAACAAATACTCGCTATTGTGGTTTGTAAAGTTCCGGATCGTCACGATTTTTATTTAATTTTTCTGTTATCTTTTGTCTATCTTGTACTAGATCTTCAATAATTTTAATATATAGTAATTTCGGTCTTTCTTTATGTTGATTAATATAGTCATTGATTAAAGCCCGTTCGATGTCTATATTAAACGGATTTTCAATAGTAATGTGACCACTGATAACGTCTATTGGTTTCATTTTGATAGTCGAGTGAATGGTGTTATTATAGGCAAGTATAGCATAGATTATTTTCATTTGAATTGGTGTTTTCAAGAATCCTCGAGTGTTAAGTAAGCGCATGTGTTCGATTACTGTTGAATGAAAACGTTCTATAACGCCGTTTGACTGGGGATGATTAGGGGAACAGAAATGAACTTGGATTTTGTGTAAATTGAGTAGTTCTGTAATGACTGAATTTTTAAATTCTGTACCGTTATCTACGATGATTTGTTTTGCGATTCCATGATGGGAAAAGAACTGAATGAATTTGTTTACAATCTCGGTCGAAACAAGTGATTCTATCGGGTATGCTTGGGCGTATTTAGAAAAACTGTCAATAATAGTTCAAAATTTTGCTCGTTCTGAAGTGAATGTATCTAAGTGAATGATTTCGAATGGTTTAATCGCAGTAGGTGTTACGTTCGTTTTTATTTTTATGGGATTTCCCTCGTACTTGCATTGTTGGCAGATTTCGCATTCGTTAATATATGTTTGTACAGAACTCTTCAAATGGGGCCAATAAAATTTATCTTTAATTCGTTGTTCCGTTTCTTCTATGCCACGATGATTGGTTTTACCTTCGTGGTAATTTTTGATTATTTCTTGAATATCATCTTTATTAGTAACATCGGTTAGTTTAATTTCGCATCGCTTGAATTTAAGAGAAGGTCATTTAAAATGTGTTCTTATTACTTCACAAAAAGGTTCGTACGTAGACGTGATTTCGAAATATATATAGTATTGTACATTAGGTTTTACGAAGTCTTTAATAAATTGTATAGTGTCGTTCTCGAATTGGTTCTGAGATAATTGAAGACTGATACGTTGTTTTTTGTTGAATAAGAAATTAATTTTTGGTTTTGCTGGTGCGTAGAGCACAGAACTGATTACTATTTGGTTTTGACCGTAAGTTATCGGTGTTGAAGAGATAGGAATATCAACGATAAGATCTTGTTCTTCGTTAGTATGTACTGTATCGTCATTGTCGTTATCATTTTTAGTTAAATCGATAATGATACTTGAGGTGTTTTCATCATGTTGGACTATCATGAAGATTTGGTCTAGGTCTGATTTTTTGTTTAGCGTGTTGTTTGAAAATTCATTATTGAACTCGTCAATGTATTCAAAAATATCATTGGTTTCTTTGGTATGTAGTTCAATGCGGGATAGTGCGTCCGCGTTTGTATTTAATGATCCCTTTTTACAAGTAATATTATAATCATACTGTTCTAGTTTTATGCGCCATCTTGATAGTTTAGAGCTTGGATCTTTCAATGAAAACAACCACTGAAGGGGTTTGTGATCAGTGATGATGTTTATTTTACGGCCGAAAATATAAGGTCTAAAGTGCTTTGTTGCCCAAACTATAGCTAACAGTTCCTTTTCGATTACTGAATAATTTTGTTCTGAGTCATTTAATGTTCTAGACGCATACGCCACTGGTAGATCTTTTCTAACGGGCCCTTGTGATAGAATAGCGCCTAAAGCCACATTGCTGGCATCGGTGGTTAAATTGAAGGTTTTAGAAAAATCGTGGTATTGAAGGATGGGGTCGAACGTTAGTAAATTCTTGCAAGTTTCGAAGCATGAAATAAATTCATCGTTATTCTCAACTTTTGCGCCTTTCTTCAGGCACTCGGTAAGAGGTTTTGTTATTTTGGAAAAATTATTAATGAATCGTCTATAGTACCCTAATAGTCCTAAGAAGCATTTGATCTGTTTCGTTGTTTTTGGTATTGGATATTCCTTTATAGCGGTAATTTTGTCCGGGTTGGGTTTCACACCTTCTGGGGTAACTATATGCCCTAGGTATGCAACTTCTTTGCAAAGAAATTCCGATTTATCTAATTGGATTTTGGAGTTGGAATTTCTCAATCTTTGAAATACGCACTTAAGTTGTTCTATGTGCTCTTGTAAGGAAGTTGAAAAAATAATTATGTCGTCTAAATACACTAGGCAATACTCATTCTGAATGCAGCGGAGGATGTTATCCATTATTTTTCGGAACGTTGCAGGAGCGTTCTTCAGGCCAAATGGCATCCTTAGATACTCATAGTGACCGTTCTCAGTGTTAAATGCGGTCTTTTGTATATCACTTTCTTCCATTTCAATTTGGTGGAAACCACTTGCTAAATCTAGTACCGTAAAGTATTGGCATTTGCCTAGTTTGTCTAACAAGTCTGTGATGTTCTGCAATGGGTATCTGTCGTCAATAGTTTTTCCGTTTAAATTTCGGTAATCGACCACGACTCTCCACTTTGGTTTACCAGAAGCATCGATTTTTTTTGGAACTACCCATATTGGGGACCACCAGGGGGATTCACTTGGTCTGATTATTTTTTGTTCAAGAATTTTATTGATTTGATTTTTAACTTCGTTTTTATGTATGTAAGGGTATTTATAAGACTTCGAATGAATAGGTATTTCATCTGTTGTTTTAATTGCGTGTTTTATTTTATTGGTAAATGTTAGAGGCATATGTTCTTGGAAGAAGATATATGAATATTCTTCACACAAATTTGAAATTTTAGACGTTTCTTCTTCATTCAAATGTTCTGAACGGAATTTTGTCAAGTCCAATACTGGTTTATTGCTTCCATCGAAATTGTTGCAATTTATTTCTTGGTAGTTTTGTTTAATGTACCTTTCAACTAAAATGGGTTCGGAAAAATCTAAAGTTATTGGATTAGTTGTATTATTTAAAATAGTTGTTATTGCTTTGCCGTTGTTTGCAATAGTTATACATTCTGGTATCTCGCAATTTTGAATCTTTTGATTCGGTATTATTATTTCGCCGTTCGGAATAGTTGTTTTAATTTTTATAACATATTCAGCTCGTGGTGAAATTGTTACTAGATTGAGTTCATGTTTGGTTTTATGGAAAAGTAATTTGATTCTAGGGAATGGGGTGATTAAATAACCGTTATTAAAATCTAAGTTAGCTTGTAGTATTTTTAAATTATCTAGTCCTATAAGACCATCAAAAATATCGTGGAATTTGAACAAATAAAATTTCAAGTCCTTTGGGATTGGTAATTTAAATATTTTTGAGGAAGGAATTGTTGCTCTAAATTTATGAGATGATTTCTGAAAAATAGTAGACACTATAAAAGGATCATATTTTATAGAATTTGGATGAAATTCGTTTGCTAAGTTAGGATCTATAAAAGATTTGGTGGAGCCGGAGTCCAATAGAAATTTTAAATTTTGTTCTGGTAGCACAATGTGAGATAATTCACTGGAATTATTTATGTTGATCGATATGATTTTAGGGTTCTGATCGGTTAAAGGGGGCACGACTTGAAAATTTTCGATGTTTTCAATATCTGAATTGAATTCGTTATTTTCGAATTCGTAATTTCCATTATAATGTTGTGAGTCGTATTCAAGGTATTCTCGTTCATAACAATCGTCCGTAGCGTTTATAGTGACAGTTGAGTCTACATCGTAAGTTGGTTGTGTTTCGACGTTATACAGTTCTTGAGGAGTAAAATTACTCTGGTGTGGTTGATAGTTAGATGTGAAATGTCTTTGCTGCGAATTAGTTAGAGTATTTTTAGTATTAATACTCATTGGTGTAGGTCTAGGAAAATGAGAATTCGTATTTGGTTTGAAAACGTTTTTGTTAGGAGTTGGCTTAAAGACTTGTGAATTAGAAAAATATCTTTAGGGTTGATGATTTGGTCTTGGTTGGAATTGAACGGGTTGAGAAGGGAATTGTTGAGGTCGATGTTGATTAAATGATTGTGAATTATTAACCACAGGCCTGGGGGTAGCGTTAAAAATTCTTTGATTGTGAGTCAGGGGACGTCCTATTTAGGGTTTATAATTTAAAGTTTCATTCGCATTTTGAAAATAGTGCATAATAATTATCTTCCTGAATAACGAATTGTAATGCTTCATTTAAGCTAGTCGGTCTCATACAACGTATTGTAGTACCTAGAGGTTCTCTTAAGCCGGATAAAAATGTTTTTAATGTTAATTTATTGTACAAGTCGCGTTTTAACAATTTGGCTGCATCGTTCTGTTCATGCATATCGACATAACTACATGATAAATTCAATATTCCTGAACATTTGTCATGAAATTGTTGTGGTTTTTCACTGGTCCGTCTTGACATAACGAGATCTCTATTCAACCAAGCTTCGTCTCGTTGATCGGCGAAGTTATTGTACAGGGTAGTTTTCAGTCCTTCCCATGTAGATACGTTCTGATTACTTACAACTAATTCAGCATTGCCTGATAGTATACCAACTAAAGAATTAAGTATGTAAATATTTTTCAAGTTATTACAATTTGCAGTGTCACAAAAGTTAGTAATTATACTTTCACAAGTACTTAAATATCTATTTAATTCATTTGGGTTCCCGTCAAATTGTGGAACGCAATTGAGATATTCTGGTTTGAATTGTTCCATAATTATGATGTTATTTAAATCAAAATTAGAATTGTTTGTATTGATGGGATTTTCCGATTTTATCGGTTCAGGGATTTTAGAGTCAGTTGAAGGTATAACAAGTTTTAAACTTTCAAAAATTTTTGTTAAATTCTCCAGAGACATTGAATTGTACTTACATTAATAATATAGTGATTTTGTTCATCGTTTTCTTAATTATAAGGATTGCGTCCGGGTTAGCAATTCTTGTCTTCACCAGGTGCGGATTCCTTGCCGAAATGAATATCTAGTTTTAAACTTTCAAAAATTTCTGTTAAATTTTCCAGAGACATTAAATTGTACTTACATTAATAATATAGTGATTTTGTTCATCGTTTTCTTAATTATAAGGATTGCGTCCGGGTTAGCAATTCTTGTCTTCACCAGGTGCGGATTCCTTGCAGAAATGAATATCTAGTTTTAAACTTTCAAAAATTTCTGTTAAATTCTCCAGAGACATCAAATTGTACTTACATTAATAATATAGTGATTTTGTTCATCGTTTTCTTAATTATAAGGATTGCGTCCGGGTTAGCAATTCTTGTCTTCACCGGGTGCGGATTCCTTGCAGAAATGAACGATTCTGAGTTGAGTTCAAAGGTTTCTGCGGGTCATCGTTGAACTGGGTGTCCTGATGTTTAAGGAGCTTCTCCGGACAGATCGCCTTCAAGTACTCTTTCCACTGTTCGATATCCGATAAATCGTAGATACGAAAATTGATCGTTCGATACGACACAATTTCGGATATCCTACCGGCTGCGCCAATAATATTTTCGATAAACGGTAATCGCTTTTTAAAAACTTTATTAGGAGCTTTACAGAAGAGATGTATATCATCTGAATAATTATAACTGACTGATTTGTTTCTTACAATGAATAATACATTTAAAACATCATGTGAACTTAAGACCGTTGATCTAGGCGGGTCATATTCCGCTGGATCAGCATTCATTGTTGTGGGAACTCCTGAATCGCTGAGATTACACAGTCGTTCATTTATTCAGTTAAGTAATCGTTCAATTCTGAGAGTCATTTGAAGTGAAGCAAAGCGGAAATAAATAATAATTTAAGCGCTTTTCTGCCCATATGAAGAGCACATTAAGGACCTGAATGAATAACAAATGTGTGGTCACATTGGAACATTATAGAAAAGGACGTACATACATATTTGACGGATAAAATATATTCAGATATATGAAAATATCTGAACTTGATTGATTAAGGAATTAACGATGGATGTTTTTGTACCTTTTCTATGCATATCTGTAAAGATACATCTTCGATAAGAAATATGGTTCAAGTCTACCCTTCTAGAGAGATTCAGTTTAACAACAATCAATCAGCCTTGAAAACCAATGTTCGAATTCGGCTCACTGATGAATTCTGAAACAATGAACAGGTGGGAGCAGAGAATACCGCGAATGCCCAGACAAACGAATCATCATACCTGTAAGCAAACATGCCGCTATTCTCCAAGCGGTAATATGTTCTGTGCAAATAGCACTTGAATGAAGAATGCAAAACGATAAGCAACCTTATCGGATATGGAACCAGATTCACCCTATTCTGTGTCTCCAATCACTCTCGAATGAGGGAAAACGGCACAGCCGATGATGTTGCAAAGCTGGGGTTGTAAGCTACGTAATTTCCACCTTCCCTTGATTCTAAATTAATTAAAGACATGAATTTACCCAAGATACTGATATTTCCCAAACCAGCTCAAATTTGTGGTTGTTCGGCCCTTTTCGTTAACAATGATGATACTTTCCCTATTACTTTTCAAACAAAAACCCTGGGCGCCACCACGAGTAGAACAGAAGAATTCCGGACTGTTATAAATGAAGAAATAAGCATCATTGAATTGGTAGTAAGTAAAAAGGAAAAGAAACAAAGCATATAAAAACAATAACAAATATATTCAAATATTGATGAACAATAAAAAATCTTTAACAAACTCGTGTGCCCTTTCGGGGAACCGATATAAAATTGAAACAGTTATAAATGAAGTTATCAATCTACTTTCACTCAGCGATTACGACCAGCATCTAATTCATCATGGTAATGGAAGTTGCAACAGTGATATTGAAATTACTCCCCTGTGTATCTCCTGTGGTCCTGATGGTGACTCCGCGAGGTCTCTAGTAGTGTATTAAATCCAATATCCTCCTATCGAAAAAGAAAAAAATACACGAGTAGGATGTCCACAAGAGAGGTCAAATTTAATACTTGCAATGACTCAATAAGGACGCTGAGAATAGCTGAGTTAAGCCGGATAATATCAAATAGGTGAAGCCAGGATGAATTATAATTACAATTACAGATTAAATCAATATGTGACAATTATTCAGAATTTACTACAATCATAACGAAATGAATTTAAATAAGGTTGGAAAAAAATTAATCGAGTTTGAAAATAAGATATGAGCTATGGTTCAGTGATTCCTAGAACCACGTGGGTGGATTTCGTATCATTAGGTCTCTTCAGAACGATCACGGGAAGGTTCAACAAGTCCCACGTTAACTCCATAATCGAATAAGGTATTGAAACAAGGCTCGTGGAATTATAGATATAGAGTGGTTAGTTCCAGCCCAACCTTTATATGTTTCGTACCTTTTTGATTCGGATAACGCTACGTTGTTCGTATTATGAGGAGTTCAAACCAAAAAAAACATATACGATATAATAACCCCACGTGTATTCAGAAAATGATGAAATCAAGTGATTTTGCAAATTGAATAAATGATAAAGATAAAATTACAATGTCTATAATCAAGAGATCTTGGTGCCTGTTGTAAGAGCAGGAAACAATCAAAGTTCTGTATACATCAGAGTAAGCCTGATTGCGGATGAAATATTGAAGATTCAATGCTACTCTAAAAACAATTTAATGGATAACTTTGATTGAGACCTACCTTGTATTCACAGTCACACCTAAGACGCATAGTTATCATTCGCAATCGGTTTTATTCAGATTCTCCCTTCCTTATCAATAACTTGGGTGTGAGGGTTACAATATAGTATTCGTTGAATCTGCTCCGTATTAATTAAATACAGTTAACTATATCATTTAAGATAGAGTTCTTTGATTGGGAGGAAGTTCAGGGAAAAACAATCAAATTATGATAGGGTTCTATCATGAATAATGATATGTAAAGATTCATTCAAAAGTCGGATCGTTACATTCCACCCTATCTCCGGAAAAAAAATTTTTACGCAAGAATGAAGAAAGAAATTTCTTTCTCTAAAAAAAATTACAATATAAAATGTTGGTTGATACTTACAATGAATTCAATTGTAACAAAGTTGAGAGAAATCATCTGAATTTGAAGAAAGAGAAAAAAAACTACAAATATGAAATTTTGAATGAGAGAGAGAGAGAGAGAAATTGCAATTAAACCCAAGACAAGGAAGTCAAAAGATGAGTAAATTCAATTGTAGGCTTTGTTAACGGAAAGGGCCGAACAACTATAAATTTGAGCTAGTTTGGGAAATATCAGTAACCTGGGTAAATTCGTCTTTTTAATCAATTTAGTATCAAGGGAAGGTGGAGATTACGTAGCTTACTTTTGGCGCCAGGCTACCTCAGTCGGTAGAGCACGAGACTCTTAATCTCGGGGTCGTGAGTTCGGGCCCCACGTTGGGGCGCCAATAAATACAGTTAATTATATCATTTGAGATAGAGTTCTTTAATTGGAAGGAAGTTCAAGAATATATAATCAAATTATTGTAGGGTTCTATCATGAATAATGATATGTAAGGATTCATTCAAAAGTCGGATCTTTACAGGGTCTATATAACCCCCGATAGGCCCCAAACAAACGCTGGCAATCTCGAAGAGTAACATCATAGAGAATTTTCATCTCTGATTGAGTCGCACATCAGAGAAGACTGATCTCAGCAAGTGCGAGATATGTTCAAAAATAGGTTCATACCGCTGACACAGATACAAACGGGACATGGATCGTTCAACTTCCACCTAGACAGAATGAATCTGAGTGATTCTCCCTTGTTCAGACAAAAAACTGAATGACAAAGCACATTTTGTACAGATGCTCAACACTCATTTTCCTCAGACGCAAAGCACTCTCCGTAGTCATGCGACACATAGAAGATCCAGAAGCTGGGAACGAGGATGGTATTGGAACTTTTTAGCCCACTCGCCACCTATTCGAACACACAGTCTAGACTGGGGGTTGATAGGTGGCTGTTCATCCACGTCGGGAGCCTAAAGAAGACTATTCAGTGGTAGCCGCTCTTATAGATGATATATGGGCGCAAAGAACATCGGTCTAAGCATGAATTACCAATTTCCTCTACATAGATGATAATACACATATTTGTATCTGTGGAATGAGCTTCACCTGATTGATAATCTTGGAATAGAAGAAATTCTCGAACGGAATATTGCCTATTCCAGAGAAGATTTTTCATTCTTCTTGTTCTCCTGTTTGAGATATTACCTTTGTTACACTCAAACTATTGTTCGATAACTCGATTTTCACTAGTGATTCCATTATATGAGTGATGAAAAACAAAGTAATAAGTAGACAAAGATTTTGGTTCACAAGGTTGAACAGTGACAACACGTCCTAGTCTCAAACAGCTGTTTCGTTCTCCTCATTGGGCTCACCTGGTGGCAGTATCTGTTGTTTTCCCGTCGATTCTTTGAATCGCGAGAGCCTCTTTGCCAATGCGTAGCATTGCGAATTGCATCCTCAGTGGGACATCTGCTTTCTGGCAGATGGTGTTTGATCTTTTACGCTCGCCAAGCACTTCAAAGGTGATTCATCGAATCACTTCCGAAGATGATTGATAAGTGACTTTAGGTCTACCTCGTCTTACTCACGAGCCCTATAGAGGTATTGTCTTCATTGGTTTAGATTAAAAACCTGACGTTGGTTATTATAAGTTCATTTATTAGCTGAACTGTGAATAGAGTACATGATAGAATGAATTCTTATAATTGACTATATTTGATATGCATAATTAATATTAGATTACACCTATGGTTACCACCTCCACTTATCATGTAGGCGGCACCACATCTCCCTTTTTGAAAGAATGAACTTCATTCTGGCCACAAATGAAGTACATTCATCTCAAGCTAAAAAATCTATTCAAACTTAAACTAAAACTATAAACTAGACATATACAGGTATTCAGTTTGAACAATATATCTTACCCTCTCTTTCTAGAAAAAAAAATTTACCAACAAAATTTTTTTTTTCAAATTGAGAAACATAATATTTACTGTTTATGTCTTGTTGATTGATAACATACAATTGAAGTGGGTTGTTTACATACGATATATGATACATATAGTTATTGCGCATTAATGTCTATTCACTATTTTACTGTTCGTTATTAGTTTGTTTTAAACGGTTTCACTCTATTTTTATGCACTTTCACCACTTTCTTATTATCCATAGTACAATCAACTTCTTCAGAGTTTACTATTGGAAAGGGACCCTTGTACAATGGATCAAATTTAGTTCTGTTTTCGTTACTTAACATTACCACATCACCCGGTTTAACATTTGAGGTTTTAGCTTGTTTATCGTATTCAGTTTTTCGTTTGTCCTTAGCTTTTATTAAAAATTCTCTTGCTCTTTGATGAGCTAATTGTAATCTGAATCTGACTTATTGATAATATGCGTCAACATTGTATAAAGGATGTATTTTACCGTCTATCAATGATTCCGGCATTTCCGCTTTTCTAGCAAAAACTAATTCAAAAGGGGTGTAGTTGTGATATGCGCTTGGTGTAGTGTTGTAAGAAAAACTGAAATATTTAACCCAATCATCCCAATCTGTTTGTGTATTATTTATATACATGCGTACATATTCATTAAGTACCCTATGGTTTCGCTCGCAACCCCCTATTGTCTGACTGTGGTAGGCTGTAGAAATTTTGTGTGATATATTTAGAAGCTTAGTTAAATGTTCTAATACTTCGTTTTTATACTCAGTACCCATATCCGTTCTGATTTCTTTCATGAGGCCGTAATTTAATATGAAATCCTTCAGCAATGCTTTTGCTATAGTACCCGCGTCTTTATTTGGTATTGGTATTATAACTACATATTATGTTAATTCGCATTGTATCGTTATCGCGTATGAATTATTATTTGCTGTTTTTGAAAATGGACCGATCGTATCGATACAGGTAATGTCAAAAGGTTCTTGTGGTGTAAGCGTTATTATCATTGGTTCTATTCGTTTAACCTTGTTTTCATTCAATTGACACTTCATACAAGTTTTTACATAAGCAGAAACATCGCGAGACATATTCTTCCATTTATATCGAGTTCTCAATTTCTTTAATAATCTTTTCTGTCCACAATGTCCTCCAGTAAGTGGATCATCATGATATTTTTGAATTAATGTCTGTTTATCTTGGTTGTCTGTTACTATTTTAGGAACGTCGTATAGTATTATTGATAAATTCTTCAAGCATTTTTCACCAGTTTCTTTCAAATTATTTAGTGTGCACATTCTAAATAATTGATCATTTGAGTTTAATTTCACAGTGTTTATTTTCTGTCCACTAGCCATGATTTCTAGCTAAGACAATATATTCTCTAGTGAATTATTGACATTAGTGAAATATATTAAACACTCAGCGCTGTTTTTTCTTTTCGTTTGTATAAGCATCCTGAGATGCTCAGACTGGACTTCGCATTTGAGAATAGGTAGTTTCATAATACTAAAATTATCTAAAGTTACGTATACTTTAGGACTTGTTAAAATATTTTTGTTTTCAACTCGGTTGATAGGCATAGATGGATGTTGTTGTTTTCTAGACATAGAGCGAGTTATCGGTAATACTTGTGTAAGTTTGATGGTCATATCTCTTAATTCATCTATTGTTATTCTCGATAAAGCGTCCGCACCTACATTGTCCTTTCCTTTTATGTACTCGATCTCGAAGTCATATTTTTCCAAATCTAGTCTCATTCTCGTTAATTTTGATGAGGGATTTTTCATTGAAAATAAATAAACTAACGGTTTATGATCAGATTTTACCAAAAATCTCTTCCCATATAAATAAGGTCTACAGTATTTTATGGCCCAATGAATGGCTGTTAGTTCTTTTTCTATGGTGGATTTATTTGTTTCACCTTTTGTAAACGATTTAGAAGCATATGCTATAGGTAGCTCTTTGTCGTCAAAACATTGTGCTAGAACCGCACCGCAAGCTTCGTTTGATGAATCAGTTGTTAATATAAATTACTTTGGATCTATCAGCGATTTTTTAAGCATTTCGAACGATCTTTGACATTGTTCCGTCCAAAAAAATTCGGTGTTTTTCTTTGTTAATTTATTTAGAGGTTTTGATATTGCTGCAAAATTTGAAATAAATCTACGATAATAATTGCAAAATGCAACGAAGCGTTTCACTGAATCCGCATTTGTTGGTGTTGGGTATTTGTTTATTATATCATATTTCGTATCATCTGGTAGGATACCTTGATCCGTTATTTTATGACCTAGATAAGTTACTTCGCTTCGGAAGAATTTACATTTTTGAGGATTTAATTTTAGATTATATCTTCTGCATGTTTCAAATACATTTCTTAAATTTTGTAAATGATGATTTATAGAGCAACCGATGACGATTAAATCGTCCATATATAGGAATGCTTTTTCGGGAGTAATGCCCGCAAATGCAATACACATCATTCTTTGGAAACTATTTGGACTGACTTTCAAACCGAATGGTAATCTCGTGAATCTGTATGAACCAGAATTTGTGCTAAATGTTGTTATATCGCGTGAATCTTCGTTCAATTGTATTTGATTAAAACCCGCTTTCAAATCTAATGTTGAAAACCATTTTGCTCTACCAAGCTGATCCAAAATATCATCAATTCGTGGCAACGGAAATTTATCGGCCACAAGTTTTTTATTTAATTGTCTATAGTCAATGACTAGACTCCATTTACTTTCTCCGGTTTTTGATTTTTTAGGTACCAGTAAAACTGGGCTATTATATGCGGCTGTGGATGGTTCTATTATTTCATCATTTAGCATACTTTGAGAGTTGACTTCGGCAGTCTGAGTATGTGGAATGCGATAGTTTTTCACATATACCGGATTATGATCTAAAAGTTTAAATTTTTGTTCGTAAAAAGTATTTCTTGTTAATTTATCAGTTTTTAAGCTAAAAATATCTGAAAATTCTTTACATAAATGTATTGTTTCATTTTTTGCAAGTTCAGGTATTTCTTGATTTAATTCTTCTAATAATGTAATCTCTCTATCAGCTGTTATATTGTTTGTTATATTATACGAGTAAACATGATAATTACTCAGGTTTCGTATTTCTATTTGCTTATGAGCATTTCTTAGTGTAACACTTCCCAATGTTGTATTTAGAATTTTTATTAATGGATCTTTCTTAGAAACGATCGTACTAGCAATAAATACTCCTGGGGCTATGTCCTCTTCTAGCTGTTCTAGGATGTTCAATTTTCTAATAACCTCACAACGTGGTGGTATTGTTATCAAATCTTCCTCAGGACCATTACATATTGGTAAAACAATATCTTGAAGATTAGTTCTTATAGTTATAGTCCAATTGGAATAATCTATCCGACATTGAAACTTGGAAATGAAGTCTCGACCTAATATACCGTCAGCAAGTATAGGAAAATCTTCATTAACAATGTGAAATTCATGTAAAATTGCGTAATCATCGACATATATCTCTGTTTTTGTGGTCCCAATTGAATTTGTGATCCCTTCTGTAACACCTTTTATTTTACTAGAATTTGCTCTGTTCACAATTTGACTAGACTTTATTTTGGTTGATTTGAATAAAGATATGTCAGCACCCGTATCTACTAATAACACAATTGATTCATTTTCTGTCATTTTAGTTTTAACAGATACAAAATTTGAAAGTGCTAGGTCCATATTAAATATTTTTACGACCTCAAAGGACCTTCTTGAGGCTCCTGATGGTTTTCCTGATTTTGTTCAGTACCATAAGCTCTGATGTAGTTGCTGTTTCTATTTCTGTAACTGTACCTTTGATTATTGCCATTTTGTCTACCTCTGTTATTCTGAGTGTGCTGGTAGGTTGACCCCATACTTGTATTTTGATGATAATTACCTCTCCCAGGGTTATTATGATAATTATATCGACCTCGTCTATTTGCCGAGTTTATCTTTTTGTGTAAAAAACTGTCGCTGTGTTGTTTTCCGTAGCGATATTTACGAATTTAGTCAACGCGTCCTGGCTTGTATTAAATGTACCGGTTTCCATTATTAATTTAACTTTGTCTGAGTTGGAATTTTGGCTTAAGGCTTTTACTGTAGTATTTGCTGAATATGATTCTGCAACTGCTACAGGAACACCTTCGTTTATATATGCCCTTTTCAAGCAGATCGATAGGCTTTCTATTTCCGCAGCATATTTTGCTGTATCTTTATTATTCTGTCTTAATGATAACAATTTAGCGGCTACTAAGTGTGAACTTTCACTTTTCACACCTGTTCTGAGTTTTGTTATAATTTCATTAATCGTGTCATTTTCCGTTATTAGGTCGCATGCTTTCCCGGTGAGCCTGGTTCTCACATACGCTACTGCATTGTCCGCATGACCATCTGCATTTGCTTCAAGCAATTTTAACGCGTCTAAAAATGATTGTAGTCTATCAGCGGAACCGTCAAATTCATATGGTAAAATTTTGCTAGCAAAATTGAAAAATTCTATTTTGGTCATAGCCATTTTGTCGATTATCTTTGTATTCGTATTAAGAATAGTTTCCTCTTTTATTTCAGTATCGCTTTCAGAGTCAGATTCGTATATTTCTTTATCTACAATTTGTGGATTTATTATTTCTGTACAAGAAGAAGGTATTTTGTAATCTACTTTCAATGTTTGGAATGCTCTTATTTCCCGATCTCTGAGTTTTGTGAAAAGCTTTTTAATTATTTGTTTCTGGTTTAAGTCTAAGGAGTAATACAAACTGATTACGATATTAACAAATTGATTGAAATACTTTGTTAAATTGTCACGAACTTCATCTCGAACTGTTCGACTTTTTGGTACTTGCTTCTTTAATACGCGTTTACTTTCGCTTGTTACTAAGTTGCTTAAATTTGATAGCTTGTCAAGGGTGTCTTCCCAATTTATAAAAGACATATACAAATACACCTGCACAATTAATGCAATTACATTTCCTTTAACATTGTTGAATCAAAATGCACATAACGTTGATATTATAATAAAATAAATAATAAATTGTTAATTTGCAACCATATGAACTCAATATAAAATATTTTTACTAATTACTTTGCGCGTTTTATTCGTTGCACAGCAGTTTACTATTCTGAATATATTACATATATATATTACTAATGCAATACGTATTGCGGAAATGAAGAGTCAGCTGTTTTAAATTGTTCACTTACGAAAGAGTTCATCAACATCATGTGTAAATTTTAAAATTTTGAGGAATATTTCAATATGCTCACTTTTTAAGCGTCTCCTACTTGTGTTCTTAGGACCATGCTTCTCGACAGATCTCGTTTTATTCCTCTTCGGTAAGCCTTCCTGACTTTCAATATGAGGAGTTCAAGTATGAACGTAGCTATTACTTAAAGTACAATCCTTAAATCTGTGGGTACCTGATCTGATCCGTGATGAAATTTGTGTTGACTACTCCTGTGTCTGTAACTTCGGATTGTTTGAAATTTGTAGTACCCATTTTCTTCCAATTCGCACTATTTTTACTGGATTAACACTTATTATATACTCTTGAGTATTCCGTAGTCTGATTCCATGGCAGGATCCTGGCAGGATCGCCATATAGAGGTATTGTCTTCATTGGTTTAGATTAAAAACCTGACGTTGGTTATTATAAGTTTATTTATTAGCTGAACTGTAAATAGAGTACATGATAGAATGAATTTTTATAATTGACTATATTCGATATGCATAATTAATATTAGATTGCACCTATGGTTACCACCTCCACTTATCATGTAGGCGGCACCACAGCCCGATGAGAAGGAGGAATAGCTGTCTGAGACTATAAGACGTGTTGTCACTGCTCAACCTGGTGAACTCAAACTTAGTCGAACTTAGCAAGAACTCCTTTCTGTTCTGTTCTGCATGTCCATTATGCCTTGTGGATAGAGTTAGCTCACAATTTAGTGTTATTCCTAGATATTTAGTATGTTCTGCTAATGATATGATTCAACCCAGCAAGGATAGCTGAGTCAGATTGTCCATCCTTCTCTCGCTAGTGGACGGCCTCATAACTGTTTCGTAGGGATTGAGAGACATTCGCTCCCTCTTACACTAGCCTAGTACCGTGTTTACGATCTCTCAGAGTGATAGAAATCACCTCTCCACATTCACTTCTGATCCCAATTACTAGATCATCAGCATATGCTTGTATTTCGACATCATATCCTGAGATGAGATCTAGCAGCCCATCAGTGATCACCTGAAACTGTTATTGAAATCGTTCGAATCTGTTCCATGCGCAGGCGCGATCTTCGCACTGTTTTATGTGTAAGCAGGGAACTAGAGGCTTTGGAACGGTTCAGTGACTGTTTGTTTCAGTATTCTCATTCATGACAACACAAAACATAACATACTCTGTGACAACCATAATTTTGCGTTCAACAGACTAAATCGAATTGGATTGTATCTACACGAAATATGAATTAAAAAATGAATAATAACACGTTTGTGGGTGAGTAAAATCTTTGATGTCAAATGAATTTCAATATGTTGTTGCAATATAGGTACATTGTCCAATCATTCTAATATTTATATTCAAACAGTGGCTGATGGGAATTCATCAGGGCTGAGAACAGCTGGAACATCATATGTTACCCCACCAACTATCATGAAAATGCATAGATATTATATATACATACATGGATAGCGCATGGTATACAAACCTCGGTTCAGTCGATGACTCCAACACATAAGAGAGACAGGAGACCTATTTCAGCCTGGTATTGGACAGAGATGAAGATCATTCTGACCTACTTGACAAGTGGCAAGAACGTGCATAATTTACATTGTTTTATATGGAGCACTTTACGAATTTCATGAATTATCAAGTTATAATTTTATTTTATCGGTTTTTATGATTCAGCAACAATACATAATAGTATTATGTACAAAATTATATTGAAGATATGGAATTAAATATCGCTCATTTTGAATTTAGTCATATTTCCATGAAGCATATGCAACTTATTCTGTATTTCATCAATGGAAAACTTCAGTATGTAATTAACTGAAATTACTCTACCCCACGTTGAATGACATATTTAGTTATCAACAGCTTCAATTATTAATTAATACATATATTCAACTACAGAATCATTACCATACATGACCCATTGAATAAAAAAACATCTTTCATAATGTTGTGAAGATTTAGTTATAATATGGAAAACAAGTAACATATACATATTCAAAATTAAGTAAGCTATAGAAGAAATATATCTATCAATATCAAAATGCTTGAATAATTAGACAGAAATAATATAGCTATTTCTTCAAGTGGTTCGAAAAAAACAGAAGTATGTCATTTATCAAAATTATTAATCTAATTCTGCTACCATATAACCCAAACCTGGATTTTTCCTGAGCCAGAGATTGAATTCGATTGTACCTCAAGATGCTAAATATGAAGAAGAAGAACTGGGAATTACGTAAATGAACAGTTGTTATACAGTGGTGAACTTTTGGTATTGTGGCTAGTCGCAGATGCCAAATCGCTAGCTTACCTTTTGTGTTATTATATTAATAATTTGCAAAATTTTCCAGTTTCTAAAGAAAATAAAAGTGACATAAACAGTGTTTTAGTTCACATCATTGATGTTTATTGTTACAAATTAGATTATAGGTCACCTTAATTTTAAACTTAAATTTTACCAACAGAGGAACATTATTATATAATATTAGTTACTGTTACTGTTAAAAATACAAATTCTTCGGGAATGAAAGCAAACATTGTTCTGAAATGTCCTGCCTATCCTTCACATGTTTTAATAAATTTTTCAGATTTTTTTTACTTTTGCATTCATTCTACGATTCCTTGTACTCAAGTATTTGATTACTATTTTTTGCTTATCTATAGTATGCTTCGCAATTTGAAAAATTATATTCATGTCAGGGCATGACGGTATAGGACAAAAAAGATGGTATCGAAATGTTATAAATCTACTAAGTATATAATCAACAAACTTTTTGTTCATTTACAGGTTGTTCTTCATTGATCCTAAATGAGGTCCCCTCACAACAAATAATGTTTGCATCATCACTAGTAAAAACATAATAATAACAACATATACCCAGCAGGAAATTATGACAAATTTATATTGTTTACTGATTTCTGAGTTCTCTGGGTTTCACCTTACGCTTAAAGACATTCGCCAGAAATTTTAAAATACTAGGAGGAGCTACATGGTCTTTTACTGATTCCTTTCCAAATGAATACACGAAATCATTTTCTGTAAAGTGTTCACCACAAAGATGATAATTCTTGTTGGGCACGAAGTTTTTTCTCTTCATTGCTATTACCCATTTTTGTTTCAATTTTCATCTGAAGGAAAACAGAAATGAACAGTAATTATTACACCATTAGTTTATGTTTTCGATTGTGAATAGTCGATTAAAATTGTACTTCTAACGTCTACGTTTCAATTACATTATTGTGAATTAAGTATCTACTACGACGATCCAGTATCTACTATGCTTGTAAACTAGGTCCTCCTTTTTGATACCGATTTGTAAATCCAAATGCGGAACACGATTCCACCATTGTTATATCTTAGATTTATTAAAAGTATCCAAGAAGACTGATTAATCACACACTTCACTATTATTACTTATTGTCGTCGAAGAGTTATTACACAATATCATTTGATAAAATAAAAGTGAAAAGTCAAACAACTAATCACAACTAAAAAACGAAGCACTAAAGGAGTTTTCTGTATCAAAATATTGCTATTTTCTCCTGAAAACAACATAATATGATAGATTACAGTAACATGTACTCTTATGGCTAGAACGATGTTTTGCCACTTGTCAGCTGTTCCATATGTTGGAGTCAATGAAAATCCCTGATGCGCTATCCATGTATGTATATATAATATCTATGTGAAAATGATTCCAAACCAAAGACAAAGTGGGAACTTTTGAAATTAAATCTGTCAAAATGATGTGGGATAACATTCCATTTTCCATCATCCTCACTAGATTCGAAATCTGATAAGTCGCTATCTCCTTCATCATCCTCATTTTTAATTGTTAATAAATACCAATATTTAACAAACACAGCAAAGGAACAAATTCAAATCAGCTCTCAAAATGTTCAATACGCAGGTGAATCCATACTAGTTTCTACTTTTGACTATGTACTGAAATGGCCGTCCGGAAACCGGTACGAAAACGATTGCGATTTGATTGGATCGTCCGATAAACCGTCAGCTCTTGGTTGGAACGGGTTTGATCTATTGCGCAGAAGCGCGACCGTACGGTGAACGGTTTCTGGAGGTGTTGGAACGAACCTAT
Organism: Endomychus coccineus; assembly: GCA_958510875.1. Classification (NCBI taxonomy): domain Eukaryota; kingdom Metazoa; phylum Arthropoda; class Insecta; order Coleoptera; family Endomychidae; genus Endomychus; species Endomychus coccineus. The sequence continues at coordinate 94,212,218 of OY294068.1, forward strand.
TGAATACTTCTTCGATGTCTGGGAAGACATTCACCGTAATCTTCTTACTTTGGAGTTATTGGGAGATTTCCCAGACTAGGTTGATGAGTGCTTGTTCTGTTGATTTGTCCACCTGAAATGCGTACTGGTGGACACTGAGGGGATGGGTGTATACAGCCTTGTTTCTAATGTGTTGATCCAGACTAGCTCTAAATATGTATATCAGATTCCGTCCTTACAAGGCGATTTGAATATTCCGAAGGATTTGATTGCTCACTCAATCATTGTATCTGTATTTGCGTTTTTGGCAGAGGTAATTCGTCCCGGTCAAGTCACTTAAATCTACATTCCAGGATTGGTGTCTGCTGGTTCAAAATCAAACTACCTTGGAAGTGATTCTGCATCAGGAGTTCTAAGGTCCCTCTTTGAGAGTCCGTAAGAGAGCCATCTGATCGCCTCATTAATCTGATTTCTCTTGCCTCTTGCAGGATTTCCTTCTTGATCCTCTGATTCTTTTGCTGAAGTCCATCAACACGAATCCTCCCTATTAGTAGTAACAAAGGTTAGTACTGAGTCAATGTGTCTCACAGGTAGCCCTTCACCTCGTACATAATTGTGTAGTGGCTCACCTACTTGCTTGATGATGATTCTCGCTTACACCATATGAGAGTTTGCGTCATAATAATCAGTTGAGGATTTCACACCCACAATTTTCGACCAATGAAATACTTTTATTTTGACTTGTTGCCATGCCAACGAAAAAATTTCAGCGGATATTTTTCTTTCAGGGTAGAGAAGCAAAATTATAGTAGGATATTTTTTTTGACGTTTAACAAATGAGTTTGAAAGTGATACAATACATAACAAAACAACAAAATTATGGCATCCTTCGTAATGTCTCATATTTTCATGACAAAATGTCAAATAATATCACATTGGAATTATTGTAAACTAAATATTCTTCGGTTTGAAATTCTCTTACTGAGTGCACAAATTAATTTCCGGAAATTTTTTCTCGATGACGATGATTTTAAGAAAATTATCACGAGTTGAAGGCGATCACCATCTCGAAAAAATTTCCGGCAATAATTTTGCACGTGGGATGTTATAAGTGAATATTTTCCCTCTTACTGTAGACAACTAGGTCCTGCACCACAGTAGGAGGGGTATGCTAAGAAGGATATTACATATAACTAAACCTGATTTGCGATTGGCTTTGAATACATGACAAGCACTTTGTGAAAGTATAAGTCTTTTTTGTGCATTATACACTGACCCTTTATCTGATTTGTAGGTTACATAGGATAGCAGTATTAAATTTACTTTGCAACTCGATGTGGTACTATGAAAGATGTTCAGAGGATGTGAAGAATATAAAGAAGAATAACATCACTCTCCATGATGATGTAGCCAATTTGTATCAAGGTAAGAAATTTACACCTAACGTTTATGTAAGAAACATATTCTTACTTTTTTCTCGGTACCTACAATCGTTTCATAAACCTATTCAAATACACACATTACAAACTACTTCAATTTGAATTCAGATATTTTTTCCTTGTCATATCCTCATGTGTACAAAGGATATCAGAAAATATATTGAAAGCTCTGACACAAAATTGGGACAAGTGCATCATAGGCTTAGGAAATTGAACAATCCAGCTTACTAATCTTAGTTGAGTTTATTAAAAACAATTATTATTTGAATAAACTGTTTTGACATAAATATAAATAACTAATGGAAACTGTGGACTATACTCCATTTCTTCTTGTAGACACGTTGAAGGGAGCATATACCTCATATGATCTGGTACTACAGAGGATAATATACTGACACTATATTGTTTTACAAAATGGTGAATGACTTTTATTAATCTTAAAATGGCCGACAAATTGATTTTTAAATCAGATTATCAATATCTAGATATGTTTTCAGATTTCTAACGCAAAATGTTGAAGAAACTCGTGGTGTACCACCTTTACACGTGAATGGCGACTATTTGTTGGAACTAATGCAAATTTCAACGTGAAAACGCGACATTCATCCAGTGCTACGACTCCAGAATCACAATTTCTGCTTTACGGAATCTGTTGTCTGTCATAGAACGGACAGTTTGAACTATGGTGAAGATTTATTGATCTATGGATTTGTCTAACATGCAAATTGTACACTATTATATCAGCAGTAACAACCGTCAGAATATATCGAATCCCTTCAATATCCTTCGGGATTTGAGTATCAAAAAATACATTCTTAGCGGGTACCTACGTCATATAAGACATTAACATTACTGCCATGTTTCAAGTTGATCCACTTTATAGTTTCGGAGAGTTCGTGATGAAACAGTCGGTCACAGTCAGTGAGTAGTATATGACCTTCTGTCTCTCTAGCTCAACCAACTAACTCAGGGTAATAATCAATCTCAGGGCTCGTGAAGAAACGTATCCTTCGATTCTTGATTAAGTGGGACAGTTTTTTTTGACCCGCAACTGACTTACGAAAAGATACGAGAGAGTCTTCAATCAAGAATTTCCATCATTCACAGGTGGATTATTCCAATTAAAATACTGTTTATGTCCTTGAAACTTGGATGAGCGTACTCTGTCAGGAATAGTACCATGAAAAAGGAAGGATACGTAACGATCGCTAAAATCCTTAAATAGAGACAATGCGAGCGATATCTTGACCTCCAATTCGAGGTACAAATAACAATCTACAGGAATAATCCGGATAACTCCAGAACTGATTTGAATATCTACTCAAAATGTAGATTCAAAGTTATAAAAATTAATTGAAGTCTTGGAGAGAATGAATAAATTACATGAAATTTGTTAAGCAGAGAATAAAAATTAATTGAATTGGAATTGGAATCTGAAAGAGAATGATTAGATACTATTTTTACAGTGGTTATGCTGAAATAAGAGTAATAAGACTCGGAATAGTGATCGTCGTTTCTAAATGATAATAACATGTCCAAGTAATACCAGAAAGTTCACCCCCATAAAGCAGAAACTGAGAAATTTGGCTTTATATATGTTTACCCAGTTCAATTACGTATTCCGTTATATCACAAATACTTTCGCATAAAGTGTCGCCACTGTATCAAGAAGAATCTCAATTCAAGGTGCTACGGTGTAATACGAAACCACGTGGTTCATTTGCTAGGTTAAACAAGCCGTAATGAAACGATATGAACAATTCTCATGATTAACTTGACAAATTTATCATTCGATTTAGTGACGATAAAAAGAATTTTAATTTTGCATTCAATTACATGCAATCGGATACAAGAAAAAATGATCTTGTTGTGAGACAAGGATAAGTTCGATACACCTTGATCAAGGAATATCACATTGATAATAAGTAATTAGAAAAATCAAGATAGCATAATATCTATTCACAACTATATGAACTTCCAAGATAAAAAATTATTATGATATAAGGAAATTAATTTTTATCGATCTCACCTTGTCCACAGTTACACACAAGATGGAAACTTTCATATTCGCATTCTGCCTGCTGTAGTTGAACTTCTGACCTTTTACGTCAATCTACGGTTTCTACGATGACCTATCACTGCATTGACATACCTTAACTGCCCTACCAAACCACAGAGGTCGCAGATTGTCTCTTTCTGCTATTAAATATCTCAAAATAGTTCACAGAATAATAAATGACTTCAAATATCACTCTAAAAACGAACAAGACATTACACACCCCTTTTTTTCCGGAATAAAAAATCATGAAGTGAAGCGTCAAATATTTTTTTTATAACCCAGATAGATTCATGGTCTACACGTAGACACTGATTGACTTTTTCCAGAGTCACGATGAACGAACTAGGTTTCGTTGGTCTTCAGATAGACACCGGTTAAAAATTTCCAGAGTCACGAGAAAGTCAATAGGTTTGTTGGTCTCCACATAGATACTGTTTGACCATTTCCAGAGTCACGATCAACCATACACAGAAGCATAACGACAATTGAGAGAAAAAACTTTCCATGCTCTTGATAACACCGATTCAACCTGTAATGATGAGTTATAAGTTCACGGGAATTCAAATAAAGAGGACCACAGGATAGCCATGGAGCCGCAGAGAAAGTGTTCAACGAATAACCCCATACGGGTTCCAGACATCTCCTGAGTACTAGAGACGCCCCAGTTAGATCAAGGCCACTACGGATTCACCCCCCTTGATAGCAATTGGCAACCAAAAAATAAGAAGAAATAGTTTTCAGACTGGAGAGAAAGATATGGGACTGGTCCAGACGGTCTATAATACTTGAATGGGAGAAGATTAAAACTAAAATTGAATGAAAATTGATAATGACGGGCCCTGAAGGTTGAGCCACTAAGACGTCATCCCGCCTCTAAAGACCTTTTTAAAGGCTACCGGAAATAACCGGTTGCCACCTGCCTTAATCTATCCCGTATGGTCTCTCCTCTTCAACACCTCCTCTGGTCCACACCACGTCCTTCTTATTTTTTTTCAATTCATTATTTTCATTTCTCCAAGTAACTACAAATATATTGTACATTTCGATTACATTAAGTTATGATATATTCAGCGTGTTGTACAATGTTATTTACAGTATTATCTGTATAAGCAAAGCTTGTGTACAGATATTATTGTCAGATAAGGAGTGCATAAGTTGAAATAATGATTAAAATAGTATGTAAATTGAGAGAAAAGTATATTCTAACATAAATACCATATATATCATTGAAATGAAATTTCCTATTTATTTAGTAGTAAGGGTTACATATATTTCATGAAGGGTTGTATATTGTTGTTGAATAAATATTGATTTATTTTGTTGCTAAGATGTTTTTTATTCTTTATTCCTCTTATTGATTCACTGAAGGCGTTATAGAAACGGGCTCCTAGATATGAACTACTCCTCTGACCTATTCGTTTTCTTGCTATCGGTAGAATGATATCTGAGTTCAAGTTTCCACGTGTGGCGTGTGCATGTGATATAGTATTCATCCTGGATATATTATTATTTTTCTCAAGGCAGATTGAAAGTAGAACAGTCTTTATGAATATTTGTTTTACATTGTGAACTCTTGATATTTTGAAAAGGTCTATAGTTGGATATAATCTTGTTTTATTATGAATTATTTTTAATAGTTTATTTTGTATTCAAAAGAGTGGCTCCAGGACATTGTTATATGCTCCACCCCAGGCGATAATACCATATTGGATAATCGACTGGGCGAGGGCATAATAGGCAATAGGTCACTAGTATTTGAGAAGTTTCTCAGTTCCTTAAAAATATATAATAATTTCCTTAGTGTTCTTGTCAGTAATGTTATATAGTGATCCCCTTTCAAGTGAGAATCAATCCGAAATATTCCGTTTTGTTTAAATGTTACAATTTATATTCACAAGAGCAGTCTCCATTCCTACAGCAATTTATATCTTCGTGTAAAATTATCTCATTTTATTCAGCTAAGTTGTTTTTATAACAAGTAAATGGTATATGCAAACTGTTTTATCTATGTTCAATGTGAAAAGATTTTGTGTTGAAGAGATAATCAATTTTTATCTTTGAAGAGAAGAACAGTATCATCTGCATAAGATATTATGCGACAATCTGGATCCAACTCTAGCAGGTCATTTATATATCAGGAAGAGTACGGGTCACAGGACCGAACCTTGTGGTACGCTGTAATTTATATTCAGTTCGTGACTATACGTATCTCCCATTTTGACTGAACGGTGTCATCTGCATGAGGTATTATGAGACAATCTGGATCCAACTCTAGCGGGTCATTTATATATATTAGGAAGAGTACAGGTCCCAGGGCCGGACCTTGTGGTACGCCGTGATTCATATTCGATTCGTGACTATACGTATTTCCCATTTTGACTGTGTTCTGTTTTCAAGGTATGACCTGAATAAATTTTTGCAGAGACTTCTGAGTCCCATATAGTGGAGTTTTATCAATAACATATTGCAATCAATAATATATTGCAGCACAATGATCTCCCTTATCAAGGTTTTTGTAGATTTCTCCCGTAAGTAATTTAATTGCGTCTTCAGTACCCTTATTTTCACGAAATCCGAATTGATTTGAAGATAATAAGTTATTTTTTTCCAAAAACGATATAAGTTTATTCTTTATAATTTTTTCTATTATTTTTGGGATATTTGATAAAACTGAAATGAGGCGATAATTATTTATATTCTCAATATTACCAGATTTGAAGATAGTGGTTACGATTGCTTTTTTCAGTTCTTGTGGGAAAATTCCAGTTGAGAAAATTAAATTAGAAATATGTTTTAGTGAAAAAGAACTATATATCTTGGTCCTTTCCAACCAAACCAATTGATTCCTAGTAAAGAGCACATATAAAAATACTACTATCTTGATAATAATATAATCAAGATAATCGACATAACTTGACGATAATATCTTCAATCCGCCAATGACAACTCAGTTACACAATCTCACTATAGTCCCTAAGAACATCAGATCCCTCATTCGGAATACGGAAAGCATTACCATTACCATCTACCGTAAAACTAGGGATAAATCCTAGTAAATATTCAAAAAGGTAACCAAAATTCATTGATTTACCATTAAAGAGATGTTGTGGAGACAAAAATTCCAATTTCAGTTAAGCTGCAATTGTTCTTTGAGTAGTTAGTATGATCATCGATTATATTATAATGATATATATAATTAGTGGTATAATGATGGTCATCTTGTTGTCTCTAATGACGGAACGATATTGAATAGATGTTATCACTTATTGATCACAAGTATAACTGTAGGTCCAATTCATAGTCCACTACATTTCGAACCAGTATTGTCCCCAGAAAATATCGGAGTATAATGAGTTGAAGAACAACAAAAGGTTATGGTCGTTGAAATGGTAATGTAATACTGTCTCCAGGATTGAAATTATTGGCGAACTACAATATCGTGCTTGTACTGAAGATATGATATCAAATACTTATGCCAAAAATAAGATAACTGATATATTTTAAATTAGATTAGGAAAAGAGTCAATGGACTCCTTATCATGTTAGAGTCATCATAAAAAAAGCATTACTTGGATATTACAATGTAGGTTACAGTGGTTACAGATCATATTTCCTTTATTCAGACGATAAGTTCAACGATAAATTAGCCCAATCCTAGTGTTGTAGTTACCACGAAAAAAAAGCTCGAAAACGATAAGATGAGACAATAGAGTTAATTCTCAAAACATGCAATGACGTGGACCTGTAGATCTCAGAATATTTATGCAATTATTGAAAACTTAACTCTCTCCCAGGAAGTCTCAATCTTCCAAAAACAACCCTATGTTCGTGTGTCCAAACCCCAAAAATAGTTGTAACGATATCATGAAGATAACGATAATATATCTAAGATGATGATAACTGCAAGGTAAAATCATGAACTCGATAAGTTATATATACAGCAGTAGATGTGCTGCACCGGTTCGGGAGCAAAATCACCCTTTTTTGCATGTAAATCTCCATAAGGAAATCTAAGGTTCATTTTACCGAAAACTGACCATCCCAAGGTCATCCACAATCACGCATGCGCAGTCATGTCGATGGGAGGGGTAGGTAGTCTATGGTTTTATGAACTAGTCATCTGTCTATGGTTCCCTCTAACTATGGTTCTGGAAGTCTGTCATCTGTCTATGGTTCTTCCCTAACTATGGTCTGGTGAAGTCGGTGAACTAGTCATCTGTGTATGGTTCTACCCTAACTATGGCCTGGCGGAGTCTGTGAACTAATCATCTGTGTATGGTTCTTCCCTAACAATGGTTGGGTGAAGTCTGTGAACTACTCATCTGTGTACTCACATTCCACTGAAATGATTTTTTGTCTACACACACCGAGATTCGAACCCGGGAAATAAACTCTAAAGTTAGGCGGCTTAACCGCGAAGGTGGACTTGAACAATATAATGCACTTCTACTGAAAATGAAATATTTTTCTACACACGGGAATCGAACCCGAGAAATGAAATCCAAAGCCAGCTCCTTAACCGCTCAGCTATGGAGGAATTCAGAACAAGCGATTTTAATGTTGTACATATAACCGCGGGGTATCCGGTCTGAGTGATAAGTGTGAGTATATTGCAGTCTATGTGGTACAGGTAGTTGTTTGTACATGACGTCAGTCGTGTGGGTGTTTGAACACGAAGGGGGCGAAGTGTATGGCGCGGGGTCTACAGCGAGGTATGGAATGTGAGACTTCATAGCCCTAGCCATAGGGGTTTTGAAAGAGTTATAATGACGTTGTTTATGTATGCTGTCAGTCACGTGATTTTGAAAGAGGCGGGTATTCATCGGAGGTATCATGGGAGGGCTGCTGCTCCTTGAATGCATAGATGGAATGTTATATAGTATAGAAATGATATCTTCTGCACGAGCATTCATCAAAACGGAATGTTTATAAAAAATTACTTTCATGACGTTTATTCAAGCTATATGCACCTTATTTCAACGCGATCGCTTCATTACAAAAATTTGATTCCAATCATCTTGAACATATAGATATATGGATATTATTTTCAGTATACAAAAATGGGGTTGGAGGACTTCAAATAAGGTATGGAATGTGGGGTTGTTTAAACATGACGTTAGTCGTGTGGTGGTGTCTGTCGCGGGGTCCTACAACTAGGTATGGAATGTGAGGTTTTTTTTTTTTTACGTGTAAGTTGTGTTTTATTGAACTGAAGATCCGGCGACCATAGTTTAAGAACGATGATGATGTCACTACTCTAAGCCAATGACAGTAACTGATTCAATCCGGCGACCATCGTTTACGAACGATGATGACGTCACTGCTCCAAGCCAATGACAGTAACTGATTCAATCCGGCGACCATCGTTTACGAACGATGATGACGTCACTGCTCCAAGCCAATGACAGTAACTGATTCAATCCGGCGATCATAGTTTACGAACGATGATAACGTCACTGCTCCAAACCAATGACAGTATAACTGATTCAATCCGGCGATCATAGTTTACGAACGATGATGACGTCACTGCTTCAAACCGATGACAGTAACTATGATGGGCAGATGAGGAATAAAATGTGAATAAGTATAATGATTGTAATACATTCATGCACATGTTTTATCGCGTGATTCAACACATACTTCAACACTCAGACACGTGTTTCAGACACGTGTTTCAACATTCAGACACGTGTTTCAGCATTCAGACACGTGTTTCAACATTCAGACACGTGTTTCAGCATTCTGACACATGTTTCAGACACGTGTTTCCACATTCAGACACGTGTTTAAGCATTCAGACACGTGTTTCAGACATGTGTTTCAACATTCAGACACGTGTTCCAACATTCAGACACGTGCTTCAACATTCAGACACGTGATTCCTTCGCGAACACGACTTTTACAAACTTCATACGTTATAGCGTTTATATACACACTAGTTAAGAACATACATTACGTAAAAGTTAAATGATAAAGACATTTTTATTTTCGCGGGTTTAGATCAATTTCAGTGGAAACATATAAGCATGGAGTTTTATGAAGATCAAGTCCGTTTCCCCACCACCCAAGAGGTAGAACTTATGGCTCGTTGCTTTTTTTTTGATAAAGTGGAAAGCGTCCCCAGGAGGCCTACAAACCACGTGCGAGGTGGATGAGAAATGAAATATCGATATTTATTATATCATTTATTTGAAAAAGCACATTTTTCATTTATGATATTGAGAAGCCAATCTTGCAGATTATCAACATGCTGAGCTGCATACATATATTTTCCCCCATCGTATATGGAACGTCAACCAATCACAAATCTGTACATGTCCTTCATATAAGCTGCTTACAATAGTTGTATAATTATATTAAATATGCTTCAAAACTAATCAGGATTTATAAATCTCTATGATTGCAACTATATGCTAATATATTCAACTAATAATCACTAATCTGTGTCCATGATTGCATAATGCCCCCAAGGAAGCGTAGCAAAAGTTCCTGGTATTAAGTATCGTTTATCGTCATTGGGAGATAGCGCAATCTTCTCCTGGTTTATGGAGAACACTTTATGTTTCTCCGCTTTGATTAAATGTTGAGTGACCGATACCTCTTTCCACTTTTCAAGGCACTCGATGTAGTCATCAAAGTCGATCGCGTTTCTGACAACGGAAAATTTTACTCCCTTCGCTTTTTTTGAGACTCCATAATTCCTCATTATTTCCGCAATTTCGGACTCTTCATACTCGGCTGCTTCAAGATCTTGAAGCAGCCTGGTGATTTTATCCTCTGAAGTCAATATCTTAATTGCGTATAATTTTGACCTCAGGCCTACAAAATCGGTCATGGGGGTTCCGTTGTTCTCATCCTTCATCTTTCCTAATACTTTCTTATTAACGAGAGGAATATCATAGATGTTATCAGGCAGGTAGTCGCTGGTGTCGAAGTATTGATGACAGTCGCGCTTCATCACGTCATAAGGATCTTTCCTCAACTCATATATGAGAGAGTCTGTATCTGTATACAACACTGAACAGCTATCCCCAAACGCCTGAATCATGTATCCATAATGGAAGTCATAGATGCTCGTCTTAGCCAAGTCCAATATAGACATTCCTACATATATGGGTTTATTCAGCCATACTTCCGTCTTGTTCAGCTCAACAGCCACCAAATTCTCGTTGAAGATGGTGCAACTTTTGAACTCAGGCTTAGAAATATATGATTCAGCTCCATACCGCCCACCCCACTCGGTAAGTAGGCGAACATTCACTCTTTTGCGAATATTCTCCATCGTCTTCCCGAACACCGCATTATTCATCAATTTGAATAAGTTCTTCTCGAACTCATTCTTCGCAGCCTTTCGAAGGTTAGTATTCAGATCAATATACGATTTCAACCATGGAGCTTGCTTAAATTTCAAGGCACGATGAATTTTGGTAAGGATCAATCCGTTTGCTAACGCTTGCTTAAGGCTGCGGTAATGGATGACATACTTCTCCTTAGGGTGAAGTGTTGCCATCAATTTTGATGGTGCATTTGATGAAGCGGGGGCGTTGCCTGTTTGAGGATTAATATGTAGAGGGCAGAAGGGTTAATCTTTATGTTGATCATGCAGATGTTTAGGGTACTCCAAATCGACTTCTAAAATATATCCTACATCAGAATCATCTGGAACTGTAGTAACATCAATATTTGTATCGCACCATTCAAATCCGCCATATGGGAGAGCTTGACTCATGGCCCAACCATACTGGTTATTGACGTCATAATACATCAAATAAGAATCAGCTTTCGATGGATTATAATTTGGCATATATTTATTGTTGGCGTGGGCTCTACGCTTAGAACATACTTGACTAAGTCCGCCTCTAATCCCTTTCTCAACGAATAGAAATATATCGAGATCTGTGAGAAGCTCAAGTTCTTGTTTCGTATGTTTCAGCATCGCATCCCAAGTAAAGCCAGGCAGTGTAAAGTAGTGCGCAGGATCCAAATTATATGTTTGATGACAGCTACTCCTGAATTGTTCGAAAATCGACGTATTGGCCCAAGTTTCTATATCCAAATTTTTCCCATATATGCTGAGCTCGCTGGTATAGTCTCCGAGGGCACGGCTTATCTTCTAATTTATTGTAGAAAGCCTCAATTGGCGGTAAAAAATACTCGGAGAATCTATCAAAAGAGTCTATGTAATCATAGGGCATTACCCCCTTCCTCGTTAAAAGCCCAACCTGTTCATCGCCAAGTTCTTCAAACTGACATTTCAAATTTGGGTAATCGCCCAAGTATGATGCCAACTTATCCAAGGACGAATTCATGAATCTAAACGAGTCGATGAATCTGAGTTGAATGGGGGCATCATCGATATGTTTGGTGAAACTTATACATTTCTCTTTGGTTATCGGGAGTAGGTTGATTTTACCGTCCATTCGCGAGGCTATATCTTCGATGATAAAGTTTGCATCGTAATTGGAAAGATTGTGAAAAACTACAGGAACAACATGTGTGTCTTGATAGTTGATGTTGCACCCTTCATGTGCTGCTCCCCGATAATTTTTCATAGGTAGAAGGTGATTGTGATCTCGCACTTTTTTATAGGCTTCCGAGAATGGCTGTTCGCAAATGTGGCAACAGCTTGCCCTTCTGAATGCAGCTTCATCGTCCTCAGACATATCGATGTCATATGGACACCAGAAAACTGTACCCAAATCTTCTGCGAGAGTCTTCATCTGATCTGCGAACCAACTCATACAATCCACGACACGATAGGCTTGATAGAAGGATAGGGAATCTTCATATGAACATTTCATGTAATAGCCGATAGCTGCAGGGATATGTTGTTGAGGCTTCTTCGGATCCGAAGTGGGTGTAAGAACGCTTTCTAGATCAGCATATACCACAAATGGAGCTTTCACTTTATTCCTGAAATTTTTGAATTTCAGGATATTCTTTCCAACTTCGGGCATCTTAACTTTACAGCTATTCAGCTTCTCACAGTCTTCAGTATGTTTACCCAACTTCTCCTCAGAGCGGAAGTAATGGAGGCATCGTTTGCAAAAGAATTTTTTATGATCCTCTTTACTAAGCTGCGAAGAAACCAGGCGTGATAGATCTTTGATCCATACGTAATGGAAACGGATTGGGGACGTATCATCGCTATCTTCTTCTTCCTTCCCAAAGTATCGATCTTGAATAAGTAGAAGGTTAACGTGTCTACCCCTCTTCTCCTTCGTAAGGTAGGTAGGTAATGTAACGAATGACTTTCCACTTTTATTTAAGATGTATACGTTGATGGAGACTTCATTATGCTTCTCAAAGTTAGGGATCTGACGCATTGTCATCGGAAATTGAATCCCTTTCAATTTTAATACTTCCTTGTAGTGAGGGTACGAACTAACTCTATTTGAAGTGGTTTGAGGAGGGTATAGCGCTGATGTCACAGCCCATGCGAAGCATGCATCATCATCATTTTTCACATTAATGCATGCCTCTTTACGTTTGATCTGGACAGGTAAATCAATATATGAAGATCCTAGCTGAGGCGTGAACTTGTTAATATTCACCCCCAAATTGATAATCTTAGTCAACGCCCACCCGCTGTCTCTTTCTTGGAACTCTTCTAATTGAGCCAATATAGGCTTCACTATCTTATCCTCAAACCAACTATCCAAGCAGGTGTCTCGAAAGATTGGTGAATTGGATGTATTAAAGTATTTGAACTCCGTCAATACCTGCTTCGCTTTGACGAGCTGGAATTCTCCACAGAATACTGAATTAACCTTAATTGACTCGTCATTCTTGAGAGCATTCTTAATACGTCGCTTGAAGAGGGCCTTACAATCTCCTAGAAACGACTTGGGATCCTTATGCTTCAAGTTTGAAAGGATCCCAGTACGGATGCGGCTGTTGAATGCAGACATGGAATCAGTCCAATGAACTCGATCCCACGCTGTTTCTTTTCTCGAATCCACACCAGAACCCTTCTTCTGCTCAGATTTTATCTGGATCCGCAGCGTCTTCAAAGCTCCCAATGCTGATAGCAGCTGCTGCTTCTCTCCAATAGTTTTCGCCGATTTTAGGGCATTATTTATCCTCCTTATTCCTAAGGTGCATTTCCGCAATCCTTCGGCAGCCACTGCTCCATCATAGCGGGGTGTTAGAAGACCGAGTAGAGCCGCGATATGCTTCACCAAATCAGTGAAAATGGACATCTTGATCTGCGGTAGAATTGAAAATTAATAAATGTTATCGTTTGAAAAAATGAATAAGATCTTCTCCAACTTCCACCCGAGAATTATTGAAGGAGAACTCGAGTGATATATACCTAAGGAAATTATACGGAATCCGGTTTTCTGTTGAGATTACAGACGACTTATATGGAAACAGCAGGATGATATTAATGTACCTAATTTTTACTCTTGAAATCACCCCCTTTATATAAACTCTCGAACGATATATACCGGTGACTTATAAGGTTGTATGTTGCTGTATAATTACCTATATGCAGCTGGATGATATGAATGTATCTAATTTTACTCTTCAAATCACCCCTTTATATAAACTCTCGAACGGTATGTACCGGCGACTTATAAGGTTATATGTTGCTGTATAATCACCCGTATGACTTAAACTGAGATTATGAGTATATTACACGCTGGTATATTACTTCATCGACGACCGAATATTGAACTTTTTTTTTTCTAATATTGGAGGAGAGATTACAGATATTCAAAAAACCTTGATTAGCGTAAACACATACGTACACTTAGAATATATTCAGAGAGAGCTTTAGCTCGAAATCATTACATTAAATATGTTCACGTTATTAGCCTCATAACAAGAATTTTTTTTTTCAACATGTCTCTGACAACTCATGTTATCAGTTTCCGTTCAATTAATTCTGATGGTTTCAATTTCTCTCGTTATCAATTTCCTATTCAGAATCGTTATCAACCGCAATATGAGATTTTTTTGAATTTTGTTCACGTTATCAGTTTCCGTTCTAATGAATTCTACGGTTGTAATTTCTTTAGTTATAAATTTCCTAAATTGAATATCGATTATTTTCCCTCTTTCACTATCTTGAACTAAAATAAAAACAAAATTTAACGGTACCGTTTTGGCTATTTATTGATGAACTTCTAACCCCGCCTTGAATTTATGAACAATCTATCACTATTTCAGACTTGAATTTATAAGCAATCGAATGATTTTACTATTTTTACTTATTCACCATTATTCTATAATTAGCTAATACAATTTGTCGGATAATGAAATAATGAATGATTCTAATAAACTTTTTTTTATTTGTACAATTATCATTCATAATTGAATAAACATACATTCAGGATATATTAAGGGTATCTAAACATTACACTACCATGTTTATCTCCATGATTGATACACCCACATTTTGTAAGCAATTTTTCTGAATCACTATTTGAGCAGAATGCTGAAAATTGATTCATCTTCTTGGTGTGCATTACCAATTTTGCTGCATATCCTTTTTTACGGTACTCCTTCAGGGTATAAATGAAATTCATCGTCTTTGGATTGGTATGTTCACCCAGAGGATCATAATCCATACTCGACATTAGCACGAGAGAGGCTGGTTTATCATCTATGTATAATACATAACATGACACCCTCTGATCCTGACACCACATCTCGATAATGATGCGCGTAATCATATCCTCTTCTAGATGAAACTGTCGAATTTTTCTAATAGCTTTCTCTCCATATAAAAATGTTATCTTCTCCATGAGCCTCTCGAAACGGAATGTTTATAAGGAAATTAAATTACCTACTTCTGAGGCGGGGACACTATTGAGATTATGAGTATATTACACGCTGGTATATTACTTCATCGACGACCGAATATTGAACTTTTTTTAAATTTGTTTATATCAACCCATACGCAATATTTTACATTTGTGAACTGTGTGTAGTCACTTATTCTACACCTACAGATATATGTGATATGAAAACAGTTGCATCCTAGCTCATTTTCATCCGATTCTGATAATGATATATTTATACGCTTCCCCATCCAATTTGCGTATAGATTTTGAATGAAAAAGTTGAGATTCATATTCTACTTATCAAGCTCTTTCATTTGATACCCATGAAGCTATAGTTGCAGCAAAATTTACAGTTTTTCCTGTTTATATGCTTGATATTAGATTTTTCCTCATGCAAATCATAAAATTCATACTTTACTCGTTAAGACCTTTCATTTGATACCCATAAAGCCGCACTTTAAAAAATAAAAATTTAAAATCCTTATCGCGAGAGATCGGTCGAACTGATCGATATATAAATAGTATATTCTTATTCAGCACATCACGTAGATTCAGAATATGCAATAAAATCACCACTTCCGGTCTCACTTCCGGTGTGACAATGTGCTACCTATATAATCTACTTCCGCCGGATGCACATAAATGTCTGATATTTCGAAATTAATCAATTTAATATATGTGTAAAGCAACATTTTTGCATGCAAAGTCACAAGGCGGTTCTTTCATAGCCGTCAGGCAACAGTTCCCTTTAATGCTGCTAAAGCAGATGAAAAACACTGTTCATACCTAACCTCTGATGGTAACAACCCATTTTGTAGACGGGGATTACAGATACCGAAGTTGATACTCTCTCTCCCCAAAAGGAGATACCTGTCGTGTTTCCATTTGGGAAAAGTCAACCACCCTTTAGACCACGTGTTGGATGGTGAAGCGAAAGGGTGTGGGTGTAAAGCAACATTTTTGAATGCAAAGTCACAAGGCGGTTCTTTCATAGCCGTCAGGCAACAGTTCCCTTTAATGCTGCTAAAGCAAATGAAAAACGCTGTTCATACCTAACCTCTGATGGTAACAACCCATTTTGTAGATGGGGATTACAGATACCGAAGTTGATACTATCTCTCCCCAAAAGGAGATACCTGTCGTGTTTCCATTTGGGAAAAGTCGACCACCCTTTAGACCTCGAGTTGGATGGTGAAGCATAAAAGTAAGGTATAAAATATGTTAACTTACATTATTATTGCACTAAAGCACTAACACTTGTTCGAAAGTTTCTCACAAAATATATCTAAACACAGAGCACACACAAAAACACGTCTAGTTCCTTCTGAAGCTAGTAGAATAATGAATTTAATAATGACTTGAGATACGCATATCGCGTTTTTATAGGAACTTCTTATCAGTTGGCGGCGCCGTCGAGTCGGTCAATAACAACTTTATCATTTTCTTTTTAGGAACTTCTTATCAATTGACGTCATGTATAGCGTTCATGCTTGGTCAATAACAACTTCATCAATTTCTGCGAATTAGTTTAATTTTAGTTTATCGCATATTCAATGATTAAATATCGTGTATAAAACCTATGACACTTCATAGGAGGAAAAAAGTATTCTTCTCATAGTGTTGAGTGATATAGAAAAATAGGTGAATACACATTTTTCCGGTATATTAAGGAATTTACCAATCGGTGAGCTGTTTATTTTATCTTGATCTTACTATATATCATGAGTACAAAAATTTTGTTATTTTCTGGCGGTTATTCTGCAGATGAGAGCGAGATTCTATCAAGGCATGATAATTCCTTCGAAACCCTACTCCTCATCATAGGGATTTATTTTTTCATCGATTAGATTGAAGCTTATTTAGCATTTAGTTATTGGAATAATATTTATTATAAGCATGATTGGAGTGATTGATGTTTCATTTGGATCTAGATATAGTTGCAATATCATTATATTTCTTATCCCCCGATCAATGTTTGGGTATAAAACACATTTAACATTTAGCTATATGAATAATAATTATATAACTGTTGTGTTGAAGAATGATAATTTTTTTTTTGATAATGAAATGATTATGTGTTCATTCAGAATCTGACAGCCTTGATTTTGGTAGGTAAGTGATCATGCTGCAGCCATCCTCTCCTGATAAGCACTTTGGCGAATTAATAATCCGCCCTAATTGATTTTTGAGGGGGTGTGCAGTCATACTTCGCAGGCTGTTGAAGCATATGCTGAACAAGCGCCTGAATATTGATGAGGAGCGCCTATGAAGATACAATGCACCTACTTTTATGAAGCATGTGTTTGAATACCATATAGATCAGCGCTTATATTCATATGATCATTATTCTTATCCATATTTCATTCCTCATCCAACCATAATAGTTCGTGAACGATGATGACGTCATCGTCTGTTGAAGCTAGCTAAAAAGCGATGTGTCATAAGTTCTACCTCTTGGGCGGTTAGGAGATGAGCTTGATCTTTATAAACTCCCCGCATATATATATATATATATATATATATCTGCAGCGCAGATAATTCATAATATCGCTATTATGAGAAGCATTTGTAACTACCACATGTTAGATGTTATGACTGAAAACCTGTGAGGCATACGATGCACCGCGACTGATATCATTATAACTCAGACAAAACCTCATGACTAACGGTATGTACAAACAACCTCACATTCCATACCTCATTGTAGGACCCCGCGACAGACACCACCACACGACTAACGTCATGTTTAAACAACCCCACATTCCATACCTTATTTGAAGTCCTCCAACCCCATTTTTGTATACTGAAAATAATATCCATATATCTATATGTTCAAGATGATTGGAATCACATTTTTGTAATGAAGCGATCGCGTTGAAATAAGGTGCATATAGCTTGAATAAACGTCATGAAAGTAATTTTTTATAAACATTCCGTTTTGATGAATGCTCGTGCAGAAGATATCATTTCTATACTATATAACATTCCATCTATGCATTCAAGGAGCAGCAGCCCTCCCATGATACCTCCGATGAATACCCGCCTCTTTCAAAATCACGTGACTGACAGCATACATAAACAACGTCATTATAACTCTTTCAAAACCCCTATGGCTAGCGCTATGAAGTCTCACATTCCATACCTCGCTGTAGACCCCGCGCCATACACTTCGCCCCCTTCGTGTTCAAACACCCACACGGCTGACGTCATGTACAAACAACTACCTGTACCACATAGACTGCAATATACTCACACTTATCACTCAGACCGGATACCCCGCGGTTATATGTACAACATTAAAATCGCTTGTTCTGAATTCCTCCATAGCTGAGCGGTTAAGGAGCTGGCTTTGGATTTCATTTCTCGGGTTCGATTCCCGTGTGTAGAAAAATATTTCATTTTCAGTAGAAGTGCATTATATTGTTCAAGTCCACCTTCGCGGTTAAGCCGCCTAACTTTAGAGTTTATTTCCCGGGTTCGAATCTCGGTGTGTGTAGACAAAAAATCATTTCAGTAGAATGTGAGTACACAGATGAGTAGTTCACAGACTTCACCCAACCATTGTTAGGGAAGAACCATACACAGATGATTAGTTCACAGACTCCGCCAGGCCATAGTTAGGGTAGAACCATACACAGATGACTAGTTCACCGACTTCACCAGACCATAGTTAGGGAAGAACCATAGACAGATGACAGACTTCCAGAACCATAGTTAGAGGGAACCATAGACAGATGACTAGTTCATAAAACCATAGACTACCTACCCCTCCCATCGACATGACTGCGCATGCGTGATTGTGGATGACCTTGGGATGGTCAGTTTTCGGTAAAATGAACCTTAGATTTCCTTATGGAGATTTACATGCAAAAAAGGGTGATTTTGCTCCCGAACCGGTGCAGCACATCTACTTACAGCAATATAGACTGATAATCTGGAAAGATAAGTTGAAAAATTTGACAACGATACTTAGCAATATCCGGTCAAAAGACGAATCGATGCAGTTGGGAGCAACAGGGACTCTCGCAGATTTCCAAATTCTTGCAGTTCCATTACCAGTATCCATCAACTGTGGCACTGGCGAAACCACTTACGTTCCGAAAATGACACTTTTCAATGCAACCTCAACATCAACAACAAGATTAGCAGCCTGAAAGGCACCATTCCTCGTCACTGAGACCATTATCCTCCTGCTCAGAATCATTATTACATAGATCGAATTTTAAATCTTTCACAAGCCAGTTTCTTCAATTTTGATTGTCTTCATTCTGCATTTCGTAAACTAGATCAGAGATTATCTTGGTTACAATACAGGGGATTTATTTGGGTGCCAATTTGGCAGAAGAGTGATTTGCAACATTGGTTTTCTGAAATAATAATGTTTTTTATATCCCCAATATGCAGACCCACTTTCCTGTCTTACCTCATTGAACACATTGAGCAATAAATGAATGTGGGATTCTCTATGAATTTTATTGGACACATTTATAATGTCGTTAACTCCTATTTCAACGTAAAAATCCCCAGAGATAGAAAATTGACGTGTAAACATCAAAAATGCATGTTTTGTTAAGCTTTACGCTTGCGTATATTGAGGAATGCTTGCGTCCTAGTCCCTATGATTGTCGTGAATAAATGAAAGAATAGCGGTGATTAAGACATCATTCACTCTTCCGCTATTTTTGACTTGAGGATGATAGCCAACGTTTAACCAATGTTTCTGAAGCTTGTGACATACCCTGTTACTTTTTGACGATGATTACTCTCTACAGCTTAAATAATCCTTCGAGTCTACCGGATCTGAATCTGATTGACTTTCCTAATAGTTTCTCGGGTGCCAGATTTTTGTCAAGGTTTACTCCTCGTTGAGGGCTCCTGCTAGGGCCCTTACCACAAAGAGTGTCACTGTGGTTTCTATGGATAGCCTTGTCCCAGGGTAGTCTCAGTGATGTAAGTAACCACGGGTCAACAGGGTAGACTGAATAATATTGGAATTGCAGGCTTTAATTGCAATCAATACTTGGTTACTTCCTGACTACTCAAATGCTGTTGCAGAAAGTCGTTTAGATAAACACGGAACTTTCCAATAATTCATTTATAGCTTGAACATACATTGATATTTCACTTTCTCTGTATGATAATAATTCATCCGAGTCGTGGGAAGCACAAGGAATCTTAGAAGCAATAATTGTGAAAAACACGGTCCAAACAGGCTATGTCCCCTCATTATAGCCTCGCCAACAAATATTCATTTAGGTGTTATTAAAAACGGCTATTCATCCATCAATTAGCAAAACTACATAATACTTCAATGGTAACTGGCGGAACACTTACTTTTGGCGGCACAAATGGTTGTTTCTGGAATGATCGCTCTAGCTGTCTTTTCGCACTGCCTCACTGACAATAATTTAAATAACGCTTGCGAGGCGTTTTGTCATACGAATCGAGATTCTGTTCATGTCACCTACAACAGCTCCAGTCGAGTCCTTTTTGCTGATATCGCGCTCATGATGGTTTACCAGATCCTCGATTTCGTGCCGTTTTTATGGTTACATCTGTTCCGATATCTTTTGTTCACACGAAATTTGCACGTCCATGAATGAAATCAAAATATACGCGACTTATGAAAGGAACCGTACGCAAATCTGACACTCAAACTACACGGATGTCAATGGCCGGTTCAATTTTCCTTCCTATACAACAATATAATTATTCGGAATTATCAATTTGAAATACTAATATAAACGGAATCTTAAATTTACAATCAATCTACGTGTTTCCCATTGAATAATTATTCAATATTTCAGAGCTTCGTTACATTCCCCCCTTAGTTCGGTGAAAATGGGAGGATGAAATCCTTCCATTTTCAAATTCTCATCGGAAATTGTAAAAAAAACCTAGTACGTATGTAAGATACCTAAAGCAAAACCTAATACAAAAGTGAGATATCTTATCTTGAAATATTAAACATAAACATTTCTTCCTTCTCCTGGGAACGGTGGCTATTGAATTCAGGAACGGATACAAACTTCTTCGCCGTCTGGAAATGGAGCTAACATCATCGAGTGGAAACGGAAATCATCTTCTTCATAACGGAAAAAAAAACTTCTTCTTGAAACGGAAACGTCCTTCAATCGGAAATTACGTCTGATAAACGATAATAGTAATAAAATTCTGGTATGAAACTAAAACATCTCCTTCGAATCCAAAGGGTACTTGATGAAATTCTATCATTCAATCACTTCCATCATGGAACGGCTGGTACTTCGATTCTTCGTCCATCCTTAGGGTAGAGACAGTCATAATTTCAGGGGGCATTAAACATTTTCAGGTCTTGAACGTGTACTCTTCTTATAATCTTGCCATCCCCATTCTTCAGGTCGTGAATGACCGGAGAAATTACTTTGATCACAGTAAACGGCCCTGTATATTTCGGAGCTAACTTGGCTGCAAAATGACGGACACTAGAAGACAAATGGTGATCAGCTTTCATAACTGTATCTCCCAATTCATAACGCCAATCTCGACGACGGAGATTTTAATAATGGCTTTGTTGGGTGAAAACTCGGCAAGGCTGGATACGCACCAATTGGAAAAATTCAGCAATTTGTCTAATCCAGTACGGTGGGCTAACAATTGTTCAGGAGTTGTATTAGTAGTATTATTATTTGTGTCAGTATCCACCGGAACGGTAAAACAACGGGCTATTGAAGTGAAGTGTTGGACAGAATTGAGGGCAAAAACGAAATCGAGCAAGAGTTTATCCCATTTACGGTGATCATCATTGCAGAATGGTGCAATCATCGTTTTTAAAGTACGATTGGTTACATTGCGGCGTGTAAGAAGGAGTCAGGCGGTGTTTAATTTCGAACTCCTTTTAGAAATTCTTGGAAATCCTGCTTTCATATTGTGTTCCATTGTCACTGACGACGGTTTCCGGAATATCGAAACGTGTTATAATCTCTCCGTGGAAAGCCTGGATTACAGCCTGAGCGGTCGCTTGCCTTGATGGTTCCCACTGTATCCTTTTCGTGAATCTGTCCTGCATGACTAGTATGAAATTGTTCACCTTGGATGATCTTGGTAACGGTCCTACCAAATCGGTGCTTACAGTTTTCCTAGGAAACTGATTCGAAGTCGGCTGCATTAATCCGGACTTCTGCTTTTGAGACACTTTATACGCTGAGCACTGCGTTCACCCACGCACGTACTTCGCAATTTCGCGGAACATCCCTGGTCAATAATACTCTTGGGCTTTTCGCGCAATGGTCTTAGTTATCCCCAAATGTCCTGCAGTCGGACTATTATGGTTTCCTTCCGAAACCTCTATTCGTATCGGTTTCGGAACACATAACTTCCACGGGTCGTTCATCTCCGGTTCGAACAAGTCATTTGAATACCAAAGATGGCGTTATAACAAATCGATCATTTCTTATACAATAATCGGGCCAGGCTTTTGGATTATTTTCAACTTCACTTTTCTTCGAATTGTACCAGTTAGAATTCGCGGGGTCGTTCAGTACATATATTTCTTGATTCTCTATCATTCCCTCTTCATATGGCAACGGATTTCGCGGAAGGGCGTCAGCCACCCGGTTCAAAACTTCTTTCCGGTACTTGATCTCAAAATCGTATTGTTGAAGGAAGATGCTCCATCGAGCCAATCTCCCACTTGGACTCTTTATTGCGTGTAGCCATTCCAATGCCTGGTGGTCGCTCAATACGGTAAATCTGTATCCTTCTAAATATGGTCGCATTTTATCAATGCCCCACACTACAGCCGAACACTCTTTCTCGGTAACAAAATAATTCTTCTCGGTGGCTGCTAACATTCGACTAGCATAGGCAATGATTCTGTTGGCTCCATCAATATTTTGGATTAATGCCGCAGCAATTTCCACGTCTGTAGCATCTGTAGCATCTGTTTGCAATATAAACGGTCGGTTGAAGTCAGTGCAAGCCAACACTGCGTCACTGGTCAGCATTTCTGTCAATTTGTTGAATGCGGCTTGCTGTTCTTCTCCTCAACTCCAGCGGTGATGCTTTTTCAATGGAGCAGTCAACGGACTTATCACTCTCGAAAATGCTGGTATGAAACGGCGGTATCACGAAGCTACTCCCAAGAACCGGCGGAGTGCTCCTACTGACGAGGCGCTCAGAGTTTGTTTGATAGCTTCTATCTTCTCTGTATCGGTAGGAATACCCTCGGCGGTGACCACATGTCCTAGGCACTTGATCGAATTGCGGCAGAATTGAAATTTTTCCGGGTTGATCTTCAAATTTGCTTGTCTTAAACGGCGGGAGACTTCCCTCAAATTCATGAGATGTTCTTCGAAGGTTTCTCTGAAAATGGTGATGTCATCTAAATATGGGAAGGATCCATATTCGGTCCTATAATCGTATCCATGAGCCTTTGGGAAGTTGCAGGCGTGTAATGTAAACCAAAGGCCATTACCTTGAACTGGAATGAGCCACGGCCTGGTACAGTAGATGCCATGATGAATTCACTCTCCGGGGTCAACGGTATCAGCCAATATCCTTATTTCAGGTCATTGCTAGTGATCTATCGAAATCGCCGAAGTTTATCTAAGATTGCACTTATGTACGGAAGTGAATACGCATCTTTCACGGAGACTTTGTCCATCATCCGGAAATCAATGCAAAATCTTGGTTTGCCATCTTTCTCCTTCATCACTGCAACGGGTGAACTCCACGGACTACTCGACGGCTCTATAACTTTCCCTGCCAGCGTTCTTTCAATTTCCTCGTTGATGATTGCTTGCATCCTCGGATTCTGCCGCCGGTAACGATGTTTCATCGGATCTGTCTTCATCAGTTTCATTTCATGTTGGACCAACGGCGGGTTCCTTGAATTCGTCCGGAATATTTCATTTCTGTCTTCAGAAATCAATTCAGTCTATACTCTTTGGTTTCCGTCAATGTTGCTAGGTGTGTCTCCCCTTCGTCACTGCCTTCGGTCCAAAACTAGCTTCATTGGGAACTTTGTCGCGATTGTTCACTATCAACTTGTCTTTAAAATACACTGCAGAGGACGGTGAATGTATTTTAAACAAACCGGAGCTCAAAATCTCCATTTCTATTACCATCTCCAGTAATAATGACGGTAAATGCACGAACTCGGCTTCAATCTCACCACACCCTAAGTGTACTCAGATTCTGTAGGCGGCCGTACTAGATAACAAATTTCCATTGACCATCCTAGTATCAACGGCTCTAATAGGGATTGGTTGCAACCCAGAATCCCGACACAAACGAACAATTGTGTCGCTGATATACAAACGTGTGGCCACTAGAGCCAAAAGCTCTTTTCTAAATATATGAAATTTAATAAAGGAACAGTTTTCAGCCAAGGTCTTCTTAACGGTGTTTTCGAAAATAATTTTATTTGGCTCTACTGATGAGACTGATGTACATTTCTCTTCAGATTTCCGAATTTCGGTGAGCCTAGGGGTCTCTACATTTTTCTGTATGGATACTGATGAGACTTTTCTCGAAACAGCAGAAATGCGTCTGCCTTCAAACTTCTAGAGTATTTGATGGTTTCGAATCGTCTTCTGTATCCATGATTGTTACGTGAATCCCATTCACGTCTGCCTTTGAGGCTTCCTCAACAGGGAACTCTGGCAGCCTCTTCACAACAGTCCTTCGCGCGTTTCCCGCTCCATTACACGGGCAATCTTGCGACATGACTCTGGGGTGGCGACATCTTGAACAGTCCAACTTCTGCGGATTCCGACAGTAGCTTCTACTGTGTTCCGTTTCTCCACATCTCCAACATGAGATGGACTGTACGGCGGTTGTCTTCGGCCTGGTAGGGCTCTGTGGTAACGTCATAACCATAGTATTTGTAGAGGTCATCGTATTCGAAGTGGATGCTGTGGCTCAATACGGCGGCTGTACAATCGGCGTACTCCTGATTGATGGTCTTGATGCAACACCTGCTGGACTAAGCGTAGATGTTGTACTCAAAGCGGCTTCGGTGTCATGGCTTTTGTTAATGATGCCGTAGTGTTCGCGCTCATGATGGTTGACCAGCTCCTCGATTTTGTGCCATTTTATGGTTACATCTGTTCCGATATCTTTTGTTGACATGAACTTTGCACGATTCTGAACGAAATCAGAATATACGCGGTTCATGAACGGAATCGTATGCTAATCTGACACTTAAACTACACGGATGTCAATGCCCGGTACAATTTATCTTCCTATACAACGATATAATTATTGGGAATTATCAATTTGAAATAATAATATAAACGAAATCTGAAATTTACAATCAATCCACGTGTTTTCCATTGAATAATTATCCAATATTTTAGAGCTTCGTTACAAGCTTGTGATCCGAAAAAAACTTTAAAAATTGTTCAGACGTAAATTGGCTCGCATTATCCCAGAGTGAAATCTGGCATACCCTGAAAGTGAGAAAAACCTAGATTTTCTAAGAATGTAATAGCAAAAGCTGAAGTAGCTTCAGGATAGATGAAAACATATTCAGTGAACCAGTTAACTGTAACCAAAATATACTGAATACCACGTTTTGAACGAGTACCTATGTAATCGATACTTAATAATTGCATAGGAAAGTCTATGTTGTCTATTTGTCACATTAAACCTTGTCTCTGTACATTGTGACTCTTGTGAGTAGCACAAATTCCACAATGTTTTTACAAATAAATTTGTCTCTTGCCGCATCCGAGGCCAATTATACTTTTGAGCGTTTTGGACACTGCTGAATATGTTTCCGGTTCCTAATTTGATTCCAAATACCAAAGTCAAGATAGTTAGGTAAAAACTTCAATTTTCAAACTTTTACTAATTTAATCCAAGAAGAAACATTGGATCTTATAGATCTAAACCAATCGCGAGCATCGCCCTTGAAAAGATTAACTGCCGAAGGAAATGATCTTCTTCCGAAGGCCCTCGTGCTACTCTTAACTCTTCTACCCTATTCAAAAAATCATAAATTTCTTGATGGCCACCCGATCCATCGAAAAACTAATATCATGTATATACAGGTACTTTGAAACCAGAAAAAGATATATCAGAATTAGTTGGAGATCTCGTAGTCGCAACATGTGAAACCTACCCAATAAGACTTATCTTTGGGAGTTTCATCGCTTGTATTTTCTGGGTTGAGTAGTCGATGTGAGAACATTCCCAATTCTTCTAGCATTGTCACCCGATTCAACTTGATACCTAATAACTACCTCTCTAATATCTTCTAGAGATTCTGATATTCCCGGAATACCTTCCGCAAATGAATCACTAATTGAAGTCAAAGCCCTGTCATGTTGTTCCCTATGAAAAAACCTCTCAAAAGTTTATGCTTTGTACTAGCGGTACTAGAGTTTCTACAATTTGATAAATTGAGTCGAGATTCCAGGTTCAATTCTATGAAACAAAAATGAATTTTGGATCCAAAGTTCAGTTAAGGGAGTTGATTTGATTTGATAACAATAATTTTGGGAAGAGATCATGAACAGCTGATTATGAGAATTTTATTATTCTTGGTTGGCTTGGTTGCCGACATCTACAGTCAAGACGGTCGTGAGTTATATTTCAGATGTTAAAATTTGGGCACCAGAGTATTTTTAACAAACCAATAAATTATGTATGTAACTAGGGGATTCAAACACTCAAAGTCCCCAGGTTCAATCACCCTGAAAGTATACAAAAAAATGAGAGACCTGTACCCAGAATGATTGAAATTTACTGGTAATTGAAATACTATTGTTGATAGAAGAAGAAGAAGAAATATTTATTTAAATAGGTTACCCTAATATACAAAAAATATAATACTATACAATAAATTCAACAGTAGTATACAATAAATTAAATTATAAATTAAATTACAATAAATTAAACAGTACAATAAATTCAATACAAGTAAACCTAAATTTAGTTCAAAAATATAAGGCACAATTTAATAATCAACATATTCTTCAGACATTATATTTTATCAAACATTTTGTATGGATTCCAATAACTGTTTTTTAAAAATGCTTAATGATGGACTAGACTTAACTATGTTTGGTAGTTTATTATAAGTAGTAAAGCCTTTAAAAAACAAAGAATTCATGGCACTTCTCTTATTCGTTCTGTATACATACAAATTGGCGTTGTTTCTTGTGGCATATTCATGAACATCTGAATTCAAATTAATAAATTCACTAAAGTATGAAGGTGCTAAGTTATTTAGTATTTTATATATAAAGATCATTGATAAGTAATACAATCGTAGAGAAACTGAAAGCCACTGCAATGTTTGTAACATGATTCCTATTTCCGTGAATCTACTCGCTTTTAGAACTATGCGCATACCTCGATTTTGAAGTTTTTGTAGTTGTGATGTTCGATTTAGATTAAAAAGGAAAATAATAGAAGCACAGTAGTCAAAGTGAGGTTGAATAATAGCATTATATACAGTGATTTTTGTTTGAGTGGATAAATTTCTAGAAATTCTTGAAAGAAAATATAGTTTTTTAGATATTTTTTTGCAAACATAATCGAAGTGGTTGCCAAAAAATAATAAATTATCTAACTGGAAACCGAGATATTTAATACATTCCACAATTTCAATTTTTTCATTATTAATTTGCAGATTTACTTCATCTAAATCAAGATTTTGTAGCTCATATTTAGTTGTTATTATCATACCTTTAGTTTTTTTTGTATTTAATTTCAATTTATTTGCCATGATACAACTTATAACAGAACTTAATATTAATGAGTTATGAAGTGAATGAATTGAAATATAGATGAAGTTAAATTGCTTAAATCAAAGTGAACAGTTAAATTTACACATATACAAGTACTCAAATGATTATTTCAAATGTTACATAAACCAAAAGTTGGGTAGCCTGACCTGGTGACTGCTGGGTAAGATGTTATACTTGCTCGATTATGGATTAGTACTTCCTACTTGATGTATGGATTCCTGCCACAATTTCAAATACAGTTTCCACGATTGTACATCACAAGTCAATCAGCAACTTCTAAATCAATTTTTCCACAGCAGATTCAAGCCAACCTCAGAACTCGTACACTTGTTGAATTTTCCACAAGATAAACGAAAAAAAACTGAAATCACGAAATGTTCAAACCTCTATTGCTCTATTGTCAGACTATTGAAGACAGACATGAACAGAATACATAACGATTGTTGAACAAAATTA
Organism: Endomychus coccineus; assembly: GCA_958510875.1. NCBI lineage: Eukaryota > Metazoa > Arthropoda > Insecta > Coleoptera > Endomychidae > Endomychus > Endomychus coccineus. The sequence goes on from OY294068.1 coordinate 94,240,683, forward strand.
GGACTAACTTATGTCCTGTCAGATATCACCTGGGAAGGCAGATTAATTCTTGAAGTTAGTGAAGAAATCAATGGAATTACAAAGATATTTACCTCTATCACAATAGGGTTTTTCCTTTCAATGAAACAAACTATACCTCCGTCCAAAACCAGTCACGTTGAAACTGAGTTTCAATCCCCTAGGGTGCACTAATTACATAAATAATTCCAATTATTCCAATCCAAATTGGTAATTGATGCCTTTGCTTTCAACGGAAGAATATTCCCAGCATTTGGTTCCAAACATAAGCTTGGTATCACCTCCCTGTTGAAATAACTTAGCAACAAGACCTTCCACTTGAACGATTTGACAAGAAGTACTCCATTTTCTAGGCCCTTTTCCGGTGCTTCTGTCTCACAGAACAACCTCGAAATAGAAGCGGTAACTACAGAAATTGACACTAAATATCCATGACTCAGAGAATATACGGTCCAGCATAGCTGATGTCACAGGAGTTAACCGATTGTAATACAGCGGCCATTTCTAAGCCGTTACATGAAATTTACACGTTACAAATTCGACATGTAGTATAGGAATATTCCATCCCTATACGAGTTTACCTAGAATCCCGGAATTATAGAAGATGACCTTATTTATATTGAATGTTATGTAAGTATATGTTTAGATCTCGGATCTCGGCCACCAAGCATTACGTCAATATATTAAACATTTTGGTTGGCACAGATACCTCGACATTCTAGGCTAGTTTAGTAGAACAACAACAATAAACAGTAATGACATAATATATATAATTAGGTAGAGCATTAAGAATAAGATATGGTATATTCATACATCATTGATGCGGATGGATGGTATTGTGAATAATCCATACTTGTAATTATTGTAATGAGTATAGAGTAAGACATTGAGCTATAATGGCGTCGAACTCTAAGTTGAAGTAAAGTGTAACCCTTTTGTAAAGTGATGTGTTTCTATTCCCTATACCCACACCAGGACCACGGGTCAGCTTAGGGCTAACCGCCCAACTTAAGATCTGATCCCCACATCGCGATCTCTACCAGTCTTTTTTCTTATGGAAAAAAAAAGAAACGAACCGCTTCCTGTCCATATCCATGTACGTACAAATGGAAAGAATAGGGAAGTAACTCCCACAAATTGTATTGGCTTAACAGGAAGACATAATGAATTGGGAATTGGAATTGGAGAATGGGAAATGGAAATTGCAAATGGAAATCGAGATGAACATCCAGGATGCAAGCGATGGGGTGAAAAAAAAAGGCATCAGAAAAAGTCAACCAACATTGGTGTAGTGCTTCGAACATCATGTGAGTAATGACTGTTTTAGACAATCTTAGGTTTATTTTTCTAGAAGAATTAAGATTTAAATAGTATATAATTTGTTCAATTTATTCAAGCGTCAAATATGTCTGAAAAGTTTGATTTACGCACCGCGACCTCTTTACTTCCAGTAATGAATGAAAATAATGACGTCACGAAACAGTTAATCGATGCTATCGAATTATACAGCGACATGCTAGATAATTCTGGGAGAGTATTTTTAATAAATTTCGTTTTAAAAACTAGGCTCAGCCAAAATGCAAAACTGAGAGTCAAGAAAGCATACGACTCAGTTGAGGCATTGGTTCAGGACATAAAAGGTAAACTGCTTACGAGAAAATCGGAGGCTGCCCTCGCAAATGAATTCCATAGCGCAAAGCAAGGAATCAAAAGCATTGATAGCTTTGGAAGAACTGTTGAAGGTTTATTGGTAGATCTGACAATAGCACAAGCGAAAGGAAACGAAGAAACAGCAAATATCTTGAGGTCGGTTAACGAAAGATTAGCTGTAAATATTTTCGCTAATGGTCTAAACAATAACGACCTACGCACAATAGTAAAGGCTAGAAATTACGACAATTTGGCCGACGCTATTTGTGGAGCAGTGGAAGAAAATGGATCTCTACATACAGAGAAAACCAAAGTGGAAACATTCCACATGCGAGACTATAGAGTCAAGCAAGGTAACAATTTTGGCGCAAGGCATCAAAATTATAGAAAACAATACAAGCCCTTCAGAGGGAACAACCAATGTTACAATAGCAATTTTCAACAAAGTCAAACAAGACAGAGTGTTGAACGCAAACACAAACCGTTTGGAAATAATTTTCAAAATAATAATCGGTTCAAACCCAAAAATCAAGGTTGCTTTACAGCTCAAATGGCAGGTAATCAAAATAGTAGTAGCACTTCAGAAGAAGAGGTGAAAAGTTCACTTAAGAATCAGTTTTTTCGTTCCGAATAGAGTGAATGAAAATCTAAGTACGAATGGAATGAATTGTGTGAAAATGAAATATGGAATGAATGAATTAAATTTTCTTATCGACACAGGATCTTCAGTCAGTGTCATTTTCAAGGAAGTTATTCAGAATTTAGAGAGGATAAACGAAAACAAAAAAGTAAACATACAAGGAATTGCTAGTTCCGTAATGTCACAAGGCTCCGTCAACATAAATTTAAAAGTAAACAACATAGCTTTTGAACAAGAATTTATAGTTTTAAATCAATTTACTAACGGAATTCAAGGAATACTGGGGTCAAATTTCTTTTTAAAACATAAAGCAATAATAAATTATGAAACGTTTACGTTTTCCTTCATGCTGAATAATGAAAAAATTTCAATGTCAATTCATTCAAGGTATGAATGTTATACAACAATTCCTGCAAGGTGTGAAATTGTACGATACTTCGATGTAAGAGAGAACGAAGAATGCGTTGTTTTGAATGAGGAAATATGCAACGGTGTTTTTATTGCAGGCACAATAGTAAAACCAGTACAAGGTCAAGTTCCTGTACGTATTCTAAATTCGAATGAAAGAGAAGTGAAAATTAGGAATTTTATCCCTACTACTGATAAATTATCAAATTATAATATATGTAAATTCAAAAAAGATTACATGACAGTTGAGCGAGTAGAGAAACTTTTGGAAAAAGTAAATTTGGACACGTTACACGGAGAGGAAAAAACGACTATTGAAAAAATCTGTGCAAAATATGCCGGTGTTTTTCATTTAGAAAACGACCCTCTCACGGTAACAAATATCACAAAACAAGGAATTCATCTGAATAAGGACTCTAGTCCAGTATTCGTGAGACCGTATAGGTTGCCAATCGCACAGAAAGATGAAATTCATAAGCACATAGATAAGATGCTGCAAGATGGCATAATTGAGGAAACCATATCTGAATGGTCTTCCCCGCTTCTAATTGTACCAAAGAAGCAAGTAGACAAAAATGGAGTAAAAAAGTGGAGAGTAGTAATAGACTATCGTTTACTCAATAAACAGATAGAAGATGATAGGTTTCCACTTCCCTCAATATCAGAAATTCTAGATTCATTATCAGGAGTAGTATATTTTTCACATTTGGATTTGTCACAAGGATATTACCAGGTGGAATTAGATACGGAAAGCAGGAAATGCACCGCTTTCACTACGGACAGAGGTCAATATCAGCTAACAAGGCTACCAATGGGATTAAAGATAAGCCCAAGTGTATTTTCCAGAGTCATGACAATGGCTATGACAGGATTAAATTATGAATCGTGTTTCATATATTTGGACGATCTTATAGTTTTTGGCAAAGATTTGACGACACACAACGTAAATCTCGTAAAAATTTTACAACGATTAAAAGATGTAAATTTGAAATTAAATCCAAGCAAATGCGAATTTTTAAAGAAAGAAATTTTATATTTAGGTCATTTAATTTCCGCGGACGGGATATCTCCCGATCCGGAAAAGATTGAAGTTATTAAGCAATATCCGGTTCCAAAGGACGCCGGAGATGCAAAGCGTTTTGTAGCTTTCGCAAACTACTATCGGAAATTTATTCCAAATTTCGCAAAAATCGCAAATCCTTTAAATCAATTAGCAAGAAAAAATGCATCTTTCAATTGGGACGATAAGTGTCAAAAATCTTTCGAAACTCTGAAACTAGCTCTCATGAGCACGCCAATCCTGCAATACCCAAATTTTGAAAAGGAAAATAGATTCATTTTGAAATGTGACGCATCGGGATATTCGATAGGAACGGTGTTATCCAACAGTGATGACCGACCTGTCGCATATGCCAGCAGAACATTGAACAAGGCAGAACAAAATTATTGCACAATCGAAAAAGAACTTTTGGCAATAGTTTGGGCCGTAAAGCATTTCAGACCCTATCTATATGGTCGAACCTTTGATATATACACTGATCACAGACCGCTGGTATATCTTTTTGGCATGACAAACCCATCTAGTAGATTGACAAAATTTAGACTGACTCTAGAAGAGTATGATTTCACTATAAATTATATAAAAGGCACGGATAATGTTACAGCCGATGCTTTATCAAGGATTCGTATTGAATCATCAGAACTTAAGACGATGTGTAATAAAACATCGGAGAAAATATTTGCAATCACAAGAGCACAAAAGGTAAAAGCAGAAAAGGAAGGACAAATTAATAAGAACGATCACGACACTAATAGGACTGGCCATCCGGGAGTAGTCGAACTTATAAAACGTCCTACCGATTGTGTGTTACTAGAAGTGTTATCTGAGGAAGAATTTGATGAATTAAACAAGGAAAAATGTATAGACAAAAATTTTAACAATTCATTATATTATGATGAAGAAAGAAAATTGATTTACATAAAACTACAATTTCGATCGGCATTGTACCTAAGGGCATTGTTGAGAAGTGTAGAAAATTTATGTAAGGATTTCAATATTGCTGAAATATGCATCATGAAAAATTCCAAAAACAAGGAATTAATAAGCGCGCTGAATAAAGAAATCATAGAAATAAAATCCGCCGGTTTTGTAATAGGATTAAAAATAAATGTTATACCAGACGTATTAACAATTAATGAAAAAGAATGTAGACAATTACTCTTAAATGATTTTCATACATTAAAAACAGGAGGACACGCAGGTGTAAACCGCATGTTCAATAATATAAAATCAAAATATACTTGGTCAGGTCTAAAGTCAGATATAGAGAAGTTTGTAAAACGCTGTGACGATTGTCAGCGATATAAACACTCTAGACCTACCAAAGAACCGCTAACAGTGACTACCACAGCATCAGCGTCTTTTGAGAAGGTGTTTCCTGATTTAGTAGGTCCGATAGGCAACGAAATCGGTGACGATCGATATATACTTACTCTTCAATGTGAATTAAGTAAATTTGTCGAAGCTTATCCAATACCTAATAAAGAAGCTAGCACAGTTGCAAAAGCATTCGTCACTAATTTTGTACTAAGGTATGGGATTCCCAGGGAAATAGACCACGACCAGGGTACAGAATTTTTGTCGGAAGTGTTCAAGCAATCTTGTAATGTGTTAGGAATAAAACAGCTAAATTCAACAGCTTACCATCATGAAACGATGGGAGCCCTCGAAAATTCTCATAAGCACCTAGGCGCGTATTTAAGAATTCAAGTGGCAAAATTTAAAGATTCATGGACCGAATGGGTACCATTTTGGACTTTTGCATACAACAACACAGTTCATACGGGAACGAAGTACAAACCGCACGACCTAGTGTTCGGGAAATCGTGTAATTTACCTTCCAACATAACGGAACAGGTAGAACCCGTGTACAACTTCGAGAATTATCCGGTTGAGTTGAAGTATCGACTTCAACAAGCATGTAAAGAAGCTAGGGATAATCTGATAGTATCGAAACTGGAACGTGTGCAAAAATCTAGGGAAAATTGTAATACAGTTAATTTTAAGATAGGTGATAAGGTATTAATGAAAAGTGTTCCGAAAAATAAACTTGAACAATTATACAAGGGTCCTTTCGTGATTACGGAAGAAAGGAACCCCAATGTAGTGATAGAAGTAGGAAACAATCAAGTGAATATACATAAAAATAGACTAAAACTGTACCATGATTAGATAAGGAAAAATGTTGTTTGTAAAATAAAAATAAGGTACGTCAATGGGAAAAAATTGTTAAATCTGTCAATTGAACATTTTTTTACCCCGCGTAGGGAGGTGTAGTATAGGAATATTCCATCCCTATACGAGTTTACCTAGAATCCCGGAATTATAGAAGATGACCTTATTTATATTGAATGTTATGTAAGTATATGTTTAGATCTCGGATCTCGGCCACCAAGCATTACGTCAATATATTAAACATTTTGGTTGGCACAGATACCTCGACATTCTAGGCTAGTATAGTAGAACAACAACAATAAACAGTAATGACATAATATATATAATTAGGTAGAGCATTAAGAATAAGATATGGTATATTCATACATCATTGATGCGGATGGATGGTATTGTGAATAATCCATACTTGTAATTATTGTAATGAGTATAGAGTAAGACATTGAGCTATAATGGCGTCGAACTCTAAGTTGAAGTAAAGTGTAACCCTTTTGTAAAGTGATGTGTTTCTATTCCCTATACCCACACCAGGACCACGGGTCAGCTTAGGGCTAACCGCCCAACTTAAAATCTGATCCCCACAGACATCCGTCTACGAATGTAGCCGTTTCTTAATCACTTGCAATATTTTCTGCTTTTACGCATGTTAGTCTGATCTTGATTACATATTGCTAACTTGACCTTCGAAATAAGAGGAAACTGAATGTTAATTTTCGAAGAACAACACATAAGTGCTAGTGTGATCAAACTCAAGCGCAAATTTCTCAAACATTTATACTGAGCACTTAGCGTCTTTTCGCATTAATCTCAATTACATCGCAACAACCAAACTATATTAATGTGTATTAGAAAACCACTATAGTGTTTCTATAGTTGATGACGTCATATCTTGAGGACGAGACGAAACAGTCTGACAACCAAAATCTCTCCGGCTAAGTACAGCGTCGAACAGATGTTTTAAAAATGTATGACTACGATAGGTTTTTGCTGTACCGATATTACTGACTTTTCAAGCATTAAAGAAGTACGTAGAAATTCACAAGTGCTTAATTGCTTGAATTTGCATGAATTTGACTCAGTGATTGTACACAGGTTTTACTATTTGCAGATATAGCTGCAAGTTTTATGCGAATCATCTCCAGGATAGAACTTTCATAATAAGCGGTTTCTTCAGCCGGAACACTAATATTTTGATGATCGAACTAATGGTTATACGATTTTCTGTGATAGTAGCTAACGACCTATATATACTATATAATTAACGACATCTGAACTTCGTGGGTAATAACGAACTTTACCTGAATATACAAGTGATGACGTATATATTATAAAACATTCAATATACAACCTTGATAGCTCATGACAGTCTTCTCCGAATTAAGCAACAAAAATTCAAACAGAAATATGCGCGACTGTTTGAAAAATCATTGGTTATGATAACTACAGAGATTTGTTATATGCAGTTACATCGGAATCGATTGTTCTCAAGTCTTTCATAGTGATTAAATCACATGACTTTGGAATTAACATAAGAATATGTCTCGGCTTAAATGCGTAACGCGGAAAAATATTCAAAAATGCACATCAGATACTAGAAGACGTTAGTGCCATGAAATGTATTGGTAGATTGTGAGGACACAAAGGCGAGTTCACAGATTGCCAGACATACAAATTGAAGAATTACAAACCATAAATTGCTAGACGCTAGAATGTAGGACCATAACTAAACCTCCGAATTTCGTATGAGGATTTGTATGTGAAAATGGTTGATTTTGTTGGAACTTCCCTATCACATCTAGTATCAATCATACAAATTGTCAAAACGATCAAACTTACACATTATTCCACATATACTAATTTTTTTTAAATTGTAGATGTATTGCGGAGAGATGACAGTCCAAGCCTTTCCGAATATACTCACCTTCAGAACGAATGTGCTACCTGGATCAAGGACAATTTACCCAGTTTTTTAAATGAAGAAAATGGAATAAAATAGTTAAACTTCTTTTATGGCGATGATTGATTTTGAATAAACGTCAGGAAATGAGGAGTGTATCATTTATGTGTGAATTCCTTCGATAAAATATGAGTGGAAGAGAAGGAAAAAATGCACATGAGATTGCCTTCCGAACGGCCCTGCAGCTGACATCAGAAACCCGTACACTCACCACTTTGCGGCGATAGACCAAGGTGTTAACTACGCCATCTTGGCGAGCCTGTTTCGGATGTGAGCTCGGCTGACCATAGGTCAGCCTGGTTGACAAGACGAGCGTTTCGATAGAAAGCACCGTGTATCGGCTTGTCAAGATGCCGCCTGAGCATAAGATCTTGCTTCGCGGCATTTATCTAGTGTTTCCGGTTAAAAGGTTGGAACTTGAGGTTGCCCTGTAGTCGGCCTCCTCGACTGATCTGAAATTCCTTAACGATAGATTCCCCCATTTCGGCCAATTCTTGACTTTTACCAAGACACACGAGGGGGTCCAGACTCCTAAGAACTTTACAAGCTGTACTCAGAACCACACTCCGATGCAGACCCTCCAGATAGAGGAGTCTCCCACCTCCCGGTGACATGAGAGATAAATGCGGGAAACGGATGACTTTAGATGCAAACTGTGATGTACATGCATCATCCCCCGGGTACCTTTGTTGAGTCTATGCAGCTTATTGACCATCAATTTTGCCACACCAAAAGAGTGAAGCAGGACTCGAACGACAAGTGTATTCGTTTGCAGAAGGCCTTGTTCCCACTTGAAAGTTCGAACTACTAAATCTTTCGAACACGGTTTCTGTACTTGCCGCGGAGAGCCACCTCCACCTGAGGAGCGTCATATTCAGGACGCTGTTCAGTTCCCAGGTATCGATAGGTCTCTTGTAATAGATCAACTCGATCTGTTAGGATCAGTTGTGAATAATGGTCGCAACTAGCTCAACAAGTTCACTCAGTCTCAAAGATCGTAGTGGAACGTGTCCTGAGATTCGTGACTGACTGGATTACCCTGAGCGCCAGCTGCTTTAGCACAAACAAACAAAATGTAATACACAGTCAAGCATTCAGGCAATATGAAGTTGATTTGAGAAATGAAGACAAGGTCAAACTTAACAATTTGGATTTATTTCAAGTAGGAATTTGAAATAACAATTGAAAAAAATACAATTTGAGTTGTATGATTAATTGAAAAATATATGTAAATTATGAATTTACAGGTTCGATCTCAACAAATAAGTGAAGTTAATGATGAGAACTATTCTAATAATGAACCTTACAAATGAATGAAGTGAAATTTGGAAAACTGACTCTCCAAAACTAACATGTGATGACGTGGCGGTAGACACTTCCTCATTATAATATTATTAAACATTAAATTATAAGTATGTGAAGATGGCTAACATATACCATTCATTAATATACAATAAATAATTAATATCATTGACCAGTCGGAATAACTTGAAGTAGTTATTTTAGGTCAATTACAATGTAAAAACAGTCGTTGATTATAAAACTTTTAATAATTTTTTTCAGATCTGCGAGCTTCATTGCTTAAAGTTAAGCCATGATTTATTGCAACATCTGTTGCTAATATTAAGGAACGGCGTGTCGTAAATGGAAAAGTCCGAAATCAAATTAGAGATAGGTATTCATGAAACGCGTATTTTAAGAACAATTACGACCAAATTAATAATTAATTTGTTATTCACATATTAATGTTGTAAATATTCACCATGATGGATATTTTATTCTGAAAATCGAAAGCTGTCATGCTGTTCTTTACAAATGATAAGATATCTAATCTATTTAACCTGAAAAAGCATTTTGTATTTTGAAAAGTGAGAAGTGCCTACCTTAAACAAAGCATTCATTATGTCAAGGTACATGTATTATGTATGAGGAACACTGTTTGATGATTTCGATATTGAATTATTATCGTATCATGGTATGCATCACCAAATTAAACTGTGCTATGCATTTTTATCTCCTGGGTTGGAAAAGTCAAAAATATATCAATGGAGAAGCAAACGAAATAGTGTTTTGTTTTCCTTGCAAGTGTTTCAAATCAAACTGAATAAAAAGAAAAGAAAATCAATTTTATATGTCATCAGGAATTTCGGAAAGTCATTGTTACAGTTACATACAGATAAACTAATGAAAAAGCATTTAACTGAGAAACACTAGCTGCTTTTAAATGTGAATTTGAGTTCACTTCTAGGTACTGTTAATAAGGTAATTTGCAAAGAGACAGTAGAGAAATGCTGTTTGCTGTATCTTTTCATGAAATAATTTTCCTTTAAACGAAATATTTTCAATTTCCCATTACAGTCATTGCCGATGTCAGAGGTAATTTTTGGATCTACAACTATCAGAAGCCAACTGCTTCACAAGCGCAAGATTTTTTGTAGTATTATTTGGCCATTTACGAGGTGATGTTGTTATTGTTGTTCAAACTTCAGTAATAGTTCCTTGTTTTCGTTTTTCCAGTTTTCTAATTATTGTTTCATTATCAAGTTTCGCAATAAATCACATTGCCTCCCGCATTTATTAATATTCATTTGATCAATGCTTTCCGTAACTGCACTTGAATTCTTCGCATTTCGACTTCTACCTGCGAAATGAATGTTCCTTATTGAATGTTTTGATATCAAAGATCATTCGAAAATACAGATATACACCTAAAAACTATTATATTCCTGGATACTGTAAAGGCAAGTCGACATTTATATCATATCACCATCTACTCGATATTACAGATTCAGAGATTACAATGCATGTTTGGGACACTCAATATTTCTTAAATTGAATGCACAAATCTACCTACCTCCTTTTTATCTCACCAGTTTCTGAAATTCACGTTCTAAGTAAGTTCTTTTCACGACATAGTTTTGTCAGAGATGTAACTATTCTTTATTCGGGAACTCGTCACTCTATCTATAAGAATTGAAGTAATGAATACTCGTTGAAAAATATATTCGGCACTTCAGTTACTTGTAAGTCGATACTTATCATACCGAAGTACCGACCGTGTACCTGATATTATACCATGTCGGAGACAGGGTGTATTCGTTCCGTACTTTACTACTTTCCTACTGTCAATAACAATAAATGTCATTGTTCAAATTCTTAACAGATGCTCAGATTGTAAGATGGTTTCGTCTAATTTTACATTAGATACATGAAAATCTATGAAAGTAGATGAACACCACTACTTCGGGACCAGGATATCCGGTCTCCACTTCCGGTCTAGCTGTCGATGTGCATCCGGTGTGAGCTTGTCCTTATCAGTTTTGGAAGGATGCATGTGATAAGGTGTGAGATAAGGATATTACTTGTAAAGAGTATACAGGGTGTGTATAAAAAGTGTGTCACATGAAAGAGTATACAGGGTGTGTATCAAAAGTGTGTCACATGTACAGGATCACGTGACTATCACATGGCAGCTGTCATGGCGAACCAAAGGTACGGACTGCATCGTGAAGATGACGCCACCACGTGACAGCTGTCATGGTGGGCTAAAGGTCCAGGCTGCTCCGTGTAGGTGTCATCACCACGTGACTGCTGTCATGGCGGGCTAAAGGTACAGGCTGCTTCGTGTAGATGTATGTGGGTCTTCAACGGGGTGTCATGGCGTCTGTCACGTGAGGTCTTCATCGAGGTGTCATGTCGTGTCTTGGAGGGTGTGACATGGTGGATCCATGAAGCATCTGTCACGTGAACTGTCATGGCGGATCTATGAATGTCAACCATAGCTTCATAGGTATCAAATGAGAAGTCTTGACATGCAGAATGTTAATTTCCATATTTTCGATGAAGTAAAATCAATAAGATGCATGCAAATTGGGTGGGGAGAACATCTTACTATAGCTTCATGTGTGTATCAAAATACATAATGATTTTGACGATTAAGTGATGTTTTATTGAATTGAAGATCCGGCGATCATAGTTTACGAACGATGATGACGTCACGGGAGGCATTCATTGTTTCAATCCGGCGACCATAGTTTACGGACGATGATGACGTCATCATCCGTTCACGAACTATGATGGTCAGATGAGGAATAAAATGGGAGTAATAATAATGATATCTACTCATTATTCATCACATTGATATTGAGAACTCTATGTGTAAATGTGGATAGTTGGAGGCTATGATATAGATATCCAGTAGGTTTGTAAATGTGTCATTATGCATATATCTTTTGAAGAATACACACGTAGACTTTGCAAATTTGTGGAGAAAGATCATGAACTAAGAAGAGACTTGAATTTTTAAGAAGATAAAATAAAAGTTACAAGACTGTTGAATACATTAAGTGTAAAAAGTGAAGATAATGATGAGAGTGGGGATGTTTAAAACAAATTTCTTGATTCTAACCACAATTCTGAATGGTATTCTATACGCGAACGTTCCCCAAAACGTTGAGCGCATTTATATTTGTCTGGAGGATGTTGCAACCGATGGTGAAGGGAGTGTAACCGTACCGAATGGATTCCGAAGAATTTTCGAAAAATCAACGATAATCAATTGGAGGTATTCGCATTCAACATTCCACAAGACAATCGTACCACCATACATTATGAACTTAAACTTTTATTCTCTGATCGAAGTGAGCGAGATATGGCTGAATGGCAAATGCTCCAACAATCATCATGTTTACCACATGTCATACAAGAAACAATAACAACACCCTCCACACGTACATCATACTCACTAGACGAAGAAATTTCTAAAATTTTCGCAATTTTGTATGCAATTTTATCTTCTTTATCAGTACTAATGTTGAAAATGTTTGTTAAATATGTAAAGAAGGCTATTCACCATGTAAATAAATGATTGTATGAAGATATATGTGTTTTAATAAAACAAAAGGAATGATAACAATAATTCCGATACATGGTGATAACTTCACTGCTTCAAACCGGTGATGGTAAGTAATTCAATCCAGGGACCATAGTTTACGAACGATGATGAACACTTGAATAATGAAACATACATATAAACATTAGCGCAAGCGCATTTCATAGTTACTTCGGTTTTATTTTTTGAAATAATAGAAGAACTTAATATTTTTACATCAATATTGTTGGTTTTCAACTTTACGTTGATTTTTTGCAAATTAACCGAATAACTTAATTTAATCAAATTATTCAGAATCCGAGTTAATTTAATTTCAAATTTCTGATAGTATTAGTTGCTTTGATACATACAATAGTTGTAATTGTTTCTTTCATGAGATTATTTTGAATTCAAATACCGATAATGAATAAAACTTGAATTGTTAAATTGAAACTAATCGTTATTCCCACCAAATACCATTTAACCACCTCGTAGTGCCTGAACTTCTTGGTTGTGGATTTATCTTGATTTTTTGTGCTAAAGCAGGTGACGCTCAGGCAATCTATACAATTATGGATTCACTACGAGCCCTGAGAGTGAATAACCCTAGTGACCTGGTTGGGATTATTAGTTCATATAGATCTTAGCAGATCTTTACCGAATCTTACACTGGCGCCCTTTCAACGTGGTTTAGGACATTGTTGATGGTTATTGAAAGGAATACATAACGATAAAGTGAAAAATTGGTTATTCTATGATTATTGTTCACCTGAAACGATTTATCCAGTTTTTCTAAATTTACCTCATGACAATAGACCTCATTTGAACATTAACATTTCCGAAGATTCTTCTCCCGCACTGTTAGACACTGGTTCTAACATTAATGTTACCAGTTCACAGGGTAATTTCATTATTGAAAAATATGAATTGTCAATATCTAGGGGTAACAATCTGAATGTAGTAACAACCGCTGATGGTTTACATCAACCTGTCTTAGGAATAGTTGGCGCTCCTATATCATTTAATAATATTCAGACTTCCGTTATATTCAGCGTTATTCCAACTTAACAACAAGCAGTAATATTGGGTACAGAGCTATGTTAGACCATTTACATATTGATCGCATTCCTCGATTTTGTAATTTTTTATCGGCATCACGCCAACCATCCTCCTGTCGACGCATTAGGTACCCTTCTGGTCTCATATCATTCGATGTTCGATATAATCCTAAAATTGGAAAAAAAAAAATACATATTATATAAATTTTATTATAAAAACAAAGTAATTACCTAAATTTCGTCTCTTTCCGAAATTTATAGGAGGTGGAACAATATTTGGCGCAATGTTATTCCGTAAGGTGATAACATTCATTTGAATTGGTTGAGATAAGCGTTGAGATCGTTCTTCCGCACGTCATTCACGTTCCTCAGCTCTTTGACGTTCTTCATGGCCTTTTTCTTTCACGGCCAACACTAAAGATCTCAACTCTTCTACTGATTGTATCAATTGAGTATTTTCTGTTTTCAACAGTTCCACACAATGTTGTTCATAGAATTTCTTGTACTCACAATATTTCATCATAATAAATTTCATTAACGAAAACAGTTCAGGTAACTCGATGACTTTAGGAGTTCGCATTTGCATCAATAATGATTCGAAATCAATTGCATCTAGAACATAATATTTCTTCCGTGCATCAGTCTTATCACATATTTCTGAATGGTGTATATGCGGGTTTTTCCTCAACAATCTTGTTATAACACCCTTTTATGCATGATATTTTTTGCCGCGAAAACCTAATCAATGCAATAGATCTGCATTCATTAGAACGCGTTGGTTTAGTTGAATATTCCAAAATAAATAGTTTCTTTTATCGTTTCTTATATCGATCCCAAATTTTAGACACACTTCATTAACTGTTAACTCAATAAAATTGTTGGTGGACCATGTAGCCACATTTGACTCACGAACGCGCGCTGCTACGTTCATTTTTATAACTGAACATTTTCTGAAATGATTCTCTCTTACATACGTGAGAACGTGAACGAGAATAGTGAGGGTGAGGGTGACTCTCCGTTTTGATCTCATTGCAAACGTTGATAACTGACTGATAACGTCACTAGTTGTTTCAATTTGTTCCGTTTATAGTAACCGGCTACCATAGTTTACAAACTATGATCGTCGGATGTTTACATCACCACCTACCGTTTGAGAAATAAAATATCAAATGTAATAATAATAACATTTTATTTGGGAAAGATACATCTTGATAGTACATCATTTAGAACTGAAATTATAACATTATGATTCATCACCTGATTCTTCACACCAAATTCCGAACTGATCCTGTAATCGGAGAATACTCCATTATACGGTCGTTAATGATGATGCAATAGGCCCTAGTGTTTTTGGGGAAATTCAGGAAACTTTCCATCTCTAGTTTAACGTCAACTGTTGATGACTTTATAGCATCGTTTTGTTTTGAACAATCAATCACAAAATTTGCTCTTTTCTTGAATGCTATATAATCTAGCATGGGCTCACTTATTATTTTATTTGAAAAAGATTTCTGGAAATCATAGTACATCTGGTATGCATCCACGTATTGCTGGTCGGTGGAATTCAATTTCATTGCTTCATATTGATAACACTCTGAATTCAAGTATAATTTTACATTTAGCAAGTTTATATTATCGAAATATGCTCTGTGCTTAACAGATTATTTTTTCGATCAGTTTGGAAAGCTAGAATCACATATCTGGGACGTTCCAAATTCATTGATGTTTTAACAGCCCAAATGTCGCGAGTGCTCTCCTTCATCAACGGATTTTCATGCAGATCCCAACTACGGAATGGAATCAAAATAGGCTTCTCAGCACTCAAATTTCCCAACATTTGAAATTTAACTTGATCACTTGGAGACACATGTCACACTTTTAATGCTATCGTCTTCACATTTATTTTAGCCGTTTTCGTGCCTGTGCTATTGGTATAGCAATCGTTATCGGTTCGAGATCTTATCAAGCGCAGCTTATGTTTTCCACTCAAAACTTTGTTATAGTCAATGAATAGGCCTAGTAGAAAATTCAACGGTATTTATTAATTGATGTTATTATTGTAGACTGAACTCAGTGCATCCTTATATGACCATCCAGAAATAGCTAGAGGTATAGATTCATGTTTGGCATATGTTAGATAAGCTCTGATGGTGCTGACAATACCAGGATCACGTACTTTGTCTATCTCTCTTCCATTCAATTCATAACTAATATATTCGAAGAGAAATGGTCCGAAATTATTCGTTAGTTTACATTCACCATCACCACTTGCTTCTGGCTGGAATTCTGCCTCGATGAATTAAGCAGACCAGGCCAAATCTACCAATACATCTTGTTGATTGATTATTATCTCAATTTCATCGCTGTTGCCAAAAGATATTGTGTGGGGATAGTAGGTATGAGTTTCTTCTCGGGTGATGTTTTCACTGAAGTTTGGCTCGTTGAATATTTGAAGTTTTTCCGACATTGTAACCAAGGAACTTCAAAAAATTTATATTTTCCAATGATAGTTATGCAGAAGCAACCTCCTCCCTTGAACTCGTTGTAGATAATGACTGATGACCACTATGGAGATGTCTTTTATTTCTGAAATCCAAACCCATGTTCTCAAGTGACGTCTACTGCAACAACAACCTTCTCCGATGGATTCTTTCCATATAATGAATGCTGGTGAGTATTGGATTATTATTTATTGTTGGAAGCCATAATCTCTTGTGGTCTTCTTCAACTCCAAGCGTATAATAATTTCTTCTTCACGAAAATTTACCCGTTTCCAATTCTGATCTGAAATATTCAGTGTGATGTTATCAAAGGACCTCTTGTTGATGACCGGTAGATAAATGAGATTCTTCGGCTCTATATCAATGGAAAAGCCAGGTGGTACAAGAGGTGAAAATTCATATATCGTATGAGCTAACTTATTGTTATAATATGCTCCTGCGGTTAAGTTACACTCCACTCTAATAGTTTGAACTTTTATTATGTTTATAGGGCGATCAGATACGTGTAGTTCACGAGATGCCAATTTCTTTTTGCTGAATCCCAACAGTTCGCTTATACTATCTTTAGGAATGAAATTCACTTCAAAATCACTCTTCAGCTCTGTGTGTAGAGTGTTGTTGTTAGATTTTATTGATAATTTCCGGTCACGTTCTTCTTGCTTCACTCCTATCCCACAAACTGCACTTTGTATGAAATCCTCGATGTCTGTCAACTCGTAGGACCTCGTAGGTATAGTAACTACCTCTTCCTCACCCTTCACATTTTTATAATAAAATTTATTAAAACCTTCTTCAATGTTCGGAATGCTATTGTACGTATGCAAACCAACATGTGCGATAGAATAATATGGATGAGGATCTAGTTCTATAGGTGGGTGAAAATCTACAGATAAGCGGGAGCTCTTACCCGTGATAGTGAACGTCTGAGACATGATTGATGAAAACTTTATCAACAATCTATTTATATACTAATAAATGCAGGGTCAGTTGACCACAACTGAAGAGTGAGAGATGAATTCTAAACATAACTGGCCACAATTATAAGTGTTATATTGTTGAAAATTGTCGTGATTGCATAATATCTCACACTTTTTGAAATAATCCACTAGTTCGCGAGGGGGGCGCAAATTGGCAAAATTATCATAAACTGTATCACCGACTTTATTAAACCCAACCCAGTGAGTGCCTTCATTGTCCGAGCTATCTAAATTAACTATTCGACGCTCGTTTTTCCATGGTCCGTTGGATGGCAGTTCGTCACGCATGAATACTCCTCTAAAATGAGGAATTTTCAGAGCTTTCGCTAGTTTTCGTAGATCGAGATCGGTCAGAGGTCTTCTGGGTAGGTTTACTGGCAGTTTTTTGGATGTTTATTTAAATATAGACCAAGACCTTTGCGATACTTTTTTAAATATATACCAGATCCTTGTTTCCCCAAAGCTATAACTTCCATTGTTGTATTATGTCTTTCCGTTTCTTCCAAGGTTTTCCGAGCTGCTTTGCTGTCGATGACGGCCTTAGCGATGCCTGCACCACCTCCTGCCAATGTTCCAGCTGCTGTTAAGCCGGCAAACAGAAGTATTAAAAATGGTAGAAATCCTCCAGTCTTTGGAATAGGAATTACTCTTGGTAACCGAACATTTTTCCGCCCACCTGCTTTTTCGAATTGTTTTCGTGCAACTTTCAACGCTGTTTGAGATGTTCTCTTCAGATTGGTTGGGTCAAACTTATTCTTCATAACTTTTCTCACTCCATCGACAATTGCACTCCCGAAACCTACCTTCTTTCTCATACCCATCCCCAATTTCTTCTTTGCCCTCATAATTTTATTCACACCGAAAGCGGCAATCCTCTCTAAAAATTTTGTGTCTTTAGATTTGACACGTTGCCAAGCTGCGTTCTCTAATATTTTATCCGCCTCGTGACGTCCTTCCAAACTAGCGTTCAGCAGATATGAAATATCGTGTTCGCGGCAAGCTTTATCGAGTGGATTGATACCTGGATCTCATCTTCTCAACCGTTCTTCTAATTTTGTACCGGGACCACAGAATTGATAACCAGGAATATGAAGTTCAAACGAGAGCTTGTTTATAAGCGTATTGAGAACACCTTCTCCTACGTACGTTTCCATACAGACTGATGAGAATTCAAGATTGCACCGTTATTTAACGAGGGGAGGGAGAAAGACCAAAGATCTCAAAACATTTTTTATTAATTCCAAATTTTTCTCAATACAAAAGACTTAAGTATAATCTTAACAATAGATGTTTCAAATATTATAATCTCCACTCTTGATTCACCCTCATAGTCACGGAATTTTGTTCTATTGTAATATCCATACCCTCAAGTCAATAATATTCCAGCTTTTTGCTTGTTCCTAATAATCTCCAAATGATGGGTTCATTGAGCAAGATCCGAATTATCGATCCAACTGTTGTGCGTATATCAAGCCATTTGTATTTCCCGCTAAGACTGAAATGTTTGTAGAGCGTTTCCTTCAACGTTCGAATGACACGTTCAGCAATGGCTGCTTTTTTCACACTATACGTATTATAATGATTGATATTATGTTTCTTCATTGGATCGTTAGAGTGTTTATTGAAGAATTCTTTTCCCTGATCGCTTTGTATGTTCCTAGGCTTACGATGTCCTTTTAACAATATATAACTGCCGATTTCCGAACCTCTTCTGCAGATTTCGTTTTCAACGGACGAGTCCACAGAAATTTCGAGAAGCAATCGATCACCACCAAAATGTATTTGAATCCTCTATTTTCACCAGCGTAATCACCCATTTCAGCCAGATCCATTTGCCACAAATCATCCAAACCTTTTATGATTGTTCTGCGCCGTTTGAAATTCTTTCTACTCGGCTTATGAAGCTCATGCACAACTTGTTCTCTACTCATCTTATCAATGCAGAATTCTGGTAAAGAATTAATTTCTTGGGTATATTCACAGGATTTGGGGTTCTACGTTTCACATAGGCCTGCTTTGTTGTTGTTGTAGATGATGAGGGTCTCTTCTTAGAAGTTTCCACAGATGTCATCCTTCGTTCTAACGCCTCCACTTTACTAGTAATGTCATTTAGACGCATGTTCACACTGTTGAATGTGTTATTGAGCTCTTTTAATCCATTTCTGTTTTCCCTCACACTATCACTGATTGTTTTATACTCTGATTTTATATTGGCCTCCATTCCATTATATTTATTCTGAATGTCCGTCAGATGTTTGTCAATGTTGGGAGTAACCTTCTCATTCGTTAATTTATGTTCATCCGGATCCTTGTTGATATCTTTGATCAAATTATCAACCCTAACATTGAAGGTATCTTCAAGACTGGTTCCCGTTTTCAGATTCAGTTTGTGTGTTAATTTATCAACATATACTTCATTTGCAACATCTCCATCATTCGGTGATTTTACGTTGCACAATCTACGATTCTCCATATCATAACTTCCATTGCTCGTTAGGAATAATCCTTGTCCGTGAACTTGTTTGAAATTATTATTCAATTTATTTGTATCATATATCCACATGGGAGAGGAAGCTCTGCCAAACTTATCCATTGAAACCATCTTTATAACTGTGATGAATTTGTTTTACACCCGGTTTATGTTGAATTAAACCAGCCTCTATCAATTCTTCTATTATAGAGACTATCTAGTTGTGATGGTTATTGTTACCAGCGTGCGAGGATGCAACAAGAAGTCTCAGTCTATCCACAATTTCGTTAACGTTATCCCAATAAACTTATTCGATAGGCTTCTCATTATATTCAAGCATATCATTTTTGATATATGCATTTCCAGTCTATGTTTTGGACCTTGGTCTTTCCATGGAATTAATCAAAGGTTTCAGTACATTCTTGTATTTTACAATGTTTCTCATTCGATCAGCTGGATCGTTATTACGTCTATAGGCACTAGTCATTTCCATCATTTGACTGTAATTTTTCCCATCTTCCACAGTGTAAGTATCCGGTAGAACATCTCTGTAAAACATAAAATTATACAGCCCTGTGGTACCCTTGAACGGAGTACCCTTGATAATTATATTACTATCACTATCAATTTCTATAGGTTGATTACCCATGAACCATTTGTCTAAAGATGAATTATATTGCAAGACCATTCTATCATCGTATTTCTTGACATCATCATCCCATAGGAATCCTTCCAAGTAATAACGTGCTAATGTGGGGTATTGTTGCAGGAACTCCTCTGTAGCCTCTGCATTATCTTTCTTATGTTTTCTGAATTCTTCACGAATCTGATCGATATTAGGTTTGGGGATAAACGAATCCTCCTCAGTATCTTTGGGGTTATATACGAATTCTTCCCCTTCAGTTACAATATTTGAGATTGGTATGTTCTCCATCTGTGTTGCTGTAGAAACAATACTTTTAGGTTTAACCAACGAATTTTGTTTGATTATTTCAGCATTTTTCGCAATTTCCTCTAGGGGTTTAGATAAATTCCTGAACATATTATCTTGAATCTCATCATTTTCAGCTTTACCCAGTTTCACAGCCATATATTTTTTCCTCACAACGTTTGCTAACTCCCAAATTTTTCTCTCCAATTGTTGTTTTTCTTTTAACATGTTACTGGCATTCACGTTCATGCTGAGTGGTTTGTCTATTTTAAATGAAAATATACACATGTTAGATTTATATATAGCTATCAAAACTTTTGCGATAACGTCCTTTGTTTATGTCACAGTCTTTGTTTATCATAAGGAATCCATATTTATCTTCCCAACATACGCTACATATCTGTTTGAATTTCTCGAGTGACATGTCGGTACTTACATGATCGGTGAATATATGTTTCAAATTGAGTTCATCCTGTTAGAAAATAATCAAGCAATTGGCATTGTCGCGCAATCCATGTTTTGGACATTTAGCAAAAGACTGGCAAAGATAGAAACTATCAATTGTGTTGTGTCTCCCTCATGAAAAATAAGCACGAATTTTCTCCTGTTTCTTAAACATCACGTCATCGAATATTGTTATCGAATTAGGCCTCGCTTCTGTGGGGTCTATGACCTCATCACTTTCGGTACAAGGAAAATATCCAAGCCCCTCAATTTTCTTCAATGTCTCCTTTAGTATTTGATATTTTTGTTGGTGTAGACTTTGAATATATAAACACGTTTTCAAATTTCAGACCGTTTGCATCTAGCAATAGAGATAACATCACATTTGTTTTCTAACAATTACTCGGACCACAGATTATTGTTCGTGAAGTATCTGGCAGCAAAGAGCTGTGACGTTGTGATTGTTCAATATTTTCAATTCTTGGTCCTAAATTCATAATATTCAACGAGTCTTTTTGCTTAGCAATCTTCATGTTGCCTAGAGGAGCATCGAAATCATACTGAAACATATGTTAATAAGCATTTGTTTGTATACTAGTTGATGATGTTATATTGTGTATGTCCGATCACGCGGTTAGGTACTTCTACGGTTCTGTCAAAATCAGGTATCAAATACGTGTTAAATAGGTATGAATGTTGAAGCACGTGGTTAACACGTGTCTGAGTTTCGAAGCACGTGTCTGAGTAGATCACGTGTCTGAATGTTGAAGCACGTGCTTAACACGTGTCTGATTATTGAAGAACGTGTCTGAACACGTGACTGAACACGTGTCTTAATGTTGAAGCACGTGTCGGAATGTTGAATCACGAGATAAAACATGTGCAGGAATGTACTACCTATTCACTTTTTACACCTAATGTATTCAACAGTCTTATAACTTCAATTTTACAGTGTGATGAATGATGAGTAGATATCATTATTATTACTTGCATTTTATTCCTCATCTGAACATCATAGTTCGTGAACGGATGATGACGTCATCATCGTTCGTAAACTATGGTCGCCGGATTGAAACAATGAATGCCTACCGTGACGTCATCATCGTTCGTAAACTATGATCGCCGGATCTTCAATTCAATAAAACATCACTTAATCGTCAAAATCATTATGTATTTTGATACGCACATAGAGCTATAGTGAGATGTTCTCCCCACCCAATTTGCATGCATCTTATTGATTTTACCTTATCGAAAAAATGGAAATTAACATTCTGCATGTCAAGACTTTTCATTTGATACCTATAAAGCTATAGTTGACATTCAAAGATCCGCCATGACAGTTCACGTGACAGATGCTCCATGGATCCACCACGTCACACCCTCCAAGACACGACATGGCACCTCAATGAAGACCTCACGTGGCAGACGCCATGACACCTCGAGAAGGAGTGGTATTGTCCTTCTTGTGTAGAAAGATTTTGTTGCATTCTGAATTGGGGGGGGGGGTCGTATTCTGTTGATATCAACATAATCGAAAAAAAAATGAATGAATTAATAAAAAAAATCCATAACAAACGACACACAGATGTGTTATCTCTGTTAATTTCATTTGCTTCGCATTTTCTGTTGAATCATCGACTGCTTCGTACCTAACTGATTTACACCGTTTGACAACTATTAATTATGCAACATCAACATAAATGTTGAACTATCACATGGACCTCTAATATTTTGTAAGTAATTTTGAATTGTTTTTAGTTAATGACTTACTTAAGTTTTTAAATTGTTTTATTATATTTATTGTAGTGTCTCCTGAAGAAGTCATGAATATATGACGAAATATTGAGAAATTCAAAATAATTGAGTATTAATTCAGCATCCTCTGACCGCATACCTGATAATAATATCGAATAATTCATATACAGCACGGTTGAAAATAACTTTATATCTTCTTATATATATATATATATATATATATATATATATATATATATATATATATATATATATATAGAAGAATCTCTTTAAATTCAGGTATGCAGTCAACAAGGGGATGGAAAATAAAAGTGAACTCTTTTTTCTATTCAAGCTTTCGAGTCATTTATTGGCTCTTCATCAGGAACTCTACAATGAATTATAATGAACAATATTTGGTTCGAAAAAAGAAAAAAAGAAACCTTTAGGCATGTGTACTTACGAAAGTGAGGTTTGAAATCCCTTTTACTCGCCTTAATTTATAAAATAACATGTCACAACAGACAACACTATTGGTTTAATACTGTTACAGTTAAAATTTTATTAAAAATGAACATGATGGATGCAATTGAGTGTAAAAACATTTTAAAATTCCCCCTGGGCTCGTATAGAAGTCATGTCAGATTCAGGAAGAAATGATGTGTGTGAATGACATATGACATTGAATTAATTGAAGTTGACACTTGACGTGTATAATAAATTACTAGTGACTTTGTTGTCAACATAGAATGAGATGAAAAATAAAAACACCAACTACTCAAGGGTACCAACTTGATATTCATTGAAATGAATTTTGGTCTGTCTCATAAGGAGGGAGACTTAGTAAATAAGAGTAGATTATGTTAAGTTTGTGAATATCGGTTCTGGAATTTATTGAATTAGGTTCTTTGAAAATGTGTGTCATTTCGAGGAAAGTTCTCTTTTTTAAATTGGATTCATGTTTCAAGCTAGTCACATTATCATAGTCTGGGTTATGGTCAAAAGAGATGGTGTGATTAGCTAATGAACAAGTTTTTTTTTAATTTCTGATATCGCTTTTGTGGGAGCTAATTCTGTCCTTCAATTTCCTTTTGGTTTGGCCAATGTACTTCTTTTCACATTGAGAACAAGGGATACAGTAAACTAAATTAGAGTTGTCTAATGGAGGATCTTTGTCTTTCAATTTTGAAAAAACATTGTTTGATACGATTGGGTTTTTGTAAACTATTTTGATATTAGGAATCCTGGAGAGTAATTTATTAAATTCATAGTTGAGAGATTCAATGTGTGGTAATGTGAGATAAAAGGTTTGTTGCAGATTGTTATTGGTAGGATTATTAATTGTATTGATAGGTTGATCAATATCGATGGAAGACCTACCGAAAATAAGTTTGTAAAATAGTTTTTGTGGGTAGCCACTGTTGATGAAAAGTTGTAAAAGTTTTTTAAGATCAGCTGTTCGTAGTGAAGTGTGACTTGTTTTAATTACTCTGTTTTTCATACCAAGAACTAAATTTATTTTTTGTCTGTGTTGGTGATATGACTCATAATGTAAGAATCTTCCAGAAGCACCTGGTTTGGTATACCAGCTAGTGATTAGAGTATTGTCAACCCTTCTGATTACTTTTGTATCTAAGAAGGGGACACTTTGTTCGATGTTTTCTTCTTCGATGGTAAATTGTAGTTTTTCATGGTAAGAGTTAAAAACAAGTAACAATTCATGAAATTTGTCCTGAGGGGCACTTAAAATAATATCATCTACATATTTTTTTAAAAAGGGGATCTCAAATTGAATTTTGTTTAAACAATCTTCAATGAGGTCATCCATCACATATTGAGCAATTATAGGAGAAACTGGGCTGCCCATTGGCATACCTAGGCATTGTTGGTAAATTTTTTTTTTCAAAACTGAAAACTGTTGTGTCATAGAGAAAATCGATTAATTTTAAGAATAAATGTTTGGAAACTTAGCAATGTAAAGAAATATCATTCCAATGTCTGGTGATACTCTCTTTAGCTAATTCTAATGTAATGTTATTGAATAAGGATACTACATCTAGACTAAAGTAGGTATCGCCTTACTTGGGGCGGCCAGACAGAGAGTCTTATCAGATGTAGGCAACCAGTGATACACTCGTGCATGCGCGGTATGCCCAGACAGGTATCGGTAAGTACTGACCCTGTATTACCGGCCTGGGTAGACGGTTAGGGTGTGGTCTCGCCTCTAACATCTAGGTGTTACCGGGTAGACGGTTAGGGTGTGGTCTCTGACCGCTAGGGGCCCTTCTGCTATGGTTGTATGATGGAGACCGAGTAGTGGTAATCAGCCTGTATATACAAGATCGTTCAAGGTAGACAGCAAGCAATATGTGAGGTTAGGGAGAACTTCAATGTAAAGCAGCATCAAAATATTTTTTTTCTACACACGGGAATCGAACCCGAGAAATGAAATCCAAAGCCAGCTCCTTAACCGCTCAGCTATGGAGGAATTGAGAACAAGCGATTTTAATGTTGTAGATATAACCGCAGGGTATCCGGTCTGAGTGATAAGTGCGAGTATATTGCATTCTATATGATGCAGGTAATTTGTTTTTACATGACGTCAGTCATGCAGGTATCTGAACATGCGGGGGACGAAGTGTTGGATTGAATGAAGCTGGCGCGATCTCCAACGAGACAGGTGTGTATGCGAGGTTATACAGAGTGTGCAGGTATAATGATGTCTATCAAGCAGGTCTTCAGCGAGGTATCTACCTTGCAGGAGTCTTCAATGAAATGTGGGGTTGTTTGTACATGCCGCTAGTCGCAGGGTTTTGTCTGAGTTATAATGATATCGATCGCGGCGCATTGTCTGCCCCCACAAGTCTTCAATAAGGGGTCATAACATCTAACATGCGATAGTTTACAAAAAAATGCTGCTTCTCATAATAGCGATATTATGAAGCGTTTGCAGAAATAACCATTAAATCATCTAAGGACTTTTTGCTTGATTAGTACTAGCGAGTACAATATTCGTTATAATATTATAAGTATGCATCATTAGCTTACTTGTGCGATGAGGTTGTGCTAAATCATGTCCAACAGCAATGTATTCAACTTGGAATTATCGTAATGATGCGCGATCCTTCAATGTTAAAGTAGTTTCATAAGTTATCCGAAAGTAATATGAATATATAAAATGTTTTTCCAAAATTAGTTCCGAAGTAAACATAATTCGCTATAATATTCATTCATGTATGTTTCATAAATTATCCGATATAAATCAAATAAGTTTATGCTAAATTTGTGCCAGGTTGAACAATATTCACTATCATATTTTGCGGTAGAGCTACAGCTGGTTCGAAAGATAAGAAAGATACGCCGATCACCTTCAAACGCGATGAGAATACTTTATTTCAAATCACACATGTAGTATGTATATATTCGAATCATATTGATTGTAAATCGCATAATATGACCCGAAATCTAGCTGCTGCTGGGTGTAGCCCTATACAGAATCTAGACGAAGCGGTGTTACGCATCACGATGATTATTCGAACTGTCTGTACAGCTCGATTGCTATATAACAAAATACATTTTTAATCATCTTAAACATATGGATGTGCTAATATAATTTTTTCAGTATGCAAAAATATACTAATAAAACATTTTTCATCGACACACATTTCTTCATAGGATAGTTAGTTTTTATAAAACTCAATCAATTTCAATGGGAAACATATATGCGAAGGAGTTTTATAGAGATCGAACTCATTTCCCCAACCACCCAAGAGGTAGAACTATGATGAGGAATAGATGTGGATAATGATAATAATCATATGAATATCTTCATAAGCGCTAATCTATATGACATTCAAACACATGCTTCATAAAAGTCTGAATATTGGGTAGAGCTATAGTATCTTCTTCATAAGCGATCATTATCAACATTCAGACACTTGTTCTGCACGTGATTCAACAGCCTATGACGTCACCATCGTTCACGAACTATGATGGGCTGATGAGGAATAAAATACCAATAATAATTATATAAATATCTCCATTAGCAATCTGTACTATTTGCCTTCACGAGCACGACTTTTACAAACTTCATACGTTCGCGTAAAAGATTATAATGATAAACACATTTTTGTTCACGGGTTTACATAATCATATGAATATCTTCATAAGCGCTAATCTATATGACATTCAAACACATGCTTCATAAAAGTCTGAACATTGAGTAGAGCTATAGTATCTTCATAAGCGATCATTATCAACATTCAGACACTTGTTTAGCACGTGATTCAACAGCCTATGACGTCACCATCGTTCACGAACTATGATGGTTCGATGAGGACTCAAACATTGAACAGATGAATCTTTGAGGTTAAATATCTGCTGTAGAAATTACCCCACTTTTATTACCTTTTATTTGAGAATATCGATATTTCCCATGTAACGGATTATTGCCTAAAGCTATTTTGTATGCAACATTGTTATCATTTGCGAGCCTACGAGGGCCTGTATGTTGGATAATCTAAATGAATATGTTTGACTATTATTACCTGTAGATTTATTTTAGATTCTTCAAGTTTGAGATTGATAACCCACATGAAGAAAGAAGCTTCAACGAATTGATAGGTTATTTATTATTTTCATATTCGCTATTCTGAATGTGACAACTTTATCGGCTTCAACACTCGAGATAAGAGAGAATATTTACCGCAAACTGTCTTATAACCACTAGGTACTACATATTATAATAATTGAGAAGATAACATAATAATCTGAATCACTTTTTGAGGAACATTATATGTAAACATGTAATAAAACAAAAGTATATTTATATTTATTAATTAGATAGTAACATAAATTTTTTGTTTCTAACTTTGAAGCGATATTTATAATTTAGATTACAATCCTGATGGGTTGATCCAAGGGACTGTACTTTACCAAACAGCTCGTTCATTATTGTGATGTCTTGCGGGAAAGTGAGAGAAATAAAATACCGAAAATAATAATAATAACATTTATTTAGAAAAATACATTTAGAATTAAAATAATAACATTACGATTCATGGTTCTTCACACTAAACTCCGAACTGATCCTGTAATTGGAGAATACTCCATTATACGATCGTTAATGATGATGCAATAAGCCCTGGTGTTTTTGGGGAAATACAAGAAACTTTCCATCTCTAGTTTGACGTCAACTGTTGATGACTTTATAGCATCGTTTTGTTTTGAACAGTCAATCACAAAAATTGCTCTATTCTTGAATGCTATATAATCTAACATGGGTTCGCTTATTATTTTATTTGAAAATGATTTCTGGAAATCATAGTATATCTGGTATGCTTCCACGTATTGCTGTTCGGTGAAATTCAATTTCATTGCTTCATATGGATAACACTCTGAATTCAAGTATAATTTTACATTTAGCAAGTTTATATTATCGAAATATGCACTGTGCTTAACAGGATTATTCTTTCGATCAGTTTGGAAAGCTAAAATCACATATCTGGGACGTTCCAAATTCATTGAAGTTTTAACAGCCCAAATGTCACGAGTGCTCTCCTTCATCAACGGATTTTCATACAGATCCCAGCTGCGAAATGGAATCAAAATAGGTTTCTCAGCACTCAAATTCTCCAACATTTGAAATTTAACCTGATCACTTGGAAACACATGTCGCACTTTTAATGCTATCATCTTCACATTTATTTTAGCCGTTTTCGTGCCTGTGCTATTAGTATAGCAATCGTTATCGGTTCGAGATCTTATCAAGCGCAGCTTATGTTTTCCACTCAAAACTTTGTTATAGTCAATGAATAGGCCTAGTAGAAAATTCAACGGTATCCATAAATTGATTTCATTATTGTAGACTGAACTCAATACATCCTTAAATGACCATCCAGAAATAGCTAGAGGTATAGATTCATGTTTGGCATATGTTAGATGAGCTCTGATGGTGCTGACAATACCAGGATCACTTTGTCTATCTCTTTTCCATTCAATTCATAACTAATATATTCGAAGAGAAACGCTCCGAAATTATTCGTTAGTTTACATTCACCATCACCACTTGCTTCTGGCTGGAATTCTGCCTCGATGAATAAAGCAGACGATGCCAAATCTACCAACACATCTTGTTGATTGATTAATATCTCAATTTCATCGCTGTTGCCAAAAGATGTTGTGTGTGGATAGTAGGTATGAGTTTCTTCCCGGATGATGTCTTCAATGAAGTTTGGCTCGTTGAATATTTGAAGTTTTCCCGACATTGTAACCAAGGGACTTCAAAAAATTTATATTTTCCAATGATAGTGATGCAGAAGCAACCTTCTCCTTCTTCAATGACAGTGATGCAGGAGCAACCTTCTCCCTCGAGCTCGTTGTAGATAATGACTGATGACCACTATGGAGATGTCTTTTATTGCTAAAATCCAAACCCATGTTCTCAAGTGATGGCTACTGCAACCTTCTCAGTTGAATTCCTCTCATATAATGAGTGGTGGTGAGTATTGGATTATTATTTATTGTTGTGAGCCATAATCCCTAGCGATCTTTTTCAAATCCAATCGTATAATAATTTCTTCTCCACGAAAATTTACCGGTTTCCAATTCTGATCTAAAATATTCAGCGTGATGTTGTCGAAGGACGTCTTGCTGATGACCGGTAGATAAATAAGATTCTTCGGCTCTATATCAATGAAAACCCAGGTGGTACAAGAGGTGAGAAGTCATATATCGTATGAGCTATCTTATTGTTATAATATGCTCCTGCGGTTAAGTTACACTCTACGCGTATAATTTGAACTTTGATTATGTTTATAGGTCGATCAGATACGTGTAGTTCGCGAGATGTCAATTTCTTTTTGCTGAATCCCAACAGTTCGCTAATACTATTTTTAGGAATAAAATTCACTTCAAAATCACTCTTCAGCTCTGTGTGTAGAGTGTTGTTGTTAGATTTTATTGATAATTTCCGGTCACGTTCTTCTTGCTTCACTCCTATCCCACAAACTGCACTTTGTATGAAATCCTCGATGTCTGTCAACTCGTAGGACCCCGTAGGTATAGTAACTACTTTTTCCTCACCCTTCACATCTTCATAATAAAATTTATTAAAACCTTCTTCAATGTTCGGGATGCTATTGTACGTATGCAAACCAACAAGTGCGATAGAATAATATGAATGAGGATCTAGTTCTATAGGTGGGTGAAAATCTACAGATAAGCGGGAGCTCTTACCCGTGATAGTGAACGTCTGAGACATGATTGATGAAAACTTCATCAACAATCTATTTATATACTAATAAATGTTAATCGATCACAACTGAAGAGTTAGAGAGGAATTCCAAATATAACTGGCTACAATTATAAGTGTTATATTGCATGAAATATCGTGTTGACTGCAAACTTTATCGAATGAATTGATACCCTGAACCTCCTCAACCGTTCTTCTAGTTTTGCCTCTGGTATTGATTTGAAGTTCAAACGGGAGCTTGTTTATAAGCGTATTGAGAACAACTTCTCCCACGCACGCTTCCATACAGACTGATGAGAATTCAAGATTGCACCGTTATTTAACGAGGGGTGGAAGGAAGACCAAAGATCTCAAAATAATCTTTTTATTAATTTTCTCAATACAAAAGACTTAAGTATAATCTTAACAATATATGTTTCAAATATCTCAATCTTGACTCTTGATTCATCGTCCTAGTCGTATTGCATATGCCTGGGTTTACGTCTTTCCACCTATATTGAAGTCCTTTTATGTATGTTCGACGCTGGTAAAAGTTCTTTCTTCTGTGCTCATGAAGCTCATGCAAAACTTGTTCTCTACTCATCTTATCAATGTGGAAATCTAGTGTAGAATTAATTTTTTGGGTATATTCACAGGATTTGGAGATATACGTTTCACAGAGCCCTGCTTTGTTGTTGTGGATGATGAGGGTCTCTTCTTAGAAGGTTCCACAGATGTCATCCGTCGTTCCAACGCCTACACTTTACTAGTAATGTCATTTAGACGCATGTTCACACTGTTAAATGTGTCATTGATCTCTTTCAATTCATTTCTGTTTTCCCTCACACTATCACTGATTGTTTTATACTCTGATTTTATATAGATTCCCATTTCATTATATTTATTCTGAATGTCCATCAGATGTTTATCAATGTTGAGAATAACCTTCTCATTCGTTGAGTTATGTTCATCCAGGTCCTTGTTGATATCTTTGATCAAATTATCAACCCTAACATTGAAGGTATCTTTAAGACTGGTTTCCGTTTTCAGATTCAGTTTGTGTGTTAATTTATCAACATACACTTTATTTGCAACATCTCCATCATCATTCGGTGATTTTACGCACAATCTACGATTTTCCATATCATAACTCCCATCGCTCGTTAGGAATAATCCTTGCCCGTGAACTTGTTTGAAATTATTATTAAATACATTTGTATCATATATCCACATGGAAGAGGAGGCTCTGCCAAACTTATCCATTGAAACCATCTTTATAACTGTGATAAATTTGTCTTACACCTGGTTTTTGTTCAATTACCCCTACCTCTATCAATTCTTCTATCATAGAGATTATCTCATTATGGTTACCGGCATGCGAGGATGCAACAGGAAGTCTCAGTCTATCCACCATTTCGTTAACGTCATCCCAATAAACATATTCGATAGGTTTCTCGTTATATTCAAGCATATCATTTTTGATATATGCACTTCCAGTGTATGTTTTGGCTCTGGGTCTTTCCATGGAATTAATCAAAGGTTTCAGTATATGTTTGTATCTTACTGTGTATTTTATTCGATCAGCTGGATCGTTATTACGTCTATGGGCACTAGTCATTTCCATCATTTGACTGTAATTTTTCCCATCTTGCACAGTGTAAGTATCAGGTAGAACATCTCTGTAAAATATCAAATTATACAGTCCTGTGGTACCTTTGAACGGAGTACCCTTGATAATTATA
Organism: Endomychus coccineus; assembly: GCA_958510875.1. Taxonomy (NCBI): domain Eukaryota; kingdom Metazoa; phylum Arthropoda; class Insecta; order Coleoptera; family Endomychidae; genus Endomychus; species Endomychus coccineus. The sequence goes on from OY294068.1 coordinate 94,272,546, forward strand.
TTACTCTCACTATCAATTTCTATAGGTTGATTACCCATGAACCATTTGTCTAAAGTTGAATTATATTGCAAACCCATTTTATCATCATATCTCTTAACATCATCATCCAATAGGAATCCTTCCAAGTAATAACGTGCTAATGTGGGGTATTGTTGCAGAAACTCCTTTGTAGCCGCTGCATTATTTTTCTTATGTTTTCTGAATTCTTCACGAATCTGATCGATAGTAGGTTCGGGTGTAAACACATCCTCCTCAGTATCTTGGGGGTTATATACGAATTCTTCACCTTCAGTTACAATATTTGGGGTTGGTATGTTCTCCATTTGTGTTGCTGTAGAAACAATACTTTTAGGTTTAACCAACGAATTTTGTTTGATTATTTCAGCATTTCTCGCAATTTCCTCCAGAGGTTTAGATACATTCCTGAACATACTATCTAGAATCTCATCATTTTCAGCTTTACCCAATTTCACAGCCATATATTTTTTCCTCACAACGTTTGCTAACTCCCAAATTTTTTTCTTCAATTGTTGTTTTTCCTCTAGCATGTTACTCACACCCACGTCCATGCTGAGCGGGTTGCCTATTTCAAATGAAGGTATATATACATGTTAGATGTATATATAACTATCAAACCCTTTGCGATAACGTCCTTTGTTCATATCACAGTCTATGTTTATCATAAGGAATCCATATTTATCTTTCCAACATACGCTACATATCTCTTAAAATTTCTCGAGTGACATGTCGGTACTTACATGATCGGTGAATATATGTTTCAAATTGAGTTCATCCTGTTTGAAAATAATCAAGCAATTGGCATTGTCGCGCAATCCATGTTTTGGACATTTAGCAAAAGACTGACAAAGATAGAAACTATCAATTGAGTTGTGTCTCCCTCTTGAAAAATAAGCACGAATTTTCTGCTGTTTCTCAAACATCACGTCATCGAATATTATGATTGAATTAGGCCTCGCTTCTGTGGGGTCTATGACCTCATCACTTTCGGTACAAGGAAAATATCCAAGCCCCTCAATTTTCTTCAATGTCTCCTTTAGTAACTGGTATTTTGGTTGGTGTAAAGACTTTGAATATATGTACACGTTTTCAAATTTCAGGCCGTTAGCATCTAACAATAGAGATAACATCACATTTGTTTTCCCACAATTACTTGGACCACAGATTATTGTTCGTAGAGTATTAGGCAGCAAAGAGCTGTGACGTTGTGGTTGTTCAACATTCTCATTGCTTGACCCTAAGTTCATAATACTCAACGAGTCTTTTTGCTTAACAATCTTCATCATGCCTGAAGGCGAATCGAAATCATACTGGAACAAATGTTAATAAGCATTTGTTTATATACTAGATGATGATGTTATATTGTGTATGTCTGATCACGCGGTTAGGTACTTCTACGTTTCTGTCAAAATCAGGTATCAAATACATGTTAAATAGGCATGAATGTTGAAATACGTGTCTGAATGTTGAAACACGTGTCTGAAACACGTGTCTGAATGTTGAAACACGTGTCTGAATGTTGAAACACGTGTCTGAAACACGTGTCTGAATGCTGAAACACGTGTCTGAATGCTGAAACAAGTGTCTGAATGTTGAAACACGTGTCTGAAACACGTGTCTGAATGCTGAAACACGTGTCTGAATGCTGAAACACTTGTCTGAATGTTGAAACACGTGTCTGAATGCTGAAACACGTGTCTGAGTGCTGAAACACGTGTCTGAATGTTGAAACACGTGTCTGAAACACGTGTCTGAATGTTGAAACACATGTCTGAATGTTAAAGCATGTGTTGAATCATGCGATAAAACATGTGCATGGATGTATTACAAACATTATGATTATTCACATTTTATTCCTCATTAGCCCATCATAGTTCGTGAACGATGATGACGTCATCATCGTTCAGTAGGTATCCCGGCACTTGGGGCAGCCCAGACAGAGAGCCTTATCAGATGTAGGCAACCAGTGATACACTCGTGCATGCGCAGTAGGCCCAGACAGGTATCGGTAAGTACTGACCCTGTATTACCGGCCTGGGTAGACGGTGTGGTCTCGCCTCTAACATCAAGGTGTTACCGGGTAGACGGTCAGGGTGTGGTCTCTGACCGCTAGGGGCCCTTCTGCTATGGTTGTATGATGGAGACCGAGTAGTGGTAATCAGCCTGTATATACAAGATCGTTCAAGGTAGACAGCAAGCAATATGTGAGGTTAGGGAGAACTTCAATGTAAAGCAGCATCAAAATATTTTTTTTCTACACACGGGAATCGCACCCGAGAAATGAAATCCAAAGCCAGCTCCTTAACCGCTCAGCTATGGAGGAATTGAGAACAAGCGATTTTAATGTTGTAGATATAACCGCAGGGTATCCGGTCTGAGTGATAAGTGCGAGTATATTGCAGTCTATATGATGCAGGTAATTTGTTTTTACATGACATCAGTTATGCAGGTATGTCACGTAGCCTACAGCGAGGTATGGAATGTGAGGCTTCATAGCGTCAGTCCTAGGGTTTTGAAATAGTGTTGTTTGTACATGTCGTCAGTCACGTGATTTTTGGAAGAGACCGGGGCTTCATCGAGGTATCATGGGAGGCTATGATAGTGAATATTGTTCAACCTGGCACAAATTTAGCATAAACTTATTTGATTTATATCGGATAATTTATGAAACATACATGAATGAATATCATAGCGAATTATGTTTACTTCGGAACTAATTTTGGAAAAACATTTTATATATTCATATTACTTTCGGATAACTTATGAAACTACTTTAACAATGAAGGATCGCGCATCATTACGATAATTCCAAGTTGAATACATTGCTGTTGGACATGATTTAGCACAACCTTATCGCACAAGTAAGCTAATGATGCATACTTATAATATTATAACGAATATTGTACTCGCTAGTACTAATCAAGCAAAAAGTCCTTAGATGATTTAATAGTTATTTCTGCAAACGCTTCATAATATCGCTATTATGAGAAGCAGCATTTTTTTTTTGTAAACTATCGCATGTTAGATGTTATGACCCCTTATTGAAGACTTGTGGGGAGCAGACAATGTGCCGCGATCGATATCATTATAACTCAGACAAAACCCTGCGACTAACGGCATGTACAAACAACCCCACATCTCATTGAAGAATCCTGCAAAGGTAGATACCTCGCTGAAGACCTGCTTGATAGACATCATTATACCTGCACACTCTGTATAACCTCACATACACACCTGTCTCGTTGGAGATCGCGCCAGCTTCATTCAAATTCACATGACTAACGTCATACATAAACAACCCCACATTCCATACCCCATTGAAGTCTGCCAACTCCATTTTGTATACTAAAAATAATTTCCATATATGTTTAAGATGATTGAAATCGCATTTTGTAATATAGCAATCAAGTAAGGTACAGACAGCTTGAATAAACGTTTTTGAAAGTAATTTCCTTATAAACATCGCGTTTGAGAAATGCAGAAGAAGATATCATTTCCGTACTGTATAACATTCCATCTATACATTCAAGGAGCAGCGTGTGTAGAAAAAAAATATTTTGATGCTGCTTTACATTGAAGTTCTCCCTAACCTCACATATTGCTTGCTGTCTACCTTGAACGATCTTGTATATACAGGCTGATTACCACTACTCGGTCTCCATCATACAACCATAGCAGAAGGGCCCCTAGCGGTCAGAGACCACACCCTAACCGTCTACCTGGTAGCACCTAGATGTTAGAGGCGAGACCACACCGTCTACCAGGCCGGTAATACAGGGTCAGTACTTACCGATACCTATCTGGGAATACCGCGCATGCGCTACTGGTTGCCTACATCTGATAAGGCTCTCTGTCTGGCGGGCCCAAGTGACTCCATCCCTACTTCGTTCGTAAACTATGGTCGCCGGGTTGAATCAGTTACTGTCATTGGCTTGAAGCAGTGACGTCATCATCGTTCGTGAACGATGGTCGCCGGATTGAATCAGTTACTGTCATTGGCTTGAAGCAGTGACGTCATCATCGTTCGTGAACAATGGTCGCCGGATTGAATCAGTTACTGTCATTGGCTTGAAGCAGTGACGTCATCATCGTTCGTGAACGATGGTCGCCGGATTGAATCAGTTACTGTCATTGGCTTGGAGCAGTGACGTCATCATCGTTCGTGAACGATGGTCGCCGGATTGAATCAGTTACTGTCATTGGCTTGAAGCAGTGACGTCATCATCGTTCGTGAACGATGGTCGCCGGATTGAATCAGTTACTGTCATTGGCTTGAAGCAGTGACGTCATCATCGTTCGTAAACTATGATCGCCGGATCTTCAATTCAATAAAACACCACTTACTCGTCAAAATCCTTATGTATTTCGATACACATAAAGCTATAGTCTGATGTTCTCACCCACCCAAATTTGTATGCATCATATTGATTTTCCCTACATCAGCGGTAAATATTCTCTCTTATCTCGAGTGTTGAAGCTGATGAAGTTGTCACATTCAGAATAACGAATATGAAAATAATAAATAACCTATCAATTCGTTGAAGCTTCCTTCTTCATGTGGGTTATCAATCTCAAACTTGAAGAATCTCAAATAAATCTACAGGTTATAATAGTCAAACATATTCATTTAGATTATCCAACATACAGGCCCTCGTAGGCTCTCAAATGATAACAATGTTGCATACAAAATAGCTTTAGGCAATAATCCGTTACATGGGAAATATCGATATTCTCAAATAAAAGGTAATAAAAGTGGGGTAATTTCTACAGCAGATATTTAACCTCAAAGATTCATCTGTTCAATGTTCGAGTCCTCATCGAACCATCATAGTTCGTGAACGATGGTGACGTCATAGGCTGTTGAATCACGTGCTAAACAAGTGTCTGAATGTTGATAATGATCGCTTATGAAGATACTATAGCTCTACTCAATGCTCAGACTTTTATGAAGCATGTGTTTGAATGTCATATAGATTAGCGCTTATGAAGATATTCATATGATTATGTAAACCCGTGAACAAAAATGTGTTTATCATTATAATCTTTTACGCGAACGTATGGAGTTTGTAAAAGTCGTGCTCGTGAAGGAAAATAGTACCTACTGACTAATAATTTTAAAATCAAAAGGAAGTTGAACCTGATTAATGAAGGAGCAAAATTCAAAGGAGTCTTTAACAAAATAATTATTATTAGAATTACATGAGTTGAAGTGTTGGTTTGTGAATTTTTGGTAATCGTTCCATTATAAATTCTAAAGGAAAAGCCTTCTTCTTTAGAAATCATATTCTTTTTTTCCAGTTCTGTGATCAATTTGTTAGCTTTTTGTTGAATGGTACTTGAGGGGTTACCATTTAATGATCGATAGTAGGTAGCATCGCTGAGAATGTTAGATGATAAAGTGGAGTATTGTTCCTGTGTCAAGATTGTCGTTACTTTCATTTTGTCTGATTGAATAATTTTTAACTGTGGATTGTTTTTGAGGAATTTTTTGCATTTGGTGTAAGTATTATAAATTGAATTGTTAACAGAATCATTGGTGTGTACAAAATTGGTAATAATATTGGTAGTTTGAGTTAAAAAAATATTTCTTTCATTATTTGGAACAAATTGTGAGATGGAGTCAACATCAGCTAAAAATTTTGGAATTTTAATATCTTTGTTTTTTGGTTCAATGCTAAATTTTGGTCCCAGAGCTAGAAAATTCGAGATTTCTGAAGGAATTACTGTATCTGTTAAATTCTTAACCCAAGTAGTTGGTGTTTTTATCTTACAAAAAAAATATATATATATAGGTTCTCGCGGACGTAATGTGTAGAACTGGATTCTCGGGTATTGATCCGCGTTGTGTGGTTTCGGTCCTCAAAAGGACCAATTTCACGACGTTTCGGCAAAGTCGCATTTGCCATCTTCAGGTGATTCGACCGTAGAGTCTGGAAAATCAAGGGAACTGATATATATATATATATATATCTCTTAAGTTACATACACGATAGTGGCCAATTAGGCAAAGAAACTTTAAACTTGTTTATATATATATATATATATATATATATATATATATATATATATATATATATATATATATATATATATATATATATATATATATATATATATATATATATAAATTAAATTTTCTGAATTATGAAGATAACTTAGATAATTTAACATAGGATTATACAGAAAATTTAATTCTATATCTCTTAAGTTACATACACGATAGTGGCCAATTAGGCAAAGAAACTTTGAACTTGTTTATAATTAACCAGAACAATTCTCAGTCAGTTCTATTGAAATATATAAGAACCCGGATGCTGTCATTTGAATAAGAACTGTCAAGTAACTGCCAACCATAGCAGTACTAACCTACAATCCTTTCTTCAAAAAAACGACTGAACTTCAGATGAATGTGCGTGAATAGCTGATCTATGGTAGGGCATCGAATCGCATTGTGTTCATCAATGATCTACTATCCTTTCAGAGGTTTATATTTACAAAAATATAAAAATCTAACAGGACCGGAGTGGTGTAATTGGTAAACACCCTGGACTAGAAATCCAGAAATGTGGGTTCGAATCCCGCCTATGGTTCAATCTTTTACGTTTATTCATCTTTATAATCCTATGTTAAATTATCTAAGTTATCTTCATAATTCAGAAAATTTAATTCTATATCTCTTAAGTTACATACACGATAGTGGCCAATTAGGCAAAGAAACTTTAAAATTGTTTATAATTAACCAGAACAATTCTCAATCAGTTCTATTGAAATATATAAGAACCGGGATGCTGTCATTTGAATAAGAACTGTCAAGTAACTGCCAACCATAGCAGTACTAACCTACAATCCTTACTTCAAAAAACGACTGAACTTCAGATGAATGTGCGTGAATAGTTGATCTATGGTAGGGCATCGAATCGCATTGTATTCATCGATGATCTACTATCCTTTCAGAAATTTATATTTACCAAAATATAAAAATCTAACAGGACCGAAGTGGTGTAATTGGTAAACACCCTGGACTAGAAATCCAGAAATGTGGGTTCGAATCCCGCCTATGGTTCAATCTCTTACGTTTATTCATCTTTATAATCCTATGTTAAATTATCTAAGTTATCTTCATAATTCAGAAAATTTAATTCTATATCTCTTAAGTTACATACACGATAGTGGCCAATTAGGCAAAGAAACTTTAAACTTGTTTATAATTAACCAGAACAATTCTCAGTCAGTTCTATTGAAATATTTAAGAACCGGGATGCTGTCATTTGAATAAGAACTGTCAAGTAACTGCCAACCATAGCAGTACTAACCTACAATCCTTACTTCAAAAAACGACTGAACTTCAGATGAATGTTCGTGAATAGTTGATCTATGGTAGGGCATCGAATCGCATTGTGTTCATCAATGATCTACTATCCTTTCAGACGTTTATATTTACAAAAATATAAAAATCTAACAGGACCGAGGTGGTGTAATTGGTAAACACCCTGGACTAGAAATCCAGAAATGTGGGTTCGAATCCCGCCTATGGTTCAATCTTTTACGTTTATTCATCTTTATAATCCTATGTTAAATTATCTAAGTTATCTTCATAATTCAGAAAATTTAATTCTATATCTCTTAAGTTACATACAAGATAGTGGCCAATTAGGCAAAGAAACTTTAAACTTGTTTATCACTAACCAGAACAATTCTCAGTCAGTTCTATTGAAATATATAAGAACCGGGATGCTGTCATTTGAATAAGAACTGTCAAGTAACTGCCAACCATAGCAGTATTAACCTACAATCCTTACTTCAAAAAACGACTGAACTTCAGATGAATGTGCGTGAATAGTTGATCTATGGTAGGGCATCGAATCGCATTGTATTCATCAATGATCTACTATCCTTTCAGAGGTTTATATTTACAAAAATATAAAAATCTAACAGGACCGAAGTGGTGTAATTGGTAAACACCCTGGACTAGAAATCCAGAAATGTGGGTTCGAATCCCACCTATGGTTCAATCTTTTACGTTTATTCATCTTTATAATCCTATGTTAAATTATCTAAGTTATAAGAATTTATCCTTATATTGAAAATAGTTAGTGGTCAGTGTGAATTCTATTGCTTGGAGAAATTCGTCTTTCGTTAAGGGTGTATGCTCTTCTAAAATGTGCCATTTTTTTTCCAAAATTGAATTTATTAAGTTTAGAGGAATATTTGTATATAGTGAAGTGACGTCAAGTGAAATAAGTTTATGATGTTCCGGTATTTTGATATTTTTTATGAAGTTTTGAAATTCAAAGGAGTTTTTTATATAGTGCTCATTTTTACCTATAATGTTTGAAATACTATTTGCTAAAAATTTTGAAAGTTGGTAGAGTGGGGTTTGGTTGTTGGAAACTATAGGTCGGCAGGGCATGTTTTGTTTGTCAGTTTTTATCAAACCATATATTTTTGGAGGTTGTGCATTGTGTATAGTAAGTTTTTTGGCTATTGTGTTGGAGATCAGATTTTTACCTAACCATCCTTTGACTATTTTATTATTTTTGTTCTGAAAAATGTTTGTAGGATCATTTTTGATTTCTTTGTATGTGGTTTCATTTGATAAGAGATCCAAAATTTTGTTATTGTACGAATCTTTGTTTATAATTAGAGTTTTATTACTTTTGTCAGGCTTGACTATTGATATTTGTGGGTTATCTTTTATGAATTGTTTGGTTTTTTTAATATTTTTGATTAGAAGTTTGTTTTGTTTCAAAGTATTATTATTTTTTAATTTATTTTTGAAGTTTCTGATTGTGTTCGTTATTTTATTTCTGATTTCATTTTGACTACAAACAAATTGAAGGTGTAGCAATGGGAAGCCCCATCTCCAGCACAATAGCACAATTAGTGATGGAAGAATTAGAAGAAACAGTTATTCAAAATTTAGATTTTAACCCCATTTTTTTCAAACGTTACGTAGACGACTGCCTAACAGCAATCCCAGAAAATAAAATAGACTACACTTTAAACCAATTCAACAGTTTTCATCCAGCTTTGCAGTTTACCATAGAAAAAGAACTAGACAATAAAATAAACTTTTTAGACATAACCCTAATCAAAGAAAAATCTAACATTTTCACCCAATGGTACACAAAACCCACTTCTTCTGGAAGATATTTAAATTTCAATTCAAACCATCCAATATCACATAAAAAATGCACAGCAATTTCAATCATTGATAGAGCAATAAAACTCACTAGCCCGCACCTCAGAATACAAAGTCTAAACAATGTAACTCAACTACTCACACAAAACCAATACCCTATACACTTAATAAATAAAATTATAAAAAAAAGAACATATGCTTATTACAATAGAGAAAACCAAACAAAAAAACCAAATGACACCTCTATAAAATACACAAGCATACCATATATTTCAGGTCTATCAGAAAAAATTAAAAACATACTCAAGCCACATAACATTCAAGTAAGTCATCGCAGCCATAATAACGTAGAACAGTTTTACACCAAACTCAAATCAACCACTCCAATTTTGAAAAAATCACATTTAGTGTACAATATACCATGTAAAAATTGCTCCAAAACTTACATTGGACAAACCACACAATATCTTCAAGAAAGAATCAAGGCCCACAAATACACAAAACAAGCAAAAACAGCATTAAATAAACACACCCAAACAGAAAAACATGAATTTGACTTTGAAAATGTCCAAATAATAGGTTTTGAAAAAAACAAAAAATCAAGGGAAATTTTAGAAATGATAAACATTCAAAAAAATATAAATAATGTTGTAAATGACAAAACAGAAATTTCAAATTTAAACAATATATATCTACCAATCTTATAATAATAAATTTTCGTCCTAAATCAAACCCTCTCATCAATTGTTGAACAACAACTCAATCACGACATCTAACCAATAATGGATCAAGCAACATACAATATTATCGATAACAACACACCATAGTTCAAACCTCCACCAAAAAAAGAAGATAACTAATACAGTTAGGTCACCTGATTCTAGCATATGATTAATTTCCACAACTGTTTTCATTCATTTATGTGCCTTAGTAGATTGAACGCTATAAAATTCAAATAACTACAATATAAAAGTACCAATCTAGAATGAGGTGTAGAATATCTCCTAATTGGAAATCTAGAGAAAAGCTTACAAATAAAAATGTAGGTTTTTAACAAATCAATATACCAACACAGAATGAAATTTTAAGGTAACTACCTCCATTTTAACTACTCAACCATTTTACTAATGTAACATTTTCGATTTTAGTTTTATATATTAAAGTTTTGAAAAAGGTGGAGATCTACCACCGAAACGTCAACAAAGTAATTTTTCATTGAATACTGAACCTAAAACCAAATTAATTATCCAAAATTTGAAATATTAGAAGATTGGTTCAAACAAATAAATTGTCAGTACATATATATATATATATATATATATATATATATATATATATATATATATATATATATATATATATATATGTTTCTTCTTAGGTTCTCGCGGACGTAATGTGTAGAACTGGATTCTCGGGTATTGATCCGCGTTGTGTGGTTTCGGTCCTCAAAAGGACCAATTTCACGACGTTTCGGCAAAGTCGCATTTGACATCTTCAGGTGATTCGACCGTAGAGTCTGGAAAATCTAGGCGAACTAGATTTTCCAGACTCTACGGTCGAATCACCTGAAGATGGCAAATGCGACTTTGCCGAAACGTCGTGAAATTGGTCCTTTTGAGGACCGAAACCACACAACGCGGATCAATACCCGAGAATCCAGTTCTACATATATATATATATATATATATATATATATATATATATATATATATATATACATATATATATATATATATATATATATATATATATATATATATATATATATATATATATATATATATATATATATATATATATATATATATATATATATATATATATATAAATTAAATTTTCTGAATTATGAAGATAACTTAGATAATTTAACATAGGATTATAAAGATGTTAAATTATCTAAGTTATCTTCATAATTCAGAACATTTCATTCTATATCTCTTAAGTTACATACACGATAGTGGCCAATTAGGCAAAGAAACTTTAAACTTGTTTATAATTAACCAGAACAATTCTCAGTCTGTTCTATTGAAATATATAAGAACCGGGATGCTGTCATTTGAATAAGAACTGTTAAGTAACTGCCAACCATAGCAGTACTAACCTACAATCCTTTCTTCAAAAACACGACTGAACTTCAGATTAATGTGCGTGAATAGTTGATCTATGGTAGGGCATCGAATCGCATTGTGTTCATCAATGATCTACTATCCTTTCAGAGGTTTATATTTACAGAAATATAAGAATCTAACAGGACCGAAGTGGTGTAATTGGTTAACACCCTGGACTAGAAATCCAGAAATGTGGGTTCGAATCCCGCCTATGGTTCAATCTTTTACGTTTATTCATCTTTATAATCCTATGTTAAATTATCTAAGTTATCTTCATAATTCAGAAAATTTAATTCTATATCTCTTAAGTTATATACACGATAGTGGCCAATTAGGCAAAGAAACTTTAAAATTGTTTATAATTAACCAGAACAATTCTCAGTAAGTTCTATTGAAATATATAAGAACCGGGATGCTGTCATTTGAATAAGAACTGTCAAGTAACTGCCAACCATAGCAGTACTAACCTACAATCCTTACTTCAAAAAACGACTGAACTTCAGATGAATGTGCGTGAATAGTTGATCTATGGTAGGGCATCGAATCGCATTGTGTTCATCAATGATCTACTATCCTGTCAGAGGTTTATATTTACAAAAATATAAAAATCTAACAGGACCGAGGTGGTGTGATTGGTAAACACCCTGGACTAGAAATCCAGAAATGTGGGTTCGAATCCCGCCTATGATTCAATCTTTTACGTTTATTCATCTTTATAATCCTATGTTAAATTATCTAAGTTATCTTCATAATTCAGAAAATTTAATTCTATATCTCTTAAGTTACATACAAGATAGTGGCCAATTAGGCAAAGAAACTTTAAACTTGTTTATAATTAACCAGAACAATTCTCAGTCAGTTCTATTGAAATATATAAGAACCGGGATGCTGTCATTTGAATAAGAACTGTCAAGTAACTGCCAACCATAGCAGTACTAACCTACAATCCTTACTTCAAAAAACGACTGAACTTCAGATGAATGTGCGTGAATAGTTGAACTATGGTAGGGCATCGAATCGCATTGTGTTCATCAATGATCTACTATCCTTTCAGAGGATTATATTTACAAAAATATAAAAATCTAACAGGACCGAAGTGGTGTAATTGGTAAACACCCTGGACTAGAAATCCAGAAATGTGGGTTCGAATCCCGCCTATGATTCAATCTTTTACGTTTATTCATCTTTATAATCCTATGTTAAATTATCTAAGTTATCTTCATAATTCAGAAAATTTAATTCTATATCTCTTAAGTTACATACAAGATAGTGGCCAATTAGGCAAAGAAACTTTAAACTTGTTTATAATTAACCAGAACAATTCTCAGTCAGTTCTATTGAAATATATAAGAACCGGGATGCTGTCATTTGAATAAGAACTGTCAAGTAACTGCCAACCATAGCAGTACTAACCTACAATCCTTACTTCAAAAAACGACTGAACTTCAGATGAATGTGCGTGAATAGTTGAACTATGGTAGGGCATCGAATCGCATTGTGTTCATCAATGATCTACTATCCTTTCAGAGGTTTATATTTACAAAAATATAAAAATCTAACAGGACCGAAGTGGTGTAATTGGTAAACACCCTGGACTAGAAATCCAGAAATGTGGGTTCGGATCCCGAATATGGTTCAATCTTTTACGTTTATTCATCTTTATAATCCTATGTTAAATTATCTAAGTTATCTTCATAATTCAGAAAATTTAATTCTATATCTCTCAAGTTACATACACGATAGTAGCCAATTAGGCAAAGAAACTTTAAACTTGTTTATATATATATATATATATATATGTATATATATATATTATATATATATTATTATCAGTATGCGGTCAGAGGATGCTGAATCAATACTCAATTATTTTAAATTTCTCAATATTTCGTCATATATTCATGACTTCTTCAGGAGACACTACATGAAACATAATAAAACAATTTAAAAACTTAAGTAAGTCATTAACTAATGCCTAAAGGTTTCTTTTTTCAAACCAAATATTGTTCATTATAATTCATTGTGGAGTTCCTGATAAAGAGCCAATAAATGACTCGAAAGCTTGAATAGAAAAAAAGTTCACTTTATTTTCCATCCCCTTGTTGACTGCATACCTGAACTTAAAGAGATTCTTCTATATATATATATATATATATATATATATATATATATATATATATATATATATATATATATATATATATATATATATATATATATATATATATATATATATATATATATATATATATATATATATATATCTCTTCAAGTTCAGATATGCAGTCAACAAGGGGATGGAAAATAAAGTGAACTCTTTTTTCTATTCAAGCTTTCGAGTCATTTATTGGCTCTTCATCAGAAGGAAAAAAGTTCACTTTATTTTCCATCCCCTTGTTGACTGCATACCTGAACTTAAAGAGATTCTTCTATATATATATATATATGTATATATATAGGGTTGAGCAGATCTCGGTTTGCTCACTGGTGAGTAGCGCCACCACATATCCGAGCGTAGAGGGGACAACCTCGATAAAAAGTCGGGGTTAAATCGGCTCGGTAACCTCACTCAATACCGATGCCGTCCCGATGCTGGGCTAACAACCCAGCAGAGGGTACATCTTTTGTTACGGGCAGCAGAAGATTGGCCTCCCACATCAGCTCCTTGTCGGATGAGGAGCAGGGACAGGTGGGTGGGGCCCAAGAGGACGGTCCCGACGTTGACGACCACCGCAATGTACATGGACGCTCTGAGTGGACTAATGAACTTCGGGATGACTTGCTGGACTGCTTGGAGCGCAGCGAGCCGGCCCGTAGGGGATACATGTCACGGCTGCATGCACTTTGGTGCATCATGCATCCTCTATGCCGTGACTTTTCCGCACAAACCTTGCGGAATCAAGTATTCTACCTGCGAAGAACCGGCTATATAAGAACGAAACTCCGGCAGGCTGCAGCACCAGAACCGGATCTAGCCGCACCAGCACCACCTGTGGTGCGCCGCAACAGATCTGGTAGAGCAAGCCTGCTCCATAACACCGAAGTTGATCTTAGAACTAGGAGAACCCGAATCAACATCAGAGTCTCCGTACGACCACACGAGCTGGTAGAATTGGACACGTTGATTAACGACGAGCTTCCGGAATTAGCCGACCTCTGGGAAATCAACGAGGCCGTGTATGGTGCCGCAAAGCGACTCGTTCCGGAAGTGCGGAGTGAGAGACCGCACGACCAGATCGAGAAAACCGAACGGCGCCTAAACAAAGTCGAGGCCAAAATTCAGTCGGCGAGGCAGCAAGCGTCTCGGATCCAGTGTGTGATGGATTTTATTTCTAGCGGCAGGGCTTTCACGCCAAAAATTAGGCGTATAGCCGCTCAACTGCGCCGCCACCATCACACACTAAAACGTACAGTGTTGCAGACCATCAAGCAACATTGTGCGGATAGGATTCGAGTCCTGGGCGTGGTAAGGAGAAATCTGGCCAGACGGGTTAGACGCATCAGGGAGAATTCCTTGTTTCGCGATAGCCCGTCTCGGCTTTTTGAATCTCCACCGCCCACAATTGTTGCTCCACCGACTGTAGAGGAGGTTGAGCAGTTCTGGAAAGGAGTGTATGAGTCACCGCGTCCAATTCACCTAGACACTCCAGCCCTAGCACACTTCCAAATGTTTTGCGCTGAACGTCAACTTCCGCAAACAGAAGTGTGCGAGGCAGTAAGCGAGGATGAAGTCCGACAAGCTCTTGTCGGTACCAAAAACTATGCTGCTCCCGGCCCTGACGGCATTAACATATGGTGGTGGAAGAAATTTCCTTCCACTCACCGCCGTCTGGCCAAAGTCTTTGACTCATGGGTCAAAGAGGAGCGGCATATTCCAAGATGGGCTGTCGAGGGGTACACTGTGCTACTTCCAAAGAGTGGAGACTTGTCTGATCCCAAGAACTACCGACCGATCACTTGTCTCAACACCTGCTACAAGTTATTTACACGTATCTTGTATGCTAGGTTGTTGAAATCGATCGGTCCGGTAGTTAATAACATCAGCGAGCAGCGTGGGGCAAAGAAAGGCATGGAGGGTTGCCGGGAGAACCTGTTGATAGATAGATCTATCACTCAGGACTCCATACTCTACAAGCGCAACCTTTCCATGGCCTGGATTGACTACCGCAAGGCATTTGATTCAACATCACATGAGCTATTATTATACTTGCTCCAATGCCTTGCGGTACCTACCCCACTAGTGAGATGCATAGAACATCTGTTGCCACTCTGGAATACCCGTTTCGCCATCACATCAGGCACGCGACGAGTCTTGACAGAGTTGGTAACATTCAAGAGGGGAGTTTTCCAAGGAGACTCCTTGAGTCCCCTCTTGTTCAATATCTCACTGCTGCCGCTCTCCATTGCTTTAAGACGGACTCGTGGATATTACTCTGGACCACCGAACGACCGGAGGCATCAGATCACCCATTTATTTTACGTGGATGATTTGAAACTGTATGCCTCTGGGGAGAAGAACCTCCATCAATCTCTCAATGTAGTTCAGGAATATACACGAGCCGTAGGCATGGAGTTGGGATTGGACAAATGCGCAGTGTTTCATTTGAGGAGAGGACGATCTCCGGAAGTGTACGAGAATATGCAGCTTGCCGACGGAAGCATCTTTAAACACCTCGATGCTGGAGAGACCTATCGATACCTGGGAATTGAACAGCGTCCTAATTATGACGCTTCCCAGGTAAAGGTGGCTCTCCGCGGCAAATACAGAAACCCTGTTCGAAAGATTTGGTCTTCCGAACTTTCGAGTGGGAACAAGGTGTCTGCAACAAATATGCTTGCCGTTCCAGTCCTGCTCCACTCTTTTGGAGTGGTGAAATGGACGGTCGATGAGCTGCATAGACTCGATAAAGACACCCGGAAAATGATGCATATCCATCACAGTTTGCATCCTAGATCGTCCGTTTCCCGCATTTATCTCCCACGTCATCGGGGAGGTATGGGACTCCTCAGTCTGGAGGGTCTGCATCGAAGTGTGGTTCTGAGTATAGCTTGTAAAGTTCTTAGGAGCCCGGACCCCCTCCTGTGCCTTGTTAAAAGTCACGAATTGGCCGGAGTGGGGGCATTTATCGTTAAGGCAGCACAAAAAGCTGCGGAAGAACTTGGTCTCGAATTTCAGATCAGTCGAGAAGGCCGACTAGAGGGCAACCTCGAGCTCCTACCTTCTCGCCTGAAAGCCCAGATAAATGCCGCGGAGCAAGATCTTACGCTCAGGCGGCATGTTGACAAGCCGATACACGGTGTTTTCTATCGAAACATCGAAACGCTCGGCTTGTCAACTAGGCTGACCTTCGGCTACCTAAGGTCAGCCGGGCTTACATCCGAGACTGAGGGGTTTACCGCAGCTTGCCAAGATGGCGTAATTAACACCTTGGTCTATCGCCGCAATGTGATGGGTGTGCAGGTCCCTGATGTCAGCTGCAGGGCCTGTCGAAAGGCGCCTGAGACGCTTTTCCACCTTCTGTCGGCATGTCCGGCAAAAGCGGTACTGTATTACCATCTAAGGCACTCGTACGGAATAGACCAAGAGCCGGTGCTGCCTTACATGCCAGGAGATATTGAGTCCGTTGTCGGAAACGAAAAATGCCAGATCTTCTGGAATTATCCGTTTCCGACCGTCAGGTCCATACAAGCAAATAGGCCTGACGTTGTCCTCCTCGATAAACTAATCAAGACTATGTATGTCATCGAATTCTTCGCTCCGGCAGAGAAGAACATAGTCTTGAAAGAGGAGGAAAAATGGACAAAATATCAAGATCTCCTGTTCGAGCTCCGCACGCTATACCCAGGCCACAAAGTCGTATTAGTGGTTCTGATCATAGGTGTTTTGGGCGGAATTCGGTCTTCGCTGCGTTCAAACTTGAAGATCATTCCGGCCTGTAGGAACTCGGCGCAGATCTTGATAGACCGGATGCAAAAGGCAGTCATTCTGGGTTCAATTAGAATACTTAGGGCACACGATTTAGGAACCTGAAGCTACTTACCGACCGGTGGGGAGGAGTAGCTTCGGTTAACCGCCTTTTCGGTTTTTTCTGGCGCGACTGCTGCGATGTCGTCGGAGCTCGCAGCAGCCCCGACCAGGTTTGAATGTAACAAAAAAAAAAAAAAAGTATATATATATATATATATATATATATATATATATATATATATATATATATATATAAATTCGCTGTGGTTTTCTTTTGCTGGTTTATCTAAAGTAAGTTGTGGGTTCTCTTACCTTGAAATTCAGACTGAATTTCAAAGCCATGATGAGTGTGTGCTTCCGTAAAATCAACTCACTTCATAATGTAAACAATGAATAAATTTCTGAAGAAGGCGAAAGCCGAAACGCGTCGAATGAAAAGATTGTTTCATTGAGATAATTCATTTAAAATTGCTGAAAAACCTAAGAGAACCCACAACTTACTATATATATATATATATATATATATATATAGAAGAATCTCTTTAAGTTCAGGTATGCAGTCAACAAGGGGATGGAAAATAAAGTGAACTCTTTTTTCTATTCAAGCTTTCGTGTCATTTATTGGCTCTTCATCAGGAACTCCACAATGAATTATAATGAACAATATTTGGTTTGAAAAAAAAAAAAAGAAACCTTTAGGCATGTGTACTTACGAAAGTGAGGTTTGAAATCCCTTTTACTCGCCTTAATTTATAAAATAACATGTCACAACAGACAACACTATTGGTTTAATACTGTTACAGTTAAAATTTTATTGAAAATGAACATGATGGATGCAATTAAGTGTAAAAACATTTCAAAATCCCCCCTGGGCTTGTATAGAAGTCATGTCAGATTCAGGAAGAAATGATGTGTGTGAATGACATATGACATTGAATTAATTGAAGTTGACACTTGACGTGTATAATAGATTACTAGTGACTTTGTTGTCAACATAGAATGAGATGAAAAATAAAAACACCAACTACTCAAGGGTACCAACTTGATATTTATTGAAATGAATTTTGGTCTGTCTCATAAGGAGGGAGACTTAGTAAATAAGAGTAGATTATGTTAAGATTGTGAATATCGGTTCTGGAATTTATTGAATTAGGTTCTTTGAAAATGTGTGTCATTTCGAGGAAAGTTCTCTTTTTTAAATTGAATTCATGTTTCAAGATAGTCACATTATCATAGTCTGGGTTATGGTCAAAAGAGATGGTGTGATTAGCTAATGAACAAGTTTTTTTTAAATTTCTGATATCGCTTTTGTGGGAGCTAATTCTGTCTTTCAATTTCCTTTTGGTTTGGCCAATGTACTTCTTTTCACATTGAGAACAAGGGATACAGTAAACTAAATTAGAGTTGTCTAATAGAGGATCTTTGTCTTTTAAGTTTGAAAAAATATTGTTTAATACGATTGGGTTTTTGTAAGCTATTTTGATATTAGAAATCTTGGAGAGTAATTCATTAAATTTATAGTTGAGAGATTCAATGTGTGGTAATGTGAGATAAAAGGTTGGTTGCAGATTGTTATTGGTAGGATTATTATTTGTATTGATAGGTTGATCAATATCGATGGAAGACCTACCGAAAATAAGTTTGTAAACTAGTTTTTGTGGGTAGCCACTGTTGATGGAAAGTTGTAAAAGTTTTTTAAGATTAGTTGTTCGTAGAGAAGTGTGACTTGTTTTAATTACTCTGTTTTTCATACCAAGAACTAAATTTATTTTTTGTCTGTGTTGGTGATATGACTCATAATGTAAGAATATTCCAGAAGCACCTGGTTTGGTATACCAGCTAGTGATTAGAGTATTGTCAACCCTTCTGATTACTTTTGTATCTAAGAAGGGGACACTTTGTTCGATTTTTTCTTTTCGATGGTAAATTGTAGTTTTTCATGGTAAGAGTTAAAAACAAGTAACAATTCATGAAATTTGTCCTGAGGGGCACTTAAAATAATATCATCTACATATTTTTTTAAAAAGGGGATCTCAAATTGAATTTTGTTTAAACAATCTTCAATGAGGTCATTCGTCACATATTGAGCAATTATAGGAGAAACTGAGCTGCCCATTGGCATACCTAGGCATTGTTGGTAAATTTTTTTTTTCAAAACTGAAAACTGTTGTGTCATAGAGAAAATCGATTAATTTTAAGAATAAATGTTTGGAAACTTTTCAATGTAAAGAAACATCATTCCAATGTCTGGTGATACTCTCTTTAGCTAATTCTAATGTAATGTTATTGAATAAGGATACTACATCTAGACAAATAATTTTAAAATCAAAAGGAAGTTGAAACTGATTAATGAAGGAGCAAAATTCAAAGGAGTCTTTGACAAAATAATTATTATTAGAATTATATGATAATGTGAGTATGTTGGTAACCAATTGAGCAACACCTCTGTTCGGACTATTAATGCCTGAAATAACGGGTCTGAGTTGAAGTGTTGGTTTGTGAATTTTTGGTAATCCATGAAACTTGTTAATCGTTTCATTATAAATTCTAAAGGAAAAGCCTTCTTCTTTAGAAATCATATTCTTTTTTTCCAGTTCTGTGATCAATTTGTTAGCTTTTTGTTGAATGGTACTTGAGGGGTTACCATTTAATGATCGATAGTAGGTAGCATCGCTGAGAATGTTAGATGATAAAGTGGAGTATTGTTCCTGTGTCAAGATCGTCGTTACTTTCATTTTGTCTGATTGAATAATTTTTAACTGTGGATTGTTTTTGAGGAATTTTTTGCATTTGGTGTAAGTATTATAAATTGAATTGTTAACAGAATCATTGGTGTGTACAACATTGGTAATAATATTGGTAGTTTGAGTTAAAAAAATATTTCTTTCATTATTTGGAACAAATTGTGAGATTGAGTCAACATCAGCTAAAAATTTTGGAATTTTAATATCTTCGTTTTTTGGTTCAATGCTAAATTTTGGTCCCAGAGCTAGAAAATTCGAGATTTCTGAAGGAATTACTGTATCTGTTAAATTCTTAACCCAAGTAGTTGGTGTTTTTATCTTACAAAAAAAAAAAATATATATATACATCTCACTATATTCTGGGCGTCCTTACAAAAACGCGACTCTCAGCGTCCGGTCCAATTTTGTAACAGGGATTTATAAATTTTTGCGCATATACTCGATGTATCATAAACAGATGTTACCTCACCAAATTTCAGCAAATTCTATGAAGTCATATACACTTCACTATATTCTCAGCGTCCTTTCATAAAAACGCACCTTGGCGTCTACAACATATACGAAGCTTTCATATTACAGATTCCTGGGCGTCCCCACATATAAAAACTGTTTACATGGCGGATGCCTGAGCGTCCTGCGGCGTTGTCACGATTATGTTCCAATAGCAGTACCGAGTAGAGGCAAGGTAGAAATATTCAGGTCCTCCCCGATGCACGAGTGCAATAGACACGGACCGCCAAATCAAAGGACGGTGAAACCGTTAGACAAACACTTACAACTCCTATGGTACCCGACTAGTAAAAGTAGACTGTTTATCTTTTGTGACGCACAAAAATGAAACATAAGTTTCATTTGTATCATAAATAAAAAGGGTCATTTCACATTTGTTCTTTGAAAAGATTAGTTAATCGTTCAGTTCATTTCGTCTCCATTTTTCAGTGATATCATTGTAAACAATTCTAGGTACCTATAAAACAATAATATAACAACTTTGATTTTTCGCATAATTCCGAATAGTTTCAGAATTTATCTTTTTTCTTACTTCCCATATCTTTAATAAAAAGTGTATATATCATCAACTTGCTGATCTTACATTGAATAACTATAAGCAGGATTCTGAAATAATCGTATCTGTAACTATTTGTAAGACAACATTACAAACAAAATAGAATTTTCTATTTTAAGGACAGAAAAAAATCGATTATCAGGTACCGGCAAGAAAAGCAGCATCCTTCTTTGAAAAAATATTTGGATTCTTCAGAAAAAAATGTTTTTCTGAGATTACCGATGATGCTTCCAGCAGATGTTCTTCCCACCGTACTATCTGATGACCCTGTAGAATGCCCATTCAATAATTACATCAGCAGATGCAAGATTCCCAACCGAAAAAGAACACTGTAAAATGACAAAATAGAATTACCCAATAAATAAAATAAATTAAATAAAGTTTTGCTAAATTTTTTTACCAGACCATTGCCAAAGGAGAAAATGTTGTAAGTGAATGGCCCATTCATTCTACAAGAAGATATATGGTTGAAGTTTCTGTTGCAAACTTTTTGGCAAGTGTTTAACAGACTCGTCCAATAAGGAGAATTGTTCCGAATGGAAACATTTGTCACTAGTACTATATAGACACAAAAAGAGTAACTATCATGCATACAATTTCGGATCTTGGTTGATTTTCTTAACTATAATATGAATGGGAGTAGATCATTTACGTTCACTGGATGTACAACAAAATATCTGTATCGTATCATTGAATGAATAATTTTTAATCAATACAGTTTTTATGTCCACAATGTCTAGCTTCACTTGGTACATCTACCAAACTGTATGAAAATAATGATGAACATTTCTTGAAATAGGCAAGTTTTCAAAATTTAATTCTTTAATGGAGCAACATTACAAAAGTTATGACAACCAATAATACACCCGAACATTTCTTATGAATTTCTTCATAATAGATGAAGCCACTTCAATGAGTTAAAATATTTTTTTTTCGATTTTTGGATACACTAATAAAACGTCCAGCTGAACTGAAATCTCCAGAAAATCGGCTGACAATTTATCATTAGATTTGGAAGATGAAGCACGTCAAGAGTTTGATGTTTATTGCGAATGACTTATTTGATGAAATTTGATGTTTAAAATATCACGAATAGTCCATTAAATGAAGGTTTTTACCCACGGAATTTTGAGAGTGCTTCTTTATTTACGAAACTTGGCGAGTAGGTTCAGGGCGTATCCCATATTGCTTGTGGTCAGTTAGGATGACCGCTTTCACGTGCCCCTAGGAAAAAAAAGATCAAAAAATGATCGAAATTGAAAATAAGTAATATTTTCGTATTTTTCGGATCCAAATGCAATATTTCCGAAAAACGCAGTCTTCTCGAGTTGAAGGGGCTCTGAAAAACATCGAGCAAAACATAAATTGCTGATAATTAGATAAATCAAAAAATTTTATAATTGGAAGTTGAATTTTTTGTTACCATAAATTTTCTTCCTGGTCAATATTTCGAGAGATATCCCAAAACAAACGAAAAAAGTCCAGTCCAAAGGTTGAGAAAGTAGCCAAGGACGTTTTTAAAATATCTTAAAAATTTGAGCACATATGACCCCCAATGAACATTTTTTCATTCTTGGCAGTTATTCCAAGGATAGTAACGATTTTTCAGCGGATATTTGAAATTGGGCAGCTTCCATTAAAATTACGATAGAACGCGTTCTATTCGTTCGATTCTCACGAAATTTGAATTTTATCTTGTTTCTTGTTCACTGGTTATGAATCCTTCGAGGAAATTTGAAAATTCGAAATGTCGGAACCGAATTGTACTCTGTCCGTACCTTACGAAAATGATGAAAAATAATTTTATCGTGGTATATTATGACTCAAAATAAAATTTTTTGGTATTGTTACTGCCATCTCTACGTTTGCTCATTCTACTGTTCGGAATATTGCAATTTAGGTATTGTTATAGGCTTATAAGCTTATTTAATTTTATCAATATTTTTTTATGGGACACTTATATTCGATCAATATTTTGATATTTTCTGGAAATTTCTCTAAAAATTGACTTTAGATCAGATCAGGTCCAAATGTATGTAACCCAAAGGTATTATTATTATTTGAGAAGAGTATAGATACCCAAAAAAACCTAAATTTTCGTTGATTCAATTGAAGAAGTCTCAAAAAAATATTCTCATGAATAGTCATTGTGGGACATCCTGTGTGCTGATATGATGTATAAGTGTGGTTATTATGTTTGAAAGATTCTTCGCGATAGCAATAACCTAACACACCAAAATACTTAGCATACTTTGAGATTATCGATTAGAATTTAATATTATGGTGTTCTCAAATTAAGTATAAGTACCAAATTTCGAGATACACTTCAAGATTAGTGTTTCTCGTAACTCATCATTTCCTTTCTGTCAGAGCTATCAAGATGAAAATCTATATCATCAATGCTTTCCAGTTTTAATTATTTTTTTTAAATACTTTGACTACATGAGAGGGAAACCTATAATGTTCCAAGAAGATCATGTGAGTCAGCAGTGGAATGTAGAGACGGAAGATAGGCATTCGTTCTTTTCTTGGAAGTTTGGAGGTTATAGGCATAAGGAAAAACTACCTACCTAGTTGAGCTCATCGTGTACCCCATGGTAAGAAGTTTATTCTCTTCTACCAGGTTGTTCTGGGGGCAGTTTTGCTTCGCCGATGTAACGGTGCCTGAAAGATGTCAAAGCAGGGCATTCTAACAGGATGTGAGGGGCAGTTTCTTCCACCTCTCTGTTTCACCTACATTATAGGATCATCTGCGATACCCATAGTATAGAGGTGTTTGTTACGATGACAATGACTCGTTAGGATTCCAGTCATCTCTCTGATGTCCCTTCTGTTCAGAGAACGGAGTTTCTTTGATAGCCTAGGTACAGGCTCATTGATAAATGGCTTGGCCTGCCTCATACGTGATGATCTTGCCACAAGTCAGAGCACTCTTTGTACAGTTGACTCAGAAGTACAAGATCCCCACGCATTTTGATACAACGACCATTGGCTCCTGTCAGACAGGGACGCCAGATGACCCCCGCCTGGTCAGGCAGTAAGCCATTTCAGTTCCTTCAACTCGACTGTATCCAGGGACCCAGATGAGTTGACTTCATTTTTCTTGGCTGGTTCAGCCAGTGAATCCCTGCATTATTTGTCAAGTCTTGATGTGACTCTAGGTGAGTTGAGAGCGCCCAGGGCAGACCGGCTGTCTGGGCAAATATATATTTGCTCCTATTTACATAGTTTCTTCGCAGATTTTCCATGGCGCAAGTCAATATAGCGTAGACCTCCGTCTGAACCCACTAGGTGAAGAGTTTCACAGCTTAGCTGTTCGGTGAAACAATGAAGTCTGGTAGAAAGGAGTTTGGCAGGTCTTGAGCTTGACAGTGAAGGGGTGACTATTTTGAGCTCGTCTCGTCCGCGTTGAAGCAGACGAAATTTCTGATGAACTCCGGTCATTGAAATATCCATAGAAAAGGGTATGAGCTAACACCAGACTATATTCTGGATCCTCATTCTCAATTAAGATGGCGTCGACTGACGGTGTCGGTGATCTCGATGGTGAAGAGAAAGTGGAAAAAAGGTGAAAAAAGCGAAATTCTGATGAAATGTAGTATATGTCTGTATAATTTGTTATGGTATTTAACACAAAAGTTATACATAAAGTAACCCAAAAATCCTATTTCTGAATGGTCAGAAAATGGTAAGTTGCAGTTAGACAAGTGAGGTCATAAGAAAACAAGTGGAATTACAGAAAAAAAACAATCTTCTAGAAGCTGAAAATAGGTACTTCAACGGAATAATTGCAGAAATCAGAGATATAAACAATATCTTGCACATAAATAATGATTTACTCCTTCAAACGATGAATAACTATGACGAACAGATAATCTACCCACAAAAAGCCGAACAAAATACGATCAAACCAAACCGGAGCAAGGTAGTCAGTGCTTCCAAAAATGTGAACAACCAACACAAATTGGTCCCACATCTGCACAAATTGATACTCCAATTCGGTCTCCAGATTCCGGAAAAGATTATGAAGTTAACAATCACCCAAATGGGCTGATATCGTGCCCATCTGGAATTTCGAAAAAGGTTGGCCCAGGAGGAACAAAGACGGATACTGACAATCAGATCAAAAATGATGGGTTTCAACAGGTAAAATGGTGTAAATCAAGAAAAAACGACAAAGACAGATGGATTTTCAGGTGTTCAAAAAAATTATGGATATACCTACACAAGGTGAAGCGAGAAGCTACTGGAGACGAAATCAAAAGCTACATCAGGAACAAAGCTAGATTGGAGGAAGATAAAATATGGGTGGAAAAGATTCCCATATGTGGCAATGGACTCAGAAAATATGTTGTTCTTGCTCCTCTGCAGAAGAAAGAATAAATGTACGACTCTTGTTTTTGTCCAAGTGGAGTTGGCATTAAAAGATTTGACTTTCAGAAACACAAGCAATTTCTTGTGCAAATTAGACAGGATAATGGGGGGAATTTTTTACATACAAACAAGCAGTGGATCAGAAAAATTGTGAAATTAGTATTATACATCAAAACGTGCAGTCAATAGGTAACTGTGTAGACGAGTTGGAAGAGTTGATGTCAGATAACGCATACTCCCAAATTCTATGTATCACAGAACACTGGAAAACGGGGGAACAACTAAAAACATTCAGCCTGAAGGATTTCTTCTTGGAGGCAAGTTTCTGTAGACAAAATGACAATGAGCATGGTGGGACAGCAATATACCTAAGAAGAGGGACTTAGGGCGTGGAATGAGTCGAGTTAAAAAATCGTCAATAGAGAATCAAATTGACTGTGTAGCGAGTGAAGTTATTATCGAAAGAAGAAAAGTGCTCATAGTTTCTAATGACAGGACTTCAGGTGCAAACGTTGACATATTTTTCTCTAAATTTGAAGAAATTTTTAATGTGGTATATAATGAGAGAGGAAAGGTTTTAATTACTGGTGACTTCAACATCAATGTTTGAGAGGAAACAATAGATAAATTCAGATTCTGTGATATGATGAACTCAGTCAACATCATCCACAAAATTAATAAGTACACCAGAGTTACAACATCATCTCAATCATGTGTAGATAATATGTTCACTAATATTAAAGACACACCTCCATATCAGATCACTTCGCACAGAAATTAACATTTTTGACTCAGAGAACCACATGCTCCCATACTTATAGCATATGTTTCAATGTAAACAATGTGGAAAATCTCGAGAGCATAATGAAAAATCAAGATTGGTTTCATATAAATGACATAGCTAGTGACAAAATAAATGAGCCGTGGGAAATGTACATAATTCCATGAAAGTACGGGGAATTGCACATTACATTGCTGACAGCTTCTTGAACTATATAACTGATTATATTGATGAGTTAATAATTCGTCAAAATCAGCCACATATAAGCAACACAACCAAATGTATGAAATCTATGTTTGTTGATTTAGTTAGTGGAAGTGATTTCCTGAATACAGTTAAAAATCTAGAAAATAGAATGAGCAGTGGTGTAGATGAAAACGGCATGTATAATTCCTGTATTGAAAAATAATGGTGATCCGAAAATTACAGATAACTATAGACCAATAAGCTTATTGTGAGCTTTTTTGAAAATATTTGAAACTGCAATGTGTGATAAATTGATTCTAACAGCATGTAACTTGATAAGTGACTCTCAACATGGTTACTTGGAAGGAAAATCTAAACATACTGCAATTTTCCAGTTCATACAGCATATAATAGACTCATTAAAGGATGATACATTAGCATTAGACTCATCCTTAGACCTTTCAAAGGCATGCGATTGCTTGAATCATGAAATATTGTTAAATAAGCTGGATTATTGCGGAATAAGGGGACCAGTTCTAAGATAGTTTAGATCATACTTAGAGGATAGGAAACAGATGGTGAAGATCACGAAATATGAAGTTGAGGGAAAATCCTCCAAAAAAATATCAAACATCAGTATTCCACAAGGTAGCATAACGGGACCATTGCTTTTTATAGTTTACGTGAATGATTCGAATAATTTCATGAAGCTTATTGAGGCTTGTAAATTAATTAATTATGCTGACGACACAAATATGCTAGTAAAGGCTCCTGATATGATCAGTATGATCGCCAAAGCAGATTTGGACTCTGAAAGAGCCAAATCTTGGTTCATACAAAATAAACTGGTTCTTAATGAAAATAAAACAAATCTCGTACTGTTCAAAACAATCTATGCCCACACTGACTTGCCTTTTGATGTTAGTTCAGGTAAAAAGAACTTTATAGTTAGTAAGCACTCCAAGTTCTTGGGGGTCTATATAGATAATTTTTTATGCTGAGCTATCCATGTTGGGCAACTCTGTAGAACTGAGTCACATATGTTACTCACTCAGGGTAATTAAAAAATATGCAAACTTTCAAACACTGAAAATAGTGCATTATGCAAATGTTGAAACAAGAATAAGATATAGTTTGATATATTTTGGCACTAGTAGACATATTGAAAATGTGGTCTTAATTCATAAACGAGCATTAAGAACAATGTTAAAGTTGAAGTACGAAGAGTGATGTAGGGACTATTTGAAGAAAAATAGGATACAGAGAGTACCAGCTTTATACATTCAAGAATATCTGTTATTTCTGTTCAGAAATAGGCATTTACTCACACAATTTGAAACAAGAGGCCTATACCCAACTAGACATGTAAATCTGTAAATAGACTGAGTGTAACTGAAAAAGGGGCACTGTACTCTTCTATCAAATGTTTCAACAAGTTGCCAGAACACATCAAAGTTATCAATAATCTTTCTGCATGTAAAACAGAAATCTATGAAATGTTAATAAACTTGGAACCCTATACAATGAGAGAATTTTATGATATGTAGGTGTTTTTGAGATCAACTCTATTTTCTTCAATGGCTGCTCTACATGCAATAAATTGTAATTATATCTCAAAATGAAGATTATTATTATTATTATTATTATTATTATGCATTGAATGAACACCTTGTAAATTGGGTAAACTACTACCACAGTAATTAGAGGATACATTAATAAAGCTTTATGGGCTCACCACCCACTTTAAAGACACAGCGGTTTTGAGTTATTAGAAACAACATGATCAGGATAATTTTATTAAGTGGCTTCGAGAATATTGTAGAAGTATTTGTTTGTGTGTGCGTGTGTGTGTATGTGTGTGTATGTGTCTTATGAGAAAATGTCTTGTGCTGAAGTGACATTGGGATGTCAAGACCTTACAACTGATACAAAAAATGAAAATAATTTGAAACCAATTTGAATTTGTTCAAATACGTATATCGGCAGTCATGCTCTCATCTAGATCGGCTATTCTCATTAATAATTCATATAAGATGATTTTCAAAAGATCTATTGTATCGTCACTTGATGAACTGAATTCAAACTAGAATATTGAAAATAAAAGATATTACGCTATTAGTTCGATGAATTTCCAACCCTGATTTACAACAACGTTAACAAAATAGTTTGAATAACTTTATTTTGTGTTATACAAACTAATCTTCATTGTGAAATAATTAACTACCTTCTACTCAACAAATAACATTTATTATTCTGGAATAATATGACACGTCCAAACGCAACGAATGAAAATTAAAGTTTAGCTTCAATAGACAAATCTGCATAAATTAATCAAAGAACAAATTGTATAACACTCCGTAAATCCAACAAATTGGTATGATATTTGAAATAAAACATCGGGACAGTCGCAGCAGCTATTGTACTGTTACATTCCTCGCAAAACGTTAAGTTTACACATACAATGTTGCCAATTACGGACGCCGAGGAATCCGTGGAGTAAAAGCTGAAATATGCAAGAAGGACGCCGAGGGATTCATGAAATAAATCATGTATATACATCGGACATACGGCGGCGCGCGCTGCGCCTCTCACTGCAAACTGATTGAACTATTATATACAGCGTAACATACAAATAATTCATTTCACTATAATCTGGGCGTCCTAGTCGATTTTCGGCAAACACTTCTATAACACTATACGAGTCCTCTGGCGAAATTTCAATGGGGATTCCACTCGGCGTCCACATACGGACGCTCAGTTGGACATGGACGCCAAGAGAATAGTAAATCGACAATGTACGGACGCCAAGAATATAGCGGGATGTATATATATATATATATATATATATATATATATATATATATATATATATATATATATATATATATATATATATATATATATCCTTGGAAAACTCCCCTCTTGAATGTTACCAACTCTGTCAAGACTCGTCGTGTGCCTGATGTGATGGCGAAACGGGTCTTCCAGAGTGGCAACAGATGTTCTATACATCTCACTAGTGGGGTAGGTACCGCAAGGCATTGGAGCAAGTACAATAATATATATATATATATATATATATATATATATATATATATATATATATATATATATATATATATATATATATATATATATATATATATATATATATTCTTTTATTGATATTCTTGAACCATTTGTAATATTTGTATGCTTTCTTGGTGTATTGGTTCGTATATATACTGAAAGTAAAATGAAATAAAAATTCTTTTTGACGTTTCGACAATGTTTATTGTCTTTTTCAAAATGTGAAAAAGTGTTTCCATGTAATTTAGAAAAGAATAGATGATTTCGATTAATGAATGTCTTGTATTTAATCAAATTCAATCCATTTCAAATTGTAATTAGCCATACGTTACTCTTTCACACACAACCGATCCAATGTTTTCTGCAGTTTTAATTTGACACAAGTCGGCTGCAGACGCATTTCATTAATCGAAATCATCTATTCTTTTCTAAATTACATGGAAACACTTTTTCACATTTTGCAAAAGACAATAAAAATTGTCGAAACGTCAAAAAGAATTTTTATTTCATTTTATTTTCAGTATATATACGAACCAATATACCAAGAAAGCGTACAAATATTACAAATGGTTCAAGAATATCAATAAAAGAATAATTTCGCCTGGTGAAATAGGTTTTTTATTTTTCAAGAATACACTACTCTCAACATCAATATACATACATCATAAGAATCATGGCTTTTTATAAGAAAATTGAAGAAAATTATGGATTCTACACCGTCCATTTATTGAAAACGTTCTCAAAGATGATGAATACTTTCGCCAATCAGAAGGGAAAATAGGAAAATATACTTATTACGACTATAAAGTTTAAGAATAATACCAAAATTTTCAAAAATCAATGATAATCACATCATTCTCAATAGTGAGTACTTAGATAATGCTTATCTTCAATTCAAGGAAACATTTCAATTGAAAGTATTGAAACCTCTTAATATCTGACATTTGTAAATGTCTATTCAAAATTCAACCTAAAAAAGATAACGTATTGCTTAACTATGACACTATGAGTAACAATTTCGAGGTTAAATTCCATAGAATTATCTTAAACTTGAATAGTTGATTATAATAGATGTGGATAGAGTGTTTATCATAGAATAACTAATTCATACAATAATCATAGATATTTATAATTGTACAATCTTAGAATGTCTTGTATTTAATCAAATTCAATCCATTTCAAATTGTAATTAGCCATATGTTACTCTTTCACACACAACCGATCCAATGTTTTCTGCAGTTTTAATTGGATCTTAAAACACAAGTCGCCTGCAGACGCATTTCATTAATCGAAATCATCTGTTCTTTTCTAAATTACATGGAAACACTTTTTCACATTTTGAAAAAGACAATATATATATATATATATATACATTTAAAATTGCTGAAAAACCTAAGAGAACCCACAACTTACTTTAGATAAACCAGCAAAAGAAAACCACAGCGAATTTATATATATATATATATATATATATATATATATATATATATATATATATATATATATATATATATATATATATATATAGTGGTCGTATTAGTGGTTCTGATCATCGGTGTTTTGGGCGGAATTCGGTCTTCGCTGCGTTCAAACTTGAAGATTATTCCGGTCTGTAGGAACTCGGCGCAGATCTTGATAGACCGGATGCAAAAGGCAGTCATTCTGGGTTCAATTAGAATACTTAGGGCACACGATTTAGGAACCTGAAGCTACTTACCGACAGGTGGGGAGGAGTAGCTTCGGTTAACCGCCTTTTAGGTTTTTTCTGGCGCGACTGCTGCGATGTCGTCGGAGCTCGCAGCAGCCCCGACCAGGTTTGAATGTAAAAAAAAAAAAAAATGTATATATATATATTCGCAAGTATAGGTATCACAACTCAAAACAATACATATACATATCAAATATCAAATATAGAATATGAACAATTAAATATATCAGATACATTATCCTTATTTATACAAAGAATTAATATAATTAATATAAACATACTACTTGCTGAATAAAACAGATACTTACATATGATGAGTTATTTACAGCGGAAAATTAAAGGATACAATGTATTAGAAATGGTCATTCCAAGTAATGTAAATACAAGTTTCGAAATAATTCATAGTTATACTCAGATAGTGTTGTAATAAGTATATACCTACGTGTAAAGTTCTATCTTGAATGATATTGGCTAGAGCAGTTATTAACAGATTTTATTATTCTGTAAAACATAAAAAATAAAACAACATAATGAACATAAAAGAGGAAATGATCCTAGAAAAACAGATCCTACCTGTAAAAGAATAATTAAATTACACGTTATCAATATAGGAAAGCTACTTTGACGTATTACGGTATATTACTGACATATCGTCCATTTCATGACATTTCTTACTTATTCCCGTAGGTGCCTATATACTTCACATATATCACTAGGTGAATATTTTACATCTTCCACTGTATCCAAGGACATGATCTCGAACGGCTCTAAAGCAGGACCTAGTTTTGACATCAGACAAATAAGTTTACCTCTGCGTACTTTGTTCTACATGCATATAATACAACTTCTACAGACCACGCTAATTAGTTTATCAAGATTCTTGAAATAATATAATGGTCTTATCGTTGCACTCAATTGAGCAACACCAATAGGACCATAATAATCATGGGCCTTTTCGATTAATCTTTTGCCTAGTTCGACTGAAACAAATATTCTTGATTTTCCTCCCAGCTCCTTGAATGTTATATCATTTTGTTTTATAGTTTTCTTTCAAGATTCCAATTCCTGAATATTATTTTCTTGATCTCTTAATATTTCCGGTAGCTCTATGAAATTTACAACTCCGATTGCATCATCATTCTCAAAATACTCAAGTACTGGCTGTCTTGAATGGAGGTCTGCTGAAATATTTTCCTTCCCTTTCTTGTAAATTATTTTAAAATTATATTGAGACAGATAGTGAACTAAATCACCTAGAATTTAGTTCTTTACTTTGTTCTGAGATTCTCCAACGGTTTATGATCACTGCACACGATGAACTCACGACCAATTGAATAGTATTGTCAATACTTTATTGCATCTTTAATTGCTTTACATTCTAAATGGACAATATCGATTTTCTTCTCTTTCTCTGAAAGCTTTCTTGTAAAATATGCTACTGGATGCGAAATTCCATCCGCTTGAGGTTGTTTAAGCGTTGCACCTATACCTTTACGACTAGCATCAGTTTCAATATAGACCTCTTTATTTATATCATAAATTGCCAGAACTGGTGATGAACACAAATTCTCTTTGATTAGGTTAAAAGTTTTTTCACAGTCATCAGTCCATTTAAATTCAACATTTTTCCTCAATAATTGATGCAACGGTTCAAATTTCACAGCACTATTTTCTATATATTCCAAATAAAAGTTAATTGATCCCAGGATACTACGGACACCTGATTTATCATTAGGTCTTTCAAGATTTTTAATCGCTACTAAATTCTCTGAAGTTGGCGATACCTTATTTTCCTGAATAAAATGACCAAATTTACATTTTTTCAATTTTAATTTGAAACCTTCATTATCAAGGGTTTGCAAGAGTCGTGCAACATGTTGAACGTGATCTCTCCATGTCTTAGAAAATATTAAGATATCATCAATATAGTTCATGCAACATTCGTCAAGATTGTTTCTCCGTATTATGTTAGAGAGAGTACGTTGGAAAACTGCGGGAGCATTTTTTAATCCGGAAGGAGGCACTTTAAACATGAATTTACCAAATTTTGTAATGAAAGCAGTTTTCTCTCGGTCTTCTAATTTTAAAAGAATACACCAGAATGCAGAATCTATATCAACAACTGTAAAATACTTACAATTCGATAGTTTATCAATAACATCATGTATTGTCGGAAACGGATGAGTTTCTGGTACTATTAATTTATTCATTTTTCTAAAATCTATACAAAGTCTTGATCGACATCCTTCATCTTTCTTATAAGCAAGCGTTACAGGCGATGCAAAAGGAGAGTCTATCTTCTATGAGACCAGCTTCTAAAAGCTGTTTAACTTGCATCTTCATCTCTCTCATCAGGTATAGAACATGTGTATGCCTTTGATGTAGTATATTCATCTCTAATTAATTTAATTTCTGAATCTCTTGATTTTACTCTACCTACGTCAAATTTATCTCCAGCAAAAATATGTTCGTATCGATTTATTATCTTCAAAATTTCTTTTTTGTCCTTCTTATCTTCCAAGTGATCTACATTTGCATTGAATTCATCTACATCTACTTGCTCATGGAAATCTACTTCTAAAATATCATGTGTTTCATCTTCTTTTTCATCTCCAATCATATTCTCCGTATGTTCCAGTTTGATAACTCCATTACTATTGAATTTTTGAAATATTTTCAAATCATGATCTTGAACCAACTGGAACAACTTAATAGCATCAAGACCCAATAGCAGATCATACGAAAATTGATTATTTTCCACTACATAAGCATTCAAACTGTTTTTCAGATTTCCAATTTTTAAAATAAGATTGGCTCGGGCAGAGGTAAAATTAAATCCATCCAACTCTTTGATTCACTAAACTGACATTTGAACCACTGTCATAAACAGCTTTAATTTCTAATTTATCATCAACAAGTACATCTATTTTAATCAATGAGTTCAATCTCTCCGTGCTCTTCAGTTTAAATATTCATTGTCTGTTTCAACATTCGTCAATCCTGTCACTTTATTCAGATCAACTTTCATCTTAGCATCATACATATCCTCATTTCTACATTCATTTATAGGATGAAAACGGTTGTGCCATCCTAAAGCTTCACACATGACACATGGTTTCTTAAATGTATCATTAGATTTCATTTTCTGCTCATCATATTTATCTTTTGGTAATTTTTTTATTATATTTGAATTATACTGAACTTCCCTTTTCTTTGAGACCACTGAATCATCGAGTTTTCTCAGTTCAGTGAACAGTTTTTCAATTGACATAATCTCCTCACGATCAAGTTCATCTTGTTCTTCTAATGGTAGTCCAACTACAATCATATTAATTCTTAATATAACTGTACCATATCTTCCAGCTTCTAGACACAACCTCTCCTCAATAAGAGCAAGGGCTTGTAGTGAAAACTTTTCTAACCTTTTTCTATGAACACTGTCAGAAAAGAATTCTTCCAGTCAAACCAATTAATTAAACCAATG
Source organism: Endomychus coccineus (assembly GCA_958510875.1). Classification (NCBI taxonomy): domain Eukaryota; kingdom Metazoa; phylum Arthropoda; class Insecta; order Coleoptera; family Endomychidae; genus Endomychus; species Endomychus coccineus. The sequence continues at coordinate 94,307,194 of OY294068.1, forward strand.
TTTTCCAAGTTTGCTTCATACCAATCTTCAGATGGCCCAATTAAAAAAACCCGAAGAGCCTCAATCATTCTAGTAGGATTATTCATTTTATGTCTTATACACTCAAATTGTTGTAACCAATCTGCTGCATTTTGTTTCTTATCAAATTTCTCAAGGACAACATTTTTTTCCACTTGATATAATTTCACTTCTCCATTCGATTGTAATTGAGCTTCTAATTCCTTTATTCTTTGAATAAAAAAAATTTTATGTTTTGAATTATGTAATACTGTACTAACATCATTTATAGGATTAAATTCTTCCATTGGAAGGTTCTTGAAACAGAGATTACCTCCGTCATCAGAATATTCTTTTTCTAATTCTTCATCCAATTTTACACCTACCTTACGATATGCATTAATTGGTTTTATCGCAGCAACAGCAGATTTCTCAGATAGTATTTTATGAAACTTCAAATCTTTGTACTCACCTGGTAATATACACCATAGTAGTTTATCTTCCGATAGTCCAACCAGCTCAAAATCAACTTCACTTCTTCTCATAATAAGCACAAATAACTTCGATTCCTTAACAGTCATCTTCTTCATATTTACCAATGATGATTGTAATTTAATTTGTGAGGTTCTATCTTGAATGATATTGGCTAGAACAGTTATTTACAGATTTTATTATTCTGTAAGAGAATACAAACAAATAATCAAGAAAATAAAACAACACAATGAACACAAAAGAGGAAATGAGCCTAGAAAAACAGATCCTACCTGTAAAAGAATGATTAAATTACACGTTATCAATATAGGAAAGCTACTTTGACCTATTACGCTATATTATTGACATATCGTTTATTTCATGACATTTATCACTTATTCACTTAGGTGCCTAGATACTTCACATATATCACTGGGTGAATATTTTACATACGTTTAATCACGATAATACCGGGTAATGACAAAAACAAAAACAGGACAAACAAAACAAAGAAACAAACAAACAACTATCGACATTATCAGAGAAATGTATGAATTTTATCCTTATTATTATCATAGTGACCTTAGATACTTTTTATATCAATTTGGGAATATATGTCACCTTTCAGAGTACTTAGTATGTGGGTTTTGCATAGTTTTTTGAATATAGGGAGAGAATTAGCTTGTTTTATATAGTCAAGTATGTTGTTGAAGATTTCTGGTCCCGAATAGTAATGGCTACGTTTACCAATTGTCTTTCTCATGATTGGAATAGGTAAGCTATTCGAATTTTTTATATAATAACTACTTCCTTCTATTATTTTTCTATTTTCAGTGTATATATGAGTTGCCAAAATGAGATAGCATAATTGTCTGCAGTTCATAATGCCAGTTAGAGAGAATAGTTTTTCCGATGGGTGCGTATTTTTCTTATTGTATATTATTTTAATAATACGTTTTTGTAAAATATTCAGTTGTTGTTATCTCATCCGAGAATCTCGTATCTCAAGTGTTATTCAATTAAGCCATCATAGAGAATCATCAAATGTTCTATGTTCAGTATTGGTTCAAAATATTTAAAGTAATATACGAAACATGTGATTTTTTTATTACGACCTCAATTTGTTCCGTCCATTTCAAATGTTGGTCTATAAAAAAATCCAGGTACTTCACATATGTAGTGGATCTAATTTGCAATTTTGAGTAATTTTTTTTTAAATTCAATCCATGGAAGGGAGGTAATCCATTTTCATAAGAAGCGAACGCAATATATGTTGTCTTCTCTAAGTTCACGGTTAAGTAGTTGTTGACAAACCAATCTTTGAAATTGGCAAAGTCAGCCTCTATAAGGTTTTTTAGATAATGTCAACTGTCAATTTTCTAGAAGACCGTTGTATCATCCACGAAAGTTATTACCTTGCCTCTTGTATTCATCGTGACGATATTATTCATATAAATTATGAATAATAATGGACCTAGTATAGTACTTTGAGGTACTCCAAATACTACTGTACTCTGTTCACTGTAAGACCTTTATTTTTACAAATTGTTTCCGGTCATTCAGGTAATGTTTGATTACTTCTAAGGGTGTACCCCGAATTCCGATATTATAGAGTTTACCCAATGATTTTTCATGTGAAATGGTATCGAAGGTCTTAGCCAGGTCTGGCAAAATACATAGTGAACGTTTGCTATTGTCTAATACTTCATATACGTATCCCGTTTAGTCCGAAATAATGTTTTCCGTTGATATACTCGTCTAGAAACCATAATGGAAGGGCGATAGTATGTTATGTTTCATTATTATGAAACTCATCAATCTGTTTTTCAAGAGTTTTTAAAATTTTCATGGGATTCGTTAACAATGATATGGGTCTATAGTTTTCATTATTGGAATAACTATTGATGTTTTGAAATCAGAAGGGCATACTCCTGAAATGAATATTTTGTTAACAATTATAGTTAGGAATTTGATTATATTTTCGATAATCCTTTTGAGGGTCCCTACTCGAATATCATCTATATCTAGAGGGATCTGATTATATTTTCGATAATTTCTTGGAGGGTCCCTGCTCGAATATCATCTATACCTAGAGCTGTTTTCTTTTTCAGATTGAGTATTATATTTTTCACTTCAGATGGGCATGTTGACATCAAGTACATGGAATGTGTGTTCGTCGTATAATTTTTTCAGAAATTCTCATCGGTTTTTTATTGTTAGCTGAATTTTTGTCTATATTCGTATAGAATTCATTGAAGACATTACATATCTCTTCTTTTTCCTTTGTGATTTTAATCTTTCCTTCTATTTCCCTAATAGAGGATTGATTATTTGATTTATTCTTCAATTCTTTGATTGTGTCCCATAGAGATTTATTATTAATTCCTTTTACGATTTTTTTTTGATTGAATATAAATTTTTCCCTTCATGTATTATTGTATTTGATTTATTTCTGTAGAAGTTATATTGCTTTTTTAGGTCGCAACCCCCTGTTTCACTGTATAGCTTATGTAGATTGTTCCTATGCTTGATGGAATTCAGTATTGATTTCGTTATCCACGGTGATTTTCTTATAAATTTTGTTGATTGTTTTATTCTTATTGAATGATTTCCTATACTTCTAATTATGATATTGAGGAATGCTTTTGTTCCAGGTACTACTTCCAGTGGATCCAGTCAATTCTCCCAAATTATATTTTTGAGTTCTTCATTCAAAGCATCATAATTTATGTATTTAATAAATAGATCTTGTTGAGCTTTGATTTTATTAGTTTCTATAAACACTAATTGAACAGTGACTGGATGATGGTGCAAGATTGCAGATCAGATTATAATCGGTATTAAGAAGTCACTCAAGTTGGTTTTACTTCCGATAGAAATGTGATCGAGACAACTGACTTCATCGTTTTGATGAATTATGGTTTTTTCGTCAATTAGCGATTGGAAACCGTATTCAGATAAAACAAATTCAGATATTCATCTACTATTGTATCAGGTCTGTAGAAATTTATATTGATATCACTAGTTATAATTGATATGTCAGAACTGAGCGGATATATGGATAGATAATTATCTGAACTTTCGACGAAATTTTTTTTATTAATTTTGGGGTGATACATACATAGCTAATAATTCATAAGTTTGATTTTGTAATGTCAACTTAGCATGTTTTATTTCATATTCATGAATCATTTCAATTTTGTACTCGTATCCAATTCCATTTTTTATGTATATGATAACATCAGAATTTTGATTGAAGGTATCATCATTGTAGATATTTGAATAAGCATTCATTCGGCATAACTCGACATTTAGTTTTTGTGAGAACGGTACAGTCAAAATCTTCTGTAAATGCTTCTAAGAATACTTGAAAGGATGCTAAATTTTTATAAAGACTACGACTATTTAAGTGTATTAATTTAAAGTTTTTGTTTGTATTATCAATTTCAAAGACTTCAGAACATTCAGATTTATTTTTCACTTCTTCAGTCTTGATAATGCTTATTTTGAATTCACGTATAAAGGGGTCCATTTTTAGTTCCATTCAGGATCTAATTCCAGAATATTATTCGCATTACATTCATGAGAATAGATTATAATAGAAAATAATTCCGTGGATTAAATTTCCCAGTTATTCACATGTATTTATATCGTATCCAACTTTATTTTTTATGCTATTTTATTACCTAACCTAGGTGTTTCTATTTTTAGTCCTGTTGATTTCTTCTTTCAATTCCAGCACATCCCAAAATTTTTCTTTATCCAGTTTGTTCCAGGTTTTCGTTTGTGGGTTGTTTCACTTTAGCTGGTTGGCTCTCAAGCACTTCAGAATCTGAGTGTTCTGATTTGCTTCGCTTTCTTCCAGGGGGGTGGGGGTGGAGCACTATTTGATTCAATATTACTTGGTTGATTTAAGTTTCTCTTCGATGATTTTCAGGTTCTCCACTGTAAATCTCCCGCCATTTATTTGGAAGGTATTCTTCTTGATTAATGCTTCGTAGTTTTTTTTCCTGACTAATTTCATGGGTTTACGAAAAATTTTTTGTTCGTCTTCTTTTATGGTTCGATCTTTGTTAACAAAAATATTTGTGCCTTTTGAGTTCACAGAGGACTGTAATATTTGGTTTAATTTGAAATTTGATAGAAATTTCAAGTTTGATAGGTTTGATAGTGGCTTTTCCTAATGTATATAAGTTGCTCAGGTCACTTCTTTCAACAACTATATTTGGAGTTTTCTCATTAATAGATTTCAGAAGCTCTTCCTCTGTATTATTTTTTGATTCTATACCATGTACGATTATATTGTTTTTTCGGAGGTGTTATTCTAATTTTTCGACCTTGCTTCCGAATATTCTATTTTAATTTCCCAAATCACGAATTTTATCCTTTGCAGCTTGTAGTTTATCAGCTAATTTGCTGATTTTATTATCAAAATGTTCTTTCATTTCGTTTTCACTTCTATTTATTGCGTCAAGTAGTTGTGCGTTTGAAATATTATTCATGGTAAAGGATTTGGTTTATTTAAATTTCCCCGCTTGCAAGTGTATGATTATTTTTATGTTTCAACTGTGTTACAGAAGCGATTTATCGTGTTCTCATCTCACATCCCAATTTATAATCTGACTTTGTATGTAGAAGATAGCATTTCAATATAACGGAATTTCCATGTAAATCCTGATTATATTTGATTTAACCGCAATTTAGAATACTTCTCACTATAAATGTTCTTGAGCATATACTGCATTTTGTTATACACTTAAATATGCTAAATTGTAATTCATTAAAAACTGATTCTTATTTGATATATTATGACATCAATATGCAATATGGTTAGCCTATGAGTCAAAGCGCTTATATGGCGGATTTGAATGGTGCGATAGGAATATTGATATAGCTACAGTTTCTGATGATTTTGATATAGGATATATCTTATAAGTTGACTCAGATCACCCCTAGAATCTCCACGACCGACATAAATATACTCCCCTATACCCTCCACATAGCAATTCAGCTGGTGCACCATTAAAATTGATGGCAACTTTCAATCCTACGAAGAATTATGTTATACACTATGGTCGATTGAAGCTAGCTTAGAACACGGCTTGGTATTAATCAAAGTTCATCGAGTTGGCTGAAATCGTACGTCGACCTGAATACTGACATTCGGAAGGCTACGAAGAATTAATTTGAAAATAATCTATTTAAGATTCAATATTGAATGTTTGCTCATTAACTAGATGGACTGGAAGATACGGCGTGGAATTATATATTCCGGAACCTGAATTCAAGAAGTGCACCACCTTCAAGGATAACGGGAGAAATCCCTTCCATAGCTTAGGAGTACATATAATATAATTACAGAGTAGCAGTTGAAATAAACTAATATACGTAGCTTTACAAATATCATTAAGGTTACAGCAAAATATACCAACAGTCAAACCGATCATCTCTTAGAATCTACACATTTGGAAAATTGGGGAAAATAACGTATTTGTTCTGCAGAGTGGTAGATAAAATGTTTGTGTGAAACGGGTGTGAGCAGGTCTAACATGTAAATTCAGCCTTGATAAAATCACAGGACTGTCAATCAGGTTATGAATGACCTTATAAAGGAATAAAATACTATGAATTTCCTTACGTTTACATAACTTTCGACAAGATAATCTATCTGATAGAGCCTGGTGGGAAAATTCAATAGATGGATAATTACCATCGAGAAGGTTGATGACGAAACCAATGGAATCCCCATTAAAGATTTCCGTCAGGAAATCATTCTTAAATAGTTTGTAACTCATATTACTGCTGTCAGAATTTTCCAGTCTAGCTTAGTCGAATGTGTAGACCATAGCTGCAGACTAATAGGTACTATGTTCACTATAATATGAATGAAATATGCTTTGTTTGCAATTTTTATATTATCGGTATGATTGTATTTTGTTGTACGAAAATTGCATCCTCAAATAATAATATAGTCATTATACTGATCCCATACTGTTTAATCCATCCCTTGTAAAGATTGCGAAAAGGTATACATCGGCCAATCTTCCCAATACCTCGAAAAAAGATTGAATGGGCACAAATATACCAAAAATTCATTCACTGCTCTTAATAAACATGTAAAAGACACTAACCATTCATTTGACCACAACAATACAAACATTTTAAATATTGAAATGAATGACAACAAACGTTGGATATTAGAATGTATTCAAATAAAAAAAAACAATTGTGTAAATGGCAAAATAGATTCCAGTCTTTCGAAACTTTACAATAATCCAATTCAAACTTAACAAAATTCTATTATATTGCAGTAACACTTTCCACTTGTCTATTTAAAATTCAACCTAAAAAAGAACGTGGCATTCATCTGGGCTTCCAGACGAGAAGGTTGGAACTCGAGGTCGCCCTCTAGTTGGCCTTCTCTACTGATCTGAAATTCGAGAGCAAGTTCTTCCGCAGCTTTTTCTGTTGCATCAACGATAAATGTCCCCAATCCGGCCAATTCGCGACTTTAAACAATTCACTGGAGGGGTCCGAATTCCTAAGAACTTTACAATCTATACTCAGAACCACACTTCAATTTCAATTTCAATTTATTTAAACTCAATATACATGAAAACATGTGTAAGCTTGTCAAATACAGGAATAGAAACTTCAAAAGGAAAAAATAACGTAAATATACAAAATAAAAACAAAAACCAACAAAATATCACTTCACCCTCATATATGTCAGTCAATTTATAGCACTACTTCACTCCAATCGTAGTCGAAGAATTCGTCCAGGGTATAGATGGTATGAGATGAGAGTAACTTAGTAAGTTTTGTTCCAAAACTACCCGTTTTCTCCAACTTTATAACCTGAGGTATATGATTATAAATTCTAAGACACATGTAGTTGATGCCCTGCTGTGAGACAGAGGTTCGGTGATATGGAATTACATAGTCAGTTGCGTTTCTTGTGTTGTATTGATGGAGATCTCTATTAGTCTGGTAGCGATCCGTGTTCTCGTACAGGTAGATTGCACAGGTACGAATGTACAATGAGGTAATAGTCAGTATTCTCAGCTGTTTGAAAACACGTCTACAATTTGATCTTGAAGGTATTTCAGCAAAAAATTGTTATTACCTTTTTTTATTCCAGAAGTACACCCTGAAGGTTATTTTCGTTACCTCATATAAGAACGCCATATGTTGCAATTGACTGAAAATGTGCATAATATGAACATAGTGCTGTAGTTTGTGTAGCGATGTTCATGAGTCTCCTCATCATATGGGTGACTGATGCCAGTTTAAGCAACAATCTCTCCACATGGATATTCCATTTAATGTTGTTCTGCAGGTGTATTCCCAGGAACTTAACAGATATAATTCCTTCTGGCCTGACTGTGAATGTAACCAACTGTGTTTTCGATGTATTCATTTATAGTTTGTTAGCTTGAAACCATTCATTTGCTTGTGACAGGCTCTTGGTCACATCAATCTCATCTCTGTTTACGAGGCTCGTGTCATCGGCGAATATGCTAACCCTATCTGCATCAATGTTGATTGGCAAATCATTCAGATACAACAAAATCAGAACTGGTCCCAGTATGGATCCTTGAGTAACGCCACAGTTCCGTACCAAGACCCGGGCTTCGTCATTATAGTACACCATCTGTTTTCTTCCGTCGAGAAATGATTTGAAGAGTTTTTCTGTTACTCCTCTGACACCGTATTATTGAAGTTTCTCCAACAAGATCTGATGATCCACTCTATCTACAAGCAAACTGGATAGTGTTCTTCTCATCAAATGCCTCTAATATATCCTCTATTATATCGACCATTGCTGTTATTGTAGATCTTCTTTTTCTATAGCCATGTTGATGGCTGGTAAATATACTATTTTTTTCGATGAACTTAATTAGTCGGTCTTTTATGATTATTTCGAATACTTTAGACAATGTTGGAAGTAATGAAATTGATCTGTAGTTTCCTGGCTTTTGTATGTCGTCTTTCTTGTGTATTGGAATCACTTTGGCAATTTTTAGTTTTCCTGGAAACATACCTTCGCTTACATTTGTTTAGGACATATGTCAGTGGCTCTACTATGCAATCTATAATGTTCTTCAACATAGAAGCGGACATTCCATAAGCATCCTTTGAGGATTTTGTTCTCAACTTTGTAGTGGCTCGTACAGAGCAAAGCAAAAGTAGCCACAGGATTCATCTGTACTTTTTTGAGATATTCCATCTGTGGTTTAACAGTCTGTGGGGCATTCGGATTTGTATATATGCATATTTCTGGGAAATATTTATTAAAATCATCCGCTGTTAAATGTGATTTGCTTGATACATTTTTTCTACTTCTGCCATCCAAATTATTAACAATATTCCACATTGCTTTTTGTTCATTTTCTGATTCTTGTATGCGCTTTATAATAGCCTGCTTCTTTGTTCTCATAATTTCATTTCTATAGCGTTTTCTGAGTACTCGAGAAGTATTAGTTTCTTTATTGTTAACATTGCATCTAACTGTCGCCGCATTTCTTTTAAATCATAACTATAGCAATATATTTTATTTGTGTCATTTTCAACATTATCTCTAACGATCTTTTCCGGGCATGTGCAATTTAACTGCATCACAAAGTTATCAATAAATCTCTTAAAGGCTTGTGCAGCTGAAATTTCGCCATCATAAATAGAAGACCAATCGGTGCTGAGTAAACTCTGCCGTAGAGCTCTCACGTTTTCTGCAGATACGGCTCTAATCCTAACATACTTCACTGGTTGGCTTTTCACGATGTCACATGAATGCAAAGTGAGGATCAAAAGTGAAACACTCACCATCCGAACATGGTATACTGCCAGTGGCGGCTCGTGAATTTTTGAGAGAGGAGGCTGGACATAAAACGTTCTTGTAAAAATATGCTCTATTCACAGCCTTTTAACCTTTGCACACCGACCGTACCAGCTACTTCAGTGACAAAATTAATTGTTACCCAGCAAGAACCAACGTGGAGGTATAGAGTTTCTCTTGGCAAAAAATTTTTTTGTTCGTTTTTTGTCTTTCTTTTTTGTTGGATGTTTAATATTTTTTCTTTTTTTCTGAATTTTTCATATTTTGTTTTTTTTATTAATTTTTTTGTTTTTTATATATATTAACGGAATTCTACGGTCTTTAGTTTGCGAAAAATGATCAATAATATTATCAAAAAAATGTATCATTTTGTTTTAAGTGTTTTACTAAATCTTTTTCAATAGATATTAAACTAACATTGTATAAACGATTTTGGCCCATTGTATTTGGCATGTAAGTGTTAATTCGTTTGAGAGTAGAAAATGATCTCTCCACCGATGCCGACGTGACAGAAATGGTGACTGTCAAACAAAGTAGTTTATAAAACTGAGGTAAAACTTGTTGCAAATCATTGTCTATCATATATTTTATCATATCGGCGCGACTGTCATACTGGCCTAAAATATCTTTATCCGAGTATACAACCCATAATTCATTATGCCGTGCTATTTTATCAAAAAATTTATATTTCAGAACTAAGTTATCTTCAAGTGTATTGGGGAACTCTTTTGAAAAAGATTCGAAAAATCTTCTATTCGTCAAGTCAAAAAACTTCAATTCATGTAAATCGGAAAATCGAATCTCAATTTGACCTTTAATAGTATCTAAAATTTCATAAAAAAGTTGTTTATAATGTAGTTCCTTGTCTACCAAATTATATGTTTTCCTCCTTTTCTTTTTCGTCAGTTGAAAAATTTTCAAATAAAATATTAAAATGAAATTCTGTATTACGGAAACTTCAAATTTTTCCAATGAGATGTTTAAACGATCTCTTGAATAAATTATATCAGTGAATTTATGTTGTAAAATTTGAAAAATAAGATCAGTTTGTTCAAATATTAATTTAAAATTATCAAGAAAAAACAAAAATTCTTCGTTTTCTAAATAATATTTTAAACCAACAGCAGCATTTAATGAAACCTGATCTGTTGAAAAGTCATCACTGTTTAATACAAAATCAAATGTTTCAATTAATTTGTCTTTATTTTTATGGATGGTAAATACTGCATGTGATGTAAAATTCCATCAAGTTGGAGCATTACAGGGAAATCAATGATTTTTTTTTAAACTTCGTCTTGTCAATACTACTATTAGTATTAACAATGATCGATTTTAATAGTTACCTGATATTACTAATCCTTTCAAATCCGGTAAAGGCCGTTTATTCAAACGAAACACTTTTATCATATGTTAATTCACTAAATGGATTTTCTAAAAGGTAGCAACTAACTCACTAACACTCATTTTAAATTTACATCAGACAACAATCTAACCTTACTTCGCGTGGCGTGACAACACATAAACAAACAAGCACTGACTGACCTACTCAGCAGTCGGCAGAACGCACGTCTCATATGTCATAGATTGCTAGCGGCTGCCGCAGGCTAGCCTCCGAAGGGTGTTGCCGTTTTCGCCGATTTACCCAGTTGGCGTTCGGACTGGTCGGAAAAACGGCAACTGCGTTGAACAACACATGCTCAGCGTTTGAGATATATAGAGAGTCTAGCCTCAGGGCACTGTTGCCAGATTAAAAATAACTACTGAGAACGGGGAATTAATTGTAAAACTTTAAAAATTATCAGAGAAACAGGAAATAAAATGGAGAATGATCATTAAGATAAATTGGTGAGGAGGCTGAGCCTCCTTAGCCTCCTTCGAGGAGCCGCCACTGTATACTGCTGGAGATTTTATCAATATACGACGATTTTGATACTCAAACACGGGATGGTTCCTTGAACATTGACCGCATTCCAAATTCAGCAAATATGCTCAAAAATGAGACAGCTGTTCGATCCATTTCAATAATGTCACAATTAAAATCTCCCACTGCTAGTAGAGTTTTGTCTTAAAATTTGCTAATTACAGTTGACAGAAGTTGTAATGAAACTCTAAAATATTGAATAATTATTTAATGAGAAACACGTAGATCAATTTTAAATTTTAGATTTCGTTTATATTAGTATTTCAAATTGATAATTCCAAATGTTAATATTGTTGTATAGGAAGATAGATTGTACCAGGCATTGACATCCGTGTAGTTTAAGTGTCAGATTTGCATAAGATTCCATTCGTAAGTCGCGTATATTTTTATCTCATTCTGAAACGTACATATTTCGTGTCAACAAAGGATATCGGAACAGATTGAACCATAAAAACGGCACAAAGTCGAGGAGCTGGTGAACCACCATGTGCGCGAAATCAGCAAAGAAAGTGCTCGGCTGGAGCTGGTGTAGGTGACTTGACCAGAACCTCGATAGGTATAACAGAACGCCTCGCAAGCGTTCAATGGGATTATTGTCAGTGAGACAGTGCGAAAAGACAGCCAGAGCGATTATTCCCGATAACTACATGTATTTATCTTCATATAGAGATTCCAGACCATTGACTGGTCTCGTTTTAATTCCGCCTCTACATACAATGAGCGAACCACCATAGTTCTGTGATCGCCTAGAGTAACTGGCGGCTACTACGTAGCCCTCCAGTGATATCTGTTCGACACTTGGAATACCCATCCAATGCTCCGTTACACGTGCAACATCAATATCTCCCAGGCTAAGAAACACTCCAAAATCTTCTAACTTATCGCATCTGTATATTGATGTTCGATAGTTTTAATAAGTCTCTACCATATTTCCTGGTTTTATTTACACTAATTTTTGCTAATGACTCGCATTTATCAAAATTGGCCTGTGATTGCACTTTATTTTTAGCTTGTTCCAATGACATTACTACATGAAAAATTTTTGTGTTCATAATTTGTTTCCTAGCTTTTGGATACACCTCTATTATTTATTATGTTCGTGTGTTTTTTAACATCTATTTTCCTAACAACTCTGCAGCAAAAACCAGGTAAATCAGTATTCATGTTATTTATTTGAACAATATCGGCGCTGAGGGCTTCATTGTTTACTGGAAAATCATCTTTATTTGCGGTAAATATAATCAGTTTGGGATTTGAGGCAGAAAGCGTTTAAACCTGGTACTTAGTAGGTAGTTTCTCATGAATTAGATTCCTGATTTGCTGAAGGGAGTTTGTATCTCCTCAAGCAATTAGTTCGGATCCATCGCTTGTTGTTTTTACATAGTTCATTTCCGGACATAATTTAGAACTAGATATCTCCTGCTTTATATTCCTCAGGGATTCTCATGAACTCTGTTTGGTTACTCCCTTAATAATAGTCACAAATTCTTGTCTGTTTGTTACCTTTCTCACAGTTTTCACAGCTTGTATTTACTTTCTGTAATTCCTCATTCAGCATTTCCTTTCTAATAGTGCCGGTATTTCTGGGGTTTTTAATTATTTTCCGCGAGTCCTTATCTTGATTTTTTGCTTGTTTACATATTTGGATTTTTCCCTAGTTAGATGCATTTGGAAGTTCAATATATGATGTATTTTCATTAGTGGCTGTTTTATCAACGATTTCATCACACTGTATTTTTGACGCCTCGCTATAATAACCAATCAGTTCTACATATTTATCGTTTTTATCAACAATTTTATGGTTTTCTTTCAATTGATAATTTTTTTCTTTTTGTAGACAACTTGAATACTCTATTTCTGTTAACAATTTATTTAATAATTCAATTTCTCGTTTCAGTGCCTTTGTTTCTAATTGAGCCATTATGAATTCCGTTTGCGAGCGCTTGGCTGAGTCATGAACACACTTTCGACAGAGAAAACTTGTCTTCTCAATTTTTACAACTTCACAAATTTTTCCGAAATATACCTTAATGAAGATTTGTACTGCAGTCTGCATTACTGCAGTGAATAATATTTTCAGATATAGATTTATTACAAAAAGTACATTCGTCAACACTTATGTTCTGTTCCAAGTTGACATCTTCATTTTGATTTGTGTTCGGCTTGTTGCAGGTTATGTTTTCACACTGGATACATTTCCATCCACTCACTGTTTCATCTCATGATATCTATGTATTTCTACTTTCACACTCTTGAGATGATACTTATTCCCACAACTTGAACAATCAATACTATCATGATATCGGCTTACTTCGTCATTACATGCGGAGAATCCAAACCGTACACTTTCGCCGGATTCATACCGCCAGCACATCAACGCGAATCTGCAGATCCTCCAGACTGAGGAGTCCCTCACCTTCCTTGTGACGAGGGAGATAAATGTGAGAAATGGACGACCCAGAATGCAAACTGTGATGGATATGAATCCCATTCCGGGTGTCTTTGTCGAGTCTATGCAGCTTATCGATCGTCCATTTCAGCACTCCAAAATAGTGTAGCAGGACTGGAACGGCAAGCATATTTGTTGCAGACGCCTTGTTCCCACTCGAAAGCTCGGAAGACCAGATTTTATGAACGAGGTTCCTGTACTTGCTGCGGAGAGCCACCTTTACCTAAGAAGCGTCATAATTAGGATGCTGTTCAATTCCCAGGTACCGATAGGTCTCTCCAGCATCAAGGTGTTTAAAGTTGCTTTCGTCGGCCAGCTGCATATTCTCGTGCACTTCCAGAGATCGTCCTCTCCTTAAATGGAACACTGCGCACTTGTCCAATCCAAAATTCATGCCTACGGCTCGTGTATATTCTTGAACCACGTTGAGAGCTAGGTGAAGGCTTTTCTTCTCAAAGTTATACCGTTTCAGATCATCAATGTAAAATAAATGGTTGATCTGATGCTCACGGTCGTTCGATGGTCTAGAGTGCTATCCACAAGTCTGTCTCAACGCAATGGAGAGCGGCAGCAGTGAGATGTTGTACAAAAGGGACTCAAGAAGTCTCCTTGAAAAACACCCCTCTTGAATGTTTCCAATCCTGTCAAGTTTCGTCCTGTGCCTGATGTTGTGGCAAAACGAATCTTCGAGAGTTGCAACAGATGTTCTATGCATCCCACAAGTGAGGTTGGTACCGCAAGGCATTGGAGCGAGTATGATGATAGCTCTTGTGATGTTGAATCAAATGCCTTGTGGTAGTCAATCCAGGCCATGGACAGGCTGCGCTTATAGAGTATGGAGTTCTGATTGATAGATCTATCACCAGGTTCTAGCGGTAACCCTCCACTCTCCCTTTGCCCACGCTGCTCGCTGATGTTATTAATCACCAGATCGATCGATCTCAACAACCTAGCATACAAGATACATGTATTTAACTTGTAGCGGGTATTGAGCCAAGTGATCGGCCGGTATTTTTCGAGATCAGACGAGTCTCCATTCTCTGGAAGTAGCACAGTGTACTCCTCGACAGCTCAGATTGGAATATGCCGCTCCTCTCTGAGCCAAGAGCCGTTAGGGCCAACAGCAGCAAAGTTTTTGGTACCGACAAGGCCTTGGCGAACCTCATCCTCGCAAACTTTTGTTTGCCGAAGATGACGTTGATCGCAAAACATTTCAAAGTATGCTAGGGCTGAAGTATCTAGGTGGATTGGACGCGTTGATTCGTGCACCCCTTTCCAGAACTGCTCGACCTCTTCCACATTCGTGGGGTAGCAATTGTAGGCGGTGGAGATTCAAAAAAGGCGATACGGGCTATCGCGAAACAAGTAATTCTCCCTGATGCGTATAACTCGTTTTGCCAGATTTCTCCTTAACACGCTCAGGGCTCCTATTCGCACAATGTTGCTTGATGGTCTGCAACATTGTGCGTGGTAGTGTGTGATGGTGGCGGCGCAGTTTAGCGGCCATACGCCTAATCTTTGGCGTGAAAGCCCTGCCGCTAGAAATGAAATCCATCGCACACTGGATTCGGGACGCTTGCTGCCTGGCCGACTGGATTTTGGCCTCGACTTTGTGTAGGCGCCGCTCGGTTTTCTCGGCCTGATCGTGCGGTCTCTCACTCCGCCTTTCCGGATTAAGTTGCTTTGCACCACTATACACGGCCTCGCTCCCAGAGGTCGGCGAATTCCGGAAGCTCGTCGTTAATCAAGGTGTTCAATTGTACCAGCTCGTGTGGTCGTACGGAGACCCTGATGTTGATTCGGGTTATCCTAGTTCTAAGATCAACTCCGGTGTTTTGTATATATATATATATATATATATATATATATATATATATATATATATATATATATATATATATATATATATATATATATATGTAGAACTGGATTCTCGGGTATTGATCCGCGTTGTGTGGTTTCGGTCTTCAAAAGGACCAATTTCACGACGTTTCGGCAAAGTCGCATTTGCCATCTTCAGGTGATTCGACCGTAGAGTCTGGAAAATCTAGGCGAACTACAGTTTTTGTAAGATAAAAACATCAACTACTTGGGTTAAGAATTTAACAGATACAGTAATTCCTTCAGAAATCTCGAATTTTCTAGCTCTGGGACCAAAATTTACCATTGAACCAAAAAACAAAGATATTAAAATTCCAAAATTTTTAGCTGATGTTGACTCAATCTCACAATTTGTTCCAAATAATGAAAGAAATATTTTTTTAACTCAAACTACCAATATTATTACCAATTTTGTACACACCAATGATTCTGTTAACAATTCAATCTATAATACTTACACCAAATGCAAAAAATTCCTCAAAAACAATCCACAGTTAAAAATTATTCAATCAGACAAAATGAAGGTAACGACAATCTTGACACAGGAACAATACTCCACTTTATCATCTAACATTCTCAGCGATGCTACCTACTATCGATCATTAAATGGTAACCCCTCAAGTACCATTCAACAAAAAGCTAACAAATTGATCACAGAACTGGAAAAAAAAATATGATTTCTAAAGAAGAAGGCTTTTCCTTTAGAATTTATAATGGAACGATTAACAAGTTTTATGGTTTACCAAAAATTCACAAACCAACACTTCAACTCAGACCCATTATTTCAGGCATTAATAGTCCAAACAGAGGTGTTGCTCAGTTGGTTACCAACATACTCACATTATCAAATAATTCTAATAATAATTATTTTGTCAAAGACTCCTTTGAATTTTGCTCCTTCATTAATGATTTTCAACTTCCTTTTGATTTTAAAATTATTAGTCTAGATGTAGTATCCTTATTCAATAACATTACATTAGAATTAGCTAAAGAGAGTATCACCAGACATTGGAATGATATTTCTTTACATTGCAAAGTTTCCAAACATTTATTCTTAAAATTAATCGATTTTCTCTATGACACAACAGTTTTCAGTTTTGAAAAAAAAAATTTACCAACAATGCCTAGGTATGCCAATGGGCAGCTCAGTTTCTCCTATAATTGCTCAATATGTGACGAATGACCTCATTGAAGATTGTTTAAACAAAATTCAATTTGAGATCCCCTTTTTAAAAAAATATGTAGATGATATTATTTTAAGTGCCCCTCAGGACAAATTTCATGAATTGTTACTTGTTTTTAACTCTTACCATGAAAAACTACAATTTACCATCGAAGAAGAAAACATCGAACAAAGTGTCCCCTTCTTAGATACAAAAGTAATCAGAAGGGTTGACAATACTCTAATCACTAGCTGGTATACCAAACCAGGTGCTTCTGGAATATTTTTACATTATGAGTCATATCACCAACACAGACAAAAAATAAATTTAGTTCTTGGTATGAAAAACAGAGTAATTGAAACAAGTCACACTTCTCTACGAACAACTAATCTTAAAAAATTTTACAACTTTCCATCAACAGTGGCTACCCACAAAAACCAGTTTACAAACTTATTTTCGGTAGGTCTTCCATCGATATTGATCAACCTATCAATACAAATAATAATCCTACCAATAACAATCTGCAACAAACCTTTTATCTCACATTACCACACATTGAATCTGTCAACTATAAATTTAATGAATTACTCTCCAAAATTCCTAATATCAAAATAGCTTACAAAAACCCAATCGTATTATACAATATTTTTTCAAAATTAAAAGACAAAGATCCTCTATTAGACAACTCTAATTTAGTTTACTGTATCCCTTGTTCTCAATGTGAAAAGAAGTACATTGGCCAAACCAGAAGGAAATTGAAAGACAGAATTAGCTCCCACAAAAGCGATATCAGAAATTAAAAAAAAACTTGTTCATTAGCTAATCACACCATCTCTTTTGACCATAACCCAGACTATGATAATGTGACTATCTTGAAACATGAATCCAATTTAAAAAAGAGAACTTTCCTCGAAATGACACACATTTTCAAAGAACCTAATTCAATAAATTCCAGAACCGATATTCACAATCTTAACATAATCTACTCTTATTTACTAAGTCTCCCTCCTTATGAGACAGACCAAAATTCATTTCAATAAATATCAAGTTGGTACCCTTGAGTAGTTGGTGTTTTTATTTTTCATCTCATTCTATGTTGACAACAAAGTCACTAGTAATCTATTATACACGTCAAGTGTCAACTTCAATTAATTCAATGTCATATGTCATTCACACACATCATTTCTTCCTGAATCTGACATGACTTCTATACGAGCCCAGGGGGAATTTTAAAATGTTTTTACACTTAATTGCATCCATCATGTTCATTTTCAATAAAATTTTAACTGTAACAGTATTAAACCAATAGTGTTGTCTGTTGTGACATGTTATTTTATAAATTAAGGCGAGTAAAAGGGATTTCAAACCTCACTTTCGTAAGTACACATGCCTAAAGGTTCCTTTTTTTCTTTTTTCAAACCAAATATTGTTCATTATAATTCATTGTGGAGTTCCTGATGAAGAGCCAATGAATGACTCGAAAGCTTGAATAGAAAAAAGAGTTCACTTTATTTTCCATCCCCTTGTTGACTGCATACCTGAACTTAAAGAGATTCTTCTATATATATATATATATATATATATATATATATATATATATATATATATATATATATATATATATATATATATATATATATATATATATATATATATATGTATATATATATCCTTTTGTTGATATTCTTAAACCATTTGTAATATTTGTATGTTTTCTTGGTAACGTATATATACTGATAATGAAATAAAAATTCTGTTTTGACGTTTTGACAATGTTTATTGCCTTTATCAAAATTGTTAATTGAATTAGTGTTTCCATGTATTTTAGAAAAGAATAGATGATTTCGATTAATGAAATGCGTCTGCAGCCGACTTGTGTTTTAAGATCCAATTAAAACTGCAGAAAACATTGGATCGGTTGTGTGTGAAAGAGTAATGTATGGCTAACTACAATCTGGAATAGATTGAATTTGATTGAATACAAGACATTCCAATATTGTACAATTATAAATATCTATGAATTATTGTATGAATTAGTTATTCTATGATAAGCATTTCAGATCTATCATAACTATTCAAGTTTAAGATAATTCTATGGAATTTAACTTCAAAATTGTTACTCTATAGTGTCATAGTTAAATAATACTTCATCTTTTTTAGGTTGAATTTTAAATAGACAATGGAAAGTGGCACTTTAGATTAATAAAATTTTGTTGAGTTTGAATTAGGTTATTGTACAGTTTCGAAAGATTGGAATCTATTTTGTCATTTACACAATTGTTCTTTTTAATTTGAATAGATTCTAATATCAAACGTTTGTTGTCGTTTGTTTCAATATTTAAAATTTTTGTATTGTTGTAGTCGAAAGTATGGTTAGTGTCTTTCACATGTTTATTGAGCGCAGTTGATGAATTTTTGGTATATTTGTGGCCATTTAATCTTTTTTCGAGGTATTGTGAAGATTGGCCAATATATACCTTTTCGCAATCTTTGCAAGGGATGGAATAAACAGTATGGGCTATTTTTTTGAAAGGTACGCTGCTTTTTAATTTTGTAAAGAGACTTTTCTGATTTATTTATGGTGAAATCAATACCAATAATGAGAAAATTAATGATAGGCACTACATATCACTACCATATATTGGTGGACTTTCAGAGGAAATACGTAATATAGTGAAACCTTATGACCTACATATATGTCATAAGAGTTATTTAAATCAGAAAAGTCTCTTTACAAAATTAAAAAGCAGCTTACCTTTTAAAAAAAATAACCCATACTGTTTATTCCATCCCTTGCAAAGATTGCGAAAAGGTATATATTGGCCAATCTTCACAATACCTCGAAAAAAGATTAAATGGCCACAAATATACCAGAAATTCATCAACTGCGCTCAATAAACATGTGAAAGACACTAACCATACTTTCGACTACAACAATACAAAAATTTCAAATATTGAAAGAAACGACAACAAACGTTTGATATTAGAATCTATTCAGATTAAAAAGAACAATTGTGTAAATGACAAAATAGATTCCAATCTTTCGAAACTGTACAATAACCTAATTCAAACTTAACAAAATTTTATTAATTTGAAGTGCCACTTTCCATTGTCTATTTAAAATTCAACCTAAAAGAGATGAAGTATTATTTAACTATGACACTATAGAGTAACAATTTTGAAGTTAAATTCCATAGAATTATCTTAAACTTGAATAGTTATGATAGATCTGAAATGCTTATCATAGAATAACTAATTCATACAATAATTCATAGATATTTATAATTGTACAATATTGGAATGTCTTGTATTCAATCAAATTCAATCTATTTCAAATTAGTTAATGACTTACTTAAGTTTTTGAATTGTTTTATTATGTTTCATGTAGTGTCTCCTGAAGAAGTCATGAATATATGACGAAATAGTCAGAAATTTAAAATAATTGAGTATTAATTCAGCATCCTCTGACCGCATACCTGATAATAATATCGAATAATTTATATATATATATATATATATACATATATGTATATATATATATATACATATATATATATATATATATATATATATATATAAACAAGTTTAAAGTTTCTTTGCCTAATTGGCCACTATCGTGTATGTAACTTAAGAGATATAGAATTAAATTTTCTGAATTATGAAGATAACTAAGATAATTTAACATAGGATTATAAAGATGAATAAACGTAAAAGATTGAACCATATTTGGGATTCGAACCCACATTTCTGGATTTCTAGTCCAGGGTGTTTACCAATTACACCACTTCGGTCCTGTTAGATTTTTATATTTTTGTAAATATAAACCTCTGAAAGGATAGTAGATCATTGATGAACACAATGCGATTCGATGCCCTACCATAGTTCAACTATTCACGCACATTCATCTGAAGTTCAGTCGTTTTTTGAAGTAAGGATTGTAGGTTAGTACTGCTATGGTTGGCAGTTACTTGACAGTTCTTATTCAAATGACAGCATCCCGATTCTTATATATTTCAATAGAACTGACTGAGAATTGTTCTGGTTAATTATAAACAAGTTTAAAGTTTCTTTGCCTAATTGGCCACTATCTTGTATGTAACTTAAGAGATATAGAATTAAATTTTCTGAATCATGAAGATAACTTAGATAATTTAACATAGGATTATAAAGATGAATAAACGTAAAAGATTGAACCATAGGCGGGATTCGAACCCACATTTCTGGATTTCTAGTCCAGGTTGTTTACCAATTACACCACTTCGGTCCTGTTAGATTTTTATATTTTTGTAAATATAAACCTCTGAAAGGATAGTAGATCATTGATGAACACAATGCGATTCGATGCCCTACCATAGTTCAACTATTCACGCACATTCATCTGAAGTTCAGTCGTTTTTTGAAGTAAGGATTGTAGGTTAGTACTGCTATGGTTGGCAGTTACTTGACAGTTCTTATTCAAATGACAGCATCCCGGTTCTTATATATTTCAATAGAACTGACTGAGAATTGTTCTGGTTAATTATAAACAAGTTTAAAGTTTCTTTGCCTAATTGGCCACTATCGTGTATGTAACTTAAGAGATATAGAATTAAATTTTCTGAATTATGAAGATAACTTAGATAATTTAACATAGGATTATGAAGATGAATAAACGTAAAAGATTGAACCATAGGCGGGATTCGAACCCACATTTCTGGATTTCTAGTCCAGGGTGTTTACCAATTACACCACTTCGGTCCTGTTAGATTTTTATATTTTTGTAAATATAAACCTCTGAAAGGATAGTAGATCATTGATGAACACAATGCGATTCGATGCCCTACCATAGATCAACTATTCACGCACATTCATCTGAAGTTCAGTCGTTTTTTGAAGTAAGGATTGTAGGTTAGTACTGCTATGGTTGGCAGTTACTTGACAGTTCTTATTCAAATGACAGCATCCCGGTTCTTATATATTTCAATAGAACTGACTGAGAATTGTTCTGGTTAATTATAAACAAGTTTAAAGTTTCTTTGCCTAATTGGCCACTATCGTGTATGTAACTTAAGAGATATAGAATTAAATTTTCTGAATTATGAAGGTAACTTAGATAATTTAACATAGGATTATAAAGATGAATGAACGTAAAAGATTGAACCATAGGCGGGATTCCAACCCACATTTCTGGATTTCTAGTCCAGGGTGTTTACCAATTACACCACTTCGGTCCTGTTAGATTTTTATATTTTGGTAAATATAAATCTCTGAAAGGATAGTAGATCACTGATGAACACAATACGATTCGATGCCCTACCATAGATCAACTATTCACGCACATTCATCTGAAGTTCAGTCGTTTTTTGAAGTAAGGATTGTAGGTTAGTACTGCTGTGGTTGGCAGTTACTTGACAGTTCTTATTCAAATGACAGCATCCCGGTTCTTATATATTTCAATAGAACTGACTGAGAATTGTTTGGTTAATTATGAACAATTTTGAAGTTTCTTTGCCTAATTGGCCACTATCGTGTATGTAACTTAAGAGATATAGAATTAAATTTTCTGAATTATGAAGATAACTTAGATAATTTAACATAGGATTATAAAGATGAATAAACGTAAAAGATTGAACCATATTCGGGATTCGAACCCACATTTCTGGATTTCTAGTCCAGGGTGTTTACCAATTACACCACTTCGGTCCTGTTAGATTTTTATATTTTTGTAAATATAAACCTCTGAAAGGATAGTAGATCATTGATGAACACAATGCGATTCGATGCCCTACCATAGTTCAACTATTCACGCACATTCATCTGAAGTTCAGTCGTTTTTTTGAAGAAAGGATTGTAGGTTAGTACTGCTATGGTTGGCATTTACTTGACAGTTCTTATTCAAATGACAGCATCCCGGTTCTTATATATTTCAATAGAACTGACTGAGAATTGTTCTGGTTAATTATAAACAAGTTTGAAGTTTCTTTGCCTAATTGGCCACTATCGTGTATGTAACTTAAGAGATATAGAATAAAATTTTCTGAATTATGAAGATAACTTAGATAATTTAACATCTTTATAATCCTATGTTAAATTATCTAAGTTATCTTCATAATTCAGAAAATTTAATTTATATATATATATAAACAAGTTTAAAGTTTCTTTGCCTAATTGGCCACTATCGTGTATGTAACTTAAGAGATATAGAATTAAATTTTCTGAATTATGAAGATAACTTAGATAATTTAACATAGGATTATAAAGATGAATAAACGTAAAAGATTGAACCATAGGCGGGATTCGAACCCACATTTCTGGATTTCTAGTCCAGGGTGTTTACCAATTACACCACTTCGGTCCTGTTAGATTTTTATATTTTTGTAAATATAAACCTCTGAAAGGATAGTAGATCATTGATGAACACAATGCGATTCGATGCCCTACCATAGATCAACTATTCACGCACATTCATCTGAAGTTCAGTCGTTTTTTGAAGTAAGGATTGTAGGTTAGTACTGCTATGGTTGGCAGTTACTTGACAGTTCTTATTCAAATGACAGCATCCCGGTTCTTATATATTTCAATAGAACTGACTGATAATTGTTCTGGTTAATTATAAACAAGTTTAAAGTTTCTTTGCCTAATTGGCCACTATCGTGTATGTAACTTAAGAGATATAGAATTAAATTTTCTGAATTATGAAGATAACTTAGATAATTTAACATAGGATTATAAAGAATCCCGCCTATGGTTCAATCTTTTACGTTTATTCATCTTTATAATCCTATGTTAAATTATCTAAGTTATCTTCATAATTCAGAAAATTTAATTCTATGTCTCTTAAGTTACATACACGATAGTGGCCAATTAGGCAAAGAAACTTTAAACTTGTTTATAATTAACCAGATCAATTATCAGTCAGTTCTATTGAAATATATAAGAACCGAAATGCTGTCATTTGAATAAGAACTGTCAAGTAACTGCCAACCATAGCAGTACTAACCTACAATCCTTACTTCAAAAAACGACTGAACTTCAGATGAATGTGCGTGAATAGTTGATCTATGGTAGGGCATCGAATCGCATTGTGTTCATCAATGATCTACTATCCTTTCAGAGGTTTATATTTACAAAAATATAAAAATCTAACAGGACCGAAGTGGTGTAATTGGTAAACACCCTGGACTAGAAATCCAAAAATGTGGGTTCGAATCCCGCCTATGGTTCAATCTTTTACGTTTATTCATCTTTATAATCCTATGTTAAATTATCTAAGTTATCTTCATAATTCAGAAAATTTAATTCTATATCTCTTAAGTTATATATATATATATATCTAAGTTATCTTCATAATTCAGAAAATTTAATTCTATATCTCTTAAGTTATATATATATATATATATATATATATATATATATATATATATATATATATATATATATATATATATAGATATGTAGAACTGGATTCTCGGGTATTGATCCGCGTTGTGTGGTTTCGGTCCTCAAAAGGACCAATTTCACGACGTTTCGGCAAAGTCGCATTTGCCATCTTCAGGTGATTCGACCGTAGAGTCTGGAAAATCTAGGCGAACTGACGCTTACTTGGAGGGACAGGTATTTATATCCCCCGTTATGTTTGACCTTTGGACTTTCGAACTATTTCACGCTTGGTTGATTTCTACGTGTTTGGCTCCGAGTGACACGTTTGGATGACGTCATTGCGACGCTGGAATCAGCCGGAAAGTTTCCGTGACCTGTTGCACGTGCACTGGATATCACGTTCTCTCTTGTTTTTGGTTTTATCTTCCGACTTTCTAAAGCGGGTTTCCATGTTGCTGGTAATCTTAGTCCGTCATCTCGTTTGTTAAGACTATGTGGACGTTTCTCGATCTCTATTGCCTCCCTGGTTATTCTGGTGTAGAAGTGTTCAATGCTGGCTAGAGTCTTTGTGCCGCTAAAGTTGATCATATGGCCAGTACTTCTTACATGTTCAGCTAGTGAAGACGTGGTTTCGTTTTTCGACACAGCGTTTGCATGTTCAGTCTTTCGCACATCAATGCGTCTGTTGGTCTGCCCGATGTATGTCTTTTCACAATTACCACATGGCACCTCGTACACTCCTTGGCATTCTAGAGGAATTCTGTCTTTTGGATTCCGAAGAACATTTTTGATTTTCCTATCTGTTGTGAAGGTTGTTTTGATATCATGACGGCTCAGTATTTTGCAGATTTTGTCAGTTGTGCCTTTTATGTAAGGTAGAAAAGCGTTTCCCACTGGTTGATCTTCATTGTTGACATCCTTTTCATTTTTGCGTTGAGAGTTATGAATCTATTTTCTTGAATAGCCATTCATCCTAAGGGCTGTTCGGATGGTTTCCATTTCTCCATCGAAGTTCTCCGCATCAGCGAGACGTTTTGACCTTGTCATGAGGGTATTTACGACTGATTGTAGCTGGGATGGATGGTGATGCGAGTTACTATTCAAATATCGGTTCGTGTGGGTCTTTTTTCTGAATACTGTATGTCCCAAACTGCCGTCAGTTTTCTTTGTTACCAAAACATCTAGAAATGGTAATTGGTTGTTCTCTTCGGCTTCTATTGTGAATTTTATCCGATCATGGATTCCATTCAGGTGATCGAGAAACCCTCTTAGTTGTCCTTCTCCATGTGGCCAAATAACAAAAATATCATCTACATATCTGAGCCAAAGTTTGGGTTTTAGTTGCGCTGTGTTAAGAGCTTTAATTTCAAAATCCTCCATGAAAAGATTTGCGATCACTGGTGAGATTGGTGATCCCATCGGTGCTCCTTCGATTTGCCTATATCGCTGTCCCTCGTACATAAAGTAAGTATTGGCTACACAGTGTTTGGCCAAGTCAATAATGTATCCTTCCGGTTTGTATCTATGTTGGATGATCTCTAGGGCTTCGTTTATGGGTACTTGTGTGAACAAGGATGCTACGTCGAAGCTTACTAATATGTCGTCAGGTCCTACTATTTGCATATCTAGAAGTTCGATAAAGTGTTCCGCGTTCCTCACGTACGATGATATATTCTATATCTCTTAAGTTACATACACGATAGTGGCCAATTAGGCAAAGAAACTTTAAACTTGTTTATATAGATATATATACATTCAAACCTGGTCGGGGCTGCTGCGAGCTCCGACGACATCGCAGCAGTCGCGCCAGAAAAAAACCTAAAAGGCGGTTAACCGAAGCTACTCCTCCCCACCGGTCGGTAAGTAGCTTCAGGTTCCTAAATCGTGTGCCCTAAGTATTCTAATTGAACCCAGAATGACTGCCTTCTGCATCCGGTCTATCAAGATCTGCGCCGAGTTCCTACAGGCCGGAATGATCTTCAAGTTTGAACGCAGCGAAGACCGAATTCCGCCCAAAACACCGATGATCAGAACCACTAATACGACCTTGTGGCCTGGGTATAGCGTGCGGAGCTCGAACAGGAGATCTTGATATTTTGTTCATTTTTCCTCCTCTTTCAAGACTATGTTCTTCTCTGCCGGAGAGGAGAATTCGATGACATACATAGTCGTGATTAGTTTATCGAGGAGGACAACGTCAGGCCTATTTGCTTGTATGGACCTGACGGTCGGAAACGGATAATTCCAGAAGATCTGGCATTTTTCGTTTCCGACAACGGACTCAATATCTCCTGGCATGTAAGGCAGCACCGGCTCTTGGTCTATTCCGTACGAGTGCCTTAGATGGTAATACAGCACCCGTAGGGCCGCATTATGGCGATGGGTATACGCCGACGCCGCTTTTGCCGGACATGCCGACAGAAGGTGGAAAAGCGTCTCAGGCGCCTTTCGACAGGCCCTGCAGCTGACATCAGGGACCTGCACACCCATCATATTGCGGCGATAGACCAAGGTATTAATTACGCCATCTTGGCAAGCTGCGGTAAATCCCTCAGTCTCGGATGTAAGCCCGGCTGACCTTAGGTAGCCGAAGGTCAGCCTAGTTGACAAGCCGACCGTTTCGATGTTTCGATAGAAAACACCGTGTATCGGCTTGTCAACATGCCGCCTGAGCGTAAGATCTTGCTCCGCGGAATTTATCTGGGCTTTCAGGCGAGAAGGTAGGAGCTCGAGGTTGCCCTCTAGTCGGCCTTCTCGACTGATCTGAAATTCGAGACCAAGTTCTTCCGCAGCTTTTTGTGCTGCCTTAACGATAAATGCCCCCACTCCGGCCAATTCGTGACTTTTAACAAGGCACAGGAGGGGGTCCGGGCTCCTAAGAACTTTACAAGCTATACTCAGAACCACAATTCGATGCAGACCCTCCAGACTGAGGAGTCCCCTACCTCCCCGATGACGTGGGAGATAAATGCGGGAAACGGACGATCTAGGATGCAAACTGTGATGGATATGCATCATTTTCCGGGTGTCTTTATCGAGTCTATGCAGCTCATCGACCGTCCATTTCACCACTCCAAAAGAGTGGACCAGGACTGGAACGGCAAGCATATTTGTTGCAGACACCTTGTTCCCACTCGAAAGTTCGGAAGACCAAATCTTTCGAACAAGGTTTCTGTATTTGCCGCGGAGAGCCACCTTTACCTGGGAAGCGTCATAATTAGGACGCTGTTCAATTCCCAGGTATCGATAGGTCTCTCCGGCATCGAGGTATTTAAAGATGCTCCCGTCGGCAAGCTGCATATTCTCGTACACTTCCGGAGATCGTCCTCTCCTCAAATGAAACACTGCGCATTTGTCCAATCCCAACTCCATGCCTACGGCTCGTGTATATTCCTGAACTACATTGAGAGATTGATGGAGGTTCTTCTCCCCAGAGGCATACAGTTTCAAATCATCCACGTAAAATAAATGGGTGATCTGATGCCTCCGGTCGTTCGGTGGTCCAGAGTAATATCCACGAGTCCGTCTTAAAGCAATGGAGAGCGGCAGCAGTGAGATATTGAACAAGAGGGGACTCAAGGAGTCTCCTTGGAAAACTCCCTTCTTGAATGTTACCAACTCTGTCAAGACTCGTCGTGTGCCTGATGTGATGGCGAAACGGGTCTTCCAGAGTGGCAACAGATGTTCTATACATCTCACTAGTGGGGTAGGTACCGCAAGGCATTGGAGCAAGTACAATAATATATATATATATATATATATATATATATATATATATATATATATATATATATATATATATATATATATATATATATATATATATATATATTTGTATGTTTTCTTGGTATATTGGTTCGTATATATACTGAAAATGAAATAAAAATTCTGTTTGACGTTTCGACAATGTTTATTGTCGAATAATAAAAGAATATATATATATATATATATATTCTTTTGTTGATATTCTTGAACCATTTGTAATATTTGTATGTTTTCTTGGTATATTGGTTCGTATATATACTGATAATGAAATAAAAATTCTGTTTTGACGTTTCGACAACGTTTATTGCCTTTATCAAAAATTGTTAATTGAATTAGTGTTTCCATGTAATTTAGAAAAGAATAGATGATTTTGATTAATGAAATGCGTCTGCAGCCGACTTGTGTTTTAAGATCCAATTAAAACTGCAGAAAACATTGGATCGGTTGTGAGTGAAAGAGTAATGTATGGCTAACTACAATTTGAAATAGATTGAATTTGATTAAATACAAGACATTCCAATATTGTACAATTATAAATATCTATGAATTATTGAATGAATTAGTTACTCTATGATAAGTATTTCTATCATAACTATTCAAGTTTAAGATAATTCTATGGAATTTAACCTCAAAATTGTTACTCTATAGTGTCATAGTTAAATAATGCTTCATCTTTTTTAGGTTGAATTTTAAATAGACAATGGAAAGTGGTACTTCAAATTAATAAAATTTTGTTAAGTTTGAATTAGATTATTGTACAGTTTCGAAAGATTGGAATCTATTTTGTCATTTACACAATTGTTCTTTTTAATTTGAATAGATTCTAATATCAAACGTTTGTTGTCGTTTGTTTCAATATTTAAAATTTTTTGTATTGTTGTAGTCGAAAGTATGGTTAGTGTCTTTCACATGTTTATTGAGCGCAGTTGATGAATTTTTGGTATATTTGTGGCCATTTAATCTTTTTTCGAGGTATTGTGAAGATTGGCCAATATATACCTTTTCGCAATCTTTGCAAGGGATGGAATAAACAGTATGGGTTATTTTTTTGAAAGGTACGCTGCTTTTTAATTTTGTAAAGAGACTTTTCTGATTTAAATAACTCTTATGACATATATGTAGGTCATAAGGTTTCACTATATTACAAATTTTCTCTGAAAGTCCACTGATATATGGTAGTGATATGTAATGCCTATCATTAGTTTTCTCATTATTGGTATTGATTCCACCAAATGAGTTATAAAATTTATGAATTTTGTCTTTAGTTATCGAATTTACTAAATCAATGGGATAACCATTTCTTATTAAAGTTTCTTTTGTTTTTGTAATAGATATAGTTCTCAGTTCAGGAGAACTTAGTCGAATAGCTCTATCTATTAGATTTATAATAACATTTTTCTTATATTTTTTAGGTATATTAGAATTGAAATTAGTATACCTTCCTGACCAAGTAGGTTTGGTATACCATTTTGTTAGAATTTTGTTATCATTTGATTTTCTTACTAAAGTTAAATCTAAAAAATTTATTTCGTTATGATTTTCTAATTCAATCGTAAATTGTAACTTATGGTGAAAGGAATTGAAAGAATTCAAAAATTCATTACATTTGTTTTCAGGGATTGCAGCAATACAATCATCAACATATCTTTTGAAGAAGGCTATATTATAATTTAGTTGAGATACTACTTTTTCTTCAAGGAATTCCATTACTATTTGGGCTATGATACTTGATATTGGAGAGCCCATTGCACAACCATCTAATTGTTTATAACAATCATCTTTATATTGTAAAAAATTAGCGGTGAATGTATATTCTATAGCTGTTAAGAACTTATTCATAGGTAAATTTGTATATAGTTTTATTTCATCCCATTTATTTTGAATTATTTGTTTAGCTAATTCTAAAGGGATATTTGTATATAAAGATGTGACATCTAGTGATACTAAGATATAGTTTTTAGGTATTGTAATTTTGTTAATGAATTCCTTGAAATCCCAAGAATCTTTGATGTAAAACTCATTTTTGTAAGCTATGTTTTTTAGTATGTTGGATAAGTATTTAGCCATTTCATAAAAAGGTGATTGAATGCTGCATACTACAGGTCGCATCGGTATATTAGGTTTATGAATTTTGGGTAAACCATATATTTTTGGAGGATGAGCATTATGTATCGTTAATTGTCTATGAATGTATTTTGAAATATATTTCTTTTCAAACCATTTTTTTACTAAGTTATTATTTTTAGTTTGGTAAATATTAGTTGGGTTGTTATTTAGTTTCTTATATACTTCAGGATCATTCAACATTGTAGACATTTTATCCTCATATTCATTTGTGTCCATGATAACAGTTTTATTACCTTTATCTGCTTTTAAGATAGTAATTTGTGGGTTAGATTTGATGAATTGTTTGGTTTCTTTGAAATTTTTGATTGATTTGTTATTTTTATTATTAAATTTATTATTTTTAACTGTTTGTTTGAAATTAGTTATTGTGTTTATACATTTTGATCTTATCTCATTTGCTATTTGAGTAGTAGATATTAATATCTGACACTTGTAAAAATGTAAAACAAACTGAAAATAACATAAGCAGAACCAAATCTACAATGAAAAATATCCTACCTACCCAAATCTACAATACGTATTTAGAATTAGAAACTCAAAAATTTGAAAAAAACTTTAATAAAATTAAACATAGAAATATTGAGAAAATAAATAAGTTAAATAACAATAACAAAAGAGATCTCATAGTTGATAATAATTGGCTAATGAATTTATCTCAAACAAATGTTCCAAAAAATGTAATAGACACTTTAGCTCTCGGTGAGAAATTTAGTAATACTCTATATAACGAAAGACAAATACCTATCAATAACATAATTTCTTCACTTGAAACTGAAATTGCTAAAAAACCTACTCAAATAGCAAATGAGATAAGATCAAAATGTATAAACACAATAACTAATTTCAAACAAACAGTTAAAAATAATAAATTTAATAATAAAAATAACAAATCAATCAAAAATTTCAAAGAAACCAAACAATTCATCAAATCTAACCCACAAATTACTATCTTAAAAGCAGATAAAGGTAATAAAACTGTTATCATGGACACAAATGAATATGAGGATAAAATGTCTACAATGTTGAATGATCCTGAAGTATATAAGAAACTAAATAACAACCCAACTAATATTTACCAAACTAAAAATAATAACTTAGTAAAAAAATGGTTTGAAAAGAAATATATTTCAAAATACATTCATAGACAATTAACGATACATAATGCTCATCCTCCAAAAATATATGGTTTACCCAAAATTCATAAACCTAATATACCGATGCGACCTGTAGTATGCAGCATTCAATCACCTTTTTATGAAATGGCTAAATACTTATCCAACATACTAAAAAACATAGCTTACAAAAATGAGTTTTACATCAAAGATTCTTGGGATTTCAAGGAATTCATTAACAAAATTACAATACCTAAAAACTATATCTTAGTATCACTAGATGTCACATCTTTATATACAAATATCCCTTTAGAATTAGCCAAACAAATAATTCAAAATAAATGGGATGAAATAAAACTATATACAAATTTACCTATGAATGAGTTCTTAACAGCTATAGAATATACATTCACCGCTAATTTTTTACAATATAAAGATGATTGTTATAAACAATTAGATGGTTGTGCAATGGGCTCTCCAATATCAAGTATCATAGCCCAAATAGTAATGGAATCCCTTGAAGAAAAAGTAGTATCTCAACTAAATTATAATATAGCCTTCTTCAAAAGATATGTTGATGATTGTATTGCTGCATTCCCTGAAAACAAATGTAATGAATTTTTGAATTCTTTCAATTCCTTTCACCATAAGTTACAATTTACGATTGAATTAGAAAATCATAACGAAATAAATTTTTTAGATTTAACTTTAGTAAGAAAATCAAATGATAACAAAATTCTAACAAAATGGTATACCAAACCTACTTGATCAGGAAGGTATACTAATTTCAATTCTAATATACCTAAAAAATATAAGAAAAATGTTATTATAAATCTAATAGATAGAGCTATTCGACTAAGTTCTCCTGAACTGAGAACTATATCTATTACAAAAACAAAAGAAACTTTAATAAGAAATGGTTATCCCATTGATTTAGTAAATTCGATAACTAAAGACAAAATTCATAAATTTTATAACTCATTTGGTGGAATCAATACCAATAATGAGAAAACTAATGATAGGCATTACATATCACTACCATATATCAGTGGACTTTCAGAGAAAATTTGTAATATAGTGAAACCTTATGACCTACATATATGTCATAAGAGTTATTTAAATCAGAAAAGTCTCTTTACAAAATTAAAAAGCAGCGTACCTTTCAAAAAAATAACCCATACTGTTTATTCCATCCCTTGCAAAGATTGCGAAAAGGTATATATTGGCCAATCTTCACAATACCTCGAAAAAAGATTAAATGGCCACAAATATACCAAAAATTCATCAACTGCGCTCAATAAACATGTGAAAGACACTAACCATACTTTCGACTACAACAATACAAAAATTTTAAATATTGAAACGAACGACAACAAACGTTTCAAACTTAACAAAATTTTATCGGTATTAGAATAAGCGGCTTATTAGGTTGGTAGTCAAGTTACTAAAAATCAAACTAGGAATATGCGATTTTCGACCTAATCGACGAACATTTTTGAACACGACAAGCTAAACGAAGCGAGCGCAGCGAGCTCGAAAAATGATTGAAACGTTAACTTTGAACCTTTTAGAAGGTCGCATAAGCCCCAAACCGGGTCGAAAACTGTTTTGAAATAGTTAATTTTCCGTAAATCGAATGACGTTCACGTTAGAAGCCCGTAGCTCGCGAGTTGAAATGGTGCAAAAGTTAGGAACATAGAACTTCTTTACGGGGGCTTTTTGCGTACCGATTTCACTCCATGTAGTTAGATTTAGTCGGGATACGCACCCGACAGCCCTTCTTTTTTCCAAAAATTCCGTTTAAATATGAAAATTTAATTAAAATAGGAACGGGTACTCTCAGGTCTCACCTATGCACGTCTAACGTGCAACGTACCAAAGGGAATTTTCTAGCTACTAAAATATACCCGAAGCGGATAAATGCTAGCGGCCCATAGCAAAAAAGACTTTATTACAGCTGGCGCCGGCCGTACGGGCCACGAAACGGCCCCAAATTAACAAGATCGAGGTAAAATGTATAAACTCTAACTTACGCGGAGCGGGCTCCTCGAGGGAAACTTCAAAATGATTTCGTTCGTAGCTTATTACATAGGAGGTTTGGCCTTCATGCAATTGTGTTTTTATACAATTTGAACCTTCTAATTTCGATAGGCCAAGTGAAAATCCCGGAGCCTCAAGCGCTAAAGATATCTGAGTGTTTAAACTTTCGTATAAAATTGCGAAATTTGGCATTCTTAGAAACGTCAAATTAATTAATCTGACACAAGAGTTGGGGATATTTTTATTCAAATCGATATAATACCAATTTTTGTCATCCATATTGCAAGATTTTCTCGGGAATTTTCCAAAATCAAAAACTAGGGCCTCTACGTTCAATTAAAATTCACCATTCGAAAGATCGTCATCGATAATGTTAATATGGCACCAAACTAATTCCAAGACGTAACCCAAAAATGCCGCTAAGTAGCTTAAAATAAATCATAAAGATTTGACGTGTTTTGACGGTAACCTATGTAAGGATTAAGTGATAACTCACGAAGAGAACTGATTTTGGAGGTGTATGTATAATGGAAGGATGTAGAAATAATACCAAGAGATCTTAAATAGCTATATACTGCTCAGAAACTTCCTAAATGGTCCATGGACGAAGGTATACTTCCGAAGGAAATATGTACATTTCCACATCTATAGTTCATGTGGGGCTACTGAAACTATTTCTATCGTCGTAAAATGTTCCAGCGAACCTCTGTGGTCTCGGAGATAACCTCCTGTCATGTATTTAACCTCTGGCAAGCGTAAGTTTTGAATATCATGTTTCCATTCAAAAGTACTTGAATATGATACAACAAAGGGGCCCCATCTATTAAAAAACGTTCTAGAGGTATGTCTGAACAATATGTAACAATAAGATTCAACATACTTTATTTCAGATTTGAATATATGAATTATATCAAGGTTTGGAACCAACAGATATATTCTTGCAGAAATATCGTGACAACACGATATAGAAAGGTATGTACATCATATTCGAGCAGAGTTCAATACATTTTCAATGAATATATCAAGATATCTGTCATATTCTACAGTAAAAGTAGCAATTTTCAAGTAACGTAGCAGCACGAACATTGGGTTCACTCAGAATTAGTTCAAATTGATGGTACAGGACTTTCAATGTACTCGAATAATGTTACTGTATATACAATAAAGATATTTCTATAGACATTTGTATCGTGTATTATGTTTATAGGAATACAAATAGTGATTTCACATGTTCAACGTAGACACAAGGTTATGTCTTACATTTTACCAAGTATGCGATGCTAAATATGGGTAAATGATATTGAATAAAGCAAGAAAAAGATGTTTTCAAGAGTATTTCATATGTTGTTGGAATGGAAAGCATTCTTAATGTTCAATTTACATGATGTATCATTTTATACATATGTCAGTTGGTGGAAAAATTTCACCAAAACAGATGTTACATGCATGAAAATGATTATAAAAGTGTTAAACAATTAATCTGCTACCACAAGGTATACTTTCAACAAAGTATACATCACTTTATGGATGTTATACAATATTAAGACATATGACGGAGATACATTCAAAGGATAGATGGTACAGTTTCAATACTTTAAATTGAGCTTTGCAAATGTATATATGAAAAGAATAAAGGTAGGAGGAAAACTTAATAATGAAATGCACCCTTTTTCTTCATTATTCCTGGCATAAGTATCAGATTCGATTGCTTCCTCAACGGGTTGTAGATTTTTTATAACATAACTTTCTCTGATACTATCTAGCAATAAAAATGAATATGTACAAACTTGCTTGAGACATGTAGGTACAAACGAAACACAATTGCATTTTGCAAGTTACTAATAGGAATAAATTCTGTATCTTTGTATTTATAACAAAAAGGGTAAATCGTACAGTTTTAAGACTGGGAATTGGTTTTTACAATGGTTCTACTACCGATATGTTTGAGAAATCTTTTCGAATGGTATACTAAGAAGGTGTATCCTTGAGGTAGCTCAAAAGAGAATGTCATTCTGCTTCAGACAGACAAAATGCTTAGGCTTCCTCAACGGCTAATAGATTTTTTTATAAAATAGCTTCTTCTCATTCCTCAGAGACTGTAATTTGGACTGAAAATAAAGTAAAAAGTAGCTTCACAGATACTGCAAATAGCATTGAAAATAATTGAAAAAGCAGCTTGAGAGATTAACATACAAAATTGTATTGCATTTAGCATGGCAATGCTGAAAATTAATTAGCTTGATATTCATAAGGTAGGTATTACAATTTTTTTTCTTACAAGGAGAGGTAATTGTGTGTACCTATTTGTTAGAATGTTGAGAATTAGGGGGTACAATTACAAAGCAGCATAGGACATTGTCTGAGAAAAGAGGGAAAGCAATACAAGCAAATCTTGTATCGATCATATTTATATGAAAAATAAACTTCATACAGAATATATTGCTGCTATCATAAAGACAACCATAACAGATCACTATTCCACTTTACTAGCATTAAATATAAATCATATTAAAGGTGTAAAAAACGACTTATTGGTGACAAAAATAGACGAGGATAAATTAAGGAAATCATTGGAGGATGAAAATTGGGACACAGTTAATATTGAAATCATTTATAATAAAAACATAAAAAGAAAAGAGTGGATCACAGCAGGCATTTTGAAGTCTATAAAAACTAGAAATTGGCTTTACCAGCAATATCTAAAATATCCAAATAATGAGACTATTAATAATTGTTATAAAATATACAGGAATAAACTCAATGGCCTCATTCAACTAAGTGTAATCATTTCAAATACAAAATTATGGATAACGTAGGGTCTAATAAAGCATTATGGGAAACAATTAATAAAGTTGAGAACAAAAAGATCAAAAATAAATGGGAAATCAAGGAATTGAAGCTTGAAAGTGATGAGATTGTAAAAACTCCTATTGATATTTCAAATGCTTTCAGTAAACACTATGCTAACATAGGTAAAACTTATGCAAAAAAAAATACGAAGGCATGAAACTGACACTCACACTAATGAAAATAGGAGTCCTAGATCCATGTTCTTGTACGGTACAACTCCAAATGAGGTCGTTTCTATTATTAATTCAAGTGACAATAATAATGGTACAGGTGAAGATAAAATATCTAACAAAAGTACTTACGTTCTCTTCTTATGTTAGGGGGCAACCTGAATTCAAGGAATTAAAAACAGGTAACGATTCCTGTTTAGAAATTGTCCCTTCATTAAAGTATTTAGGAGTCACAATAGATAAATTTCTAAAATGAGATATACATGCCCAAGAAATGATAAAAAAATTAAGAGGCATTGTTTACAGAATGTGTCTCATTTAAAGTGATAGTGAATCAAACAGATGTCCCAACCGTGTAGAAGCAAATGACAAATTCTCTTTAAAATTGAATTCGAATCATTCCCCATTCGATTATAACTGTCCAGTATTAGTTCAAAAAATTAACAATGAGAAACGAAAATTAGAAATGGAAACAAATCAATATCAATTACCTAATAACAAACTCGATACCTCTAAAATGTCAAACTTCTCTAAAATTTTACATTATAACATTCAATGTCTAAGAAACAAAACTTCAGAACTAGAAGCTTTTTTAATAGGTAAAAGTTATGATATACTTTGTACAAATGAACATTGGTTGGGATCTGACGAATTATAAACACTCTGAACATAAGTGGTTTTGTAAATCTCTCAGCTTTTTGCAGAACAACGCATAAACATGGGGGAGTGGGTATTTTTACAAGTAATATCATAGAAGCAATTCCGTTAGCCTTTGATACTCAAGAAATATCTGATGAAATACATTTTGAAATAGCAGGTATAATGTACAACAATATACAGGTACTGACAATCTATCGCTCACCTCTTGAGGATTTTGACATATTTTTAAATAGATTAGATGCAACACTTAATAAGCTATCATTACACAAAGGTACTATAATAACTGGGAACTTTAACGTACATTTCCATTCAGATAGTAAAGAATCTCAGTTACTATGTAATATGTTTGAATCCTACGGACTACATAAAACTGTTCATAACTATACTAGAAACGGAGCAACTCTTGATAACATATTTACCAATTTTAACAGCAATTGTTATGTTGCAACAGTAACAGATCCCAATTTATCTGATCATCTTGCTATATCATTTGATTTTGAAGTGGAAAACAAAACATCATTAAATAATAAAATAAGAATAACCTACAGACCAATAACAGAACAAGGCTTCTTTAAACTTTATAATTATGTAGATAAAGTACATTGGTCATTTGTAAACAATTCTCAAATAAATGTAAATAACAAATTTGATCATTTTTTAAATCTGATAATAGATGTCTGTGATTCTAGCTTCCCAATGAAAACAAAATTTATAAAACAAAACGAACCTAACATACCTAAAATACATTGGTTCAATGACAACTTAAGACAAAGTAGAGAAAAATTGCAGTTATCAAGCAGTTTAAATAAAACTAATCCACAAATTGTTTCCAATGAATCACTTAATAAATTTAAAAAAGGTATCGTGAGGACATTAATAAAAGTAAAAAAGAAGCTAACGATAAATACATTAACAATTCAAAAAATATGCAAAAGGCATTGTGCCACTGATTTAAATATTTTTTTTACAAATATAGCAGAATCCCTTTTCAAGAATCTTCCACCTTTACAAAATAATCCTATTGATTATACAAAAAAAATTAATTTAGTCTTCCATTCAGAATTTAAATTCATAGAAGTTACTTTCAATGAAATGAGAGATATAATTTCAAATTTAAATAATAGTCCCAGCAAGGACACTTATAATATAAATGTTAAAATAGTTAAAACTATTCTAAATTTGATCGTTTTTCCTCTATGTAAAATTATAAACCAACGTATCACCTCTAACATTTTTCCAGATTCCCTCAAAATATCTAAAGTAGTTCCGATTTACAAAAAAGGCTTATGCGATGATGTTGATAACTATAGGCCAATATCAATTACACCCATCTTTGGCAAAATTTTTGAGACTGTGCTGAAACGGCAAATAACATACTATTTTGAGGCAAATAATTGGTTTAATAAATGTCAATTTGGATTTCGTAGCAATGTTTCTACTACAGCTGCTATAAACAAACTTACTAGCTATGTTCGAGAATGTTTTGAGGAAAAGAAGTTCATGCAAGCCTCCTTTTTTGACGTTACCAAGGCTTTTGACTGTGTGTCCCATGATCTGTTGATGCAAAAGCTCCAAGAATACAACTTTGATAACAATAGTATAAATCTTATTAAATCATACTCAACTAATCGTATGCAATATGTATCATACAACAATGAAAATTCGACAAATAAAATAATCACATTTGGCGTTCCACAAGGATCTGTCTTGGGGCCAACCTTATTTTTAATATACATTAATGACATTAGCAATTCTCTGTTGTATAAGAACAACAATATTTTATTTGCCGACGACACAACAACACATGATAGTGCTTGGACAGCTTGGAGCAATTGAGTCAACAGGCCTTGGAAACACGAACCAGTATTTGTAATTGGTTCCTTGCTAATAACCTTAGCATTAATGATAGCAAAACACAAACTTTACATTTTTCACTTAGACCAGTCAATTTAAATATTGAAACCAACATAGTTAAATTCTTCGGCGTTTATCTCGATTCAAGATTGACATGGGAGCATCATATTGCACAACTATCAAAAAAAAAATAAACGGTTTTCAATAGTGTATCTTCCTCTGTTTACTGTAAATAGGTAGCTACTTTTGAAGAAATAGAGTTGCTTTAAATTTGTATTCTACAATATCGATGATTCAAAAACATTTTAATTTTGAAAAGTACAGTTGCAATATTTTAATTTGTTGTATAGTATTTGAGGAGCCATGTAGTTGTAGAGCGACTATATTTTATGAGCATTTTCTTTTGCAATACTTGAAGTTTCAATGATTAAATTATATAACCTAGAATTGGCCAAGTGACGTACGTCACAAATTCCAAAGAGTACTCTAGAACTATACCTTCGACTAACATTTGACTCCATTCCAATTTTATACTCTTCTATGAATATCTACCACTCTCAATCTATCTAACCTATGAATGTCAAAGTGACATACGATCCAAACCATAGAATAACTTGTGACACGTGCTAATAGTAAAAGTTTCTATAAACACGTACCCATCTCTATATAACCTACAACTGCCAGAGTGACGTCTGTCACAGTGACAACCTGAAGGTGCCCATACACCTCACATAAAGGTTACCACGCACTATCCGACTAAACCCTCAAAAAGGCGTTGCACATGAAAACAACTGTACGTCAGCGGGGCGTAACTTAGCGGGGCGTAGCACAGCGGGGCGTAGCTCGTAAAATCAGCTAACTAGAATGAGCGACAGTTTAAGTTGGTGCACAAGTTACCAAAAATCAAACTAGGAATATGGACCCGACAAGCGAGCGAAGCGAGCCTGGAAAATTGTCGAAATGTTAACTTTGATCCTTTTAGAAGGTGGTGATAGCCACAAACCGGCTCGAAAACTGTTTTGAAATAGTTAATTTTGGTTAAATAAACGGTTTTCTATAAGGATGTTATATTATAACGTTAGCACAAATAATGAAATGGCATTCAAAGTATAGATTGTATAGTTTCAATACTAACAATTGGGCTTTGCAGAATATGTATATAGAAAGAATCTAGGTAGGATTAAAATTCAATAATGAAATACTCCCATTTACTCAGTTGTTCCTTGCATTATATCTATGTAACCTACAACTGTCAAGTTGACGTTTGTCCAAGTGACAACCTAAAGGTGCCCATACGCCTCACATAAAGGTTACCACGCACTATCCGACTAAACCCTCGAAAAGGCGTTGCACATGAAAACAACTGTACGTCAGCGGGCCTTGTTCAGCGGGGCGTAGCCCGTAAAATCAGCTAACTAGAATGAGCGACAGTTTAAGTTGGTGCACAAGTTACCAAAAATCAAACTAGGAATATGGACCCGACAAGCGAGCGAAGCGAGCCTGGAAAATTGTCGAAATGTTAACTTTGATCCTTTTAGAAGGTGGTGATAGCCACAAACCGGCTCGAAAACTGTTTTGAAATAGTTAATTTTGGTTAAATAAACGGTTTTCTATAAGGATGTTATATTATAACGTTAGCACAAATAATGAAATGGCATTCAAAGTATAGATTGTATAGTTTCAATACTTTGCTTTGCAGAATATGTATATAGAAAGAATCTAGGTAGGATTAAAATTCAATAACGAAATACTCCCATTTACTCAGTTGTTCCTTGCATTTTATCTATGTAACCTACAACTGTCAAGTTGACGTTTGTCCAAGTGACAACCTAAAGGTGCCCATACACCTCACATAAAGGTTACCACGCACTATCCGACTAAACCCTCAAAAAGGCGTTGCACATGAAAACAACTGTACGTCAGCGGGGCGTAACTTAGCGGGGCGTAACACAGCGGGGCGTAGCCCGTAAAATCAACTAGTCGGTATTAGAATAAGCGGCTTATTAGGTTGGTGTCAAAGTTACTAAAAATCTAACTAGGAATATGCGATTTTCACCGTCAACTTTGGACCCGACAAGCTAAATGAGGCGAGCAGAGCGAGCCTGGAATATGATCGAAACGTAAACTTTGAACCTTTTAAAAGGTCGTGATAGCCCCGAACCGGGTCGAAAACTGTTTTGAAATAGTTAATTTTCCGTAAATCGAATGACGTTCACGTGAGGAGCGCGTAGCTGGCGAGTTGGAAATGTGAAAACTTTCGGAACATAGAACGTCTTTCCGGGGGCTTTCCGCGTGCCGTTTTCACTCCATGTCGTTAGATTTTCATCGGGGCCGTTGCTTAGGCACATTTTCGGGCCCCAACATGTCTTTTAAATAAGAAAATTTAATTCAAATAGAAACAGGTACTCTCAGGTCTCAGCTATGCACGTCTGACGTGCGAAGCACCAAAGGGAATTTTCTAGCTACTAAAATATACGCGAAGCGGGTAAAAGCTAGCGGCCCATAGCAAAAAAGACTTTATTACAACTGGCGCCGCTCGCACGGGGCAAGAAACGGCCCCAAATTAACAAGACCGAGGTAAAATGTATAAACTCTAACTGAAACGTAGAGAGCTCCTCGAGGCATTTGTCAAAATGTTTCCGTTCGTAACTAATTACGTAGGACATCTGGCCTTCATGCAATTGTGTTTTTATACAATTCGAACCTTCTAATTTCGATAGACCAAGTGAAAATCCCGGAGCCTCACGCGCTAAAGAGTTGTGTGTGTTTCCACGTTCGTATAAAATTGCGAAATTTCGCAATTTCAGAAACTTCAAATTAATTAATTTGACACAAGATTTGGGGATATTTTTATTCAAATCCATTCGGTACCAATTTTTGTCGGCCATATTTAAAATTATCTTGGAGGAATTTTTTTATCGAAAAGTAAAGCCTCTACGTTCAATTAAAATTCACCATCGGAAAGATCGTCATCGATTTACTCCGGGTGAACTTTGGTGGTTGTTTTTGGCACCCCTAAAAATGCCGCTAAGTACCTTAAAATAAATCGTAAAGATTCGACGTCGTTTGGCGACAATCTAGATGATAATTTACGAAAATGATCAATTTCGGGGGTGTTTGTATGATGAAATGAAGTATAAGCAATAATAAAAGCTGTATACGGCGTATAAGTGTCCAAAATGGTCCATGGACGAAGATATCCTTCCTAGCGCTACAAGTACATTTCTACATCTATAGACTACTGGGGCCCACTGAAATCAGATCTACGGACGTGAATTCCATTAAAATGAGCACGAACAGACCTCTATGGTCTCACACTTCGATGTCTCAACATATTAACCAACTGTCAGATGTATATCGTAAACATCATGTTTCCGTTCAAAAGTACTTGAATATGATATAAATCGGGGTCCTCATCTATCAAAAAACTCTCTAAAGGTAAGTCTAAGCAATGTTTAACAATAGCGCTAACATATTTGATTTTAGATATGAAGATACAAATCATTTATCAACGTTTAACCTACACACATATTCTTGAACAAATTAAAGTTCATAAGGATTGAAAGAAACACAAAAACGATTTGGAAAGGTATCTACATCATCTACGAGAAGGGTACAATAAATTTTCGAGGAAAATAACAAGATATCTGTCATATTCTACTATACACGTGGCATCGTCCAGAGTTATGTAGCACCACGAACATTGGATTCACTCATAATTAGTTCAAATTCATAGTACAAGCCTTTCAAAGTATTCAAATAATGTTATTTTAGTTACAATAAAGACATTTTCATATATGTGTATGGTTTATTATGTTTCAGGATCTAAATTGACATTTCACATTTTCAACGTAGATCCAAGGTTATGATATAATAGCATCTTTTAGGAATCGGATGCTAATTAGGCCTAAATCATATGAAATAAAGGAAGGAAAAGATGTATACAAGAGTATTTCATATGTTATTGGAAAGGAAAGCATTCTTAATGTTCAATTTACATGATGTATCATTTTATACATATGTCAGTTGGAGGAAAAATTTCACCAAAACTGATGTTACATGCATGAAAATGATTATAAAAGTGTTAAACAATTAATCTGCTACCACAAGGTATAGTTTCAACAAAGTATACATCACTTTATGGATGTTATACAATATTGAGAGATATGACGGAAATACATTCAAAGGATAGATGGTACAGTTTCGATACTTTAAATTGAGCTTTGCAAATGTATATATGAAAAGAATAAAGGTAGGAGGAAAACTTAATAATGAAATGCACCCTTTTTCTTCATTATTCCTGGCATAAGTATATCAGATTCGGGCATAACTTTCTCTGAGACTATCTAGCAATAAAAATAGATATGTACAAACTTGCTTGAGACCTGTAGGTACAAACGAAACACAATTGCATTTTGCAAGTTACTAATAGGAATAAATTCTGTATCTTTGTATTTATAACAAAAAGGGTAAATCGAACAGTTTTAAGACTGGGAATTGGTTTTTACAATGGTTCTACTACCGATATGTTTGAGAAATCTTTTCGAATGGTATACTAAGAAGGTGTATCCTTGAGGTAGCTCAAAAGAGAATGTCATTCTGCTTCAGATAGACAAAATGCTCAGGTTTCTTCAACGGCTTATAGATTTTTTTATAAAATAGCTTCTTCTCATTCCTCAGAGAATGTAATTTGGATTGAAAATAGTGTGAATAGCTGTTTGAGCTATGAACAAATAGAAGTCAATTGTAGGTAGCATGTTGAGAAAATACATAATTTCAAATTGGCACAATATTTATTAATTAACATTATAAGAAGGAATACCCTCCTACATACTGGTTCTATTTAGGTACTTTTTTACTGGGAAACTTTTCCAAATGATAAGTCACATCCAACAGGGGGTGGGGTCATCTCCTTCGATTACATGAATAGTAATGTTGTTACTCCATAAAAGAAAGAGGTATAGTAGGATTAAAATTCAATAATGAATTACTTC
This sequence comes from Endomychus coccineus, assembly GCA_958510875.1. Classification (NCBI taxonomy): domain Eukaryota; kingdom Metazoa; phylum Arthropoda; class Insecta; order Coleoptera; family Endomychidae; genus Endomychus; species Endomychus coccineus. The sequence continues at coordinate 94,350,843 of OY294068.1, forward strand.
CATTTACTCAGTTGTTCCTTGCATTTTATCTATGTAACCTACAACTGTCAAGTTGACGTTTGTCCAAGTGACAACCTAAAGGTTCCCATACACCACACATAAAGGTTACCACGCACTATCCGACTTAACCCTCGAAAAGGCGTTGCACATAAAAAACTGTCAACAGCGGGGCGTAGCCCGTAAAATCAACTAGTCGGTATTAGAATAAGCGGCTTATTAGGTTGGTAGTCAAGTTACTAAAAATCAAACTAGGAATATGCGATTTTCACCGTCAACTTTGGACCGGACAAGCTAAATGAGGCGAGCAGAGCGAGCCTGTAATATGATCGAAATGTAAACTTTGAACCTTTTAAAAGGTCGTGATAGCCCCGAACCGGGTCGAAAACTCTTTTGAAATAGTTAATTTTCCGTAAATCGAATGACGTTCACGTGAGGAGCGCGTAGCTGGCGAGTTAGAAAAGTGCAAAAATAGTGCTCCCTCCTACGACTTTAAGGGGACATTTGGAGTGCGGTTTTCGATCCATGTCGTTAGATTATGAACCGGGTCAACTTAATAGCATAGTCTCGGGCCCCAAAATGTCTTTTAAATACGAAAATTCAATTCAAATAGAAACAGGTACTCTCAGATCTCAGCTATGCACGTCTGACGTGCGAAGCACCGAATGGAATTTTCTAGCTACTAAAATATACGCGAAGCGGGTAAAAGCTAGCGGCCCATAGCAGAAAAGACTTTATTACAACTGGCGCCGCACGCACGGGACAAGAAACGGCCCCGAATTAACAAGACCGAGGTAAAATGTATAAACTCTAACTGAAACGTAGCGAGCTCCTCGAGGCATTTGTCAAAATGTTTCCGTTCGTAACAAATTACACAGGACATCTGGCCTTCATGCAATTGTGGTTTTATACAATTCGAACCTCCTAATTTCGATAGGCCACGTGAAAATCCCGGAGCTTCACGCGCCAAAGACTTGTGTGTGTTTCAACGTTCGTATAAAATTGCGAAATTTCGTACTTTCAGAAACTTCAAATTAATTAATTTGACGCAAAATTTGGGGATATTTTTATTCAAATCCATTCGGTACCAATTTTTGTCGGCCATATTTAAAATTATCTTGGAGGAATTTTTTTATCGAAAAGTAAAGCCTCTACGTTCAATTAAAATTCACCATCGGAAAGATCGTCATCGATTTACTCCGGGTGAACTTTGGTGGTTGTTTTTGGCACCCCTAAAAATGCCGCTAAGTACCTTAAAATAAATCGTAAAGATTCGACGTCGTTTGACGACAATCTAGATGATAATTTACGAAAATGATCAATTTCGGGGGTGTTTGTATGATGAAATGAAGTATAAGCAATAATAAAAGCTGTATACGGCGTATAAGTGTCCAAAATGGTCCATGGACGAAGATATCCTTCCTAGCGCTACAAGTACATTTCTACATCTATAGACTACTGGGGCCCACTGAAATCAGATCTACGGACGTGAATTCCATTAAAATGAGCACGAACAGACCTCTATGGTCTCACACTTCGATGTCTCAACATATTAACCAACTGTCAGATGTATATCGTAAACATCATGTTTCCGTTCAAAAGTACTTGAATATGATATAAATCGGGGTCCTCATCTATCAAAAAACTCTCTAAAGGTAAGTCTAAGCAATGTTTAACAATAGCGCTAACATATTTGATTTTAGATATGAAGATACAAATCATTTATCAACGTTTAACCTACACACATATTCTTGAACAAATTAAAGTTCATAAGGATTGAAAGAAACACAAAAACGATTTGGAAAGGTATCTACATCATCTACGAGAAGGGTACAATAAATTTTCGAGGAAAATAACAAGATATCTGTCATATTCTACTATACACGTGGCATCGTCCAGAGTTATGTAGCACCACGAACATTGGATTCACTCATAATTAGTTCAAATTCATAGTACAAGCATTTCAAAGTATTCAAATAATGTTATTTTAGTTACAATAAAGACATTTTCATATATGTGTATGGTTTATTATGTTTCAGGATCTAAATTGACATTTCACATTTTCAACGTAGATCCAAGGTTATGATATAATAGCATCTTTTAGGAATCGGATGCTAATTAGGCCTAAATCATATGAAATAAAGGAAGGAAAAGATGTATACAAGAGTATTTCATATGTTATTGGAAAGGAAAGCATTCTTAATGTTCAATTTACATGATGTATCATTTTATACATATGTCAGTTGGAGGAAAAATTTCACCAAAACTGATGTTACATGCATGAAAATGATTATAAAAGTGTTAAACAATTAATCTGCTACCATAAGGTATAGTTTCAACAAAGTATACATCACTTTATGGATGTTATACAACATTAAGAGAGATGACGGGAAAGTTTACAAATGATAGATTGTACAGTTTCAATACTTCAAATTGAGCTTTGCAAATGTATATATAAAAAGAATAAAGGTAGGAGGAAAACTTAATAATGAAATGCACCCTTCTTCTTCATTATTCCTGGCATAAGTACATCAGATTCGGAGCTGAAAAGAGAAAAAATCCTTCCTCAACGGGTAGTAGATTTTTTATAACATAACTTTCTCTGAGACTATCTAGCAATAAAAATAGATATGTACAAACTTGCTTGAGACCTGTAGGTACAAACGAAACACAATTGCATTTTGCAAGTTACTAATAGGAATAAATTCTGTATCTTTGTATTTATAACAAAAAGGGTAAATCGAACAGTTTTAAGACTGGGAATTGGTTTTTACAATGGTTCTACTACCGATATGTTTGAGAAATCTTTTCGAATGGTATACTAAGAAGGTGTATCCTTAAGGTACTTCAAAAGAGAATGTCATTCTGCTTCAGATAGACAAAACGCTCAGGTTTCTTCAACGGCTTATAGATTTTTTCATAAAATAGCTTCTTCTCATTCCTCAGAGAATGTAATTTGGATTGAAAATAGTGTGAATAGCTGTTTGAGCTATGAACAAATAGAAGTCAATTGTAGGTAGCATGTTGAGAAAATACATAATTTCAAATTGGCACAATATTTATTAATTAACATTATAAGAAGGAATACCCTCCTACATACTGGTTCTATTTAGGTACTTTTTTTACTGGGAAACTTTTCCAAAAGGGGGTGGGGTCATCTCCTTCGATTACTTGAATAGTAATGTTGTTACTCCATAAAAGAAAGAGGTATAGTAGGATTAAAATTCAATAATGAAATACTCCCATTTACTCAGTTGTTCCTTGCATTATATCTATGTAACCTACAACTGTCAAGTTGACGTTTGTCCAAGTGACAACCTAAAGGTGCCCGTACGCCTCACATAAAGGTTACCACGCACTATCCGACTAAACCCTTACAAAGGCGTTGCACATAAAAAACTGCATCTTAGCGGGGCGTAGCCCGTAAAATCAACTAGTCGGTATTAGAATAAGCGGCTTATTAAGTTGGTGCTCAAGTTACTAAAAATCAAACTAGGAATATGCGATTTTCGACCTAATCGACGAACATTTTTGAACACGACAAGCTAAACGAAGCGAGCGCAGCGAGCTCGAAAAATGATTGAAACGTTAACTTTGAACCTTTTAGAAGGTCGCATAAGCCCCAAACCGGGTCGAAAACTGTTTTGAAATAGTTAATTTTCCGTAAATCGAATGACGTTCACGCGAGAAGCGCGTAGCACGCGAGTTAGAAAAGTGCAAAAATAGTGCTCCCTCCTACGACTTTAAGGGGACATTTGGAGTGCGGTTTTCGATCCATGTCGTTAGATTATGAACCGGGTCAACTTAATAGCATAGTCTCGGGTCCCAAAATGTCTTTTAAATACGAAAATTTAATCCAAATAGAAACAGGTACTCTCAGGTCTCAGCTATGCACGTCTGACGTGCGAAGCACCAAAGGGAATTTTCTAGCTACTAAAATATACGCGAAGCGGGTAAAAGCTAGCGGCCCATAGCAAAAAAGACTTTATTACAACTGGCGCCGCACGCACGAGACAAAAAACGGCCCCGAATTAACAAGACCGAGGTAAAATGTATAAACTCTAACTGAAACGTAGCGAGCTCCTCGAGGCATTTGTCAAAATCATTTCGTTCGTAGCTTATTACATAGGACATCTGGCCTTCATGCAATTGTGGTTTTATACAATTCGAACCTTCTAATTTCGATAGGCCAAGTTTAAATCCCGGAGCCTCACGCGCTAAAGACTTGTGTGTGTTTCCACGTTCGTATAAAATTGCGAAATTTCGTATTTTCAGAAACTTCAAATTAATTAATTTGACACAAGATTTGGGGATATTTTTATTCAAATCCATTCGGTACCAATTTTTGTCGGCCATATTTAAAATTATCTTGGAGGAATTTTTTTATCGAAAAGTAAAGCCTCTACGTTCAATTAAAATTCACCATCGGAAAGATCGTCATCGATTTACTCCGGGTGAACTTTGGTGGTTGTTTTTGGCACCCCTAAAAATGCCGCTAAGTACCTTAAAATAAATCGTAAAGATTCGACGTCGTTTGGCGACAATCTAGATGATAATTTACGAAAATGATCAATTTCGGGGGTGTTTGTATGATGAAATGAAGTATAAGCAATAATAAAAGCTGTATACGGCGTATAAGTGTCCAAAATGGTCCATGGACGAAGATATCCTTCCTAGCGCTACAAGTACATTTCTACATCTATAGACTACTGGGGCCCACTGAAATCAGATCTACGGACGTGAATTCCATTAAAATGAGCACGAACAGACCTCTATGGTCTCACACTTCGATGTCTCAACATATTAACCAACTGTCAGATGTATATCGTAAACATCATGTTTCCGTTCAAAAGTACTTGAATATGATATAAATCGGGGTCCTCATCTATCAAAAAACTCTCTAAAGGTAAGTCTAAGCAATGTTTAACAATAGCGCTAACATATTTGATTTTAGATATGAAGATACAAATCATTTATCAACGTTTAACCTACACACATATTCTTGAACAAATTAAAGTTCATAAGGATTGAAAGAAACACAAAAACGATTTGGAAAGGTATCTACATCATCTACGAGAACGGTACAATAAATTTTCGAGGAAAATAACAAGATATCTGTCATATTCTACTATACACGTGGCATCGTCCAGAGTTATGTAGCACCACGAACATTGGATTCACTCATAATTAGTTCAAATTCATAGTACAAGCCTTTCAAAGTATTCAAATAATGTTATTTTAGTTACAATAAAGACATTTTCATATATGTGTATGGTTTATTATGTTTCAGGATCTAAATTGACATTTCACATTTTCAACGTAGATCCAAGGTTATGATATAATAGCATCTTTTAGGAATCGGATGCTAATTAGGCCTAAATCATATGAAATAAAGGAAGGAAAAGATGTATACAAGAGTATTTCATATGTTATTGGAAAGGAAAGCATTCTTAATGTTCAATTTACATGATGTATCATTTTATACATATGTCAGTTGGAGGAAAAATTTCACCAAAACTGATGTTACATGCATGAAAATGATTATAAAAGTGTTAAACAATTAATCTGCTACCACAAGGTATAGTTTCAACAAAGTATACATCACTTTATGGATGTTATACAATATTGAGAGATATGACGGAAATACATTCAAAGGATAGATGGTACAGTTTCGATACTTTAAATTGAGCTTTGCAAATTTATATATGAAAAGAATAAAGGTAGGAGGAAAACTTAATAATGAAATGCACCCTTTTTCTTCATTATTCCTGGCATAAGTACATCAGATTCGGAGCTGAAAAGAGAAAAAATCCTTCCTCAACGGGTAGTAGATTTTTTATAACATAACTTTCTCTGAGACTATCTAGCAATAAAAATAGATATGTACAAACTTGCTTGAGACCTGTAGGTACAAACGAAACACAATTGCATTTTGCAAGTTACTAATAGGAATAAATTCTGTATCTTTGTATTTATAACAAAAAGGGTAAATCGAACAGTTTTAAGACTGGGAATTGGTTTTTACAATGGTTCTACTACCGATATGTTTGAGAAATCTTTTCGAATGGTATACTAAGAAGGTGTATCCTTAAGGTACTTCAAAAGAGAATGTCATTCTGCTTCAGATAGACAAAACGCTCAGGTTTCTTCAACGGCTTATAGATTTTTTTATAAAATAGCTTCTTCTCATTCCTCAGAGAATGTAATTTGGATTGAAAATAGTATGAATAGCTGTTTGAGCTATGAAAAAATAGAAGTCAATTGTAGGTAGCATGTTGAGAAAATACATAATTTCAAATTGGCACAATATTTATTAATTAACATTATAAGAAGGAATACCCTCCTACATACTGGTTCTATTTAGGTACTTTTTTTACTGGGAAACTTTTCCAAATGATAAGTCACATCCAAAAGGGGGTGGGGTCATCTCCTTCGATTACTTGAATAGTAATGTTGTTACTCCATAAAAGAAAGAGGTATAGTAGGATTAAAATTCAATAACGAAATACTCCCATTTACTCAGTTGTTCCTTGCATTTTATCTATGTAACCTACAACTGTCAAGTTGACGTTTGTCCAAGTGACAACCTAAAGGTGCCCATACACCTCACATAAAGGTTACCACGCACTATCCGACTAAACCCTCAAAAAGGCGTTGCACATGAAAACAACTGTACGTCAGCGGGCCTTGGTCAGCGGGGCGTAGCCCGTAAAATCAACTAGTCGGTATTAGAATAAGCGGCTTATTAGGTTGGTGTCAAAGTTACTAAAAATCTAACTAGGAATATGCGATTTTCACCGTCAACTTTGGACCCGACAAGCTAAACGAGGCGAGCAGAGCGAGCCTGTAATATGATCGAAATGTAAACTTTGAACCTTTTAAAAGGTCGTGATAGCCCCGAACCGGGTCGAAAACTGTTTTGAAATAGTTAATTTTCCGTAAATCGAATGACGTTCACGTGAGGAGCGCGTAGCTGGCGAGTTAGAAAAGTGCAAAAATAGTGCTCCCTCCTACGACTTTAAGGGGACATTTGGAGTGCGGTTTTCGAACCATGTCGTTAGATTATGAACCGGGTCAACTTAATAGCATAGTCTCGGGCCCCAAAATGTCTTTTAAATACGAAAATTCAATTCAAATAGAAACAGGTACTCTCAGATCTCAGCTATGCACGTCTGACGTGCGAAGCACCGAATGGAATTTTCTAGCTACTAAAATATACGCGAAGCGGGTAAAAGCTAGCGGCCCATAGCAGAAAAGACTTTATTACAACTGGCGCCGCACGCACGGGACGAGAAACGGCCCCGAATTAACAAGACCGAGGTAAAATGTATAAACTCTAACTGAAGCGTAGCGATCTCCTCGAGGCATTTGTCAAAATGTTTCCGTTCGTAACTAATTACGTAGGACATCTGGCCTTCATGCAATTGTGGTTTTATACAATTCGAACCTTCTAATTTCGATAGGCCACGTGAAAATCCCGGAGCTTCACGCGCCAAAGACTTGTGTGTGTTTCAACGTTCGTATAAAATTGCGAAATTTCGCAATTTCAGAAACTTCAAATTAATTAATTTGACGCAAAATTTGGGGATATTTTCATTCAAATCCATTCGGTACCAATTTTTGTCGGCCATATTTAAAATTATCTTGGAGGAATTTTTTTATCGAAAAGTAAAGCCTCTACGTTCAATTAAAATTCACCATCGGAAAGATCGTCATCGATTTACTCCGGGTGAACAATGGTGGTTGTTTTTGGCACCCCTAAAAATGCCGCTAAGTACCTTAAAATAAATCGTAAAGATTCGACGTCGTTTGACGACAATCTAGATGATAATTTACGAAAATGATCAATTTCGGGGGTGTTTGTATGATGAAATGAAGTATAAGCAATAATAAAAGCTGTATACGGCGTATAAGTGTCCAAAATGGTCCATGGACGAAGATATCCTTCCTAGCGCTACAAGTACATTTCTACATCTATAGACTACTGGGGCCCACTGAAATCAGATCTACGGACGTGAATTCCATTAAAATGAGCACGAACAGACCTCTATGGTCTCACACTTCGATGTCTCAACATATTAACCAACTGTCAGATGTATATCGTAAACATCATGTTTCCGTTCAAAAGTACTTGAATATGATATAAATCGGGGTCCTCATCTATCAAAAAACTCTCTAAAGGTAAGTCTAAGCAATGTTTAACAATAGCGCTAACATATTTGATTTTAGATATGAAGATACAAATCATTTATCAACGTTTAACCTACACACATATTCTTGAACAAATTAAAGTTCATAAGGATTGAAAGAAACACAAAAACGATTTGGAAAGGTATCTACATCATCTACGAGAAGGGTACAATAAATTTTCAAGGAAAATAACAAGATATCTGTCATATTCTACTATACACGTGGCATCGTCCAGAGTTATGTAGCACCACGAACATTGGATTCACTCATAATTAGTTCAAATTCATAGTACAAGCCTTTCAAAGTATTCAAATAATGTTATTTTAGTTACAATAAAGACATTTTCATATATGTGTATGGTTTATTATGTTTCAGGATCTAAATTGACATTTCACATTTTCAACGTAGATCCAAGGTTATGATATAATAGCATCTTTTAGGAATCGGATGCTAATTAGGCCTAAATCATATGAAATAAAGGAAGGAAAAGATGTATACAAGAGTATTTCATATGTTATTGGAAAGGAAAGCATTCTTAATGTTCAATTTAAATGATGTATCATTTTATACATATGTCAGTTGGAGGAAAAATTTCACCAAAACTGATGTTACATGCATGAAAATGATTATAAAAGTGTTAAACAATTAATCTGCTACCACAAGGTATAGTTTCAACAAAGTATACATCACTTTATGGATGTTATACAACATTAAGAGAGATGACGGGAAAGTTTACAAATGATAGATTGTACAGTTTCAATACTTCAAATTGAGCTTTGCAAATGTATATATAAAAAGAATAAAGGTAGGAGGAAAACTTAATAATGAAATGCACCCTTCTTCTTCATTATTCCTGGCATAAGTACATCAGATTCGGAGCTGAAAAGAGAAAAAATCCTTCCTCAACGGGTAGTAGATTTTTTATAACATAACTTTCTCTGAGACTATCTAGCAATAAAAATAGATATGTACAAACTTGCTTGAGACCTGTAGGTACAAACGAAACACAATTGCATTTTGCAAGTTACTAATAGGAATAAATTCTGTATCTTTGTATTTATAACAAAAAGGGTAAATCGAACAGTTTTAAGACTGGGAATTGGTTTTTACAATGGTTCTACTACCGATATGTTTGAGAAATCTTTTCGAATGGTATACTAAGAAGGTGTATCCTTAAGGTACTTCAAAAGAGAATGTCATTCTGCTTCAGATAGACAAAACGCTCAGGTTTCTTCAACGGCTTATAGATTTTTTTATAAAATAGCTTCTTCTCATTCCTCAGAGAATGTAATTTGGATTGAAAATAGTGTGAATAGCTGTTTGAGCTATGAACAAATAGAAGTCAATTGTAGGTAGCATGTTGAGAAAATACATAATTTCAAATTGGCACAATATTTATTAATTAACATTATAAGAAGGAATACCCTCCTACATACTGGTTCTATTTAGGTACTTTTTTTACTGGGAAACTTTTCCAAAAGGGGGTGGGGTCATCTCCTTCGATTACTTGAATAGTAATGTTGTTACTCCATAAAAGAAAGAGGTATAGTAGGATTAAAATTCAATAATGAAATACTCCCATTTACTCAGTTGTTCCTTGCATTATATCTATGTAACCTACAACTGTCAAGTTGACGTTTGTCCAAGTGACAACCTAAAGGTGCCCGTACGCCTCACATAAAGGTTACCACGCACTGTCCGACTAAACCCTTACAAAGGCGTTGCACATAAAAAACTGCATCTTAGCGGGGCGTAGCCCGTAAAATCAACTAGTCGGTATTAGAATAAGCGGCTTATTAGGTTGGTGTCAAAGTTACTAAAAATCAAACTAGGAATATGCGATTTTCACCGTCAACTTTGGACCGGACAAGCTAAACGAGGCGAGCAGAGCGAGCCTGTAATATGATCGAAATGTAAACTTTGAACCTTTTAAAAGGTCGTGATAGCCCCGAACCGGGTCGAAAACTCTTTTGAAATAGTTAATTTTCCGTAAATCGAATGACGTTCACGTGAGGAGCCCGTAGCTGGCCAGTTAGAAAAGTGCAAAAATAGTGCTCCCTCCTACGACTTTAAGGGGACATTTGGAGTGCGGTTTTCGATCCATGTCGTTAGATTATGAACCGGGTCAACTTAATAGCATAGTCTCGGGCCCCAAAATGTCTTTTAAATACGAAAATTCAATTCAAATAGAAACAGGTACTCTCAGATCTCAGCTATGCACGTCTGACGTGCGAAGCACCGAAGGGAATTTTCTAGCTACTAAAATATACGCGAAGCGGGTAAAAGCTAGCGGCCCATAGCAAAAAAGACTTTATTACAACTGGCGCCGCTCGCACGGGGCAAGAAACGGCCCCAAATTAACAAGACCGAGGTAAAATGTATAAACTCTAACTGAAACGTAGAGAGCTCCTCGAGGCATTTGTCAAAATGTTTCCGTTCGTAACTAATTACGTAGGACATCTGGCCTTCATGCAATTGTGTTTTTATACAATTCGAACCTTCTAATTTCGATAGACCAAGTGAAAATCCCGGAGCCTCACGCGCTAAAGAGTTGTGTGTGTTTCCACGTTCGTATAAAATTGCGAAATTTCGCAATTTCAGAAACTTCAAATTAATTAATTTGACACAAGATTTGGGGATATTTTTATTCAAATCCATTCGGTACCAATTTTTGTCGGCCATATTTAAAATTATCTTGGAGGAATTTTTTTATCGAAAAGTAAAGCCTCTACGTTCAATTAAAATTCACCATCGGAAAGATCGTCATCGATTTACTCCGGGTGAACTTTGGTGGTTGTTTTTGGCACCCCTAAAAATGCCGCTAAGTACCTTAAAATAAATCGTAAAGATTCGACGTCGTTTGGCGACAATCTTGATGATAATTTACGAAAATGATCAATTTCGGGGGTGTTTGTATGATGAAATGAAGTATAAGCAATAATAAAAGCTGTATACGGCGTATAAGTGTCCAAAATGGTCCATGGACGAAGATATCCTTCCTAGCGCTACAAGTACATTTCTACATCTATAGACTACTGGGGCCCACTGAAATCAGATCTACGGACGTGAATTCCATTAAAATGAGCACGAACAGACCTCTATGGTCTCACACTTCGATGTCTCAACATATTAACCAACTGTCAGATGTATATCGTAAACATCATGTTTCCGTTCAAAAGTACTTGAATATGATATAAATCGGGGTCCTCATCTATCAAAAAACTCTCTAAAGGTAAGTCTAAGCAATGTTTAACAATAGCGCTAACATATTTGATTTTAGATATGAAGATACAAATCATTTATCAACGTTTAACCTACACACATATTCTTGAACAAATTAAAGTTCATAAGGATTGAAAGAAACACAAAAACGATTTGGAAAGGTATCTACATCATCTACGAGAAGGGTACAATAAATTTTCGAGGAAAATAACAAGATATCTGTCATATTCTACTATACACGTGGCATCGTCCAGAGTTATGTAGCACCACGAACATTGGATTCACTCATAATTAGTTCAAATTCATAGTACAAGCCTTTCAAAGTATTCAAATAATGTTATTTTAGTTACAATAAAGACATTTTCATATATGTGTATGGTTTATTATGTTTCAGGATCTAAATTGACATTTCACATTTTCAACGTAGATCCAAGGTTATGATATAATAGCATCTTTTAGGAATCGGATGCTAATTAGGCCTAAATCATATGAAATAAAGGAAGGAAAAGATGTATACAAGAGTATTTCATATGTTATTGGAAAGGAAAGCATTCTTAATGTTCAATTTACATGATGTATCATTTTATACATATGTCAGTTGGAGGAAAAATTTCACCAAAACTGATGTTACATGCATGAAAATGATTATAAAAGTGTTAAACAATTAATCTGCTACCACAAGGTATAGTTTCAACAAAGTATACATCACTTTATGGATGTTATACAACATTAAGAGAGATGACGGGAAAGTTTACAAATGATAGATTGTACAGTTTCAATACTTCAAATTGAGCTTTGCAAATGTATATATAAAAAGAATAAAGGTAGGAGGAAAACTTAATAATGAAATGCACCCTTCTTCTTCATTATTCCTGGCATAAGTACATCAGATTCGGAGCTGAAAAGAGAAAAAATCCTTCCTCAAACGGGTAGTAGATTTTTTATAACATAACTTTCTCTGAGACTATCTAGCAATAAAAATAGATATGTACAAACTTGCTTGAGACCTGTAGGTACAAACGAAACACAATTGCATTTTGCAAGTTACTAATAGGAATAAATTCTGTATCTTTGTATTTATAACAAAAAGGGTAAATCGAACAGTTTTAAGACTGGGAATTGGTTTTTACAATGGTTCTACTACCGATATGTTTGAGAAATCTTTTCGAATGGTATACTAAGAAGGTGTATCCTTAAGGTACTTCAAAAGAGAATGTCATTCTGCTTCAGATAGACAAAACGCTCAGGTTTCTTCAACGGCTTATAGATTTTTTTATAAAATAGCTTCTTCTCATTCCTCAGAGAATGTAATTTGGATTGAAAATAGTGTGAATAGCTGTTTGAGCTATGAACAAATAGAAGTCAATTGTAGGTAGCATGTTGAGAAAATACATAATTTCAAATTGGCACAATATTTATTAATTAACATTATAAGAAGGAATACCCTCCTACATACTGGTTCTATTTAGGTACTTTTTTTACTGGGAAACTTTTCCAAATGATAAGTCACATCCAAAAGGGGGTGGGGTCATCTCCTTCGATTACTTGAATAGTAATGTTGTTACTCCATAAAAGAAAGAGGTATAGTAGGATTAAAATTCAATAACGAAATACTCCCATTTACTCAGTTGTTCCTTGCATTATATCTATGTAACCTACAACTGTCAAGTTGACGTTTGTCCAAGTGACAACCTAAAGGTGCCCGTACGCCTCACATAAAGGTTACCACGCACCATTCGACTAAACCCTTACAAAGGCGTTGCACGTAAAAAAACTGCATCTTAGCGGGGCGTAGCCCGTAAAATCAACTAGTCGGTATTAGAATAAGCGGCTTATTAGGTTGGTGTCAAAGTTACTAAAAATCTAACTAGGAATATGCGATTTTCACCGTCAACTTTGGACCCGACAAGCTAAACGAGGCGAGCGGAGCGAGCCTGTAATATGATCGAAATTTAAACTTTGAACCTTTTAAAAGGTCGTGATAGCCCCGAACCGGGTCGAAAACTCTTTTGAAATAGTTAATTTTCCGTAAATCGAATGACGTTCACGTGAGGAGCCCGTAGCTGGCCAGTTAGAAAAGTGCAAAAATAGTGCTCCCTCCTACGACTTTAAGGGGACATTTGGAGTGCGGTTTTCGATCCATGTCGTTAGATTATGAACCGGGTCAACTTAATAGCATAGTCTCGGGCCCCAAAATGTCTTTTAAATACGAAAATTCAATTCAAATAGAAACAGGTACTCTCAGATCTCAGCTATGCACGTCTGACGTGCGAAGCACCGAAGGGAATTTTCTAGCTACTAAAATATACGCGAAGCGGGTAAAAGCTAGCGGCCCATAGCAAAAAAGACTTTATTACAACTGGCGCCGCTCGCACGGGGCAAGAAACGGCCCCAAATTAACAAGACCGAGGTAAAATGTATAAACTCTAACTGAAACGTAGAGAGCTCCTCGAGGCATTTGTCAAAATGTTTCCGTTCGTAACTAATTACGTAGGACATCTGGCCTTCATGCAATTGTGTTTTTATACAATCCGAACCTTCTAATTTCGATAGACCAAGTGAAAATCCCGGAGCCTCACGCGCTAAAGAGTTGTGTGTGTTTCCACGTTCGTATAAAATTGCGAAATTTCGCAATTTCAGAAACTTCAAATTAATTAATTTGACACAAGATTTGGGGATATTTTTATTCAAATCCATTCGGTACCAATTTTTGTCGGCCATATTTAAAATTATCTTGGAGGAATTTTTTTATCGAAAAGTAAAGCCTCTACGTTCAATTAAAATTCACCATCGGAAAGATCGTCATCGATTTACTCCGGGTGAACTTTGGTGGTTGTTTTTGGCACCCCTAAAAATGCCGCTAAGTACCTTAAAATAAATCGTAAAGATTCGACGTCGTTTGGCGACAATCTTGATGATAATTTACGAAAATGATCAATTTCGGGGGTGTTTGTATGATGAAATGAAGTATAAGCAATAATAAAAGCTGTATACGGCGTATAAGTGTCCAAAATGGTCCATGGACGAAGATATCCTTCCTAGCGCTACAAGTACATTTCTACATCTATAGACTACTGGGGCCCACTGAAATCAGATCTACGGACGTGAATTCCATTAAAATGAGCACGAACAGACCTCTATGGTCTCACACTTCGATGTCTCAACATATTAACCAACTGTCAGATGTATATCGTAAACATCATGTTTCCGTTCAAAAGTACTTGAATATGATATAAATCGGGGTCCTCATCTATCAAAAAACTCTCTAAAGGTAAGTCTAAGCAATGTTTAACAATAGCGCTAACATATTTGATTTTAGATATGAAGATACAAATCATTTATCAACGTTTAACCTACACACATATTCTTGAACAAATTAAAGTTCATAAGGATTGAAAGAAACACAAAAACGATTTGGAAAGGTATCTACATCATCTACGAGAAGGGTACAATAAATTTTCGAGGAAAATAACAAGATATCTGTCATATTCTACTATACACGTGGCATCGTCCAGAGTTATGTAGCACCACGAACATTGGATTCACTCATAATTAGTTCAAATTCATAGTACAAGCCTTTCAAAGTATTCAAATAATGTTATTTTAGTTACAATAAAGACATTTTCATATATGTGTATGGTTTATTATGTTTCAGGATCTAAATTGACATTTCACATTTTCAACGTAGATCCAAGGTTATGATATAATAGCATCTTTTAGGAATCGGATGCTAATTAGGCCTAAATCATATGAAATAAAGGAAGGAAAAGATGTATACAAGAGTATTTCATATGTTATTGGAAAGGAAAGCATTCTTAATGTTCAATTTACATGATGTATCATTTTATACATATGTCAGTTGGAGGAAAAATTTCACCAAAACTGATGTTACATGCATGAAAATGATTATAAAAGTGTTAAACAATTAATCTGCTACCACAAGGTATAGTTTCAACAAAGTATACATCACTTTATGGATGTTATACAATATTGAGAGATATGACGGAAATACATTCAAAGGATAGATGGTACAGTTTCGATACTTTAAATTGAGCTTTGCAAATGTATATATGAAAAGAATAAAGGTAGGAGGAAAACTTAATAATGAAATGCACCCTTTTTCTTCATTATTCCTGGCATAAGTATATCAGATTCAAAGCTGAAAATAGAAAAAATGCTTCCAATGGGTAGTAGATTTTTTATAACATAACTTTCTCTGAGACTATCTAGCAATAAAAATAGATATGTACAAACTTGCTTGAGACCTGTAGGTACAAACGAAACACAATTGCATTTTGCAAGTTACTAATAGGAATAAATTCTGTATCTTTGTATTTATAACAAAAAGGGTAAATCGAACAGTTTTAAGACTGGGAATTGGTTTTTACAATGGTTCTACTACCGATATGTTTGAGAAATCTTTTCGAATGGTATACTAAGAAGGTGTATCCTTGAGGTAGCTCAAAAGAGAATGTCATTCTGCTTCAGATAGACAAAATGCTCAGGTTTCTTCAACGGCTTATAGATTTTTTTATAAAATAGCTTCTTCTCATTCCTCAGAGAATGTAATTTGGATTGAAAATAGTGTGAATAGCTGTTTGAGCTATGAACAAATAGAAGTCAATTGTAGGTAGCATGTTGAGAAAATACATAATTTCAAATTGGCACAATATTTATTAATTAACATTATAAGAAGGAATACCCTCCTACATACTGGTTCTATTTAGGTACTTTTTTACTGGGAAACTTTTCCAAATGATAAGTCACATCCAACAGGGGGTGGGGTCATCTCCTTCGATTACATGAATAGTAATGTTGTTACTCCATAAAAGAAAGAGGTATAGTAGGATTAAAATTCAATAATGAATTACTTCCATTTACTCAGTTGTTCCTTGCATTTTATCTATGTAACCTACAACTGTCAAGTTGACGTTTGTCCAAGTGACAACCTAAAGGTTCCCATACACCACACATAAAGGTTACCACGCACTATCCGACTTAACCCTCGAAAAGGCGTTGCACATAAAAAACTGTCAACAGCGGGGCGTAGCCCGTAAAATCAACTTCAAATTAATTAATTTGACGCAAAATTTGGGGATATTTTTATTCAAATCCATTCGGTACCAATTTTTGTCGGCCATATTTAAAATTATCTTGGAGGAATTTTTTTATCGAAAAGTAAAGGCTCTACGTTCAATTAAAATTCACCATCGGAAAGATCGTCATCGATTTACTCCGGGTGAACTTTGATGGTTGTTTTTGGCACCCCTAAAAATGCCGCTAAGTACCTTAAAATAAATCGTAAAGATTCGACGTCGTTTGACGACAATCTAGATGATAATTTACGAAAATGATCAATTTCGGGGGTGTTTGTATGATGAAATGAAGTATAAGCAATAATAAAAGCTGTATACGGCGTATAAGTGTCCAAAATGGTCCATGGACGAAGATATCCTTCCTAGCGGTACAAGTACATTTCTACATCTATAGACTATTGGGGCCCACTGGAATCAGATCTACGGACGTGAATTCCATTAAAATGAGCACGAACAGACCTCTATGGTCTCACACGTTGGTGACTACCCGTATTAACTATCTGTCAGATGTATATCGTAAACATCATGTTTCCGTCCAAAAGTACTTGAATATGATATAAATCGGGGTCCTCATCTATCAAAAAACTCTCTAAAAGTAAGTCTAACCAATGTTTAACAATAGCGCTAACATATTTGATTTTAGATATGAAGATACAAATCATTTATCAACGTTTAACCTACACACATATTCTTGAACAAATTAAAGTTCATAGGGATGAAAGAAACACAAAAACGATTTGGAAAGGTATGTAGGTACATCATTTACGAGAAGGGTACTATAGATATTAAAGGAAGATATCAAGATATCTGTCATATTCTACAGTATACGTAGCATCTTCCAGAGATACTTAGCACTACGTACAATGGATTCACTCAGAATCACATCAGATTCATAGTATAAGCCTTTTAAAGTAGTATTAGGATAATTTCATTGTATTTACAATAAAGATATCTTTCTTTATATACATGTGCGTGGTGTATTGTGTTTCAGAAATATAAAATGTCATTTGACATTTTCAATGTAGGTAGCCGAAAGCATATTTATATAGTAACACATAAACTATGAAGAAGATGTATACAAGAGTATTTCATCAATCAAGACTAATTATATGGATGTTAATCTGTATCGAAATGATTATGAAAGTGGTCAAAAATGAATTTGACATCACAAAGTGTATCATTTGAAGGATGTTATATAACGTTAGCACAAATAACGAAATGGCATTCAAAGTATAGATTGTACAGTTTCAATACTAACAATTGGGCTTTGCAGAATATATATATATATAACAAGAATAAAGGTAGGATTAAAGTTTAATAATGAAATACATCCATTTACTCAGTTGTTCCTTGCATTATTTCTATGTAACCTACAACTGTCAAGTTAACGTATGTCAGAGTGACAACCCAAAGGTGCCTGTACTTTCTTTACTGGGAAACTTTTCCAAATAATAAGTCACAACCAAAAGGGGGTGGGGTAATTTTCTTCGATTACTTAAATAGTAATGTATGTTACTCCATATGAGATGAGAAAATCATTGATTTAAGTATTATATAGGTAGGTACTTTTTAAAGAAATAGAGTTACCCTTCATTCAAATGATTAATTAAATTTCTATTTTCTTTGTATGAAGTTGAATGATTCAAAGACACCTTTCACTTTTGAAAAAGTTGATAGAGTTGCAAACGTTTCCAAATAATATATCACAACCAGGAGAGGGTGAGGTATTCTCCATCGATTACTTAAATAGTAGGCTATATGTAACTTCAGAAAAGAGAAGAGTATAAGAATAAGAATACCTAAGAATATAAGAATATGTTTATTGAAACTAAAACTGGTATCACGTGAATACAGGAAAATAGACACTTAAACGCCAAGAGGTTTGTATTGTGCCGTATAATTTATCACAACAGTACAGTAGATAATTGAATATTATATATTACGATTTATTAGTCAGATAATAAATATAATTGATATTTCGAGTGAGCAATATAACAATAATTAAGAAACGCTGAGACAACTCACAAATATGTGGGCGTTATCAATGAGATAAGTATAGACTTCATATTTGAATCTTTTAACATCATTATTAATTGATCTCAATGCTAACGGAAGTTTTTTATAGACTTTTGATCCTTTGAAGGAAATAGGTACTATTTTGACATTTTCTTTTGGCGAATTTATTAATTTTGATTTCTTCATTGTAAGCTGCTCTTGTGTGATAGGCATGATCTATGCACTTAGTTTCCACTTTTAGATGCATGTAGATTAGACATTGATATATGTAAAGGGTTGTTACTTTTAGCACATTCATTTGTTTGTATAAAATATTCGTAGAAAATCTTTTACATTTGTTTAATATTATTTTTAAGACGTAATTTTGTACAACATTAAGATGTTCCATTGCATTTTTATATAGATCCCCCACGCTTCGATGCCATATTTCAATAAAGATTCCACCAGAGCTTTGTATATATTTTTAAGCATACACATGTATTCTCTTATTTGGTAAAATTTATAAATTACTTTTCTTACTTTGCTTGCTAAATGTTCTACTTGAATATTCCACCTAAGATTTTTGTCAATGATTATACCAAGATATTTAATGTGGTCTGCAGCTTGTATGTAATTTTCACGTTCACAGTTCGTATGGATGTATAGTTTGTTTACGTTATTGCATTCACTAACGTTCGTGATTGAGAAACTTATGAATTTAGTTTTATTTGAATTAAGGGTGAGTTTGTTTGATTGTAACCAGCAATTCACAGTACTAAGACTACTTGTAGCTTCATTCATGAGTGAATGTGAATATCTATCACTGAATATAATAACTGTATCGTCAGCAGAGTTTATCAGTTTTGCATCAAACGGGAGGCTCCCTATCGAATTTATATAAATTAATAACAATATTAGTAGTATAGTTGCGTATATCATTGTCCATTTCAGTTATGTAATGTTTCACATATGTTGCTATTTTATCTGTGACTTTTAATTTAATATTCTTCACATCTGATCTATTGTTTTATGACTTTCGCGTGGTACCAAAAGACGCCACATAGGAGTATTTTCTGAAAACTGTAAGTTAACTTGTAAACACAAGGCATATCTGCGTTTTCAAAATCGTTTTACCACTTCGTGATCCAAGCGCCAGCTGGTGACTGAGCGAGGGACTACGAGTTTGACGACGCGTAAGCGACTCATGTCAACCATAGAGTTTCCGGACCTGTATGTACGACCGTGTTTTATGTTTATTAATTTAGTGAGCCACTGTACTATCGCTTTAGGTACATAGAAAATTATTGATTTAATTATTATATCAACAACATTCCAAGAACAAAAATGAGTAAATAACAGGGAACAATAGTTAATAATTAAGAGAACAAGGAATCATTCAACAAAATAAAAACTAAGGTATTGTTATTACTGTAGTGGTAAGAACACTTCAGGTACAAGACTCCTTACATTTGAAAAGTTGCATTCTCTAAAGGAAGATGAATGATTCAAAGACATTTAATTTCAAAGTAAAGTTGCAAATATTTTAATTTGTTGCAAAGTATTCTAGGAGCCAAGTTGTTCCAAATGGAATGTAATTTTTCTGCGTACAGAGAAAATAAACGGTTTTCAATAGTGTATCTTCCTCTGTTTACTGTAAATAGGTGGCTACTTTTGAAGAAATAGAGTTGCTTTAAATTTGTATTCTACAATATCGATGATTCAAAGACATTTTAATTTTGAAAAGTACAGTTGCAATATTTTAATTTGTTGTATAGTATTTGAGGAGCCATGTAGTTGTAGAGCGACTATATTTTATGAGCATTTTCTTTTGCAATACTTGAAGTTTCAATGATTGAATTATATAACCTAGAATTGGCCAAGTGACGTACGTCACAAATTCAAGAAAGTACTCTTGAACTATACCTTCGACTAAGATTTGACTCCATTCCAATTTTATACTCTTCTATGAATATCTACCACTCTCAATCTATCTAACCAATAAATGTCAAAGTGACATACGATCCAAACCATAGAATAACTTGTGACACGTGCTAATAGTAAAAGTTTCTATAAACGCGTACCCATCTCTATATAACCTACAACTGCCAGAGCGACGTCTGTCACAGTGACAACCTAAAGGTGCCCATACGCCTCACATGAAGGTTACCACGCACCATCCGACTAAACCCTCACAAAGGCGTTGCGTATAAAAAACTGCATCTTAGCGGGGCGTAGCCCGTAAAATCAACTAGTCGGTATTAGAATAAGCGGCTTATTAGGTTGGTAGTCAAGTTACTAAAAATGTAACTAGGAATATGCGATTTTCACCGTCAATTTTGGACCGGACAAGCTAAATGAGGCGAGCAGAGCGAACCTGTAATATGATCGAAATGTAAACTTTGAACCTTTTAAAAGGTCGTGATAGCCCCGAACCGGGTCGAAAACTCTTTTGAAATAGTTAATTTTCCGTAAATCGAATGACGTTCACGTGAGGAGCGCGTAGCTGGCGAGTTGGAAATGTGAAAACTTTCGGAACATAGAACGTCTTTCCGGGGGCTTTCCGCGTGCCGTTTTCACTCCATGTCGTTAGATTTTCATCGGGGCCGTTGCTTAGGCACATTTTCGGGCCCCAACATGTCTTTTAAATAAGAAAATTTAATTCAAATAGAAACAGGTACTCTCAGGTCTCAGCTATGCACGTCTGACGTGCGAAGCACCAAAGGGAATTTTCTAGCTACTAAAATATACGCGAAGCGGGTAAAAGCTAGCGGCCCATAGCAAAAAAGACTTTATTACAACTGGCGCCGCTCGCACGGGGCAAGAAACGGCCCCAAATTAACAAGACCGAGGTAAAATGTATAAACTCTAACTGAAACGTAGAGAGCTCCTCGAGGCATTTGTCAAAATGTTTCCGTTCGTAACTAATTACGTAGGACATCTGGCCTTCATGCAATTGTGTTTTTATACAATTCGAACCTTCTAATTTCGATAGACCAAGTGAAAATCCCGGAGCCTCACGCGCTAAAGAGTTGTGTGTGTTTCCACGTTCGTATAAAATTGCGAAATTTCGCAATTTCAGAAACTTCAAATTAATTAATTTGACACAAGATTTGGGGATATTTTTATTCAAATCCATTCGGTACCAATTTTTGTCGGCCATATTTAAAATTATCTTGGAGGAATTTTTTTATCGAAAAGTAAAGCCTCTACGTTCAATTAAAATTCACCATCGGAAAGATCGTCATCGATTTACTCCGGGTGAACTTTGGTGGTTGTTTTTGGCACCCCTAAAAATGCCGCTAAGTACCTTAAAATAAATCGTAAAGATTCGACGTCGTTTGAGGACAATCTAGATGATAATTTACGAAAATGATCAATTTCGGGGGTGTTTGTATGATGAAATGAAGTATAAGCAATAATAAAAGCTGTATACGGCGTATAAGTGTCCAAAATGGTCCATGGACGAAGATATCCTTCCTAGCGCTACAAGTACATTTCTACATCTATAGACTACTGGGGCCCACTGAAATCAGATCTACGGACGTGAATTCCATTAAAATGAGCACGAACAGACCTCTATGGTCTCACACTTCGATGTCTCAACATATTAACCAACTGTCAGATGCATATCGTAAACATCATGTTTCCGTTCAAAAGTACTTGAATATGATATAAATCGGGGTCCTCATCTATCAAAAAACTCTCTAAAGGTAAGTCTAAGCAATGTTTAACAATAGCGCTAACATATTTGATTTTAGATATGAAGATACAAATCATTTATCAACGTTTAACCTACACACATATTCTTGAACAAATTAAAGTTCATAAGGATTGAAAGAAACACAAAAACGATTTGGAAAGGTATCTACATCATCTACGAGAAGGGTACAATAAATTTTCGAGGAAAATAACAAGATATCTGTCATATTCTACTATACACGTGGCATCGTCCAGAGTTATGTAGCACCACGAACATTGGATTCACTCATAATTAGTTCAAATTCATAGTACAAGCCTTTCAAAGTATTCAAATAATGTTATTTTAGTTACAATAAAGACATTTTCATATATGTGTATGGTTTATTATGTTTCAGGATCTAAATTGACATTTCACATTTTCAACGTAGATCCAAGGTTATGATATAATAGCATCTTTTAGGAATCGGATGCTAATTAGGCCTAAATCATATGAAATAAAGGAAGGAAAAGATGTATACAAGAGTATTTCATATGTTATTGGAAAGGAAAGCATTCTTAATGTTCAATTTACATGATGTATCATTTTATACATATGTCAGTTGGAGGAAAAATTTCACCAAAACTGATGTTACATGCATGAAAATGATTATAAAAGTGTTAAACAATTAATCTGCTACCACAAGGTATAGTTTCAACAAAGTATACATCACTTTATGGATGTTATACAACATTAAGAGAGATGACGGGAAAGTTTACAAATGATAGATTGTACAGTTTCAATACTTCAAATTGAGCTTTGCAAATGTATATATAAAAAGAATAAAGGTAGGAGGAAAACTTAATAATGAAATGCACCCTTCTTCTTCATTATTCCTGGCATAAGTACATCAGATTCGGAGCTGAAAAGAGAAAAAATCCTTCCTCAACGGGTAGTAGATTTTTTATAACATAACTTTCTCTGAGACTATCTAGCAATAAAAATAGATATGTACAAACTTGCTTGAGACCTGTAGGTACAAACGAAACACAATTGCATTTTGCAAGTTACTAATAGGAATAAATTCTGTATCTTTGTATTTATAACAAAAAGGGTAAATCGAACAGTTTTAAGACTGGGAATTGGTTTTTACAATGGTTCTACTACCGATATGTTTGAGAAATCTTTTCGAATGGTATACTAAGAAGGTGTATCCTTAAGGTACTTCAAAAGAGAATGTCATTCTGCTTCAGATAGACAAAACGCTCAGGTTTCTTCAACGGCTTATAGATTTTTTTATAAAATAGCTTCTTCTCATTCCTCAGAGAATGTAATTTGGATTGAAAATAGTATGAATAGCTGTTTGAGCTATGAAAAAATAGAAGTCAATTGTAGGTAGCATGTTGAGAAAATACATAATTTCAAATTGGCACAATATTTATTAATTAACATTATAAGAAGGAATACCCTCCTACATACTGGTTCTATTTAGGTACTTTTTTTACTGGGAAACTTTTCCAAATGATAAGTCACATCCAAAAGGGGGTGGGGTCATCTCCTTCGATTACTTGAATAGTAATGTTGTTACTCCATAAAAGAAAGAGGTATAGTAGGATTAAAATTCAATAACGAAATACTCCCATTTACTCAGTTGTTCCTTGCATTTTATCTATGTAACCTACAACTGTCAAGTTGACGTTTGTCCAAGTGACAACCTAAAGGTGCCCATACACCTCACATAAAGGTTACCACGCACTATCCGACTAAACCCTCGAAAAGGCGTTGCACATGAAAACAACTGTACGTCAGCGGGCCTTGCTCAGCGGGGCGTAGCCCGTAAAATCAACTAGTCGGTATTAGAATAAGCGGCTTATTAGGTTGGTAGTCAAGTTACTAAAAATGTAACTAGGAATATGCGATTTTCACCGTCAATTTTGGACCGGACAAGCTAAATGAGGCGAGCAGAGCGAGCCTGTAATATGATCGAAATGTAAACTTTGAACCTTTTAAAAGGTCGTGATAGCCCCGAACCGGGTCGAAAACTCTTTTGAAATAGTTAATTTTCCGTAAATCGAATGACGTTCACGTGAGGAGCGCGTAGCTGGCGAGTTGGAAATGTGAAAACTTTCGGAACATAGAACGTCTTTCCGGGGGCTTTCCGCGTGCCGTTTTCACTCCATGTCGTTAGATTTTCATCGGGGCCGTTGCTTAGGCACATTTTCGGGCCCCAACATGTCTTTTAAATAAGAAAATTTAATTCAAATAGAAACAGGTACTCTCAGGTCTCAGCTATGCACGTCTGACGTGCGAAGCACCAAAGGGAATTTTCTAGCTACTAAAATATACGCGAAGCGGGTAAAAGCTAGCGGCCCATAGCAAAAAAGACTTTATTACAACTGGCGCCGCTCGCACGGGGCAAGAAACGGCCCCAAATTAACAAGACCGAGGTAAAATGTATAAACTCTAACTGAAACGTAGAGAGCTCCTCGAGGCATTTGTCAAAATGTTTCCGTTCGTAACTAATTACGTAGGACATCTGGCCTTCATGCAATTGTGTTTTTATACAATTCGAACCTTCTAATTTCGATAGACCAAGTGAAAATCCCGGAGCCTCACGCGCTAAAGAGTTGTGTGTGTTTCCACGTTCGTATAAAATTGCGAAATTTCGCAATTTCAGAAACTTCAAATTAATTAATTTGACACAAGATTTGGGGATATTTTTATTCAAATCCATTCGGTACCAATTTTTGTCGGCCATATTTAAAATTATCTTGGAGGAATTTTTTTATCGAAAAGTAAAGCCTCTACGTTCAATTAAAATTCACCATCGGAAAGATCGTCATCGATTTACTCCGGGTGAACTTTGGTGGTTGTTTTTGGCACCCCTAAAAATGCCGCTAAGTACCTTAAAATAAATCGTAAAGATTCGACGTCGTTTGACGACAATCTAGATGATATTTTACGAAAATGATCAATTTCGGGGGTGTTTGTATGATGAAATGAAGTATAAGCAATAATAAAAGCTGTATACGGCGTATAAGTGTCCAAAATGGTCCATGGACGAAGATATCCTTCCTAGGGCTACAAGTACATTTCTACATCTATAGACTATTGGGGCCCACTGAAATCAGATCTACGGACGTGAATTCCATTAAAATGACCACTAACAGAGCTCTATGGTCTCACACGAAGGTGTCTACCCGTATTAACTATCTGTCAGATGTATATCGTAAACATCATGTTTCCGTCCAAAAGTACTTGAATATGATATAAATCGGGGTCCTCATCTATCAAAAAACTCTCTAAAGGTAAGTCTAAGCAATGTTTAACAATAGCGCTAACATATTTGATTTTAGATATGAAGATACAAATCATTTATCAACGTTTAACCTACACACATATTCTTGAACAAATTAAAGTTCATATGGATTGAAAGAAACATAAAAACGATTTGGAAAGGTATCTACATCATCTACGAGAAGGCTACAATAAATTTTCGAGGAAAATAACAAGATATCTGTCATATTCTACTATACACGTGGCATCGTCCAGAGTTATGTAGCACCTCGAACATTGGATTCACTCATAATTAGTTCAAATTCATAGTACAAGCCTTTCAAAGTATTCAAATAATGTTATTTTAGTTACAATAAAGACATTTTCATACATGTGTATGGTTTATTATGTTTCAGGATCTAAATTGTCATTTCACATTTTAAACGTAGATCCAAGGTTATGATATAATAGCATCTTTTAGGAATCGGATGCTAATTAGGCCTAAATCATATGAAATAAAGGAAGGAAAAGATGTATTCAAGAGTATTTCATATGTTATTGGAAAGGAAAGCATTCTTAATGTTCAATTTACATGATGTATCATTTTATACATATGTCAGTTGGTGGAAAAATTTCACCAAAACTGATGTTACATGCATGAAAATGATTATAAAAGTGTTAAACAATTAATATGCTACCACAAGGTATACTTTCAACAAAGTATACATCACTTTATGGATGTTATACAATATTGAGAGATATGACGGAAATACATTCAAAGGATAGATGGTACAGTTTCGATACTTTAAATTGAGCTTTGCAAATGTATATATGAAAAGAATAAAGGTAGGAGGAAAACTTAATAATGAAATGCACCCTTTTTCTTCATTATTCCTGGCATAAGTATATCAGATTCAAAGCTGAAAATAGAAAAAATGCTTCCAATGGGTAGTAGATTTTTTATAACATAACTTTCTCTGAGACTATCTAGCAATAAAAATAGATATGTACAAACTTGCTTGAGACCTGTAGGTACAAACGAAACACAATTGCATTTTGCAAGTTACTAATAGGAATAAATTCTGTATCTTTGTATTTATAACAAAAAGGGTAAATCGAACAGTTTTAAGACTGGGAATTGGTTTTTACAATGGTTCTACTACCGATATGTTTGAGAAATCTTTTCGAATGGTATACTAAGAAGGTGTATCCTTGAGGTAGCTCAAAAGAGAATGTCATTCTGCTTCAGACAGACAAAATGCTCAGGTTTCTTCAACGGCTTATAGATTTTTTTATAAAATAGCTTCTTCTCATTCCTCAGAGAATGTAATTTGGATTGAAAATAGTGTGAATAGCTGTTTGAGCTATGAATAAATAGAAGTCAATTGTAGGTAGCATGTTGAGAAAATACATAATTTCAAATTGGCACAATATTTATTAATTAACATTATAAGAAGGAATACCCTCCTACATACTGGTTCTATTTAGGTACTTTTTTTACTGGGAAACTTTTCCAAATGATAAGTCACATCCAAAAGGGGGTGGGGTCATCTCCTTCGATTACTTGAATAGTAATGTTGTTACTCCATAAAAGAAAGAGGTATAGTAGGATTAAAATTCAATAATGAAATACTCCCATTTACTCAGTTGTTCCTTGCATTATATCTATGTAACCTACAACTGTCAAGTTGACGTTTGTCCAAGTGACAACCTAAAGGTGCCCGTACGCCTCACATAAAGGTTACCACGCACCATCCGACTAAACCCTTACAAAGGCGTTGCACATGAATACAACTGTACGTCAGCGGGGCGTAACTTAGCGGGGCGTAGCACAGCGGGGCGTAGCCCGTAAAATCAACTAGTCGGTATTAGAATAAGCGGCTTATTAGGTTGGTAGTCAAGTTACTAAAAATGTAACTAGGAATATGCGATTTTCACCGTCAATTTTGGACCGGACAAGCTAAATGAGGCGAGCAGAGCGAGCCTGTAATATGATCGAAATGTAAACTTTGAACCTTTTAAAAGGTCGTGATAGCCCCGAACCGGGTCGAAAACTCTTTTGAAATAGTTAATTTTCCGTAAATCGAATGACGTTCACGTGAGGAGCGCGTAGCTGGCGAGTTGGAAATGTGAAAACTTTCGGAACATAGAACGTCTTTCCGGGGGCTTTCCGCGTGCCGTTTTCACTCCATGTCGTTAGATTTTCATCGGGGCCGTTGCTTAGGCACATTTTCGGGCCCCAACATGTCTTTTAAATAAGAAAATTTAATTCAAATAGAAACAGGTACTCTCAGGTCTCAGCTATGCACGTCTGACGTGCGAAGCACCAAAGGGAATTTTCTAGCTACTAAAATATACGCGAAGCGGGTAAAAGCTAGCGGCCCATAGCAAAAAAGACTTTATTACAACTGGCGCCGCTCGCACGGGGCAAGAAACGGCCCCAAATTAACAAGACCGAGGTAAAATGTATAAACTCTAACTGAAACGTAGAGAGCTCCTCGAGGCATTTGTCAAAATGTTTCCGTTCGTAACTAATTACGTAGGACATCTGGCCTTCATGCAATTGTGTTTTTATACAATTCGAACCTTCTAATTTCGATAGACCAAGTGAAAATCCCGGAGCCTCACGCGCTAAAGAGTTGTGTGTGTTTCCACGTTCGTATAAAATTGCGAAATTTCGCAATTTCAGAAACTTCAAATTAATTAATTTGACACAAGATTTGGGGATATTTTTATTCAAATCCATTCGGTACCAATTTTTGTCGGCCATATTTAAAATTATCTTGGAGGAATTTTTTTATCGAAAAGTAAAGCCTCTACGTTCAATTAAAATTCACCATCGGAAAGATCGTCATCGATTTACTCCGGGTGAACTTTGGTGGTTGTTTTTGGCACCCCTAAAAATGCCGCTAAGTACCTTAAAATAAATCGTAAAGATTCGACGTCGTTTGACGACAATCTAGATGATAATTTACGAAAATGATCAATTTCGGGGGTGTTGTTATGATGAAATGAAGTATAAGCAATAATAAAAGCTGTATACGGCGTATAAGTGTCCAAAATGGTCCATGGACGAAGATATCCTTCCTAGCGGTACAAGTACATTTCTACATCTATAGACTATTGGGGCCCACTGAAATCAGATCTACGGACGTGAATTCCATTAAAATGAGCACGAACAGACCTCTATGGTCTCACACTTCGATGTCTCAACATATTAACCAACTGTCAGATGTATATCGTAAACATCATGTTTCCGTTCAAAAGTACTTGAATATGATATAAATCGGGGTCCTCATCTATCAAAAAACTCTCTAAAGGTAAGTCTAAGCAATGTTTAACAATAGCGCTAACATATTTGATTTTAGATATGAAGATACAAATCATTTATCAACGTTTAACCTACACACATATTCTTGAACAAATTAAAGTTCATAAGGATTGAAAGAAACACAAAAACGATTTGGAAAGGTATCTACATCATCTACGAGAAGGGTACAATAAATTTTCGAGGAAAATAACAAGATATCTGTCATATTCTACTATACACGTGGCATCGTCCAGAGTTATGTAGCACCACGAACATTGGATTCACTCATAATTAGTTCAAATTCATAGTACAAGCCTTTCAAAGTATTCAAATAATGTTATTTTAGTTACAATAAAGACATTTTCATATATGTGTATGGTTTATTATGTTTCAGGATCTAAATTGACATTTCACATTTTCAACGTAGATCCAAGGTTATGATATAATAGCATCTTTTAGGAATCGGATGCTAATTAGGCCTAAATCATATGAA
Organism: Endomychus coccineus; assembly: GCA_958510875.1. Classification (NCBI taxonomy): domain Eukaryota; kingdom Metazoa; phylum Arthropoda; class Insecta; order Coleoptera; family Endomychidae; genus Endomychus; species Endomychus coccineus. The sequence goes on from OY294068.1 coordinate 94,380,098, forward strand.
ATAAAGGAAGGAAAAGATGTATACAAGAGTATTTCATATGTTATTGGAAAGGAAAGCATTCTTAATGTTCAATTTACATGATGTATCATTTTATACATATGTCAGTTGGAGGAAAAATTTCACCAAAACTGATGTTACATGCATGAAAATGATTATAAAAGTGTTAAACAATTAATCTGCTACCACAAAGTATACTTTCAACAAAGTATACATCACTTTATGGATGTTATACAATATTGAGAGATATGACGGAAATACATTCAAAGGATAGATGGTACAGTTTCGATACTTTAAATTGAGCTTTGCAAATGTATATATGAAAAGAATAAAGGTAGGAGGAAAACTTAATAATGAAATGCACCCTTTTTCTTCATTATTCCTGGCATAAGTATATCAGATTCGGGCATAACTTTCTCTGAGACTATCTAGCAATAAAAATAGATATGTACAAACTTGCTTGAGACCTGTAGGTACAAACGAAACACAATTGCATTTTGCAAGTTACTAATAGGAATAAATTCTGTATCTTTGTATTTATAACAAAAAGGGTAAATCGAACAGTTTTAAGACTGGGAATTGGTTTTTACAATGGTTCTACTACCGATATGTTTGAGAAATCTTTTCGAATGGTATACTAAGAAGGTGTATCCTTGAGGTAGCTCAAAAGAGAATGTCATTCTGCTTCAGATAGACAAAATGCTCAGGTTTCTTCAACGGCTTATAGATTTTTTTATAAAATAGCTTCTTCTCATTCCTCAGAGAATGTAATTTGGATTGAAAATAGTGTGAATAGCTGTTTGAGCTATGAACAAATAGAAGTCAATTGTAGGTAGCATGTTGAGAAAATACATAATTTCAAATTGGCACAATATTTATTAATTAATTACGATTTATTAGTCAGATAATAAATATAATTGATATTTCGAGTGAGCAATATAACAATAATTAAGAAACGCTGAGACAACTCACAAATATGTGGGCGTTATCAATGAGATAAGTATAGACTTCATATTTGAATCTTTTAACATCATTATTAATTGATCTCAATGCTAACGGAAGTTTTTCATAGACTTTTGATCCTTTGAAGGAAATAGGTACTATTTTGACATTTTCTTTTGGCGAATTTATTAATTTTGATTTCTTCATTGTAAGCTGCTCTTGTGTGATAGGCATGATCTATGCACTTAGTTTCCACTTTTAGATGCATGTAGATTAGACATTGATATATGTAAAGGGTTGTTACTTTTAGCACATTCATTTGTTTGTATAAAATATTCGTAGAAAATCTTTTACATTTGTTTAATATTATTTTTAAGACGTAATTTTGTACAACATTAAGATGTTCCATTGCATTTTTATATAGATCCCCCACGCTTCGATGCCATATTTCAATAAAGATTCCACCAGAGCTTTGTATATATTTTTAAGCATACACATGTATTCTCTTATTTGGTAAAATTTATAAATTACTTTTCTTACTTTGCTTGCTAAATGTTCTACTTGAATATTCCACCTAAGATTTTTGTCAATGATTATACCAAGATATTTAATGTGGTCTGCAGCTTGTATGTAATTTTCACGTTCACAGTTCGTATGGATGTATAGTTTGTTTACGTTATTGCATTCACTAACGTTCGTGATTGAGAAACTTATGAATTTAGTTTTATTTGAATTAAGGGTGAGTTTGTTTGATTGTAACCAGCAATTCACAGTACTAAGACTACTTGTAGCTTCATTCATGAGTGAATGTGAATATCTATCACTGAATATAATAACTGTATCGTCAGCAGAGTTTATCAGTTTTGCATCAAACGGGAGGCTCCCTATCGAATTTATATAAATTAATAACAATATTAGTAGTATAGTTGCGTATATCATTGTCCATTTCAGTTATGTAATGTTTCACATATGTTGCTATTTTATCTGTGACTTTTAATTTAATATTCTTCACATCTGATCTATTGTTTTATGACTTTCGCGTGGTACCAAAAGACGCCACATAGGAGTATTTTCTGAAAACTGTAAGTTAACTTGTAAACACAAGGCATATCTGCGTTTTCAAAATCGTTTTACCACTTCGTGATCCAAGCGCCAGCTGGTGACTGAGCGAGGGACTACGAGTTTGACGACGCGTAAGCGACTCATGTCAACCATAGAGTTTCCGGACCTGTATGTACGACCGTGTTTTATGTTTATTAATTTAGTGAGCCACTGTACTATCGCTTTAGGTACATAGAAAATTATTGATTTAATTATTATATCAACAACATTCCAAGAACAAAAATGAGTAAATAACAGGGAACAATAGTTAATAATTAAGAGAACAAGGAATCATTCAACAAAATAAAAACTAAGGTATTGTTATTACTGTAGTGGTAAGAACACTTCAGGTACAAGACTCCTTACATTTGAAAAGTTGCATTCTCTAAAGGAAGATGAATGATTCAAAGACATTTAATTTCAAAGTAAAGTTGCAAATATTTTAATTTGTTGCAAAGTATTCTAGGAGCCAAGTTGTTCCAAATGGAATGTAATTTTTCTGCGTACAGAGAAAATAAACGGTTTTCAATAGTGTATCTTCCTCTGTTTACTGTAAATAGGTGGCTACTTTTGAAGAAATAGAGTTGCTTTAAATTTGTATTCTACAATATCGATGATTCAAAGACATTTTAATTTTGAAAAGTACAGTTGCAATATTTTAATTTGTTGTATAGTATTTGAGGAGCCATGTAGTTGTAGAGCGACTATATTTTATGAGCATTTTCTTTTGCAATACTTGAAGTTTCAATGATTGAATTATATAACCTAGAATTGGCCAAGTGACGTACGTCACAAATTCAAGAAAGTACTCTTGAACTATACCTTCGACTAAGATTTGACTCCATTCCAATTTTATACTCTTCTATGAATATCTACCACTCTCAATCTATCTAACCAATAAATGTCAAAGTGACATACGATCCAAACCATAGAATAACTTGTGACACGTGCTAATAGTAAAAGTTTCTATAAACGCGTACCCATCTCTATATAACCTACAACTGCCAGAGCGACGTCTGTCACAGTGACAACCTAAAGGTGCCCATACGCCTCACATGAAGGTTACCACGCACCATCCGACTAAACCCTCACAAAGGCGTTGCGTATAAAAAACTGCATCTTAGCGGGGCGTAGCCCGTAAAATCAACTAGTCGGTATTAGAATAAGCGGCTTATTAGGTTGGTGTCAAAGTTACTAAAAATCTAACTAGGAATATGCGATTTTCACCGTCAACTTTGGACCGGACAAGCTAAATGAGGCGAGCGGAGCGAGCCTGTAATATGATCGAAATGTAAACTTTGAACCTTTTAAAAGGTCGTGATAGCCCCAAACCGGGTCGAAAACTGTTTTGAATCGGTCAATTTGAGTAAAATCGAATGACGTTCACGTGAGGAGCGCGTAGCTGGCGAGTTGGAAAAGTGCAAATCTTCGGAACATAGAACGTCTTTACGGGGGCGTTTCGCGGGCCGTTTCCGCTCCATGTCGTTAGATTATGAACGGGGCCAACTAAATAGCATAGTCTCGAGCCCCAAAATGTCGATTAAATAGGAAAATTCAATTCAAATAGAAACATGTACTCTCAAGTCTCAGCTACGCACGTCTTACGTGCGAAGCACCAAAGGGAATTTTCTAGCTACTAAAATATACGCGAAGCGGGTAAAAGCTAGCGGCCCATAGCAAAAAAGACTTTATTACAACTGGCGCCGCTCGCACGGGACAAGAAACGGCCCCGAATTAACAAGACCGAGGTAAAATGTATAAACTCTAACTGAAACGTAGCGATCTCCTCGAGGCATTTGTCAAAATCATTTCGTTCGTAGCTTATTACATAGGACATCTGGCCTTCATGCAATTGTGTTTTTATACAATTCGATCCTTCTAATTTCGATGAGCCACGTGAAAATCCCGGAGCCTCACGCGCTAAAGACTTGTGTGTGTTTCCACGTTCGTATAAAATTGCGAAATTTCGTACTTTCAGAAACTTCAAATTAATTAATTTGACGCAAAATTTGGGGATATTTTTATTCAAATCCATTCGGTACCAATTTTTGTCGGCCATATTTAAAATTATCTTGGAGGAATTTTTTTATCGAAAAGTAAAGACTCTACGTTCAATTAAAATTCACCATCGGAAAGATCGTCATCGATTTACTCCGGGTGAACTTTGGTGGTTGTTTTTGGCACCCCTAAAAATGCCGCTAAGTACCTTAAAATAAATCGTAAAGATTCGACGTCGTTTGACGACAATCTAGATGATAATTTACGAAAATGATCAATTTCGGGGGTGTTTGTATGATGAAATGAAGTATAAGCAATAATAAAAGCTGTATACGGCGTATAAGTGTCCAAAATGGTCCATGGACGAAGATATCCTTCCTAGCGCTACAAGTACATTTCTACATCTATAGACTACTGGGGCCCACTGAAATCAGATCTACGGACGTGAATTCCATTAAAATGAGCACGAACAGACCTCTATGGTCTCACACTTCGATGTCTCAACATATTAACCAACTGTCAGATGTATATCGTAAACATCATGTTTCCGTTCAAAAGTACTTGAATATGATATAAATCGGGGTCCTCATCTATCAAAAAACTCTCTAAAGGTAAGTCTAAGCAATGTTTAACAATAGCGCTAACATATTTGATTTTAGATATGAAGATACAAATCATTTATCAACGTTTAACCTACACACATATTCTTGAACAAATTAAAGTTCATAAGGATTGAAAGAAACACAAAAACGATTTGGAAAGGTATCTACATCATCTACGAGAAGGGTACAATAAATTTTCGAGGAAAATAACAAGATATCTGTCATATTCTACTATACACGTGGCATCGTCCAGAGTTATGTAGCACCACGAACATTGGATTCACTCATAATTAGTTCAAATTCATAGTACAAGCCTTTCAAAGTATTCAAATAATGTTATTTTAGTTACAATAAAGACATTTTCATATATGTGTATGGTTTATTATGTTTCAGGATCTAAATTGACATTTCACATTTTCAACGTAGATCCAAGGTTATGATATAATAGCATCTTTTAGGAATCGGATGCTAATTAGGCCTAAATCATATGAAATAAAGGAAGGAAAAGATGTATACAAGAGTATTTCATATGTTATTGGAAAGGAAAGCATTCTTAATGTTCAATTTACATGATGTATCATTTTATACATATGTCAGTTGGTGGAAAAATTTCACCAAAACTGATGTTACATGCATGGAACTGATTATAACAGTGTTAAACAATTAATCTGCTACCACAAGGTATACTTTCAACAAAGTATACATCACTTTATGGATGTTATACAATATTAAGAGATATGACGGAAATACATTCAAAGGATAGATGGTACAGTTTCGATACTTTAAATTGAACTTTGCAAATGTATATATGAAAAGAATAAAGGTAGGAGGAAAACTTAATAATGAAATGCACCCTTTTTCTTCATTATTCCTGGCAATAAAAATAGATATGTACAAACTTGCTTGAGACATGTAGGTACAAACGAAACACAATTGCATTTTGCAAGTTACTAATAGGAATAAATTCTGTATCTTTGTATTTATAACAAAAAGGGTAAATCGTACAGTTTTAAGACTGGGAATTGGTTTTTGCAATGGTTCTACTACCGATATGTTTGAGAAATCTTTTCGAATGGCATACTACTAAGAAGGTGTATCCTTGAGGTAGCTCAAAAGAGAATGTCATTCTGCTTCAGATAGACAAAATGCTCAGGTTTCTTCAACGGCTTATAGATTTTTTTTTATAATAGCTTCTTCTCATTCCTCAGACTAATTTGAATTCAAAATAGTGTGAATAGCGTTTTAGCTATGTACAAATAGAAGTCAATTGTAGGTAGCATGTTGAGAAAATACATAATTCCAAATTGGCACAATATTTATTAATTAACATTATAAGAAGGAATACCCTCCTACATACTGGTTCTATTTAGGTACTTTTTTTACTGGGAAACTTTTCCAAATGATAAGTCACATCCAAAAGGGGGTGGGGTCATCTCCTTCGATTACTTGAATAGTAATGTTGTTACTCCATAAAAGAAAGAGGTATAGTAGGATTAAAATTCAATAATGAAATACTCCCATTTACTCAGTTGTTCCTTGCATTATATCTATGTAACCTACAACTGTCAAGTTGACGTTTGTCCAAGTGACAACCCAAAGGTGCCCATACGCCTCACATAAAGGTTACCACGCACTATCCGACTAAACCCTCGAAAAGGCGTTGCACATAAAAAACTGTCAACAGCGGGGCGTAGCCCGTAAAATCAACTAGTCGGTATTAGAATAAGCGGCTTATTAGGTTGGTAGTCAAGTTACTAAAAATCAAACTAGGAATATGCGATTTTCACCGTCAACTTTGGACCGGACAAGCTAAATGAGGCGAGCAGAGCGAGCCTGTAATATGATCGAAATGTAAACTTTGAACCTTTTAAAAGGTCGTGATAGCCCCGAACCGGGTCGAAAACTCTTTTGAAATAGTTAATTTTCCGTAAATCGAATGACGTTCACGTGAGGAGCGCGTAGCTGGCGAGTTAGAAAAGTGCAAAAATAGTGCTCCCTCCTACGACTTTAAGGGGACATTTGGAGTGCGGTTTTCGATCCATGTCGTTAGATTATGAACCGGGTCAACTTAATAGCATAGTCTCGGGCCCCAAAATGTCTTTTAAATACGAAAATTCAATTCAAATAGAAACAGGTACTCTCAGATCTCAGCTATGCACGTCTGACGTGCGAAGCACCGAATGGAATTTTCTAGCTACTAAAATATACGCGAAGCGGGTAAAAGCTAGCGGCCCATAGCAGAAAAGACTTTATTACAACTGGCGCCGCACGCACGGGACAAGAAACGGCCCCGAATTAACAAGACCGAGGTAAAATGTATAAACTCTAACTGAAACGTAGCGAGCTCCTCGAGGCATTTGTCAAAATGTTTCCGTTCGTAACAAATTACACAGGACATCTGGCCTTCATGCAATTGTGGTTTTATACAATTCGAACCTCCTAATTTCGATAGGCCACGTGAAAATCCCGGAGCTTCACGCGCCAAAGACTTGTGTGTGTTTCAACGTTCGTATAAAATTGCGAAATTTCGTACTTTCAGAAACTTCAAATTAATTAATTTGACGCAAAATTTGGGGATATTTTTATTCAAATCCATTCGGTACCAATTTTTGTCGGCCATATTTAAAATTATCTTGGAGGAATTTTTTTATCGAAAAGTAAAGCCTCTACGTTCAATTAAAATTCACCATCGGAAAGATCGTCATCGATTTACTCCGGGTGAACTTTGGTGGTTGTTTTTGGCACCCCTAAAAATGCCGCTAAGTACCTTAAAATAAATCGTAAAGATTCGACGTCGTTTGACGACAATCTAGATGATAATTTACGAAAATGATCAATTTCGGGGGTGTTTGTATGATGAAATGAAGTATAAGCAATAATAAAAGCTGTATACGGCGTATAAGTGTCCAAAATGGTCCATGGACGAAGATATCCTTCCTAGCGCTACAAGTACATTTCTACATCTATAGACTACTGGGGCCCACTGAAATCAGATCTACGGACGTGAATTCCATTAAAATGAGCACGAACAGACCTCTATGGTCTCACACTTCGATGTCTCAACATATTAACCAACTGTCAGATGTATATCGTAAACATCATGTTTCCGTTCAAAAGTACTTGAATATGATATAAATCGGGGTCCTCATCTATCAAAAAACTCTCTAAAGGTAAGTCTAAGCAATGTTTAACAATAGCGCTAACATATTTGATTTTAGATATGAAGATACAAATCATTTATCAACGTTTAACCTACACACATATTCTTGAACAAATTAAAGTTCATAAGGATTGAAAGAAACACAAAAACGATTTGGAAAGGTATCTACATCATCTACGAGAAGGGTACAATAAATTTTCGAGGAAAATAACAAGATATCTGTCATATTCTACTATACACGTGGCATCGTCCAGAGTTATGTAGCACCACGAACATTGGATTCACTCATAATTAGTTCAAATTCATAGTACAAGCCTTTCAAAGTATTCAAATAATGTTATTTTAGTTACAATAAAGACATTTTCATATATGTGTATGGTTTATTATGTTTCAGGATCTAAATTGACATTTCACATTTTCAACGTAGATCCAAGGTTATGATATAATAGCATCTTTTAGGAATCGGATGCTAATTAGGCCTAAATCATATGAAATAAAGGAAGGAAAAGATGTATACAAGAGTATTTCATATGTTATTGGAAAGGAAAGCATTCTTAATGTTCAATTTACATGATGTATCATTTTATACATATGTCAGTTGGAGGAAAAATTTCACCAAAACTGATGTTACATGCATGAAAATGATTATAAAAGTGTTAAACAATTAATCTGCTACCACAAGGTATAGTTTCAACAAAGTATACATCACTTTATGGATGTTATACAACATTAAGAGAGATGACGGGAAAGTTTACAAATGATAGATTGTACAGTTTCAATACTTCAAATTGAGCTTTGCAAATGTATATATAAAAAGAATAAAGGTAGGAGGAAAACTTAATAATGAAATGCACCCTTCTTCTTCATTATTCCTGGCATAAGTACATCAGATTCGGAGCTGAAAAGAGAAAAAATCCTTCCTCAACGGGTAGTAGATTTTTTATAACATAACTTTCTCTGAGACTATCTAGCAATAAAAATAGATATGTACAAACTTGCTTGAGACCTGTAGGTACAAACGAAACACAATTGCATTTTGCAAGTTACTAATAGGAATAAATTCTGTATCTTTGTATTTATAACAAAAAGGGTAAATCGAACAGTTTTAAGACTGGGAATTGGTTTTTACAATGGTTCTACTACCGATATGTTTGAGAAATCTTTTCGAATGGTATACTAAGAAGGTGTATCCTTGAGGTAGCTCAAAAGAGAATGTCATTCTGCTTCAGACAGACAAAATGCTCAGGTTTCTTCAACGGCTTATAGATTTTTTTATAAAATAGCTTCTTCTCATTCCTCAGAGAATGTAATTTGGATTGAAAATAGTGTGAATAGCTGTTTGAGCTATGAACAAATAGAAGTCAATTGTAGGTAGCATGTTGAGAAAATACATAATTTCAAATTGGCACAATATTTATTAATTAACATTATAAGAAGGAATACCCTCCTACATACTGGTTCTATTTAGGTACTTTTTTTACTGGGAAACTTTTCCAAAAGGGGGTGGGGTCATCTCCTTCGATTACTTGAATAGTAATGTTGTTACTCCATAAAAGAAAGAGGTATAGTAGGATTAAAATTCAATAATGAAATACTCCCATTTACTCAGTTGTTCCTTGCATTATATCTATGTAACCTACAACTGTCAAGTTGACGTTTGTCCAAGTGACAACCTAAAGGTGCCCGTACGCCTCACATAAAGGTTACCACGCACTGTCCGACTAAACCCTTACAAAGGCGTTGCACATAAAAAACTGCATCTTAGCGGGGCGTAGCCCGTAAAATCAACTAGTCGGTATTAGAATAAGCGGCTTATTAGGTTGGTGTCAAAGTTACTAAAAATGTAACTAGGAATATGCGATTTTCACCGTCAACTTCGGACCGGACAAGCTAAATGAGGCGAGCAGAGCGAGCCTGTAATATGATCGAAATGTAAACTTTGAACCTTTTAAAAGGTCGTGATAGCCCCGAACCGGGTCGAAAACTCTTTTGAAATAGTTAATTTTCCGTAAATCGAATGACGTTCACGTGAGAAGCGCGTAGCACGCGAGATAGAAAAGTGCAAAAATAGTGCTCCCTCCTACGACTTTAAGGGGACATTTGGAGTGCGGTTTTCGATCCATGTCGTTAGATTATGAACCGGGTCAACTTAATAGCATAGTCTCGGGCCCCAAAATGTCTTTTAAATACGAAAATTCAATTCAAATAGAAACAGGTACTCTCAGATCTCAGCTATGCACGTCTGACGTGCGAAGCACCGAAGGGAATTTTCTAGCTACTAAAATATACGCGAAGCGGGTAAAAGCTAGCGGCCCATAGCAGAAAAGACTTTATTACAACTGGCGCCGCACGCACGGGACAAGAAACGGCCCCGAATTAACAAGACCGAGGTAAAATGTATAAACTCTAACTGAAACGTAGCGAGCTCCTCGAGGCATTTGTCAAAATGTTTCCGTTCGTAACAAATTACACAGGACATCTGGCCTTCATGCAATTGTGGTTTTATACAATTCGAACCTCCTAATTTCGATAGGCCACGTGAAAATCCCGGAGCCTCACGCGCTAAAGAGTTGTGTGTGTTTCAACGTTCGTATAAAATTGCGAAATTTCGCAATTTCAGAAACTTCAAATTAATTAATTTGACGCAAGATTTGGGGATATTTTTATTCAAATCCATTCGGTACCAATTTTTGTCGGCCATATTTAAAATTATCTTGGAGGAATTTTTTTATCGAAAAGTAAAGCCTCTACGTTCAATTAAAATTCACCATCGGAAAGATCGTCATCGATTTACTCCGGGTGAACTTTGGTGGTTGTTTTTGGCACCCCTAAAAATGCCGCTAAGTACCTTAAAATAAATCGTAAAGATTCGACGTCGTTTGACGACAATCTAGATGATAATTTACGAAAATGATCAATTTCGGGGGTGTTTGTATGATGAAATGAAGTATAAGCAATAATAAAAGCTGTATACGGCGTATAAGTGTCCAAAATGGTCCATGGACGAAGATATCCTTCCTAGCGCTACAAGTACATTTCTACATCTATAGACTACTGGGGCCCACTGAAATCAGATCTACGGACGTGAATTCCATTAAAATGAGCACGAACAGACCTCTATGGTCTCACACTTCGATGTCTCAACATATTAACCAACTGTCAGATGTATATCGTAAACATCATGTTTCCGTTCAAAAGTACTTGAATATGATATAAATCGGGGTCCTCATCTATCAAAAAACTCTCTAAAGGTAAGTCTAAGCAATGTTTAACAATAGCGCTAACATATTTGATTTTAGATATGAAGATACAAATCATTTATCAACGTTTAACCTACACACATATTCTTGAACAAATTAAAGTTCATAAGGATTGAAAGAAACACAAAAACGATTGGGAAAGGTATCTACATCATCTACGAGAAGGCTACAATAAATTTTCGAGGAAAATAACAAGATATCTGTCATATTCTACTATACACGTGGCATCGTCCAGAGTTATGTAGCACCACGAACATTGGATTCACTCATAATTAGTTCAAATTCATAGTACAAGCCTTTCAAAGTATTCAAATAATGTTATTTTAGTTACAATAAAGACATTTTCATATATGTGTATGGTTTATTATGTTTCAGGATCTAAATTGACATTTCACATTTTCAACGTAGATCCAAGGTTATGATATAATAGCATCTTTTAGGAATCGGATGCTAATTAGGCCTAAATCATATGAAATAAAGGAAGGAAAAGATGTATACAAGAGTATTTTATATGTTATTGGAAAGGAAAGCATTCTTAATGTTCAATTTACATGATGTATCATTTTATACATATGTCAGTTGGAGGAAAAATTTCACCAAAACTGATGTTACATGCATGAAAATGATTATAAAAGTGTTAAACAATTAATCTGCTACCACAAGGTATAGTTTCAACAAAGTATACATCACTTTATGGATGTTATACAATATTGAGAGATATGACGGAAATACATTCAAAGGATAGATGGTACAGTTTCGATACTTTAAATTGAGCTTTGCAAATGTATATATGAAAAGAATAAAGGTAGGAGGAAAACTTAATAATGAAATGCACCCTTTTTCTTCATTATTCCTGGCATAAGTATATCAGATTCAAAGCTGAAAATAGAAAAAATGCTTCCAATGGGTAGTAGATTTTTTATAACATAACTTTCTCTGAGACTATCTAGCAATAAAAATAGATATGTACAAACTTGCTTGAGACCTGTAGGTACAAACGAAACACAATTGCATTTTGCAAGTTACTAATAGGAATAAATTCTGTATCTTTGTATTTATAACAAAAAGGGTAAATCAAACAGTTTTAAGACTGGGAATTGGTTTTTACAATGGTTCTACTACCGATATGTTTGAGAAATCTTTTCGAATGGTATACTAAGAAGGTGTATCCTTGAGGTAGCTCAAAAGAGAATGTCATTCTGCTTCAGACAGACAAAATGCTCAGGTTTCTTCAACGGCTTATAGATTTTTTTATAAAATAGCTTCTTCTCATTCCTCAGAGAATGTAATTTGGATTGAAAATAGTGTGAATAGCTGTTTGAGCTATGAACAAATAGAAGTCAATTATAGGTAGCATGTTGAGAAAATACATAATTTCAAATTGGCACAATATTTATTAATTAACATTATAAGAAGGAATACCCTCCTACATACTGGTTCTATTTAGGTACTTTTTTTACTGGGAAACTTTTCCAAATGATAAGTCACATCCAAAAGGGGGTGGGGTCATCTCCTTCGATTACTTGAATAGTAATGTTGTTACTCCATAAAAGAAAGAGGTATAGTAGGATTAAAATTCAATAATGAAATACTCCCATTTACTCAGTTGTTCCTTGCATTATATCTATGTAACCTACAACTGTCAAGTTGACTTCTGTCATCGTGACAACCTAAAGGTGCCCATACGCCTCACATAAAGGTTACCACGCACCATCCGACTAAACCCTTACAAAGGCGTTGCACATGAAAAACTGCATCTTAGCGGGACGTAGCCCGTAAAATCAGCTAACTAGAATGAGCGACAGTTTAAGTTGGTGCACAAGTTACCAAAAATCAAACTAGGAATATGGACCCGACAAGCGAGCGAAGCGAGCCTGGAAAATTGTCGAAATGTTAACTTTGATCCTTTTAGAAGGTGGTGATAGCCACAAACCGGCTCGAAAACTGTTTTGAAATAGTTAATTTTGGTTAAATAAACGGTTTTCTATAAGGATGTTATATTATAACGTTAGCACAAATAATGAAATGGCATTCAAAGTATAGATTGTATAGTTTCAATACTTTGCTTTGCAGAATATGTATATAGAAAGAATCTAGGTAGGATTAAAATTCAATAACGAAATACTCCCATTTACTCAGTTGTTCCTTGCATTTTATCTATGTAACCTACAACTGTCAAGTTGACGTTTGTCCAAGTGACAACCTAAAGGTGCCCATACACCTCACATAAAGGTTACCACGCACTATCCGACTAAACCCTCAAAAAGGCGTTGCACATGAAAACAACTGTACGTCAGCGGGGCGTAACTTAGCGGGGCGTAGCACAGCGGGGCGTAGCCCGTAAAATCAACTAGTCGGTATTAGAATAAGCGGCTTATTAGGTTGGTGTCAAAGTTACTAAAAATCAAACTAGGAATATGCGATTTTCACCGTCAACTTTGGACCCGACAAGCTAAACGAGGCGAGCAGAGCGAGCCTGTAATATGATCGAAATGTAAACTTTGAACCTTTTAAAAGGTCGTGATAGCCCCGAACCGGGTCGAAAACTGTTTTGAAATAGTTAATTTTCCGTAAATCGAATGACGTTCACGTGAGGAGCCCGTAGCTGGCCAGTTAGAAAAGTGAAAACTTTCGGTACCTAATACGGTTTTACGACCACTTTTCGCGTGCCCTTTTCGCTCCATGTCGTTAGATTTTCATCGGGGCCGTTGCTTAGGCACATTTTCGGGCCCCAAAATGTCTTTCAAATACGAAAATTTAATTAAAATAATAACAGGTACTCTCAGGTCTCAGCTATGCACGTCTGACGTGCGAAGCACCAAAGGGAATTTTCTAGCTACTAAAATATACGCGAAGCGGGTAAAAGCTAGCGGCCCATAGCAAAAAAGACTTTATTACAACTGGCGCCGCTCGCACGGGGCAACAAACGGCCCCAAATTAACAAGACCGAGGTAAAATGTATAAACTCTAACTGAAGCGTAGCGAGCTCCTCGAGGCATATGTCAAAATCATTTCGTTCGTAGCTCATTACATAGGACATCTGGCCTTCATGCAATTGTGTTTTTATACAATTCGAACCTTCTAATTTCGATGAGCCACGTGAAAATCCCGGAGCCTCACGCGCTAAAGAGTTGTGTGTGTTTCCACGTTCGTATAAAATTGCGAAATTTCGCAATTTCAGAAACTTCAAATTAATTAATTTGACACAAGATTTGGGGATATTTTTATTCAAATCCATTCGGTACCAATTTTTGTCGGCCATATTTAAAATTATCTTGGAGGAATTTTTTTATCGAAAAGTAAAGCCTCTACGTTCAATTAAAATTCACCATCGGAAAGATCGTCATCGATTTACTCCGGGTGAACTTTGGTGGTTGTTTTTGGCACCCCTAAAAATGCCGCTAAGTACCTTAAAATAAATCGTAAAGATTCGACGTCGTTTGACGACAATCTAGATGATAATTTACGAAAATGATCAATTTCGGGGGTGTTTGTATGATGAAATGAAGTATAAGCAATAATAAAAGCTGTATACGGCGTATAAGTGTCCAAAATGGTCCATGGACGAAGATATCCTTCCTAGGGCTACAAGTACATTTCTACATCTATAGACTATTGGGGCCCACTGAAATCAGATCTACAGACGTGAATTCCATTAAAATGAGCCCGAACAGACCTCTATGGTCTCACACTTCGATGTCTCAACATATTAACCAACTGTCAGATGTATATCGTAAACATCATGTTTCCGTTCAAAAGTACTTGAATATGATATAAATCGGGGTCCTCATCTATCAAAAAACTCTCTAAAGGTAAGTCTAAGCAATGTTTAACAATAGCGCTAACATATTTGATTTTAGATATGAAGATATGAATCATTTATCAACGTTTAACCTACACACATATTCTTGAACAAATTAAAGTTTATAGAGATTGAAACAAACACAAAAACGATTTGGAAAGGTATCTACATCATCTACGAGAAGGGTACAATAAATTTTCGAGGAAAATAACAAGATATCTGTCATATTCTACTATACACGTGGCATCGTCCAGAGTTATGTAGCACCACGAACATTGGATTCACTCATAATTAGTTCAAATTCATAGTACAAGCCTTTCAAATTATTCAAATAATGTTATTTTAGTTACAATAAAGACATTTTCATATATGTGTATGGTTTATTATGTTTCAGGATCTAAATTGTCATTTCACATTTCCAACGTAGATCCAAGGTTATGATATAATAGCATCTTTTAGGAATCGGATGCTAATTAGGCCTAAATCATATGAAATAAAGGAAGGAAAAGATGTATACAAGAGTATTTCATATGTTATTGGAAAGGAAAGCATTCTTAATGTTCAATTTACATGATGTATCATTTTATACATATGTCAGTTGGTGGAAAAATTTCACCAAAACTGATGTTACATGCATGAAAATGATTATAAAAGTGTTAAACAATTAATCTGCTACCACAAGGTATACTTTCAACAAAGTGTACATCACTTTATGGATGTTATACAATATTGAGAGATATGACGGAAATACATTCAAAGGATAGATGGTACAGTTTCGATACTTTAAATTGAGCTTTGCAAATGTATATATGAAAAGAATAAAGGTAGGAGGAAAACTTAATAATGAAATGCACCCTTTTTCTTCATTATTCCTGGCATGAGTATATCAGATTCAAAGCTGAAAATAGAAAAAATGCTTCCAATGGGTAGTAGATTTTTTATAACATAACTTTCTCTGAGACTATCTAGCAATAAAAATAGATATGTACAAACTTGCTTGAGACCTGTAGGTACAAACGAAACACAATTGCATTTTGCAAGTTACTAATAGGAATAAATTCTGTATCTTTGTATTTATAACAAAAAGGGTAAATCGAACAGTTTTAAGACTGGGAATTGGTTTTTACAATGGTTCTACTACCGATATGTTTGAGAAATCTTTTCGAATGGTATACTAAGAAGGTGTATCCTTGAGGTAGCTCAAAAGAGAATGTCATTCTGCTTCAGACAGACAAAATGCTCAGGTTTCTTCAACGGCTTATAGATTTTTTTATAAAATAGCTTTTTCTCATTCCTCAGAGAATGTAATTTGGATTGAAAATAGTGTGAATAGCTGTTTGAGCTATGAACAAATAGAAGTCAATTGTAGGTAGCATGTTGAGAAAATACATAATTTCAAATTGGCACAATATTTATTAATTAACATTATAAGAAGGAATACCCTCCTACATACTGGTTCTATTTAGGTACTTTTTTTACTGGGAAACTTTTCCAAATGATAAGTCACATCCAAAAGGGGGTGGGGTCATCTCCTTCGATTACTTGAATAGTAATGTTGTTACTCCATAAAAGAAAGAGGTATAGTAGGATTAAAATTCAATAATGAAATACTCCCATTTACTCAGTTGTTCCTTGCATTATATCTATGTAACCTACAACTGTCAAGTTGACGTTTGTCCAAGTGACAACCTAAAGGTGCCCGTACGCCTCACATAAAGGTTACCACGCACTATCCGACTAAACCCTCGAAAAGGCGTTGCACATAAAAAACTGTCAACAGCGGGGCGTAGCCCGTAAAATCAACTAGTCGGTATTAGAATAAGCGGCTTATTAGGTTGGTGTCAAAGTTACTAAAAATCTAACTAGGAATATGCGATTTTCACCGTCAACTTTGGACCCGACAAGCTAAATGAGGCGAGCAGAGCGAGCCTGGAATATGATCGAAACGTAAACTTTGAACCTTTTAAAAGGTCGTGATAGCCCCGAACCGGGTCGAAAACTGTTTTGAAATAGTTAATTTTCCGTAAATCGAATGACGTTCACGTGAGGAGCGCGTAGCTGGCGAGTTGGAAATGTGAAAACTTTCGGAACATAGAACGTCTTTCCGGGGGCTTTCCGCGTGCCGTTTTCACTCCATGTCGTTAGATTTTCATCGGGGCCGTTGCTTAGGCACATTTTCGGGCCCCAACATGTCTTTTAAATAAGAAAATTTAATTCAAATAGAAACAGGTACTCTCAGGTCTCAGCTATGCACGTCTGACGTGCGAAGCACCAAAGGGAATTTTCTAGCTACTAAAATATACGCGAAGCGGGTAAAAGCTAGCGGCCCATAGCAAAAAAGACTTTATTACAACTGGCGCCGCTCGCACGGGGCAAGAAACGGCCCCAAATTAACAAGACCGAGGTAAAATGTATAAACTCTAACTGAAACGTAGAGAGCTCCTCGAGGCATTTGTCAAAATGTTTCCGTTCGTAACTAATTACGTAGGACATCTGGCCTTCATGCAATTGTGTTTTTATACAATTCGAACCTTCTAATTTCGATAGACCAAGTGAAAATCCCGGAGCCTCACGCGCTAAAGAGTTGTGTGTGTTTCCACGTTCGTATAAAATTGCGAAATTTCGCAATTTCAGAAACTTCAAATTAATTAATTTGACACAAGATTTGGGGATATTTTTATTCAAATCCATTCGGTACCAATTTTTGTCGGCCATATTTAAAATTATCTTGGAGGAATTTTTTTATCGAAAAGTAAAGCCTCTACGTTCAATTAAAATTCACCATCGGAAAGATCGTCATCGATTTACTCCGGGTGAACTTTGGTGGTTGTTTTTGGCACCCCTAAAAATGCCGCTAAGTACCTTAAAATAAATCGTAAAGATTCGACGTCGTTTGGCGACAATCTAGATGATAATTTACGAAAATGATCAATTTCGGGGGTGTTTGTATGATGAAATGAAGTATAAGCAATAATAAAAGCTGTATACGGCGTATAAGTGTCCAAAATGGTCCATGGACGAAGATATCCTTCCTAGCGCTACAAGTACATTTCTACATCTATAGACTACTGGGGCCCACTGAAATCAGATCTACGGACGTGAATTCCATTAAAATGAGCACGAACAGACCTCTATGGTCTCACACTTCGATGTCTCAACATATTAACCAACTGTCAGATGTATATCGTAAACATCATGTTTCCGTTCAAAAGTACTTGAATATGATATAAATCGGGGTCCTCATCTATCAAAAAACTCTCTAAAGGTAAGTCTAAGCAATGTTTAACAATAGCGCTAACATATTTGATTTTAGATATGAAGATACAAATCATTTATCAACGTTTAACCTACACACATATTCTTGAACAAATTAAAGTTCATAAGGATTGAAAGAAACACAAAAACGATTTGGAAAGGTATCTACATCATCTACGAGAAGGGTACAATAAATTTTCGAGGAAAATAACAAGATATCTGTCATATTCTACTATACACGTGGCATCGTCCAGAGTTATGTAGCACCACGAACATTGGATTCACTCATAATTAGTTCAAATTCATAGTACAAGCCTTTCAAAGTATTCAAATAATGTTATTTTAGTTACAATAAAGACATTTTCATATATGTGTATGGTTTATTATGTTTCAGGATCTAAATTGACATTTCACATTTTCAACGTAGATCCAAGGTTATGATATAATAGCATCTTTTAGGAATCGGATGCTAATTAGGCCTAAATCATATGAAATAAAGGAAGGAAAAGATGTATACAAGAGTATTTCATATGTTATTGGAAAGGAAAGCATTCTTAATGTTCAATTTACATGATGTATCATTTTATACATATGTCAGTTGGAGGAAAAATTTCACCAAAACTGATGTTACATGCATGAAAATGATTATAAAAGTGTTAAACAATTAATCTGCTACCACAAAGTATACTTTCAACAAAGTATACATCACTTTATGGATGTTATACAATATTGAGAGATATGACGGAAATACATTCAAAGGATAGATGGTACAGTTTCGATACTTTAAATTGAGCTTTGCAAATGTATATATGAAAAGAATAAAGGTAGGAGGAAAACTTAATAATGAAATGCACCCTTTTTCTTCATTATTCCTGGCATAAGTATATCAGATTCGGGCATAACTTTCTCTGAGACTATCTAGCAATAAAAATAGATATGTACAAACTTGCTTGAGACCTGTAGGTACAAACGAAACACAATTGCATTTTGCAAGTTACTAATAGGAATAAATTCTGTATCTTTGTATTTATAACAAAAAGGGTAAATCGAACAGTTTTAAGACTGGGAATTGGTTTTTACAATGGTTCTACTACCGATATGTTTGAGAAATCTTTTCGAATGGTATACTAAGAAGGTGTATCCTTGAGGTAGCTCAAAAGAGAATGTCATTCTGCTTCAGATAGACAAAATGCTCAGGTTTCTTCAACGGCTTATAGATTTTTTTATAAAATAGCTTCTTCTCATTCCTCAGAGAATGTAATTTGGATTGAAAATAGTGTGAATAGCTGTTTGAGCTATGAACAAATAGAAGTCAATTGTAGGTAGCATGTTGAGAAAATACATAATTTCAAATTGGCACAATATTTATTAATTAACATTATAAGAAGGAATATCCTCCTACATACTGGTTCTATTTAGGTACTTTTTTACTGGGAAACTTTTCCAAATGATAAGTCACATCCAACAGGGGGTGGGGTCATCTCCTTCGATTACATGAATAGTAATGTTGTTACTCCATAAAAGAAAGAGGTATAGTAGGATTAAAATTCAATAATGAATTACTTCCATTTACTCAGTTGTTCCTTGCATTTTATCTATGTAACCTACAACTGTCAAGTTGACGTTTGTCCAAGTGACAACCTAAAGGTTCCCATACACCACACATAAAGGTTACCACGCACTATCCGACTTAACCCTCGAAAAGGCGTTGCACATAAAAAACTGTCAACAGCGGGGCGTAGCCCGTAAAATCAACTAGTCGGTATTAGAATAAGCGGCTTATTAGGTTGGTAGTCAAGTTACTAAAAATCAAACTAGGAATATGCGATTTTCACCGTCAACTTTGGACCGGACAAGCTAAATGAGGCGAGCAGAGCGAGCCTGTAATATGATCGAAATGTAAACTTTGAACCTTTTAAAAGGTCGTGATAGCCCCGAACCGGGTCGAAAACTCTTTTGAAATAGTTAATTTTCCGTAAATCGAATGACGTTCACGTGAGGAGCGCGTAGCTGGCGAGTTAGAAAAGTGCAAAAATAGTGCTCCCTCCTACGACTTTAAGGGGACATTTGGAGTGCGGTTTTCGATCCATGTCGTTAGATTATGAACCGGGTCAACTTAATAGCATAGTCTCGGGCCCCAAAATGTCTTTTAAATACGAAAATTCAATTCAAATAGAAACAGGTACTCTCAGATCTCAGCTATGCACGTCTGACGTGCGAAGCACCGAATGGAATTTTCTAGCTACTAAAATATACGCGAAGCGGGTAAAAGCTAGCGGCCCATAGCAGAAAAGACTTTATTACAACTGGCGCCGCACGCACGGGACAAGAAACGGCCCCGAATTAACAAGACCGAGGTAAAATGTATAAACTCTAACTGAAACGTAGCGAGCTCCTCGAGGCATTTGTCAAAATGTTTCCGTTCGTAACAAATTACACAGGACATCTGGCCTTCATGCAATTGTGGTTTTATACAATTCGAACCTCCTAATTTCGATAGGCCACGTGAAAATCCCGGAGCTTCACGCGCCAAAGACTTGTGTGTGTTTCAACGTTCGTATAAAATTGCGAAATTTCGTACTTTCAGAAACTTCAAATTAATTAATTTGACGCAAAATTTGGGGATATTTTTATTCAAATCCATTCGGTACCAATTTTTGTCGGCCATATTTAAAATTATCTTGGAGGAATTTTTTTATCGAAAAGTAAAGCCTCTACGTTCAATTAAAATTCACCATCGGAAAGATCGTCATCGATTTACTCCGGGTGAACTTTGGTGGTTGTTTTTGGCACCCCTAAAAATGCCGCTAAGTACCTTAAAATAAATCGTAAAGATTCGACGTCGTTTGACGACAATCTAGATGATAATTTACGAAAATGATCAATTTCGGGGGTGTTTGTATGATGAAATGAAGTATAAGCAATAATAAAAGCTGTATACGGCGTATAAGTGTCCAAAATGGTCCATGGACGAAGATATCCTTCCTAGCGCTACAAGTACATTTCTACATCTATAGACTACTGGGGCCCACTGAAATCAGATCTACGGACGTGAATTCCATTAAAATGAGCACGAACAGACCTCTATGGTCTCACACTTCGATGTCTCAACATATTAACCAACTGTCAGATGTATATCGTAAACATCATGTTTCCGTTCAAAAGTACTTGAATATGATATAAATCGGGGTCCTCATCTATCAAAAAACTCTCTAAAGGTAAGTCTAAGCAATGTTTAACAATAGCGCTAACATATTTGATTTTAGATATGAAGATACAAATCATTTATCAACGTTTAACCTACACACATATTCTTGAACAAATTAAAGTTCATAAGGATTGAAAGAAACACAAAAACGATTTGGAAAGGTATCTACATCATCTACGAGAAGGGTACAATAAATTTTCGAGGAAAATAACAAGATATCTGTCATATTCTACTATACACGTGGCATCGTCCAGAGTTATGTAGCACCACGAACATTGGATTCACTCATAATTAGTTCAAATTCATAGTACAAGCCTTTCAAAGTATTCAAATAATGTTATTTTAGTTACAATAAAGACATTTTCATATATGTGTATGGTTTATTATGTTTCAGGATCTAAATTGACATTTCACATTTTCAACGTAGATCCAAGGTTATGATATAATAGCATCTTTTAGGAATCGGATGCTAATTAGGCCTAAATCATATGAAATAAAGGAAGGAAAAGATGTATACAAGAGTATTTCATATGTTATTGGAAAGGAAAGCATTCTTAATGTTCAATTTACATGATGTATCATTTTATACATATGTCAGTTGGAGGAAAAATTTCACCAAAACTGATGTTACATGCATGAAAATGATTATAAAAGTGTTAAACAATTAATCTGCTACCACAAGGTATAGTTTCAACAAAGTATACATCACTTTATGGATGTTATACAACATTAAGAGAGATGACGGGAAAGTTTACAAATGATAGATTGTACAGTTTCAATACTTCAAATTGAGCTTTGCAAATGTATATATAAAAAGAATAAAGGTAGGAGGAAAACTTAATAATGAAATGCACCCTTCTTCTTCATTATTCCTGGCATAAGTACATCAGATTCGGAGCTGAAAAGAGAAAAAATCCTTCCTCAACGGGTAGTAGATTTTTTATAACATAACTTTCTCTGAGACTATCTAGCAATAAAAATAGATATGTACAAACTTGCTTGAGACCTGTAGGTACAAACGAAACACAATTGCATTTTGCAAGTTACTAATAGGAATAAATTCTGTATCTTTGTATTTATAACAAAAAGGGTAAATCGAACAGTTTTAAGACTGGGAATTGGTTTTTACAATGGTTCTACTACCGATATGTTTGAGAAATCTTTTCGAATGGTATACTAAGAAGGTGTATCCTTAAGGTACTTCAAAAGAGAATGTCATTCTGCTTCAGATAGACAAAACGCTCAGGTTTCTTCAACGGCTTATAGATTTTTTTATAAAATAGCTTCTTCTCATTCCTCAGAGAATGTAATTTGGATTGAAAATAGTGTGAATAGCTGTTTGAGCTATGAACAAATAGAAGTCAATTGTAGGTAGCATGTTGAGAAAATACATAATTTCAAATTGGCACAATATTTATTAATTAACATTATAAGAAGGAATACCCTCCTACATACTGGTTCTATTTAGGTACTTTTTTTACTGGGAAACTTTTCCAAAAGGGGGTGGGGTCATCTCCTTCGATTACTTGAATAGTAATGTTGTTACTCCATAAAAGAAAGAGGTATAGTAGGATTAAAATTCAATAATGAAATACTCCCATTTACTCAGTTGTTCCTTGCATTATATCTATGTAACCTAGAACTGTCAAGTTGACGTTTGTCCAAGTGACAACCTAAAGGTGCCCGTACGCCTCACATAAAGGTTACCACGCACCATCCGACTAAACCCTCGAAAAGGCGTTGCACATGAAAACAACTGTACGTCAGCGGGCCTTGCTCAGCGGGGCGTAGCCCGTAAAATCAACTAGTCAACTATAATACTGGCCTTATTGAGTTGGTACCTAAGTTCCTAGAAAACTCACTAAAAATATGCGATTTTCGACCATATCGACGTACATTTTTGAACCCGACAAGCTAAAATTGGCAACGGGTTCGAGCCCGAGAAAGGGTCGAAACGTTAACTTTGAACCTTTTAAAAGGTCGCGATAGCCCCAAACCGGAACAAAAACTGTTCTAGAATAGTCAATTTTCGATAAATCGAATGACGTTCACGTGAGAAGGCCGTAGCACGCGAGTTGGAAAAGTGCAAATCTTCGGAACATAGAACGACTTTACGAGGACTTTTTGCGGGCCGTTTCCGCTTCATGTCGTTAGATTATGAACGGGGCCAACTAAATAGCATAGTCTCGGGCCCCAAAATGTCTTTTAAATAGGAAAATTTAATTAAAATAGAAACAGGTACTCTCAGGTCTCAGCTATGCACGTCTGACGTGCGAAGCACCAAAGGGGATTTTCTAACTACTAAAATATACCCGAAGCGGATAAATGCTAGCGGCCCATAGCCGAAAAGACTTTATTACAGCTGGCGCCGACCGCACGGGCCACGAAACGGCCCCAAATTAACAAGATCGAGGTAAAATGTATAAACTCTAACTGACGCGTAGCGAGCTCCTCGAGGGTTATGTCGAAATCATTTCGTTCGTAGCTTTTTACATAGGAGGTTTGGCCTTCATGCAATTGTGTTTTTATACAATTCCAACCTTCTAATTTCGATAGGCCGAGTGAAAATCCCGGAGCCAGAAGCGCTATCGAGATCTGAATGTTTAAACTTTCGTATAAAATTGCGAAATTTGGCATTCTTAGAAACGTCAAATTAATTAATCTGACACAAGAGTTGGGGATATTTTTATTTAAATCGATATAATACCAATTTTTGTCGGCCATATTGTAATAATAATAATAAAATATTCTCAAATCGAAAACTAGAGCCTGTACCTTCAATTAAAATTCACCATTCGAAAGATCGTCATCGATAATGCAAAAAAATTATCGTAGTCCAACATTTAACCTAAAAATGCCTCTAAATAGGTCAAATAAATTGATAAAGATTCGACGTCGTTTGAAGGTAACCTATGTAAGAATTACCTGATAATTTACGAAAGCGACTGATTTCGGAGGTGTATGTATAATAAAACGATGTAGAAATAATGTCAAGAGATCTTAAATAGCTATATACTGCTCAGAAATTTCCAAAATGGTCCATGGACGAAGGTATACTTCCGAGGGAAATATGTACATTTCCACATCTATAGTTTATGTGGGGCTACTGAAACTATTTCTATCGTCGCAAAATGTTCTAGCGAACCTCTATGGTCTCACAGATAACCTCCTCTCATGTATTTAACCTCTGGCAAGCGTAAGTTGTGAACATCATGTTTCCATTCAAAAGAACTTGAATATGATACAACAAAGGGGCCCCATCTATTAAAAAAAGTTCTAAAGGTAAGTTTAAACAATGTCTAACAATGATATTCATCATACTTTATTTCAGATTTGCATATATGAATTTTATTAATGTTTGGAACCTACAGATATATTCTTGCATGTACGAGAAGGGTACAATAAATTTTTGAGGAAAATAACAAGATATCTGTCATATTCTACTATACACGTAGCATCGTCCAGTTATGTAGCACCACGAACATTGGATTCACTCATAATTAGTTCAAATTCATAGTACAAGCTTTTTAATGTACTTGAGTAATCTTACTATACATTCAATAAAGATATGTTCATATACATGTATATGGTGTATTATGTTTTAGGATCTGAATTGTCATTTCACATTTTCAACGTTGAAACGAGTTTACAAAGTATACATCACTTCAATCAGCACAATATTCATAAGAAATTATATTGTACGATTAATGTTTTTTTTATAAAGTAACTTCAGAGATACTGCAAGTAGCATAAAAAATCATATAAAAAGTAGCTTGAGAGATTAACATACAAAACTGGATAGCATTTAGCATGGCAATGCTGAAAATTAATGAGCTTGATATTCATAAGGTAGATATTACATTTTTTTTTTCTTACAAGGAGAGGTAATTGTGTGTACTTATTTGTTAGAATGTTGAGAAAATACTGGTACAATTACAAAGTAGCATACAACATTGTCTGAGAATAGAGGAAACATATTCAATCAAGAGGGGGTGGAGGTTCTCCCTCGATTATTTGAAGTGTAGTTATTTGCTAGATACCACAGAAAATAGGGGGTATAGTTACAAATTTGCAAGTTACATCGTTTGATTTCAAGGTGGGTTCAAGACATATGAAAATTCAATAAACCATGAAATAGTTCACATTGTGTATAAACTATAACACTGTGAATAAGACATAATCACCTTTATCCACTAAAAATACTATTAAAATACTGAGGACCTTTCAACTAATCAGAGTTGGAAGCTCCTCTGTACTTTAACAGTTCTTTTACGGGGTAAGTTTGATTATTTCTTATTTATATTTGAATGTTATATCGAATTACATTATGAGAAGTGAAAACCTTCCTACATACAGGTAGGTACTTTCTTCAATTGGAAAATGTTTCCAAATAATATATCACAACTAGGAAGGGGGTGAGGTATTCTCCATCGATTACTTTAATAGTAGCTACATGTAACTTCAGAAAAGAGAGGAGTATAACAAACTTGCGTATATCATTCATAACAAATTCTATAAAATTTAAGTATTATATAGGTAGGTACTTTTGGAGAAATAGAGTTACCCTTCATTCAAATTATTGATTAAATTTCTATTTTCTTCGTATGAAGTTGAATGAATTTGTTAAAATGTAAGTTCATATCTGAATGATATTAGTTTTCAACTATTAACATTCATTTCAATACCTTTATTAATGAAAATCATAAATAATGCTGAACATATTTATTTAATTAAAAAAAGGTTAACATGAGCAATATATACTAATAAAATGTTTATTTTTCTTTTGGAGGATTTTCTTCCTCATCGGTTCCTGTAAAAAAATTATATTAATGATTTATAGAATAAAATTGAAAGGTTAGTATATCAAAATGTATAAATGTACATATAAATAGTAAAAACCATACCTTGCTCCATTACAACCTCCGGGATCGGAGGAGATGGTCGAGTTTTGGGTTGGATTTTCCTTCTGTTCCTCCGACCCCTACGTTTTTGTTGTTGCCCAATAAATTGGACAATTTTTCCTATAACATAGAAATATATTATCCATATATAATGTTCTAATTTGATTTGAATATGCGTTAAATATTGAAATTGCGTTATAACTATGGTTATCTTCAATGTTTGTAACTTTTATACGAAATCTATTATACAAATGTTATATTAAATATTGAAATGAACTTAAAATATACTTACATATTGGTTAATAGTGATTGGAGCTGATCCTTTGTATTCTACAATGATCCTTTTTTCCATCATTTATTAAAAATCAAATACTTATCAAATATTGACAATTAAAATAACAATAACAATTTTCAAAAGTAAAGTAGCAAACCATAGAATGATATGGATAATATGCTTATCTTTCCATCATAGCATTAATTGAATTTCAAAATTTTACAATAATTGGAAATTTGTTAAGCATTGAAACAAATACATTAGACTAATCCAGTTATGTACTATAACAAAATAATAATTAATCCATCTTCCATAAATTTAAAATTCAATTTCTAAATTATATGTTCTATGTTACTCTGTTTCACACAGATAAAGCAATACCTACCATGGGTGTTGTGATATGATGAACTGTCAAAATTATTTGACGTTATTCTCAAATCGAAAACTAGAGCCTGTACCTTCAATTAAAATTCACCATTCGAAAGATCGTCATCGATAATGCAAAAAAATTATCGTAGTCCAACATTTAACCTAAAAATGCCTCTAAATAGGTCAAATAAATTGATAAAGATTCGACGTCGTTTGAAGGTAACCTATGTAAGAATTACCTGATAATTTACGAAAGCGACTGATTTCGGAGGTGTATGTATAATAAAACGATGTAGAAATAATGTCAAGAGATCTTAAATAGCTATATACTGCTCAGAAATTTCCAAAATGGTCCATGGACGAAGGTATACTTCCGAGGGAAATATGTACATTTCCACATCTATAGTTTATGTGGGGCTACTGAAACTATTTCTATCGTCGCAAAATGTTCTAGCGAACCTCTATGGTCTCACAGATAACCTCCTCTCATGTATTTAACCTCTGGCAAGCGTAAGTTGTGAACATCATGTTTCCATTCAAAAGTACTTGAATATGATACAACAAAGGGGCCCCATCTATTAAAAAAAGTTCTAAAGGTAAGTTTAAACAATGTCTAACAATGATATTCATCATACTTTATTTCAGATTTGCATATATGAATTTTATTAATGTTTGGAACCTACAGATATATTCTTGCATGTACGAGAAGGGTACAATAAATTTTTGAGGAAAATAACAAGATATCTGTCATATTCTACTATACACGTAGCATCGTCCAGTTATGTAGCACCACGAACATTGGATTCACTCATAATTAGTTCAAATTCATAGTACAAGCTTTTTAATGTACTTGAGTAATCTTACTATACATTCAATAAAGATATGTTCATATACATGTGTATGGTGTATTATGTTTTAGGATCTGAATTGTCATTTCACATTTTCAACGTTGAAACGAGTTTACAAAGTATACATCACTTCAATCAGCACAATATTCATAAGAAATTATATTGTACGATTAATGTTTTTTTTATAAAGTAACTTCAGAGATACTGCAAGTAGCATAAAAAATCATATAAAAAGTAGCTTGAGAGATTAACATACAAAACTGGATAGCATTTAGCATGGCAATGCTGAAAATTAATGAGCTTGATATTCATAAGGTAGATATTACATTTTTTTTTTCTTACAAGGAGAGGTAATTGTGTGTACTTATTTGTTAGAATGTTGAGAAAATACTGGTACAATTACAAAGTAGCATACAACATTGTCTGAGAATAGAGGAAACATATTCAATCAAGAGGGGGTGGAGGTTCTCCCTCGATTATTTGAAGTGTAGTTATTTGCTAGATACCACAGAAAATAGGGGGTATAGTTACAAATTTGCAAGTTACATCGTTTGATTTCAAGGTGGGTTCAAGACATATGAAAATTCAATAAACCATGAAATAGTTCACATTGTGTATAAACTATAACACTGTGAATAAGACATAATCACCTTTATCCACTAAAAATACTATTAAAATACTGAGGACCTTTCAACTAATCAGAGTTGGAAGCTCCTCTGTACTTTAACAGTTCTTTTACGGGGTAAGTTTGATTATTTCTTATTTATATTTGAATGTTATATCGAATTACATTATGAGAAGTGAAAACCTTCCTACATACAGGTAGGTACTTTCTTCAATTGGAAAATGTTTCCAAATAATATATCACAACTAGGAAGGGGGTGAGGTATTCTCCATCGATTACTTTAATAGTAGCTACATGTAACTTCAGAAAAGAGAGGAGTATAACAAACTTGCGTATATCATTCATAACAAATTCTATAAAATTTAAGTATTATATAGGTAGGTACTTTTGGAGAAATAGAGTTACCCTTCATTCAAATTATTGATTAAATTTCTATTTTCTTCGTATGAAGTTGAATGAATTTGTTAAAATGTAAGTTCATATCTGAATGATATTAGTTTTCAACTATTAACATTCATTTCAATACCTTTATTAATGAAAATCATAAATAATGCTGAACATATTTATTTAATTAAAAAAAGGTTAACATGAGCAATATATACTAATAAAATGTTTATTTTTCTTTTGGAGGATTTTCTTCCTCATCGGTTCCTGTAAAAAAATTATATTAATGATTTATAGAATAAAATTGAAAGGTAAGTATATCAAAATGTATAAATGTACATATAAATAGTAAAAACCATACCTTGCTCCATTACAACCTCCGGGATCGGAGGAGATGGTCGAGTTTTGGGTTGGATTTTCCTTCTGTTCCTCCGACCCCTACGTTTTTGTTGTTGCCCAATAAATTGGACACATTTTTCCTATAACATAGAAATATATTATCCATATATAATGTTCTAATTTGATTTGAATATGCTTTAAATATTGAAATTGCGTTATAACTATGGTTATCTTCAATGTTTGTAACTTTTATACGAAATCTATTATACAAATGTTATATTAAATATTGAAATGAACTTAAAATATACTTACATATTGGTTAATAGTGATTGGAGCTGATCCTTTGTATTCTACAATGATCCTTTTTTCCATCATTTATTAAAAATCAAATACTTATCAAATATTGACAATTAAAATAACAATAACAATTTTCAAAAGTAAAGTAGCAAACCATAGAATGATATGGATAATATGCTTATCTTTCCATCATAGCATTAATTGAATTTCAAAATTTTACAATAATTGGAAATTTGTTAAGCATTGAAACAAATACATTAGACTAATCCAGTTATGTACTATAACAAAATAATAATTAATCCATCTTCCATAAATTTAAAATTCAATTTCTAAATTATATGTTCTATGTTACTCTGTTTCACACAGATAAAGCAATACCTACCATGGGTGTTGTGATATGATGAACTGTCAAAATTATTTG
The DNA here is from genome assembly GCA_958510875.1 of Endomychus coccineus. Classification (NCBI taxonomy): domain Eukaryota; kingdom Metazoa; phylum Arthropoda; class Insecta; order Coleoptera; family Endomychidae; genus Endomychus; species Endomychus coccineus. The sequence continues at coordinate 94,409,881 of OY294068.1, forward strand.
ACGTAAATTGTTATTCAAATGCGACGCAATAAAAATATAACTGTTTTGACATAATTCTATAACACGCTTAAAGCAAGATTTTAGTTCTCAAACGCAATAAATACATAAGCACTATTGATCAATACATAACGCTACGCAAGATCTTAGCACAAATATAATTATTGTGATTTCTCAAATCGCCCGTAAGTAGTGTTACTTATATATTATAATGTTCCTATTTATAAACCGGGCTCAAGAATAAATTGAAACGTTTTAATATGTCCTGATCGTGCTATATTTTTTAACTGATTATGATAGAGTAGAATGAAATTGATGTAGTTATTTTACATGAAAAAATCCATAATGTTGATATTATTATTGTACAGTTTTATAATTATCGTTAATGTATCTAGATAGGCATGATGTTGTAACGTTATGGAAGGAATTCAAGTTAAACAACCAAGACTATGTCTTACATCCCTGAGCAATTGCTCTATAAGCTACAACGTTGATTCACCTATACTTGAAACTGTTAGAATTGGGGATTCGGCATGAATGTTATTTGTTGAATCGTGATGGTCCTAGGTGGTATCAATTGCAAAAATCACCTTCAGCAATCTCAACACGTTTCTGTAACGAAATTACTTCATCCTTTACTCACTTTTTCATACAATTAAAATTTCTTATTTCTTTTATTTTTTCCTCTAGATCGCTGCTACTGCTATACACAACATTCCAGTGGTGATTACCATATTCATTAAATATTTTTATATTACATTCGCAGTAAGTAAACTTATCTATTTCTTAGATAATTTAGTTTTACATGTTTGCATTATTAAAATTAATTGAATTAATTTAAATGAATATTAAAGTTTATAATTATAATCCTGCATATATACGATCGTATGGAAATTATTTCATTTTTCATTTATTTAAAATTATATTCGAGCTGCTTTCAAGGCAATCGCCTTCTATCTTGTAACTTAGGAACGATATGAAACTATTGAAAAGTTCATACACGTCAAAACAAAAATAACAAAGTGACAGCTCTGACTGGCCAGGCATTGAGAGAAATGAGTTAGTATACTCTCTGGCAATGAGGGTGTTCTCTTAAAATTCATCAGGGCATAACCATTATTCTGCATATATGAAAAATGCATCAAGAATAGCTATATCATCTTGATTTGTAAGTAAAATACTTCAGTACTGGTAAAAGTTATCACGTTTAGCCTACTCCAAAGCATCCATTATAGATGTTTCGATATTATAAATGATATTCAGCTCAGTCATATAAAATCTGAACCTATTTCGTATACTTTTCATTTTTTATTCATTTCTTGTATGTTTTAGGTCAACTGCTAAATGAATTGTAGCTCTTTTATTGTATGCGAAGATTGAGTATCGAGAAAGCTACATACCTATAGGTAAGTGTGTTGGTGTATATTGTTTTTTTTAAAACACATCCACACAGACGTATACAATAATATTTTGCTGTTTATATATTATTACTAAAATCGTTAATTCTGTTTCATAATGCCGAGAAATACAAAGTTTACACATACTAAACTACAGAATACGCAGCAAAATAATTCTGGAAGGAACGTAAATGGTAATTAATGCAGAACAATCCGTTTTGAATGATATGAACAATCGAATACACATTTATAGATTCCACAAAGAATGATGAAACTGTAATACCAAAATTACGGTTGAGGCGTATCACTCAACCTGATGGTACGAAAATTTGGCAAGTTGTGAAAGATGTTGTTGAATTAAATGAAAGGAAACAACAAACTGAAACTGAACCAGTTGCAGGTCCTTCTAGAACACCAAATATCTCTATGGTCTATGGTAAGTATAAACATCTCAAATTGATCAAACACTATTAATTCCAAATCTTACATGTATAAATGAATTGTACAAACATTCATTCAAGTTTTTCTGAATTACAACATTAACTTTATGTGTCTATACTTATATTTCCAAGTTTCATATAGTCTTAAAAACATTACATTACAAGTATATTAAACTGTACAAAAAACCATCAATTAATTGCAAATGTTACTTGTATAAATGAATTGTACAAACATTGATTCAAGTTATTCTGATAAACATATTACAACATTAACATAATGTGTGTATACTTATATTTTCAAGTTTCAAACAATTTTACAAATATTACATTACAAGTATATTAAACTGTACAAAAAACAATCAATTGCAATTATAAATCTGACTCATATATCACATATTAATAGACGATTAGGTGTCAACATTTTATTTATTTTACACCATTCTCAATCAAACATTACAAAATTTTATTTCAAAAACATCACATTTTGTGCCATCTCATTTCAATTTAACAACTACTTTGCACATTATTTTTATTCTCTCACATATAATTTCGAACAAATTTGTACCATAATTTCTTATCTTTCCTTTTCGTCACACAACATATGTAACAAGTCACTATTTTCTGTCATATGACATGAAACACCACTGTCTATGTACATTCGAATTAATGTAACATTACATTTCAACAAACTCTACAACAGAGAGTTTTCCAATAAGTTTCAGTTGTTCACTTTGTTTAAGTAATCTTCTATTATATCAAACTTAATCAGCTATATTGAACAACACATGCTTTTATTAATAAACTATCGTTCACAATTAATAATTTGTTACATGTATAAATCAATTATTCTGGAAAGTTCAGTTCCAGGATGATGTCCATTATAATAAATGATTTTGATGTAAACAATTTCTTTATCACGTTTCGCAATATATACATAACGGTCAAATACAGAAAACATTTTAATTGGTAGAATACAATTCAAATTTAATTGATAATGGTTTTTTTTTAATAGCTTTCATAACAATCTTCTGGGATTAAAATATCAATGTTGACAAAATAATCATAACAATATCTTACTATTATTGATTTGTATTTTTTAATTTTCCAATTTATATACAAACATTTAACTTAATGTGCACATAAATTCAGCTTTAATTTTTCTTTTCTAACGCAGATACCACCTCCGATGACGAAATTCTCAACGTCAACAATCGATTTTGTATCACTCCAACCACTAAAGATAAAAGACCAATGAGAACCGGACCAGGCTTTAGACCTATCGTAAAGAAAGGCAAACCAGTCGCTGTTGCAGTAGAAAATGAAAATAATGCTGCAGGTATGTCTTTTTCAACTTTTCTATTGAAAAATCATATTATTTCTATATGTTCGTTTTTAAACTGAATTTGATGGAAATATTTTTTGAAAAACATTCACGTGGATTCGTAATTTTAAAATATTGATTAACCCATAACACAAAAAAATACAGTACCCTCAAATAGCCTATTTTTGAGTTCTATTACTAAAACTGAAATTAAGTTTGAAATAAATAATCTACCAAAAAATAAGTCAAACGGATTAGATAATATGAATAGAGAATTAATACAAAAACATGAACATCACTTTGTACCAATTTAATCTCGACTACAGGGATATTTCCTCAGGAATTTAAACAAAGTTTAGTAACACCAGTATACATATCTGGAGATGAACATCACTTTGTACCAATTTAATCTCGACTACAGGGATATTTCCTCAGGAATTTAAACAAAGTTTAGTAACACCAGTATACATATCTGGAGATAAACAAAAACTCACTAACTATAGACCTATATATATCAGTAATCTCAAATTTCTCAAACATAATAGAACATACTATTAAAAATAAACTAATGACATATTTAGAAAATAACAACTTATTATCAACAAACCAATTTCGTTTTGGAGAAAATAAATCTACTGAGAACGCTTTACACCTTTTAACAAATGAGATATATGACAGCCTAGACTAGATAAATCTACTGAGAACGCTTTACACCTTTTAACAAATGAGATATATGACAGCCTAGATAAAGGAGAGCAATGTGCTGCAGTTTTTCTTGATCTACCTAAGGCATTCGATACTGTGAGCCATGAAATACTACTGAAAAAAATTGATAATATGGGTATTAGAGGCCATTGCAATCACTTATTCAGATCATATTTGACAGATAGAACACAACAAGTCAAAATCAATAACCCTCCAAGCACAAAATTGACAATTAACTGTGGCATTCCACAAGGAACTTTCTTGGGCCCTATCCTATTTTTAATCTACATAAACGATCTACTAAAACTTAATCTAGGCTGTCTCATAATCTCATTCGCAGACGACACAGTTATATTTCTCAGAGCCACAAATTGGAATACAATGAGGACAAATATAGAAACAGCGATGAAAAGGGTACAACAATGGTTAATAAAGCATGTTTTAACTTTAAATGTTCATAAAACTCATTGGTTACCCTTTTCTTTATATAAAAGCGGACTGCCAGAGTATAAAAGTATAACATTTCATAACTGGAACTGCAAATATACCGAAAACTGTGAATGTACAATTAAAATAGAATTCTCTGAGAAGACAAAATATCTCGGTATTGAATTAGACAATCATTTAAAATGGAACTTTCATATTGACATGTTGCTAAAAAAACTAAGGACATTGTTTTATGTATTTCGAGAACTGAGAACTTTCTTAGCTCTACCAGATTTAAAAATGGTATATTTTGCCCTTGCCGAATCGATACTCCAGTACGGCATAATAGGATGGGATGGAGCATATAGTACCATTATGGATACTCTCAGTAGAACCCAAAATCAATTACTGAAAATAATACTTCGTGAGCCCTGACGTTTTAGTACAAAATATCTATATAAAATTGCAAACCTGTGTAATATTAAACAACTATGTAATAAAACAATTATAATATACATCCACAAAAATTCTAGACAACATATATCTCATATATACAGTACCCGTAAAAACTGTACACTAGATCTTACTATCCCAATAGCAAAGAAGACGATAGGACAGCGATGTAGCGCATATCTAGGACCAAGATTCTATAACTTATTACCTGATTGGTTAAGAACCCATAGTAGTATAAAAACCGTTAATAAGAAAATAAATAATTATTTATTAACATCTGACATTACAAAATATCTACTATATTTGTCTTAACATACAAGTAGTATTACATGCCTCTAAAAATATCATTATTTCAACGTGATTTGTACTCTCGCAACCAAATAAATATTGTAATATGTATATATAAGTTTAAACACTGCATTATACTATATCATACACGCACTCCAAATTGTAACAACAACATTTATGCCCAAGCATTGCTTATATAAATGTTGTTGCAAAGAGGTTCTTGCATTCACATTCACATTATACTTCCTTCTAAACAATTCTATATACATTTACTATAGTATATAACATAAATACATAATATATGAATCTATGAATGTATATACGTATGAATATAAACCCATATTCAATTTGTAATTATTGGAGAAATAAAATTTGATTTCATTTGACTTTTCAGAGGCAACAGCAGACGTACAAGAACCAATTGTACAAGAGCTAACGGCCGAAGAGCAAAGGCTTATATACGAGGCTCAACAATTGATTGTTTTAGACGACCGATTAGAGTTTAGACGTAGAAATATGCCCAATCAAATGAACACCTATCTAATCGCTTATTCGGACGATGTTCATCGACATGATTTGGGACCTTGTGAATTCACCTGTCCCCATTGCGAAGCTATACATTTCCAGGCTGAACAAAATGCAAACGGCCTCTACAAAGACTGCTGTCAATTGGGTAAAGTACAACTCGACGTGCAAGAAGATGTACCGGCACGTCTATTGGAACTGTATACCGCAAACGGTGAAGAGGCCCGACATTTTCGACAGCGAAGTATAGCGTACAATAACGCTCTATGTTTTGCCAGTGTATGCGTAAGCGAAATACACAATCCGAATTTCCTTGGAGCCACAGGTTTTTATAAAATTCAAGGTCAATTTGTACATTACATACATCATATAGATCCGATAAGAGGACGTGGTCCATATCGTACACATAATCCAGGTCGTTTGTATTTTTTAGATGCCAATACGGCTTTCAACGAGCGAGTCAATGACGAATACAATCGCAACTGCAGACCGGCACTGTTGCAGCAATTGGAAACTCTTATTAGAAATGTTAATCCTTTCGCACAGGCTTACAGCAATCTCCGACAAGTTGCGGCAAACCACCACACTGTTACGTTACGTTTGCTCCAAACACGGAATCGACATATAAACCCACCTCTCATAAACGAGGTGGCCGTTATTTTTGAAGGTAATTATTTAGGTGCCATCGATAATTACGAGCTGAGAGTGTACGCCCGAGAAGGTCAGAGAATAATCCCCCGGCCCATCTCTATTCTCAACAGCAACTGCGATCCTCTATGTTACCCGTTGTTGTTTGCCCACGGCGAGCCAGGTTACGCTTGCAACGTTCCACACACCAGAGGACCCGGTAAAGTGAGTATACGAGAGTATTACCTTTACAGGAAAAATTTCAGATCGAACGAGCGAAATAATCAACGCCGTCGCCTGAACGTCTACATAGACTGTGGTCGATTGTCCCACAAGCTGATCGTCGACGCTTACGTAAAAATAGAAAGCGAACGTATGGGTTTTATACTGAGAAATCAACATTTGCTGCGGGGTGCAGGTTTCAACGACATGGAGGATTATCTCAACGTGCAAGCGAACGAACGAGATTTACCTCTAGGTCGTGTTATTATACTACCTTCTACGTTTCAGGGATCGCCACGAAACTGCCTTCAAAACTACCAGGACGCCATAGCCATCCTGGCGAAATTCGGCAAACCCGACATGTTTATCACGTTCACGTGTAATCCGCAATGGCCCGAGATTAGAGAAAATCTACACGCTGGACAACAATCTGGCGATCGTCCCGATCTCATAAATAGAGTGTTTCACTTGAAATTGAAGGAATTTTTACTGGACATCAACAGGCGACACGTGTTCGGTGTCACAACCGCCTTCCTGTACGTGATCGAATTCCAAAAAAGAGGTTTACCCCATGCACACTTCCTGATGTGGTTGCGAGAACAAGACAAGTTCAGAGAACCTGAAGACGTAGATCTATTCGTATGTTCCGAAATTCCACATCCTCAACACGAACGAGAACTATACGAAAAGGTTTGCGATGACATAGATTTTTCACATTAAGTTGAAAATTTCAAACGAATCTTTCGTTTCAGGTCCAACGACAAATGATTCACGGTCCCTGTTTCCCTCTCAACGAACACGCATTGTGTAGAGGTGAGGACGGCCGGTGTACGAAGAAATTTCCCAAAGAATTTTGCGAACAAACAACGTTCGTCGAAAATGGCTATCCACAATACCGTAGAAGAAACGACGGTAGAACGATTCGGAAGGCTCGAGCGGTACTAGACAATCGTTACGTAGTACCGTACAATAAATATCTATTGAACAAATACGACTCGCACATTAACGTCGAAATATGTTCGTCACTTAGAAGTTTGAAATACATCTTCAAGTATGTGTATAAAGGTTATGATAGCGTACGCGTTCAATTGCGTCATGAACATATGGACGACGGTAAGTTATCTTTCTTATTCCATAATCGATTCATTAATATTTTTATTTGATTACAGGTGGTGAAGCTTTGGTACACAACGAAGTTGAAACGTACATAGACGAAAGATACGTTTCGGTAAACGAGGCGGATTGGCGAATTAACGCTTTTTCGATGCACGAAAAAAGTCATGCCATCTACAGATTGGACGTGCACCTGCGAAATCAGCAATATATCTATTTCCGTCAAGGTGACGAAGAAGCGGCTGCAAATCAAGCCAGACAAAGGAACACAACGTTAACGGCATGGTTACAATTGAACGAAAACGATCATCATGCCAGACAGTTCCTTTACCAAGAAATTCCACTGCATTACGTCTTCGATAAGACTCATCACAGATGGACACAAAGGCTACGAGGTGCCGACAAGATCATTCCCAGAATGTACAACGTATCTCCAAGAAACAGAGAGACGTTTTATCTACGTATGTTGCTGTTACATGTACGTGGTGCTACATCATTTGCCGACATCAGAACGGTAAGAAATTCGGCGATTTTACGTTCGATTCGTTAGTAACAAATATTTTTCTCATTCTCCAACAGGTTAATGACATAGTTTACAACACGTTCGAGGCGGCATGTAGAGCACGCAACATACTACAAGATAACGACGAATATCGTCGTTGTTTAGAAGAAGCCAGACTCCAACAAATGCCCAGGCAGATGAGAGTCCTGTTTGCAATGATGCTGTTAAACTGCAACTTGACCAACGCAAACCAGTTATGGCAACAATTCAAATCGTACATTTACGAAGACCATACACGGCGCGGCGATAATGCCAACACGGCCGAAATAAAAGCGCTCAGACATATTATGACGATCTTACGAGCGAACGACAGACACATACAAGAGTTCGAAATTGTGTTACCGGACAATATACAAGATGCAATGGTTAACGAAGGTAACAACGACGACGATGACGAACACATGATGGCACACGTCGATGATATCGAACGTGATATCGTTAACGAAATGAATCTGAACGAAGAACAGAGGGCGGTTTTCAACGCTGTCGTCGAAACCGTCGCAGATCCCCTCCGTCAACCGAGATTGTTCTACGTAGACGGACCAGGGGGCACCGGAAAAACGTTTCTCTACAATACCATAATTTCAAAGCTAACGAGAGAAAACGTAACAGTGCTACCCACCGCGTGGACCGGAATAGCGTCCACGCTCCTGAAAACCGGTAGAACGGTACATTCCACGTTCCAATTACCTGTACCGACAATCGAAACATCCACATCTGCAATCACCCCGCAGAACGGTCAACGATTCGTTCACGTTTCGGCCATAATTATAGACGAAATATCGATGGCGAACAAATACGCCCTCCATTGTATCGACGAGATGTTGAAAAATGTATGCGGCGACGGGCGATCGTTCGCCAACAAAGTTATCATCCTCGGTGGTGACTTTAGACAACTGCTACCGATATCGAGTGGCATCGGTGGTTCAGGCCCAAGTTTCAACTTGTGCGTTAAACGAAGTCCCCTATGGGAGAGATTCCACAGAATGTCGTTGGTTCACAACGTTCGAGCGAATCCAGACGAAAACGAATTCAAAGAGTGGCTGCTTCGCATCGGCAATGCCACAGAGAAGTAAGTTCAATAACTGGTTGTTTCTTTGTGACACGTTCTACACTGATGAATATCTTTTCTTTTCTTACAGTCAAGTAGCCGTACAAAGAGAATTACCTCCGGAGTACGTGTCCATACCGGCTAGATGTTTGGTACCAGACGTGGTAACCGAGATCTACGGCGAACATGTAAACGTCGATGACGAGACGCTACAAAAAAAAATCATCCTATGTCCAAAAAACGACAACTGCGATGAACTTAACGAACGCATCCTTAACAGAGCCAGGCGTACGCATGAAAACGGCAACGCTATAGCAGAGCCGATCCGAACCTACATGAGTGCTGACTCTGTAGTTGCCGAAAACGAAGAGGTTAACTTTCCGGTCGAATTCTTAAACACCGTGAAATCAGGTACCCTACCGCCACATCAATTGAAAATTTGCGAAGGTAGTATAGTTATTTTATTGAGAAACTTGGCCATAGATCAAGGTTTATATAACGGAACTCGATTACAAATCGTTCGTATGCTAGATAATATGCTGCGCGTAAAGATTGTTTCAGGTTCTAGAGTGAACGACGAAGTGTTCATTTCCAGAATGGATCTAACGACGACCGCAGATCGAAACGTTCCGTTTCAGCTAAAACGACGTCAGTTTCCGATCAAGTTGGCGTTCGCAATGACGATCAACAAGGCGCAAGGTCAGACCTTCGACAGAGTAGGTATCTATCTACCGCAACCAGTTTTCGCTCACGGAATGCTTTACGTAGCTTTATCGAGGGCACGATCCTACGACGCCGTGAAAATACAAATAGACGAAACTAGGACTCAAGGTAAATTGTTGCGGGCCCACAGCCCAGATGTTTTTACAAAAAATATAGTGTATATGGACGCCCTACATTGATATGCTAATCGTCGTTTCGACGATGACGAATGTTGATTTATTTGAAATTGTAATCAAAGTTGTTGTTTATAAACGATCGAAACGTGTTATTATTTGCTCTTATATACAATGTAAATACAATTAGATTCGGACGTATGCAAGAACGCCGCTTACCAAGCCGTTATGTATAAGAAATACACATATGTTCCGGATTGAAAGTATAGACATTGTGGATATTTGTGAAACGTGTACGTTTCGTTTGGATTATTTACCGCATCAAACGACACAGATTTCAAATTTACAAACATTCATTACATTCCTTTTTAGAGAATGGAAAAAGTTAACATACCTTTTGAACTCTATAATATTAATAGAATTTTCCAACATCGATAAGATGAAGGTCAAGGTAAACTGATTTCACATAAATGCTAATTGTCCTTTTGATGATGACGAATGTTAATTTATTTGAAATTGTAATGCAAATGGTCGTTTATAAACGATCGAAACGTGTTATCAATTTTTTACCCTTATTTACATTGTAAATACAATTAGATTCGGACGTATGCAAGAACGCCGCTCAAAGCCGTTATGTATAAGCAATACACATACATATATCTATGGTTTCGGCGTTTACGTAGTGTAAATTCATAATACTTCAGAAGTTGGAGAATAAAACTCAAATTTTACACAAAACTTTTAACATTTAATTTAAAAATGCTGACAAATTGTTTCACCACACTGTGGCATTATCAATGCCACAGTGTGGTGAAACATGAGTTGATAACTCCTCGCTTTGATAATGCCACAGTGTGGTGAAACAATTTGTCAGCATTTTTAAATTAAATGTTAAAAGTTTTGTGTAAAATTTGAGTTTTATTCTCCAACTTCTGAAGCAATACACATACGTTTCGAATTGAAAGTATAGACTTTGTACATATTTGTGAAACGTGTACGTTTCGATTCGATTATCTATCGCATCACACGACACAAATTTCAAATTTATAAACATTCATTATATTCCTTTTTAGTGAATGGAAATAGAGTTTGAAAATCTATCGAATTATAATAATAGTGGAGTTCTCCTGATTCGATAAGACAAAGTCTGCCAGACAGCATCGACTTCTCTCGAACGGAAATTCACTAAAAAAATTTTGATAGAAACTTTCAAACGAGGTTAATAGGATTTACATTTCCATGTAAATGAAATATCACCTGAAATGATATTAACGAACACGGTATTTGATATTTTTCAAATTAAAACGTTTTTCAAAATTCAAAGTACATATAATTATTAACAACAATTTATAATATTAATCGATATTAGTGAAAGATATCAAATCCAAGCTGTCTACCTTCCCGTGGTGTGTTCGTCCATAAAAATAATTGTTAATTACATTCTTATCAAATTATTTTTCATTAGAAAATATGTATTTCAATAACAATTATCGAATAACTTAATTTCAATATAAAATAACAATTATTTTTAGCCAAAGTACAGCTATTTTATCATCTATCGATTATTAATATTTTCTTATTGATTATTTCTAACTTTCTTTTAGATGTTCAACAAAGAAAAACAATCTCCACTGAACACACATGTCTACAAAATTCAACAAGTGAATGAGAATCATATTCCATATACATTTATTATTGTTATATTATGTACATTGTTGTATTTTTTTTAATTAATAAAAATTACATCTATACTTTTGACATTTACATAGTGTACAAATTTTTCAATTTCCGGAAATTGGATAATTAAACGAAAATTTAAGAAAATTATGTATAACATTCAATTTATAATCATTAATATTAACAAATTCCTTCACCTCACTTTACCATTCCAAAAGCGTAATAACTCTTACCTTCAAATATATCCCACAGTATGGTTGAATAATTTCCAAGTGCTTCAGAATAGTAACAAATGATACTCTGTTAACAATGGTAAGTAGGTACAAGATTCAACTAATTGTTGTAATAAGTATATGTAAATTCTTTCTTAAAGGGTGAGAGTTTTGAAGAAGATAATACATGTTGCCGTTCAGTCCATGAACTAATTAAATACAAACAAGACTCCTTACATTTCAGAAGTTATCGAATTTAATTTTGGGAAGGAATACTTTCAAATTGTTAGAAACAGAAAGTAATTTTCCTGCATCCACAAAAAATGAACGGTTTTCTATAAGGTACCTTCCTCTGCTTACTTTAAATAGGTAGTTGTAGTAAATATAGGTGGTAGGTACTTTTGAAGAAATAGCATTATCTTCATTCAGATAATTAATGAAAATGATACTCAATTGACATTGGTAACGACATTTGAACAATACATGTTGCCTTTCAGTCGATAAACTAATAGAAATTTTATATTCTTATCTTTGAAATTGAATGATACAAAAACACATGTTACTTTTCAAGAAGTTGATACACTTGCACTTCACAATCAATGCAAACGCACCTTTTACTTTTCACTTGCAATATTTTATATTCGTTGTACATTATTGTACGAGTAAAATAAAACAAAGTTCTTTTGAATCCAGCCAAGTAGTTGTACACCGACTTCATTAATTGAATTATATAACCTACAATTGGCAATGTGACGTACGTTACAAATTCAAGAGAGTACTTTAGAACTACACCTTCGATCAAGATTTGACTCCATTCCAATTTCATACTCTCCTATGAATACTTACCACTCTCTATTTAACATATAAATGTCAGAATGACATACGATCTATACCATAGAATAACGTATAACATGTGCTAATAGGAAATTTTTCTATGAACGCGTACCTATCTCGGTATAACATACAACTGCAAATGTGACGTACGTCAGAATGATAACTTAAAGGTACCCACACGCCTCACATAAAGGTTAACACGTACAATCATCCGACTAAGCCCTTACAAAGGCGTTGCACATAAAAACAACTGTACGTCAGCCCGTACAATCAACTAACTAGAATAAGCGACAGTTTAAGTTGGTGCACAAGTTACCAAAAATCTAACAAGGAATATGCGATTTCCGACGTAATCGACATTTTTGGACCCGACAAGCTAGCGAAGCAAGCGGAGCGAGCCTGGAAAATGGTCGAAATGTTAACTTTTAACCTTTTAGAAGGTGGTGATAGCCACAAACCGGGCCGAAAACTGTTTTCAAATAGTTAATTTTCGATAAATAAACGGTTTTTTATAAGGTACCTTCCTCTGTTTACTTTAAATAGGTGGGTACTTTTGAAGAAATATAGTTGCTTTCCATACAAATAAGTAATTAAAATGATACTCTATTAACATTCGTATAAGTAACTGTTGTAGTACCTATATGTAGATTCTTTCTTAAAGTTCCACAGATTTTTGAACAAGTTAAAATCAGAATGTACTTCCGTCAATGAATTAATTGAATTTGTATTCTACAATATCAATGATTCAAAGACATTTTAATTTTGAAATGGTAGAGTTGGAATATTTTGCTTTGTTGTATAGTATTTGAGGAGCCATGTAGTTGTAGAGCGACTATATTTTATGACCATTTTCTTTTGCAATACTTGAAGCTTCAATGATTGAATTATATAACCTATAATTGATAAAGTGACGTACGTCACAAATTCAAGAGGGTACTCTAGAACTACTCCTTCGACTAAGATTTGACTCCATTCCAATTTTATACTCTTCTATAAATACCTAGCACTCTCTATCTATATAACCTATAAATGTCAAACTGACATACGATCTATACCATAGAATAACTTGTGACACGTGCTAATAGTAAAATTTTCTATAAACGCGTAGCTATCTATATAACCTTCAACTCTCAAAGTGGCGTCTGTCACAGTTACAACCTAAAGGTGCCCATACGCCTCAAATAAAGGTTACCACGTACTATCATCCGACTAAACCCTCACAAAGGCGTTGCACATAAAAACAACTGTACGTCAGCGGGGCGTAGCCCGTAAAATCAACTAGTTAATTTGAAGTACCACTTTCCATTGTCTATTTAAAATTCAACCTAAAAAAGATGAAGTATTATTTAACTATGACACTATAGAGTAACAATTTTGAGGTTAAATTCCATAGAATTATCTTAAACTTGAATAGTTATGATAGAAATACTTATCATAGAGTAACTAATTCATTCAATAATTCATAGATATTTATAATTGTACAATATTGGAATGTCTTGTATTTAATCAAATTCAATCTATTTCAAATTGTAGTTAGCCATACATTACTCTTTCACTCACAACCGATCCAATGTTTTCTGCAGTTTTAATTGGATCTTAAAACACAAGTCGGCTGCAGACGCATTTCATTAATCAAAATCATCTATTCTTTTCTAAATTACATGGAAACACTAATTCAATTAACAATTTTTGATACAGGCAATAAACGTTGTCGAAACGTCAAAACAGAATTTTTATTTCATTATCAGTATATATACGAACCAATATACCAAGAAAACATACAAATATATTTATATTTGCGCTTATACAGACCCATTTCGTCACATACTACCGACGAACACTGACCAATCCCGACGTTCTCAGACCCAGCTTCGGGCTTGAGAACGTTTATCTATCGCAAACTGTTTATTACGGGTGTGGTAACACGTGGACAAAATTTCAGCTGGGTGTGAAAAAACGGTAAAATGTCGATTTTTATATGGATTTAGTACTGGGATTTCTCGAGGCTATAGCGCTCGTGCGGGAAGTGTATATCGTATATATCTCGTGTTGTTTTATAGATCAATACGATCCCGATATATGACAACAGCGCTCTGGTTTGTTTAAGTTGGATTCTTGATAATGTATATGTTCAGTAAGTTGAATAATCAAAACACGTTTGTGGCGAGGTTTCCATATTGTTCAATAACAGTATGTTCGATATCAAAAGTTCACATTACGATCTATTGTGGGGTTTTGACCTGCTTATTTTGAATAGTTGTATTTCCGACACGTAATTCGTTTAAAATGGAAGAATAAATCCTATACCTCCAATTAATATCGAACATTCTTCAATAGATGCATTTTTGTTTCCATTTCCTTCTTCCAACAAGAACTGCAGCAAGTATTATATTCCAAATAGAAACTCATTTTTATTTGTAGATATTTATTGATTATCCTTTTTCAGTTAACTCTAGGTTATCTTATATAATAGTAAAGGTAAGACTGCCTATTATGTGATTTGTTTAATTCGAATATTGTGCATTCTTATAATTTTGTAGTTTGGCTTGTAATAAGATAAATAGAAATAGAACATTCTGAAACAATCATTATTCAGATTTAGGAATCTTACGTAAGTAGTATATAGTTATTTACTGAATAACTCTAATTTCACCCCTACAAGAAGAAATATACAATACTTCATCAGGCTAAAATAATTTAAAAAAGGATTTTCCTATATCAAAAACTAAAATTTGTTTACAAGTGAAACGTGAATCAAAGTAATGAAAAAACTTAGCAAAACATGTTTATTTCATAAGGTAAGTATTAAATATTAGCGTTTTGACTCTAGACCAATCAGACTCCTGCAGGTCAGGTATGCTCTTAATTGTCATTTTTTTAGGTGCTGTCTGCTTTTGATGTGACTTTTGAAAAACTAGTCTGGAAGCCATTTTAGCCTTGTTGAACAAGTATTTCCTTTCATATTATCAATTTTTTCCGAAACTGCCACTTCTTCTATGGCAATGTTTTTTCTGATTACCTGGAATTTGATGATATCGAATAACCATCTTTATTGATATCAATGCCAACAAATTCTACGCCTTCAGAATCAATATAAACGCAGTTAGTAGTTCGAAGAAAATAGTGATTTTCTAAGTTTTAGATTATTCGTCATCATCCAAATGTAAAATTCTGCACCTTTCCTATTTCTAAAAGAAGCAATAGCTCAGCTATTTTAGCTCTTATTTATCCAAAACAATGTACCTACACATGTTGAATAATTTATCGCATTTACGTTTTCTTTATCGATCCTCTCAGGTTTTCTGACGGCCTTCAATAACTTTTTTACCATCTGGAATGAACAATTTTCTTTTCTTCTCGGAATAATTATTCCATTTCTCCTAATCAGGCTCTTCAATCGAAATTCCCCTAGTTTTTTGACTTCCTCTTCATCAGAATGGTTTCTGATTAAATGTATTGAAAAATATTCACCTTCTTCGAAACATAAAGGAAACGAGTCTATCTTGATGCAATTGGTTTTTCAATTTCAGGAAATTTTATCAAGCTGAGAAAATATCCGCTCTGAATGGAAAGTTGAACGAGTGATGAGCAATGAAGGGTATCAAAAGGACAACAATAGGTATAATTGCAGTGCAACTACTAACATATTACAGAAGAACCGAGAAATAAGATAAGACAGTTTGGCTATTGAATTTTTAAATAATTTACATTGAAATTATTTTCCGGGCCCAGGGCACAAATTTCTGAAATTCTTTTAGAATCAGTTCTGCGGAAATACTTGCTTCCGGAATATTAAAAAATGATCCATTCGGGCAAATTGATGATATCATAAGTGACTGAATTTTCATCTTCTTTTTCTATTCAACAGAAGCAAAGTACCGCATCAAAATAGAAGAGGATTTTCATTTCGAAGAAAAAAATTATAACGAAGGTACCTAACACTGAATTGAATATGTTCAAATTATTATGTGAAAATTATTGTGATCATATTCAGTGGAATGATGACCAATTGATAATTTATTGTCTTTTCGATACAACTAGATATTTATTTCGACAACTACTATCTTCCCATTTTCATTGAAAAGCTAGTAAAACGATAATAAAGAGCAAGCTTATCCAAACTGAAATAATAATGATAATAAATGCCGGTAATCTCAGCCATATAGTTTCTTTCGTATATGTTCTCAAAATATCAGTGGAAGCTGTCAAAAAATTGAAAAATTTTAAATAACAAATGGTAAAACATGGAATCAAAAATTGAAGCAATAAAAAGTATGAGAAAAAAAAATGACATCCTACAAATAATGTAACTACTATTTAATGTTTACTTTTATTAGATCGGAGAGAACTCAGGAGAAAACTCAATGTTGTTCGATCCGAAAAGCGAAAATTATGAAATAGTCCTTTTGATGTGAGGTTACGTTCGAAATTGTTCTACGTTATTTTTTTCAATTTTTCCCCATTTTTCACTTATATTTACTATGTATTTTTTTTATATCTTCTTGAATAAATACATTTCACACTGGTTATTCTGAGAAAATACGTAATAAAACAACGTGACAAAATTATTGTCATCTATGATTTTATTTATTGTCAGATCAATTCAATCTTCAGTTCTTTAGGAGAAGGCGAGAAATACGTATCTGAAGTACAACATTTTCCGAATTTTCTCTGGGTTGATAATTTTATTGCTATTTCATGCCAAAAATACCTTGTTGATGGTGTGACTTGATTTTCACACTCAATATATGGGAAAAATGTAAAAGATATTATACACTAACTTCTTACCACGAAATCAATTGTATCTGTATTTACAAATATATATTTTTATTGGAACATTCAACTATGTCGTATTTTAATTCCATAGACGTTATTAAAATCTAACAAATAGCTACATAAGCTGATATCTATAAAAAGTCACTGATCACCTTCAGAAAGCGTAATTAAACCAAAAATTTTAGAACTGCGACTCAACATTCCAAGACAAATACACATTACTGCGCCACCTTTTTTGGTACTACGCGACAGTTGACGCTTAGCGGACCCACTTCTCACATGGGAAACAGTCTCGAGTTTTCAGACCTGTATGTACGACCGTGGTCTGAACCAATAAGGTCTACCCTGCGATCCTTGAAACAGAAAGTGCGGTGGGCATTTCAAAGCACTGATCATTGTATATTCAGAAAGAAGAGGCTATATTTAAGACCATTTCCAATAATGCAGTAGCTGTTCATCGTTATTATTGTGCATTCACATAAAACAAGGTTGAATACAAATATGAGTGAAGGTAAGAGTGAAATCTCTTCAGTGATTTGAGATGCCCGCGTCACTTTCACTTCCAAGGATAGCTATTGCTTGTTCCAAGTAGACGCTTGTGTCTGAATTCGCGGGAAGATACAACTACTAAACTAATTATTCTGCAGACGAATACAAACCCACTTGCGCAGTAGCCCGTTAGCCGTTATTCATCTACATTGGCCGCGCAAAGGCAGACTAATTAGAATTTTAGTTACAATAAGAATAGGTTACTTGCTCTCGGAGCTTTTGTGTATTTGTCTTGGTATATTGAGTCACAGTGCTTAATTCGAAGCTTTAATTGAGCCTTCTGGAGGAGGTGGATTTCTATAGATATCAGCTTATGTAGCTATTTGTTAGATGTCAATCAGCAATATGTAACTAGTAATACCAGGTATACTTTAGGAATTTAAAAGAATGGAAGAGATTACCTCTTCAAGCAGTATTTATATGTGCCCTTCAATGAGCTCTGAATATGGATCTATTCAATTTAATAAAGACAAATGTACTATTGCTAAATTCGAAGAATCTATGTCTAGAAAATAACGTTGAAATCAATAAGTCTCCGTCTATGGAATTAAAATACGAAGGAATTGAATGTTACAATGAACATATATCTGGAAATATAAATACAACTAATTTCGTGATAAGTAGAAGATGTATAATATCTTTTGAATATTTTCCGTATATTGAGTGTGTTATCACAAAGTCGCACGACCATCAACAAGGTATTTTCCGCATAAGATAGCAATAAAATTATTAACCCCGAGGAAATTCGAAGAATTTTGTATCTCAGAAACATATTTCGACAACTATTGCTTTCTCCTAAAGAATACAATAGCTGAAGTTTGAATTGATCTGACAATAAATAAGATGATAAATGACTGTGATTTCGTATATTGTTTTCTCAGAAACATATTTCGACAACTATTGCTTTCTCCTAAAGAATACAATAGCTGAAGTTTGAATTGATCTGACAATAAATAAGATGATAAATGACTGTGATTTCGTATATTGTTTCATTCACATTTCTCAAAATAACCAGTATGAGCTGTATTTATTCCCGAAGATATAAAAGATATAAAAACACGTAAGTGGAAAATGGGGAAAGAATCAAAAATTAAAGTAGAAAAATTGTGAACGTATTCTTACATCAAAAGATAAGCACTATCCATAAATTCCGAGTCTTGGATCTAGCATAAATAATGATTAACTAATGGTTATATTATTTGATAGAAGTTCTTTTGTTGGGTTACTCTCATAATTTTTATGTCTTCCATTTTGATTTAATTTTTCGTCATTGTTTTTCGAAAATTTCTTATTCTTTGTAAATTGACAGAGCTTCCACTGATTTTTTTGAGAACATATCCAAAAGAGACTATATGTCCAGATTACCGGCATTTATCATTTTAAATATTGTTTGGATGATCTTAGCTCTTTATTATGGTTAACTAGGTTTTTAGTGAAAATGACAAGATAATAATAGTTGTCGAAATATATATCTGAGATACATATACAAAAAATACAAAATACATTTGTTATGGTGATGATTCAGCATGATAGGTATAGTTGCATGGAAAAGCTACTGAATTATCATAATTTGGAAATATCAGAAATACAATTCAGCGTACGGCACCTTCGATATAATTTTACACTTCGGGATGAACATGCTTTTCTGTTTTGACGGGTTATTTTGTTTCTAATGAATAGAAAAAGAAAATGAAAATTCAGTCACTTGATGTCGTCAATTTTCGTTATAGCAAAATGAAAAGCCTCCTCTGCCATTCCTCAAAAAAGTTGATTATTGCTTTGAAAGTTTGACGACCGCTACACCGGAAACGGTAGCTTCTAGCTTATCAAGATGTTGAAACAGTTGAGTCACGAAAGGATTCCTGTCTCGAAGAATCTGTGACTTCAGGAAGTGAATACTTCCCCTCGATTGGGCATCGAACGTCTTCGGGAACTGATTCACGCCCGAATGGATCATTTTTGAATATTCCGGAATAGAGTGCTTCCGCAGAACTGATTCCAAATGAGAATATATCAGAAATTATTGCAGTGGGCCCGGAAAAAATTTCAAAATAAACTACTCAGCAATACAATAGCCACTAAAACTGTCCTATCTTATTTCTGAGTTCTTCTGTAATATCTGTCCTTTGATACCATTCATTGCTCATCATTTCTTTCACTTTCCATCTACAGTGAATATTTTTTCAGCTTGACGAAATTTTCTGAAATTCAAAAACCTATAGCATCAAGAAAGACTTGTGCCATTTCTGTTTCGAAGAAGTTGGGCATTTCTCAAGACATTTATTCAGAAACCATTCTGATGAAGGGGAAGTCAAAAAACTAGAGAAATTTCCATCAAAAAGCTTGGTTAGAAGAAATGCACTAATTATTCTGAGAAGAAAAGGTAATTTCTCATTACAGAAGGAAAAACATATATTAAAACCAGTCAGAAAACCTTTGGGGATCAGTAAAGAAAAAGTAAATACGATAAATTCTTCAACTTGTGTACACTGTTTTGGTTTGATCAAAATTTCTCATCTATGGAGGCATAGAAAACACTGTAGAAGACATGAAGAAGGCATAAGTAAAATCTTTGCACATCGTTCGGAAGCACAAACAATTTTAGTCTCCACCGGATTACTTGGGAGTTTTGTAAACAAAACTCGCTTATCTGAAGTTTTCAAGATAATGAGAGCAGACAATGTTGAATTGGTTGCTAAAACTGATCCATTGATTTGTCTTTATGGTGAATCTTTACTGGGAAACATAAAAGAAAGCAAATGTATACAGTTGTTTTCCAAAAAATGCGTGGAATGGCTAAATTCTTAATCGTGATGAGAGATTCCACTAGTGCAGTGAATATTTTGAAGATTTTACGGCCAGAAATGTAAAACTATATCATAGCGGCTACCAAAATAATTTCTGGATATTGTGCCTCTTTATCGTTCAAAAGTCCTTCTGCTGCACTCCAATTTGGTACTGATCTGAAAAGTATGTGTCAAATTGCAAAAAATGCAATTACGTTGAAAGAACATCTGTCAGGCCATGTATGAAATAGAGAAGAGAAAAAAACGGAAATTTCTCAGTTGTGTGAAATGATTCAATCTCACCGGAGCAATTATATTGGGAGCCTAGCTAACAATATCTTGAACTAAAAAAAATCCCTTACTCCAAAATTGTGACCCACTACTGAAGATATTGTTCAATAACTACACTTCTACAATGGCTGAAACAGCTTGTGATGACATATCGAAGAATCATGATTTTGAAGTCAGTTACAACACCTTAATAAAACGTACGTTTGCTTTGCTGCTATTATTTAATCGGCTAAGAATTGGCAAGATACAATTTCTAGATATTATAACTTACAAGTGACCTCCAGAAGATATTTGTAATCAACAGGGAATTTAAGATTGTTTATTGGGCTATGAGAAAACGTTGTGCAAAATGTTTGAAAGAGTTGTTGTATTTGGGGAAAGTTCGAAACCTGTTCCAAATCCTCTTCAAAAAAAAATCTCAGAAATATACTGACCTCATTATACAAATTCGCAATACAACCAGCTTAGTACCAAAGGAAAATAAATACGTTTCTGCCACATCAGGATCAACAAGATGGATTTCGGGAACATCCGTAGTTCGAAAACTGGCTACGGAATGTGGTGCTCAATAGCCCCAACTTTTAACGAGCACTAGATTCAGGAAGCGGACAGCAACCACATTGCAGTTGATGTGTTTCGAAAAAGACGAAATGCATCAAGTGACAAAGTTCTGAAGAAACACATATGGAGCTATAGGTATCTTCCAGCAATTGAATATTTACTGAATTTCAGAATACTCGTAGATTCCAATATATTATTATATCATAGTCTATTTTTTTATTGTTCCATTCTGATTCATTGATATTCCAAGGAATTTTATTCTCAGATTGACTGAAAGTACGTACCAAACAGCTAAAGTAGCTAAGCTATTATAACATGTTTGTGAAGTGGTCTTCTTCTACTGGTGATTGCAATGATTCAGTAAATAACTAAATAGTTCTTATAATATGAGATTCCTTAATCTAGATAATTATTGTTCGGGACTATTCTATTTCTATGTATCCTGTTACGAACAAAACTAAAAAGTTTTAAGAACGTACAATATTTAAAATATGCGACTAATTTCATAATAGATTATTATCTCATCTCTATGATAATTATAAAAGATGACCTAGAATTAATAAGAAAAATCGAGAAAAATCTGTAAATATGTAAAGATGAAAATGACTCCATCTGGGGTATAACGATTGCTTCAGATATTGATGGAATGGGGAAATGGAAACAAAATTTTATATATCACAATATGTTTATTCGACGAACATTCGTCATCCGAGCTCATTCGCTTTTCGTGTGCGTTACCGAAAGCACACTCAAAGCGAATTCGGTGGATTATCGGTTCACTAGTACGCTACAAAGGAACGTGATCCTACTATGTACGCCTTCGGCATAGATCAAACTAACTTCACTTGCCATCACATACCTTCACTTATTTTATTCTATAAAAATATATGGCATGAATATTTGTTTCTTCTATCGAAAAAATTTTGATTTCTGGAAGAGAATCAAAATTGATTAGCAAATTGGATTTAGCTTCAGAATAGAATGTAGTTTTAATAATCCGCATTTGAGAAAAACCATTCGTATATTCAAAAGAAAGCGTATGGGAATTTATGAAACTACAATCAGAACAATTATCCATTATTAGTTGCATTAATTATAAATTTTAAACTGGCTTTTCAGGAATTAAGATTTATAATTGGATGAGTAATTAGAATGTGTATATTCAATTGAATGAGTGAAATGTAAATGACCGGCACTTGAAAAGTTTGTTAGTATAACATCGATATTTGAATAGTAGTTCTGATTCCTGCTTGGCAACACTGCAGGGTCTGTATTCATCGGTATGATGTCGAATAATGTATATATTTGGTTCGACAAAACGGTTATACAGCAATGGCTTGAGTACGTCTATATTATGACGTGCAATAATTTTTTTTAGTCTTCCTTCACCCCTCTCAAGGGCAAATGGTTCTTTGAATGATGTTGAGAAAACAACTCTTACTGGCTTGTCGATAACAATAATTTATTTGGTGGGTCTGAGGTGGCCTATTAAATAGCAATGGCTCGGGTACGACGTATAGATGTATATATATATATATATATATATATATATATATATATATATATATATATATATATATATATATATATATAACTTAAGAGATATAGAATTAAATTTTCTGAATTATGAAGATAACTTAGATAATTTAACATAGGATTATAAAGATGAATAAACGTAAAAGATTGAACCATAGGCGGGATTCGAACCCACATTTCTGGATTTCTAGTCCAGGGTGTTTACCAATTACACCACTTCGGTCCTGTTAGATTTTTATATTTTTGTAAATATAAACCTCTGAAAGGATAGTAGATCATTGATGAACACAATGCGATTCGATGCCCTACCATAGATCAACTATTCACGCACATTCATCTGAAGTTCAGTCGTTTTTTGAAGTAAGGATTGTAGGTTAGTACTGCTATGGTTGGCAGTTACTTGACAGTTCTTATTCAAATGACAGCATCCCGGTTCTTATATATTTCAATAGAACTGACTGAGAATTGTTCTGGTTAATTATAAACAAGTTTAAAGTTTCTTTGCCTAATTGGCCACTATCGTGTATGTAACTTAAGAGATATAGAATTAAATTTTCTGAATTATGAAGATAACTTAGATAATTTAACATAGGATTATAAAGATGAATGAACGTAAAAGATTGAACCATAGGCGGGATTCGAACCCACATTTCTGGATTTCTAGTCCAGGGTGTTTACCAATTACACCACTTCGGTCCTGTTAGATTTTTATATTTTTGTAAATATAAACCTCTGAAAGGATAGTAGATCATTGATGAACACAATGCGATTCGATGCCCTACCATAGATCAACTATTCACGCACATTCATCTGAAGTTCAGTCGTTTTTTGAACTTCAGATGAATGTGCGTGAATAGTTGATCTATGGTAGGGCATCGAATCGCATTGTGTTCATCAATGATCTACTATCCTTTCAGAGGTTTATATTTACAAAAATATAAAAATCTAACAGGACCGAAGTGGTGTAATTGGTAAACACCCTGGACTAGAAATCCAGAAATGTGGGTTCGAATCCCGCCTATGGTTCAATCTTTTACGTTTATTCATCTTTATAATCCTATGTTAAATTATCTAAGTTATCTTCATAATTCAGAAAATTTAATTCTATATCTCTTAAGTTACATACACGATAGTGGCCAATTAGGCAAAGAAACTTTAAACTTGTTTATATATATATATATATATATATATATATATATATATATATATATATATATATATATATATATATATATATATATATATATATATATATATATATGTAGAACTGGATTCTCGGGTATTGATCCGCGTTGTGTGGTTTCGGTCCTCAAAAGGACCAATTTCACGACGTTTCGGCAAAGTCGCATTTGCCATCTTCAGGTGATTCGACCGTAGAGTCTGGAAAATCTAGGCGAAGTTCGCCTAGATTTTCCAGACTCTACGGTCGAATCACCTGAAGATGGCAAATGCGACTTTGCCGAAACGTCGTGAAATTGGTCCTTTTGAGGACCGAAACCACACAACGCGGATCAATACCCGAGAATCCAGTTCTACACATTACGTCCGCGAGAACCTAAGAAGAAACATATATATATATATATATATATATATATATATATATATATATATACATCTCACTATATTCTGGGCGTCCTTACAAAAACGCGACTCTCAGCGTCCGGTCCAATTTTGTAACAGGGATTTATAAATTTTTGCGCATATACTCGATGTATCATAAAGAGATGTTACCTCACCAAATTTCAGCAAATTCTATGAAGTCATATACACTTCACTATATTCTCAGCGTCCTTTCATAAAAACGCACCTTGGCGTCTACAACATATACGAAGCTTTCATATTACAGATTCCTGGGCGTCCCCACATATAAAAACTGTTTACATGGCGGATGCCTGAGCGTCCTGCGGCGTTGTCACGATTATGTTCCAATAGCAGTACCGAGTAGAGGCAAGGTAGAAATATTCAGGTCCTCCCCGATGCACGAGTGCAATAGACACGGACCGCCAAATCAAAGGACGGTGAAACCGTTAGACAAACACTTACAACTCCTATGGTACCCGACTAGTAAAAGTAGACTGTTTATCTTTTGTGACGCACAAAAATGAAACATAAGTTTCATTTGTATCAGAAATAAAAAGGGTCATTTCACATTTGTTCTTTGAAAAGATTAGTTAATCGTTCAGTTCATTTCGTCTCCATTTTTCAGTGATATCATTGTAAAAAATTCTAGGTACCTATAAAACAATAATATAACAACTTTGATTTTTCGCATAATTCCGAATAGTTTCAGAATTTATCTTTTTTCTTACTTCCCATATCTTTGATAAAAAGTGTATATATCATCAACTTGCTGATCTTACATTGAACAACTATAAGCAGGATTCTGAAATAATCGTATCTGTAACTATTTGTAAGACAACATTACAAACAAAACAGAATTTTCTATTTTAAGGACAGAAAAACATCGATTATCAGGTACCGGCAAGAAAAGCAACATCCTTCTTTGAAAAAATATTTGGATTCTTCAGAAAAAAATGTTTTTCTGAGATTACCGATGTTGCTTCCAGCAGATGTTCTTCCCACCGTACTATCTGATGACCCTGTAGAATGCCCATTTAATAATTACATCAGCAGATGCAAGATTCCCAACCGAAAAAGAACACTGTAAAATGACAAAATAGAATTACCCAATAAATAAAATAAATTAAATAAAGTTTTGCTAAATTTTTTTACCAGACCATTGCCAAAGGAGAAAATGTTGTAAGTGAATGGCCCATTCATTCTACAAGAAGATATATGGTTGAAGTTTCTGTTGCAAACTTTTTGGCAAGTGTTTAACAGACTCGTCCAATAAGGAGAATTGTTCCGAATGGAAACATTTGTCACTAGTACTATATAGACACAAAAAGAGTAACTATCATGCATACAATTTCGGATCTTGGTTGATTTTCTTAACTATAATATGAATGGGAGTAGATCATTTACGTTCACTGGATGTACAACAAAATATCTGTATCGTATCATTGAATGAATAATTTTTAATCAATACAGTTTTTATGTCCACAATGTCTAGCTTCACTTGGTACATCTACCAAACTGTATGAAAATAATGATGAACATTTCTTGAAATAGGCAAGTTTTCAAAATTTAATTCTTTAATGGAGCAACATTACAAAAGTTATGACAACCAATAATACACCCGAACATTTCTTATGAATTTCTTCATAATAGATGAAGCCACTTCAATGAGTTAAAATATTTTTTTTTTGATTTTTGGATACACTAATAAAACGTCCAGCTGAACTGAAATCTCCAGAAAATCGGCTGACAATTTATCATTAGATTTGGAAGATGAAGCACGTCAAGAGTTTGATGTTTATTGCGAATGACTTATTTGATGAAATTTGATGTTTAAAATATCACGAATAGTCCATTAAATGAAGGTTTTTACCCACGGATTTTTGAGAGTGCTTCTTTATTTACGAAACTTGGCGAGTAGGTTCAGGGCGTATCCCATATTGCTTGTGGTCAGTTAGGATGACCGCTTTCACGTGCCCCTAGGAAAAAAAAGATCAAAAAATGATCGAAATTGAAAATAAGTAATATTTTCGTATTTTTCGGATCCAAATGCAATATTTCCGAAAAACGCAGTCTTCTCGAGTTGAAGGGGCTCTGAAAAACATCGAGCAAAACATAAATTGCTAATAATTAGATAAATCAAAAAATTTTATAATTGGAAGTTGAATTTTTTGTTACCATAAATTTTCTTCCTGGTCAATATTTCGAGAGATATTCCAAAACAAACGAAAAAAGTCCAGTCCAAAGGTTGAGAAAGTAGCCAAGGACGTTTTTAAAATATCCTAAAAATTTGAGCACATATGACCCCCAATGAACATTTTTTCATTCTTGGCAGTTATTCCAAGGATAGTAACGATTTTTCAGCGGATATTTGAAATTGGGCAGCTTCCATTAAAATTACGATAGAACGCGTTCTATTCGTTCGATTCTCACGAAATTTGAATTTTATCTTGTATCTTATTCACTGGTTATGAATCCTTCGAGGAAATTTGAAAATTCGAAATGTCGGAACCGAATTGGACTCTGTCCGTATTGGGACCTTACGAAAATGATGAAAAATAATTTTATCGTGGTATATTATGACTCAAAATAAAATTTTTTGATATTGTTACTGTCATCTCTACGTTTGCTCATTCTACTGTTCGGAATATTGCAATTTAGGTATTGTTATAGGCTCATAAGCTTATTTAATTTTATCAATATTTTTTTATGGGACACTTATATTCGATCAATATTTTGATATTTTCTGGAAATTTCTCTAAAAATTGACTTTAGATCAGATCAGGTCCAAATGTATGTAACCCAAAGGTATTATTATTATTTGAGAAGAGTATAGATACCCAAAAAAACCTAAATTTTCGTTGATTCAATTGAAGAAGTCTCAAAAAAATATTCTTATGAATAGTCATTGTGGGACATCCTGTGTGCTGATATGATGTATAAGTGTGGTTATTATGTTTGAAAGATTCTTCGCGATAGCAATAACCTAACACACCAAAATACTTAGCATACTTTGAGATTATCGATTAGAATTTAATATTATGGTGTTCTCAAATTAAGTATAAGTACCAAATTTCGAGATACACTTCAAGATTAGTGTTTCTCGTAACTCATCATTTCCTTTCTGTCAGAGCTATCAAGATGAAAATCTATATCATCAATGCTTTCCAGTTTTAATTATTTTTTTTAAATACTTTGACTACATGAGAGGGAAACCTATAATGTTCCAAGAAGATCATGTGAGTCAGCAGTGGAATGTAGAGACGGAAGATAGGCATTCGTTCTTTTCTTGGAAGTTTGGAGGTTATAGGCATAAGGAAAAACTACCTACCTAGTTGAGCTCATCGTGCACCCCATGGTAAGAAGTTTATTCTCTTCTACCAGGTTGTTCTGGGGGCAGTTTTGCTTCGCCGATGTAACGGTGCCTGAAAGATGTCAAAGCAGGGCATTCTAACAGGATGTGAGGGGCAGTTTCTTCCACCTCTCTGTTTCACCTACATTATAGGATCATCTGCGATACCCATAGTATAGAGGTGTTTGTTACGATGACAATGACTCGTTAGGATTCCAGTCATCTCTCTGATGTCCCTTCTGTTCAGAGAACGGAGTTTCTTTGATAGCCTAGGTACAGGCTCATTGATAAATGGCTTGGCCTGCCTCATACGTGATGATCTTGCCACAAGTCAGAGCACTCTTTGTACAGTTGACTCAGAATTACAAGATCCCCACGCATTTTGATACAACGACCATTGGCTCCTGTCAGACAGGGACGCCAGATGACCCCCGCCTGGTCAGGCAGTAAGCCATTTCAGTTCCTTCAACTCGACTGTATCCAGGGACCCAGATGAGTTGACTTCATTTTTCTTGGCTGGTTCAGCCAGTGAATCCCTGCATTATTTGTCAAGTCTTGATGTGACTCTAGGTGAGTTGAGAGCGCCCAGGGCAGACCGGCTGTCTGGGCAAATATATATTTGCTCCTATTTACATAGTTTCTTCCCAGATTTTCCATGGCGCAAGTCAATATAGCGTAGACCTCCGTCTGAACCCACTAGATGAAGAGTTTCACAGCTTAGCTGTTCGGTGAAACAATGAAGTCTGGTAGAAAGGAGTTTGGCAGGTCTTGAGCTTGACAGTGAAGGGGTGACTATTTTGAGCTCGTCTCGTCCGCGTTGAAGCAGACGAAATTTCTGATGAACTCCGGTCATTGAAATATCCATAGAAAAGGGTATGAGCTAACACCAGACTATAGTCTGGATCCTCATTCTCAATTAAGATGGCGTCGACTGACGGTGTCGGTGATCTCGATGGTGAAGAGAAAGTGGAAAAAAGGTGAAAAAAGCGAAATTCTGATGAAATGTAGTATATGTCTGTATAATTTGTTATGGTATTTTACACAAAAGTTATACATAAAGTAACCCAAAAATCCTATTTCTGAATGGTCAGAAAATGGTAAGTTGCAGTTAGACAAGTGAGGTCATAAGAAAACAAGTGGAATTACAGGAGAAAAACAATCTTCTAGAAGCTGAAAATAGGTACTTCAACGGAATAATTGCAGAAATCAGAGATATAAACAATATCTTGCACATAAATAATGATTTACTCCTTCAAACGATGAATAACTATGACGAACAGATAATCTACCCACAAAAAGCCGAACAAAATACGATCAAACCAAACCGGAGCAAGGTAGTCAGTGCTTCCAAAAATGTGAACAACCAACACAAATTGGTCCCACATCTGCACAAATTGATACTCCAATTCGGTCTCCAGATTCCGGAAAAGATTATGAAGTTAACAATCACCCAAATGGGCTGATATCGTGCCCATCTGGAATTTCGAAAAAGGTTGGCCCAGGAGAAACAAAGACGGATACTGACAATCAGATCAAAAATGATGGGTTTCAACAGGTAAATTGGTGTAAATCAAGAAAAAACGACAAAGACAGATGGATTTTCAGGTGTTCAACAAAATTATGGATATACCTACACAAGGTGAAGCGAGAAGCTACTGGAGACGAAATCAAAAGCTACATCAGGAACAAAGCTAGATTGGAGGAAGATAAAATATGGGTGGAAAAGATTCCCATATGTGGCAATGGACTCAGGAAATATGTTGTTCTTGCTCCTCTGCAGAAGAAAGAATAAATGTACGACTCTTGGTTTTGTCCAAGTGGAGTTGGCATTAAAAGATTTGACTTTCAGAAACACAAGCAATTTCTTGTGCAAATTAGACAGGATAATGGGGGGAATTTTTTACATACAAACAAGCAGTGGATCAGAAAAATTGTGAAATTAGTATTATACATCAAAACGTGCAGTCAATAGGTAACTGTGTAGACGAGTTGGAAGAGTTGATGTCAGATAACGCATACTCCCAAATTCTATGTATCACAGAACACTGGAAAACGGGGGAACAACTAAAAACATTCAGCCTGAAGGATTTCTTCTTGGAGGCAAGTTTCTGTAGACAAAATGACAATGAGCATGGTGGGACACCAATATACCTAAGAAGAGGGACTTAGGGCGTAGAATGAGACGAGTTAAAAAATCGTCAATAGAGAATCAAATTGACTGTGTAGCGAGTGAAGTTATTATCGAAAGAAGAAAAGTGCTTATAGTTTCTAATGACAGGACTTCAGGTGCAAACGTTGACATATTTTTCTCTAAATTTGAAGAAATTTTTAATGTGGTATATAATGAGAGAGGAAAGGTTTTAATTACTGGTGACTTCAACATCAATGTTTAAGAGGAAACAATAGATAAATTCAGATTCTGTGATATGATGAACTCAGTCAACATCATCCACAAAATTAATAAGTACACCAGAGTTACAACATCATCTCAATCATGTGTAGATAATATGTTCACTAATATTAAAGACACACCTCCATATCAGATCACTTCGCACAGAAATTAACATTTTTGACTCAGAGAACCACATGCTCCCATACTTATAGCATATGTTTCAATGTAAACAATGTGGAAAATCTCGAGAGCATAATGAAAAATCAAGATTGGTTTCATATAAATGACATAGCTAGTGACAAAATAAATGAGCCGTGGGAAATGTACATAATTCCATGAAAGTACGGGGAATTGCACATTACATTGCTGACAGCTTCTTGAACTATATAACTGATTATATTGATGAGTTAATAATTCGTCAAAATCAGCCACATATAAGCAACACAACCAAATGTATGAAATCTATGTTTGTTGATTTAGTTAGTGGAAGTGATTTCCTGAATACAGTTAAAAATCTAGAAAATAGAATGAGCAGTGGTGTAGATGAAAACGGCATGTATAATTCCTGTATTGAAAAATAATGGTGATCCAAAAATTACAGATAACTATAGACCAATAAGCTTATTGTGAGCTTTTTCAAAAATCTTTGAAACTGCAATGTGTGATAAATTGATTCTAACAGCATGTAACTTGATAAGTGACTCTCAACATGGTTACTTGGAAGTAAAATCTAAACATACTGCAATTTTCCAGTTCATACAGCATATAATAGACTCATTAAAGGATGATACATTAGCATTAGACTCATTCTTAGACCTTTCAAAGGCATGCGATTGCTTGAATCATGAAATATTGTTAAATAAGCTGGATTATTGCGGAATAAGGGGACCAGCTCTAAGATAGTTTAGATCATACTTAGAGGATAGGAAACAGATGGTGAAGATCACGAAAGATGAAGTTGAGGGAAAATCCTCCAAAAAAATATCAAACATCAGTATTCCACAAGGTAGCATAACGGGACCATTGCTTTTTATAGTTTACGTGAATGATTCGAATAATTTCATGAAGCTTATTGAGGCTTGTAAATTGATTAATTATGCTGACGACACAAATATGCTAGTAAAGGCTCCTGATATGATCAGTATGATCGCCAAAGCAGATTTGGACTCTGAAAGAGCCAAATCTTGGTTCATACAAAATAAACTGGTTCTTAATGAAAATAAAACAAATCTCGTACTGTTCAAAACAATCTATGCCCGCACTGACTTGCCTTTTGATGTTAGTTCAGGTAAAAAGAACTTTATAGTTAGTAAGCACTCCAAGTTCTTGGGGGTCTATATAGATAATTTTTTATGCTGAGCTATCCATGTTGGGCAACTCTGTAGAACTGAGTCACATATGTTACTCACTCAGGGTAATTAAAAAATATGCAAACTTTCAAACACTGAAAATAGTGCATTATGCAAATGTTGAAACAAGAATAAGATATAGTTTGATATATTTTGGCACTAGTAGACATATTGAAAATGTGGTCTTAATTCATAAACGAGCATTAAGAACAATGTTAAAGTTGAAGTACGAAGAGTGATGTAGGGACTATTTGAAGAAAAATAGGATACAGAGAGTACCAGCTTTATACATTCAAGAATATCTGTTATTTCTGTTCAGAAATAGGCATTTACTCACACAATTTGAAACAAGAGGCCTATACCCAACTAGACATGTAAATCTGTAAATAGACTGAGTGTAACTGAAAAAGGGGCACTGTACTCTTCTATCAAATGTTTCAACAAGTTGCCAGAACACATCAAAGTTATCAATAATCTTTCTGCATGTAAAACAGAAATCTATGAAATGTTAATAAACTTGGAACCCTATACAATGAGAGAATTTTATAATATGTAGGTGTTTTTGAGATCAACTCTATTTTCTTCAATGGCTGCTCTACATGCAATAAATTGTAATTATATCTCAAAATGAAGATTATTATTATTATTATTATTATGCATTGAATGAACACCTTGTAAATTGGGTAAACTACTACCACAGTAGTTAGAGGATACATTAATAAAGCTTTATGGGCTCACCACCCACTTTAAAGACACAGCGGTTTTGAGTTATTAGAAACAACATGATCAGGATAATTTTATTAAGTGGCTTCGAGAATATTGTAGAAGTATTTGTTTGTGTGTGCGTGTGTGTGTATGTGTGTGTATGTGTCTTATGAGAAAATGTCTTGTGCTGAAGTGACATTGGGATGTCAAGACCTTACAACTAATACAAAAAATGAAAATAATTTGAAACCAATTTGAATTTGTTCAAATACGTATATCGGCAGTCATGCTCTCATCTAGATCGGCTATTCTCATTAATAATTCATATAAGATGATTTTCAAAAGATCTATTGTATCGTCACTTGATGAACTGAATTCAAACTAGAATATTTAAAATAAAAGATATTACGCTATTAGTTCGATGAATTTCCAACCCTGATTTACAACAACGTTAACAAAATAGTTTGGATAACTTTATTTTGTTTTATACAAAATAATCTTCATTGTGAAATAATTAACTACCTTCTACTCAACAAATAACATTTATTATTCTGGAATAATATGACACGTCCAAACGCAACGAATGGAAATTAAAGTTTAGCTTCAATAGACAAATCTGCATAAATTAATCAAAGAACAAATTGTATAACACTCCGTAAATCCAACAAATTGGTATGATATTTGAAATAAAACATCGGGACAGTCGCAGCAGCTATTGTACTGTTACATTCCTCGCAAAACGTTAAGTTTACACATACAATGTTGCCAATTACGGACGCCGAGGAATCCGTGAAGTAAAAGCTGAAATATGCAAGAAGGACGCCGAGGGATTCATGAAATAAATCATGTATATACATCGGACATACGGCGGCGCGCGCTGCGCCTCTCACTGCAAACTGATTGAACTATTATATACTTATATACAGCGTAACATACAAATAATTCATTTCACTATAATCTGGGCGTCCTAGTCGATTTTCGGCAAACACTTCTATAACACTATACGAGTCCTCTGGCGAAATTTCAATGGGGATTCCACTCGGCGTCCACATACGGACGCTCAGTTGGACATGGACGCCGAGAGAATAGTAAATCGACAATGTACGGACCCCAAGAATATAGCGGGATGTATATATATATATATATATATATATATATATATATATATATATATATATATATATATATATATATGTTTCTTCTTATGTTCTCGCGGACGTAATGTGTAGAACTGGATTCTCGGGTATTGATCCGCGTTGTGTGGTTTCGGTCCTCAAAAGGACCAATTTCTACATTTCTACACCAGAATAACCAGGGAGGCAATAGAGATCGAGAAACGTCCACATAGTCTTAACAAACGAGATGACGGACTAAGATTACCAGCAACATGGAAACCCGCTTTAGAAAGTCGGAAGATACAACCAAAAACAAGAGAGAACGTGGTATCTAGTGCACGTGCAACAGGTCACGGAAACTTTCCGGCTAATTCCAGCGTCGCAATGACGTCATCCAAACGTGTCACTCGGAGCCAAACACGTAGAAATCAACCAAGCGTGAAACAGTTCGAAAGTCCAAAGGTCAAGCATAACGGGGGATATAAATACCTGTCCCTCCAAGTAAGCGTCAGCTCGCCTAGATTTTCCAGACTCTACGGTCGAATCACCTGAAGATGGCAAATGCGACTTTGCCGAAACGTCGTGAAATTGGTCCTTTTGAGGACCGAAACCACACAACGCGGATCAATACCCGAGAATCCAGTTCTACATATATATATATATATATATATATTATTGTTATTATTATATATATTATTATTATGCTGAAGTTTTGGTGATTTTGAAGAATAATTATTCGATCTGGGTGAAGTTAAATAAAGCCAAATTTTCTCAGTTACTGTTCTATGGAAGTGAACTTTTTGATATTGCTTGGACGTTTAGAAACGAAGATATTGCTATTCCGAATTTCATAACTCCAATTCAATATTGTAATTCAATAAGTTGTTATTCACTGGTTAACAGATTTCCTGTAATTCATTTATTCTATCGAGACTTTATAATTTTGAATATACATTTCGGGTAGATAACATAATCAGTTGTGGAATTATTTTGATTGTTCCTGTTGATCTAGTTATTTATCCCTACAACTTGAGAACTAGGTACTGCTCGCATTGTCTATAATTCAGGATTCAAACTATCCAGACGTCTTCTTCCTTCTTATCGCGTCGGAAGAAGGAGGTAGATTCAACCCCTACAACTCTCTACCAAGTTTCAAGGACGGTAACATTTCTCTAATTGGAATATCCAAATTTTTATGATCAGATGTTTGTAATCTCTGTCCAAAATTCCTTAAATTCAAAATTTTTAATCAAATCATTTATTTTCCTTTTAAAAAACTTAATTCTGTAATTTCAATTTAATTTATTCATCTTAATAGAACTTTATTCTGTTTCACTAGTCGGTTCTTCAGTAGTTTTTAAGTACTATTCTTGTTGATTTGTTAAATTAGGCTTTCAATTATAATTCCCTGGAGGAATAAAATCATATTGTGAAGTTTAAACTTGTTCTCATTTTCTCTAATATAATCAACAATATTCATCCACCTCGTTATGCTGGAAATTCTTGATCGAGGACTCCTTTGTATCTTTTTGTAAAGCAGTTGGCACTCAAAAAAGCTGTTCAATCGAGTTTAATAGTTGAGCTGAAAATATTTCTTCAAAACCTTACTGGCATTACCCCTTTGTCCGTAAATAACCTCAATTCTTCATCGCCTTGTTCCACTTTAAGTATTATTCCAATTTATCGAGGGGTGAATTCATAAATATTAACGAGTCTATAAACCTTATGTATTTTTCCTTAGTTATTGGTAGCAAATCGATTTCACCTCCATTCATGTGGCACCATCTTCTATTATGAATTTTGCTTTATGGTTACTTAAATTGTGAAAAACTACTACTAGGTTATCACAAATTATTCCAAAAATTTTTGAATTCCAGCATATTCTTCGCAACTTCAGGCATTTTAACCCCATAACTATTCAGCTTCTCGCACTCTTCGAATGCCCATTCAATTTCCCCTCAGAGTTCAAGTAATAATGACCATCGTTCGCAAAAATATTTCTGACTCAGCTGCGAAGAAACCAGGCGAGATAGATCTTCAATACAGACGTATAATGGCTATGAACAAGCGGCGAATCGAGACTCTCTTCGTTTTTATTGAAGTACTTATCTTGAAGGAGTAGCAGACTAACATGTTCCCCTTTTAGCTCAAGTGAGATAAGTTGGGAATATTGTGAATAATTTACCACCTTTCTTTAGGATATATACGTTGATTGAGACCTCATTCTGTTGTCCGAAGTTGAACACCTGACGCAAGGTCATTGAGAACTGTGTGCCTTCCAATTCTAATTCTTCTGAGTAGGGAGGGTACAAAGACACTTGATCTGAATAAGGGTTAGTAGTAGGGTACAATGCTAATGTTATAGCTTATGCGAAACAAGCATCATAATTTTTCACATATCCTGAACTCATTTTTGCAAAATGAAAGTTAGCCTTGCAATAGGGAGCAGTATTTGTACTTGATTTAATATTATATCCATTGATTTCTTGAACTGTTGTGAATGGTTTCAACCAATCAAAAATGTCTACAATTTCCTAAATCGTTATTTCTACTTTATTCCTCAATACACTCCATGAATTGTTTTTATTTTTATTATTTCGAATAAGAAAGAAGTGAATACATAATTATACTATTCAGTTTAGAGAGCTCTGAAGCTAGTAACTCTATCATAACTAAAATATACGGCCAAGCGGCCCGCTACTACTCAACTTGTGCTACACGAATATTTAGAGCTTGAGTATAGACTCGCTTCCTGGACTGTATTCTTCCAATAAAAGAAGCTTTGAATTAAACAGAAGCTGGTGGCAGCTGTAGATCTACCCTCCTCCTGATAACCACCTCACTAGTATGCGCAAACATCATCCTCTTCGAAGGAGGCTAAGGAGGCTCAGCCTCCTCATCAATTTTTCTTGTTGATCATTCTTCATTTTATTTCCTGTTTCTCTGATAATTTTTTTAATTTCGCAATTAATTCCCCGTTCTCAGTAGCTATTTTTAATCTGGCAACAGTGCCCTGAGGCTAAACTCTGTATATATTCCAAACCCTAAACACGTATTGCTCAACATAGTGCCGTTTTTCCGACCAGTCCAATTGCTAAATATCGTAAAACATAACTGAAATGACAAGACTCTCAGTAGGCTAGCCTGCCGCCCGCCTTTGAGTTCACTACGGTCGGCAAGAACTCTTTGACGGTCGGTGGTACGAAATACGGCACATGCGTGTTGCGTCGGTGCTTGTTATGTTCAGCGGGTATAATTGTTAAGTGCCAAACGAAGTAAGGTTAGATTAGAATTTGTTTGTTCCGTAAATTAATAAAATTTAAAATGTGTGCTAGTGATTTAGTTGCCGACTTTTATAAAATTCACTTAGTGGATTAACATATGACCAAAACGTGTTCTTTAAAAATAAACGGCTTTTACCGGATTTGAAAAGATCAGTGATGTCAGATAAGTATCAAAATCGATCATTTAATACTGACAACTATAAAAAATATTTATGGTTAACGGGATCTGAGGTACACAATAAATTATATTGCTGATATTGCTTGCTATTTACAACTGATACAACTTCATGTTGGGGGCACTTGGGTTATAATGATTTGAAAAATTTAGCTCGTGGTGTAGACAGACATGAAAAATCGCAGGAAAATATTACATCGAGTATTAAGTTTAAATTAACATCTAAACAAAATATTGTTAATGTGGTTGATTCTGCTGGTACACGCGAAATAGAAAATCATAATAATACATTTGAAGACAGCTGCGAAGTTAAAAAAAAAATCATTGAATCCTTATTGTATATATCCTCCCAAGATTTGGCTTTTAGAGGGCATGATGAAACTGGAAATTTAGTTAATAAAGGTAATTTTAGAGAATTGGTAGATTTGTTTTGAAAATACGACAGTAAGCTTCGCGATTTTATGAGTAACGTGTCAGTATTTGCAGGCACCTCAAAAACAATACAAAACGAAATTCTTGAATCAATAAATTATATCCTCCGAAATCATATAGAGGATGAATTATTGGACGTCCCTTTTTTTTCGTAGCAGGTTGACGAAACAACAGATATAACGTGCAAATCACAATTATCAATAATTTTCAGATCTGTTAAAAATTGACAACTAGTGCAAAGATATTTAGGTTTTCACGGTGTTAGTTCGGGAAGAACAGCGGTCAATTCATTCAATTTTTTAATTTAAACATTTCAACGATTTGCCTTTGCGAATAAATTAATTGCTCAGACTTACGCCGGCCAATCTGTAATGGCGGGACATTCAAACGGTCTTTAAACAAAAATGAAATCAGTTTCGCCTCTAGCTATTTTCACCCATTGTTACGCTCATAACATGAATTTGGTTTTAAGCAATGCATGTAGTTCCATTAAAGAAGTTAGAATTTTTTTTCGAACTTATGGTCATTTTCAAATTTTTTTAGCAAATCCACCAAACGAACTGAAGTTTTAAATAACATAGTAGGAAACAGAATTTCCGGTAATGCTCGATGAAATTTTACATCACGTGCAGTGTTTACCATCCATAAGAACAAAGTCAAATTAATTGGAACTTTTGATTTCATGTTAAACAGTGATGACTTTTCAACAGATCAGGTTTCATTAAATGCTGCTGTTGGTTTAAAATCTTAATTAGAAAATGAAGAATTTTTGTTTTCTCGTGATACTTTTAAATTAATATTTGAACAAACTGATCTTATTTTTCACATTTTACAACATGAATTCACTGATATAATTTATTCAAGAGATCGTTTGAAACGTCTCATTGATAAAATTTCAAGTTTCCGTAATACAGAATTTCATTTTAATATTTTATTTGAAAATTGGTCAACTGATGAGGCTCCTCTCGCGAAAAGGAGGAAAACATATAATTTGGTAGACAAGAAACTACATTATAAGCAACTGTTTATGAAATTTTAGATACTGTTAAAGGTCAAATTGAGATTCGATTTTCCGATTTACTAGAATTGAAGTTTTTCGACTTGACAAATAGAAGATTTTTCGAACCTTTTCAAAAGAGTTTCCCAATACACTTTTAGATAAGTTAGTTCTAAAATATAAATTTTTTGATAAAATAGCACTGCACAATGAATTATGCGTTGTATACTCGGATAAAGATATTTTAGGCTTGTACGACAGTCACGCCGATATGATAAAATATATGATAGACAATGATTTGCAACAAGTTTTACCTCAGTTTTATACTACTTTGTTTTACAGTCACAATTCCTGTCATGTCGGCATCGGTGTAGAGATCATTTTCTATTCTCAAACAAATTAAAACTCACATGCGAAATACAATGGACCAAAATCGTTTATAGAATGTTAGTTCAATATCTATTGAAAAAGATTTAGTAAAACACTTAAAACAAAATGATGCATTTTATAATAATATTATTGATCATTTTCCGCAAACTAAAGACCTCAATGTGAAAAATCGCGACTGCTATTATGTAACATGCTTGGCAGAAGAGGAAACAATATGAGGGGAAACAAAGTAACTAGATATGTGTTACGTGAATAGAGGTGAGATTCACAGGCCGTAACCAGTCTCTGTTGAAAGGCACCAGCGCTCTCAACCACCGCGGGTATTGTCTTTCTTCAAGCATACGTGCTCACTCATTCTGATCATTGAGAGTCTCTACAACGATGTCTCACACACTCACTCCATATAAGGCCTTCCTGGGGTTAGCCTAGCGCGCTAGGTCATTCCCCCCCCCTGACCGTACAGTAGCACACAATCCCGAACCACTACGTCTCACCTTCTTCCTAAACATGCTTGGTACCAAGAGGGCACACTACGAATGCGCTTTGGTCGTCGAAGAGCGATAGGAGTATCGGTTCTTTCCCTGCTCCGTCAACGCACGTATGGCCTAAATACAGGACCTTGTCGTAGTCGATAGCGTTCTCTGCTGCAATGGGACCCAGCTGTGGCGTACAGCGCTGTTCCTCGCCGATTCGGATTTCTTCCGACGGACCTTCCTCATGTCGCTCATCCTCTAGAATTTCCACGTAGGACTTGATCTTGCCTATTTGCACAACTGCAGCCTTTTGTTCTCCCACCAGCCAAACTCTATAATTTACAGGTCCGGTCTGCTCCTGGACCCTATATGACCTTTTCCATTCCTTCATCAAATTTTCACTGACACCCTGCACCTGGGTCTCGTCTCGCACGTAAATTGAATCGCCACACTTTCGTTCTCTTGGTTTGACGTGTCTGTTGTCATGCCGTTTCCTATATTCCGTGGCCCTTACCACGTTCCTACGTGCCTGCGTGTACATTCTATCTATCATTCCTAGTAGCTCGACTGCCTGATTCTCGTCGCAGTCGTACCAGGCCCACTCTTCTAAATCTCCGTGAGTAAAACGAAATCGTCCTGTAGCAGAAAAATGAGCCAAATCTCGTAGCTGTAGCTATAGCTGCGTGTTATACGCGTACGCCAAATAAGGTATCCAATTCCCCCAATCGGCCAAATCTCTTCCTACATAATGGGACAAAATGTCCTTAATCATCCGGTGCGCCCTTTTCATTCCGATATTAGATTGTGTGTGAAACAAGGGAGCACGAAACTGCTCAATTCCCAGTATCCTACACACTTCTTTCATAACGGTGGATATGAAGTTCGAGCCCAGGTCCGTGATCAGAACTGTAATAATCCGGGGGATTATTATTTTTCATGATTGAATCAAAGTAGCGTAAGCAGGAGAAAACTCCACAAAATTAAGTTACTCTAAGTAAACCAGGAATACTAGACACATGAGAGTACAACTCAAATCATTCCGTAGCGTGTAGTTCCGTCCTTACGGGCATTTCAAAATCTAAAATTCTAAATTCCTGACAGGAACAGCTATACATAGACATCCTAGATTCAACAATTAGAGTTTGATTCAGATTGAAATAATGGAATTCCAGTCTGGCGACAGGGATCCGCCATCCGATACCTTTTACAAGTCGTACGTGATTTTTAAGGATTAGGGCATTCAAAGTACAAATCTGTAGAATTGCACTTATTCACAGGCAGCAGCTAGAACCGCTGGTTAAGCAGTGTCTGAAGAATACTTTTTTGTGGTCACTCACTGCCCCTCGATGTGGAAAACAGGCATTTCTAAATACAGATTTGTGTGTTAGGGCAAAGTACAACGTGGTACAACAAACTTCATTGGTCCGTTTGAATTTTATTTTAGCCTGGTAGGGAAGCCAATTTCGGGGGGATCCGAATTATAAAAATGAAAACTCTTAGGAAAAAGGGCAGTTCCTGTGTCGTATCCTGCTGGGTAAGCTCACTTCCTTGTACATATAGCTCCGTCTCTCTCAAAGCCAGATTCATTAATTCTTTTAATTGATATTTTTAACTTAGTCATTTGATTGTTTTTTTTTGTATTGCAAGTTACAAGATTTCTATTTCAACTATATTTTCCTTTTGTTTATTCCTCAAAGTAAATTAATTCATTCGAATCAATTTTTATCATTCTTGAAGTTCACTTTCATTCACCTAGAATCATTCTAAGTATCAGTTTCAAGAGAACTTACATTTTACTTTAAACATCATTTGCTATTTAGTGAATAATGTTGGTAACTAGAATCTAAAATAACCTGTAAAAGAAATTGTGGAGAACGTCATTGGTAACTTGATGATAGAAATCTAAAGTAATTTGATATTTTGGAGAATTTATTTCCTTTAA
Source organism: Endomychus coccineus (assembly GCA_958510875.1). Taxonomy (NCBI): domain Eukaryota; kingdom Metazoa; phylum Arthropoda; class Insecta; order Coleoptera; family Endomychidae; genus Endomychus; species Endomychus coccineus. The sequence goes on from OY294068.1 coordinate 94,451,250, forward strand.
CGATTAGACAACTTGATATGGGTGCGAGAGAGAACTAGCTCCGGGGTGTAATTTATAACTTAACAAAAAGACGCCGCGTAATACATTTTGTGGAGGCTGTGCGTGAAGTGTAAACTCAGGTGTTACTGGTTTACTTTGTGGATTAAGGATTAAATACTGAGTCAGGGTAAGTCTATAGAACAAGCTATTTAGTCTGAATTCAAGCCAAAAATTCTGAGGTCAGCACCCCCCTTTTTTTCTCGTTTTTTGTGTTGGTTTATAGAGGACCGTAACCATTAATAGAGTATTTTGATTTATTAGAAGTGTATTGATCCATCGGCCGAATTTCTCATATTTTGTAGTGCATATAGGTGACCTACTTAAGATAGGTATAATTGGAATTAGGGTTATTGTAGGTGTAGAGTCAAATACCTAATTATTTGGGGGACTATTGAGAAGGATTATTATTCAAAAGTTGTAATAAGGGTATTTTATTTAGAACTTGAAGGGTTCTTAAAACCCCTATTGAGACCCTGATCTTTAAGGACAGGGAGAGTTAGCCATAAGCGGCGAATTTAAGAGAAAGTGTTTGAGTTCATCTTGAAAACTAGGGTTTCATTATATTGTTTAACTTGTTGAATCAATTTACTAGATCTACATATACATAGCGAACCAGGTAGTTGTGGATAAGGTAGCAGGGCTAGTTATTTAGAGAATCACCCTTCCGGAACCTCAAGTTCACTACCAGTGGCCCCTCTGGGTTACTCCACAACCTATAGTTACTTATCCTTCAGATTGGTACATTCAAAAATTAAGGTTAGCCCCCAAAGAAACAACTACCTGGCATCGTTACATCAGGCAAATCAATAATTCACCGATTGATCGGTTTCGATGAAGTTTTATCAAATTTAATATATATTGTTTTTACAAACCATTCCGATAACTAGTATCAAATTAATTTCGTTTAATTTGAATTTTGTTTTGTTTCTTGTTGGCTATTTGTAATATTTTTCACTTTATGTTTATATGTATGGGACTTAGTGTATTGTTAAGAAAACTCTTACTATTTTATTTATTTAATAATTATAATTTTTTTATTTTGATTCTACCGGCTAGCTTTTTATCTTTTTAATTTGATTGTATTTGAACTTTAAATTAATGTTTATGAAGTTTTTGAACTTTTGAAGTTTATCTGAAGTTTATCTATAGAATTATTTTATATGGAATTAGACACAATGCTCTTTGATTTCACAATATTTAATTTCTATGACTCTTATTATCTCGGGTAATTCAATTTAATGTTTTACAGGATCTATGACATAACCTTAAAATCACTTTTACAACTAATATTTGTTTATACTGTTATAATCAACAATCTTCCTTTTACTTTACAGATAATACGGATAATATGATGTAGAAATTATAAACAAACTTACGTTTAGATAATATCCAAAAGTGTGTTTAACAATGTTGGCAATGTTCAATTTACTTCTTTTTAATTTCGTTGATTCACTTTTTACACAATACTATGCTATTTCACGATAATCACAGGTAACTAATTTTGGTTACTTCTTTTTGAGAATCAGGAACTGTTGATAATACTTTGTTTTATTCTTTTAGATAAGATATAAAACTTTTCGATGCTTTATTGAAATTATATTGAAGAATGGCAATCGTTGGATACTTCTTATAAATTGGAGGTTATTACAACCTTTTACTTGGTTTAGATACTTGGAACTCTCGTTGACTTTTAATAATTTTTATTAACTTCGGTTACTTCGAACTTATCGAAGTTTGGAACACTTGCGTTCACTGATGTTTATTTTTATAAACTTAGGTTAGAAAATTTTGGTGAGTTGCCAGAGAAGAACAGTCTCTGCTTAGATATTATTGCAAACTAAACTTATTAACTTCGGTTACTTGGAACTTATCGAAGTTTGGAACACTTGCGTTCACTGATGTTTATTTTTATAAACTTAGGTTAGAAAATTTTGGTGAGTTGCCAGAGAAGAACAGTCTCTACTTGGATATTAATGCAAACTGAACTTGGCTTTACTTTCAGACCCTTTTATAGGCCTTCAAAACCGACGCCAAGCACTTTCAAAATTAACCAATGAGGTGCTTACTTTTCATATCAAGAATGCCAAGTTAATTGTTGTTAAACTGACACAAGTACTCATTGTTACCAGCCTGACACTAGAAATTCGTCTCGACCAATCAGAATTTAGTATTCTATAATTTTTGAATTATTGGAGATTTTCAACTTATTTTAATTGATAGTGATTCCTTCTTTTTAAATTAATATTGCCTACATTTTTCCCCACACTTTGGTATAATATAACCTATGATTGGGTTATTATTAATATGATTATTCCCATATTTATGGTTTTCTTGACAGTTACTTATTCTTAAATCTAATACATACTATATTATATCAATAACATTCTTTTAACATTACATAACTCAAATTTACTAATCCTAACTTATATCTATAACATTATTCAATGTTTTGTACTATCTCATGATAGTTTTGTAATCACTTTAATTATGATTTCTGCCTTCGTTACACAGTACGTTTCTTCACTTTCACTGAAGTTCTTGTTTATCACTTCTTATTCTATTACATTGTTGTTTATTATGTTTTACATTGTTAATTTTAATATCCTAACTATTATTTAGCTTTTACTATTGTTTTTAATTCCATATAAATATCTTTTATTTGATCTTTTCTGATTTTGAAAGTTCGGTAAGTTATTATTTTTAAATTTTTATTGTTTTTGAAATGAAATCATAACAGTATATATACATATGTGTGATTATTATTGTTTTTTGTACACGATTAACTTTTTCACCAATATACAACTTATACTGTTTGAATTGTTCTTCATTGATACACCATCGCTTAAATAACGTTATAGTGGAATAGAATAATCCTGTCGTGATTGTCATTCCGAACATCTTCAGCAACGAGAAACTGTCATATTAGCATAGTATATACGTCGGCCAGGAAAGGCCCGCTACTAAATAGTTTTATACCAAGTGCTACTGGAGAGGAACTCCTTCGATTAGTTTCGTTCCCTGGACTATTCTCTAAAACACCTCAAAAGGGAACTGGTGGCAGCTAAATTCAATCCATTCTACCAACTCACAGGGCACTCCTCGTAGTGTAACCCTATAATATACACTCTCCGCAACCCTCGAGTTGCATAAAAGGGTAGCTATCCTAGCATAGTTACAATAAGGTTTCCACTCTCCGTAGCAACATATGATCCCATAAGGCGTTGACCTGAGGGAACAGTAAACAAACATAACCTAGTAATATCTTGAGCAGGATTTGGTATGCCTGGCTTGTGTGTAATAACATCATAAATAAGTTTAATAGTTTGCTACCAAGAACCAGCTCGGTTTATTACAGAACCTTCGGGGCCGAATGTCGCAACAAGATCCTATACACAAAATCTCGAACCATCCTATTCGCCAACTGATCGGGAATAGGCATGAGCTCAATATATTTGGACAAATGGTTTGGGAAATTGAGCATGTACCAATTGTGGCTGTGAAAACACAACAAAATTCCCACAATATCCATAGCCGTGCGTTTAAAAGTCTCACTAATATCCTGAAATCTTTGCAACGGTACTCTCCGAAGGTTTGTAGAAGAATGTCCGATATACGTGACATCGTGTATAGCCTTCGACACCCATCTCCGTGGTACAACGGAGCATTCCCGGACTCCGTCTCGTAATTGGAACAAAACATTCATGTGGGGCAACCTATACTCACTTCCTCTCCTCGCTCCAGCATCTAATTCACTTACTGCGCAGATACAGAGCTTATACTGCATCTGTGCGGCTGTGTAATAATTGGAGAAATTATCAGTTTTGGGTTCCTTGAAATAATTCAATTCAATTCGGATTTTTAAATATTTTCCCTACTTCTTGAATTGCTTCGGAAATAGCATCATCAAATGCTGACATTACTGATTCTATTTCTTTGCAATGTTCAGAGTGAAAGAAAACTGCTCCGAGGTTAGGGGTTTTCTCCCTTGATTATTTTTTTTTCGGTTTTGGTGGGTATTTTAGGGCAAAATTTATCAAGGGGTTTTTGTTGGGGGTTCTTATTTGGATAATTTCTTTAGCTTATTTTTAAACATTACTGATTGTTGAATTAATCAACCGATCAATAACAACATTTACAAGATAACAAGAGTGGAAGAAGCATAATATCATTGTTGTTAATTAGTGGAAACTTGAATGAAAGTATTTGTAAGCTCTAGCTTTGTGTAAGAAAAGGAATAAAATAACATGTCTTTAGTTATTACTCAACATGACTGCATTTATATTTTTGTTGGTAGCATAAGACAACTGTACAACGGAGAACAAACATAATACCGCATTATACTTACAGGTGTCGCTGTAGACATTATAAGACACAGAACAATGAATTTCTGATATTCACAACACCTCCACTTATCATAAATTCACTAACACAACAGGGTATAAACATTAATTATTATCTAAACCTAAACCTTTTCGAAATCTAGCATTTTTAGTACTCAGTAAAGGTTTTGTTAAGATGTCAGCTACCATTTCACTTGTGGGCAAATACTTAATATCCACTACTTTATCAATCAACGCATCCCTTAGGAAATGATATTTCTGATATCTATGTGCTTTGATCTATCATGAAAAACTGGATTGTTTGCTAATCTTTGAGCACTTTGATTATCATTATATATTACTATGCAATCCAATTTTCCAGTCAAATCATATAATAGATTTTGCAGATATATGGCTTCTTTAGTGGCTTCACTGAGAGCCATATATTCAGCTTCAGTAGTTGACAATGCTACTGTTCTTTGTTTTCAACTTTTCCATGATACACATGCCCCAGAAAATTTGAGCACATATCCCGTATATGACTTACGATCTTTCTTATCAGACTCCCAATCACCATCAGCAAACCCAATTAAGTCTGATTCATCCTTCGTGAATCTCATGGAAAGGTTCAAACTACCTTTTAAATATCTCAATAACCTTTTTGCACAATGCCAATGTACACTAGTATAGCAACTATTATACTGGCTGAGTAAACTTACAGCATAAGCGATGTCGGGACGAGTCATTACAGCCAAGTACATAAGACTTCTGATTAATTCCCTATATGGTAAATTATCATTAGACATTTCACCTTCGACATTGCTCAAATTCACACTATTATCTAACGGAGTACTAACAACCTTAGAATCTTCCATGTTAAAACTTTTTAGCAAATCATTAATGTAATCTTTCTGATCAATAGTTATAACATTTTCTTTATAATTTCTCGTTATCTTTAATCCTAAACAATTTTTAGCTTTACCTAAATTTTTAATCTTAAAATGTGAACTCAATTGGATTTCTAGAAAGGTAATTTCTATTATGTCTTTCGAAAATATGAAGAAATCATCGACATATAAGGCTATTATAGTTAATAAACCATTTTCTTTTCTTTTTACATACAAACAAGGTTCAAATTTTGACTTTCTGTAACCTATATTCAATAAAACTTGATCAACCCTTTGATTCCAAGCCCTACTTGATTGTTTTAAACCATATACTGCCTTTTTTAATTTAAAAACTTTGTTTTGGTTATTTTTTAATATAAAACCTTCTGGTTGTGTCATAAAAACATTTTCTTTCAACACACCATTGAGAAAAGCTGTCTTAACATCTAAATGTATAATATTTAAATTTAATTTCAAGGCTAGTCCAATTAAAACTCTAAAAGTTGAGTGTCTTACAACAGGAGAAAATGTTTCTGTGTAATCAATGCCTTCTTTTTGAGTGTAGCCCTTTGCTACTAATCTTGCCCTATAATTAGTCTCACCTTCACTATTCGACTTCACTTTAAAAACTCATTTAAACTGCACTACTGTTGTACCATCTTCTGGTTGGTCTACAAGCTCCCAAGTTTCATTCTCTTCGAATGAATTCATTTCTTCCAACATAGCTTGCCTCCACTTGTTCCCATCTGGTCTGGAAAGTGCCTCTGTCACGGTTCTAGGAAGATCAGCATTTTCTGATATTTCATTGGTTGTCTTTGTACACATATTGTCACATATTCATCAAATGACTTCTTCTTGTGCATTCTTAAGGATCTTCTTGGAAACTTCCAAAAACCCTTTCCACTTCATCTTCTGCACCTTCAGGGACATAGTCACTGTCAGACGTGGTACTTTCATCATTAGAAAAATCAATCATCTCTTTTGTTTCATCTGTGATTGATTCTTCAATCACCTCCACTGGAACGATCAACTCTTCAACACAATTCTCATTTGAATTTAGAAAGTGTGTGTTGAGATTTTCCATGATTTTTACATCTCTACTTGTGACAACCTTTCCGTTTTTTGGATTAAAACACCTATAGCCTTCGGTAGTTTCATCATAACCTACAAGAAAATGTTCGATAGCCTTATGGTCCCATTTGGCCCGATTCACTTTAGGAATGTGAACCATAACCTTGCTGCCATAAATATGTAGATGACCAAGATGGCTTTTTGCTATGCCAAATCTCAAAAGGAGTCTTTGATATTCCAGCACACATTGATCGATTCTTTAAATAGCAAGCCGCATTGCACGCTTCTGCCCATAAAGATTTACTCACACCTTCATCGAACATCATACACTTAGCCCTTTCAACTATCGTGCGATTAAAACGCTAATCCATTCTGTTGTGGAGTATGACTGTTCGTTTTTCAGTGTATAATGCCAGCATTTTTCAGGTATAGTTCCAGTTCTCTAGAGATATACTCACCTCCGTTGTCTGTTCTTAAGACTTTAATTTTTGTGTCTTGCTGGTTTTCAACCAACTTTAAATTCTTCAAACTTTTCCATCACCTCATCTTTATTCTTTAGAAAATATATGAAACACATCCTACTGAAATCATCAATAAAGGTTAAAAAGTATCTAGCACCTCCAAATGAAGTAATCTCCATTGGTCCATTTATGTCGCTGTGGATAACTTGCAATACTTTGTCAGCACGACTTCCTTGTTGTGGGAATGGCAATCGAGCTTGTTTTCCTTGACAACATGCTATACAATTAGGAATATTGACCTGGCCTTTACAGCTAATACCATCCACCAACTTTATTGTTTGGTTAATGTACTTGTTGTTTAAATGGCCCAATCTGCGATGCCATATTTCATTGCTTGCCAGAAACGCTGAACTTAAGCCTTAACATTTAATTTATATACATTATTGTTTAAATTTGCTGTTGCCACTAAACACCCAAAGGAATTGTAAATTTCGCAACCATGCTCATTAAAACATACCTTATTTCCATTCTTGATTAATTCTCCAACAGATAACAGTCAAACCTGGTATGAATTGCACTCTGCTTAGCAAAATCTTATGTTGCTTGCCAGCTACCTCAGTTTGAAGTTCCAATTCACCTGCACATTCAACCTTGATTTTCGATTTGTCGGCCACTATAATCTAGGGTATATCTGGATTTGTTTTGTTCATCAAGCATTCATCCTTAGCTGTAAAATGAATAGCAGCACCATTGTCAATATACCAATCTGTATTACAGAGCTGCCCTGTACTAAAAACTGCACTAAAACCACCTAAAGTTTTGTTATTGGCGCATTTTGACATGTAATGACCATTTTTCTTGCATTTGAAGCATACTATATTTGACAGATCTCTTTGTTTACAAAGTTGTTATTTAAATTCGAACTACTACTGTCATTTTTAGTAGACTTGACGCCATCTCTGGTTGACTTTCGGTAGCTCTCTTTGGGACCTTTATTCGCTATAAAAGCTCCGTTGTTTCCTTCTCTACCCTTACCACAAGTGCCGCCATCTGTCTGCATATCTAAGAGTTTAGTCTTAATGGAATCCGTTGTAATCTTTATTCCAGAATGTTCGATAGCCATTATCATCGGACTGTATTTTTCCGGAAATCCGGCTAAAAGTAGTGACCCAATCCATTCTTCGTCTATTTTAAATCAGGTTCGTCTCAATTTCTGCGATGTTTCGATGACTTGATTTATGAAGGCCTCCATGGATTCATGGTTTTCCAATCTGGCGGATATTAAAATTCTTAATAGTCCAATTTTCCTCATAAATCCACTATCATCATATGCATTTTTTAAACACGTCCATACTTCTTTGGCTGTGGTAGGTTCTTTGACGTGTGGATATAACGATGGATCTATCGTTAATATTAACTTGGCTTTGGCCTTTGCTATTAGAGTGGTGTCCTGTTCGGTACCATCAATGCATTTGTATTAAGCCTTCTAGCACAAATACATTTTCAACTGGAAACGATCATTCATCAAAATTCTCTCTTCCGAGAAGCCTAGGCACGCTGTTAAGGTAATTAACCGCCATTGTTGCTTGTGGCACGCACACGATCGTTGACACACACTGTTGTTTTCTATTAAAATTACACTTCGAGTACAAAACACAAACTCCAACGTCAAGTTAAACTGGGCCCATAACCTGTTGTTAATTAGTGGAAACTTGATTGAAAGTATTTGTAAGCTATAGCTTTGTGTAAGAAAAGGAATAAAACAACATGTCTAGTTATTACTCAACATGACTGCATGTATATGTTTGTTGGTAGCATAAGACAACTGTACAACGGAGAACAAACATAATACCGCATTATACTTAGAGGTGTCGCTGTATACATTATTAAAGACCGAACAATGAATTTCTGATATTCACAACAATCATTTCCGTCATTCAAATATGCGCGGTTATCTGCGTCATAACCCTAGATGCGTAGAGGGCACGGTCGTACATACAGGTCTGGGAACTCGAGGCTGTTTCCTATGTGAGAAGTGACTCCGCTACGCGTCAACTGTCGCATAGTACCAAAAAGGATGGCGCAGTAGTCGAAGAGTTTTCTCTGACAACTGTCATTCTTGACTTGTAAACACAAGGAATACCTGCGTTTTTAGAAACAAATTACGAAACCGTGCATTGTGCCGAAATGCAAAACGTGGTACAAAAGTGTAAAGCAAGAAACTTCTTCAAAGTGCCGAAAGATGCGGAAATGCGAAAAAAGTGGATGCTTGCGATTCCAGAAAGAAATCGTTTAACGAGGTCTTTTATGTGTGCGAAAAAAGGGAAGTTATTTTTAAGGTGAGTAATACATTTTGACAAGAGTAACAGTTCTATTCCTCTCTCAAATCAGAATACTTAGTAACACTTAACGAAATGATAAATAAATAGTATATTGTACAACAAGTGAGAAAAACGACATGTTTCTCACGAGCGCAGAAGTTTGTGGCACGAGCAGAAGGCGAGTGCCGCAAATCAAGTGAGTGAGAAATATGTCGTTTTCTCACGAATTGTACATTGTACTTTTTCTACGGATGCGTTGTTTTCAAGTATTGAAAATTAAAATACATATACAATAATACTTGTATGTCATTAACTCATTTTTATATTTTATTTAAAATAGTAATTAACATTTATATTTGAACTATTTTGTAAAGTAATTCCTGGTAGGTTGTTTTGTTTCAACATATTTTCGGTAATTGAAATATTGGCTGCGGTCGAAGTTGAAGTTGATGGGGAAACGTACTGAGCTTCCACAGCATTGTTGTGTTCAGGTTCTAATGGCACTGGAGGTTGAACGGATTCTACTATACTTTTTGAAATTTTCATTTTGTTAGCTATGGAGTTGTCGATATAAGATTCAGCAACATTGCTGGATTTCCAATCCCCATGGCGTTTTAAAGTTAAAATATCTGCCCCTGCATTAACTAAAATAGTCGCAGATGACCTTCGAAAACAGTGGCCAGTATATAATTCAGGGTTCGGTAATTGCAAAAATTTCGCTATTTCTTTCGCCATGGTGCCAAATTTATTTATCCTCACAGGCTGTTCCGTACATTTGCTATTTTTGTAATTCAAAAAAAAACGTGTTTCATTTGTGCATATTTTTCGTAAATTTAGAAGACTTCTCCTGTCACTGTGAAATTTCTAGGAACCTTGGTTTTAGTATCGGGTAATTTTATTAAAAGGGCCGAATTAAGATCTTCCATGTCATCAATTTTTAATTTTCGAAGTTCATCACAACGGCATGCCCCTGTAAGGCCAATAGCTAAAGCAGCCTGAAATCAAAACCAAACATTCATTTTCCGATAACAATTAAAAAAATTTCAATTCATACCTTTATCAGCAAATACTTTTCACCAGGTGCATCTTTTAAAAATTGTTGAATTTCTTCAGAAGTTAATGTTTTTTACTGTTTTGGAACATATTTTTCAGATTTGCGTTTTAAAAATGCACGTAGTTTTACGTATCTTGATGTATCAACATAGTTTTTAATCATTAAGGTACTCCTTAGCATCGAGTACTGAGACCATAATGTTGATGATTTCAATCTTCTTGATAACTCTTCAAAATAAACTAACAAGGTATTTTCGGGACAAGAATTTATCTTGGCTTTCATTTTCCAGTCCATAAAGTTTCTGTAAGCGATTTCATATTTTTCTCTTGATGTGCTTGGTAGCAAATTATTGCAAACATCTATTGCTTTCTGAATAATTTCTGGAGGTGTATTTTCCGACTCTAAATCTTCGTATTCCATTATATTCAATATTTAATGAATCTGAACTGTTTATATTATAACAAATAACAATAAAACTATTTTCGTTGGGTAAGTTGACAGCAATAATTATGCAGTGCTTCGGTTTTGTTGTTATAGAAATGCCAACAATGGGCTACTTGGATATTGCACGCGAATCGTCTGCGTAGCGTTGTCAACGTGGAGAACGTGTCATATCAATCTGACAGAAAACTGCGTGAGAAATCTTTCGTTTTGAACGTATGAAAGCGATGAGAGAAGTGGTACATTGTATAGCATCCGTAGAAAATAGTTATTTGTTTTACTAGGCATTAAATCTGCTTTTCTGCCGTGTGAAACATATAATTTTTTCTTCAAATTTGTTCCAATTCCACGCAAAATCGACTTTTTCATATTTAAATTGCGTTTCATTATCAATATCCAAATAACTAAATTATTTTATTAAAGGTAACTGGGCCCTGCGTTACTATGTTTACCGCTGATGACGTTTGTTGAATATGTTTGTTTACTGTTTACTTTGTCATTGTCAATTTTGAAAAGTTGTCATGTTAGAAATGGATTAACTGCAAAGTGAGGATGAATTGATGCAATTAACACCACCTGAGATAAGAGACCAGGCGCGAGATGTGGAATTTAACCTTTTACCGGAAAAATCAAGAACTGTATATGAACTCACATACAGCAGATTCATGGAATATAGACAGAAGAAAAATATAGGATCTTTCTCTGAAAATGTGCTGATTGTCTATTTTTCCGATCTTTCAAAGAAAATGAAGCCTTCAACGTTATGGTCTACCTATTCGATGTTGAAAGCTACCCTGAACATAAAACATAACATTGATTTGGCAAAATACCAGAAGTTACGGGCTTTTTTGAAACGCCAGTCAGACGGTTTCCATGCAAAAAAATCCCGAGTTTTTCAAAGAGAAGAAATCGAGGAATTTTTATCAAATGCCCCAGATGAACTGTATTTGTGTACGAAGGTAGGAATATATTGAAAATGATCTATTATGGATTAAAGAACTAATTTTCAATTTATATTTTAGGTTGTAATTATTGTTGCAGTCGCTGGGGCTTGTAGATGTGATGAGCTTTTGCAAATGAAAATAGATGATATAAATGAGTTTTCTGCCTAGGCAGTAAAAGTGGACTTTTTCTGCCTAGGCATTAAAAGTACAACTTCTAAGCCTGCCAAGTGTCATTAAAAGGCTGCTTTTAATGTCATTTGGAGAAAAACTACTTTGTTTTACTATCACTGATATTTAATACAGTCGTTACTATAGTTTCAACACTAAACGTGTCATCTTCAGACGAAACCTACAATTGCCTGTGTAACGAATCACAAGCAGGAAGCTTGAGACTCGCATTTTATTATGTGTACCTACTACCTATATAATTTTCAGATTATTCAAAAGCTAAGGGGTTTATTTCAAATTTTAGTGATGGTATTCCATCTGAACAGCAGTCGCCGTTAACACATAGGTATAATGTAGTCATAATTATTGTTTAATTTATTACATTAAATATATACTTACTTTCGGTTTCGGTTTGAATATCCATTTTCATTCAATAGAAATTTCAGGAATATATTACTCCTGACATCTGTTGGATGTTTAACTAACCTATACTATTATGATTGTTTCACTAGCTCGTATTACAAAGGAAGGAATCTAGATGGGTAAAATTCAATATTTTATAGAATTCTTCATTTCAATCCTTTTTCTTATTACTTATTTCAAGTATCGTTTTGTTACATCACAGAAATGAGGAACATCTTACTAGGATAAACTGTATTAACCTCTTCTCGCTTTATTAGTATCGAGACTTGGCCATCTCTTCGAATCTTTCGTAAGCTTGAGAAATATGTTGAAGGTCTCTGATAAGTCTGATACTATCTTATATGCTGACGTTGTTCAAAGACAAGAGAATAATATTATATTATAAAATCTTGCGAATTTAAGAATTTTCACCACTCTATAGCCTGTTATGATTTATACGTAAGCGACACACAAAATTAGTAGAAGAAAACTTTCTGCAGAGGTCGTGGTGAGCACCAAATCCCAAAGTTTTTGTGACCATAATATCTCGCACTGACAAATATTATCTCAGAATTATGATGAAAGAAGTTTCGTAATGATTAAATCATCTACAGGATGTTGAATGGTAAAATGCCAAGTTTTGTGCAGTATTTGGAATTGAACACGGGTAGAACATCATGAAGAATATTATCACCAAGAAATTTTTTTGACCAATAAGATGAAATGGAAGATTGCTTAACAATTTCAATCATTAGGATACACCCTAAAAGCTTTTCATTCCTACTTGGTATACATCTTTCCAGTTTTGGATACATCCCCTTTTCGGACGATTCTAGTCTTTCTCCTGAGCAATTGATTGTTTGATTTGTGATGAATAAACCAAAAATTTTATCGATTATGATGATTTTGAAAGATTTGTAGGGAGATGTGTCGAATCCATTAGTAGTCCAAGCAATAGACAGAAATGCGTGCAGAAATTAATACCTGGAAAAAAAAATATGAGCGTATAGGAAATTGAATTTAAAGGTGAGTTTCTGGTAAATGCAACTCGATCTGAAATGGCGAACATAACCTAAAAAATTGGCAAAGTTGCAAAAAGTGTTTTTTCTTGAATAATTAAAAAACTATAGCTCGGATCGGAAAAAGTTAAATAAGAAAGTTGTAGGTATTGAATAGATCTATCGATTCGTTCTATAATAATTATCAGTATCGTTCATACTTTCCGAGTTATATTGAAAAAACCGTTAAAAATCGGGGTATCGAGAAGTCGTTAACTATTACGTTTCCATATGTATTGTTTCCTGTACATATAGCCCATGGCAAGCTGAGAGAGCACTTTTTTTCTTAATTTAAAATATTGATTATTTTTCAAAATATATCGATTTTTGAAAAAAAGACGCTCTCATAAATTGGCTAGATCTTCTCAGGAAATGGTCCTGGAGTAACGAGTTTGGGTTTATTTTTTTCATGAAGAGTTGTGCTATAATTTTAATGAAGACACGTAGAGATTTTTTCAATTTTTAGGGTGGAAAAATGACTTTGATAAAATTTCATCTTTTTTTAACATGTTTTTTTCAGATTAGTTTTACAATTTTAATTTTATGTCTTAATGTCTTTGACGGAAATCGATTTCTAACATTATTATTACTTTTTTACGAATTAGCAAACAAAAATTTTTCACCTACGATCTTCTGGACCAGCGATTATTTTTTTATTTCAAAAAAATCTGTAAGACGCAATACACATCTTCAATGAAAAAATACTGGGATATGTTTCATTGATCCATAGTATTAGAAATTGCGTAACAAAGCTAAGCGTGCGCGGCTGCGGGAGCTTGAGGCGGAGTGGGGGAAGCATTGCGCGCTCGCACTGAAAACTGATTTCGTGCGTTCAGATTTTTTTGAAATAAAAGAATTATCGTTAGTCCAGAAGATCGTAGGTGAAAAATTTTGGTTTGCTAATTCGTGAAAAAATGTTAGAAATCGATTTCTGTCAAAGACATTTTTCTAAAATTAAAATTGTAAAGCTAATCTGAAAAAAACATGTTTAAAAAAGTTGAAATTTTTTCAGTCATTTTTTCACCCTAAAAATCGAAAAAATCTCTACGTTTCTTCAATAAAATTATAGCACAACTCTTCATGAAGAAAATAAACCCAAACTCGTTACTCCAGGACCATCTCCTGAGAAGATCTAGCCAATTTATGAGAGCGTCTTTTTTTCGAAAAATCGATATATTTTGAAAAATTATCAATATTTCAAATTAAGAAAAAAAGTGCTCTCTTAGCTTGCCATGGGCTATATGTACAGGAAACAATACATATGTAAACGTAATAGTTAAAGACTTCTCGATACCCCGATTTTTTAACGGTTTTTTCGATATTACTCGGAAAGTATGGATGATATTGATAATTATTGTAGGGCAAATCGATAGATCTATTTAATAGCTAGAACTTTCTCTTTTAATTTTTCGCGATCCGAGCTATAGTTTTTTAATTATTTAAGAAAAACCACTTTTTGCAACTTTGCCAATTTTTTAGGTTATGTTCGCCATTTCAGATCGAGTTGCATTTACCAGAAACTCACCTTTAAATTCAATTTCCTATACGCTCATTTTTTTTCCAGGTATTAATTTCTGCACGCATTTCTGTCTATTGCTTGGACTATAGATAAAGTAGCTATTAAGCCAAGATGTTCTTCTTTACAGGGTGAACCAAATTGGATGTCCTTAAGGGGTGTTTCTATTAATATTCGACCTAGAAAAAAACCGACCGCACATCCTTGAGCTCATTTCTTGAGACAAATTTGGGTATGCCCATGAATTTTGACTTGTGTCATTTGTATAGGCGCTGTTGCCGAACTCGATTTTTTCAGGATTCCAACAGAACTTCGTAGCATGTTTTACGTTGGAGCTATCGCCATGTAAGTAAAACATTATCTGGGCACTTTTTTGCCTACAATCCATTGGCGTAGCCGACATTTTTTGAGAGCTTGCCATCTTCAGGCTATGTGCCGATGGTTTTTTACTTATGTCCCGAACAATGCTTAAAACTGACGCTACTTTTTAGATCTAAAATTCGCGCGCATGATGCTCCACTAGTTCCTCCCGGCACAATAAACAAGTGTTATCGGAGTTTTTTTGGTTGTTTGCCCGTTTTATACATAAGGCTGTTCAAAACTTTGATGCATTAACTTGCCAGACTGTTTTTGCAACTTATTTCATCGGAATTAATGCAATTTTTAAATGGTCATGAATTAGATTCATCTATTTGAATAATTACACTTATTCGAAATTGCGGAAATTTAGAAAAGTGACAATCACGGAATATACATTCTGAGCTCACGCATATCTATTGAAATACTGAACTGTTCAAACGGAATTTACATTAATATCCGTATTTACTGCCTGATCTGAATTAAATGATATTTCAAAATTTAAGCTCCGTAACAGTTGAGTCGAAAGTTCTCGGATTATTTCCCCTTTATTATGGTGCTCGAAAACGCCAAAACATATATATTATTTGTATTATATAATTTGTAACAAAAATGCAGAAGCGGCGGGAGAGTTGTATTGGCAACGATACCCAGATAGACGCCAGCCGTGTTTGTAACCTTCCAAAAGGTTAGAGGGCAATTCGAAAACTTATGGTTCATTCAATTAAGCTCGCCGCGAAAAATACCAAAAGGCAGATTCATCAAACTATAGGGAATCACGTTCAACAGGGGCGGTTTGATTTCAATCTTTGGTGTGCACTGTTGGGAAACAAAGCTTCAGCTTACCAAATATTTTTGACTAATTCAAACGTAGAAAGATATTTAGGAATACTACAAAATAAACTTGAAGATGAACTTGACGATATGGCGCTGAATGAAGGAATGCGTGTCTACCTTAAACAGGATGGACCACCTTACCATAGTGCACGAACAGTCTCAACTTATCTCAACAATAAATTTCGGGAGAAGTGGGTAGACAATCATGGACCTGTCACATGACTACCAAGATCCCTAAACCTGTCCCCTCTGAACTATATTCTGTGGGGTCATCTCAATGACAAAATTTGTTCAAATGTTATCAGGAATATTAACGAATTAATGCAAAATTTTGAAAATGCATTTCGAGGAATTCCAAATGTGCATATACTAAATGCTTTGAGAGGTTTGCAAAAACGTTGTCAACATTGCATACAACAGAACGGATATCAGCCTGAATATTACCGTTAGTTTTTTTGTATGCAATGTTGTTTGGGTGTTCGTTCCGTTAGATTTTGTAGATACTTATAGTTTCAAAAAGAGCAGGAGGTCATCCAATTTGGTTCACCCTGTACAATTCAATTGCTTATTTCCGTTGTTGGTCGTGGATCATCTGCATTCTCACCATCAAAAATGATGAAACTATTATATGCAATAACATCTTCCAATATTCAACCAACTTCTGATGAAGGCTTGGCGTCATCTAAGGTACTGCCCCTTCTCTCTCCGCAAACTCCTGATTTGCTATGGTACCTGTTCCCTGTATAGACGGTTCCTCAACTACGTGATCTGTTATGGATGAATTTCCGACATCGTTATCAGAAATAATAGGCACTTCAATTTGGTTTCCTACAATTTCAGTTCGGAAATTTTCTTCTATAGATTTTCACCTATGTCATGCAGCTACTTTGTTCTTTTTTCAGCTCTGCTTCTTCTCCCACTTGCAGACCCTATCTGAAGCAGCACAAAAAGCCGGAAGAACGGTCATATTCAGATTTCTCAGACTCATCTGATATCGTTTCATCCAAAATGCTTGTAACGTGGCTTGCTGTTTTTCATATATTTCCATCATTTACATCCTATATTAGACAGCACGCAAATACCATGATGAAACGGACAGAAATTATTGATGCTGTGGTGATACTGATGCAAGTCTGGACGTGAATGCTTGACCCACCTCTATTATAGATATACAGGCTAGCCCACGAAAAATAAAATAAGTAAGTATTTTGACTTTGAATTCAAAATTTGACTAAATGATGACATAGCTTTTGATGAGAAAAAGAGAATAATTACATTCAGTAGGGAACACTTCATATTGCTTACATGATAGCATTTCACGGGATAATGGGAATATATAATAATAATATGATAATGATGGCGTTTATTCATATTATTACTTTTACAATTTCGGTTACAATAATTGAAGTGTATACTTGAATAAACGAAGAATACTCACTAAGGCCGAGGCTTGTACGTGAGAACTGAGAAAAAAAAAATACAATATATTAAGATGAACGAATGAATATTGAATCAAGAGCCTATAAAATATGTACATATATGAATATACAAATGCTATGAAGTTCAAGGGATTAAGTAATCTAACTCAATAATCTACACATTATTTATTGAATTTAAAAATCGATAAACACACGTAATTTGTAGTAATATGATTGATTTCTCCATAATACATCGGAACGCATACATACACATTCATACATATATACATATTCATACATACACACATTCATATACATATATGATCACAATATATAACCCAAAAGTCTGAATAATTTTTTTTCCTTTCAATATTTTCAACATATACACACACATATACATATACATGTACATATAAATACAATATTTTCAATTATTATTAACTTAACTGTTTATATTACATTTTTAACTCATAACTGATTCTTTATATCTATTTCATTATGGATTGCATTCCTTTCTAGTGATATAATATAATAATTTCTTTTTGAAGATACTTATTGACTTAGAATTTGTTATATGTTTTGGTAAATTGTTATATAATGTTGGTGCTAAGAATACATGAGATCTTTGTCCGATGGTCTCATGTGCAAATGTAGGTAAGTAAAAGTTCATTATATTTCTTGTATTATGTTCATGCATATTCAAATTCAAGAATTTTTTCTTCAGGTGCTCTCTTTGTAAAATTTTATAACAGAAAAGTTGTCTAGGATCTAGCAATTTTGGAATTTTATATAGATTATTACTACGACACTGAAGCGATTCCTTCATTATAATTCGTATTATCCTTTTTTGCACAATTTCCAAGGAATGGATAAGTATTTTATTTGGCCCTCCCCATGATAGCAACCCATACCGTATGTGAGTTTCCACCAGTGTGAATAATAATATGAAACTATCAAAATTGACTGATTCCGAATCACTAACGCTTCTTTCTAGAATGTTTCATGATCTATCTTAATCGCTAGTGAGGAAATTCTTGAAAAGTAAATTTTCTTACGAAATGATGAAAAGCGCTCTCTCTCTCTCTCTCTCTATCTCTAATTATTTGCCCAGTAGTCGATAGTACCATATAGTTTTGATAGCTTTCATATTATCTGGATTAGCTTTGTCACAGACGGAAGTTACTAGGTGACCTAAGTAAGCCACTCCCTTGAGTGAAAATTCGAATTTGTACAATTGTATTTTGGAGTAAGTGTCTCTACCCCTTTGGAATACGGTCCGCATATCTTCAATGTCTTCTTGAAGTTACGTAGAGAATATTATTATGTCTCCCAGATAAACGAGTGCCACGAAAAATATAGTTCATTATTCTTTAGAATGTAGCGGGTGCATTTTTGAGGCAAATGGCATACGCAGTTACTCGTAGTGTCCATTTTCCATATTACATTCTGTTTTAGATTACCGTAATCCACAACCATGTGCCATCAATTTTTTTCGGCACTAATCAAGTGGTATAAATGGGTATCCGTGAGTTTTTATATAAGCAATACACAATTTTCGTTGTATTTCCTTGATGAAGTATGTCGGAGTATCCCTTACACATCTTTTCCATATGACATTTTTCTTCGTGATTTCAATAATCTGTTCACATATTTGATAGATTAAATTTTTGTTGTGGTGGTTCATCTATGTTATTTAGCACAATTTCCTTCATTTCTTTCGTTCAAAATTTCTCAAACAATGTAAAATTTACGCAACCCGATATAGTTGTATTATTCAATATTGTCAATAATGCTTGTCCATTTTTTGCAGTAGCTACATATACAGGGATCTCACAGCTATGATATTTTAATAAGGAATCGAGATTGGCTGGTTTACCATGGCTTCAGTTATTTCTGCAAAAAAAACCAAGACTCTCAATGAGAAAAGCAGAAGGGGTCTACATTATTCGATCCTTGGGTATGAACAAAAAAAGTTGGAATTCATTTTCAGCTGCTAGAAAATACTCTGAAAAGAACGCTCTTATGGTTAAGCTGAACATATTTTTAATATGTTCAGGGGCTGGTCTACAGTTAAATAATAGGTTGGGGCATGTAATTGTTAAGAAAGGATCTTAGAACATCACAATTATCAGCTCCGGTGAAAAGGGAGAAATCATTATTGTTGTAACGCGGAAGGCGTTTTTATTCCCCCCACCTGCGAAATGAAAGGGAAAACAGGAGTTTGAGGAAGAGATGCCCTCAGGATCTCTAGGTTACATGTACGAAAATTCGGCCTATGTCAACAGGCAAATATTTTTTCAATGGCTTAAAGATCAGTCTGTTCTCAGGAAGCCAGCAAGGACAGTTTTGTTATTGCTTGATGGTCATGCTTCACACTACAGTAACGTTGAGATGCTAGAACACAATATCATATTATTTTGCTTGCCTAGTCATATGACACAACTTTCACAACCTCTAGATAGATGTTTTTTCAGGTCGTTGAAATTGAACTACTACTCAGCTTGCAATTTATACATTGAAAATAACCCAGGACGAAAGCTCACTAGATTACAGTTTGGAAAATTACTTGCTGAAGGATGGAACAAGTATGCAACTTTGAAAAAAGAACCTTAGCATTCAAGGCTACGGGAATTGTGCCATTTAACCCTTCTGCTATTCCAGATGAAGCCAATTTGACTGAAAATAGTAACATAGCTTATATCTCTGATGCAGTTGAAATTAAACAAAATCCTGATGGAAGTTCTCAAAGTTTTCTCGTACCTAGCTGTAGTTGATGTTAATCAACAACCTTGCTGCAGTTAGCAGACTGTAGGTGAAACTGTACCAGAAAAACAAAATAAACTGCAGGAACTATTGCAAATACTCCTGTGAAATGTACCCCTGGGAAAATACTGGATGTAATCTCGCCTATTCCCGTTGCTTACGTTGCTTCAAATGGCTTCACGATTTCTGCTCCAAGTTTGTTAACTTTTGCCACGACTGTGGTACAGTTGTTTGCAAAACAATTTGTAAGTTTCATTTTTATGCATTTTTGTTCAATTCATGTTCCTAACTCAATAAAGATTCGTTTTAAACATGAATGCCAATTCCAATTCAACGCATAAAAATGTTAACATGAAATTTCAAAACCTGGGACATCTATCGTCGACCTACCCTAATTGTTGTGTAATTTGATCCGCTTGTGGTACATCAATTTTATTTCGGAATGGGGAGTGTTCAAGATTCTCTAACGGAAGTTTAGATTAGAATTTAGTAGTTTTAAATAGTCTAGTTCCATTAGATAAAATTTCAAATTGGCAAGTTATGGTAACTTGAATAATTTGGAAATTGATAATGAAGCGCTACATTTATGTGCCGATTCTTAAAATACAGTAGAAACTATGAACATGAATACAATTTGGATATAATTTGTAAGCAAGTTGAGGATCTATAAATGATTTGGTAGAACCAGAATCTAAGAATCTTGAGATTATGTTCGAGGAGTATATGGTAATTCGCTTGCGCTTGTATTATTGACAATAATTTATTCACTTTCTATGGTAGGTTGCCCATCGTAGATGCTATCTGAAAATATACATCTTCGTCGAAGTATACTTCGTCATTATTTTCATAAATTTTGTCACTGTTATGACATGAGAGTCAATGTGATCATTCTGAACTGTTTCGGCAGCTTTGTTAACTTCGGTATTATACAGTGTTTCTGATACAAAGTTCCCCTGTGGTGGTCTGTATTATGATAGACTTGGACCTTCAGGGAAGAAATTTGTAGATTGCTTCGCAGAGTGGGATTTGGGACATTTCTATTGGTTTTATTCTGCGTGAAAACGTTTTGATGTTGATCCGATTGCTTCAATATTTGAGAATTCCTAAAGGATTGTTGTGGCTGGTTTGTTCTGTGTGTGGCGATTGAATAGGTTGTGT
The DNA here is from genome assembly GCA_958510875.1 of Endomychus coccineus. Classification (NCBI taxonomy): domain Eukaryota; kingdom Metazoa; phylum Arthropoda; class Insecta; order Coleoptera; family Endomychidae; genus Endomychus; species Endomychus coccineus. Next base: position 94,472,464 of record OY294068.1, read on the forward strand.
AGGGAAATGATTTGATATTCGTAACCGATTGGCTTAGTTGTATCGGTCTTGGATAATTGTTGGCTTAGCAGTTCCGGATACTTGTCTCACAACATTTTGTTGGGATTATTTTGAAAGTAAAGCGTATTCTCTTCTTGAGTTATAAATCACATTGTTTGGTTGATATTCGTAGGCTGCATATATTGATTTGTTGTGCTTAATGGTTTTATGATAGAAATGGTTTCAATGTTAGTTTATTATACAGATCTAGCTCCAAAGCTTAGGCTTCTGGAGTATCTTCGTGAATCTATCTATCTACATAAGAGCATAGAGTGAAGAGTAGAGTAGAGAACTTTATTAGGTGCTAATATGATATAAGCATTATTTGCACAGGTCAGATTAAAGATAAAAGTCAAAATACAAATTAATAAAACACCGAATTAATAAAAAACCAAAATCAGTTACTTAACAAATTATTAAAATTTAGATTGAAAAAATCATCTATTTTATACAATACATTTTTTACTAAATGAGATCTAATTACAATTTAAAATTTGTTAAATGGAATACTACGAATACATATCGGTAATCTGTTAAAAAATTTGAAGGCAAGAAAATTCGGGCCGTTTTGAGACCTGCTGAGTCTGAAAAATGGCAAATGAATATCATCCTTATGTCTGGTATAATACGGATGAATGTCGCTATTTGAACTGACAAATTCAGCATTATTGTGAGCATACGATAAGTATTCAAAAATAAAATGTCCAGTTTCAAGAATGTGCTTCTGCAACAAGCTCTATAGTTAATGTTACCTATTATTCTAATTGCTCTTCGCTGTAGACTAAAAATTCTGTGAATTTCACCAGTTTCATCAAACAATGATACCGTATCTATCTGAATTGAGACTCACACAGACCAAAATTTGCTGTTTTAAGTACATTTGATGGAACAGAACCAGACAATCGACGTAAAAGATATACGTTTTTACTAACTTTTTTTGCAAGATGGTCGATATGGACATCCCAGGTGAGGCGCGAATCCAAATACACACCTAGAAATTTTGCATTAGCGTCGTCAACATGCCTCATACTAAAAACGGTTTTCTCTGTTTTTTCCCGATTCATAGCTAACCCGTTTCCTGAAAACCATTCAAAGGTATTTTCCTGTATGCGCCCAAAAGCCTCATCAACAGACACCAGATCGGCACAATTTTCAGAAACCACAGTGTCATCAGCAAAAAGTATGGATAAGATGTCAGCAAGATAATCCGGAAAATCATTGATGAAAATCAAGAAAAGTAGAGGCCCAATTATAGAGCCTTGAGGAACTCCAATATCAATTATTTTCATTTCGGACCAGGTTTCATTTACATACACATACTGCTGGCGGTCTGTGAGATATGATCGTATAAGAGCCCTACTTGATTCATCAAAATGGTACCTCTCGAGCTTTTCCATGAGAAGTGAATGAGACACACAATCAAAAGCTTTTGATAAATCTGAGAAAACTGCAAGAAAATAATCCCCTTTTTCAAAACATTTTACAGCATTGCCTACGAACTCAATTATTGCATCAATCGTGCTAAGTTTCTTCATAAAACCATATTGATGATTAGTAAATAATTTATTTGTGTCAAAATAACCAATAATTTGTGCACACATCAATTTCTCAATAATTTTTGAAAAAACGGGAACAAGGGATATAGGTCTATAATTTTCAACTCTAGAAATATCACCCTTTTTAAATAGTGGAATTGTCTTGGAAATTTTCAGACAGTTTGGGTAAATTCCTTCCTTGAGGCATCTATTAATGAGAGTTGTGAGTGGATAAGCAATACTATTAATGTTTCTTTTCATCAGTGAAATATTCAATCCATAAAAGTCTCTGGAGGAACTATTTTCTAAGGAACATATTACATCTCTAACTTGTATAAATGTGACTTCAGTGAATATAAACTTCAAATGCTGTGGGATGTTTTCACAGAATAGTCCGACACCGTTTGGAACATTCATTAGAGTAGAATCAACAATTTTACGTGAAACAGTTGCAAAGAATTCATTGAATTTGTTTGCATCAATACAACATTTTGAAACTGAACTATTTGATCTTTTGTTGATCTTGATTAAATCCCACATAGTTTTGTTGGGATTTGATGACTGCTTTATTTTGTAGTCATTTGCTCTGATTTTTGCTTTGTTGATTTCTAATTTATATTTTAATCGAAGCTTATTTCTTGTGATTTTGAAGTTTTCTGTTTTAAACTTCTTATATAAATTATTGAAGATATAAAGTTTATTTCTCAAATACCGGAGATGATTAGTAAACCAGTGCATATCAGAGTTGACTGTTCCTACTTTGATTTTCTTTTCAGGAAAACTAATCAGAAAAGACTCAACAAAATTTCGGTGAAAATCATCAAAAGCAGTATTGGCATCAATGTTAACATCCCTTACATAGTCACAATTTAAACCTTCAATAATCGAATGAAACTTGTCGTAACCTTTTTCTGTTAATGGTCTGTATTTATTATATTTCTTTGATTCACACCCGCCTGGAATGTTCAAACTCAATTGTTGAGCTTTGTGGTCTGAGAAATGACATTCCCACACTTTGGTATTTTCATTTTCAGGTACAAAATTTATAAAAATGTTGTCTGAACAATTTGAACAATTTGAACCTCTGGTTGGTTCGAAGATTTTTTGATGGAAACCAAAAGAATTGAGCAGGTCACACAACTCGCCAGAATTTTTATCCGAAACATTGAACATAACATTGAAATCTCCACATATTATGATTTTGGAATACAAAAATAAACAGATTAGAATATTGTTGAGTACTTTTAAAAAACATTTAAAATCACTAGATGGTGGACGATATAGTGTAATTAAAATTAAATCAAATTTGCATAATTTAACAGCGGCAACTTCACAATGTAACTCCACTGAATGGGAGTTAATATTGTTAAGGGTGGTAAACTCGCTTGTTTTACTGAAAATGGCTACACCACCTTTTTTGAATGTGGATCGACCAAAAACCGAAGCTGTGTACCAACCTTCTGAAGCTATGACATTCTTCTGCAATTTATTCAGGGTCGAATTTTTATTTGAATTTTTAGCTGCTGTATTATTTGGAAGTGAGGCGATTAATTTAGATTGTTTAGCTGTTTGTTGTTAGAGATCAGCTATTTCCTTATGTGATTCATTACTTAGTTTGGTTAATAATGCAAAGTTAGATGTAATCAACTCCTTCAGCATGTTATTATCATCAATCAACGTGTTTATTATCTTTAGACATTCACAGGAGCGATGCTGTTGATAAGGTTCATTTCTAGAATCTAGAAATTGTGTCATACAGTGTGAGTAAAAATATTGGGGACCATATTAAAGAATTCATGGATAAATAACGGATTTATTCTTTTAAACAAAAGTAGCTAGGGTACTGTCTGGTGATTTTGTAGAGAATGTTGATGTAGATTCAAGCTTGGGATATGCTCCTGTTACTTTTGTTGACGCAGAAAGGAATTTTCTTGAATACAAATATATGTACTCAAATAATAGGCATATGTTTTCAGTTGAAGGTTTAAAAAAATATTCAGTTAGTTACTGTTTTCATAACATTATATATATAGTGACGAAGCTCAGTATATATTAGTAGCTTAGTAGTAGCTTAGTAGTAGTTAAAGTTATACCGTTGACATTTTCTGCAATGAACCAACTAACTGATTAATCCTATTCTGTTGGTTCCAACATTTCCAAACCGCAAGGAATGGGTGCATGATCGACCTTTATTTTTGTTATGAATTTTAAAGGTATGGCACACTGAAGGAAAATAATATTCTATTTTATTACTGAAGGTATAATAAGTATAATAAAAATTATTGTGAGTACACGGAAAAGTTCTACAATAATTAATTTCAATATATTAATTCTTTTTTACTTTAAATTCAGTTCTAGGTCACTATAACTATCATTTGATAGAAGATTCCGTTTTCTATGACTTTCTTCAAAATATATATATTATATATATATGCTATAACTAGGCAGCATTTTTACTTGCCGACTATGACAACTAGCATTCTCCATTACAATTACGCTATTTTTGGGTATATTTTGAGAAGTAGGTACGATATTCAAACAAACTTTCAAATAGTTTTGCGTCACGGTCTTGGTGGTAATCTAGAGAGAAATCTATAATGTTTTTAGCAGAAAGCAACATACAGTTCGGAACAAATGCCTGCATGTATTCTTTTTCCTCCATTTGAAGGAGCTTTGTTTTGACATTTGTTTTGAAAACTCATGCGATCCATTTTTTGTAGTGTCATGTATATCAAACCATGTTTCGTCAAGATAGATAATTGAACGATTTTCTGCTGTATATTGTTTAATAGTCATCAAATATTCACGACGTCATATCCGTAACGTTGAGATTCCATTAAGGTTTATCTTTTATCGATCGTATGTTATTTAAAACCCATTTTAAGCAAAATTCACCTTAGACTTGGAACGCTACAGTGAATATTCGTTTCGTCAGTCTATTTTTAAGGAAAACCAGCGCAAGTACAGATTGTTCTTCATACATTTTATGAATTGTCTTTCTTAATAAATCCACATTCTCGTCAGTACTTCTAAACTTCATGTCGCTTTTTCTCAGGTATAATAGGATTTAGTTACATATCATTCACCGAACATGGAGCAGTATATGTTACAGCAGACGTTTTGACTAAAGCATCAATTGAATTAAAATCCCTTTTTAGTAAAGATTGACATACATTTCGAATCACAGAGAGAGGAATTCTTTTTCTGGATGTGACACTACAAGATGCCCCAGTATCAGCACAAGCCCCGAGGCGCCACATTCTAACATCAGTACAACAAAAATCACTCGCCGGAAAACCAATAAGAAGTAAATATAATACATCCGAACGTTTTATTCCCACCTACTCGAAATAGTACAATTGGAGTTCCAGGTATATAAGATTTGTACTCCGGCTCTACACGAAAAGGTTGAAAATTTGAAGCTTTTTATGGCTAGAGAGATGAGTAAAGTTTCATTACAGTCAAATAGTCAACGCAATAATATGAACAATAATATGTATACAGGATGTTCAATCTCAGACGAGCCACCCCGTATATTTCTTATCCCATAGTGAGTGGAAGAATCTCCCGAAACACGTCGAATGATTTTGTTTGGAGGACATCTTTTGACGTATATTTGAGGCTTGAACGAGCAACCCCCTAATAGGGGGCCATTCAACTCTTAAAAATTGAATAGGGGAGAGGGGTTGAGTGATACGTCATTTGAAAGGTCTTGGAAGCCTCTTTACAACGGTGTATGAAAAACGTAAACTTGATCAAACGTTTTTGCCAAAAATTAATTTTGATGCTCGAATGCGCCACCTTGAATATTTTGGTTATTTGTACAATGTACAAGCTGATTTTTATCAAGCCATTTTCAGAACTTGAACAATCTTCAAAAAATCTCATTCGTAAAAAAATTGAATTGTGTTGTCATGCTTACAATGAAAAAAATTAAATCTGCTTGTTTAAATCAAATGTTCAAATTGTCCTCCATTCACTTCCATACAATAATACATTCTCTCAAACAAATAAATAAAAAAACAGCAGAACGTTTCCTTATGTTGCCTTCATTTTTTGTTCTTAGAAGGTGTTTATCTGGTTTTAACGTTTCTTCGATCATTTCATGATTTTAATCAATCTGTTGAGTTACTACTTTGCTGATTTGTTTAAAATTTTAAAAAATATGGTGTACACATTGCAAGAACGTGTTGAGCTGGTTAGCCTTCATCGCCAAAATCAAAATTATGCCCGAGCGGCTGCAAGGATATTCAACGAAAACCATCCTGAACGTAGGCCATAAGTACGTAATGGAATTGATTTCAAAATTTGTGGAGACGGGTTCAGTAATGGATAAAAAAAGGGCACCCATTGGGATTGTTAATGATGAAGGAGCAGCTGTGGCGGTATTGGGACATGTCCAACTTATGCCAAACACGCAATCTGTACGACAACTTTCTGCAGCTTCCGGTATTAGCCAATCTAACGTTTTCAGAATTTTACATAAACACAAGTTCCATCAGTACAAAATTAAATTAATTCAGGAATTAAATGATGATGATTGGGATCGAAGGTAAGAGTTTTGCAAAATTATGGTCGAGCGTAACAACAATAACCCAAATTTCTTGTACAACGTTTGCTTTTCTGACGAATGCACTGTTTCACTTAATGGAGAAGTTAACCGGCATAACTGTACAATTTGGAGCGATACAAATCCTCATGTAGGTATCCAGTCACTTTGGCCCGCCTGATAGAGAGCCTTATCAGATGTAGGCAACCAGTCATACACTCGTGCATGCGCGGTATGCCCAGATAGGTATCGGTAAGTACTGACCCTGTATTACCGGCCGGGTAGACGGTTAGGGTGTGGTCTCGCCTCTAACCTCTAGGTGTTACCGGGTAGACGGCCAGGGTGTGGTCTCGGACCGCTGGGGCCCTTCTGCTATGGTTGTATGGTAGAGTCAATGGAGACCGAGTAGTGGTAATCAGTCTGTAAGTAGATGTGCTATGAGAGTTCGGGCTCAAAATCACCCTTTTTTGCATGTAAATCTCCATAAGGAAATCTAAGGTTCATTTTAGCGAAAACTATCCATCCCAAGGTCATCCACAATCGCGCATGCGCAGTCATAGAAGTATATGGTTCACCAATCGATGGTCTTTGGTTTGGTAATCTATGGTGCACCCGACTATGCTCTATGGTTCATCAATCGATGGACAGGTAGGCTATGGTTTGGTAATCTATGATTCCCCCAACTATGGTCTGGCAAATCTATGTTTTTTCCAATCTGCAGTCTGTGAACTAGTCATCTGTGTACTCGCATTCTACTGAAATCGGTATTTTTTCTATACACCAGATTCGAACCCGGGAAATTAATTCCAAAGTTAGGTGGCTTAACCGCCCAGCTATGAAGGACTTGAATTAATTAATTTTGATGTAGCATATAACCTGAGTCACTTCTACTGAAATGAATTTTGTACTACACCAGATTCGAACCCGAGAAATAAATTCTAAAGTCAACGGCTTAACCGCTCAGCTATGGAGGACTTGAGAATGAGTGATTTTAATGTAGTATGTATAATCTGAGTCAACTCTACTGAAAAATGAATTTTGTCCTACACCAAATTCGAACCCGGAAATAAATTCTAAAATCGACGCCTTAACCGCTGAGCTATGGTGGACATGATAACAATCGTCTTTAATGTAGTAGATATAGCTCCGATGCACCCTAGGTTTGTCACGTGGGTCTAGCCTAATGTCACCTGTTTCATCTTGATTATAGGTAAAGGTGAGCCTAACCTCATCCATAATAAGTTTAAATCGCAAGAATGTGATTTTTGTGTCACACAATTAGTTTGAAAGTTGAAAATAGTAATTCTGAACACGTGCTTCAATATTCAAAAAGTATGTCATTCAAAATATCAGTAATTGCATTGATGGGTCGAATTGAATACACATCGTATAAAATTAATAATCTAATTCTATAAAATAAAAAACATAGTTATCATATCACACATATTTTATTTACGATTCAGAATAATCTCTCTTTCTATAGAGAGTTCAGTAAAGGTCAAGAAGCGATATGAATATGATAAATTCAAATTATTAATAGAAAATAATTCTAACATCTCATATCCATATTTGTTTGATCTGTGTGTGTGTGTGTGTGCGCGCTGCTATTCACCTTCTCGTGGTCTTCGATATGTTTGTCTACGAAAAAAGTGGATGCTTGCGATTCCGGATAGAAATCGTGTTAACGAAGCCTTTTATGTGTGCGAGCATGTATAACGAAAAAAGAGAAGTTATTTTTGAGGTGAGTAATACATTTTGACAAGAGTAAAAACGAGCCCCTCTATATAACAATTTTTACGTAAGTGAGTATTTAGAGGATATATTCCCCTCCTAATTTCTCATTTATTGATATTTATAATTCCTTCTGGCAAATGCGATATATTTCATTCATTAGATTCAGTGAAATTTCCTTATGATCCACCGTTACATATCGTTCGAGAGTTTTTATAAACAAACCCCTCTATTTAACAATTTTTACGTAAGTAAGCATTTAGAGGATATATCCCCCCCTGTATTTTCGAGTGATATTTTATCATTCAATGTTAGGTTTTATAAAATAGTTTATAGATGTATAGAATTATCAAAACACTTTCTATATCTTCCTTTATCGAAAGCATATTCATAGGGAAAATCAAAAATATAGACTTCTTGAGAAATTATTTATTGTTATTATTATTATTATAAGAGGGAAAAAGATTCAATACAAAAATATTTATCCTCAAAACATCATATAAACAATCAATATAAAAAACTTCATCACTTGGTTCTTCACACTAAACTCCGAACTAATCCGTTGATCGGGGAATACTCCATGATACGATCGTTTATGATGATACAATAAGCGCGGGTGTTTTTAGGAAAATTCAGGATACTTTCCATCTCTAGTTTAACGTCAACTGTTGATGACTTTATAGCATCATTCTGTTTCGAGCAATCAATCACGAAAATTGCTTTGTTCTTGAATGCTACATAATCTAGCATCGGTTCGCTCATAATTTTATTCGAAAATGATTTCTGGAAATCATAGTACATCTGGTACGCTTCCACGTATTGTTGGTCGTTGAAATTCATTTTCATTGCTTCATATGGATAACATTCTGAATTCAAGAATAATGTTACATTTAGCAAGTTTATATTATCGAAATATGTACTTTGCTTAACAGGATTATTTTTTCGATCAGTTTGGAAAGCTAGAATCACATATCTGGGGCGTTCCAAATTCATTGATGTTTTAACAGCACAAATGTCTCGTGTGCTCTCCTTCATCAACGGATTTTCATGCAGATCCCAACTACAGAATGGAATCAAAATAGGCTTCTCAACACTCAAATTCCCCAACATTTGGAATTTAACTTGGTCATTTGGAAACACATGTCGCACTTTTAATGCTATCGTCTTCACATTTATTTTAGCCCTCTTCGTACCTGTGCTATTGGTATGACAATCGTTATCGGTTCGAGACCTTATCAAGCGCAGCTTATGTTTACCACTCAAAACTTTGTTATAGTCAATGAATAGGCCTAGTAGAAGATTCAGAGGTATCCATAAATTGATTTTATTATTGGAAATATTGTGAAAGTTCTCCTACCGCCACTACCATTTCTACAAACATAGATGCCCCCGCTAATAATCTTCTGCAAGAGTGTAGATCAGATTTATCTACATGTGTTGCAAACAATCTCGGATTGAAATTTGAATCAGATACTTGGGCATCTAAATATTATGAATGTAATAAAACGAAATCATCCAGTTTGAATATAGTTGACAAAGATAGAAGTGATGTTCTACCTGAACCTGTCCTATCTGAACCGTTAAATATTTCAATAAAAAATTTAGAGTGGAATTATATGAGCTGTTACCAAGAGCTGCATCGAACAAAAACTAAATTATCAAATTGCATGTTGGAAGCAAAATTAATTCAACCCGCATCATGAAGAATGATATTCAAGAAGAAATTGGATGATCATATAAATAATTTGAATTTTCTTAAAAACGTACCCAATTATACATATATTACAATCATATAACTCATACGTCTAATTATCTGAAAATAAGTAACTAAGAAAACCAAATATTATATGTTATATAAAATAATTATTATAATCAAAATATAGATAAGACATATTTATAAGTAATATCCAATATTTAATATGAAACTAATCGTTTTCTTCCTCCTCCTCCTCTAGAATAGAATGATATCCCTAAGGTAACGTTTTATAATTTTCAATAATATAGCGTTTATTATCACAAGCGCTTAAAACAATTTCATTTTGCTCAATAGTATAAATATTATGATTATGAGATCTAATTAATTTTTGGGTTTTATTATCGAATTATCAGAATAGACTGATTCGTTAATTTTCAAAATATATAATTTTCCAGTATATTTACAAGATTGAATGAAGTAGGTTCATATATATCGAATTAACCAAGAATTAAACAGTTTCAAACAGTTATTAAACAGCTTAAGAACAGCTTTTGAACAGCTCAAAACAGCTATTAAACAGCTTCTAACAGGTATTGAACAGCTTCAAACAACTATTGAATAGTTTCTCATTAGTTTTTTCTTTTATAAAATAGTTTATAGATGAATGAAATTATCAAAACACTTTCTATATCTTCCTTTATCAATAGCATCATCTTTAACAATACATAAAAATTCGTATGGTTCCTTCCAACAGTACGAACATATATTTTCGAATTCTCCAAAAGTCATATCAGTCCCCGCGTGATCATTATATATATGCTTTAAATTTAGATCGTCTTGTGCAATAGAATAATATGAATGAGCATCTAGTTCTATTGAGTGACAAGTGCTCCAAAATTCAGACACGTGTTTAACACATGCTTTAATATTCAGACACGTGCTTCAACATTCAGACGTGTGCTTCAACATTTATACACGTGTTTCAACATTCGGACAAATTTAATACGTCTTTGATACTTGCTTTTGACAGTTACATGGTAGAAGTGCTCGGACATACACAATATAACATCATCAACTAGTATATAAACGAATGCTTATTAACATATGTTTCAGTATGATTTCGATTCGCCTTCAGGTATGATGAAGATTGTTAAGCAAAAAGACTCGTTGAATATTATGAACTTAGGGTCAAGAATTGAGAATGTTGAACAACCACAACGTCACAGCTCTTTGCTGCCAAATACTCTACGAACAATAATCTGTGGTCCAAGTAATTGTGGGAAAACAAATGTAATGTTATCTCTATTGTTAGATGCAAACGGCTTGAAATTTGAAAACGTGTACATCTATTCAAAGTCTTTACACCAACCAAAATACCAGTTACTGGAGGAAACATTGAAGAAAATTGCTGGGCTTGGATATTTCCCATACACTGAAAGTGATACCGTCATAGACCCCACAGAAGCGAAACCTAATTCGGTAATAATATTCGATGATGTAATGGATGAGAAACAGGAGAAAATTCGTTCTTATTTCTCAAGAGGGAGACACAACTCAATTGATAGTTTCTATCTTTGTCAGTCTTTTGCTAAATGTCCAAAACATGGATTGCGCGACAATGCCAATTGCTTGATTATTTTCAAACAGGATGAACTCAATTTGAAACATATATTTACCGATCATGTAAGTATCGACATGTCACTCGAAAAATTCAAAGAGATATGTAGCGCATGTTGGAAAGATAAATATGGATTCCTTATGATAAACAAAGGACGTTATCGCAAAAGTTTTGATAGCTATATATACATCTAACATGTATATATACTATCATTTGAAATAGACAAACCGCTCAGCATGGACGTGCGTGTGAGTAATATGTTAAAAGAAAAACAACAATTGAAGAGACAAATTTGGAAGTTAGCAAACGTTGTGAAGAAAAAATATATGGCTGTGAAATTGGGTAAAGCTGAAAATGATACAATTCTAGATAATATGTTCAAGAATGTATCTAAGCCTCTGGAGGAAATTGCGAAAAATGCTGAAATAATGAAACAAAATTCGTTGATTAAGCCTAAAAGTATTGTTTCTACAGCAACACAAATGGAGAACATACCAATCCCAAATATTGTGACTGAAGGGTAAGAATTCGTATATAACCCCCCAGATACTGAAGAGGATGTGTTTACCCCCGAACCTACTATCGATCAGATTCGTGAAGAATTCAGAAAGAAGAATTAAGAAAGATAATGCAGCGGCTACAGAGGAGTTTCTGCAACAATACCCCACATTAGCACGTTATTACTTAGAAGGATCTCTATTGGATGATGATGTCAAGCGATACGATGATAAAATGGGTTTGCAATATAATTCGACTTTAGATAAATGGTTCATGGGTAATCAACCTATTGAAATTGATAGTGAGAGTAATATAATTATTAAGCACACTCCGTTCAAGGGTACCACAGGACAGTATAATTTGATATTCTACAGAGATGTTCTACCTGACACCTACACCGTGGAAGATGAAAAAAATTACAGTCAAATGATGGAAATGACTAGTGCCCATAGACGTAATAACGATCCCGCTGATCGAATAAGAAACACTGTAAAATACAAACATGTACTGAAACCTTTGATTAATTCCATGAAAAGACCAAGGTCCAAAACATACACTGGAAATGCATATATCAAAAATGATATGCTTGAATATAACGAGAAACCAATCGAATATGTTCATTGGGATGACGTTAACGAAATTGTGGATAGACTGAGACTTCTTGTTGCATCCTCGCACGCTGGTAATAATAACCATCACAACGAGATAGTCTCTATAATAGAAGAATTGATAGAGGCTGGTGTAATCGAACAAAAACCGAGTGTAAGACAAATTCATCACAGTTATAAAGATGGTTTCAATGGATAAGTTTGGCAGAGCCTCCTCTTCCATGTGGATATATGATACAAATGTATTTAATAATAATTTCAAACAAGTTCACGGACAAGGATTATTCCTAACGAGCGATGGAAGTTATGATATGGAAAATCGTAGACTGTGCAACGTAAAATCACCGAATGATGATGGAGATGTTGCAAATAAAGTGTATGTTGATAAATTAACACACAAACTGAATCTGAAAACGGAAACCAGTCTTAAAGATACCTTCAATGTTAGGGTTGATAATTTGATCAAAGATGTCAACAAGGATCTGGATGAACATAAATTAACGATTGAGAAGGTTATTCTCAACATTGATAAACATCTGATGGACATTCAGAATAAATATAATGGAATGGGGATCTATATAAAATCAGAGTATAAAACAATCAGTGATAGTGTGAGGGAAAACAGAAATGAATTGAAAGAGATCAATAACACATTTAACAGTGTGAACATGCGTCTAAATGACATTACTAGTAAAGTGGAGGCGTTAGAACGACGGATGACATCTGTGAAACCTTCTAAGAAGAGACCCTCATCATCCACAACAACAACAAAGCAGGGCTTTGTGAAACGCATAACTCCAAATCCTGTGAATATACCCAGAAAATTAATTCTAAACTAGATTTCCGCATTGATAAGATGAGTAGAGAACAAGTTGTGCATGAGCTTCATAAGCCTAGTAGGAAGAATTTCAAACGGCGCAGAACGTTCATAAAAGGTTTGGATGATTTGTGGCAAATGGATCTGGCTGAAATGGGTAATTACGCTCGTGAAAATAGAGGATTCAAATACATTTTGGTTATGATCGATTGTTTCTCGAAATTTCTATGGACACGCCCGCTGAAAACGAAATCAGCCGAAGAGGTTCGGAAAGCGGTCAGTTCTATATTGCTAGAAGGACATCGTAAGCCTAGGAATCTGAAAAGCGATCAGGGAAAAGAATTCTTCAATAAACACTTTAACGATCTAATGAAGAAACATAATATCAATCATTATAATACGTATAGTGTGAAAAAAGCAGCCATTGCTGAACGTGTCATTCGAACATTAAAGGAATCGCTCTACAAACATTTCAGGCTTAGCGGGAAATACAAATGGCTTGATATACTTGAAGAAACCACAGAAAAATATAATAAACGTAAACATAGTACTATAAATATGGCTCCAATAAAAGTGACGAAACAGATTGAGAGCGAGATATTGAAGCGATCCTACTCACACATCAAGTTAGCTCTGCCTCACAAATACAACGTTGGAGATGTGGTACGAATAAGTAAGGCTAAACATATTTTTGAGAAGGGATTAACGCCCAATTGGAGTACGGAATTATTTAAAATCATCAAAGTAAAAATGACCAGCCCGGTCACATATCTACTAGAAGATATGACCAACGCACCAATCAGCGGCTGTTTCTATGATTAAGAATTACAGAAAACAAAACAACCCGATGTGTATTTAGTCGAAAAAATATTACGAAAGAGGAGGGGTCAACAGTATGTGAAATGGTTGGGTCTAGATAATAATCACAACAGTTGGATCAATAATTCGGATCTCGTTCAATGAACCCATCATTGAACATTTGGAGATTATTAGGAACAAACAAATAGCTGGAATATTATTGATTCGAGGGTATGGATATTATAATAGAACAAAATTCCGTGAATATGAGGGTGAATCAAGAGTGAAGATTATAATATTTGAAACATATATTGTTAAGATTATACTTAAGTCTTTTGTATTGAGAAAATTTTGAAATTAATAAAAAATATTACTTTGGGATCTTTAGTTTTTCTCCCTCCCCTCGTTGAATAAAGGTGCAATCTTGAATTCTCATCAGTCTATATGGAAGCGTACGTAGGAGAAGGTGTTCTCAATACGCTTATAAACAAGCTCCCGTCTGAACTTCATATTCCTGGTTATCAATTCTGTGGTTCCGGTACAAAATTAGAAGAACGGTTGAGAAGAGGAGATTCAGGTATCAATCCACTCGATAAAGCTTGCCTCCAACACGATATTTCATATCTGCGAAACGCTAGTTTGGAAGGACGTCACGAGACGGATAAAATATTAGAGAACGCTCAACGTGTCAAATCTAAAGACACAAAATTTGGAGAGAGGATTGCCGCTTTCGGTGTGAATAAAATTATGAAGGCAAAGAGGAAATTGGGGATGAGTATGAGAAAGAAGGGTTCGGAAGTGCAATTGTCGATGGGGTGAGAAAAGTTATGAAGAATAAGTTTGACTCATCCAATCTGAAGAAAACATCCCAAACAGCGTTGAAAGTTGGACGAAAACAATTCAAAAAAGCAGGTGGTCGGAAAAATGTTCGATTACCAAGAGTAATTGCTATTCCAAAGACTGGAGGATTTTTACCATTTTTAATACCTCTATTTGCCGGCTTATCAGCTGCTGGAGCATTGGCGGGAGGTGGTGCTGGCATCGCTAAGGCCGTCAACGACAGCAAAGCAGCTCGGAAAACCTTGGAGGAAACGGAAAGACATAATAAAACAATGGAAGCTATAGCTTTGGGGAAACAAGGATCTGGTCTATATTTGAAAAAGTATCGCAAAGGTCTTGGTCTATATTTGAATAAACATCCAAAAAACTGTCAGTAAACCTACCCAGAAGACCTCTGACCGATCTCGATCTACGAAAACTAGCAAAAGCTCTGAAAATTCCCCATTTTAGAGGAGTATTTATGCGTGATGAACTGCCATCTAACGGACCATGGAAAAACGAGCGTGGAATAGTTAATTAAGATAGCTCGGACAATGAAGGCACTCACTGGGTTGGGTTTAAGAAAGTCGGTGATACAGTCTTTTATTATGATAGTTTTGGCAATTTACGCCCCCCCCACGATTTGGTGGAGTATTTCAAAAAATGTAAGATATTATTCAATCACGACAATTTTCAGCAATATAACACTTATAATTGTGGCCAGTTATGTTTGAAATTCCTCTCTAATTCTTCAGTTGTGGTCGACTAAAATTGTATTTATTAGTATATAAATACATTGTTGATGAAGTTTTCATCAATCATGTCTCAGACGTTCACTATCACGGGTAAGAGCTCCCGCTCGTCTGTAGATTTTCACCCACCAATAGAACTAGATCCTTATTCAAATTATTCTATCGCACTTGTTGGTTTGCATACGTACAAAAGCATTCCGAACATTGAAGGAGGTTTTAACAAATTTTAATATAAAAATGTGAAGGGTGAGGAAGAAGTAGTAACTATACCTACAGGGTCCTACGAGTTGACAGACATCGAGGATTTCATACAAAGTGCAGTTTGTGGGATAGGAGTGAAGCAAGAAGAACGTGACCGGAAATTATCAATAAAATCTCACAACAACACTCTTCACACAGAACTAAAGAGTGATTTTGAAGTGAATTTTATTCCTAAAGATAGTATATGCGAACTGCTGGGATTCAGCAAAAAGAAATTGACATCTCGTGAATTACATGTATCTGACCGACCTATAAACATAATCAAAGTTCAAAGTATTAGAGTGGAGTGTAACTTAACCGCAGGAGCATATTATAACAATAAGTTAGCTCATACGATATATGAGTTTCCACCTCTTGTACCACCTGGGTTTTCCATTGATATAGAGCCGAAGAATCTTATTTATCTACCGATAATCAACAAGACGTCCTTCGATAACATCACACTGGATATTTTAGATCAGAATTGGAAACGGGTAAATTTTCGTGGAGAAGAAATCATTATACGGTTGGTGTTGAAAAAGATCGCAAGAGATTATGGCTTCCAACAATAAATAATAATCCAATACTCACCAGCATTCATTATATGGAAAGAATTCATCTGAGAAGGTTGTTACAGTCAACGTCACTAGAGGACATGGGTTTGGATTTCAGCAATGAAAGACATCTTCATATTGACCATCAGTCATTATCTACAACGAGTTCAAGGGAGAAAGTTGCTGCAGCACTATCATTGGAAAATATAAATTTTTTGAAGTCCCTTGGTTACCATGTCCGAAAAACTTCAAATATTCAACGAACCAAACTTCAGTGAAGACATCATTTGAGAAGAAATTCACACCTACTATCCACATACAACATCTTTCGGCTACAGCGATGAAATTGAGATATTAATCAATCAACAAGATGTGTTGGTAGATTTAGCCTCGTCTGCTTTATTCATCGAGGCAGAATTCCAGCCAGAAGCAAGTGGTGATGGTGAATGTACCCTAACTAATAATTTTGGAGCGTTTCTCTTTGAATATATCAGTTATGAATTGAATGGGAAAGAGATAGACAAAGTACGCGATCCTGGTATTGTCAGCACCATCAGAGCTTATCTAACAGATGCCGAACACGAATCTGTACCTCTAGCTATTTCTGGATGGTCATATAAGGATGCAATGAGTTCAGTCTACAATAATAAAATCAATTTATGGATACCTCTGAATTTTCTACTAGGCCTATTCATTGACTATAACAAAGTTTTGAGTGATAAACATAAGCTGCGCTTGATAAGGTCTCGAACCGATAACGATTGTTATACCAATAGCACAGGTACGAAGAGGGCTAAAATAAATGTGAAGACGATAGCATTAAAAGTGCGACATGTGTTTCCAAATGACCAAGTTAAATTCCGAATGTTGGGGAATTTGAGTGTTGAGAGGCCTATTTTGATTCCATTCCGTAGTTGGGATCTGCATGAAAATCCGTTGATGAAGGAGAGCACACGAGACATTTCGGCTGTTAAAACATCAATGAATTTGGAACGCCCCAGATATGTGATTCTAGCTTTCCAAACTGATCGAAAAAATAATCCTGTTAAGCAAAGTACATATTTCGATAATATAAACTTGCTAAATGTAAAATTATTCTTGAATTCAGAATGTTATCCATATGAAGCAATGAAAATGAATTTCAACAATACGTGGAAGCGTACCAGATGGACTATGATTTCCAGAAATCATTTTCGAATAAAATTATGAGCGAACCGATGCTAGATTATGTAGCATTCAAGAACAAAGCAATTTTCGTGATTGATTGCTCGAAACAGAATGATGCTATAAAGTCATCAACAGTTGACGTTAAACTAGAGATGGAAAGTATCCTGAATTTTCCTAAAAACACCCGCGCTTATTGTATCATCATAAACGATCGTATCATGGAGTATTCCCCGATCAACGGATTAGTTCGGAGTTTAGTGTGAAGAACCAAGTGATGAAGTTTTTTATATTGATTGTTTATATGATGTTTTGAGGATAAATATTTTTGTATTGAATCTTTTTCCCTCTTATAATAATAATAATAACAATAAATAATTTCTCAAGAAGTCTATATTTTTGATTTTCCCTATGAATATGCTTTCGATAAAGGAAGATATAGAAAGTGTTTTGATAATTCCATACATCTATAAACTATTTTATAAAACCTAACATTGAATGATAAAATATCACTTGAAAATACAGGGGGGGATATAGCCTCTAAATGCTTACTTACGTAAAAATTGTTAAATAGAGGGGTTTGTTTATAAAAACTCTCGAACGATATGTAACGGTGGATCATAAGGAAATTATACTGAATCTAATAAAAGAAATATATCGCATTTGCTAGAAGGAATTATAAATATCAATAAATGAGAAATTAGGAGGGGAATATATCCTCTAAATACTCCCTTACTTAAAAATTGTTATATAGAGGGGCTCGTTTTTACTCTTGTCAAAATGTATTACTCACCTCAAAAATACCTTCTCTTTTTTCGTTATACATGCTCGCACACATAAAAGGCTTCGTTAACACGATTTCTATCCGGAATCGCAAGCATCCACTTTTTTCGTAGACAAACATATCGAAGACCACGAGAAGGTGAATAGCAGCGCACACACACACACACACACAGATTAAACAAATATGGATATGAGATGTTAGAATTATTTTCTATTAATAATTTGAATTTATCATATTCATATCGCTTCTTGACCTTTACTGAACTCTCTATAGAAAGAGAGATTATTCTGAATCGTAAATAAAATATGTGTGATATCATAACTATTTTTTTTATTTTATAGAATTAGATTATTAATTTTATACGATGTGTATTCAATTCGACCCATCAATGCAATTACTGATATTTCGAATAACATACTTTTTGAATATTGAAGCACGTGTTCAGAATTACTATTTTCAACTTTCAAACTAATTGTGTGACACAAAAATCACATTCTTTCGATTTAAACTTATTATGGATGAGGTTAGGCTCACCTTTACCTATAATCAAGATGAAACAGGTGACATTAGGCTAGACCCACGTGACAAACCTAGGGTGCATCGGAGCTATATCTACTACATTAAAGACGATTGTTATCATGTCCACCATAGCTCAGCGGTTAAGGCGTCGATTTTAGAATTTATTTCCCGGGTTCGAATCTGGTGTAGGACAAAATTCATTTTTCAGTAGAGTTGACTCAGATTATATATACTACATTAAAATCACTCATTCTCAAGTCCTCCATAGCTGAGCGGTTAAGCCGTTGACTTTAGAATTTATTTCTCGGGTTCGAATCTGGTGTAGTACAAAATTCATTCCAGTAGAAGTGACTGTAGTTATATACTACATCAAAATTAATTAATTCAAGTCCTTCATAGCTGGGCGGTCAAGCCACCTAACTTTGGAATTAATTTCCCGGGTTCGAATCTGGTGTATAGAAAAAATATCGATTTCAGTAGAATGCGAGTACACAGATGACTAGTTCACAGACTGCAGATTGGAAAAAACATAGATTTGCCAGACCATAGTTGGGGGAATCATAGATTACCAAACCATAGCCTACCTGTCCATCGATTGATGAACCATAGAGCATAGTCGGGTGCACCATAGATTACCAAACCGAAGACCATCGATTAGTGAACCATATACTTCTATGACTGCGCATGCGCGATTGTGGATGACCTTGGGATGGATAGTTTTCGCTAAAATGAACCTTAGATTTCCTTATGGAGATTTACATGCAAAAAAGGGTGATTTTGAGCCCGAACTCTCATAGCACATCTACTTCTGTATATACAAGATCGTTCAAGGTAGACAGCAAGTAATATGTGAGGTTAGGGAGAACTTCAATGTAATACAGCATATAGGTATATTTGTGTGGTTGGTTAGATACGAGTGTAAATAGTTGAGATGTTTCAGTCTATGAATATTTATGGAAATAAACTACATTCTTAAAATGATTCAATTTATCATTCTATAGTAACAATCACAGTTAAACGGATAAATCATATCTGTTTTGAAACACGTCGCTAACGTATTAAGATTACAGCGATGTGCGTTAGAAGCCGCAAATATTTTGATAACCAACACTTGTTAATATATACCAGGCTCGGACTGGCCCTAGACATTTGTTTCTCCATCGAGCACGCTTTAAAAATTCCACGGATGTAGATATATATATATATAAGAGTTTCAGGTAGGGAAGGCATTATGTTAGATATATATATAAGAGTTTCAGATAGGTAAGGCATTATGTGTAAGGTTGTCGATAGAGCAACATGTTATTATTCATTCTATGCTTCGTCGGAGTCCAGGCGATTCTGGAATATGTAATTTCAATAAAGATTAATGCATATAAAGAGTTTTATTCCTCATCCTACCATATAACCCCATCCTACTGATAAAATTCACTGTTTAAAAAACGACGAAAAATCGTGTAGTTCTATAATTTTCACAAGTTACCCCTTTTTTCGAGATATTTTTCAAGGAAATTCCACGAAAGAAGAGCTGTGTGTTGGAATTATCGAATATTCATTGATATCAAATCTTTGAGGTTAAGTATCTGCTGTAGAATTAACCCCACTTTTATTACCTTTTATTTGAGAATATCGATATTTCCCATGTAACGGATTATTGCCTAAAGCTATTTTGTATGCAACATTGTTATCATTTGCGAGCCTACGAAAAATTATCTGTGTGTTGGTCAGGGCTAATTGAATATGTTTGACTATTATTACCTGTAGAGACTCATTTGAGATTCTTCAAGTTTGAGATTGATAACCCACATAACGCTATTCTGAATGTGACAACTTTATCGGCTTCAACACTCGAAATAAGAGCGAATATTTACCGCAAACTGTCTTATAACCACTACTACATATTATAATAATTGAAAAGATAACCTAATAATCTGAATCACTTTTTTGAGGAACATTATATGTAAACATGTAATAAAACAAAAGTATATTTATATTTATTAATTAGATAGTAACATAAATTTTTTTTTGTGTCTAACTCTGAAGCAATATTTATAATTTAGATTACAATCCTGATGCGTTGATCCAAGGGACTGTACTTTACCAAACGGCTCGTTCATTATTGTGATGTCTTGCGGGAAAGTGAGAGAAATAAAATACCAAAAATAATAATAATAACATTTATTTAGAAAAATACATTTTGATAGTACATCATTTAGAATTAAGATAATAACATTATGATTCATGGTTCTTCACACTAAACTCCGAACTGACCCTGTAATTGGAGAATACTCCATTATACGATCGTTAATGATGATGCAATAAGCCCTGGTGTTTTTGGGGAAATTCAGGAAACTTTCCATCTCTAGTTTGACGTCAACTGTTGATGACTTTATAGCATCGTTTTGTTTTGAACAGTCAATCACAAAAATTGCTCTATTCTTGAATGCTATATAATCTAACATGGGTTCGCTTATTATTTTATTTGAAAATGATTTCTGGAAATCATAGTACATCTGGTATGCTTTCACGTATTGCTGGTCGGTGAAATTCAATTTCATTGCTTCCTATGGATAACACTCTGAATTCAAGTATAATTTTACATTTAGCAAGTTTATATTATCGAAATATGCACTGTGCTTAACAGGATTATTTTTTCGATCAGTTTGGAAAGCTAAAATCACATATCTGGGTCGTTCCAAATTCATTGATGTTTCAACAGCCCAAATGTCGCGAGTGCTCTCCTTCATCAACGGATTTTCATGCAGATCCCAGCTGCGAAATATAATCAAAATAGGTTTCTCAGCACTCAAATTCTCCAACATTTGAAATTTAACCTGATCACTTGGAAACACATGTCGCACTTTCAATGCTATCGTCTCCACATTTATTTTAGCCGTTTTCGTGCCTGTGCTATTAGTATAGCAATCGTTATCGTTTCGAGACCTTATCAAGCGCAGCTTATGTTTTCCACTCAAAACTTTGTTATAGTCAATGAATAGGCCTAGTAGAAAATTCAGCGGTATCCATAAATTGATTTTATTATTGTAGACTGAACTCAATGCATCCTTAAATGACCATCCAGAAATAGCTAGAGGTATAGATTCATGTTTGGCATATGTTAGATAAGCTCTGATGGTGCTGACAATACCAGGATCACGTACTTTGTCTATCTCTCTTCCATTCAATTCATAACTAATATATTCGAAGAGAAACGCTCCGAAATTATTCGTTAGTTTACATTCACCATCACCACTTGCTTCTGTCTGGAAGTCTGCCTCGATGAATAAAGCAGACGATGCCAAATCTACCAACACATCTTGTTGATTGATTAATATCTCAATTTCATCGCTGTTGCCAAAAGATGTTGTGTGTGGATAGTAGGTATGAGTTTCTTCCCGGATGATGTCTTCAATGAAGTTTGGCTCGTTGAATATTTGAAGTTTTTCCGACATTGTAACCAAGGGACTTCAAAAAATTTATATTTTCCAATGATAGTGATGCAGAAGCAACCTTCACCTTCTTCAATGACAATGATGCAGAAGCAACATCCTCCCTCGAGCTCGTTGTAGATAATGAGTGATGACCACTATGGAGATGTCTTTTATTGCTAAAATCCAAACCCATGTTCTCAAGTGATGGCTACTGCAACAACAACCTTCTCAGTTGAATTCCTTTCATATAATGAGTGGTGGTGAGTATTGGATTATTATTTATTGTTGGAAGCCATAATCCCTAGCGATCTTTTTCAATTCCCATCGTATAATAATTTCTTCTCCACGAAAATTTACCGGTTTCCAATTCTGATCTGAAATATTCAGCGTGATGTTATCGAAGGACGTCTTGCTGATGACCGGTAGATAAATAAGATTCTTCGGCTCTATATCAATGAAAACCCAGGTGGTACAAGAGGTGAGAACTCATATATCGTATGACCTATCTTATTGTTATAATATGCTCCTGCGGTTAAGTTACACTCCACTCTAATAGTTTGAACTTTGATTATGTTTATAAGTCGATCAGATACGTGTAGTTCACGAGATGTCAATTTCTTTTTGCTGAACCCCAACAGTTCGCTTATACTATCTTGAGGAATAAAATTCACTTTATAATCACTCTTCAGCTCTGTGTGTAGAGTGTTGTTGTTAGATTTTATTGATAATTTCCGGTCACGCTCTTCTTGCTTCACTCCTATCCCACAAACTGTACTTTGTATGAAATCTTCGATGTCTGTCAACTCGTAGGACCCCGTAGGTATAGTGACTACTTTTTTCTCACCCTTCACATCTTCATAATAAAATTCATTAAAACCTTCTTCAATGTTCGGGATGCTATTGTACGTATGCAAACCAACAAGTGCAATAGAATAATATGAATGAGGATCTAGTTCTATAGGTGGGTGAAAATCTACAGATAAGCGGGAGCTCTTACCCGTGATAGTGAACGTCTGAGACATGATTGATGAAAACTTCATCAACAATCTATTTATATACTAATAAAATGCAATGTTAGTCGACCACAACTGAAGAGGTAGAGAGGAATTCCAAATATAACTGGCTACAATTATAAGTGTTATATTGCATGAAATATCGTGTTGACTGCAAACTTTATCGAATGAATTGATACCTTGGATCTCCTCAATCGTTTTTCTAGTTTTGCCCCTGGTATTGATTTGAAGTTCGAACGGGAGCTTCTTTATAAGCGTATTGAAAACACCTTCTCACGCGTACGCTTCCATACAGACTGATGAGAATTCAAGATTGCACTGTTATTTGAAGAGGGAAGGGGGAAAGATCGAAGATCTCAAAATAATTTTTTTATTAATTTTCTCAATACAAAAGACTTAAGTATAACCTTGAAAATATTTTTAAAATATCTCAATCTTGACTCTTGATTCATCGTCCTAGTCGTATTGCATATTCCTACCCCTTCCACCTATATTGAAGTCCTTTTATGTATGTTCGACACTGGTAAAAGTTCTTCCTACTCGGCTTATGAAGCTCATGCACAACTTGTTCTCTACTCATCTTATCAATGTGGAAATCTAGTGTAGAATTGATTTTTTGGGTATATTCACAGGATTTGGAGATATACGTTTCACAGAGCCCTGCTTTGTTGTTGTGGATGATGAGGGTCTCTTCTTAGAAGGTTCCACAGATGTCATCCGTCGTTCTAACGCCTCCACTTTACTAGTAATGTCATTTAGACGCATGTTCACACTGTTAAATGTGTTATTGATCTCTTTCAGATCATTTCTGTTTTCCCTCACACTATCACTGATTGTTTTATACTCTGATTTTACATAGATCCCCATTTCATTATATTTATTCTGAATGTCCATCAGATGTTTATCAATGTTGAGAATAACCTCCTCATTCGTTAATTTATGTTCATCCAGATCCTTGTTGATATCTTTGATCAAATTATCAACCCTAACATTGAAGGTATCTTTAAGACTGGTTTCCGTTTTCAGATTCAGTTTGTGTGTTAATTTATCAACATACACTTTATCTGCAACATCTCCATCATCATTCGGTGATTTTACGTTGCACAATCTACGATTTTCCATATCATAACTTCCATCGCTCGTTAGGAATAATCCTTGTCCGTGAACTTGTTTGAAATTATTATTAAATACATTTGTATCATATATCCACATGGAAGAGGAGGCTCTGCCAAACTCATCCATTGAAACCATCTTCATAACTGTGATGAATTTGTCTTACACCTGGTTTTTGTTCAATTACCCCTGCCTCTATCAATTCTTCTATTATAGAGATTATTTCGTTATTGTTACCGGCATGCGAGGATGCAACAAGAAGTCTCAGTCTATCCACCATTTCGTTAATGTCATCCCAATAGACATATTCGATAGGTTTCTCGTTATATTCAAGCATATCATTTTTGATATATGCACTTCCAGTGTATGTTTTGGCTCTGGGTCTTTTCATGGAATTAATCAAAGGTTTCAGTACATGTTTGTATTTCACTGTGTATCTTATTCGATCAGCTGGATCGTTATTACGTCTATGGGCACTAGTCATTTCCATCATTTGACTGTAATTTTTCCCATCTTCCACAGGGTAAGTTAGAATATCTTTGTAAAATATCAAATGATACAGTCCTGTGGTACCCTTGAACGGAGTACCCTTGATAATTATATTACTCTCACTATCAATTTCTATAGGTTGATTACCCATGAACCATTTGTCTAAAGTTGAATTATATTGCAATCCCATTCTATCATCGTATTTCTTGACATCATCATCCAATAGGAATCCTTCCAAGTAATAACGTGCTAATGTGGGGTATTGTTGCAGAAACTCCTCTGTAGCCTCTGCATTATCTTTCTTATGTTTTCTGAATTCTTCACGAATCTGATCGATAGTAGGTTCGAGGGTAAACACATCTTCCTCAGTATTTTGGGGGTTATATACGAACTCTTCCCCTTCAGTTACAATATTTGGGATTGGTATGTTCTCCATTTGTGTTGCTGTAGAAACAATGCTTTTAGGTTTAACCAACGAATTTTGTTTGATTATTTCAGGATTTCTCGCAATTTCCTCCAGAGGTTTAGATACATTCCTGAACATATTATCTAGAATCTCATCATTTTCAGCTTTACCCAATTTCACAGCCATATATTTTTTCCTCACAACGTTTGCTAACTCCCAAATTTTTTTCTTCAATTGTTGTTTTTCCTTCAGCATGTTACTCACACCCACGTCCATGCTGAGCGGGTTGTCTATTTCAAATGAAGGTATATATACATGTTAGATGTATATATAACTATCAAACCCTTTGCGATAACGTCCTTTGTTCATATCACAGTCTTTGTTTATCATAAGGAATCCATATTTATCTTTCCAACTGTAACGAAGCTTAAATTTCGAAAGATTATTTAATTCAGATCAGGCAATAAATACGGATGTTACATGTAATTTCAGTTTGAACAGTTCATTATTTCAATAGATATGAATGAATTCCGAATGTGTATTTCGTGATTGCCACTTTTCTAAATCTCCGTAATCTGAAATAAGTATAATTATTCAAATAGATGAATCTAATTCACGCCCGTTCAAAATTGCATTTCATTCCGATAAAAACATGTTGCAAAAACAGGGGCTGGCCAGTTACGACACCAAACTTTGTGCAGCCTTATGTATAAAAAGGGCGAACAACCTAAAAAACTCCGATAACACTTGTTTACTCCGCTGGGAGGAACTGGTGTGATATCATGAGCGCGAATTTTAGATCTAAAAAGTAGCGTCACTTTTAACCATTATTCGGGGCATAAGTAAAAACTATTGGCACGAAAATAAGGATTTGGTGGAGCAGACCTGTCCAGAACCTCGGAAAACATATAAAAGCCGTGACAGCCGAAAGATCGCTCTCTTGTGTTTTTGAATTTCGATCAGTGCAGTTACGCTCTTGTGTTTTTGATTTTCAATCAGTAAAGTAGCGCTCTTGTGTTTTTTTGAATTCCGAATAATATCGTTGAAGTGTAATCATTTAATAATCGAAGTAAATTAATTATTCGAGTGTGAGTCAGATATTTAAAACCGTGAATCAATAATAGTTTTCCGTGCAAGTGAATTGTTTCAGAAGGTAAATGATAGCAAATAAGTTTATATTTTTGAGCATTACGATATATTGATTTCCGTAATTGATGATTGTTATTGTAATTGGTGAACGTTTGTACGATACCTGAGTACCGTACTATTCAGTAATTTGAATTGGTGAATTTGAGTTTATCCTAGTTTATCATAGGTCGAATCGCGCACGATTTGAATTCGCGCGTGAATTGATATATTCGAGTAATTGTGTAGTGTGTATAGAGTGTGTATGTTTGAACGATAGGGGCGTCTTTGGGTATATTTGTGCACGCCGTGCTGATACCGGAAGTATAAGTATATCAGGGACGACCAAACCGCCAACAGTTTGTGCACGCCGCGCTGATACCGGAAGTATAAGCTGAGGGTGGTTGTGTGATTGTGTGACGATTGAGAATCGTAATAATTCCCTTAATACTATGAGAAGTCCTCGGCCGTGGATATAGGGGTTATTGCAGATAAGATAATTAGGGTTTGTGCACACTGTGTTGATACCGGAAGTATAAGCCCTAATTGTTTAGGTTCCGAATCTGTAGAGTGTATAAAATCTAACACTGTCACACAATTACCGGGTACTCCGTGAAAGTTAGTACAAGGGTGGGTGTGATGACAGAATAAACTCAATTAGAGTAATTAACCGAAACATAGTAAAAGCTGATATCGTACAATCGGAAAACTAGTGCAAACAATATTTTCCGAGCCAACCGAATTGATAACCGAATATATCGTAGTGTGATTTGAACATTTCAGTTATTAGTGCTGCTATCTAAAATTTACCGCATACCGCTCATTACGGTGAGACCGGTTTGATTCGTACTTTTCCGCAAATTGATCATTCTGAATCATTCATCAACCGATCCCGTACCGCTGAATTAAATTTAGTGACCGGACTTATTGTAGAGTTGACTTCTTGAAAGAGTTTTCATTTACCGTTTGAGCTTCATTACATTTTCCGTCTGGGTGTAATTTTGTGAAATAATACCGTTCAATTGCATTTAAATTGATTATTCTGAAAGTGTACTTGTTAAAATCATTATATATTTTAATATTTGGAATTCCCCGTTTTATTAAATTATTTCTGCTCCATCTTTAACGAGCTAAGTTATAACCAGGTATCAATTGTAATTAAAGCCTACAATTTCGATACTGTTTTTTGCCCATTGGACTCTGGTTATACTTCACTGTAGCTACCCTAGGGACAAGGCTATCTTTAGATAGCATAGTGACGAGCCTTGTGGAGAGGACCCTAGCAGAAGTCCTCAGAAGGAGTTAACCTTTGGGAAAAATCTGGCGCCCGAGGATTCGAAGCTTACCGCAGTAAGCGATTTACCGAAAAGCCGCAAGGGCACGTTATACAACATATGCTACATATCTCTTTAAATTTCTCGAGTGACATGTCGGTACTTACATGTTCGGTGAATATATGTTTCAAATTGAGTTCATCCTGTTTGAAAATAATCAAGCAATTTGCATTGTCGCGCAATCCATGTTTTGGACATTTAGCAAAAGACTGACAAAGATAGAAACTATCAATTGAGCTGTGTCTTCCTCTTGAAAAACAAGCACGAATTTTCTCCTGTTTCTCAAACATCTCGTCATCAAATATTATGATTGAATTAGGCCTCGCTTCTGTGGGTTCTATGACCTCATCACTTTCGGTACAAGGAAAATATCCAAGCCCCTCGATTTTCTTCAATGTCTCCTTTAGTAACTGGTATTTTGGTTGGTGTAAAGACTTTGAATATATGTACACGTTTTCAAATTTCAGACCGTTTGCATCTAACAACAGAGATAACATCACATTTGTTTTCTCACAATTACTTGGACCACAGATTATTGTTCGTAAAGTATTTGGCAG
This sequence comes from Endomychus coccineus, assembly GCA_958510875.1. Lineage (NCBI taxonomy): Eukaryota > Metazoa > Arthropoda > Insecta > Coleoptera > Endomychidae > Endomychus > Endomychus coccineus. The sequence continues at coordinate 94,500,653 of OY294068.1, forward strand.
CAAAGAGCTGTGACGTTGTGATTGTTCAATATTTTCAATGCTTGGTCCTAAGTTCATAATACTCAACGAGTCTTTTTGCTTAACAATCTTCATCATGCCTGGAGGCAAATCGAAATCATACTGAAACATATGTTAATAAGCATTTGTTTATATACTAGTTGATGATGTTATATTGTGTGTGTGTGTGTGTATGTCTGATCACCCGGTTAGGTACTTCTACGCCTCTCTCTCTCTCTCTCTCTCTCTCTCTCTCTCTCTCTCTCTCTCTCTCTCTCTCTCTCTCTCTCTCTCTCTCTCTCTCAAAATCAGGTATCAAATACATGTTAAATAGGTATGAATGTTGAAACACGTGTCTGAATGTTGAAACACGTGTCTGAATGCTGAAACACGTGTCTGAAACACGTGTCTGAATGCTGAATCACGTGTCTGAATGTTGAAACACGTGTCTGAAACACGTGTCTGAATGCTGAAACACGTGTCTGAAACACGTGTCTGAATGCTGAAACACGTAATTGTATGCTGAAACACGTGTCTGAATGTTGAAACACGTGTCTGAATCACGTGTCTGAATGCTGAAACACGTGTCTGAATGCTGAAACACGTGTCTGAATGCTGAAACACGTGTCTGAATGCTGAAACACGTGTCTGAATGTTGAAACACGTGTCTGAATCACGTGTCTGAATGCTGAAACACGTGTCTGAATGCTGAAACACGTGTCTGAGTGTTGAAACACGTGTCTGAATGTTGAAACACGTGTCTGAATGTTGAAACACGTGTCTGAAACACGTGTCTGAATGCTGAAACACGTGTCTGAATGTTGAAACACGTGTCTGGATACTGAAACACGTGTCTTAATGTTAAAGCATGTGTTGAATCATGCGATAAAACATGTGCATGAATGTATTACAAACATTATGATTATTCACATTTTATTCCTCATTAGACCATCATAGTTCGTGAACGATGATGACGTCATCATCGTTCGTAAACTATGGTCGCCGGGTTGAATCAGTTACTGTCATTGGCTTGAAGCAGTGACGTCATCATCGTTCGTAAACTATGGTCGCCGAGTTGAATCAGTTGCTGTCATTGGCCTGAAGCAGTGACGTCATCATCGTTCGTAAACTTTGATCGCCGGATCTTCAATTCAATAAAACACCACTTACTCGTCAAAATCCTTATGTATTTCGATACCCATAAAGCTATAGTCTGATGTTCTCCCCCACCCCAATTTGTATGCATCATATTGATTTTCCCTACATCAAAAATATGGAAATTAACATTTTGCACGCGATAGCTGCAAATGAACACACACACACACACACACACACACACACACACACACACACACACACACACACGCACACGCACACGCACACGCACACGCACACGCACACGCACACGCACACGCACACGCACACGCACACGCACACGCACACGCACACGCACACGCACACGCACACGCACACGCACACGCACACGCACACGCACACGCACACGCACACGCACACGCACACGCACACGCACACGCACACGCACACGCACACGCACACGCACACGCACACGCACACGCACACGCACACGCACACGCACACGCACACGCACACGCACACGCACACGCACACGCACACGCACACGCACACGCACACGCACACGCACACGCACACGCACACGCACACGCACACGCACACGCACACGCACACGCACACGCACACGCACACGCACACACACACACACACACACACACACACACACACACACACACACACACACACACACACACACACACACACACACTCAAACCACGGTGGTGATACAACACAGACAGCGTCAAAAATTACAGAAACAGGTAAGCTGCCTATAGGCTGGGTACGCTGCCGAGTGCGGGAGATTATAACACCAGTTAAGTGTTACAAGTGCTGGCAGTATGTACACCAATTCAAGAGCTGCAAGAGCGCAATTAATAGGTCGAACTGCTGCATCAAATGTGGAGAGGAAGGCCACAAGATCGACAAGTGCGAGTCAGAACCCCGTTGTATTCTGTGTAATGACACACGAGACAGAGAAGCATGTAAGCACATAGCTGGAAGTAGCAGATGCCCAGTCTACACGAAGGCCTATCAAGAGCTTATCAAAAAACGACGATCAGGGTACTACAAATAACCGTCAATCATTGTGAAGCAGCACAAGATCTACTGCCCCAGACGGTACGACGTAGCTATTATCGCAGAGCCGTACAGAAAACTCGATTTGCAGTCCTGGGAAGTAGATGCAACGGACAGGGCTGTCATCTGGGCTTGTGCTAGGTATCCTTTCCAGGAGATCATGAAGACACGCGAGGAAGGCTATGTTAGGGTCAAAGTGAATGGAGTGCATATATACAGCTGTTACATCCCACCCAATATGTCTTTGGAGGACTTCGAGGGAACCTTAGATCGATTTCAATGCTTGGGCAACGGTTTGGGGCAGTAAAAAAACCGACAAAAGAGGACAAGCACTCTTGGAGGCCCTAGCTGGATTAGACCTCATCTTGCTAAACGACGGCAAGTCGCCGACATTCTGCAAAGGCGAAGCAAGTTCAATGATAGATCTTACCTTTGTTAGCAGTGAACTGGCGAAAGGCAATACAGGCTGGCATGTGACCGATATCTACACACATAGCGATCATCAGGCTATTATGTGGCAACTATTAAGTCATCGAAACTGCGAACAACGACAAACGGGCAGGCCAGAAGTCAATGGCTGGAAAGCGAATAAGTTTGACGAGAACGTATTTTGCTGGGCCATGAGGGATGGTGAAATTGGCGAAAATACTGCAGAGACGAAAGTGGCAGGAGTGATGAAAAGAGTGGAAAGAGCTTGTGATGCTACAATGCCGAGGAGAGGGAACGGAAATCACTACACCCCGATGTATTGGTGGAATGACAAGATAGCCAAGCTCCGTAGGGAGAGCAATCACACCAGGAGGCTAGCTCAGCGAGCCCGAGGAAAACCCACTTATATAGCATTGGAGGCAAGGCACAAAGACACCCTTGCTAGGCTCACCAAAGCCATCAAAAGCAGCAAAAGGCAATCTTGGACGGAGCTAATGAATGAAGTCAACGATGACCCATGGGGTAGGCCATATAATGTGATTATGACCCGACTTAGAAATCAGACACGACAGCAGCCTACCTGCCCGAGGCAACTCGAACGGATTGTCCGAATATTGTTCCCACAGCAACAGGAACAGGACTACCAGGTGGAATACGAAGAGGATGAGGCCATCCCTCCTATTGACCGTGAGGAGCTGTTCCGAGCCAGTAGCAAGGTGGAAAACAAAAAAGCGCCAGGAATGGATGGCATTCCAAACATAGCATTGAAAACGGCCATTAGGGCAGTGCCTGAGATATTCTTAGACATGTACAATACATGTCTCAAGGAAGGAACCTTCCCCGAACGTCGGAAGTGGCAGAGACTTGTTCTCTTACCCAAGGGCAATAAACCACCTGACGATCCGACGTCGTATCGTCCTTTGTGTATGTTAGACACCGCAGGAAAGATTCTGGAACGGATTATCCACAACCGAATTGAAGCAACCATGAGGAACACCTTAGCGGATAGCCAGTATGGCTTCAGAAAGTCCAGGTCAACCCTGGATGCGGTCAGCCATGTGACCAAGACGGCCAGAAAGACCATATCTGGGACGCGATGAAAGGGAGGGACAATGAAGTACTGCCTGGTTGTTACTCTTGATATTAAGAACGCCTTCAACTCAGCCAGATGGGATGTC